>CAMAPE010000029.1:8782500-10246250 GCA_945859875.1 Cuscuta europaea | reverse complement strand
TAGCACTAAAAGCAGGGAATGAACTTCCATACGTAGTGCGAAAGAGGAGCAAATAGTGCGTTTCTACTCCACGTTTGGTGAGTCACGATGTGAACGGTGCTGTTATCTGAAGACAGGAATGTAAACAGTTTCGAAATTAAATTTTTACAGCTCAGCATTACATGAGGGTGAACAGGGTGGGTTGGAGACGAACATTTTGACGTGGTGTTAAATAGGGTTGACGTAGCATATTTTTTTAATGTGAACGGTGTGTGATTGAAGATGCTCTGAATGTGGTTACAAAAGGTAACTCCGATTTTGAGTTTTACTAACTGGTAGAACGATAACTGTCAATAACTGCAGCAACCGTTTTGAATTTTGTTTCTTTCAAGGCAATCACTGCGCAGACATGCAAACAATTGTTTATAATCCACTTTATATGCTTACTTTCGTTGGTGGGTATATGAAACAGCAACTGCTTTATTTGCTATGAAACTATCGAGTCCATTATAAGTAATTGTATCCATAAATTTATAATTGACTAATCTTCATTACACTAAAACTTTTGATTATTAACTTGTGATAAAAAACTGAAACAAAAGAACAAAGTAAACCAAGAATCAGGTAATGAAGATCATGTTGCATATGCTAGCATCTTCTGCCGATATATTAACAAGTAAGCCTATATCTCACAAGTCACAAGTTAGACCACGTGTTTGGTGTACATTTTCCTTGATGCAATTTTAAGTTTTCCAAAATTGGAAAAACAACAGTGGCTTTGTGATTATTAGCACGAGCCTTTTAGTTGCACTATGGTCAAATGTATGTGAATGATGCATTTAGATATTATTACTCGTGTGATTAGCAAGCTGGTTAGTTGATTCTGCTCTGAGAGTATGGGACAGGTATCCCTTTGTCTAATGTGAATTACATGGAAGGGCATAAGTAACCTGTCAGAGATGTTTTAATGCAACTTCAACTTCAATGAACATATTTGATAGAACACTGGTAGTAATTAACTCAGAACAATCACAACTCTAAGGAAATAGCATCTAAGAACAGATCACAACAGTTTATTGAGAGAGAGAAAGTCGGAAAAGGTGTACAAGTAATGGGACAGTTCGAGATGCCCAATCTCCAAGCTACCAGCCAACAGAAATAACAGCCTGCCTTATTTAGTTCTCCCCTTACTATTTATAGCTAATTATCCACACAGGGACAAACCGAAGTAGCTATTACTTAGTTAAGTAATAATGACTACTTATTTCTCCTCTTGTACACCTTATTGAAATATTTAATAGGCTGTTGCTGCACCACATACCTATCATTACCCCCCCCCCCCCCTGAAATTTCACCTTGTCCTCAAGGTGAAGGTCTGGAAACTGTTCTGTCAATGATTGCAATAATTCCCAAGAATCTTCAAATTGAGGCAAGTCCTTTCAATGTACCAGGACCTCCATCTTTCCCTCCTTGTTAACCCTTGAGTCCAACACTTCTTCGGGTATCACGTGTAACTCCCATTCTTCACTAAAACATTTAGGTAGAGGCTGAAATGCAGTTGTGGAAGATATAGCCTTCTTCAAAAGTGAAACATGAAACACTTGGTGCACTTTGCTGTCTTCTGGCAGTTGAAGTTTAAAGGCTACAGGACTTAATTTTCCAATTATCTCAAATGGGCCATAGTATCCAGGGCTTAATTTCTGGTTGATTCTTCTGGCCAGACTCCTGAGCTTGTAAGGTTGAATTTTCAAATAAACCATGTCTCCCACTGCCAACAACACTTCTCTCATATGCTTGTTGGCCTGCTGCTTCATCTGATTTTGAGCTATTTCCAGATTTTCCTTCAATTCTTTGAGCATCATGTTTCTCTGGGCAGCCATTCTGGAAACTTCTTCCACCGCTGTAAGATTAGCATCCCCTCTAATCACAGTAGGAGGATCCTGACCATAAAGAGCCTTGTAGGGTGTCATTTTCAGCGATGTATGATAATTTGTATTGTACCAGAATTCTGCCCAAGCTAACCAATTAACCCATTGCTTGGGTCTCTTTCCAGTAATACACCTCAAATAAGTTTCTAGGCACCTGTTGACTACTTCAGTTTGACCATCCGTTTGAGGATGATAAGCTGTGCTGTATTTGAGTTGAGTCCCACCTAGTTTGAAGAGTTCAGACCAAAAAGTACTCAGAAATATGCTGTCTCTGTCTCTCACAATCGTTTTAGGGAATCCATGCAACTTGACTATCTCCCTGGTAAACAAATCAGCCACTTCTTTAGCATTAAATGGGTGAGATAAAGCTAAGAAGTGAGCTGATTTTGTCAATCTATCCACAATGACCATGATTGTATCCTTTCCATGTGATTTTGGCAAACCTCCCACAAAATCCATGGAAATGTCAGTCCAAATATTCTGAGGAATAGGCAGGGGTTGTAATAACCTGGCTGGTTTTAAAGCTCGGTATTTGTTTGTTTGACATGTAGGACACTCATCAACATACTTCTTTATGTTCTTCCTCATACCATGCCAATAAAACAAATTAGATATCCTCTTCATAGTCCTGAAATAGCCAGAATGACCCCCATTGCAGAATCATGATACTCCTTCATGATTTTGGTAACTCTAGGAGATTTACTAGGTAAAACTAGCCTCCCCTTGTAGTATAGCAACCCTTTAATATTCTGAAACTCCTGGTACTGATCTGGTTGTGAGATGATATGCTGAAGTAATGATTGACATTTAGGATCTGTAAGCAGCTCTTCTTCTAGCCCTTCCCATTCCTGACAAGTGACTATGGACAATGCATTGAAGGATGGTCTTCTGGATAGGGAATCTGCAGCTGTATTTTCCAATCCAGGTTTATATTTGATAGTGAAATTATAACCCAGTAACTTGGAAGTCCATTTTTGTTGTTCCTCACCCATCAGTCTTTGTTCTGTCAAAAATCTCAAGCTCTTTTGATCTGTATGAACTTCAAAAGTTCTCCCCAACAAATATTGTCTCCATTTTTGGACTGCCAGAACAATAGCCATTATTTCCCTCTCATAAACAGATCTGTTCTGATTCCTTTTAGACAATTCTTTGCTCATGTATGCAATCGGCCTGCCATTTTGCATCAAAACAGCCCCCAAACCTGTCCCCGAAGCATCAGTTTCTAATATGAACATCTTGTTGAAATCTGGAACTGCCAGAACTGGTAAGGTGGTCATTCTTCTTTTCAATTCTTCAAAGGCCTTGGTAGCATCTGTCCCCCATTGAAAACTGTTCTTTTTCAAAAGCTGAGTCAAAGGTAAAACAATCTTGCTATACCCTTGTACAAATCTTCTGTAATAGCCACTTAGTCCCAGAAATCCCCTTAGTCCCTTCAAATCCTTGGGTTCTGGCCATAGAACCATGGCTTCTATCTTGGTAGGATCTGCAGCAACTCCACTACCAGATATAATATGACCCAAATAGACCAGCTCTGATTGCCCAAAGGAACATTTTTTTGGATTTATAACTAGCTGGTTCTCCTTCAAAGCTTTTAATACCATCTTCAAGTGTTCTTGATGTTCTTCCTTTGATTTACTATATATAAGAATGTCATCAAAGAAAACCAGTGCAAACTTTGTGAGAAATGGCCTTAAGACTTGATTCATGAGTGCTTGAAAAGTAGATGGTGCATTTGTCAGACCAAAGGGCATTACCAAATATTCGTAGTGTCCCTCATGAGTCCTAAATGCAGTTTTCTGCCTATCTTCCTCTATTCTGATCTGGTGGTAACCAGATTTCAGATCCAGTTTAGAAAAGATCTGAGCCCCACCCAATTCATCCAGTAATTCTTCAATGACAGGTATAGGAAATTTGTCAGGTATAGTAATCTTATTTAAAGCCCTATAGTCTCCACAAAATCGCCAACCCCCATCTTTCTTCTTAGCTAGTAAAATAGGGCTGCTATAAGGGCAATTACTATGCTGAATTATGCCTTCATTGAGCATCTCCTTTATGATTCTTTCAATTTCAGTCTCTTGATACTGAGGATACCTGTAGGGTCTTATGTTTGGGATTTCTGCTCCTTGTTGAATATTAATTGCATGATCACAGGTTCTTCTTGGGGGTAATTTCTTCAGAGGTGCAGAAACTTCTGGAAATTCAGCCAAAATATGTTTCCAAGTTCCATCTGTTTCATCCCCTTCCTTCAATTCCACAAATTGACACTCACAGTAAACCAAATATCCATCCCCTGCATCATGTAAGATTTGAGTCATTGTTTTCAAAGAAACCTCAAGAGAATTTAGATGTGGATCCCCTTGTATCATCTGCTTATTCCCTTGTTCCTGCCATCTTATAATCTGCTTTTGGAAATTGACCTCAACATCTCCTAAAGTGGTCAACCATTCCATCCCCAGCACCACATCAGTACCCCCTAGTTCCAGGATGTAAAAATCCTGCTGAACTACTGCTTCCTGCACACATAACTTCAATGCTTTACACCTCCTATTATTAGCTAATTTTTCTCCATTCCCAATCTGCACTTTATACCCTGTAATGGTGTCATAGGGAATTCCAAGCTGATTTACCATCCCCTGAGATATAAAGTTATGTGTAGCTCCACTGTCAATGAGTACCTCCACTTCCTTTTCACCAAAACTCCATTATAAACACCCCATTCAAAGCTCTAATGGAAGGGATCCCTTCCTTACTCATGAGTGAAAGTTGCATGGACTTGGATTCCATGACAACTTCTTCTTCAGGAACTTCTCCAACTTCATCTTCAGATTCTTCCTCTTCTGCAGAATCTTCTACCAGAATGAGCTTATAGTTCTTTAGTTTACAGGTATGTTCCCTATTCCATTTATCACCACATTTGAAACAAAGCCCCTTCTTGCTTCTCTCCTGGTAATCTTCCTGTGAAAGTTGAGGTCCCACTCTTCTTACACCAGAAGGATGAATTTCAGTGATTTTCCTGCCTGCCTTATCAAACCACGAACTGCTATTATTGTTTTCAGCCCCACTTTTACTCTGAGTTGACCATGAACTGCCAAATTTGGTCTTGTACCCTTCCCCCCAATTCTGATTCTTCACTGGTACAGGTCCTCTCTCCTTCCCCATTAACTTGTCTTCTTCTTTTCTCTTAAGAGTATATTGCCTCATTCTTCTGCTCAATTAATATTGCTTTATCCATAACTTCCGTTAGAGATCTGGAAGCATACAGTTTCAACTCAGATTTGACTTCCTTCTTCAAACCTGTGATGAAAATTCCTCTCAACAAATCAGTGTCCATGTTCTGTTGAGGTGCTATCACCATTTCGAACTCCTCCCTATACTCCTGCACTGTTCCAGTTTGTTTCAAACGCAGCATAGGCCCGTAAGGATTTTGAAGCAACTCCGGCTGGAACCTGCGAATAACAGACTTCTTCAAAGCCTCCCAACTAGTTTCCTCAGTCTGATTCTCTCATAGATGAAACCAATTTAAAGCTCTATCTTCCATAGCAACCATAGATGCTTCAACCTTTTCATCCTCCTCTATATAGTTCAATCGAAAATATCTCCCCATTCTTATAATCCAGTTATATGCTCCATCGCCGTTAAACAGTGGTAAATCTATTTTCTACCAGTGCGTACCGGTATTCTGACATGCTCCTCATTGCGTCGATGAATATTGCTATTTGAATGAACGGAGTTACCTCTGGAAGCCACAGGACTGTTCGACGTTCGTGCGTGATGGCGAGGACGAGATTGCGATCGTCTACTCGCACGGAATTCCTTGCTCATCGCATCCAGTCTTCCGTTCAGGTTTTCCATCATCGTTCTCATGCTCATCAGTGTCTCCTCAGTCGCTATCCTGCTACGTTCCATCTCTTCCCTTAGATTTTCCATTTTGCCTCTCGTTCGAACCATTCACAATTCCGATCGAGAGAAAAAATTTCTGGTGATATTTCAACAAATTTCCGATCACCAGAACAATTGCTCTGATACCAATGATAGAACACTGGTAGTAATTAACTCAGAACAATCACAACTCTAAGGGAATAGCATCTAAGAACAGATCACAACAGTTTATTGAGAGAGAGAAAGTCGGAAAAGGTGTACAAGTAATGGGACAGTTCGAGATGCCCAATCTCCTAGCTACCAGCCAACAGAAATAACAGCCTGCCTTATTTAGTTCTCCCCTTACTATTTATAGCTAATTATCCACGCAGGGACAAACCGAACTAGCTATTACTTAGTTAAGTAATAATGACTACTTATTTCTCCTCTTGTACACCTTATTGAAATATTTAATAGGCTGTTGCTGCACCACATGCCTATCAATATTACGGCACAGCTTTCCTGTTTTTTACTACGTATTTTATTAATTTATTTAGAATATAGAGAAGCTAAATTTAGAAAACCAGATAGCTAGAATATTTTTGGTTCATTGTGACGTTAATGGTGTGAAACAGAAGCTTGTCTGATCCTATGAGACATAATGCTCATGTGTTCTAACTTCTCAGAATGTCAAGAGAGTAAATTCTGATATCAAACCTTTAACAAATCTTTTTAGCATCAATAGTGTTCTTAGAGAACACATTCACATGTTCCTAGAATTCATACAGTTGGTATACTTCATATATACTTTTCAAAGTAGTGTTGTTTTTTGCAACTGCACATAAATGAACTGATATTGGATTTTCTTATATACTTTACAAAGTAGTGTCATTTTTTCCCATTATCTAAAAGTGGTGGATATTCTGCAGGAGGTTAACGAATTGGGATTTCTACTGTGGCTATGCTTGAAAATGCCAGATAGGCAGAATTTGTCGTTACCAATATTTTATGTTGTTGGTTTAAATTCAAACATCGCAGACAAAGTCCTTTGGATTTAATATCATCTATGCCTGGCAACGGAGTTGGAGATAGGGTCCACAATTTCTTTGCACAAGACACCTTGTCACAGGGGCAACATCAGTCGGAGTTATTGAACCAGAATCATCCAGCTCTGAGTAATAACCTGTGGGCTGGAAACCAAGGACCTGCTGGTGTTCTGAGTTACACCACAAAAGGTTTAAATTTATAGCAATATGTTCTTTATGCTCTTGTTAAATTGATGACATGTCTTCTTTCGTAACATCTTTTAGATTGTTTCATATGTTATATTAGGTGTTTATTACTACCCCCATCCCGTTGGAAGGTTCCCATAGCAAAACGGCACTGTTATTTACACAATAATTAAATAAAGTACTTCGAGTTTATTTTGAGAAATAATTTTAATAGGTATATATTATAATGTAGTTAATATTGATAACTGTGATGTTATAAATGCATTTTTTTAATATTTAATGATTAATTTGTCACTTAAGATTGTTAATTGTTTCCTAAAACGGAAATGGGAACCTTTATATGGGACATCCAAAAAAGGAAAGTGGGAACCTTCTAATGGGACGGAAGGAGTATTTATTACTCCCTCCATCCCATTTTGTTAGATACATTGTCGTTATTTGCCCATCCCATAATTACGATCATTTTCCTAATTTGATCTTCACTGTCCTTGTACTTTGCCACTTTATCATTTAATCTGTCATTTCACCTATTATTTTTGTAGGATCCATACTACTTTCTCTTCTTTTTAAAAGTTTACAATTGTAAAATAATAATTATCCCTTTTATTTTCTTAAAGATCGTGCCAAATCCAAACATATCTTGCATTTTGGGAGATAAAGGAGTACTAGCGAGTATTTGGATTCTTAGGGATCATGATGTGTTGGATAATCCAATATCTAACATGCGTTTATCTCTTGTACTCCAGTAGTAGATACTGGAAGAGGATCAAACAGTCACTTACTGAATGGACCACCTGGCTTACACTTCACTCGATCCACTTTGAGTCCTGAGATTCAGCTGCGGAGTCAGCAGCAAAATTTGAATGGCTATACATATGGGAATCTTTATGAGACGCGACAGGATGAAGGAAACTTTTTGGCAGCGGATATAGTTTCTGATCAGCGAAATGTAGGTTCAGTCGGCTCTTCTTTCTTTGAACAACCAATGCAGGGAGTGGGCCTTCAGCATCAAGCACAGATGGTTAGTACTGGAGCTTCTCTATCTTCTGGTAATTTTGGTCTTCATGGCGGTCAACAACTAATGAATCGTCACCAACCAAACAATGTGCAACCTCTGCAGCTCCAGCAGACTGGGATCAAGGACTTACAGCATCTACAACAGCAAGTAATGTTTATGAGGATGCAAGAACTCCATAGGCAACAAAAACTTCAGCAGCTATCAGATGGTAGACAACACATTTCATTAAATCAAAGTATTCCCTTTCATAAAGTTGTACCTAGCAGCTATCCCTTTCCTCAGGTTCACAGCAATGTACACTCGGGAGCACTAGGTTTCCCTGGGGCAACTGACACTATTAACACAAATTGGTTACATGGCTGTTCTTCAGCATTGCAACTGTCCCATAATGGTGTTCCTTCTAGCAATCACGGTCAAGGGCATCACATGATGACTCTGACTAATCAACAGACTGACCAATCCCTCTTTGGAGTTCCTGTCTCTTCTTCAAGGGCTAGCGGTAGCCACTCTACCCAGTATTCCCAAGGGGCAACTGATAAGCCAAAAATGCAGCAATCCACCTCACTCAATAGTTCATTTCCCTTTCAACAATATGGTCAATTACCAGATCAAATTAGTGTTCAGGATGGAACAGTTGTTTCTAGACAAAGATTCATAGGTGAAAATTTCTTTGGAAATGGTCCTAACCAAAGTCTAAACAATGCAATTAATATAGAGAACCTTCAGGAAGTGAATGCCGTTCAACAGAGTGAAACCATGCAAGAGTTCCAAGAGAGAGAGGAACCTGCTATTCCTTCAGTGAACCCACAAGAGAAAGCATCAAAGCAAGCCAATTCATCACACAATGAAGTTGGTCTTGATCCTACAGAGGAAAGAATTTTGTTTGGTTCAGATGATAATATATGGGCTGCGTTTGGAAAGTGCCCCAATCCAGGTGAGGAAGTCTCCAACTCGCTTGATGGTTCAGGATTACCGCATGGGTTTTCTTCTATTCAAGGTGGTACTTGGAGTGCTCTAATGCAGTCTGCTGTTGCAGAAGCCTCTAGAACAGATGTAGGACCACAAGAAGAATGGAGCGGTTTGGACTTTCACACTACTGTTGTTTCTTCAGGTAATCAAAACGTTTCAACGCATGATAATGGGAGAGAGCATAGCGCATTGATGGATGCCCACATCTCCATTGCACCGTTATTGAATTCTGAGGCAGGTCAGCCTTCTGTCAGCGATTATATGAAGAATAGTTATGTCAGTCATCCAGGATTTCAGCAATTTGTAAAAAAAATTCCTAATGATATCACCCAAAATATGCAATCAAATTCTGTGCAGAGACTTGTGCAACCATCTGAGGAAGGCAGCAAGTGGCCAGATGTTGCACCATTACGAATGTCAGGGGATGAAGGGAGTCAAATGCAGATGAACACCTCACATCTATTTGATGCAGGAGTTAATGTCAAGGTTGTTTCTAGTTCCTGGATGGATGAGCATGATGGATCCAGTAAAAACCGTGACAAATTAAATGATTGGAGTGCTTTTGGGTCTGCAATGGTTGCTGAAGATGCTTCTGCGAGGATTCACTCAAGTCACAACTACTCAGATTCTTTAGACAGCAGTCACACCACATGCTTACATGGAGATGCAGTTCATACTGCTCCTTTCAGGAAAGCTGATCCTGAAATTAGCCCCGCTGTTACTTCAGAGGTTACTGGATATTCTCCTGCTAGTGCCCCAATCAATTCAGAGCTTCTTGCCAGTTCTTTAAATGGCACTGAGGAAACCGGTAGGTTTCTTTCCCAAAAGAGTCAAGTTAAGTATTGGAAGAACACTAATACGTTGGCCATAGGTAAAGAAAGTCAAGGTTTGGAAAGATCACATTCACACATTATGAAGGACAACAATATTCTGAATGCACTAGAAATGACATCTCAAACCAGTGCTAAAACTCATGAGGCAGATGCTTCCAATAAGCCGGCAAACTCCAATGACAGCTACCAGTCAAATGTTTCACACCAAAATTCTGCTGGAAGTTTGAGGGAAAACATATTGTTAGATTCCAGTGATTCAAGGTCTCTTGCTACTGGCAAGGAAAAGTTGTCTAATCAGATTGGCAAGAAAAATTCTGCTCGCAAATTTCAGTACCATCCTATGGGAAATTTGGATGAAGATGCAGATCCTCCTTATGGATTGCAAAAGGCCCTCTCTACACAGGGAATGACATCGCAGACCGCTCATTATGGTCAGTCCCAGATTTTTATTCAGGTTTGGAAGAATCTTTTTGATGATTTGTAGCGTAAGTAGTTTTTCCTACCAAATTCTTGGCATAGATGTAAAACTGGATTTTCGGTAATTTGTTTTTTCACAGGGGCAATCATCTAATGCTCTAAGAGGTGGAAAAGGGCTAGCTGATGTGCACTCTCAGAGTTACTTTCCTAGCTCTGTCTGTAATATGTCTTCCCCTTTGACAATATCTGTTGATATTCCCCCTCATGTCATGGCTTCTCCATCTTCTAGGTAGTTACTATATGCGTTTTCTATCTCTCAATACTATCTGATGCTGGCAGTATTTTAATAGGACATGCCAACAGTTAGTGTTTGTTCATTCACTTGAGGTTATTCCAGTGATTTTCTTTCCTTCTGTTAGTCTGTACATGAAAATGGACATGGCAAATTTCAATTATCTACGATGTGCATTTCAATTGTATATAATACTCTTATTTTGGTATTTTTGTTTCAATATTTTACTGCAGTCCAAGCATGTTGCAACTTCTTCCAAAGGTGGATCAATCAAGAGTGTTTGGAGCCACTATGCGTCAGAACACATCACCAACTGAGATGCCCAAGGCAGGAGACTCTGATGGGCCTGTTGGACGCGTGTATCCAAGTCATCCATTGGCTGCTCAAGTATTTGGCCTACAACTTGGTCCTCCATCCCAGTTGATGCCAGTTCAGAACCACTTATTCTCTCCTCAAAGCTCTATGGTAACTGTTTCTTCATCATCCCCGAGTATTGGTGACAAGGTACATATAGCCACTATGTCTCAAGATATTTCGTGCCATTCTTCAAGTGAAACAGCCCAAGGAGGGTATGCTAATAAATCAGTAGTTCAAATAAATGACAAGAATGAGAACAGTCATTATAAGATGCATGAAAAATTTCATACAGCATTTAGTTCTGGATTCCCCTTTCCAAAAAGCCGGATTCAAAATCAACCGATGGCTACTGGACATGAGTTGAAAAGTCAGCATCCTAGTACGTCTTTCAAGGGCACTCCCTGTTTTCATGAGGGATATGATTCAAATAGGGAACCATCTTCTGGTACATCAGTGAAGAATTTCTCTCATGAAGTGGCTAGCAATATTGCAGGTCTTAACTTACCTAAATCTTTGTGCACAGCTGAGCAGACTAGTACTGTTGATCCCCATGAAATCCTTAAAAGATCAGTCAATAATTCCTTTCCTGTTTCTCAGCTTCCCTCCAGTTCAATCATGTCTCAACAGGCATCCTTTTCAAAGACTATGGATAATACATGGAACACATTTAAGGAAAACCCATTTAGTGCACCTTCTCGTGAGGAGCCTTCAACTTTTTCATGTTTGCACCAATCAAATATTGTGGGTACATCTTCTGCTACAGAAAACCAAGGGGATCAAGATGCAACCACCGGACGGAATGTCTCGACTGAAGCTTATGCAAGTTTTGCGAACTCATTGGGTAAGATACATCAAGAAGAACAACATATAAAGGAAAGCCCTTCTCAGCATGTATCATTCAGAGGCATTGACTCTGTTGAGGAAATGAATAAAGCTCAGGAAGAACATATCATTAATAATCTTTCTGATGTACATCCCGTTTGTTCTGCCTCAATGCAAAGAGATATTGAAGCCTTTGGGCGGTCTTTGAAGCCTCATACCCTTTCTTACCAGAACTACTCTTTACTAAACCAGATACAGCCCATGAATAATGCTGAAAGTGAACAGAGTAGTAAGGCTTTGAAAATATCTCGAGCCTCATATAACGGCCCTCTTGATCAGGAAGTGTTGCATGTGCTAGTTCCCTCGGTGGATTCTAGAATGCCAAAATTCTCTGAAA
Organism: Cuscuta europaea; assembly: GCA_945859875.1. NCBI lineage: Eukaryota > Viridiplantae > Streptophyta > Magnoliopsida > Solanales > Convolvulaceae > Cuscuta > Cuscuta europaea. The sequence goes on along the minus strand of CAMAPE010000029.1, from coordinate 10,234,148 downwards.
CGGATCCTTTGGAAAGAATTGCGACTTCTCAAGAAGTAAGTATACCCACACAGGTGCATGTAATTCATATGGATGATCCTCAGACAATTTCTCAAGGAAAGAATGAAAGTTCTGTTAAGATTGAGCACACTCATGTTAGTCCACAGATGGCACCAACTTGGTTTAATCATTTTGGATCTGGAACCTTTAAGAATGGTCAGGTATTAGCAATGCATGATACACAAAAAACCTCTTCCATGAAGATGGGTGAATCACCTCTCGTTCTTGACAAGTCCTCCAGTAGTTTGCATACATTCAATACAAAGCAACACCTGATACCTGCCAGTAATGATATAAGACGACATGCTAAGCCGAGCCTGCACACTATCCCTGGCGCTGCTACTGAGCCATTTTGCGCTTCCCCATCATCATCGGTGGGTATAGGAGACCAACATGCATTGCCAAGATCCAAGAAGCGCAAACATTTGATATCTGACTTGAATCCTTGGTGCAATTTAGTTTCACAGGGTTTGCGAAATCTTCAAGCTATCAGGTTAGTGTTATGCAAATTGACTCATAGTCTTCCATTGAGACTTTATGTTTTGTTGCTAGTATGTACTTTTTTGTTTTCTAAGGAAATGTTTTCTTAAATGTTAATATGATTGAGCCATACTCGCAGCCTTGGTGAAAGGGAATGGGCAGAAGCTGCAGAACGAGTTGCTGAAAAGGTACAATTTTAGGCTGGTTGAACAAACACATATTATTGATGATTTGATTCCTCTCGCTTGTTAGTATCTTATTAGTTTCTTCTAATGAAAGGTTGAGGAAGATGTTGAGTCTAATGGAAGTGCTCCTCCTCGACATAGAGCAAGAAGAAGACTTATCCTGTCTACTCAGCTTATGCAGCAACTATTTCAACCTCCCCCAAGAACAATTCTTTTCTCAAATTCATATGCAGAATATGAGGCTGTTGCTTATATGGCATCTAGATTGGTATTGGGTGATGCATGTGGTGTGGTTCCTTGCTCCAAAGGCGATTACATCGTGGGAACTGATGGCAAAGAAATGTAAGTCTGCATTAGAATGAAATGGAGTCTGATTATCATGTCTGCTTTTTGTAATTTATCTCCCCTCATTGCTATATTCTTGCATGCTTTTTAGATCGTATAGAAAGTGTAAGACATTGGAGGACAGCTATCATCATCTCTCAAAAGTTATGGAGGAGTTCACCGAGAGGGGAAGAAAGTTAGAAGATGAATTTTTGAAGTAGGCTCACTATTATTTCCTTCTACACATTCACACATTTATACATTTAGACATCACATTTCCTCTCATATATGATTTTTGCATTTGTGTTAGATATACCATACGGATTGTATTAGTTATGTTTAGTTAGTTAGTTAGTTTCAGTTGAACTGTAACCTCTATAAATACACCCTGTAATCATCATTTCAGTTTAATGAGAATATACTTCTTCCTCATTCATCCTATCTGAACTTCTATTATGGTATCAGAGCCATAGAGCTCCTTCGTTTTCAAGGATGACGAACTCGACATCTGATTCAGCTTCTTCTCACTCAATCTCTCAAAATTCTCCTATAATCTTTCATCATCCCTTACCAATCAAACTTGATTCCAATAATTTTTTGTTCTGGAAACATCATGTCAAATCTGTGATTCGAGCTCACAAACTTCAAAAATTCATTGAAAATCCTCAAATTCCAGATCAATTTATCATCAGTGGTGATGGCGCGACAAAGACTATCAATGAAGATTACTGTGTTTGGGAACAGCAAGATCAAATGCTGTTTTCGTGGTTATTGGCATCTCTTTCGGAATCGTTTCATGCTCGTGTCATCAATTGCACTTTCTCGCATCAGCTATGGAGTGAAATCGAGCATTTCTTCCGGTCGAACATTGTCGCGAAGGCTCGCCAGCTGAAATCCGAGCTGTATAACACCGGAAAAGGTGATCGCTCCATTTCTGATTATCTCCTTCGTATTCAGACCATCATTGATAATCTAACTTCCGTTGGTGAACCTATTTCAACAAAGGATCATATCAACGTGATCCTTGAAGGCCTCCCAGAAGAATACGATTCAATCGTATCTTCTGTCACATCCAGAAGCATTCTAGATCCTGTTACTTTATCTGAGCTTGAATCTCTCCTGCTAGCTAAAGAGCTGCGAATAAGAAAGCTTCGAGACTCTTCGCAACAGACTTTATTCTCTGCAAATGTTGCTCAATTTGAAGAAACACCTGTACAAACTGATACTGATTCTCAAAACTCCTCATAAAGTCCATCTGCACAAATTGCTCAATATGACAATCCTGGTACAAACACTACCTACAGAGGTAGAGGCCGCGGAGGTTTTAACAGAGGAAGAGGTGGCAGATCTGGTGGTCGCAGTTCTGTCATTTGTCAAGTTTGTAGCAAGGTTGGTCATAGTGCTCTTATTTGCTATCACAGGTATAATCCTGCCTATACAGTCTCTAACCCTACATTACCAAACCATAATCCTACCTACACAGTATCTAATCATTCATTACCACAACCTACATCTCATTCTTATCGCTCTTATCCTCCACAAACAGTTTCATATCCAAATTCTACACCTCATCCTCACAATAACTATTCTCCATCCCATCCTCATCCATATCCACAGTTTACCCAACCAACACCAAGCTACATTCCAAATCAGCACTCTCAGAATACAAATTGGGGGCCTACCAATTATCATTTTTCATCATCATCTCAAAATCAACCTACTCCAACTGCAGCTTGGGCTTCTGCAAACACTTCATTGCTAGGACCACCTCCTAATGTACAGAACTGGTTTCCAGATTCTGGAGCTTCACACCATGTCACCCCTGATCCTCTCAACATTCAACATAGTGAGCCACTTGCTACCACTGACAAGCTGTTCATGGGCAATGGTCAAGGTTTGGACATTAAGTCGATTGGTTTTTCTTCCTTTTCTTCTCCTTTTCATCCTTCTTATACACTCTTACTTAACAACATTCTCCATGTTCCTTCCATAACCAAAAACTTACCAAGTGTTAGTCAGTTTGCAAGAGATAATAATGTTTTCTTTGAGTTTCATGCTCATGAGTGTTTTGTTAAATCACAGGCTTCTAAAAAGGTCCTTCTACATGGCATTCTAGGTGCAGATGGTCTCTACAAATTTCAATCCCTTCCAGCTCTTGTTTCCAGTCAATCTTTATCTCAAAATAAGTCATGTAATCATGTTCAGTCTTGTAATAATTCTCTTTCTTGTAATTTGTGGCATTTGAGGCTAGGCCACCCTCACTTTGAGGCTCTCAAATCTGTAATGCAACATTGTAATGTTACTTCTACTAATAAAAATAATATTGATTTCTGCTCTTCTTGTTATCTTGGTAAAGCACATAGACTTCCATCTTTTCCCTCTACTACCATCTTTCATTCACCATTTGAATTGGTTTTCACTGATCTTTGGGGACCAGCTCCCATGTCATCTTTTGATGGATACTCTTACTATATTTCATTCATTGATGCTTACACAAGATATACTTGGATTTACTTTTTGAAAAAGAAATCTGATGCCCTTACTGCCTTTCAAAACTTTTACCAATATGTTCTAAACCAGTTTTCTGTTTCCATTAAATCTCTTCAATCTGATTGGGGAGGTGAGTTTAGATCCTTTACCCCATTCCTCACTGACAAAGGCATCACACATAGAATCATTTGTCCTCACACTCATCACCAAAATGATGTTGTTGAAAGAAAACATAGAACAATTGTTGAGAAGGGTCTGTCTCTTCTAGCTCATTCTTCTTTACCACATGAATTCTGGGATGCTGCATTTGCAACCTCTGTTCACCTTTCAAATAGAACTCCCTCAAAGTCAATTGCAAATTCAAGTCCGTATTTTAAGCTATATGGCTCTATTCCAGATTATTCATTTCTCAGAGTCTTTGGATGTTCATGTTTTCCTTTTATCAGACCTTACAATAAACACAAAATGGATTTTCACTCTGAAGAGTGTGTGTTTATAGGTTATTCTTCCCAACACAAAGGCTACAAGTGCCTCTCACCTTCTGGGAAAGTCTATATCTCGAGAGACGTGGTTTTTAATGAGTCCAAATTCCCTTATCGCATTCTTTTCACTTCAATTCCTCACCAGCCCTGTATCTCCACTACTTCACAGTCTTTTCCCATAACCATTGTCCCTTCCAATTCCTCTTCTCAATCTGATTCTTCCACTTCTTTATCCCAAACAGATTCTTCTCAACAAGGTTCTTCTCCCTCTCAATCACAACATAATACCTCTCAATCTATCTCTACTCCTTCCCACTTTCACCTTAATTCATCTCAGCCTAATTCTGTTCCCACTTCTCCTTCACAGTCTACTTCATCTGCATCACACTCATTATCCTCTTCTTCTGAATCTAATGCTCCTCTGACTAACAATCACCCCATGCAAACCAGAGCCAAATCTGGAATTGTTAAACCACGACTTAATCCAACCTTACTATTAGCTCATGTTGAGCCCAGGTCAGTCAAGCAGGCTCTTACTTCTCCTCAATGGTCTGCTGCAATGAAAACTGAGTATGATGCATTGATTTCTAACAACACTTGGTCTTTAGTCCCTCTTCCTCCAGATAAACAGGCTATAGGATGCAAATGGGTCTTCAGGGTGAAAGAAAATGCAGATGGTTCCTTGAATAAGTTCAAGGCAAGGTTAGTTGCTAAGGGCTACCATCAGAGATTTGGTTTTGATTTTGGAGAAACCTTTTCTCCTGTGGTAAAGCCTATCACAATCAGAATACTTCTTACTCTTGCTGTATCTCATCACTGGCCTATTCAACAATTGGATGTCAATAATGCTTTCCTTAATGGAGATCTAAGTGAAGAAGTGTACATGGTTCAACCTCCAGGATTTCAAGTAAAAGATACATCTTTGGTCTGCAAACTTCACAAGTCCCTATATGGCTTAAAACAGGCACCTAGATCCTGGTTCTACAAACTGACTTCAGTTCTTTATGGTGCTGGTTTTAAGCAAAGCAAATGTGATCCTTCTCTACTTCTCTTTGCATCTTCTGGTATCCTCATCTACATCCTCATCTATGTTGATGACATTCTTTTCATTGGCAATGACTCTTCAGCCATACAAACTCTCATCAACAAACTGCACTCATCTTTCTCTCTTAAAAATCTGGGAGACATTGATTTCTTTTTAGGAATTCAAGTCCAGAAACTGCCAAATGGAAGCCTACACCTTTCTCAAGCAAAATATGTCAGAGATTTATTGCATCAAGTTGGAATGCTAGATTCCAAAGGAGTCATGACTCCTATGATCAGTACTTGTAAACTCACTCATGAAGGGAGTGAATCCCTGCCTGATCCTTCTTTCTACAGATCTGTAGTAGGAACTCTTCAGTATGCTACTCTAACAAGACCTGAAATTAGCTATGCAGTAAATAAAGTCTGTCAGTTCATGGCTGCACCTCTGCATGATCACTGGAAAGCAGTCAAGCATATACTGCGTTATCTCTCTGACACTATTACACATGGACTTCTCATCCAACCTATTCCTCTATCTACTATGCCTTTACCTATTTCAGCTTTTTGTGATGCTGATTGGGCTTCTGATCCCACTGACAGAAAGTCCACATCAGGATCCTGCACTTTTCTTGGTCCAAATATCATTTCTTGGTGGTCCAAGAAACAATTGCGTGTTGCCAGATCCTCAGCAGAAGCCGAGTACAGAAGCATGGCTGATACTGCAGCTGAACTTCTTTGGGTTCAGTTTCTTCTCAGTGAACTCAAGGTTCCTTTTACCACTCCAAGAATATACTGTGACAATCAAAGTACAGTCCAACTGGCACACAACCCGGTTCTACACTCTCGTATCAAACACATGGAGATTGATCTATTTTTTGTGCGAGAGAAAGTTCAACTGAAACAACTACAAGTGTTCCACATTCCTGCTCAATATCAACTGGCTGATGTTCTCACAAAACCCTTGTCTGCTTCATCTTTTATTAATTTGAGAAACAAACTTAGTGTCATTGCATCTCCAACAAAGTCACACTAAGTTTGAGGGGGGGATGTTAGATATACCATACGGATTGTATTAGTTATGTTTAGTTAGTTAGTTAGTTTCAGTTGAACTGTAACCTCTATAAATACACCCTGTAATCATCATTTCAGTTTAATGAGAATATACTTCTTCCTCATTCATCCTATCTGAACTTCTATTATTTTTCCTCTCATATATGATTTTTGCATTTGGCTTGACTTTCTTAGTTTGTTAGTCAAAACTTGTGTTTTCTCTTGGCTGATTTGATCTTTTTACACTTATGAGCTAGCCAGCCTGCGTTGTTGGCTCATGTATTTTGACATGTACAACATATTGAATTTAATACTGACAGATTCTCACGTACAGGAACCCCCCTCTACTACAATGGTCCACATGGGAAAATAATAGTGGCACTGTAGGTTGTATCTGAGGGAAAGGTTGCCCAATCAGTTGTTTTAAACCTACAACACTGAAGTTGGACTAAGACTTGCGTCCAAGCCTAAACGAATTTGCTTAAGCAAATATCTTGTTGAACAAATGTCTGTTCACCAGCATATGCTTGGTTTGGGTATAAGTTTTTTTTTCTTTTTTTTTTCTTTTGGGGGTGGGTATATTGTGTATTTGTGTCGCTGTTTGTTGCTTTTTACAAGTGCACACGTCTCTGCCACTCCTATTAACCATTTCTCCACTTTTCTTAGTTGTGCTCTTTCATGTGAACAGACTGGACAGGAGAGTGTCACTGGTGGATTTGGCAACAGAAAACCAAGATTTGGAGAAGTTTTCTGTCATAAACCGGTTTGCGAAGTTCTATGGCCGAGGTGGCCAAGCAGATGGTACAGGTTCCTCACCAGATGCGGCCACACACCCTTGCACCTCTTTTGCTCAGAGACATGTGACTCCACTCCCATTGCCCAGGGACCTCCCTAGTGGGGTACAATGTTTCTCCCTGTGATATCAGTCCCTTCTGCCCGCTGCTTTTTTTAGTCCACAATCTACCCTTTTTCGGCCTTCATGACACGTTTCATGTTGGTTATGTACTTGGCACCTGCAACAACACAAAATAGAACTCACATGGTGGAACAGCAGCAGGTGAATGAATGTATATGTTTTTTAAGTTGCACAGAAATGCAGGAGCCGAGTAATTTTTTTGGTGAAAGGGGAGATTTCTTTTTAGCCTGGCCTGTCACGTGAAGATATCAGCACATAGTTTAACTAGATCCCATGCTTTTCTACTGGTATGTACATACATACAAAAGATCCCCTTTTCATATCCAAGAGGCTTCTATTTTGTTAATTAATTATTTCTGTCATGTTGATCTGTTTATGTTTGTGGTTCTGTTCCAGAGGTCTCAATTTTGCAGTTGTATAAAAGTTCCCTGTTATGTAGAGTCTTCATGTACAATTAAGACCCCCCTCCCCGTTCCCTCTCTTATGGGTTAATGGAACTAAAATTTGGTTATGGCCTGTTGCGAGAAGCCCAAGAGGCCCAAGAGGTTGACTGCTTCTCGTCTCTCAGTCTTTCTATCATGTATCGGATAGTCAAGATTTCCCAGTATCAGCAGTCGTTACTTCAAGTCTTCAACCAATCAGTTCAGGTTTGGGCATGTAGACTTTCATTTAATGGTTGAAGGCTCTCATTTAAGATGCACACATTTTATGGCTAGAGCCCCTACACATTACGAAAATAAAAACATCAAAAGCAATATTGTAGACTAGTACTCTAGTAGTAATGAATACACTAATTAACGTAGTACTCTAGTACTCTTAGAGTGTCAAATGCTTAGATTTATTTTAGGGAAATTGCCCTGAATAAAAACGTTCTAAAACGTCCCTTGGAAATGCCCCCTTTCTTGATTTGCTAAACAAACATGTGCAATACAATGCTAAAAAGTATCAAACAATGTTCAAACATTGCCATTTTTTAAAATTGTGTGCAAGTCAAAGGGGACCTTTTAAATAGGGATGAAGGGAGCATGTTTATTGTTTAAATAGAAGTAATTATTGTCATATTTTGATAGTACCGAATTTTAAACATGGCATTATTTTTTAAATTTGGTAGTAATTTTCAAAACATGTGTACTATTTTAGAATTTCAAAACATTTTTACTCCTTTTTTGAGAAATTTTCCTTTATTTTAATTTGTAAGTCATTTTATACGTATCTATTGAAATCGTACTCTATTTTGATTCTCAAATGCTTAGATTAATTTTAAATAGTTTAGTTATCTTATTCATACAATTTTGAGTTGTACTCTATTTTATTCAACTTGTCACTATTATTTTATTCACATATAAATCCAAATCCCTTTGAATTTTTAAATTCAATTTTCAATTACCCAAGATTTGTCCTGTTCAAATACGGAGTATGTTTTATCATGAAGTGAAAAACTTTTGGATATTATAATACCAGGACTAGGCATGGCCCGAGCTGGGCTCCGAGCCGGTTCAGGCCGGGCTTTTTTCTAAGACGTTGGGCTTGGAATCGGCCCGGGTTGATACTGAGCCTGGGCCAAACCGGGCCGGGTCGGTTCAGGCCCAGTTCAAGGTGTTTTTTTGGCATTGTAATTAACCCTCGACCCCCCTCCCTCACCCCACCCCCAAACCCCCAAAACACCCAGCCTTACCTAAGGAAAAGAAAAAAATTGGAAAAAAAAATGAATCGGGCCCCGCCTGGGCTGCCTGGGCCGGTTAATGAAAATCAAGGCTCGAGCCCGGCCCGCCAGACCCGCCCAAACCGGGCTACAACCCGGAACCGATCATCTTGGTCCGGTTCGGGCCTGCACAGTAGCGGGCCGGTTCGAACTGGTTGGGTCCATCCCTAACCAGGACTCGTAACTCCGTAAGATTTTAAGATCAGACGATCAGTTACTATTAATTAAAGACATCCTTACATTACTCATAAAATACTTAAACAGATCAGTAAATTTTAGTCCAAGTAAACATCCTTACATTACTCATAAAATACTCTAATTTGTTTTTAAGGGAGTTAAGGGTATATTAGGATATTTGTACTTGGATTGTTTTCGGTCAGAGTTCAGACAAGATTTGGACAATTATAAATACACAAAGAATAGTCATTTATCAAACAAGAAAATTACACTTCTAACTTTCTAAGTAAAAACATTCTCACTTCACAATTCACATCAATGGAGTCAGTTTAGTACTTTCTGTGAGAATAATAAACAGGCTTAACCAGACTGGTAGCCTTGAGAGTATATTTATAGGTAATAAGTGTCCAAGTACAATAAGGAAACTGACTAATAATTAATTCTAATTATTTCACTATTGCACCCCCTCAATCTATGCAGGAGGAACTACGCGTAGATTGTCTTGTAAAATTAAAAACTACGCGTAGATTGTCTTGTACAATAGATGTCAGTCAGTTGAAATTTCGTAGGAACATATTGCACCTGGAGATCACCATGAGTCACACGTTCGCAAACAAAATGATAATCAATGTTAATGTGCTTACTGCGAGCATGCTGGATGGGATTGACAGATAAATATGAAGCACATACATTATCACATAGCAAAAGAACCGATCGAGAAAGAGGAAAGCCGAGCTCAAATAAAATGGATCGAATGTGTAATGTATCCTGAACTGTGTATGCAATGGCTCTATACTCAGCCTCTGTAGATGAGCGGGAGACAGTAGGCTATTTCTTGGATCACCAGGAAATCAAATTAGGATCAAGAAAAACAGCATAGCCAAACGTGGAACGACTACTATCAGGACAACCAGCCCAATCAGCATCGGAGTATGCCAGACCGAGTGTGGGTGTGGCGATGGTTGAAGATGTAAACCATGAGTTTTAGTGCCCTGTAGGTACCTGAAAATTCTCTTAACAACCAACATATGTGAGGTACGAGGAGCATGCATAAATTTAGAAACCAAGTGAACAAAACATGTAATATCAGGTCTAGTCATAGTTAAATATTGCAATGCACCTAACATGATACGATACTCAACACGATCAGTAAGTAACTCACCATCGGTGAGAGATAGCTTGGTTCTAGTAGGTAAAGGCGTGCGAACAGATTTAATAGTATAAAGGTAAAACCGGGTGAGAAGATCAGACACATATTTGGCCCGAGACAAAAATAAACCAGAAGAATTCCGCACAACCTGAACCCCCAAGAAAAAATGAATATCCCCTAAATCTTTCATAGCAAAATATTTTCTAGGAGAGAAATAAAATTACTAATAAGAGTAGAGGAACTGCCAGTAATAATAATGTCATCCACATATAAGAGCAAATAAATGATACGTGTAGCCTGACGAAAAATAAACAAAGAATTATCAGCACGACTACACACAAATTCATGAGTGAGAAGAAAACTACTGAAACGATGAAACCATGCCCGGGGAGCCCGTTTGAGACCATAAATGGCCTTGTGCAAGCGACAAATGTGATTAGGAAATTGAGGATGAACAAACCCGGGTGGTTGACGCATGTAAACCTCTTATGTGAGATGACTATGAAGAAATGCATTTTTAACATCTAACTAACGAATAGGCCAATTAAAGGAAATAACTAATGTAAGGACAATGCGAACAGTGATGTGTTTCACAACAGGACTAAAGGTTTCAGAGAAATCCACCCCAGCTTGTTGCTTAAACCCTTGGGCAACCAGACGTGCTTTATGACGTTCAATAGAGCCATCAGACCGATACTTAGTTTTATAAATCCATATAGACCCAACCAAATTTTTGCTAGAGTCAAACGGTACTAGATCCCAAGTTTTATTAGTGATAAGTGCATTAAATTCCTCAGCCATAGCTGCTCTCCATTTAAGATCCTTATTAGCCATAGAAAAAACAAGTTGGATCAGGAACCAAAACATCAGTGTTCAAATTAAAAATAGATTTGGGTTTGAAAATTCCTGATTTAGAGCGTGTTTGCATGGGATGAATATTTTGAGTCAAAGATGCACCCGAAACCGGAACATGAGTAACCTCTTCACCGCTAACCTGCGAGGATTCCATGGAAGCATTGCTCGCTGGCGTCCTTGGAGAAGACGGAGCATCTGTCGGCAAAGCGAGCTGCTGGTCCGAAGAAACTGCCATCGGCGAAGAGGACTGCAGCTTTGGAGATGAACCGGTTTCTAAGGAAAAATCCAGCGGGGGTAGCTGCGGCATAGTAGTGGCGGGGGCACAGGAAACGGCCGAGAAAAGGACAGAGGACAAGGTTGCACGGTTGAGGACTCAGGGAGACTTTGTGACACTAACTGAGAATAGGGAAAAAGATTTTCATGAAACCTAACATGACGACTAATATAAACCCTACCAGTTTTGGGATCTAAAATAGCGATAGCCCTTGTATTCAGAAGCATATCTCAGGAAGACACACTGAACAGAACGAGAAGACAATTTATTGGCTGCTGTGGCAGTAAAATTATGATAACATGCACATCCAAACACACGCATAAAAGAGAAGTCAGAATCCGGTGAAACAATTTTTGATAATAAATTTCTGTCAATTATGCATTAGACATATTGAATTTAAGCTAATGGAAACAGCAATATAATAGATCTTGTGAACAATTTGTGTTTGTTAGGTTTATACGCGAAACGAAGTCGATATACTAAAAAGTCTAAAATCACATTTTAGAATAAAATAAAAATGAACTAATATTGTTAAAGTCCGTATACACAAAAATTCTAACATATTATAAATGTTAAACATCTTTTAAAAATAAACATAATTTACAGTATTTAAAGTTCAACTCAAATATTATAAATGTTAAACATATTTTAAAAATAACCATTAATTTTATAAACCTGTATTTTTTAAACCCATTTCAACTTTCAAACTAAAAGTTAATAAATCATTAAATCATTCTTCTATTTTAAAAATAACCATTAATTTTATAAACTCGTATTTTTTAAAAGTTGTTTATAAATATTTGACAAATGTATCACGACTCTATTATGAAAACAAGTTGAAGTTTTTCCGTAGCTTTGATTATTAACATTGATGTAAGATGGTGCACTCTTTATTTCATTGGAGTCAAATTCAACCACTAAATGAAAATTAGCATTAACCTCTCTCAAGGTTTCACGTATTATCACATAGACTCCTGCACTATTAAAAATAAATTAGTACTCCCTCCGTATCCTTTAAAGGATTTTAAATGATTTAGATTCTAATGGAATTCTATAGAATCGGTAGTATTGCACTAGAATTTCAAGGAATTGAAATCCTCCTTCCTACTCGATTTTGGGTGATTTTTTAAACTCTCCTTATGAAACTGTAGCATGTGAACCAGTCCACATGCGTTCAAAAACAAACCCATCGAAATCAGTCCACTTGGCTGGAGAATGAGTTCAAAACACCAGCCAGAAAACCCATTAAGCCCGCGCTCATCACGGGAGAGAATCAGTCTCAATCAGATCCACACCACCAACAAAAACATAGAACCTTCTTCCAGACCAAGGCAATAAAGCCTACTGGGTAGGAGAGCAAACTTCTAGCCAGGTCAGTGAAGCTACATAGCGGAAGAAGGAAACAACCAAGAAGTGGCAATAAATATTCCATCCGGTGATTTGCTACTCTATGGGAAATCCATTGAAATCCGGAGGTAATGGTCAGATTTTGGGATGTATTCTCTCCTTTGTATTTTAGCCTTAAAATCCATGGAAATCCCAGAGTTAAAAAATCCATGGACATTTTGAGGACACTGGGATTTTGCCAGATTCCATCACATTCCAGGTTGAGGACAACAGGATTTTAACAATCCATTAAAATCCTTTAGAATCCTAAATGAGGACACCCCCTAATAAGTTTATTCGTATTATGAATCTTTCCACTAGAAAGTACATTTTTTTGCTGGAAAATGTACTTTCCAATAAAATAGTCCTTAATATCGAGAATTTATTAGGTTCCCAACAACATCTACATGTGAGTAAATTTAAGTACTAATAGCAAACACAATCGAAAGGTACATGCTTAAAACAACACATCTCTACTAAGTGAAATATATTTGAGATTGTATAAATCTAAGTGAAACATCCATCTCACGTAGTCACGTCAGAGATTCTTTTTCCCACGTGAAAAAAATATTTATTTTAGATGTAATAAAAATATTCTAAAAATTTGAATGAACATTATTTAGAATTTTAGTTAAGCTAAACTTTTGTAATGTTATGGGAAACATTTACTCCCATGATTCAAATTAGGGGTGGACAAGGCTCGGTTCGGGAATGACCATTTTTTCATTTAAGATCAAGTCCGGAGAATGAGGTTTTAGGCTTCTAGCTCAGGACCAAGACCAGACCGGTGAAAAAGAGGCCCCAGGCCTCACTTCTTGGGATTGAGATTAGTGTCCCGGTTTCAATCTCATTCGTTTGTTTTGCGTTAAAACCATTGAAAACGTTTTAAAATGGTTGATATAGAGTCCATGTAAAAGTTGAAAAATTGCTGGGGAGAAGGATAGTTGATTTAAAAATATTGAAAAAACTAGAGCGAACCTGGACCGATTAGGGGATTGGAATCGAAAATACATATCCCGGGCCTTCCTAATTGTTTAGCACAAATCAGTTTGTGTGTGGAGCAAGTCCAAAACTAGACCATCTTTACTAAGAGTTTACATGTAAATATGTTTATATTTTATCAAATATTAATTTACAAGTTATTATTATACCTATAATGATCTCATTTGCGGTGATAACAAAGAGTGTGTAATGTGAAAATTAGAAATGCTCTTCAATTCAATTTTTTATGGTAAATTTTGAAAATTGTGAAATCGAGTAGTAAACTTCATTTGTGAGTTAGTTTCAATTGATTTCTTTCTATTTCGGTCAATTTTAACATGTTTTGATCAAATTGCGATTGAATAAATTCGAAGGCATAAAATAAATTAGCTAGAGTGAGGTCAATTTTGATAATTTTTTTGTTTAATTCGGTTCGATTTCCGATGGAAAGGTGTTTAGTATATATGGGCAGATTTATTAACTACTCGACCAGATTTGTGGTTGAATAAAATTTCAGTACTAAAAGCAGTCACAACCAAAAGTTACGAAACTATATTTATAATGTTCTCTAAATGTAAACTAAAAGTTATTTAACCAGCATTAAAGATAGGGAGGAGAGTAAAAGTACTCCCTCCTGTTCTGAAAGATCTTTACACTTTCCATTTTTAGTAGTACCAGAAAGATCTTTACACTTCCTTGTTTGCCTTATTTGGCAAATAAATCCACACAAAACAGTGCCAAACAGTGTCACAGTGCCAAACAGTGTTTATTTCCTTAAAAACTGTGAAGTCAAAGTGTCAAGATTTTTTGGAACCGGAGGGAGTATATTTTTGATAATGCAGGGATGTGAGTGATAATTAGTTAATTACATCAAACTTCTCTCCTTCATTGGGTTTACATCAATCATAATTTGCCCTACTAAATCAACACTTCTCTCCTTCATTGGTTTTACTTCTAGAACACGAAGTCATGTCTTATACAGATTGCTTTCAAATCTTTAGGCCCTTGATCAATTAAGATAGTACTGCTTTCCTTTTCGGTTCGTCCCGAAATAATTGTCCTGCTTTCCTTTTCGGTTCGTTCCGAAATAATTGTCTCCTTTCCTTATTTGGTAAACAAATCTATACAAAACAGTGTCAAACAGTACAAAACAATACCAAAAAGTGTCGCTACAGTGCCAAACAGTGTCGCTACAGTGCCAAACAGTGTCGCTACGATGTTAAGTCAACTTTATTTTCTTAATCTGTGTGAAGGTCAAAACAGGACGATTATTTCGGGACGGAGGGAGTATAACTTTAGGACAAATCTATTCAAAGTTACTATTTACGATCACTAGTTTAGTTTTTGATCAATTAAATCATACTTACTCCATTCTCTTCTAATTGCAACAGTCCACTTTTCACGTTTGCCAACGTACAAGTTTGACCGTTAATATCTTTCATTACATATTAGTAAAAAAATAAAAAATCAGATTTTGAAATTTTAAAATGAGAAGAATTTAACAATATCTTTTAAAAATAATTTATTATACATTAATAAATAAAATATAGTCAAAGTAGAATATGTGAATAGTGCAAAAAGTCCAATGCTGCAATTAAAAGAGAACGGATGTAGTACTACATATGAAATACCTAATTACCCCTCTTATATAGTTATGTCATACCCGTTATCACTTGCCTATCGTCATTTAATTCTCCCTTCCCATCTCATAGTTTAGTTTTCTAATGGGTTCTAATGGGTCAGAACATGCAGGATTTACTATACTACATTAAATTGAATTGAAATATATTACATGTCTATATGATGTCGTATATGTTTCTTGAAGTAAAATTTTGATAATAGAATGTTATAAATTTTGATGTATTTTCTGTAAAAAATGGAGTACAAATAAATGAGTTTTAATACATTTTAAAAAAGTTTTTTTCTCCTTCATTTTCTCCAAATGAGGAGTGATACATGTACTGAATAGCAATGATGAACCAAGTCAGCTTATATGAATTAAATGTTTTAGTAGTAGTGATAATATAATTTTTATAATTCAATAAAAATTTTAACTCGGATTTGCTATATAAAATACTACCTTCATCCCATTCAAAAATTCTCGTCCACTATTCTGGTCAACATAAAGTCTCATTAATCTATTACTTTATATATCCAATTTTTATCAAATTTGAGTTTTTCCGTTAATAGCTCTGTTTCCATACCTGCGATCAAGAGTTTGTTGTGCGAGACTATCCCTTCTTTTCCGTTTTGCTTCTCTCCATTATTGTTACGTTCCAAGGTAGGTTAATCATGTTGTTGTCAAAGCCATGGAATCTGAATCATGTGTATGCCTATCAACTTTATGAATACAAATCAATATGTATATTCGTTTTAATACAAAAAAATCTCCCTAAAACATCGTTTGAATACAAAAAATGTATATTCGTTTTAACTCTGTTTCAATACAAAACAATTTGCAGAGTTGCAGATTTTTGGGTATGATTGTGTGGCCCTGTTTTTAAAAGTTGATTGAAGCGTACAATTAACAGTGTCTACTTTCACCTTCTTCATCTGCATACAGTTGCTACTGTCACCTTGTTCATCTGCATAATTCTTATTTTCTGTTTAAGTTCTTCGTTTTTTGTTCTTCGTTTACTTTGTTTAATTTTAGTTCATATTTTTCTGTTGGGAAAAATTCTTATGTTTCATGTACACATATTTTATTCATCAACAAAGCAGTCAGTAATTGAGTCTCTTTGTGGTTCCGCTGCGCCTTCTGTCATCATGGTTCATCCTCCACAACAAGCCAGAAATAAAAGGTTTAAGACGTAGGATCAAGTCTTCCAAAGAGGGTTTTATTCAAGAATCAAAACGTCACAAGAGACTTTGTCGTTCGTGCAATGAGATGAGCCATTATGATCTCCGGAATTGTCCCTTGAATAAATAGGATTGTTTAAGATCATGGCTTTTAGTCATTAATGTATTTTCTTTATTTTTACCGCAGTGAATGTTAATGAATATTGTTTTATTTTTTATAATATGCATCTCATTCATACCTTTACTGCATTGTACACATCATTTGTATGCATATTTGAATACATTGGTGTGCAACATGTAGTTGTACATTAGCCACGACTAATTGTATTACATTTAATTTCTTTCTCCATACTTTCGTGCATTCTCATACTTTTTTTTATTAGTAAATACACATAAAATTATTTGTGTAACACTAAACATACATATTCAGACATCTCACCATTTATTTATTAAAACAATTCATGATATTTATTGACTATGTAATTTAAACTTAATTGGCACACGTGCATATTTTGAAGTGCACCTTAGATTTACAACTGGTGCATTAGTAATTATTTAAATTATAGTTCTGCACACGTACATGTTTTGAAGTTCAAGTGTTTAATGCATTGTACACATAATTTAAATGCAGATGTAAGTACAGTGATGTGCACCTTGTACTCGTACATTAGTCACCACTAATTGTATTATGTTTAATTAATTTCTCCATACTTTGTTGCTTTCTCATAATTATTTTTATCAGTAAATACACATACAAATACTTTTAGAAAACTAAATGTACACATTCACACATCTCACCATTTATTAACTACATAAATCCATAAGATTTATTGACTATGTAATTATAACTTGATTTGCACACGAACATACTTTGAAGTGCATCCTACATACTTAATATGCTCATATATATGCATACTTTTCCAAATTCAGGGTAACACTATACCCACACCATAATCCTATTTTATATTATATACCCAAACGTATAGTGATGCATACTATTGTTCATTTCAGTGCATCATACCAGTTTTAAAGATGCAAGTAAACTCACCAAAATTCATTCAACTAAAATAAGTGTTTGTGTTGCACATTCACGAAACAATCAACATAATACGATATGTCATGAACAATGTTTCATTACTAATATAATGTAATATCAAATAGTTATGTGTTATATCACGGTTTATGAAATTAGTGAATGCATTTCATAGTATGTATTGCTGCATTTTACCGCCTCTTTGCATAATAAAGATAAATGTAGTAACTCTTTTGATTTGTATCAATAAATTTATTATGCATACAATATGCACCTTATATATCACAGTGGTGCATCGTCATATGCTATGTAATGCATAGTTCACTATCTTTTTCCAAAGTGTTAACGTTGTTGAACTAACCTACTCATCCAAACTCATATAACACTTAATATCATCCAAAACTTAGATGCTCGTACACCACTTCAACAATAATAAACTGACATTGAGAAATGCTTTCAAACTTCATTGTCAAAATATATTCACACGTGACATGAAAAAATGCTCATATATATGCATACTTTTCCAAATTCAAGGTAACACTATACCCACACCATAGTTCAATTTTATCCCAAACGTATAGTGATGCATACAAGTTGTTAAGATGCATATAAACTCATACTAAAATTCATTCAACCAAAATAAGTCTTTGATTGTTATTAAACTTAGAGATTGCATGTACGATCACATTGGGTGATGATCTATTGTACAAACTTTTATATTGCTCCTTCATCTCCTTAAAAGAACCATTCTTCTACAACTTCTTTCGTTGTCATTCACACCTGCAATTTTCAGCTTGTCATTTATTACTCTTTCGGCCTTATTCATTCTTCCGCTTCTCCTTCTCTTAATGCTTATTCCCAATTTTCCCCTATCTATTCTAGCAATCTCAACAACTGCATAGTTACCACAAAATAAATGCATTACTAGATATCAATAGCAATGTATGTAAATAAATTCCAAAACAAATTATTCTTCTTCTACTGCTTTCATGTGTAATTGTAATGCTTACCTTGTACTGCTTTCTTTCTTTTGTTGTCATTCAGCTCTTTCTAATTCATCCGGCTAGATATTCACTCTTCCCTGCACCTTTTTTTTACAATTGTACGTTATACTCCTAATGTAATAAGAAGTATTAAATTTAGACTTACAGAATGTGAACAACATCTTATTTGTAAACAAATTGTTTTCTAACCTTTATATTTTTTCTTTGCCCCTTTGACCTTTTTGTTGTGTTTCGTGTTAGTAGAGGATGCACTTTCTTGCTTTCTTTTTTTGCTACTGTTTGTTCCTCTTTTATTGTGTGTAAATGTAATTGTTTAGCAAACATATGTTCATAGAAACCACATTCATTTATAAGTAATGAATTATAGATTTGTTATGATGCATTGTGACTATATTACAGTTGCATGTAAAAGCTAAACTTTATGCATACCCGAAGCTGAAATTTACAAACACGGTTATGTGGGATTTCAACCACAACATTTGATTGTTACTAAATACACAGGACAACGAATACATGTCATACTGCATCTAAAGTCCTTAACAACGGCATGATAACCATTAACCTCCTGCATTTGACATCCTTAGCAAATTCTGAATACCATTACCAAAAAACATGCACTTTGCATCTAAATCAACTGCATATTCTCAACTATAACTACTGCATCTTCCAAGTATAACTACTGCATCTTACTTATGATCACCCTCTTACTTCCCTATTGCAATACTCCTACATCTACAAATATAATTAATGCATCTTACTTCCGTTCACATAAACAGTTACAAAATCCTTACATCTAACATATTCAATAATGGCATCTTACATCATTTTTAAATTCCAAATTCAATCATATATAAGTGATCTACATTCCATAATTTCAAACCTGTTGCATCAAACTCTTTCAAAGATGCATCCATATTGAACAAACCAAAGAGTAACATGAGTACCTTCATCAAGCTCATTTTGTATTTCACGCAACAGGTGCTCCATTTATAGCGAATTGATGGCGTTCTATCGTCATTACCTTGCCTTCCCTGAAATTCGATTATGTACTTGATTAAAAACCTTGTTGCAGACTTCGAAATTGATTGTGCTTGTTTTTAATCGCCGAAGTGTTGCAAGTTTCCTTTTTTGCCGTCGCTAATCGTGGTCGTTTACCATGGATAGAGGCCATTAAGCATAAAATCAGGGTTTACCAAAGTTAAAATCGATTTGGTTTTCATGGTCTTCTATTTTGGCTTGTTAAATGACTAACGTGACCTTTTACATTCAATGCTCTCTTAGATGTGGTTTTACGTTTGTAATCCCCTGTGTGTGAGTGCGGTAATTTAATTATGCATCCCATAATCATAGCTCTCCGTTTCTTCTAATCTAACGGTTTGTATTAGTTTGTAGTTTGCACCGGAAGCCTAGTTTGCATGGGATCTCTCCCCTATATATATATATATATCACAGATCAGGTGAGAAGTGCTCTTAGACTGAGAACTGCGAAATTTAGCTAATAGACTAAAATAATAACTTATAGACCCCGTCGAAAATAATTTCGAAAATGCCACCGCAAAATAATAAGCCTGGAAACCTTGAAAATTTTTGGGCGCGGTGGTATTTTCGTAATTATGATGGAGGGCTTTATAAGTTATGATTTATTGGTTATAAGTTCCTATATTCAGTCTATAAGTTTACTGCGTTGCAAGATCACATGCAAATCCAAGTAATCCAAGGGCTGAGATTACTTCTCACTTCTCATTTTAAGGAGCACTTCTCACCTGATCTTCTATATATATATATATATATATATATATATATATATATAGGGCCGGGTTCTAATGAGAAGACATCTTAACGTGAGAAGTAAGAAGTTACACGTTTACCTATTTCTGATGCACTTTTTTGTTAATCTGATGCACTTTTTGCGATGGCAGAAAAGTTCAGATTAATTACGGAAATGCCACCGCGTCTAGCATCACTTTTTAAATATTTTTTGCACTTTTCTGTGCACTTTTTTGCTAATCTGATGCACAGATCATAAATTGAATGCACCCGATGCATTTTCACTTCTTACGATGAGCACTCTTATCAATGGTCAACCCCGTGACTTTTTTAAGCCACAAAGGGGGGTTAAGCAGGGTGACCCCCTATCTCCCTACCTCTTCCTTATAGCTATTGAAAGCTTCAGTCGCGGTTTACAGCAGTTAATACAAAAGCAGAAAATTAAGCCCTATCTAATCGGTGGATATCCATCACTGATTGATCATCTGAGCTACGCAGACGACGTTCTACTTTTCCTGAACGGATCCACACGTTCAATCTCTGGATTCCTGACCTTCCTAGAACTGTTTTCAAGCGTTACTGGCCAAAAGATCAACCGAAAAAAAAAGCAACATTATTGTGAGTAAAAAGACACCCCTGGCAAGGAAAAGAGAACTCCAACGTCTGTCAAAAATGGTAGTCTCAAATCTGCCCATTACCTACCTAGGTGTCAGCCTCCATCAGGGCACAACCCGCATACCCCATTGTTCAAAAATCATCAATAGTTTCGACTCCAGACTACAAACCTGGCAAAAGAAACACCTAAACCAGAGCGGAAGGCTAATCCTGATCAAACATGTGTTAACTACCATACCCCTACACCATTTGGCAATCACCAAATTCCCAGCAGCAATTATCCAAACCCTTAACAGAATTTTGGCAAATTTTTTCTGGGGATCACGAGACAACAAAAACCAATACCATTGGAAGAAATGGACTAACATATGCAGACCAGGCGAAGAAGGAGGTTTGAATGTTAGGTCCCTAGTCCACATCCAGGAGACTCAACATTTAAAGATGTGGTGGTAGTTCAAAATGAACAAATCAGCCTGGTCTAATTTTATGCACAGTAGATACTCTAGATCAACTGAAATGGTGGCCAAACCTAATGACAGTCCCATCTGGAAACTGCTTTGCAAAACTGACCAGAAATATCATCATCTAATTCAAATCTCAGATGGGGGAATTCAGTGGAAACCAGAAAAGGACAAAACTTTCTCTACTAAGAGTGCCTACAACCAGATAAGAACCCACTACCCTAAAACTTTCAGCTCACGCCACATCTGGACAACTAAACTTCAACTGAAGCTCAAAATTTTCCTATGGAAGGTCTTTAACCACATTCTACCCTTCCCAGAGAACCTATCCCGATTCAACATCAGCTTGGCAACCATGTGCCCCTTCTGTTGCAAACACCGAGAAACAATGAACCACTGTTTATTTAACTGCAAACTAATAAGACCCATTTGGGTATATTTTGCTTCAATTTTGCAGGTGAGGCAGACTACCAACGACGAATTAAGGCAAACAATCTACATATGGTGGCTTGGTGGAATAAGAGGACACACTCATCATACAATCAGAAAAGCTATGCCAGGCATAATCTTATGGAACATATGGATATCTTACAATCCAGGAGGGAGATCATTTGAAATAATGGAACAGAAAGGTTACAAATCTTTTGAAGCCCAAACTGATTCAGAAATCTGTATGAAGATGCTAATGGGTTCGATGAAAGTACCTGATTATTTGACTAGCCAGGTGACCATAATCAAAGGACTCATGCGGCGAGGTTCTGTTAACATCCGTCACCGTCCGCGGCAGGCCAATTACGTCGCACATCACCTCGCACAAATCGGACTCCGAAACCCTTCCTTCGCCCCGTGCTTCTTCGATGCCAACACCATCCCGGCAAGTGCGAATAGGGCCTATCGAGAAGACAAGAAAGGTGGAGCTTTCTTCAGGGATACCGGTTGATTTCAACTATGAAGATTAGTTAGAACTCTCCACCGGCTTCTGGTCGAGGAAGCGCTCTAAACCGACAAACATCTCCCCTACCCTCTGCATTATACGCAACCCTACTCCACGGAAAAATTCCTTTGGACGCTTTATGTTTCTCTGCCAGACGGGCCACCCCAGATTTGAAGAATCAAATGGGCCTCTTCTTGGGCTCATTGTTGTTGTAACGGGCTCAACTCTACTTGGGCTCAACTCTTTTTTATTTTGCATTGCTCTAATCCCGCTGTAAATTATCCATCTCTTCATTCAAATAAAATTCGTTTTTTTTTTAAAAAAACGATGAGCACTCTTCTCATTCGATCCTTTGCATTTTCCTGTGCATTTTCACTCTTCTCAAACAACTTCTATATATATATATATATATATAGGGTCGGGTTCTAATGAGAAGACATCTTAACGTGAGAAGTGAGAAGCTTCACATTTGTCTCTTTCTGATGCACTTTTTCGCTAATCTGATGCACTTTTTGCGATGGCAGAAAAGTTCCGATTAATTACGGATATGCCACCGCGTCTAGCATCACATTATTTAATATTTTTTGCACTTTCCCGTGCACTTTTTTGCTAATCTGATGCACAGATCTTAAAATGAACGCACTCATTTGATCCTTATTATATATATATATATATATATATATATATATATATATATATATATATATATATATATATATATATATATATATATATATATATAGACAAATGTTCATGCCGGGAATTCGAGACAGGAACCGACGTCCGGACGGCGGCGTTTGGCCGCCTTCTCGGTGGATTTTTTTGATGAAATTTTTATGGCATGTTCTTCATCAAGTCTAGTTTAACCACAAAAAAGGTCAGCTAAAAACACAATCGGGAAGGTCGTCAAATGATTTTTACAAGTTAACTGCGTTTTATATGTATTTTCCGGCGCAGTTATCTTGTAAAAATCATTTGACGACCTTCACTATTGAGTTTTTAGCTGATTGTTTTTATGGATAAACTAGACATGATGAAGAACATGCCATAAAAATTTCATCAAAAAACTCCACCGGGAAGGTCCCCAAAAGCCGTCGTCCGGACGGCGGTTCCGGTCAGGAATTCCTGACCGGAACACTACTATATATATATATATATATATATATATATATATATGGTGCGGTTCTAGTGAGAACGATGCTTAACGTGAGAACGCGAGAACGATCACATTTAAATCAACGTGGTGCACAATGGAGCTATTCTATTGCACATTTTCAATTTGCTCGAATTAAGCCTATATTAAATAATACGGTGGCATTTTGGTAAATATTGTGAAAATATGAAAATGTGCAATATACAAGCTTCGTTGTGCAATACGTTGGGGTAAATGTGGTGTTCTCACGTTCTCACGTTAAGCATTGTTCTCATTTGATCTTTATTCTATATATATATGTATATATATATATATGTATATATATATATGTGTATATATATATATATATATATATACACACACACACACACACACACACACACACATATATATACTCCCTCCGGTCCCAAATGAAATTCACATTTTGACTTCACACAAATTAAGGAAATAAATTTGACTTTACTGTAGAGTACATTGCTGTGACACTGTTTGGCGCTGTTTGACAGTGTTTTGCACTGTCTTGATGTAGATAATTTACCAAATAAGGAAGGGAGAAGAAGTGTGAAGTTTATTTTGAATCTACCCAAAAAGGAAAGTGTGAATTTCATTTGGGACCGGGGGAAGTATATGATATTGGTGTCATACGAAAGATAATAAAAAGTTATGAATTTTGATATAACTTTTATAAAAATTGGATTATAAAAATAAAAGTTATATCACTTTAAAAAGAGATTATTTTTCTTTTTTTTTTTGTTCCAAATTAGTTGTGATGTAGTGAGATTTTTTTTGAAATAGCCGTGTGATGTAAAGAGTTAATTTATTATTTTAATTATTGTGATAAAAGAATATGCTTTATCTCCATGCACCCTAAAGTGTGCTAGGTGCACCCCATTTTCAAATCAATGGGACAATTATGTCCTGTGCGGCTATGCTGCACTCCAAGGAGTTCTTAAGTAGCGTATTGTTTCTTTATTGTGTTGAGCAATGAGGAACAAGACACTCCACTCTTATTCATTTATTTAGTGATTAATACACAAAAAGTTTATATCATTTTTAATATGACCAAATAATTTCCTTTCAAAAAAATATGAACGAATAATTCTTCCAAACAAAAATATGACCGAATAATGTTGTATTTGCACCAATTTTAAAAAATCACCTTTTCGCAAAATCTTTTATGTATCTTTATATGTTTTGAATCTTTAGATAAAATCTTTTACTTAGAGTTTCGTTGAGTATGTTTTTGATTGCATTAATTTTAATGTCAAGTCAAACTAAATTTAAAGAAATCAGAACATATTAGACTACACTAAAACAGATCATGTCAAATCAGACAAGACTTACAAAATATGTAGTAGTAAATTTCACGTCCATCAGTCATTTATCAGACTAGAATTAAATAAACCAGACTAGAGTAATTTTTTTCAAATTTTCACATATGTATTATTGATGTCATATACAATATCATAAAAAATATTGAATTTGATATATTTTTTATAAGTTATATGAGCAAAAATGAAAAAGTTATACTCCTTCCGTCCCTAAACTAACTTTCAAATTTTCTTTTTCGTCGTCTAATAAAAAAATGACTTTCTTTTTTCGATAAAGAATTTGTGGGGACCCAAATTTGTGGTTTACAACAATTATTACACATCTCTCTTCTGCACAACTATGCATCACATAATACTCACTATTTAAATTCACGTGTTAAATGTACTTTGGAGATTAATCTAGACACAAGAAAGTAACATTTATGAAAAAACAATTATTTGTCGTATCAGATTATTTATTGGGTGTAGAGTAATTTTGAATTGATTAAAATACAACAGAGCCTATTGGCGTTTACCATTGGGTGAAGCTTCTATTAAGGAAGAACTTTAAATACGGAGTATAGCTTAATTAAAATAATCCGTATTGAAAAGGGCATATTAGTCTCGTCAAGGTTAGATTATTAAGTAATAAAATGGGTGCTCGGTGCTCCTAGCAACTCCCTTAGTTTTTAAGTCAACTTTACTGTATTAAGACTATAGATAGATTTATACTTGAAGCAAAAAAATAAGCTAAATCTCATCAGGCACCAATCTTCGGATCTGCAATGGCGTCACAAGTTAACGATCCACGCCTACCATCGGCGGCGAAACCGTACAAGCAGCAGGCAGTGGCTCCTCAGGATCTTCCAGTAGACTACTCCGGATTCATCGCCGTCGTCTTCGGTGTTTTCGGTGCCATGTTCCGAGTATGCCGATCTACTTCAGTTTTAGGATTGTGTTCTTATCTTCATCCTCAATTGTACTCCGTAAATAGTACTCCCTCCGTTCCTAAAAATTCTTCCCAGTTTGACTTGACACGTTTATTAAGAAAGTGGAATAAAGTAGAAATGTACGGTTGTGATTGTGTAAGAAAAAGGTAAAATGAATGTGAGCTACACAAATTGTACAAAGTGTGAAGTATTTTTGGGAACAGTCCAAAAAGTAAAGTGTGAAGTATTTTTGGAAACGGAGGGAGTAACGGTTATTTGGGCCCAGTATGCTATATAGGGTGAGTTCTGTACTTTGATATGCTTTTCTTCTGCAGTACAAGATATGTTCATGGCTCGCGATAATTTTCAGTGCTCAATCACTTGCTAACATGAAGAATATGGAGACTGATCTTAAGCAAATCTCCATGGCCATGATGTGAGTTTTTTCTTCTCGTCTCCATTTTGTTCGTCCACACTGTTCTTCACTGTTGACCTTTGTGTAATTTACCTTTGATAATGTTTTTAACAATTGTGCCTGTTTTGCATTTTCGTGCGCATAAATTTGAAACGGTGCTGATACACAAGTCTTCAGGGGCGTCTGAATTGTGGTGGAGGCCTTGTGCCAATTATAAAATAATAAAAAGATGAAAAAAACATACATAAATTTACCCAAAATTACCCGGGCAACGGAGGCATGGAGTCTCGAGTAAGATTGGAAGTTACTGTTGGACATACATAAATTTACCCAAAATTACCCGGGCAACGGATGCCTTAAATGAAGATTTACATGTACGTGCATGAAGGATATGATCAACATGGAGATGAGTCACATGCAATATACGCTGGCATAACTAATTAGTTAGAATAGTAGTTGAATACAATTACATATACTTATATGTTTGTGTTAGGGATATGACTACTTATAGTAATAAGGATAGATACTAGAAGAAATAAATAGAATAGTTGTTAATAGTTGTTTTCCGTTAGCAGCTATTAACTAAAGTCAGTTGAGTTGTAATACTATAAATAGTAGTAAGCTGGATATTGTGAGGGGGCTGTTTCTGACTTTTGTCATTCTGGGAGGATAGGAGTTGTAACTCTATCTTTTGGGGGGCTTCGGCTCATTGTTGCCTACGTGAATAAAGTTGCGATTGAGTTCTTTTGTAGATTCTGTGATTGTGTGTTGAATTGCAGAGTTCTAACATTGGTATCAGAGCACGTTACTTCCTGGAGACGGAGAATCGAAATCATGGAGGATTTCTACATGACACCGCAAATGGCAAAAAGAATGGACAATCTGAATCGACAGATGGAGGAGACGACCGCTAGGTTGGAAAGTTTCTTGCGTGAATGTGAGCGTCCAACACAATGCTTCCACCGATCGAAAAACACAAGACATCATCGGCAATCTGACAAACAGAGTTCGTCGCTCACCGGTTCGCAGAAAGAATCGCGAACTGTTTCTTCTATTTCGCACTCACGAAAGGCGTCGTGCGGAAAAATGGGGAAGATGGCGGAGAAGGTGGATCGCGGAAAAATAGCGAAGGAGAAGTATACGAAGAGCAAAGAAAATGTAGAAAGGGATGAGGTGAAGGAAAGGAGGACTGGATTGGAGGAGTTGCGCACCATGCTGCGGCCACAACCTCGTTGGCGAGGAAGATCGAGGACTGCGCGTCGCTGCTGGAATTCCAAAAGTAAGAGTTCGCTGCAGTCGCCATTAGCTCTTTCCTATTCGCAAACTGTGTCGAACGTAGAAGATCACAGATCGAAGTCGCCAGTTTCTTCCATGTCAGATTTGTTGACTTTGCAAGTTTATCAACTTGCGAAAGATTTTCCCCAATCAATAAAGAAGACCGTGATGGAGCCAACTGAAGCAGTAATCAAGAAAATAAATAAGAAGGACAAAATCGAGGAGCAAAGATCGGTTAGTTCCTTGTCAGATTACGTTTTTCCTAATCTTACTGATGATGTGGGTTTAATTCCCAACCAAGTTTCTATTCTGGATCTGCTTACCCACCCATGTTCCTTTGGAAGTAGAGTCCTAATTGCTTTTGAAACGGTTCTTGTCAAAAGACAACCTCCACAACCAAAGGATTTTTTTTAGAAAATTCATGCCTGGAACAAAAGAGGTCTGGTCCAGTGGTTCATAAGGATCATGTTTATATTTTCTCGGGAGATTCTGCTATCATATGGGAAAAACGTCCAATGATTCATGATGATGAAAAATCTAGCCATTTCCAAAATCTTGACAGAAATTCACTGATATTTGCAACTTTAATGGTCAAAAACTTAGCAGGTTATTTACCCGCTGTGGTATCCAAATGGGTACAAGACAAGTGGGTAAATTCTTCAGACTATGGTACGATAGTGGATTACCTAACTGAGAAATCAGTTATGCAAGTTGCAGAAATACAAGAAACCGAATTGCAGCCATGGGGTGAGAGCAGGTTAAGCTACCCCCAGCTTAGCTTACATAATCCATTCAAAGCAACTGAAAGATATCTCATGAGGGGAGACATTTATGCAAAGACAGATGGAACAATTAATGAAATGGTGATGATAGAAGGAAATGAAGTTAAAATCAGAATGGGGATCCACAGGATTATAACTGCACTGGGTGCTGTAGGAGTTGACTTTGTATTCTCATGCACAAGATGTTGCTCAGTTTCTGTGTTGCATCACACTGACAAAGAGGATCAGGGCATGAACATAAATTTTACTAAGGGTGTAGGTGATACACCTCAGGAAGACAAGGAAATACTTGTGGCTATGGAAGGCTTAAAAGCTAGTGAAGAAAATGAAACTTCACCAGAAATATTCTATGCTGCAGAAAAATCTGGGAGTGGGAAAGATTATGTACTAAAGCTATTTGCTCTGAAACAAGTGAGATATTGGGAAGGTAGAAGCGCAAGGAGGAAGAGGACGAGGAAGTATAAGATTTTGGCTGTTTCCTATCACCCACCTTGAGGGCAAGGTGGATGTTTAGGGGGGGGGGAGTATTGTTAGAGGTATGGCTACTTATAGTAATAAGGATAGATACTAGAAGAAATAAATAGAATAGTTGTTAATAGTTGTTTTCCGTTAGTAGCTATTAACTAAAGTCAGTTGAGTTGTAATACTATAAATAGTAGTAAGCTGGATATTGTGAGGGGGCTGTTTCTGACTTTTGTCATTCTGGGAGGATAGGAGTTGTAACTCTATCTTTTGGGGGGCTTCGGCTCATTGTTGCCTACGTGAATAAAGTTGCGATCGAGTTCTTTTGTAGATTCTGTGATTGTGTGTTGAATTGCAGAGTTCTAACAGTTTGTACGTATCGATAACTATATCGTATATATCTTCTTTGTATAAATACTCTAAGGAGAGCTGTAATTACATTCAAGTTGAATAAAATTCTACTTCTCAAAATTCTGAAAAGCTTCCCACCGTATCTTCTTCTTCCGCCATGGCTGAGGAAGCACTGCAGAATGAAACAAATCCATTGTATCTTCATCACGCTGAAACACTAGGTCAAACTCTTATTTCCTTGAAGCTGGATTCAAGAAATTACCATCGATGGAGTAGGTTAATGCACGTAGCTCTATCAGCAAAGAACAAACTAGCTTTTGTTGATGGATCAATTCCGAAGCCTGCAATCAACGATCCAACATACTTTCATTGGATGCGAGCGAATCATATGGTAATTTCTTGGATTTCCAATAGTTTGTCACCCGAATTAGGAGATTTTGCATTATAATCCGATTCAGCTGCTCAGGTTTGGAAAGAATTGAAGAAGAGATTTTCTAGATCTAGTAACAACCACATCTATATGCTTGAACAAAATTTGGCTGCAACGAAGCAAGAGAATCTGCCTATCAGTGTATATTTTTCAAAGATCAAGACTATTTGGGATGAAATTAATCAATTTGAAGAAACTGTTATCTGTGTTAATGATAATTGTGCTGTTCTTAAGGAGATGAACAAAAGATATGAACGAAAATGCATCATGCAATTTCTGATGGGATTAAAGGAGTCCTTTAATCAGGTCAGGAACCAAATTCTTCTTAAGGATCCCTTGCCATGTATTGATGACGTTTTCAGATTGGTCTTGCAAGAAGAAGCAAATCAAGAACTCAGTTCAACAATAAATATACGGGCTGATACAATGGCAATGGCAGTTCGGTCATATAATAAGAACAATGGTGTTGGAAAACAAGAATACAAGAAGTCCGGATATGGAAATAAGTCATTGAGTTGCACTTACTGCAAAAAGACAAATCACAATGTGGAGAACTGCTATGAATTAATTGGATACCCTGCTCGACACAAATTGGCACGATTCAAACCCCAAACTGGACAACAATAAGGAAGCTGGGAGAACAAAAACAGAACAATGGCTAATGCTGCAGTACAAGAAGATAAAGTCATTAATCAGTGTAAGAGTCTTGTTGGTTTAACACAAGAGCAGTATCAAGTTTTATGTTCTCTTTTCAAGGAGAATTCTAATGTTGCTTCATCAAATATTTCTCAACCATCTGATAATCAAAACCCATACGATCAAGGGAATCACCTTTCATATAATAATCATGTCTCTGTTCACTCAACTATTCATCTTGACCATCATACCTGGATTTTAGATTCAGGAGCTACAGACCACATTTGTTGTGATATAAATTTGTTCACACAATATGCTTCATGTCTTCCATTATCCATTCATTTACCCAATGGAGGATCCACTTTAGCCACACATATTGGGACAATCTTATTGAATAAGAATGTCATACTCACCAAAGTTCTGTTTGTGCCTTCCTTTCATTTCAATCTCATATCAGTAGCTAAATTAGTTACTAATAACAAATGTCTTCTCACCTTCTCAAAAGATCATTGTGTTTTACAGGATCCAAACAACTTGAACCTGATTGGGACAGCTCAATTGATGCAAGGATTTATCATGTAGTCCAAGAAAATAGTTCAAAACCCATTGTCAATACCCTTTCTTCTGCTAAATCTGTAAATTTTCATCTCTGGCATAAACGATTAGGCCATCCATCTTTTGATAGAATGTTATTGTTTCATGATGTATTCAATGAAATACCTGTAATAAAATCTCAAGAACCTTGTAATGCTTGTCATTTTGGCAAACAATATCGTTTACCCTTTCCAAATAATCCTCATAAATCTGAAAAACCATTTGATCTTATCCATTTGGATATTTGGGGACCTATGAAAGTTTCATCTCTTAATGGTGCATTCTATTTCTTAACCGTAGTTGATGACTTTAGTAGGTTTACTTGGGTATTCCTCATGTCAAACAAATCTGAAACCCGATCTCATATTTGTCAATTCATATCACTCATTCACACCCAATTCAATATCAAAATCAAAGCCTTCAGAACAGATCAGGGAAAAGAGTTTCAAATGCAAAATGAATTTGCAGATATAGGGTTTATTCATCAACAAAGCTGTGTATACACCCCTCAACAAAATTCTGTAGTTGAACGAAAACACAGACACCTTCTCAATGTTGCTCGTTCTCTACGTTTTGAAGCACATTTACCATTGCAGTTCTGGGGAGTGTATAAACACTGCTGCATATCTCATCAATAGAACACCTACTCCTAATCTCAACAATCATTCACTTTTTGAGTTACTCTTTTCAAAACTCCCTTCTTATCATCACCTCAAAACTTTTGGCTGCCTGTGTTATTCTATCACTCTTTCTCATCAAAGATCAAAATTTGACAAAAGAGCAAATCAATGCATCTTTCTTGGATATCCTGCCAACATCAAAGGTTATATAGTTTATGACCTTCATACTAACACTAAACATATTTCTCGTGATGTAGTGTTTTATGAGAATTCTTTCCCTTTTGCATCATCATCTCATAACATTACATTCAATTCCAACAAGTCAACAACACACTAATCATAATTCCTCAAATAACCCCACCTATCACTTCCTCTCACAACTCACAGTCTGATGACATTTTTCATTCACCTCCTTCATCACATTCTGAGCCAACAAATCCAAATGTTTCACCAATAACTCCTATTGATCAAGAATTCGTAAGTCCACCTGAATGTCCTCCTCATTTACCACCCATTCGCAAAACCACAAGAACTCACAAACCACCCACTTATCTCAAGGACTATCAATGTAATCTTGCTTATCATTCAGCTGCATCAATCACATCTCAAGGTACCAATCCTAATGATCATTCCTTATCAAAGCACTTTACTTTTCACAAACTTTCTACTTCATATCTAAAATTTGCTTTAGCCATTTCTCAAGAATCTGAACCTCATACATTTGAAGAAGCATCATTAATTCCTCATTGGCAAGAGGCCATGAAAATTGAAATTACTGCTCTTGAGAAAAATCAAACATGGTCTCTACAAACACTGCCACCAGGGAAGAAAGCCATTGGATGTAAATAGGTATACAAGATCAAATACCATTCAGACGGATCCATTGAAAGGTATAAGGCGAGACTTGTAGCAAAAGGATATACATAGAAGGCAGGACTTGATTACTTTGATACTTTTTCACCTGTAGCCAAAATCAGTACAGTTAGATGTCTTCCCTCAATTGCAGCTGCAAAATCCTGGAATCTCTTTCAGTTAGATGTGAACAATGCTTTTCTATATGGAGAATTACATGAAGAAGTTTATATGCAACTTCCACCGGGATTTTCTACACAGGGGGAGAATGTTGTATGCAAGTTAGAAAAATCCCTATATGGATTAAAGCAGGCATCACGCCAATGGATATGTACAGTCTCAAAACGATCATTCCTTATTCATTAAACAAATTGGAACTGCCATAACAATTCTTTTAGTGTATGTTGATGAAACAATGATCAATGACCTCAAGGAATATCTAAAGCAGCACTTCAAGTTGAAGGATCTGGGGTCATTAAGGTACTTTCTGGGAATTGAAGTTGCAAGAAATAATAAAGGAATATGCATCAATCAAAGACAATATGCACTGGATATATTGAGTGAATGTGGATTACTTGATGCAAAACCATCACTATATCCCATTGATCAGAACAACATCACCCAAAATGATAGAAAACCTTTGGAGGATCCAAGTGAATATAGAAAGATTATTGGAAAGTTATTATACTTGACAGTTACACGTCCAGACATTTCATATGCGGTTAATACCCTTAGTCAGTTTGTGGCTAAACCTACTGATGCACATCTTAGTGCAGTCATGAGAGTTGTTAGATACATCAAGGGGAATACAGGCCAAGGATTGTTATATCTTAGTGCAGTCATGAGAGTTGTTAGATACATCAAGGGGAATACAGGCCAAGGATTGTTATATCCTAAAGAAAATGACTTGCAGATTCGAATGTACTGTGATCCTGATTGGGCGGCTTGCAAAGATACAAGAAAGTCAATCACAGGATATTGTGCATTCGTTGGAAGTTCATTAATATCTTGGAGATCTAAGAAGCAGCAAACTGTTTCAAGATCTTCAGCACAAGCTGAATATAGGGCAATGGCATCCAGTGTTTGTGAGTTAAAATGTTTAGTCAAATTATTGGAAGATATGAATGTTAAACAATCAACAAAGTGCAAATTGTTTTGTGACAATATTGCTGCCATATACATAGCATTCAATCCAGTTTTCCACGAACGAACAAAGCATATAGAAATTGACTGTCACATAGTTAGAGAACAATATTTGAAAGGATTGTTCGAAATGTGTCATGTAAGGACAGAAGAGCAAATTGCAGACTTGTTCACAAAGGGGTTATCTGCTAAGCATCATGAGATAGTTATTTTCTGGACGAGAAGAACAGAAGATAGCTATTTAGTCTATTAGTTATTCTTTCTTAGTCATTATATCAGGTTAGGAGTTGGGACTTAGTTATTGCGTTTCATTGGGGGATTCTGTATACTTCAGTTAGTCATTATATAATGTGGTTCATTTATAAGGAAGAGAATCTGATAGAGACACGTGTGCAGCTATCAAGAAGGATAGATACTATGGTCAAGTTTACTCTAGAAGGAATAGATTAGCGGTTTGATAGTTATTTTCATTTAAATAATTGTAACTGCTTTTCATAGTGAGGGGGGGGGGACTTTAAATAGAATAAGGAGAGTAACGGAAGGCAGGCAATTAGATCTTTGGATAGGGACTGGGAGGAATTGAGACGTGTTGTCTCTTTCCTTGGGACTGCGTACGTTGTTTTCCACGCTAGGAGAACTGTATTTGACGTTGGATTTTATTCTATTATTTCTCCTGCACGGTCGTTTTCTTCCCCCTGTGTACTCTATCATTGGTATCAGAGCGACGTCGATCGCTGGATGATATTGACGCGCGCGAAGATGGAAGGGCGCATGACGGAGATTGAACGGAATCAACGGGAGATGCAAGCCAGTATGGAGAGGAATCTAAGAGAGATGCAACACAATTTAACGGCGAATTTGGCAGAAAATATGGCGACGATGCAAGCCCCCATGCAAGCGACGATGCAAGCCAATTTGGCAGAATTACAGAACCGAATCTCAACGCGAACGAGGAGTCACTCACGACGATCCAGTACTTCACATCGCACCACTCATCACCAACGTTCGAGGAACGCTGATAGTTCGGGAAGTTCGGACGGTTCTTCTCCTCCATCTGCATCGCGACATGATCGCGGACATCGCCAAGGTCACAGGTATCACCCTCCGGCAGGTCGGAAAATTGACTTACCTCTTTTTAATGGCGAGGACGCTTTTGGATGGTTAGTACGGATGAATAGATATTTTCGTCTGAACAATACTGAGGAGGAACACAAGGTAGATGTGGCAATTGTGGCTTTGGAGGATCAAGCCTTGAGTTGGTTTCAATGGTGGGAAGGCCAAGCTCAACACCAGAACTGGGAGACTTTCACCAGAGATCTGACCAAGCGTTTTCAGCCGGAGTTTAGTTTGAAACAGAAAGGAACAGTAAAAGACTACAGAGATAAATTTGAAGTAGCTATGGTTTCACAGGGCACCTGACTGAAGAAGTACTGAGAGGGGTATTTTTAAATGGACTCAAACGTGACATAAGGGTTGAGTTAAAACTGTATTCTACCAGAACACTTGTTGAGATCATGGATACAAATTCATTGATTGAAAACAAAAACACTGAAGCAATCATCATGAAGAGTAAAGAGGAGGGAAGGAAGAAAGGGCCAGGGAAGTCCAACAATGATCAGCCGTTTCAGAATTGGAAGGATGGGAGTAAATGGAAGAGTAATCCAAACACCTCTGCAGTTTCGGGTAAGGGAGCTAGTGAAGGTAAATCTGTTGAGGAGATGATTCAACCTAATCAGAAGAGAACTGGTCCCAGATTGTCTCAAAGTGAACTGTTGGAAAGAAGTAAGAAGGGGTTGTGTTTTAAATGTGGTGAGAACTGGAATAGGGGGCATGTGTGTAAAATGAAGAACTACAAGATGATTTTAGTAGAAAATTCAGAAGGTGAGAATGAATCTGGAGAAGAGTTGGTCGATCCGGAGGAGGATAAAGATGCCCACCAGCAACTCAAAACGATGCAGTTGTCAGTTTTGAGTAAAGAAGGCATTACCTCCATGAAAACTTTCAAGGTTAGGGGAGTTCTGAAGTGGGCAGGTGGTGAAAAGGTGGTGAATATTCTTATTGATAGTGGGGCTACCCACAATTTTATAGCACAAAGTTTGATTGAGAAGTGGCAGATTCCTTTTACACCTATTCAAGGGTATAAGGTACAAATTGGGAATGGAAATTTCATTCCCAATAGAGGGAAGTGTATGGGCCTGCAGTTAGAAGTGCAAGGGACTATGATTCAGCAAACCTTCTACATGTTAGAGCTTGGTGGGACTGATGTGGTTTTGGGTTTGGAGTGGTTGACTGAACTGGGTAACATGGAGGTTAACTTTCAGAAGCAGGTAATCAAGTGGAGGAAACAAGAACAGGATTATATAATCAAGGGGGAAACAACCTTAAACAATATGGAGGTTTCAATGAAAATCATGGCTCAAATTTTACATCAAACTGGGGATGGTTTCTTATTGTACTGTGAAGGAGAAATGAATGACTCTGGACAGAAGGGAGAAGAAGAGGAATGGGGCAGAGTGGTGGCAGAATTTCCAGAAGTTTTTGCAGCTCAACTGAAGTTCCCTCCAGCCAGGGGTTGTGATCATGCTATAACTATCAAGGAAGGGGCCAACATTCCAAATTTGAGACCCTACAGGTATTCTTTTGATCAAAAGAATGAGATAGAGAGAATCATTGATGAAATGCTGAAATCTGGAATAATCAAACATAGTAACAGTCCATACAGTAGTCCTGTTCTTTTAGCTAGAAAGAAAGATGGAGGTTGGAGGTTTTGTGGAGATTATAGGGCTCTAAATAAAGTGACTGTGCCTGACAAATTTCCAATTCCAGTCATTGAAGAGCTGCTGGATGAATTGGGTGGAGCTAGGATTTTTTCTAAATTGGATTTAAAATCAGGTTATCATCAGATCAGAATGAAGGAATGCGATACCCATAAAACCGCCTTCAGGACCCATGAAGGACATTACGAGTATTTGGTAATGCCGTTTGGGTTGACGAATGCTCCTTCAACGTTTCAGGCTTTAATGAATGAAGTTTTGAGACCATTCTTAAGAAAATTTGCCTTGGTGTTTTTTGATGATATTCTAGTTTACAGCAAAACTATGGAAGAACATAAAGAACATTTAAGGCAGATTTTGGAGGCTTTAAAATGGAATGATTTGGTGGCTAATCAAAAGAAATGTTCCTTTGGTCAAAGGGAATTGAATTATTTAGGCCATATCATCTCTGAAAAAGGAGTAGCAGCTGACCCCACTAAAATTGAAGCTATGAAGAATTGGGCTGCTCCCAAAGATCTGAAAGGCTGAGAGGTTTTTTGGGCCTAACTGGGTATTACAGGAGGTTTGTGAAAAATTATAGTAAAATTGCTGCCCCACTCACAGTCCTTTTGAAAAAAGATAGTTTTAAATGGAATGATTGGACCAATAAAGCTTTTGAAGACTTGAAGACTGCTATGATCTCTGTACCAGTCCCCAGGATTCCAGATTTCAATAAACTGTTTGTGGTAGAGACTGATGCCTCAGGAAAAGGGTTGGGAGCTGTTTTGATGCAGGAAGGGGGACCTATTGCATATATGAGTAAAGAGCTATCTCCTAAGCATTTAAATAAATCAGTCTATGAGAAAGAATTGATGGCCATTGTGTTTGCCGTACAAAAATGGAGACCTTACTTACTGGGAAGGAGTTTTGAAATCCACACGGATCAACGAAGCCTGAAATATTTAACTGAGCAGAAAATTATGGGGGAGGATCAGCAAAAATGGATCGCAAAGCTCATGGGGTATAATTTCATCATTAAGTATAAACCGGGATGTGAAAACAAGGCAGCAGATGCTCTTTCCAGAAGTTTCAATCTCTCTGCCTTATCCATAGTTACATGCCAGGAATGGAAGGGTTTAGAAGAGGAGCTGCAGGCTGATTCTAAATGTGGGGATATCATACAGAAGGTACTCAGTCAGCCAGATCAACACAAGGACTACAAAATGAAAGGAGGGTTGCTGTATTACAAAGGGAAGCTGATGTTACCAAAAGGATCTGGAAGGATCCTGACCATCTTGAAGGAGTACCACGACTCAGCAGTGGGGGGGCATTCAGGCTACTTCAGGACTATGAAAAGGATATCCGGTCTTTTCTTTTGGCCTGGAATGAGATCCGACATCAAGGACTACATACAAAGTTGTGACACTTGCCAGAGAAATAAATACCAGGCTTTTGCAAATTCCTGAACACATCTGGACAAATATAAGCATGGATTTTATAGGCAGATTACCTAAATCCTATGGGAAGGATACTATATTAGTGATTGTGGATAGATTGACTAAGTTTGCCCATTTTCTGCCCTTGTCACACCCATTTGATGCTAAGGAAGTGGCTGAAGTTTTTGTCCAGGAGGTAGTCAGAATTCATGGATTTCCCAAGTCTATTGTCAGTGACAGGGATAGCATTTTTCTTAGCAATTTCTGGTAAGAGCTGTTTAAATTGGCAGGGACTCAGTTGAGGTATAGTACTGCATACCATCCCCAGAGTGATGGTCAAACTGAAGTAGTAAACAGGTGTGTGGAAACTTACTTGAGGTGTGTAACTGGAAGTAAACCGAGGCAATGGGTGAAGTGGTTACCTTGGGCTGAGTTTTGGTACAACACAAATTACCATCTCTCTCTCAAGAATACTCCTTACCAAGCCTTATTTGGACAGGACCCCCCTACCATAATAAGAGGAGATGTGAGTTTAACTGTTGTAGCTGAGGTGTCTAGACTGACAGCTGAGAGAAATGAGATCCTGAAGGAATTAAAAGAGAACCTGGCCAGAGCTCAGAATCTGATGAAACAACAAGCGGACAAGCACAGGAGGGAAGTGGAATTGAGGGTTTGAGATCAAGTGTTCCTGAAAATACAACCCTACAAGATGAGGAGTTTGGCAAGAAGGATCAATCAGAAACTTAGCCCCTGATTTTATGGCCCTTACGAAATCATAGAAAAGCTGAACTCTGTGGCTTTCAAACTCAAGCTGCCTAGTGATTGTAGAATACATCCTGTATTCCATATTTCCTTGCTTAAGAAGATGTTGAAACCTACTGTCCATTATCAAGAACTTCCTAGTTGTCTTATAGAAGATTGTGAACTACGAGTACAACCTGCAGAGATTAGAGAAGTCAGAATGAATCCAAAAGGGAAGAGGGAACTCCTGGTACATTGGCAGGGACTTCCAGAGTTTGAGGACTCCTGGGAAGAAGAACAGACAATCAAAGAGCAATTTCCAGATTTTCAACTTGTGGACAAGTTGGATGTGCAGGAGGGGAGTATTGATAGAGACACGTGTGCAGCTATCAAGAAGGATAGATACTATGGTCAAGTTTACTCTAGAAGGAATAGATTAGCGGTTTGATAGTTATTTTCATTTAAATAATTGTAACTGCTTTTCATAGTTGGGGGGGGGGGGACTTTAAATAGAATAAGGAGAGTAACGGAAGGCAGGCAGTTAGATCTTTGGATAGGGACTGGGAGGAATTGAGACGTGTTGTCTCTTTCCTTGGGACTGCGTACGTTGTTTTCCACGCTAGGAGAACTGTATTTGACGTTGGCTTTTATTCTATTATTTCTCTACCATCACTGCACGGTCTTTTTCTTCCCCCTGTGTACTCTATCAGAATCAAGTGTTTCCAATAAAATAAATATAAGCCTGCCATATCCCATAATCCCAACCATGCTCGTAACCTTTGGTATTAGAACCTCTTCTTTCGTTACACAAGAATGTTGTTCGTGGGACCATTTTTTGCGTCTTCCATCACAAAAGTTGAAGTGCACACAGTCTCCTATCCTTGTCATATACATGCCTCTGATGAATTCGGTGGAGGTGGGGTGCAAATATGGTGTTTGAAAGTTTAGCAGTTCTGTTTGATCCTGAGGAGAATTAGCTACAAGCTTGCGGTCATGGAGGATGTAATAATACATGTTAATGACTAGCACATGAAGAGAAAAGAGACCAAGCTTGAGACTAGTTACAAGTGTTTGGTCGTTATGATGATTACATGGATTCATTTTACTACATAGTATATAATTAAATAAAGATTATTAGGTAGTTATCTAGTCTAGTTGTTATTTGTATTCTGTACTTATTATACCTGTCTAAGACTTAGTTACTATATTTAATTGAGACTCCGTATACTCTCATTATATAATGGGTACTTAGTATACTCAATTTAAGGTGGTTTACCTGAAAATATTATTTGGAATATGTTTTCTGATTTTCCTGTGTTCGGTACATGAAAACATTTTTCAGTAACATTTTCTTGTGTTTGGCACAAGAAAGTAAGGAAAATATTGTCCTTCATTCCTCAGACTTGAGGAAAAAGACTTTCCATTTTGAAAGCAGGAAGTTTCTTCCTGTTTTCTATTTTTGGTGATACATTATACTACTACCTCCGTCCCGTTGGAAGGTTCCCATAGCAAAACGGCACGGTTATTTAGGCAATAATTAAATAAAGTACTTCGAGTATATTTTGAGAAATAATTTTAATAGGTATATATTATAATGTAGTTAGTATTGATAACTGTGATGTTATAAATGTATAATTTTTAATATTTAATGATTGATTTGTCACTTAAGATTGTTAATTGTTTCCTAAAATGGAAATGAGAACCTTCTAACGGGACGGAGGGATTACGTATTATTTCTAGAACAACTTATTCTGCTGGATAACATTTCGTAGAAAAGTTATATTCACAGACTAGGAATTTGGAAAATATCTTCCACAACTAGTTATTTGTTGGAAACAAACGGGACTTATGATTTCTTGAACTGTTTTTAGTGGATTGTATTGGTTCATGGCTCTATGGCCTGCTCATATGTCCTACAATAGTATATGACACTTTCTTTTTGACTTTCTGGCACTCTCTGAGTCTCTGACCATTTAAGAAGCTTGCGCATCAAGTGATTTATGAAACAAAGACATCTTATCTCGTTATTGTAATGGTGTTGTGCTATGTTTTTGGTGCGCATCTTCTGATTGCCTGCCCAGTATGTTTATATGGGTTTTGATTTTCATCAAAGTCTTGATTTTCATGAATACGTAGTGACTATTTCCAAGTCTAGTTTCTCCATTAAATATTGATTCTGATTTGGAATTCTGTCAGGTTTGGCATTATGGGCTTGGTGACAAATTACTTGGGTGTTGGCCCTCGAGCAAGCAAGCAAAGTTAAGTGACTGTAATAAAGCTTAATTTGTCATTTTCCATTTGCTTTATGTTTTTATTCATTCACCTATGTTCTGAAAGTTAGCCTTTTTATTTATTTTTCTGTTTGGTGGCCTCTTTATGTATTTATTATTACACCGTCTGTCCCAATTTGTTTTTAGTGCTTTCCTTTTTCATGCGTTTCAAAATAAACTTCAGTTTTTTTTATGGTAATGAGTTCACGGTTCATATCCATTTCTCTATTCTCTCATAACTCTCAATTACACAATTTTCTTCTTAGTCTGCTGCAAAGTCATACGGGAAGATAATATTGGGACATAGGGAGTAATTATAAATAATGCCTATCAAGTATCAACCTTAGCTACCTCATTCTAATTTGACTGCTCAAGTAGGGTTGGTTAATGATGGAAAAGTGGTGCATTCGTTATTCTTTGGCCAAAGCAGTTGAAAGCGTCAACCATATAAATTCAAGACTATATGGTCGAATACTCGAATTCAGTATAGAAGATGTTTAATCCAATATATTTCAATGCAGTAAAAGGTGTATTTAGAAGACTCATTTTCCTAAGGAAAAACATGTAAAATATATCGCAGCTTCCTGCCCTCAAGGAGATGCAACCATAGTGCTAAATCATTTTACAAAAGGCAAGGAAGAAAGTTGGAAAATCAGAAAAGTATAAGATAGCCGTGTTTAGGTGTTTAGCACAGGATGGTTAATATTTTATCCTGATGAATCAATGATGTTTTTAGTTGGAGTAGTTTATTCTCAGATTAGACCATAGCAGGTTTGGACAAGAATACAATACACGTGAACTAGATCATATGGTAGACTAGATCCCAAAATTCCAATTAAATTGAATCTAAAACGTAAGACTTTTTTTTGAACTCCAACTACCAATTATATTAAGGGAAAATGGAAACTAATAATCTTAGCTTTTAATGGTCTTCTTACAATAGTTCCACCTTTTCATTATTCATGAATAATCCAACTTTTGCACCTAGGGGTGGACTTGGGCAGGGCCAACCGGCCCGGTGGGATCTCGGTTTAGGCTCGGGCCCTTCAAAAGGTGAACCGGCCCGACCGGTTCGGGCCCGGGCCAGGCCATTTTTTTTTTTGATTTTTTTTATGTTTTTGGGTTGGGCTGGGTATTTTGGGCCATTTGAGGTGGTTAGGGTTGGTTTGGGGGTGAGGGGGAGGGTTGGGGGTTAACTAGGAAAAGCCAAAAAAAAAAAAAAATAGAACCGAGGCCCGGCCCGGACCCGGGGGTTACCCGGGCTGGTTCCGGGCCTCCCATACCTTGAACCGAGGCCCGACCGGTTCAAGGCCCGAATCGAGTCCATCCCTATTTGCACCCCATCTTCATTCATTGAATCATTGGTCCCTGACCGATTTATGACCGATTTATTATCTTTGTAAGACATTATGTTAGGGGTGGACCGGTTCC
Organism: Cuscuta europaea; assembly: GCA_945859875.1. Lineage (NCBI taxonomy): Eukaryota > Viridiplantae > Streptophyta > Magnoliopsida > Solanales > Convolvulaceae > Cuscuta > Cuscuta europaea. The sequence continues at coordinate 10,192,435 of CAMAPE010000029.1, read as the reverse complement.
GGTTCGGGCCCGGCCGGGCCTCGGTTCATGAAGGGGAGGCCCAGAACCGGCCCGGGTAACCCCCGGGTCCGGGTCGGGCCTTGGTTCTATTTTTTTTTGGCTTTTCCTAGTTAACCCCCAACCCTCACCCTCACCCCCAAACCAACCCTAACCACCTCAAATGACCCAAAATACCCGGCCCAACCCAAAAATTTAAAAAAAATTCAAAAAAAAAAAAAAAATTGGTCCGGCCCGGGCTCTAACCGGTCGGGCTGGTTCACCTTTTGAAGGGCCTGAGCTCGAACCGCCATCCCACCGGGCTGGGTGGCCCGAACCGGGCAACCAATCGGTATATCGGGCCGGTCTGAGCTCGCACAGTAGCGGGCCGGTCTGGTTCTACATTATGTAATCATAAGGTAGGAATTATTGTATAATGTTTTACAAAGATAAGAAAACAACTTGGAATAACATGTCATAAATCGGTCAGAGACCAGTGAATGAAGATGATGTGCAAAGGTTAGATTATTCATGAATAATGAAAAGGTGGGACTATTGTAAAAAGACCACTAAAAGGTTGGATTATTAGTTTCCATTTTCCCTTATATTAATTCACCAAATCGTTCGCCAATGGGTTACAATAACCTCAGGTATAGAATCATAATAACAAATCTGATCTGAGACAACAACGTGTGCTCTAGCCAACGCGTGAGCAACACGATTCGTAGATCGTTTACAAAAAGAGACAATAAAATTACTCTTTGTTTGCAATAAACTCCTAATATCATCCAGAATAAGGTGAAAGTAAGAAGAGTCTTCCCCCTTTTCGATTCCTTGAACCACGGTGAGTGCATTTGTCTCGATTTCCACGTTGATCCATCCTCAGCCACGCAATATATAGCATCTCAGACTCCCTGTGCTTCCATTTCAGCCGCTGTCCAACTAGCTAACTCGGACACCCCCCTCGCCTTGATAAAATCTTTGTGATTGTTCTGTGCTACCCATCCCCAAGCTCGGGTGTTACTTCCTTGTCCGATTGCTCCGTCAACATTTTTTTTATATAGCCATCCTCCGATCTTTGCCAAGCCGCCAGCAAAGTAATATTACTCCTCCCTGGCCATGATTTGCCCCTGTTCTACGCATTCCTTCAGCTCGCCACCACACTGGCCGCCACATTAATGAGCCCGTTGTGCCTTGCCATTTATCCTTCCAAACACACCCATTCCTTCTCTTCCAAATACTCCATAAGATGGAGATAAACCTGGAACGGGCTTCTTTGTCTGCCACCCCCCAGCTGCTCCATATCCACGTGCTCGGTGAATCCGACGACCGCCCCAGGTTGACACGCGCCTACCGCCAAACTTCCTTAACCCGATCACAATAATGAACTGCATGATCCAAGGATTCATCCCCCCCGCCATAGACCTTGCACCCTTCTTGCACCTGCACACCTCTTTTTCTTAAGTTATCCACAGTGGGTAAAGATCCGTCGATAACCTGCCAGCCAAAATATTTGAGCTTCGGGGATATATAAAGATCTCACAACCGAGCTCAATTCGTTCCATCACCCGTGGCTACCTCCCCTGCGAGTAGGCATGGACCGGGCTGGTTCAAGCCGGGCTTTTTCCAGGATGTTGGGCCCGGAACCGGCCCAGGTTGATACCGGCTTCGGGCCAAACCGGGCCGGGCCGGTCCAGGCCCGGTTCAAGGTAATTTTTTTTGGCTTTGTAATTAACCCCCGACCCTCCTCCCTCACCGCCACCCCCAACCCCCCCCCCCCCCCCCCCAAAACACCCAGCCCTACCTAAGGAAAAGAAAAAAAATGAAAAAAAATGAACCGGGCCCAGGCCGGTTCATGAAACTCAAGGCCCGAGCCCGAGTCCAGCCCGCCATACCCGCCCAAACCGGGCTAAATCCCAGAACCGGTCATCCGGGCCCGGTCCGGTTCGGCCCCGCACAGTAGCGGGCCGGTCAGGTTCCCAGGCCGGTTGGGTCCATGCCTACCTGTGAGCAACCGGTAGCAACTTTTAATCGAGAAAACCCCACTCTTCTCCCCTTGCCACAAAAAACCATATCTTCTATCTTGAAAGCTAATAAGAATTCCCAAAATCATTTTCCTATCATCCTCATTAAATAAATTAGCAATCCTCTCCTTATTCCATCGCTTACCAATGATATCCCTGAGAGCAGCAAGATTCATATCTCTTATTCCAGTTGGTTTTGCACCCTGGAGCCACACATCTGCCCAAACCTCGACCTCCACTCCATTTCCCACCCTCCTCCGAATATTATTTTTAAGAATAGCCTGTCTCAAAGATACTACGCCAGATGAAAGAAGGATTATTACCCAATTGAGCATGTAAGAAATCAAAATTTGGGAAGTACATGGCCGTTAACACACGGCTCACCAAGCTAGATGTCTCTGTCACTAATTTCCAGCCCAACTTAGCTAGCATCGCCAAATTAAACTCCTTAATTCTTCGGAAGCCCTAGCCCCCCATATTTTTTGGCTTACACAACACCTCCCACTTCCTCCACCGCAATCCTTTTTGTTCAAATTTTGTTCCATTCCACCAAAAGCCATTCATTAGCTTTTCTATTTCATCACATAAATTATTGGGGAGAAGAAAAACATTCATGGCATAATTGGGCTCCGGTTCGGCCCCGCACAGTAGCGGGCTGGTCAGGTTCCCAGGCCGGTTGGGTCCATGCCTACCTGTGAGCAACCGGTAGCAACTTTTAATCGAGAAAACCCCACTCTTCTCCCATTGCCACAAAAAACCATATCTTCTATCTTGAAAGCTAATAAGAATTCCCAAAATCATTTTCCTATCATCCTCATTAAATAAATTAGCAATCCTCTCCTTATTCCATCGCTTACCAATGATATCCCTGAGAGCAGCAAGATTCATATCTCTTATTCCAGTTGGTTTTGCACCCTGGAGCCACACATCTGCCCAAACCTCGACCTCCACTCCATTTCCCACCCTCCTCCGAATATTATTTTTAAGAATAGCCTGTCTCAAAGATACTACGCCAGATGAAAGAAGGATTATTACCCAATTGAGCATGTAAGAAATCAAACTTTGGGAAGTACATGGCCGTTAACACACGGCTCACCAAGCTAGATGTCTCTGTCACTAATTTCCAGCCCAACTTAGCTAGCATCGCCAAATTAAACTCCTTAATTCTTCGGAAGCCCTAGCCCCCCATATTTTTGGCTTACACAGCACCTCCCACTTCCTCCACCGCAATCCTTTTTGTTCAAATTTTGTTCCATTCCACCAAAAGCCATTCATTAGCTTTTCTATTTCATCACATAAATTATTGGGGAGAAGAAAAACATTCATGGCATAATTGGGCTTAGCTTGAACAACGTTTTTAGCAAAACCGCCTTACCTGCTTTGAATAAAAATCTATTATTCCAATTTTTAATCCTGCTAAAAATTTTCTCTTTTAAATAGCCAAGAATTGCTGACTTGTTTCGACCCACCAGCGCCGGAAGACCGAGGTACCGACTATAGCCCACATCTTTCGGAATCCCAAATAAATTACAGCGGGCATCTTTAAATTGCCCCCCCCCCCCCCCACATTCTGGCTTAAAGATAGCGCAAACTTAGTAAAATTCACAATCTGGCCCGAGTTCTCTTCATAAATAGATAGTATATTTTTCACTGCCATCGCCTCTTCATTTGAAGCCCTGAAAAATAAAAAGCTATCATCCGCAAATAAAAGATGGGTGACATGTGGTGCCCCCTACATACCGCCACCCCATGAATTTCTCCCCTAGCTTATGCCTTTTTCAAAAGCGCACTCAGCCCTTTAGCCACAATAATAAAAAAGATAGGGGGACAAAAGATATCCTTGTCTTATTCCTCGCCCTGGCATAAACGGTCCCAAAAACTCCCTCTCAAATTGTATGTAATAACTGAGGGTTGAGACACATTCCATAATCATGTTCACCCACCTCTCATCAAAACCCATGCGCAACATAATCACGCACAGAAAGTCCTAGCCTACTCTATCATAAGCCTTACTCATGTATAGTTTTAGAGCCACATGTCCCTCTTTACCATGGCATTTTCTTTTCAGGAAATGCTGGGTTTCAAATGCAACAATCACATTATCCACGATCGATTGTCCCAGAACAAAAGCACTTTGATTTTCCCCAATTAAATTCCCTAACAAAAATATTTTATACACCACATTACACAAAGCTATAGGTCTCCAATCCCCCATAACTTTAGGCTTCTCGTTTTTAAGGATTAAAACCAGATTAGTCACATTAAGCTCTTTTGGGATGGAACCCGTAACAAAAATATTTGAGCATAGTCTAGTAATTTCCGAACCAACAATATCCCAAAAATTCTGAAAAAGCGCTGGATTCATACCGTCCTGGAGCCTTCTCAGGATGCATATAAAATACTGTTGTCTTCACCTCCTCCTGGCTTATTTGCCGTAATAGCATCCTATTGTGTTCGGACGAAACTTGTACAAATTCCCCAAAGCAATCCGCCACCCTTGTGGTCTCTCCTTGACAAAACAGGTTCTCAAAATATTTTTTCACCATGTTGCCTAGCTGCTCTTTCTCCGTGCACCATGATCCATCCACCATTTTTAATCCAGCCAATTTATTTCTCGGCCTCCTACTCTTTACCGCATTGTGAAAAAATCGAGAATTAGTATCCCCCTCTTTGAGTCAGAATTCCTTCGCCCGTTGTTTCCAAAATTGATTTTCCTTCTCCATCAATGAGTGTAGGACTGACTGCACCCTCAAAAATTCAGCCGTGTTCCTCCAATCATCACGACCCCGTAGCCATGCCAACCTCCTCTTGCATGCTTGAATCTGTTGTCAGAAACCTTTCTTTCGACACCCATCCCAACAGAGGAGTTCCTTGCCACAGAACAGGATTCTTTCACGAACCGGCTTGCGCTCCAGCTATTAGTCACCATAGTCCGGCACTCATCTTCTTTCAGCCAATTATTTAAAAATTTGATTTTTTTTCCTTACGAGTACTCACCGACGATATGACCTTCACCCATAATGTCATATGATCACTAACCAGGGCTTCCACCGATGTAGCCTGTGCTACCATGTATCTATTCCACCAGTCATCATTAACTAATATTCTATCAAGCTTCTCTTCAACCCAATAATTTATGCCTTTCCCCCTTTCCCACGCCCACTAGTATTCGCTAAAGGGGAAGTCTCGCAGCCCACATGAAGCCACTGTCTTTCCGAATCCTCTTAGCCTCCAGCCTGGATGAGGAATTCGCCTTTTCTTCTCCGAAGCATAAAGGATATCATCGTGATCATCCACGTAAGCGAATTGTTCTCTGCTAGACTTCTTCTTCTTCTAGTCTCCAGGAAGCCATAGTAGAACGTTATCCTCCAAGGAGGGTCGTTCACTGCCAGCCGGATCATCGCATCAATGAAGTTCGAATGGCATTGACCTACGTTGAGCTCCAACTCGTCATTCCAGCCAACCACTACACAGCCGTTCAGCCCCTCACCGTCTGTCCCTGCACTCTACGTGAAGCCCTGCGCACGTAGCAGCTCCTTAGCCCACTGACAATGAAGCTTGGTCTCCATTAAAAATATAACTGACCGGCGGTGGCACTGAATGATGTTCGTCAAGCCTTGAATTGTTGCCGCATTTCCTAGCCTTCTACAATTCCAACTGATGATGCTTATAGAGCCGCCTCCTTACCGGATGTAGCGAGCAATCCCTCGCCGCTGGAATACCGCTAGGACTGGCTTAGACCACGGCCGCCGGAGTCTAAAACTTAAGATTTGATAAACAAAAATGGGACATAGAGAGTTCTGACTAAATGGGATAAAAGAGTGCGTACATCATGCTCATAATTTACTATTCATAACTTAGAATCTTTAGGGGTTTCTTTCCGTGCGGATCCTACATAAATTTGGCTCCGAGTCAAGCTCCATAAAAGGACCATATATGTAATACTCTCTCTGTCCCGTTAAGATTATCCCATTTTTTATTTTCAGGAAATCCCATTAAGATTGTCACATACCAAATTTTGTAAAGTTGTGTGGTTCTAAATCATTTTTATTTTATTCTTACTTTATCAATTCAATATCAACCACATAAACTCATTTTTCTTAATAATCGTGTCACCCTCTCATGTCTCAATGTTAGTGGGACAGAGATAGTATTTGTTTGTAGTATAACATATTTGAAAATAAAATGTTAATATCACAAAAACTCAATACTTAAATAAAATTCTTACATTATAACATAACAATACTTAACTAATTAAAACAACTAATTAAGTACAACTTCCCGAACAACATTACATGTTAAAATATTAATCAATTTGGCATAACCAAGTTCTTCAGTAAATTCCTTCTCAATTCATCGATAATATAACTAATCCATTCAACCTTTTTAGATGTACAAGGTTAATCGTAAAGGTGTCTTTATAAGTTTTAGTTTTGAGAAATCGCTTTCTACATTTGCTAAATATTTTCACGGGTACAATCACCAAAATTTTATATGCAAATTTGGGAGTTCTAGTTTGTACTTCACTCACTACTTGGTTGATAACTCTATTGTTCCACCTGTTTTTGTTCTTCTGTACACTTTTTGAAAAGTAGGAAATTTTCGGTACCGTAACACTAATTTTACTTTATTAAAGTGTATTGTAGTTACTTTTGGGATGCACTATTTCCTAAAATGGAAGTGAGACAGTTATTTTGATATGATCAAAAAAAGAAAATGAGACACTTATTGTGATACAGAGAGAATATAATATAAAGATGGGGTTTTCCCTAAATATCAATGTTCTAAAAGGCGTAAGGCGTGCCGAGGCGGCACGTACAAGCCTTGAGCCTTTGAAGCATAGGCGAGTTTATGCGTCGCTAAGGCGTGAAAAGGCGTTTTGAATTTTTATTAAATTTTTAAATTTCTATATTGGTATTAGTAAGCATGTAAATATATGTATAAGAAATATTCATGCATAAACAATATATGTTTCTATTTTCTAACAAAATATTTTTGAATAGTTTTAAAAGGTAAAAATTTAGATATACACACACAAAAACTAAATATAGAGAAGAAAGAATGGTATAACAACAACAACAACATCAACATCGCCCTCATGTACACCATGTAAGGATACATGTATAATCATTTATTTAATTGGGATGAATATGAATCTCGCAGAAGTAAAAATGGTCAAGAGCGAGTTTTGCGATTTAGGTTTGAGTCTTAAATCTTTTGTTAGGTCATATGATTACTATTTCCCATTAGTTTGCACTTGCTTGGTGCTTTATGTCTTAATTATTAGGGTTCAGCTTTAAGCGGGTGATAAAGAATCTAAATTGATCATGTTTGGATTATAAGTGTGTGTTAGGATTAGTGAATCATATTGCTTTTATATGGGTGATTAAATTGAAAACTGATTCAAGGATTGATGATCGAGTCATGATTTTCGTCTGATTGTAACTTGCTTATTTTCCAATTATTTAATATAAGCTAATTAGTATAAAAATAGCAATACAAAATATTAGTAACAATAGGAACGATTGTCTTGATGCTCATAATAACAATGATTATAATCTTTATAACTTTATATAATACTACGTATAAAGTAACAAAGTTGGGGCAACAAATGGAGTGAAAAATCCTGCCCAAAATAAGGACAAAATAAGGAATTAATGAAAAGCAAATTTAGTAATTAATTAATTGTATTAGGTAGGGAATTTAGAAATGATGTGCTAATAACATACACAATGTATGCACGTAACATAACGTCTGATTTGGTTTCATTTTATAAAATTACTAGTAATAAGATACGATTAGTAGTAATACTGTATAGTGATGTTTACATAATAGTATCATATATTTACTACGAGGTAGTTATGTGCTAATTTCATATCAAAATTCGAATGTTCAGTCCACAATTGATGGTGTAGAGTTAGGTTGTGGTTTATAGTTTATACGTGGCTTAATTCTATGTAATATGCAGCCAAGTTCAATTTCAAAGCTAGGAACTTAGGAAGCACAGATAGTTTGCTTTTCAGATTTCGTTTTCTTCTACACCTCCTTTCCCACACCGGATGAAGAGGAAAAATAATCCTCCGAGTGAGTTAATAAATACGAGTCATTCTCGCTAGTGCTTGACGTTCTGTACGCTAGCTATTTAAGCCTTAAAAATTGGTGTTTTCAATGGTTTTTTGGGTTGGGAGCCTTTTACCTCGCCTACCAAGCATGCGGGGCGTTTTGTATAAATAAAATAAATATAATGCATTTCATATTCATACGCATTTTTTTGTAATCCTTTTTTGTAATCATACACATTTTTTTGTAATATATTTTTTCATAGTCATTTTTCTGTAGTATATATTTATCATTTTCATACTTGTATTTTTAGAGGGGTTTTAAGGTATTGAGTATATTTATTTTGATTTACATTTGACAAAACTTGAGATCACATTTGCATATGTGTAGTTTACATTTTCATATGTCTGCGTTACATTTATACACGATTAATGAAGTTACATTTAATAATACATGAAGTTGTATCTTGTTATGTGCGAGTTATTTTTTCATGTGCGCGAGTTACATTTTACAAGTGACATATATATGAACTTGTCTCAGCAAACGTACATTTTACATACATGCGAATTACACTTTCGATCAGCGCGAGTTACATTTGCTATAATGTGAGTTACATCAAAACCACTGATCATGCATATTTTTAGGTGTGTCAGTATGGTTGGACTCGGGTCGGGCCACCCGGCCCGTGGACCGGCCCGGCCCGCTACTGTGCGGGACCGAGACCGGCCCGGTTCTCAGGTACGGGTCCGGGTCGGGCCTAGGCCCGGGGGGGTAGGGCGGGTCCGGGCTCGGGTCTCAATTTTGGTGAACCGGCTCGGCCGAGTCGGGTCCGGGCCAAATTGATTTTTTTTTATTTTTTTTTCATTTTTGGGGTTCCACCCGGGTTGGGCTTGATGGGTAGGATGGGTTTGGGGGGGTTTGGGAGGGTGGGGGTGAGGGGTGGGGGTGAGGGGGGGGGGTTAGGAAAGCAAAAAAAAAAAATCCAAACCGGAGGCCCGGCCCGGCCCGGCCCATCCCGGACCGGACCGGACCCGGTGGCTACCCGGGCCGGTCCCGGGTCCACTATTCTTGAACCGCCGGCCTCTAGGCCCGACCCAGACCCGGCCCAGACCCGAGTCCATCCCTATGTGTCAGTATATTTTTTTTTTAAATATATCATTTTTATAGTCCAGATATATTCATTATTTACGTACAATAATTAACAACTAAACTCATTTTTTAATTGTTTAAATTGAAATCAATGTTTTATTTCTTATACTCTATACTACACTTGTACATTTCAATTTGCATCTAGTTACATTTTTCATCAACCTGAGTTATATTTCTTTAAATAAGAGTTAGCTACTAAAAAAAGCAACTGTTAACTTTTGCTCACCATGAATTACCCACGGTATAACAACTGATGTTGTATGGGCTGATGGAGTTCATTTGAACGGAATTCTTGGGGTCCCAAAGGAGAGACATGGAGGTAAATATTTGGGTTTGCCGTCATTAATTAATTGGGCAAAAAAGGGAAGGAAATATTCTGATACATTCAAGGAGAGGGTCATACAGTGTATTTAGAACTGGAATAGTAATTTTCTATCTATATTCTATAGCATGGCAGAAGGTCCTGGCTCAAGACGTTAGGAACGCATATTAGTGGAGGAGACATGTGCTCAAGGGAAAGGGGACATCTGTTACCTATGTATGCCTCCTGATTGATTGTTAATTTGCTGAAGAGTGATTATCATTAATAAAGTTATTTGATTTCAATAAAATAGTTTGCATTATTCTAAATTACATCAGCACAATCGCATTGAAAATAATAAAGAATCGACTAGGGGCGATTGCGCTCAACTACTTGAGCTCATTATGAAATTTCCTTCCATCTATGCCGCTTTCGTTCTGTTCTTCAGAGTGCAATGGTAAATAAAGGCTGAAAACAAGAAAATTAGAGCATAAGAACTGAAACCATGATCACAAGAGATGTATGTATATGAATTGATGAGAGAAGATGTACCGTTTCAACACTGACAGGCTTTCCATCTTCAATGTGTATTTCAACAACTGTCCCGGATATCTCAGCCTGTCAAAGTTGCAGAAAAATAATTATTTCGGAGGTCACAGGCTGTTAGCCCGACAATGGTAGCATAGTTTATTAGCCGTGACTGAGAATTACTTTTGTACAATTGTGATTTTTTATATATCAGGAACAGATGCCCTCTTACTTTGATACTGTGGTGACAGTTAGTTTGTAATGTTGAAAGACGATGCCTAGTCGGGTTGTTCAATTAAGTCTAACATAATCCTATAAGATCCTTGAACTTAAAAGACAACAAATCCAGAACCCTCATTTGTCAACATAGGTTAACATAGCCTTCTTTGCCCAAGTCGAGCTAGACACCCGAATGAATGGACAAATGGGCCCAAACTGACCCTATAAACCATGCTGCCTCAACAATCATCAAGTAGTTAGATGCCCCTCAAATACACATCAGATTAGGTTCTAATAGACTAACATCGTGTCAAATTGAAGCTAACTCACCCAAAAAGAAGTGGCGAGGTTTACCCCCACATTCAAGGTTGTCATGACTACTGCTATACCTCAACCTAGAATAGACCACCTTTTCACCTAAGCTAAAATAGGCAACCCCGCCTACCTGACAATTAGGCTACAAGTAGCCGGGTGCAGCAGTTGATTATAATATACTCCGTACTAAGGAAAGTATAAACTTTGGTACATAAATTACTAATTTATCATATCAACTAAAAAAAAGTTGAATATCTACAATAGCGAGCATTTTCCACTGTCTCGATGTCTAAGCATCGCCTATAAGACACCATGCAAACCATTCTCACATTTAAGAAAAAAGGAGCCCATTTGAGCAAACTTCAATGTGTGCCTACATTGCCATGTAAGTTTAACGGGAACCATGACTGTATTTCTGTATTTGTTAATGAGGGTACATGACATTTTGCCTATAAGGACTCCTTAGAAGAACTCCACATACCTGCTTCATTCAAACCCAATATTGAAACTCACACACAATGGGGGTTTGGGGAAGGGATAATATAGGTCAGCTTTCCTATTCTTTTGCAAAAATAGAAGGATTCTAACCCGAACCTCCAGGCCGCAATGGGAGAGACTCAACTAGTTGTGCCTATCCCATTCCCCATTTGATCATTTACCAATAAAAATAAAAAGCAGAACTAGTCCTATGTACTTGAAATACTTAGAGATATAACCCACCTCAATTTCATTCATCAGCTTCATTGCCTCAATAATGCAAAGTATTTGCCCTTTCTTAACCATGTCTCCCACCTGGGAAACAGCAAGTGAAATCATGATGTGTTGTGAGAACATGGAAATAGTCTAGTATAAGAGGCCTTCTTGGAGATGCACAAAAGAAGGTAGCATAAGTACGCAAATGGTTTTTCTGGTAGTAGAACTAGAACATGAGATGAAAAAGTAGTTATAACAATATCAACTTTAAAAGTTCAAATAATTGGTGGATATTAAGATCATTATCATTTCTTTTAAAAAGGCCTGCATTTTGATTTTTTTGAGAAATGATCATATGTTGTTACCAGTGTGTCAGATCTACTACGCATCTTTTTTATAGTCCCGATATTTCTCAAAATGTTTTGAATTAGTTATGTTTCTTGACATTTTCCGAAATTTCACCGAGGTTCTAAGGAAATTTTGTTTTCCCCATAATGATAGCTGAGGTTTCAAATCAAAGAAATTTTGATGGAAACTTCAGAAGTATTGTAATATTTTAAAAAATATGGCTACTTCTGCACTTCCTGAAGCCATTTTATGTCTACGGGAGTATAAATATTTATGATAGAAATATTTAATTGGTTAAGTGACCAACAGAAATCATAAATCCGTCCTTCTAGTGTAAACTTCTTACTTGTTCCATTTTACATCAAATGATAGAAACATTAAACACAACTTGCAATGTTATGCCCAAGTGAAAATTTGAGAAGTTATTCAAATTTTCCTCGCATAAACATGGATAGCAGTTAAAAAAAATCCTGAAAAAAACTACTTTGTAGTTTGTACCCAACAAGAGATCACGCTTGAGAGGACAACATAAGCACATTTGAGCATAACAATATAAGATACCTTAACATAAGGCAGTGCACCAGGGGAAGGAGCGCGGTAAAACGTTCCAGACATGGGAGATTTCTGTTGTGAACCAGAAAACTTTGGTTTTGCCGCTGCAGGTGGTGGAAGTGCAGGAGCTGCAGCAGGTGAAGGGGCAGGGTCAGGGGCAGGGACAGCAGGTGTCATCAGAGGCTGGGCAATTGGCTGAGTAAAAGAGGGCTGCCCCGTTGAAACATGAGCAGCCCTGATGTTCATCTCTGGTAATGTTTCTGCTTCTTCCTTCCTTATAAGGATTTCACAATCCATTTGCTTTAATTTCACTTCCATGATGTCCTTCGAATCCACAAGCCTATGATCAGAGGAAAATGAATATAAAATGTAGAAGATGAATTTTTAAGACAAAGCAAGTGAAATAAGCAAAAGACTGTCATCAAATTCGTACTCACTTAACAAGGTTCACTGCTTGAGACAGGAGAACTGAAATGGAGGAAGCATCCGATACTTTCTTTTCAGCCTGGGGAACTTCTTCCTCAACAATAACCTTTGAATTGCCAGATTTCTCAACCCCACCATCCTTTGCATTCCGACAAATCACTAATTTAACTCTCATGACAAAATAAAAGATCACTTTCTCTGTGCTTGGAGAAATTCTCTTTCCTAGCTCACGAACTGGTATGTGAACTCTTGCATGCTCACTCATGCATTCAATAGCGGATTCAGTTAATGTATTAATATACCCGCACGGGTAGCTCAGTTGGTTCAGTGGTGGGAAATTTGGACCAAGTGACCAAGGTTCGAAACCCGCAGCGGCCGTGTGGAGGTCACAGAACCAGAAATAAGGCTGGACCTCTGGTGCGCATGGGAAAAAGGCCTACCATCATTGGGCCGACTGAGTCACCGTGATTAACATCCTCCCAAAAATCCTGTCGGGTCGGGGTATGGGGGCTCCTGGGGTGGGAGATTCCACCTTTTTGGACCAAGTTAATGTATTAATATGACTTTTCATTTACAAATGGACTCATAGCTCAACTTCAGTCTTTCTATTTGGGACTCGTCTACTCTACCTCATTCACTTACGCTTCTTCAATTTTCTCCACTTACCCTTCTTCAATTTTCTCCTATCCCATTTCTGATTTCACTACACAGAACTAGAAGAATTGGTTCCACTTTCGGTCCTAACTCCTAACTCCATTAGTCTTGTGGTCCAAAGATTATAGATTCTTTGTCAACGGTTGGCCTTTTAGGTACTTTTCCAGGAAAAGTTTAAGGAAATTGATGGGATAAGTGCTCAGAATGACTACAAGTGACAAAAAAATCTACAATTGTCAGAGCAAAAGGTAGAATAATGAAAGTTAATGACATAATTATGAATGATCAAATAGTCACGAGACTACAAGTGGAATTAATTCCAAAGACAATTCTGGATATCTCTCGATAACATCCTATAATCTTCCAGCACCGGGGGGGGGGGGGGGCAACACTTTAAACTTATCTACAATTGTCTGTGTTTTGAATTCAGGTACGAATTCTTCACATTTCTTTGTTGAATCAGTTTTAAAGCTTAAAAAAATACGCACCCATGGGTTACATAAAGTGATTAAGAACAGTTTAAACTAACATGAGTAATTAAGTGAAATGTACCTCATTGAGCTGCGCAGAAACCTTCAAGACACCCTGAAGGAGACAAAAGAATTGTTTTTGTTATATAAAGTGATAAAGAAAAATCAAGCCCACACTAGTAAAATTAGCCAAGAAAATATGGGATTTTTTTATATATAAAAAAGAGAGATGGAGAGCAACCAATGTAACCTGATGGCGAGGGAGCGATCTGGAACCTGGCAGAAAACAAACCGAGCTTATATGCTGCGGAAGCTGAGGGCGGGACTGGTAGGAAGCAGCACCGAAAACGGCGGAGGTCTTAGCGGAAGGGACGGGTAAAGAAGCCATATTTACAGACATTGGATGAAACTCGGCGGGACACCCAAATGGGATCAAGAAATGTGAGCAGAGGTTGGAATGAGGACGAGCAGAAATGAGAGAGAAGAAGGTGGGCGTTTTGTTGAGAAAATAAAGAAGCGGTCAGATTGACGAGAGAAGAGCGAAATCGAGAAGGCGATGCGTCCGAGAAGCGGAAAACGTGACATTTGTATGTTGTATTACCATGCAGACTACTTTATCCAAGCATACTTTACTCTGTTGAAGTTGGACACTTGAATATGACTTAAATTGTTCTTATATCGTACTCCGTATTTATCTATATATTGTCGTTTTGATAACGTTTGTTTTCGGCTTATCGGATTTATCAGTCAATTTTTACACCAAACGCGTAATTTTTGTTTTCGCGCGCTGAATTATGTAATAATAAGAAAAAATATGGTTGAAGTTACTTTTCTGACTGTATTGGCTGAAGTTACTCTAGATGACCATTTTAGCTATTTTTACATTTTTTTTCTTTGTTTTATTAATAAAATATATTTTAAAAATACTTTTTTCTTAAATCAACAGAATCAGTCAATACAGTCACTTCAGCCATAACTTCATACATTTCAGCAGAATCAACCAATTTCGTGTTACCAAACGGGCTCATAGTATCAACGTGTTTATATTAAAGTAAGGGATAATAGCTCTAAGGAATTTTATCAATTCAGGACCCGAAAGATAGATGAATTATCAATCCGGGTCCTGAAAGATGAAATATATCGATATAAGACCCGAATGATGGAAAACTATCAATTTAGGACTTGAATGATTGATTGGAAATTATCAATTTAGGACCTAAGTTGTCCGAAATTTTATTAATTTTTTTCTTAAATTTTTTAAATATTATTTAGTTTTATGAAACTAATAAACTTTTGTGAAGACAAGTTTATCAAAAATTAGCCATGGAATTAATAAAAATTAAATAAATCAAAACCTATGAAATTTTAGGTCCTAGATTGATAGTTTTTCATCATTCGGGTCCTATACCGATAGATCTCATCTTTCAGGTCCCGGATTGATAATTCATTTATCTTTCGGGTCCTAAATTGATAAAATTCTTATTTTTTAATTTGTAAGAAATACAAAAAATAATAATAAATCATTTAACTAATACAAAATTCGTAAAAAATATGAAAAGTCTTATTTTTTTTTGTAAAAATACTAAATTAATAAAATTTTAAAAAATTTAATTCTTTAAAAATAAAAAACTTTAAAAATAAATCAATAATGGATAAAACACCTTAAAATATAAAAACACATGGAGGCCTTTTCCACATTTTCGGTCACTGCCCAACTATGTTATCTCTGATCTGTTAAAAATGTCATTTTGCGTAGAAACTGTCATTTTTCGCTAAAAATGTCACGAAGGCGACATTTTTACACTGTCAAAATGTCAAGATGGCATTTCTTACACATGTTGACATTTTTTCGGTGATCAGAGCTGGTGGTGCTGGGAGGTTACTGAGGTGGAAGCATAGACCTGCATATTTCTTTTATATATTTTTTCATTTAGTATTTAGTTATTTTAATTTTTTAAATTTCATATTTTATAATTTTTTATTTTTTGAATATTCTTATTTTATTAATTTTATTTAATATTTATTTCATGTTTTTTTACATTTTTATTATAAACAAAGTTATGTTTTTTACTTTTATATTTTAGGGAAAAGTACGAAAATGTACTTGTGGTTGGACCCGTTTTCAGATAGGGTTATGTGTTTCATTTTTTCTCACAGTGGTTCATGTGATTGAATTCCGCTATCACAACTGGGTCTTGACACCAGACGCCGTTAGAAAATAGTCCCATATTTTCTGGCAATTCTAGTGATAACGGAATTCAAACACATAAATCACTTTGATAAAAAGTGAAACACATAACCCTATTTAAAACGGACTTAAGCACATGTATCTTTTCCGTACTTTTCCCTATATTTTAATTAATAAAGAAATATGATTTGTATTAAAACAAAGCAAGGGTAGAATTGAAAAGTTGTCCTGTTTAGGGAATTTTTAAGTTATGGTCAAATTTTGGCAATTAAAGTTTCATTTAGTTCTATTTGGGGAATTCTCCCTTAAAATAAAGGAAAAATTGATAGTAATAATCTCACTTTCGTCTGATCTGCTAATAATAATATCACACATTTACGTATTCCCATAATAATCCCACCTTTACAGCCCATCTCTTATTGTAACCCTGACTGGTTGATGACCTACTATACTGTTTTTTTTCTCTTTTGTTTGAAAATCTTACATAAATAATCTCACCTTTAGCAAATCTTGAGTAGGGCTTTTCCTTCCTCATAAACACACTATAAAGAACAATTCCAGCTATTAAGAGTATAGTTAAGATAAATCCCCTCCCTCATTTTTGTTAATTTTCCCACATCTCGTAACATGTCATCGGCTCGAATTTACTTCGAATCTCTAAAATCATCATCTTCCCGCATATATAGAGTTAGCCAAAGTTGTTTCAAATGAATTTGAACATTGTTTGATGGATAGTGTCACAACGCACATCATTGTGAGAAATATAGATTATTTTACTGATATGACATTAATTAAACTGATTTGTCATATAATATCAGATGTTGCTAAACTTAATGAAAAGTCTGAAATTATATGTGCGGTTTACCCTAAATGGACAAAGTTAATTATAAAAGACGCATCATACTTCAGTAAATAGCAGAGCAATTTATTGAGTTTTAAGATACTACAATAGTTTGTCTCTAAATGGTTATCATATAATATTAAATCAATGTATGAAAACCAAAACGAGTACTTATATCTAATGACGAATAGATCTGGCAATAAGTATATTTGTGACAAATGATTGTTTTCCTTGGGATTGTGTTACACATATAAGTCCAGGCCAATTGAGATTAATATGATATCTAATAGAAAGATTGAGTAACCTATTACCTTTACTGATCACTTAGGTCAGCCGGGTAGCACTATCAAACATACAATTATTGAAAATTCATTAAAAATGTAAAAGTTTCACAATTAATTGATTTTTGACGTGCTGCTTGGTCTATTAAGAAATTGATTGCTATACTATGTTTGAATAAAATTGGAGTTGAATCTCCAGCATTTGTAGAATGAATTCAAGGATATACTTATAGGCTAATGGTCCCTTCATGTTGATCATTTCAATACTTTAGAATGGTAATTGACGCATCAACACCTTAGTTACACGTTGATATTTTATCAGCTAGAGTTTTCTACATTTCACATATCTTTATGCTCTATACATTTGGGAGCACAATCTTTGAATCACCCAATTAAGAAAGCATGACTTCATAATGCAGGAGAATTTACTTCTCATTCTTTTTTTAACTATTGTTTGTCGATTGAGATGGGTGTGGAATATCCTTCCGCACGTAAAGGGTTATAATTAATTGCTAGATCGATATTGATGAAATCCAATTGATCATCATCTGCATGAGGACATACTATATTACATGCAACAAATTTAATTCAGCTAATGCCAATTTCATATCATAAGACATCTCAATTAGTATCCAGTAAACAACCAAATATATTACACACAAAAATATTTAATCCCGCTTTGTATGTACTAATTACTCAACCGTATCATACAAATATAGATCCACAAAGAAGTCAGAAATTTATACTGGATCTATATCTCTCTCATTTGTAAACTATTTAGAACTTATGACTTACGATTTATTAACAACACAGTTCATTGATTGTCATTTCAATGAAACAATATATTCAGCCTTAGACGGACCTAGATAATAGAAAAAGAGAGCTAGATAATAGAAAAATGGACTCATGTACATATGGAATGCAACAAGTGTATCTTACCTTGATTCAAACACAAATACACGTGAATAAAAAAATTCACGAGACAATTCATTTACAAATATTACAACCCAATTGTGTGACGCCTTCAAAGACTCAATTGAAAGTGAAAGAGTCACATATTTCGGTGAATGCTCATGCTCAAATAAAAAGTCATGCAAAGTATAGTGATAGAACTCTTACAAATGAGTCTATGATACATAAGGAATGTGGTAGGATGCATTTAAATTACATGATGCCTAAAAGTCAAATTCTGCGGACTCATTTTTTCATAAAACTGGGGAAATAATTATATGGACTAAAACAATGTGAACGTATGTGGTATAACCGTCTCAATGAATATTTGATTAAAGAAGGATGTGAAAATGATTCTAATAGTCTTTGTGTTTTCATTCGGCGATCCAAATCACGATTCGGCGTAATTGCATTATGTATTGATTATTTAAATATCATTGGAAATCTCAATGAAATAAACAATATTGCAAAATATTTCATGAAAAAATTGAAATGAAAGACACCGAGAACACACCCAATCAATTCTCCAATGGTGGTTCGATCTCTCAATGTGCATGCTAATCTTTTCCAGCCTTGTGAAGATAATGAAGAAATTATTGGTCCTAAAATATCATATCTGAGTGATATTGGAGCATTAATGTATTTGACTAATATTAAGTGACCGAATTTTGCTTTATCTATATGTTTATCGATAAGATATAACTCTTCCCCAAAAAGAAGACATTAGAACGACGCCAAACATATCCACTAGCTCAACGGCACAATCGATCTTGGATTGTATTACAAGAACGATGTAACAATGAAAAACATTAACTATCACATCATCAAATCACACAGAATTGACTGCTGTGTATGAAGAAAACCAAAAGTGTGTGTCTGGTTGAGACCAATGATTCAACAAATACAAAATGAGTGCAATATATAACACTTATATATGTGATCCTAAAGTGATTAATGGGAAAATAAATAAATTAAATAAATAGCCAAGATTTGGTGTGCGTTAAGTGAGCTTAATGGTTCTAAAAAAAATAGGAACGTTACGTGAAGAAACAAAAATTAAATTTTATCTGTGTAAGATAGATTCTCGGGCGGCATTCGTGTCCGCAGGTCGCGGTTTTTCTTCTCCGTTTTCGGGATTTGATTGGCACTCCCTTGCGCGTGACGAGCACTTTGTCGTAGTGCATCAAAATAAATTCAATACTAACACTTATACGTAGTATAACATAGTAGAGTTCATATCCACAGGGAAATGAATACTTCTCTTTTTATGAACTAGTAATTAAAGGGGGGTTTTGGGGTTGAATGATTTAATTTAATTGAAAACTAAGATGAACAACTTATATGTGATTTAATTCAAAGATAAAAAGAACTTGACTTTGCTACTTTCCATTTGTTGATATATTTAGTCGATCCTTGTTATATCTATAACTTATCCCCCCTCGAATACTCAATCGAGGAGTATATCCAATTCATCGATGGTAGTTATTAACAACGACCGTTCATTAATAATCCTTACTATTAATCAAATATAGAACAACGCCTTATACCGATTTAATAGTAGCATTTAATCTTTCTTACTCCTTGATGAAATCAATTGAGATTGATAACCTCAACACAATGGTTTCGGTTTAACCAACAAAATTAATCCCTCTTAAGTTTATCAACCACGACCGTGCATTAATAAACCAAAGTTACTTGTGAAGCCATCAGCAATTAACCATCGGTTCATTGATCGTTTCTAGTAATAATTAATATTGAAGTGTAACTAATCGTCACTTAGCAACACCACAACATTAATATAGAAATGAGATTAAGGGAAGAATTAATATTCAAGAAGAGAAGTTAAGAAAATAACTCACAACTTTAATAATCAACAAGTTTCAAGAGCAAAACCAAGAAATGAAAGTTTAGCTCCTCATTTGGAGACTAAACATAGCTAGAAAAGTATAAAGAAATGTGATGGAGTATATGGCCCAGGGACCCCCGGCCCACATACTTCCTCTACTACAATCAGGCCCAACAGGCCCAAACGGGCCAAGCCCAGCAAAATGGAGCTCTAAGCAGCCCACAATACGCAAAGGGGTGCCTTCGGCCCCATGGCCGAAGGCTACCAGTGACGGAATAGAGATCAGAAACATCACAGGAGAACAAGGCTTGAAAACCAAGCCTTCGGCAACTGCAGCCCTCGACAGGTAGGAGCCCTCGGTTAGAAGAGGCATCACAGGAGAACAAGGCTTGAAAACCAAGCCTTCGGCACCTGCAGCCCTCGGCAGGTAGGAGCCCTCAGTTAGAAGAGCCTTCAGCCCAGCACCCTTCAGCCGAAGGCATCCACCTCGACAGAATATCCTCTTCACATGCGCCTAGATCACTGTACCAAGTACAAACGTCACATCCAACCACCGCATTTAATGCGGCCACATGAGAGTGCTAGTGCCACCCCGGTCGAGGTGACCCCTCGACCACCAGAAAACTGACACGTGTCCTTATCTAGCATTTATTACTACTATAAATAGCACCCCTTTCCCCTATTGTAAACCACACTTAATACATATCGAATATACACTCTCTCTCTTACTTATTTGCTCTGACTTCTCTCTAGTTACTCCCCGCAGTAACCCCTCGGATAAGCTACCCCCGGGTACACTTATCCATCATTTGGTGCTCTTGTTGAGAGTTCGAACAATCAAGTAAGAACCCCCCCCCCCCCCCTTCAGCTAAAAACACCTATCAAAATGGGAAGAAACACTCGTGCCCAATCCAAGACTCATGAGGACAGGAACCTGGCCCTCGACGACGTCGACGCCCTCGGAGCCTCTAACATGGCTCCCGAGGGCGGCGCCCTCGCTGGGTTGGAACAGACGGCTGTCGACCTGCACCTTCAGCTCCAACATAATGCCCCCGATGCCCACCTTGGCATCGAGGCCAAAGAGAAGGACCAGAGCAAAAACCAAATGAGCCCTCCGGTTCTCACCATTGACGTACAATCAGCGTTCTCCGCCTTCATCCAAACTCTCACTCAAAACCCAGGTGCCTTCGGCACGCTGGTACCCCTTCAGCCGCATGTTGGGGAGAACGCCATTCTCCCCCCTCCTCCGCTCCCCTTTGTGAACCCTATCCTTCGGTTAGGGAACAACGAGAGGGTTGTGGCCCAGGACACCGCCTCTCAGGAAGTCCAATCCCGGGACCGCCACGACGCAAACAAAGAAAGGCCCCGGACCTCCGCCCTCGAGAGACTCGGAGGGACGCTAGACCGCCTCAGCGGAAAGGTGCTCCAAAGACCTCAGGAAAGTGGCGGATCCGTCTCCAGGGCAGATGAGAAGCTTCCCCCTTGGGATAAAGGCAAAGCACCCCTCCATGCCGATGGCACCCGACATCAAATCAACCAGGCCCGCTCGACGCATGGCCATTCGCAGGGGGCGGAGGCCCTCCCGGAGGAGACCAGGGACAAAATTATTGCGGCCCTCCAGCATCGGCTTGATGAAATGGAGGCCCGTCAAGCACATACCGCCGTTGCCGCCCCTCATGCAGATTCTAAATATGAGGCCATGCTGGCCAAAATGGAGGAGATGCAAAGGAAATTTGCCGAAGGCTCCGGGGAATCCGTCATCCAACTCCAAACTAGGATGCCATTTACCCCAAGGGTATTGGCGGCCCAAATCCCGGAAAAGTATCGAGGGCAACTCATCAAGCCCTATGAAGGAAAAACTGACCCCCAGGAGCACTACAACAGGTATCAAAACAGCATGATGATGATGGAGGCATCAGATGAATACTTATGTCGTTGGTTCCTTTCCACCTTGGAGGGACCAGCATACGAATGGTTCAACCGATTGCCCGAGGGCAGCATTGACTCTTGGTAAGATCTTGCCCAACGCTTCCTCACCCATTTTGCCGGAAGGAAGCGCGCGAGAAAGCACTTCTCCCACCTTCTCTTCGTCAAGCAACAGCCTGACGAAACACTTCGGTCCTTCATTGACCGGTGGATGAAGGAGACAGACGAGGTCGAGGGCGCCGACGAGCATACCCTCCTCGTCCTCTTCCAGGGGGTTCTCCGCAGCAGCCCCTACGCACGGAGCCTCATCACCGACCCCCCAAGATCATACCTCAGAGCACTCCAGCGGGGGAGCCTATACGCCGACGCCGACGACCTCCACTCCTTCAAGAAGAACGAGGGCCATCCCTCGAAGAAGACAAACAACACGCCGGCCCCAAATGCGCCCTCGGCCAGAGGCCGAGACCATGGAAGCCACACCCAGCAGGGCCGTAACGAACGCCAATGGCGCCCTCGGCTGGACATGCCGAGGACTCCCCTCACGCACCCGGTGATCACTATCCTCAACTATGCGGAAGAGCAGGACCTTTTCCCCAAGGACCCTCGGTCGGCGAGGGAGATCTACGCCATCCACCAAGGCGGCACTTATTGCCGTTACCACAAAAGCACCTCCCACAATACAGCCGATTGTGTCTTGTTAAAGAAGGCTATTGAACTCTTAATTCAATGGGGTGAGCTCCACAAATTCATCAAAAATGCCCCAAGGAAAAACACCGGGGAGAACACCGATAAAGAAGAAGGGGACATCGCAACGAAGAAACATGAAATTGGGAGGCTCAGCGACGGCGAGGAGTTCGAGGAGCCCCAACCGAAGAAGCGCCACCTCCGCTAATCATGTTCCTCGCCTTCAGCGTTAGTCTCAGCCTTGGGCCCTTGACCTCGAGGCACATTATCATCCCCTCGGCCTAGAACCCTCGGCCTTGAGCGGTGAATCTTAACAAAGCCGTTGTCAAACAACGCACCCCTTGTATTCCGCTTATTTCTATGAATTTAAATAAACTACAACACAATCCAGACATCTTATCGGCCCCTTCGAGGCCAAATGCCCAGGTATGGCCGATGGTGTTTAAAGATGAGGGTCCTGCAAAAGGCCCACGTTTTTGGAGCGGGACGCTCGCCGCGTCTCTGGCGCGCAACGCACGGCGACAGGCCTGAAAGAATGGCTGAGGTGACGAAATCCCCAAACTTGGGGGTGAAACGACAGTCGTCGGAAACTGACCAAGCCTAGCCCGTGCCGTAAATAGACGACGGGACCCCCCAAGGTCAAGGGACGGTTCAGCACCGGGGGACTAGCAGATGAACCCCCGGACGGATCACTTGGACCCCCTTCCGGCCGAGGCGGGTAAGCAACCCCCTCGACCGAAGCCTGGAAGAAGGAACACACATCAGGAGGACTAACATACGACCTCCTGGCACAATCAAGGGACGACCCAGTGCCGGGGGACTAACAAACGAACCCCCGGACGGATCACTTGGACCCCTTTCGGCCGAGGTGGGGAATCAACCCCTTGGTTGATGCCTGAAAGAAGGAACATACACCCAGAGGACTCCTGGAACTATCAAGGAAAGGCCTTCGGCCTCAATTCGATTCTACATCACCAATGGCCCTTGGCCTTGGCATGATTCCACGTCACCAACGGCCCTCGGCCTCAACATCAGAATGGCCCTCAGCCTCAACATCAGAACGGCCCTCAGCCTCAACGTGATTCCAAATCACAGCGGCCCTCGGCCTCGACATCAAACGGCCCTCGGCCTCAGCATGACCCTATGTCATAACGGTTTTTGCCTTACATGATCTCACATCACCAAAGGCCCTCGTCCTCAACGTGATTCTACACCAACAACGGCCCTCGGCCTCAGTGTGATTCCACATTACAACGGCCCTCGGCCTCAACATCAGAATGGCCCTCGGCCTCAACATCAGAATGACCCTCAGCCTCAACATCAGAACGGCCCTCGGCCTCAGCGTGATTCCACATTACAGCGGCCCTCGGCCTCGACATCAAACGGCCCTCGGTCTCAGCATGACTCTATGCCATAGCGGTTTTTGCCTTACATTATTTCACATCACCAAAGGCCCTCGGCCTCAACGTGATTCTACATCAACAATGGCCCTCGGCCTCAACATCAGAACGGCCCTCGGCCTCAATATCAGAACGGCCCTCGGCCTCAACATCAGAACGGCCCCCGACCTCAGCGTGATTCCACATCACAGTGGCCCTCGGCCTCGACATCAGAACGGCCCTCGGCCTTAGCATGACTCTATGTCATAACGGTTTTTGCCTTACATGATTTCACATCACCAAAGGCCCTCGGCCTCAACGTGATTCTACATCAACAACGGCCCTCAGCCTCAGCGTGATTCCACATCACAACGGTCCTCGGCCTCAACATCAGAACGGCCCTCAGCCTCAACATCATAACGGTTCTCGGTCTCAGCGTGATTCCACATCACAGCGGCCCTCGGCCTCGACATCAGAACGGCCCTCGGCCTCAGCATGACTCTATGTCATAACGGTTTTTGCCTTACATGATTTCACATCACCAAAGGCCCTCGACCTCAACATGATTCTACATCAACAACGACCCTCAGCCTCAGCGTGATTCCACATCACAATGGCCCTCAGCCTCAACATCAGACGGCCCTCAGCCTCAACATGACTCAACATCAGAACGGCCATCGGCCTCAACATCACAATGGCCCTTGGCCTTCATCCCTCTGACATCTTTATTTGATGTCGGGGGCCATCATACAGGCCCCTCGGCCTTCATCCCTCTGGCATCTTTATTTGATGCCAGAGGCTATCATACAGGCCATCGGCCTTCATCCCTCCAGCATCTTTATTTGATATCGGGGGCCATCACACAGGCCCCTCGGCCTTCATCCCTCTGGCATCTTTATTTGATTCCAGGGGCTATCATACAGGCCCATCGGCCTTCATCCCTCCGGCATCTTTATTTGATGTCGGGGGCCATCACACAGGCCATCGGCCTTCATCCCTCTGGCATCTTTATTTGATGTCGGGGGCTATCATTCAAGCCCCTCGGCCTTCATCCCTCCGGCATCTTTATTTGATGCCAGGGGCTCTCACACAGGACCACCTGGCCTTGCACCCATCTGTCATTACTTGGTAACGGGGGGTCCTTACAAGCTCCTTAGCTTTTTCATGCAGGATCTAAGGCTGATCTTGGATATCCCCTCAGCAGACGGACACGACCGCTGCTCAACAATCAAGGCCGAAGGGTGCATTCCTTTTGCTTCATTCTGGGGGCATCCGATGTACTCTTTTTCCCTCATTAGGATTTTTTCCCACAGGGTTTTTTCCTAATGAGGTTTTTAACGAGGCATCTCCCCATTGTGGAACAAAAGGCGTCACCCCTCGGCGGCTCCTGCTGAAGGCATGCATCACTCTACTCCTGTTTCCCTCGAGAAACTCTCGGCAAAAGGAGTGGGAGACTGGGGGACTCCCCTCGGCAAAACACGCAAATGTTAAAAAATTTTCTATTTCTCAGCTACAACAAGCTGAGGCAAGATCACAACGGCAATCTACTCCCCTCGACATGATGCCTTCGGCTTACAGAATGCCTCCGGCCACACAATGCTAGAGGGACGTTCGGCCTCAGAACAACACAAGGCCGTTCGGTAGGCACCTGGAACGTTGAGCATTTAAGAAAGTTCTACCAATGAAAACGGATGTTGCCACCTCTTGAAAAAAAGGGAGATGGAGACATAATTTCCATGAACCAGGAGCATGGACGAACCGAGCGGACGTCGGGTCAAACTCAGGCGGATCATACGGGGGATCGAAGCTATGGTTAAAAGCCTCACCTCGACCACAAGTGTAAGTGAATAGTTCTCGATAACTGAACGAGGATCCTCATTTTGGTCTGGAGGAGAGCCATCATCTTAGCTAGGTTTGACCTTGCGTTCCGGATGACCGAACGAGGGTTTTTCAAACCAGTTTGAAGACAATGTTCAACCAGGAGTATGGACGAACAGAGCGGGCATCGGGTCAAACCTAGACGGATCGAACGGGGGATCGAAGCTATGTTTAAAAGCCTCACCTCGACCACAAGTGTAAGTCAATCATTCTGGAAGGCCGAATGAGGATCTTCATTTTGGTCTGGAGGAGAGCCATCATCTTAGCTAGGTTTGACCTTGCGTTCCGGATGCTCGAACGAGGGTTTTTTCAAATCAGTTTGAAGATAATGTTCAACCAGGAGCATGGACGAACCGAGTAGACGTCGAGTCAGACCTAGACGCCGCCGAACGGGGAATCGAAGCTATGGTTGTAAATCTTGCCTTACTTATTAGTTTTGGTAAACTGCGACGACTAGTTCGGGAGGCCTTAGTAGGCCACAAAGACTAGATCAAAGGGTGGAATCCTAGCTTTAATTTGGAGGCAAGTCGCCATTTCAGCTCCACACATGAATGAGCCGTGCCGAATGACCGGACGGGAAAACCTGCGTGATAGTTTGGAAATGAGTGCGTCTCAACCAGCAGTATGGACAATCTGTATCGGAAAAACCCGAACGGTGGCATCGAAACTATGGTTTGGAAGATGAAAAATATCGGGTGGCCAATATGAAATTACGCAAACATTAGAATAAAGATTAGTAAAGCAAAAGAAAGACTTGAAATTACAGAAGAATTACACAAACATTGGAAGAATGAATTTTATTCTTCGGACCTACCGTCCAGAAGGTACAATGAATGAAAAGTTTAAGAGAAACAACAATGGGGAACAAGTACAAAATCAGGCTGCGGGAGGATCCTTGGCCAGGGAACTGCCCTCTCCCTGAACGGCTATTTTCTTCCTTTTCTCCATCACCCGATCATAAGTATTTCCAAACAGATCATCAAACCTGGACTCATCGGGATCGAACGGCTTGGGAAAATGCTCCATGATCAGATCAAGATTCCTATCAACGAGCAGATCTTGGCTTTACTTCAACGTCTTCTCGGTCAACACATCTAAGAAAGCTTTCCCTTCTGGCGTGCCATCCAGAAGTTTGATGCCTGCCACAATATGATCGTCGCTGGCACGCAGGAACTGACCGAGATGAGGCCCCACAAACTGTCGAGCGGTTTCTTCCAGGGCAACATTCAGCACTTTCCCTCGTTGAAAGTCAATCACTGCTTGTTTGGTGATCTTGGAGACATTGGCTGTCACGCCCCGGACCTAGCCGGACACGTCAACAACCCGCCGTACAGTACGAATAGTCGACCGCAGTCCCACTCATCCATACTATACAAGGCGTCATGAATATCATTCACACATAGTACATCCATAAACAAACATAATGTAAAACATTCATTTAAAACAGCGGAAGCATTAATACAATTGTTCAAGCCACACTTGACATAACTAGGCATACAAGCCCCCAAAGTAATTATTCAGAAAATAGTATCCATGAGCATTGTTATAATTGTTTTGAAAACAGGAAACAGAAGAAGCATGAACCACGTCTTCTCCTCTGAATATCCCGAGCAACGGGCACCGGTAGCAACCTTCAAGTCCTACCTGAAACTGTGAGGTGGCCTCCCCCGTGAAGGGGAGGTCAGTACTTGGAAATATTTGACAAGTACAATAGCAACTATACTAGGTATAATCAACGTTTTAATTTCCAAGACCCTCAAAATAGGGTGATATCATAATATAAATAATAATTTATATTTCCCACTTATTATCTTTATAATAAGTAAATTTATTTATTTGTCGGCACACGGCCCTTCTTATATGTTCCTCTCCATTTATCATTTGCACAACCCAACCCTTGGGTCTTATTATTTCTACGGGACTTGCTACCGCTGTCCGAGACCTCATGAAGCTCCCGGTTCGGACTCCAACATCCCGCCCCTAGACTCATACCCATCATCCCGTAGGAAGGTAAGGCCCTTCGGGGTCCTATCTTATGTGTTACCGCTACCGGAACCTAGTTAGGTCTCCCATTCAGATTCCACCCTAACCCGTGATCACGATGTAAGTCCATGCTATCCAACCCCGCTCTCTAGAGTCAGGAAGGGCCATGGTCCTTACTATTTCCATAATTCAACCGGCTATCCACAAGGACTACCGAACACACCCGTAGGCCAATCCTATACTTAGGATCAATTTATTATTTACTTTATCTTGGGTATCCCTTAAGGCCTACCCCTAGTACAACTTAGTGTTCATACTTTCCTACCTTAAAGCATCTCTTAAGACTACTTAAGGCATAACATTTCACAATCCAACCTTAGGATCAATCTTAACAACATTTCATCTTAATGTCCAACTAGTATCTTAATACTAGTCAAATTAATATCAACAAACCAAGTTCTCAACTCATAGTCATATAGACAATTCCAACTGATTTTCCTTTGAAAATATCATTTATCTCAATATCCAAAATATCACTTTTAATCACTCATATATTCTAATATGAAGAAAAAGTATATTTCAACACATGTTTCATAATAAATTCCATTTTCAAGTCAACATACTCATAACACATGAACATACACAATTTACTCCTAAATTTGTATATCATGCTCCTTTTTCTCTAGACATTTAGTCTTTTCATTTTTAGGCATTATTAATCATTAATAATCCATAAAAACACATTTAATTACCTTCGGTAATCTCATGAAATTAACTCACTAATTATAAGCAATATAGTCAGCCATCCTCACCTTATGAAGTGCTGAAATAGTTGCCTTTGCTAAGCCCCTCGATCAATCCCCGTTCTAGGACGATTGAAGGTGTAAAACTGAGCTGCTGGGCAAAAGCCGGGCGGCTTTCACGAAAGCCGGGCGGCTTTCTTGTTCTGCAGAAACGGGCAGCTCCCTTAAAGTGGCGGTTTCCGGCGATTTCGACTCCTATCGATTCACCAACTCTTCTAAGTTAAATATCACCACTTTATATCAATATTCTACACTTTTAAACGTGTAGAACATCATGTTTAATCCACCATATGATTTCTTAAAAATCATACACCATAAAACTAGTTAAAGAACAATAGTTATGTTCTTACCTTAAACACAAGCTATTTCTTGTGGATTTTCCTAGCTTTTCTCTTCCTCCAACTAGAGTTTTGCTTTCCCTTGGGCTTCTCTTGCTTTGTGCTGGCCGAATGACACAAGGTAGGGGGGAGGCATCTCCCCTCAATCAATTAGAAGAGATGCCAAGAGTGGGACATGGAGCATGTTCATTTGTTTCTAGGAGGCTTCCTCCCATTGATTGTGCGTACCATCACACTTATTTGCTCCCCTCTCCTTATCACTCAGTCCATCAGCACTCCTAAAAACGTGGGGTGGCCCCCACGTATGTGGGAGGTCATCCCGTTATGTCCCGGTAGGTATAATCGGCCCCGAAAGTTGTATTTCTCGGTCCGTTTTAATTATATTTTATTTTATCGGGCCAAATAAAATATATCACGTGTTCCTAATAATTATGGGCCTTTAGAATAGATGTACATTCCCCAACATTAATTTAGGAGTCTCCGAAACTCATTTCGGGCTGTTATCCGTTAAATTACCAATACCGGTAATTGGGCCCCGTTTGACCAACCGGTCAACCCCATGCCTTTCTTATGGCCCAAATAAAATATCCACCACCATATACATATTATCTAGACCAAGATGAATATAATATGTGGTTCGGGAATTATCGGGCGGTCCCCGTCCCTCTGTGGGCCCCACATTCAATTTACTATTCACGTAAAAGAAATAATAAAAATTTACAATTACGCAAATTCATAAATCATCTTTCAAGGTTTATTACATAATTTACTAAAAGTAAATATGCTCGGGGTCGGTGTTACATTGGCCATGTACGGAGAAGGGAGATTTTCTCCCTCCGCCTTCGCAAACTTCATCCCAGCCGTTTCGGCCACTTTCACCTTGACCTTAAGATCCTTGATTGCCTGGTCGCGACGGCGGATCCTCTTCTCCATCTCGGCCAGCTCAGCTATTGCTTTATCACCCTTACTGGCACGGTCCTGCAAATCCGGGCCAGCTTACGGGCAACATTTAGAAGGGTCTAGCTATCATCCTGATTATGTGCCAGAAGTTTCATCTCCCGTTCGGCTGCAAGGAAGGCCCAGTGACAGTAGACTCCGACCTGCAAGAACGAAAACCATGATTAAACAAAATCTAAGGAGATATGAGAGGCAATGACTAAAAGAATTCATACATTGAGAGCCTCGAGATGACCTACCTCGACCAGGTCGGACCAATGGGTCAAATTGGTAAAGCTGGGGGAGCCTTCAAAGAAGTACTGCACCACATGGAAGTTGGTGTTTGCCCGAACAGGTACCTCCCTTCTACGCGAGGTCCCATATTGGAGAACTCCACGATCATCCGATCATCGAACGACATATTGGTAAGGATTGGATCCCCAGATTCGATGGGCGGGGGAGTAGACTTCTTGGGCTCAGTCTTCGGATTGCTCAGATCAACCACATGATCGATCGGGATAAGTTCGCTACCACCCTCAACACGACGCCTCTTCTGGGCTTGTTCGGTTTCATCTCGGGCTTCAACGGTCAGTTTCTCTTTCCCCTTTCCAGTGGGGACCGTTGAGGTAGAAGTAGGGGTGGGACGCTTGGCCTCGGCTGAAGGGATTACACCTACACAAAGAAAAATCAAGGTAAGGTACCAGAATTGAGAGGCGGACAAGCCGAACGGTCCAAAAGAAACAAAGGTTTACCAATGCCCGTAGCTAGAATCTTGGAAGGGGTGACTAAGGCCCCTAGATTCTTCGAACACCCCAGACGAAGCCGTTCGTACTGGCAAAGGAGGGTAGCATCCAGAACAGGTACAATATATCCGATCGGGGAACGGAAGCGGGTTACCCACATGAGCGAAGAAGAACCGTTCTTCCAATTTTTCGGGAGCAGTGGGATTATCTGTGAATACCTGATGATCAGGGTGAGCAGTCGGCCTCAAGTACCCGGTAGTCCAGCATGGCTGATAGCTGTAAATGTGTAATGGTATAGAATCAGGTCAAGATTAGGGGGAATCCCCAGATCGTGACACTGGATGATGAAGCCGCTCAGAATTCGGTAGGTGCTGGGCACAAATTGGGCCGGAAGTAGAGAGACCCGATGCAAGAAATCTACAATAAACGGATGTTAGGGGAAGCGAAGCCCGGCTTCCAGAGCATCTAGATGCACCAGCACGTATTGCGATCGGTGCCTCATAGGATGCTTAATAAAACCTGCATAAAATTTCCTAAGAGGAGGCAGGAATTGGTGAATTTGCCGTTCGGCGTCCTTCGGAAGGCTCTAGCGCTGCTTTCTGATGCGATGAAAGTGTAGTGAGATGTGAGGAACATCATTACCCGAGGAACATCCCCTTCTCGTAAATGGAAAGATCATTACCCGAGGAACATGCATCGTCTGGGAGAGGTTCTTCGGCCTGATGGGACGCTGAAGTATTGGTGGCATCCGATGCTTAGGATGTAGATACTCCCGCTTGACCAGCAATGTTGTTTTTTCCCCTAGGACGACGAATGAGCGGCATATCTTCTTCTTCTGAAGAGCCGGAGAGGAAAAACCGCCACCAAGAACCTACGAATTCTAGAGAGAGAAAGCTTATGAAAAGCTTAAAAGGAGATTGCAAAAGATTGACGAAGCAACAAGAAATATGAGAAGGAAGCACCTCTCTTCTTATAGAGGGAAGTGCCGCCCAAAACAGGAATCCGTA
This sequence comes from Cuscuta europaea, assembly GCA_945859875.1. NCBI lineage: Eukaryota > Viridiplantae > Streptophyta > Magnoliopsida > Solanales > Convolvulaceae > Cuscuta > Cuscuta europaea. The sequence goes on along the minus strand of CAMAPE010000029.1, from coordinate 10,160,936 downwards.
AGGGACACGTGGCAGAAAGTGTTTGTGGGCAATCATGACGACACCTAGTTCGCAACCAAGATTGCGCGGACGGCGGGCGTACCCAAACGGGATGATGGCATTGAAGTACCATTCAAAGCCAGACCTAAGGTAAGTCATAAGTATTCTTCCGAACAGGGAGGATTGCAAGGCAGTAAAATCCCGAACGGGAAATCTATTGGGAAAACGACTAAGTCCTCAAAGATTAGTTGAATCCCGAAGAGAAGACTAAACAACAAAAGGTTAAAAAACGGCAGTTGGGCAAAAGATTTCATATCTATTCATCAGCACTACTGGCCGGGAATTACATCGATAAAGATTAAGTTCTAAACAGGAATATTACAAACAGATAAAGAAAATGCGTCAAAAAACTAGACTACTAGCCAAGAGTTTTTTCCCCATCTTCCTCTTCATCTTCATCATCTTCTGAATCAGAGGGGGTGGGGGCTTCAGGCTCTTTTCCAGCATCACGGTCAGCAGCCCGTTGCATGTCCCGTTCATACTTCCCAAACTGAACTACGACAATGGGAACCTGTGGAAGATCGGAAGCCTCGGTCGGCCTCCCGAGCTGTTGCTGCAGTTGGGCCACAAAGGGCTGTAAGATATGTTGGCTGCCCATGACGTAAAGATCCGCATCCAAGGAGTTGTTCTAATGCTTGCCCTGGGGAAGATTCGAGGTTAGACCTACCTTGCTTGATGAGATCAGAAAATGTCAAGTGATTGATGAAGAATGTCAGAAGATTCGTGAATGGATCGCTGCGGGACCCGTTGAGGATTTCCGGGTATGAGAAGATAACCTCTTATTGTTTAGAGATCGTGTGTGTATACCGAAGAATGAAGAGCTCCAAAAGTCCATACTAGAGGAGGCACATTCTTCGGCCTATGCTATGCATCCAGGAGGTACAAAGATGTACCGAGACCTGAAGGAAAGTTATTGGTGGTCAGGTATGAAGAGGGACATCGCAAAGTATGTGAGTCGATGCCTTACTTGTCAGCAAGTTAAGGCGGAGCATCAGCACCCGGCGGGACTCTTTCATCCACTTACCATTCCAGAATGGAAGTGGGAACATGTAACCATGGACTTCGTGGTAGGGCTACCACAGACGGTGAACAACTACGATGCAGTATGGGTGGTGGTTGATAGGCTTACTAAGAGTGCACATTTCTTGCCTATTAACATCACTTATCCTCTTGAAAGATTGACCAAGTTATACACTGAGGAGATTGTGAGATTGCATGGAGTCCCGATATCCATTATGTCAGATAGGGATCCACGATTCACATCTTGATTTTGGCCAAAATTCCAGGCATCTTTGGGAACTAAACTGAAGTTTAGCATGGCATTTCACCCATAGACAGATGGGCAATCCGTGAGAGTGATACAGATTTTGGAAGACATGTTCAGGGCATGTGCTTTGGAGTTCCAAGGTAGTTGGGACAAACATTTGACTCTAGTAGAGTTTGCCTAAACAACAGTTATCAAGCAAGTATTGGTATGCCTCTATACGAGGCATTGTATGGGAGGAAATGCAGGACACCTTTGTGTTGGGATGAGGTTGGCGAGGCCAAGATCGAGGGTATCGAACTTGTCTAGATCACCAAGGCTAAGGTGAAGATCATTCGGGATAAACTTAAGGCTGCACAAGATCGGCAGAAGAGCTATGCCGATAAACGAAGTAGACCGTTAGAGTTTGAAGTCGGTGACGAGGTGTTTCTAAGGATTTCTCTTTGGAAAGGCATGATCCGATTCATATCGAGGGGGAAGCTTAACCCCTGACATATAGATTGGTCCATTTGAGATCCTTGAAAGGATTGGAGCCGTGGCTTATAGGCTCAAGTTTATGCCTGAACTTGAGAAGATACATGACGTGTTTCATGTATCCATGCTCACGAGGTATGTACGAGATCCGTCTCATATTCTTGAGAAACCACCGGTGGAGATCCGTGAGGACTTGCAATATGCAGTGGAACCGGTGAAGATTGTTGGTCAACATGTAAAGAAATTGAGGAACAAGGAGATTCCTATGGTAAAGGTTCTATGGAGGAGTGATCGAGTCGAGGAAGAAACATGGGAGAGCAAGGTTTCAATGAGGGAGCAATACCCGTTTCTTTTCGTTTAGACACATGGATTTCGGGGACGAAATCCCAAATAAGGGAGGGTGAACTTGTAACACCGTCCCCAACTATATTTACTTTATGTAAATCATGTATTGAACCTTATGAAATGGTTAATGAATTTACGTGGTTATAAATTTTGTTGTTACTTTTGCGTGAATAGTAAATTGCACGTGGGACCCACATTGGGAGCGGGGACCACCCTATATTTCTAAAACCACATATTATATTCATCTTGGGCTAGATAATATGTATATGGTGGTGGAAATCTTAGTTGGGCCATAGAAAGGGCATAGGGTTGACCGGTTGGTCAAACAAGGCCCAATTGCCGGTATTGGTAATTTATCGGATAACAGTCTGAAATGGGTTCCGGAGACTTCTAAATTAAAGTTGAGGAATGTATATTCATTCTAAGGACCCATATGAGTTGAGAACGTGTGATATATTTTATTTGACCCGATAAAATAAAATATAATTAAAACAGTCCGAGAAATACAACTTTTTGGAGCGATTGTACAGTTCGGGACTTATTGGGATGACCTCCCACATGAGTGGGGGTCACCCCAGGATTTTATCAAACAAGGGGAGCTTTATTTAGTTCAAATGAGTGGCTGAACACATTTGAAAGGATGGGGGAGACCATCTTGACATCCATGGGGCCCCTCTCACACTCATTTGGCCTTGGAGACAAAAAGGAAACCCCTTCCCCTTTTCCTCATTATTGTACCTCGCCTAAATCACCAAAAGAGGAGGAAGAAGCTCTGTAAACGTCATCTCCATTGTTGCAAGGTGAGCACAAGCAAGGTTGGTCCAAGGAGGAAGTTAAAGAAGGGAAAAAGTTAGGAAAAGTGTGAAGGATTAAGGTAATAACCTTATAATAACTTTTCCTCTACTTTTTATTTATCATATGGCTTATAGAGCATATGGAGGACCCCTACATGTTTATGAGTGTAGAATGAGGGGTTGGAAGGTGGTTCTAAGTCCAAGAACGGACTTAGAAACCAAAGTGACCGGTTCGCCGGAAAATAACCTTTTAGAGGTTATTTGTATTTATATGGGTTGTATGATGATAAAACCTTGTTAGGAACTTGTCTAAGGCGTTCCTATAGCTTTGACAGAGTTGAAAAAGTCGCCGGAGTAATTGCCGGAACTAGACAAAGTTCACCGGAGTTTCGCTGGAGTCCAACCAAGGGGTAGAACTTCATAAAGCACATTCGAGGTGAGTGGATGGCTTAATGTCTTGTAACTCTTGGGTTAAGTATAAGATTACCTAAAGAAATGTTATAAGTATTCATAATGATGTTTAAAGGAAATTAAGCATGTGATTAGTCAAAGTTATTTGGCTTATGTGAATGATATTACATGATTTTGCATGTGAAAAGTATAAAATGTGTATAAAAACATATGTGATGTTTTGGATGGTTCAAATGGGATTTTTCGGTAGTTTAAGACCCAATACATGTTGTATAAAAGTTTCGGATCGATCGGAGATCATCTGGGGGGTCAACGGACGCCGCCGTTGGGCAAACGGTGACTCGGCGCCGACCATAGGACCGAACCGGTGCCGGTTAAGCCGCTGCCTGGCCGGTCTGGGAATTTTTACACAGACCCGGCACCAGGTATAGGGGTAACCGGCGCCACGTAGGTTGCTGCCCCGAGTTTTGTCTTCGTCGAAAATGCGTATCGAGGCCCGGTTTGAGGGGGGATCAACCCCGGCCATCCTATGTAAGTATATTGTGCATGGAATTGCACAGACTATGATGTTTAATTGTCAAGTTTGATATCTAATGATTAAGCTTTAAGACTTGGTTTAGTCTTGATAAATACTTATGATGTAGGCTCTATCTAGATTGATATGAGGTAGATCATAGGGATACATATGGTGGAGGACCCAAGGACTTTAATGTCCTTAAAACTTATATGCATATGGTGGAGAACCCAAGGACTAAAGAGTCCTCAAAACTCGGAACATATATTTCAGTGGAGAACCCAAGGACTAAAGAGTACTCAAAACTTATATGCATATGGTGGAGAACCCATGAACTAAAGAGTCCTCAAAACTCATATGTACATCGGTGGAGGATCCAAGGACTATAATATCCTCAAAACTCATAGGTAAAACGGTGGAGGACCCAAGGACTCAAATGTCCTCAAAACTCATGGTGGAGGACCCCAAGGACTTTAATGTCCTCAAAACTCATATATATAAATGGTGAAGAACCAAGGACGACAGTACTGTCCTCAAAACTCAGAATATGAATTGATTAGGACTAGGAGGAGTCCTATACACTCATAGGTATATGGATGGGTTGGGATTTGAGTCAAGGATATTGACTACTACTATTTTCCCAAATAAACAAGGACCTACGGGTCAGGTATTTCCAAGTATATATATACTGCTATGTATTTCATAACTTGGGGGGAAGTACTATACGTGTATGTATTACCCTTTGTTTGGGTCTTATACTTGAAACGTTAGTTACTCTACATTTAGCTTGCTACTCACTCGGTACTTGTACTGACCCCTTCAGGGGCCCCACCATTTTCATGTTGAAGCTAGGGCTTGCTACCTGCACCTTCTTACGGGTGAAGTCATTCAAGGAAGACATGGTTCGTGCTTCCTTATTTCATTTCAAACTACCATATACTTGCTCATGGACATTTGATTTACTATAAATTATTTTGGGCCTGTGAGCCCATGTTTTGGCCAGTTGTGGCCCATTCTTTACCGTTGAATATTTTTGTATTCATTGGTTTAAATGTGAAGTTGATATGTATGTTTACTACTGAGTATGGATGGATTATGTTCATGGATGCCTTGTATGATTAAGTCACGTTGACTTGCGAGTGACGTCACTTAGTCATACGGCGGTTGTACACGCGCTTAGATGTGGTCTGGGGTGTGACAGTTAAGTGGTATCAGATCCATCTCAGTTCTAAACTATGTAATCAACCTCTCACAAGAGATTTTACAAAAAGAATTTTACCGAAAACCATGAGCATTTAAGTTGACGTTCATAGAGCTATTGTTACCTAGGTTGCAAGGTCTCTAGTTGTTAAAACGGTACCCTTAACAATTGGTATGGCGGTGACTTGGGCCAATATGTGTCTATAACGTGTTCCATCAATTGACATTGATTGAAGACTAACGACTCATTCAAATTGCTTGTAGAAATGGAAGGTAGACGTATGCCGACGAGAAACAACCCTAGAGGACTAGCTGCGGGAGCCTCCGTGGGGGCTAGTCGAGCCACATCTCTTGGCTCTAGGGGAAGAAGAGGAGGCCGTGTAGGCCGTGGGGGCCACCGTGCCCAAACAGTGAGTGATGGTCATGTAAGCTCGGTGAATGAGACTAACACCGAGAACTATGACTCGACATTTGTTCCTGAGACGGAGCATGAGGAGAACCCATATGATGGGGGTGACTTTCACACCGACGATGATGATAATGATGAGAGCGACGCCCGTTTTGCTCAAATGGGTGAGCTGCTCGAATGGTACCAAAAAGAGAAACAAAGGAGGGACCTTAGGCGCCAAGCTAGGCGTGCCTCTCAAGGGGGCTCGGGTCAAGGACGCTGGGGAGCTTCAAGGGCTGTTTCGGGGGCGTCCCAAGGTGGACGTGAAGGAGACTTCTGTGTGAGAATCCCCAAATACCTTAAGGAGGTAAACACCTTGGGGTGCAGGTCCTTCGACGGCACCGGTGGTATTACCGTTGCCGCCGATTGGTTAAAGAAGGTGAAAGATGCATCGAGAGACATGCAAATAACACCCGACATGAAGTTGATTGTTGGTTCACGTTTTCTTGAAGGAATGGCTTCTACATGGTGGGAAGGTGCAGAAGGAAAATACCGTGGGAACATCTCATGGCAGAACTTTGAGCAAGAGTTTTATGCCCAGTACTACTCCGACTTCGAGGTTAATGTGAAGAGGAGGGAATACACAAACCTCAAATAAAAGGAGGGCGTATGACGAGCACTTTGTCACGGTGCGTCAAAATAATTCGATACTAACACTTATACGTAGTATAGGTGAAGTAGAGTTCGTATCCACAGGGAAAGAAACAATTCTCTTTTTATGAAACTTTAGTAAATGAAGGGTTTTTTTAGTGATGAATGATTTAATTAAATTAAAAACCAAGATGAACGACTTATATGAGATTTAATTCAAGAATAAAAGGGACTTGGCTTTGCTACTTTCCACTTGTTGATATATTTTAGTCGATCCTTGTTATATCTATAACTTATCCCCTCTCGAATACTCAATCGAGGAGTATCTCCAATTCATCGAGGGTAGTTATTAACAACGACCGTTCATTAAAAACCCTTACTATTAATCGAATGTAGAACAATGCCGTATACCGATTATAATAGTAGCTGATAAGCGTTTTATTAACGTATTTTATACAATAATTTATAAATGCTTTTATACTTAAAAGAACAAAACTCTCACACATATGTCTCGTTTTGCAAGAAATACTATAACCGACAATTGGATCAAATACGAGGATGAAAAGACACACGAAGAATCCCGACAAGTAAAGGTCAACCAAATGCATCCCGAAGAACAAAAGAAGAAAAGGAAAATGCACCAAAGGGGTGAAAGTCGCCCGGCTTTCACCAAAACCGGCTGGTTTTCACTAACCAGTCATCCAGTTGCCGTCCGAAGATGGAAAAGCGTCCGGGGCAAAACAAGACGAAAGCCGCCTGGCTTTCATGAAAGGCGCCCGGATTTGGACGCCGTGGAATTTATTCAATAAATCGAACCAAAAGCCGCCCGGCTTTTGGCATAAGCCGCCCAGCTTTTGGTCCCTGGAGCGGAGAAGATTGTTTTAAACGCGCAAAAGCCGCCCGGCTTTTGCGAATGTCGCCCGCTTTTTGCCTGGAGCTGATTAAAACAAGCAACGGTCATCACAATCATTCGGACAAAACACCAAATCCCATTAAGGAGCTTGCTTCCTTGTCCGAAAATGGCCGTTGAGAACTCAATATTTAAGAGGATTGACGCCCTCTCAACACATTATTCCATATTCTACACACTTTACTTCCACTGTGGCATCCCAAGAGCAACCCCTTGGTCTTGGGAGAAGTTCTACACTTGGGGAAAGCTTTTTCCACCATAGCTTTGGAGTTGTGGTATCATTTTCTTATGTATTTCATTGTATTTTTATCATTTCAATACTTATAATTTCATCATGAATTGTTCTAACTAATTTTCCATAGCCAAGGTTAGGGATGAAACTTTACGCACTCTAGGTGTTGATGTATGTTCTCAACCAAATTATTATGATCTTTCCTTTATATTTTAATGTGTATGATTACGGTGTACAACATATGATTATACCATTGGGTTTATTTGAGCAATTAACGTTGAGTTATAAACCGTGCACTTAAAGGTTAGACATATTCTAATTGTGGATAGAAATATACCTCAATTGAGTATGGTGGTTTTTATAATGTCCTAATCTTCAATTGGGTTAATTTTAGATGAATGTGAACCTTGACGGGATTCACACGTAGAATTAATCACAATCTCGCTGCCGTAACAGAAGTTAGAATACTTTAGTGACATTCCACTCATAAAAATTGACGAAAGAACATATATTCATCACTAGGAGTCGTTTAGGAGTAATCCCGAACCCTTGGTTGCTTTTAGTATCTCTTGAAAAAACCAAAAAATTTTACTCTTTTCATAAGTCTTTTACTAAACCCCTTTCCCTTTTTGAATCATATAAACACAACGTTTCCTTGTGTTCGACCCGGTATTTTTACCGGAATTTATTACTACATTGGCACTTGTACACTTGCAAGTTTAAGCCGATCAAGTTTTTGGCGCCGTTGCCGGGGAGACGGTCTTGTTTTATACGATTCAACAAAAATTCCTGAATTTTCCCTTTACATTTCACTTGGTATTGTTTTAAATTTTGTTGTGTAGACAAGCTCCTAGTGCATGCTATTGAGAAGTCAAGGCTCTAAAAATCTTGTACCTATCAATCTTGAGATTGAGAAAGCTTGTAGAAGGAATCGGAAGAAGGAAGCAAAAGCTCCAACAATGCTTCCTACACTCAATGAAAGGAAGAGGTCCGTCATTGCAACAACTCCTTCTTGCATCGTGCTCAGCGAGGCGGCACGAGACTATGAGTTGCGGAATAGCTACTTCAACGCTATGCCACACTTCCATGGACAACCGGGGGAGAATCCATTAAATTTCATCACTGAATTTTATGGGTTCATTCATGGCATTCCAAGGTAGGCCTGGGACTTAGAACCGGAAAACCGGGAAAACCGAGCCGAACCGAACCGAATTTACTGGTTCGGTTCGGTTCCTAATTTTTTTGACTTGTAAAGAATTCGGTTCGGTTCCTAAAATATTAATACAGTTCGGTTCCGGTTCTAGCCATTGCTAACGTGCAGGAACCGAAGTTTCTATATAGGAACCGTATTATACTATTATTACTTTACGCACATATATGATATATCCCCCAGGCCTTATGGACCGGCCCACTAAATAATAAGGATGTAAATTAGGTAAACTCTTCTAAGTTCTAACTCTTGTCAATCGAGTGAATCACTGAATCGACTAATGGAGGCAGCGTCCGCAACGAGCAACCAATCTTCTCCAGGAGTCGAGCGACCAATCTTCTCCAGGAATCTTCGAGCGAAACTCTCTCCATGAATCAAACTCTTCTAGCTCTATCATTGAACCTCTGAAGTCTAAATCGTGCTCCATCTCTTGGTATTCAAATCTTCCAGGTTTGTCCTTATTCCTTATTTCCTATTATCAGTTGTTAAAGTAATTATCTCTATGTGAGCTGGTAATATGGTTTAATCTTTGAAATATGTTGTCTAAGAAACAAGTTGGAGTTATTTTTTCAGTTGAATTCTATCTAGGGTTTACTGTTCTCAGCTGTAGCATTTCCTGATTGTGCATAATAATGAAAAGAAGTCCCCATAGACATTCAAGATTCTCCCATTCCACTGTTTCTTGCACTAAATCTATGATACGATGGCATCTGTGTAAATGAAGTGTTATTCAATATTCACACTAGATGACCATTGCTTATCGGCTTGACCATAGTTTCCTGCGGCAGAAGCACTGGCATCTTTAGTTAGCGGTAGAGTTTTCCCAGGTTTTATGTAGCTCTTGGAAGACAACTGAATGCTGGAAAGTCATTGCCAAGCCTGCATTTTAAATGTATTGTGTGATGTCAAAGCCAAGAGAAATGGAACATGAAACAAGCAAAGTTTAGTTTTTTTTTCTTGTTTACACATTTTCTCCTTAAACATTATAAACAAGTTGCATATAAAAAGAACTGATTTACTTGCAGATCATTCTAACTTGCAGTGAAGACTAAAGAAAGTACATAGATTATGAAGCTCCGTGTATTTCATCATCATATGAACTATGGAAGTCTACTTTACAGCCAGCTGCCTCAGGATTTTCAGCACCACAGCAGTCATAAAACTTGGCAGCATCAGGAGGGTCATCTGGTCCTAACTCATAGCACCTCTTCTGATCATCGTGACGGCGACAGACGAAAAATGCGGGATGAAATCGGCAGGAAGAAGACTTATTGGAGTCTGGGGTGAACGTGACCTTGTATCTCGTGCAAACCTTCTCTCGTTGATTTACTGCTCCCTCTTCTTTCACCACCTTCTCAGCCCTTTCCATTCTTTATAAATAAATTTAGCTGCTTCTGTTTCCTATTAGGATACAACCATTAGCGCGGTAGATATAGGGAAAAGGGGCAAATCCTCCCTTAAAGTTAACTCTAAAGGGCATCTAAGCCCTTATACTTAATTTTGGAGCAAAAAACTCCCTTTTCTCACAAGCAAAGCTTAGTTCTTATTTATAAAAGCACATAGAAATATACAAGGTATTCAAGTATATCACAAACAAATACACAATAAATACAGTTCACTGAAACAGACAAAAATCCTTATAAACGATACAAGTGCACTTATAGTAATTGTATAAGAAAAAGTTCGTTTATCTTATACAAGTGCACTTATATACAAAGCTACATACATTTCAAATTTTTATCATTTGTATGTTCTGCAGGTTAACATGGATTCATCAGTGGTTATGATTCTTGATTCTGTCCCAGTTAATGGAAATGGAAATGACAACAATGGAAGTGAAGCATCACCTGAAAAATCAAAAGAAGTGCACACTTCTAAAAAGACCAAGAATGATGCATTGAGAAGGAAGAGAAAAAAGAATGCTACTGTAACAAAAGAGAGATCCAAGATCTGGCAGCACTTTACCAAGATAGATCATCCAATAATCGATATCATTGATGGAAAGGAGACTATTGTCGGGAATACTAAGAGGGCACAATGTAAGTATTGCCCTACCCACCTTGCTTGTCATTCTACTAATAATGGAACTAGTAGTCTAAGAAAGCATATTGAGCAAGTTTGCACAGGATACCCAGGGAGGACAGATTTAAGTAAGGGCCAAACCCATTTGAACTTTGATGGGTCTGATGAAGTTGTTTTAAATTGGACACAAGAAAATTGTGTCATTGCTGCTACTGAGATGATTGTGATAGATGAACTTCCCTTTAGTGCCATTGAAAGACCTGGATTTAGAAGGTTTTGTAGGGTAGCTATCCTCAAATTTGTCATTCCCTGTAGGAAAACCATTGTGAAAACGTTTTTAGGGATGTATGATGCAAAAAAGGCAGAACTAAAGAAGGAGCTAAGTAACCATTGTGTGTGTTTGACAACCGATACATGGACATCAGTTCAAAACTTAAACTACATGGTTATTACAGCTCACTTCATTGATAATGGGTGGAGAATGCACAAGAGAGTGCTTAACTTCTGTCTCATTCCTAACCATCAAGGGCAAACAATAGGTAAGATTCTTGAGTGCTGTTTACTGCAGTGGGGAATCAAGAGAGTCTTGACTATTAGCGTAGATAATGCGTCAGCTAACAAGGTAGCGATTGATTACATTAGAAAAAGTTGTCTAATATTGATCCACAACCATTATTTGGAGGAAAGTTTCTACATGTGAGGTGCTTAGCTCACATTATAAATCTGATTGTTAAGTCTGGTTTGCATATGTTGGACAAATCTATAGCTAGCATTAGAAATGGAGTTAGATATGTTAGAAGCTCTCCAGCTAGACTTGATGTTTTTAAGGGCTGTGTCCAAAATGAAAACCTAAACATCAATAAGGTGTGTGTTTTAGACGTTCCAACAAGATGGAATTCCACATACATCATGTTGGATACAGCATTGCAGCTGAAAAGGGGATTTGATAGGATGGCTGAAGAGGAGGATGTGAGGTGGAAGAGTTACTTTGATGAGAATGAAGATGTAGATGAGGAAGACGAAGAGTATGTAGTTGCAACACCGCGACGAAGGATCGGTCCACCGGCTGAACCAGATTGGGACAAAGCTGTTGTCTTTGTGAAGTTTTTAAAAATATTTTTTGATGTAACACTGATGGTGAGTGCAACAAACCACCCCACTTCGCCCAAAGCCTTCCATCACATGATTACGATTGAGTCAGAGATTGAAGAAATGTTTAAACATCACTATTTACCCGACCGAGATGAAGGCGAAAGTGAAATTGAAGGTGAAGCTAAAAAGTTGTTGTCAAGCATGGCTGTGAAAATGAGGAGTAAGTACAAGAAGTACTTTGGATCTATAGATGATTGCAATCAACTCCTTTTGATAGCTCTAGTCTTGGATCCAAGGTATAAATTGTTGAACTTCCAACGAATCTGTGAAAAGATGCTGAACTTGGGTAAGGAAATGGTGAGAAAAAAAGTTGCAGAAGTGAAAGATTTGTTGACCAGCCTAACTGATATATATGCTTCAACATTTGGTACTCAAAGTGGTCAAAAAGGAGGCAAAGTGGTGGACCAAACTACTGATAGTAACAACAACGATTATCTCTCAATTGGTGTTAGCGGAAAGATGGCTGAACTTCTTGAGGATTGGGATAGGGAGTTGGAAGAGGGAGACACAGTTGTTATAGGCAATGAAGTAGATAGGTATCTACTTGACCCCATTGAAAAGCCTCATAAAGGAGCTGATTTTGACATACTAACTTGGTGGAAAATTAATGGAAGCAAGTACCCTAATCTGCAATTAGTGGCCAAGGATGTCCTAGCAATTCAAGTTTGAAATGCCTATTATTAAAGTCTTGTTGTGCTAGTGCATTGGATACCTAAAACCTTGCTTGCTTGATGGCCGAAGGGATGCATTTCCTTTTATGTTATGTTTAAACATTGCTCTTTTTCATATGTTTCAACTTTGGTGTTCGTATGATGTAATGGTTAAGTTTTCACCAAACATTGCTTGCTTGGTGTGCTCGTTTAAACTTTAAACATTAACACATTAACTTTTGTTTGGACAATTGGAATTTTATGTTTTTATGTAGTAAGTAGGTTGATTCTTATGTTGAGCAGAGAGTATAAATCAACTTCTAGCAAATTGAATGTTGAATAATGTGCTTTCAGTTTTTGAGCAGTTCTTGGGAAAGGTTTAATAATGTGGTTTCAGTTTTTGAGCCAACAGGTTGAATGTAATTTGCTCTGATGCAATCCTTTTGTCAAATCTTGTATATATATGATAATTTTTGCCTAGATGTACCAGTTCTGGACAGTTTGATATTGATGAAAGAATTTTTTCATTAAAAAAAATAAACTGGGTTCGTTTTTATAAATATTACACTATTTTTAGGAACCGAAAAAAATCCGGAACCGAACCGTTTAAACCTTGTTCGGTTTTAAAACGGTTCTGCTTTTTTTTATTAGAACTGAACCGATTTTAAAAATTACATTTTTTAAAACGGTTCTAATAATTTATAACTAGAACCGAACCGGTCCCAGGCCTATTCCAAGGAATGGACTAAATGAAGGTGATGTTAGGCTCAAATGCTTCCCTTACACCTTGAAGGGAGCGGCAAGAGGGTGGTTTCTAGAGCAAGATCCGGCATCCTATACTACTTGGGATGAAATATACAATGTTTTCATCTCCAAGTACTACACCCTAACAATGACGCAAGAGCTACGACAACGAATCTTCAACCTCAAACAACAAGTTGGAGAACTCTTTCAAGACGCATGGAGGCGTTTCAAGTATTTGTTGAAGGAATGCCCCCATCACCGCATTCCTCTTGACCTCCAAATAGACACTTTTTACAATGGCTTGAACCCATCTTGTCAAGCTATTGTGGACAACCGAGCGGAGGGATACATCGCAACAAAATCGAGACGGAAGCTTTTAGGATTCTTGAGTCTATTGCTTCAAATCCTCAACTTCAAGGAGGAGACATCAAGGTGGCGGGAGTGAATGAGATTTCTATCACTCATGAACTAGACAAAAGATTTGAAGAATTTCAAATCAAAGTCCAACAAAATGTGCAAACATCAATTCAAACGGCTTTGCAAGCCGTTATTGGAGGTGTTCAACAAGTAGCAAATGTGGAGAGTGTATCCAACGTGGAAGGTAACTCATCTCATCATCTTGAAGATGTTAGTTACATGAACTCTTACGGGCAACGAGGAAACCAAGGAGGAAATAATTTCTCCAACAATCAACAAAGGTACAATCAAGGGAATAATTATAAACCGCAAGGAAATTCTTCAACCCAACAATCCGGAGTTCCTACATTCGGCCAATCCAAAGAACCTACTATGGAGGAGATGATGAAGCTTCTCACAAAGAATGTAGCCGCTATGAAAGCCCAAAATGAAGAAAACCATAGTAGAATGGAGACATCCATTGGAAATCTCCACAATCAATTCACCAAACTTGACATGCGTTTTGAAGATCAAAATAGGAAGCTTAATCAACGCATGGGCAGCCTTGAGCAATATACCAAATCGTCCATTCGCAATTTGGAAGTTCAAATTGGTCAACTTGCTCAAGAAGGGACCACTAGAGAGCATGGAAGATTTCCCACAACAACGGAGGTTAATTCAAGAGAAACGGCTATGGCAATCACTTTGAGAAGTGGTAAGGAAATGAAGGGGCCGGTTATTCAAGATGTACCCTTGGAGAAGCAAGGAGATGAAAAGCTAGAGGAGCATGTCTCATTACCACCACCCATGGCAACATATGTTCCCCCTATTCCCTACCCTCAAAAGTTGAAGAAGAAGGATGAGAAAAAGCAATTCAAGAAGTTCCTATACATTTTTACCAAGTTGAGCATCAACATCCCTTTCACTGAGGCTATAGCGGAAATACCCTCATATGCGAAATTTCTGAAAAATATCCTCAATAACAGGAAGAAGTTAGCGGATTTTGCAACCATACCACTCACGGAGGAGTGTAGTGCTATCATCCAAAACAAACTACCTCCAAAGTTGAAGGACCCCGGAAGTTTCACCATTCCTTGTTCTATTGAGAGTCTAGGAGAAATAAGGTCCCTTCGTGATCTTGGAGCTAGCATCAACCTTATGCCCCTCTCCTTATTCAAGAAGCTAGGTGTGGGGGAACCTAAACCAACAACTATAGCTCTTCAATTAGCGGATAGAACAATCCGTTATCCCATCAGAGTGGTGGAAGATGTTCTTGTGAAGGTGGGCAAATTCTATCTTCGGGTTGACTTTCTTATTTTAGAAATGGATGAAATGGAGATTCCGGTTATTCTCGGGAGGTCATTTCTAGCCACAGCGGGCGCTCTTATTGATGTCAAGAACGGAATAGTGAAATTCCGTATTGGAGAAGAGGAGCAAGAATTTCATGTTTGGGAGTCCCTAAAGAATCCTCCTAATGACTCCACATGTTTTAATGTCAATGGTTTTGATACTATACCCCAAGGTACTCCAAACCGGGAAGCTCATGAGGATTCTCGTATCTACAAGGAGAAGGTTGAAGCATGGCATGCAAAAAAGAAAGGTGAAATCGAACTTCAAATTGGGCATAGAGTGCTTCTTCATGACTCAAAGTTCCGGTTGCACCCAGAAAAACAGAAATCTCCTTGGTCAGGACCGTTTACCATCACCGAGGTCCAGCCATTTGGAACAATGATGATCCAACAAGGAAGTAATCCACCTTTTGTTGCGAATAACCATCATTTGAAGCTGCACAAAGAGTACTACACCACTTCCTACCCATCCAAGAAATGATCACGAAGAACGTCCGGCCAACGATGTTAAAGAAGGCGCTTATTGGGAGGCAACCCAATCTCATATCCTTTTTAATTACATGCTTTGTTTCTTTTTTGTTTTTATACTCCTATTGCTTGTGGACAATGCAACTCAAGTGTAGGGGGGGAGAAAAAGGCAAGAAGTTCGAAATCTTGAAGCGAAAGTTCAACAAAAAAGGGCGAAATAGGTGAAAAAGGTGAAACCCGCCCGGCATTCATAAAGGTCGCCCGGCTTTCAGGTTTGCATTCCAGGTTGAAATGGCTCCAAAGGGAAAATATGTGAACAACAAAGCCGGGCCGAGCAACCCTAAGCGGGCTAGGAACAACAAGGCACCCGCGGCCTCCTCCACCATCTTGCCGGCTAGTCGGTTTGTCAACACCCAATGCTACGAGCGTTACCTAGAGTCCCGGGACAACGATTTTGTGATTGAAAAGACAGTCTCACAACCTATTGATCACGAGTTCCAGCTCACCGCGGCCTTCACTAATATCAATTGGGAGCCGGTGCTACATCTCGAAGGCACTTTCTACCCGGAACTCATCAAGGAGTTCTTCGCAAATGTTGACGGGAATTACGCCCAAAAGATGATTGAGAGCCGAGTCAAAGGGGTCAAAATTACTATCACCAATGACCTTTTGAGATCTCAATTTCACATCACCAAGTTTGGCACTCCTTTCGCCCCTTCCCAAGACGGAACGATGAATAACGACGGTAACTACAACCCCGTGGATGCAATGCAATATTTTGGGTTGCAAGGACATGATCTAATGACCAAGAACCTTGGCCAACCACACATCCGGACCCGGCTTTTGATGTACCTCTACTCATTCAACGTCATGCCGAGAGCCAACGACTACAACAAAATTCAAAGTGTCGACCTCTACTTTGCGTATAGGATGCACACCGGGCTTGGTCGTCATGAGGGCATTCCTCTCTCGGGCATCATCATCAAACAATTATGGAGCGCGGCCTTGAGCAACAATCAAGATAAGACCTTCATTTTCACTATCTTGCTCTCTAAAATTTTTGAACATTTTGGTGTTAGTTTTAGAGGAGAATAAGAACGGGAGATGCACGCCGTGCTTGATGATAGTGTCATGACACACCTTTGCTATTTCCAACCGCCGCACGGAGGACCATGGAGGTGCGTGGCGAAATTCCATAAAGTTGTACCGAAGGAAAATGAAGAAGAGATGATGGAAGGAGGAGAAGCCCAAGGTGGGGAGCCCGCGGGAGGCCATGAGGAGCACCATGAAGAGGCAGCTCACGTACCCCATGCCGGAGCTCATTACGACATGGACTACTTGACCGAGCAATTTGGTCAAATCCGCACGGAGCTTGCAGTGCATAGACGGGACTTGAGAGATCAACGCCATGCTATCCAAAGAATGGGGGGTCATTTGTGGAGAATGAACTACTATTGCCAAGAGCTGGGGAGACATTTCAACATACCACCACCGCCACCCTACGATCCAAACTTCTTTTTCCCTTCCCGAGAAGATGGAGATGAGAATGATGAGTAAATTTGACAAAAAAGGGAAGTGTACTAAACTTAAAACAATTCTTATCTAGTCTTGCTAAAACTCCTTTTTGTTGTTAATTTGACTATAGTGTATTTTTGTGCTATGTGTGTATTACCTTGCTTTGATTGCTCTTTGTGATCCACATTGAGACATTGTGGAACAAGTGTGGGGGGTGGTCTTTAAACTTCAAAATTGCAGGATTTTTTCTCCTTAATTCTTTCACTTTTGGTCCATATTTTTTCAAAAATATTTTAGCAAAACCCTTGTCCTCCAAAACTTTTTTCAAAAGAATTTTTCTTAAGGTTTTGACTTAATAATTCCACAAAAAAAGTTTTAAATTTGCTTGAGGACAAGCAAAGCTCAAGTGTGGGGGTATTTGATAAGCGTTTTATTAACGTATTTTATACAATAATTTATAAACGCTTTTATACTTAAAAGAATAAAACTCTCACACATATGTCTCGTTTTGCAAGAAATACTATAACCGACAATTGGATCAAATACGAAGATGAAAAGACACACAAAGAATCCCGACGGTCAACCAAATGCATCCCGAAGAACAAAAGAAGAAAAGGAAAATGCACCAAAGGGGTGAAAGCCGCCCGGCTTTCACCAAAACCGGCCGGTTTTCACCAACCATTCATCCAGTTGCCGTCCGAAGATGAAGGAAAAGCATCCGGGGCAAAACAAGACGAAAGTCGCCCAGCTTTCATGAAAGGCGCCCGGCTTTGGGAGCCGTGGAATTTATTCAATAAATCGAACCAAAAGCCGCCCGGCTTTTGGCATAAGTCGCCCGGCTTTCCGTCCCTGGAGCGGAGAAGATTGTTTTAAACGCGCAAAAGCCACCCGGCTTATGCGAATGTCGCCCGCCTTTCGCCTGGAGCTGATTAAAACAAGCAATGGTCATCACAATCATTGGGGCAAAACACCAAATCCCATTAAGGAGCTTGCTTCCTTGTCCGAAAATGACCGTTGAGAACTCAATATTTAAGAGGATTGAAGCCCTCTCAACACATTATTCCATATTCTACACACTTTACTTCCACTTTAGCATCCCAAGAGCAACCCCTTGGTCTTGGGAGAAGTTCTACACTTGGGGAAAGCTTTGTCCACCATAGCTTTGGAGTTGTGGTATCATTTTCTTATGTATTTCATTGTATTTTTATCATTTCAATACTTGTAATTTCATCATGAATTGTTCTAGCTAATTTTCCATAGCCAAGGTTAGGGATGAAACTTTACGCACTCTAGGTGTTTGATGTATGTTCTCAACCAAATTATTATGATCTTTCCTTTATATTTTAATGTGTATGATTACGGTGTACAACATATGATTATATCGTTGGGTTTATTTGAGCAATTAACATTGAGTTATAAACCGTGCACTTAAAGGTTAGACATATTCTAATTGTGGATAGAAATATACCTCAATTGAGTATGGTGGTTTTTATAATGTCCTAATCTTCAATGGAGTTAATTTTAGATGAATGTGAACCGTGACGGGATTCACACGTAGAATTAATCACAATCTCGCTGTCGTAACAGGAGTTAGAATACTTTAGTGACATTCCACTCATAAGAATTGGCGAAAGAACATATATTCATCACTAGGAGTCGTTTAGGAGTAATCCTGAACCCTTGGTTGCTTTTATTATCTCTTGAAAAAACCAAAAATCTTTACTCTTTTCATAAGTCTTTTACTAAACCCCTTTCCCCTTTTGAATCATATAAACACAACGTTTCCTTGAGTTCGACCCGGTATTTTTACCGGAATTTATTACTGCATTGGCACTTGTACACTTGCAAGTTTAAGCCGATCAGTAGCATTCAATCTTTTTAACTCCTTGATGAAATCAATTGATATTGATAACCTTAACACAACGATTTTGGTTTAACCAACAAAATTGATCCCTCTTAAGTCTATTAACCATGACCGTGCATTAATAACCCGAAGTTACTTACTTGTGAAACCACCGACGATTAACCATCGGTTCGTTGATCGTTTCTAGTAGTAACTAATGTCGGAACGTTAACTAATCGTCACTTAGCAACCCTCCAACATTAATATAGAATGAGATTAAGGGAAGAATTAATAATCAAGAGAAGAAGTTAAGAAAATAACTTTCAACTTTAATAATCAACAAGCTTCAAGAGCAAAACCAAGAAATGGAAGTTTAGCTCCTCATTTGGAGACTAAACATGCTATAAAAATATAAGAAATGCTATTCTAAACTGAGCTTAGGAGTATAGAAGAAGGGATGATTTTTTGTGAAGAAAAAGTGTGCTATTTATAGGTGTTTTTCAACACCTTTGGCCGTGTACCCGACCGGGTATAGTGCTTACCTAACCGGGTACCGATCAAAATCAGATCATCTTCCACATTTTTGTGTTTCAGCACATTAAAATGTCCTGGGTCAAGTCAGACCCGACCGGGTCAAGTAGGGGACCTGACCGGGTTTGACCAAAAATTAGATATTCTCGCATTATGGTGATCTTTGGCACGTTCTGGTGTTCCGGGTCATATCTGACCCGACTGGGTCAAGTTGGGGACCTGACCGGGTCTAACTATTTCCTCATGGATCCGGTTCTCAACTCAGACCCGATCGGGTATAGTGCCTGACCCGACCGGGCTTTGTGCTACTGGACATTTTTATCTTCAGCTTTTCTCTCCTTTTCCTTGCTAAACACACTACCACTATTCTACAACTACCATGAAAGCTAAAAAAAATTACAAACAACATAAAACAAGTGTTTACAAACTAACTAAAGATGATAGAAAATCTACACAAAGTCAATACAAAAACATACATTTATGCACTATAAAGTAGTGCATATCAGCGTAACTATCAAACAGTTGGAGCAAGAATTCAGAACCTTGGCGAGGTTCTTACCGGCAGTGGTGGCACTAGCCCGAGGATGTTGGAGGGGCACATATTAGGAAAGGAAAGGCCTTTAGCAAGGCAGCCGGGTTGCTGTGACCCTGGAACCCGGTCTCCGTCAAGGTAGGCAGCAACAAGAGAAAATGTTGAACATGTTGTGATAGCTGCCTACTCGGGGAATCGGAAGAGGTTGCGCCCACCCTCTGGGTTGTTCTGCCTTGTTGCTCAGCAGAGGTTCCCGACAGGCGGCAATGCGGGCCGCTTTTTTTATTTTTTAATTTTTTATTTTTATTTTTAAAAGAACGATATCCTGGCTAGAGAAAAAACTATATATAAATATTGTGATGACTTTATAATTAGTAAATGCTCACAAAAAATAATAAAATCTAAATAAATTTATAATCCTAAATATAAAATTTATTTACCCATTTCACCCCGCCCCACATCTTATAAAGTGTTGGGAGGGGAGAGTAGTTTTTCATAAATTAAAGAAGTCCAGAAAAACCATCCAAACAATCTCATCCCTTCTACTAAAAGGCAGCTGCCAGCTTTACCAGGCAAGGAAAGCTCATAGTAGCAAAATCTTTACAGCTCACCCATTTCACATTATTGTTCAGCTTGAATTGGAATAAAGTCCTGATGTGCAGCTTAGTTTCCTCCTCACATGGTCAAGGCGTCCAACAAGTTCCACACGTCTTTTCTTTTGTTGTAGGCGCCGAGTCGCATAACTAGCGTGCCAGCCCAGGATATATATTATACAAAGTATATGTAAAGAAATTGTCGGGCCGCAGGGGCACAAGCCCCTCCAGGCTCCTTAATAGTTCTGCCACTGCTTACCGGAGTATGCGACCGATGAGGACCGCATGACTGAGCATTTTTGGGATGCCTTAGTGATGGACATCCGTGATCGGGCCACGTACTCACGCCACATGACGTTCAATGAGGTAGTGGAACAAGGTATGCTTGGGGAAACCCAATGGAATGAAAGGAAAGAAAGAGACGTCGAAGAGGCGAAGAAAAGAAAGTGGAATAATTCGGGGCAACCCGATCATTCAAGGAAGCACAACCACGGGGGCAGTGGTTCGTTCAAGACACCGGCACCGCCGGAAAAGAAGAACAAGGATGCTCGAAGGCACTTATCCTCCTCTCAGAATACGGGGCCTCCTAGGTGTGACAACTGTTCGAAGAATCACTTCGGGAAGTGCAACGCACCCCCGAGGTGTTATCAATGTGGGAACACGGGCCACATGAAGGCCAATTGCCCACAATTAGGGGGAAGAGGAGCTCCGGGGACCGCGTAGGACCGCCAAACGGCGGCACGGGAAGAGGCGGCGCATCCACAAGCCATTTTGCGTCCGTAAATCAAGGCGGGGCCCAAGCGAGGGTCTACGCGATGAGCGAGGCCGATGCTCGGGGAAACCCCGACTCCGTGGCAGGTAATCTCTTGTTTACACTTGAATTTTTCATGTACTTAAGTGTTAAAGACTTTATTGAGCATGTACGGGCCCACCGATGGCATTTTCGGCTCGTTTTCGAGCGAAAAACGAACTTAATCATGCCCAGGGGTGAACCGGCACCGATTTGGGCTTGAACCGGCGCCGGGCTAGTGTAAAATGGGGTGAAACGAGGCTAGCAGTAACATACCCGGCCGACCAAGGGGGCAACCCGGTGCCGGCCCGGTCATATTTTTCCAAAATTTCATTTCCAGTAGCTTTCCCGGCGCCGACCAGGGGGGGGGGGGGGGGTAACCCGACGCCGGTCCAGTGTATTTTTGTCCGAAAATTTCCGTTAAGCCTCGTTTCGATCCGGTACGTTGAATAGTGTGTCTTACATGACTTATATGTGTAGGAACACTAAAGATCAATGGTAGAAACGCAAGGATTCTCATTGATACAGGGGCACAACTCTCATTTGTGAGTGAAGCGTTTGCCGAAGGTTTAGACGTACCATTGCTAGCAATGACGCAACCCTTGTTGTTCTCTACACCTTTGGGAGAGGATGTGGAGAGGAGACACTACTATCCTTCGTGTTAGGTAGAAGTGAAGGGTCAACCTTTGACTTGTGACTTCGTACCCCTAAGCATGTTGGAGTTTGATGCGATCATCAGAATGGATTGGCTTGAGAAGCATCGTGATCGAGTGGATTGCTACGCCAAAGTTTTGGAACTCGAGGATAATGAGGGAAACGTCTTACGTTTCGTGGGAGATCGGGGAAAATCTCATAGTTGTATCATATCCGTGATGAGGGCACGGAAGATGATGAGGAAAGGATGCCACACGTACGTTGCTTACGTGGTGGATGAGACAAAGAAGGAGGTCGACATCGATGATGTACGTGTCATGTGTAAGTATCCGGATGTCTTCCCCAAAGACTTACTGGGGCTTCCACCCGATAGAGACATCGAGTTTGTGATCAAAGTGGAGCCGGGAACCAAACCCATTTCGATTCCTCTGTATCGAATGGCACCGGTAGAACTTCAAGAGTTGAAAGTCCGATTACAAGAGCTTTTGGACTGGGTTTATTAGACCTAGTCATTCACCGTGGGGAGCACCAGTACTTTTCGTGAAGAAGAAAGATGGTACACTAAGAATGTGTATTGACTACCGACAGTTGAACAAGGTCACAATCAAGAATAGGTATCCACTATCGAGGATTGATGACTTCTTTGATCAACTTCGGGGGGCGATTGTGTTCTCAAAGATTGATTTGAGGTCAGGCTACCATCAGTTGAAGATCAAAGAAAGCGACATACCTAAGAGTGCATTTCGCACTAGGTATGGTCATTACAAGTTCCTCGTGATGTCATTTGGGTTAAGCAATGCACCGGCGGCATTCATGGACTTGATGAACCGTGTGTTTAGTGAGTACTTAGATCAGTTTGTGATTGTATTCATTGATGACATCTTGATATACTCGAAGAGCGAAGAAAAGCATGAGCATCACCTGAGACTGCTGCTTAAAAGGCTAAGAGAAAACTAACTCTTTGCAAGTTCTCCAAATGTGAATTTTGGATTAAAGATATTGGCTTTCTCGGACATGTCATATCTGGATCAGGCGTTGCGGTGGACAATGCAAAGATAGAAGCCATTATGAATTGGGAACAACCAAAGAATGTGAAGGAGATACGTAGTTTCCTTGGCTTAGCGGGTTACTATCGTAAATTTGTTGAGAAATTCTTCGTGTTGGCGTCACCACTAACGAAGCTCACGAAGAAAGGGGCTAAGTTCGTATGGGACGACAAATGTGAGAAAGGGTTTCCTGAGCTAAAGAAACGACTTACCGAGGCACCAATTCTTGCCCTACCAATACAAGGTATTGGGTATGATATATATAACGATGCTAGCATCCAAGGGCTTGGATGTGTACTAATGCAAAAGGGTAAGGTGATTGTGTAACACCCCGCCCCATAGGGCCCGAGGTAGTTACTCCAGACCTTTCTCCGGACCTCTAGTACTGTCCTCACAAACCACCACGAGCCTTTACCACGCACTTTGTCCTCACTCGTGTGTGCCCTGAGAAATTTCCCAGGGGGTCACCCATCCCAAGACTACTCCCGTGCAAGCACGCTTAATTTTGGAGTTCTTAGCTGATGAGCTCCCTTAAAAGGAGACGCACCTCTGTTGGTATGAGTAGTAATATTAATCCTCTTAAATTAATCTCGGGTATTACAATCACCCCCACTTAGGATCGCAACGTCCTCGTTGCGCCCATAAACCAATATCAATCATATCCCAGAATCTTTTCCCCTGCTAAGTGCCCGCCCGATATCTAACGGATCAACACACTGTCACGGGGTTGCTCTGATACCATTTGTAACACCCCGCCCCGTAGGGCCCGAGGTAGTTACTCCAGACCTCTCTCCGGACCTCTAGTACTGTCCTCACAAACCACCACGAGCCTTTACCGCGCACTTTTTCCTCACTCATGCGCGCCCTGAGAAACTTCTCAAGGGGCCACCCATCCCAAGACTACTCGCGTGCAAGCACGCTTAACTTTGGAGTTCTTAGCTAATGATCTCCCTTAAAAGGAGATGCACCTCTGTTGGTATGAGTAGTACTATTAATCCTCTTAAATTAATCTCGGGTATTACAGATTGCCTCTGCTTCGAGGCAATTGAGAAAACATGAGGTGAACTACCCTACCCATGACTTAGAGTTGGGAGCGGTAGTGTTTGAACTAAAGATTTGGAGGCATTATCTCTACGGGGAGACATGTCACATCTATAGTGACCATAAGAGCTTGCTCAGAAAGAGTTGAATATGAGGCAAAGGAGATGGATGGAGTTGATCAAGGACTATGACTTGATCATCGACTATCATCCCGGTAAGGCCAATGTGGTGGCCGACACACTGAGCAGGAAGAGTACGTCGGGGACGTTACTCACATGCCTATAGGCATTGAGGGCACATGTGGAGGTGACCACGAGCGGGCCCATCATAGCAAGATTTGAGGTTAGACCTACCTTGCTTGATGAGATCAGCAAATGTCAGGTGATTGATGAAGAATGTGAGAAGATCTGTGAACGGATCGCTGCGGGACCCGTTGAGGATTTCCGGGTACGAGAAGACGGCCTCTTATTGTTTAGAGATCGTGTGTGTATACCGAAGAATGAAGAGCTCCAAAAGTCCATACTAGAGGAGGCTCATTCTTTGGCCTATGCTATGCATCTAGGAGGTACAAAGATGTATTGAGACCTGAAGGAAAGTTATTGGTGGTCAGGTATGAAGAGGGACATCGCAGAGTATGTGAGTCGATGTCTTACTTGTCAGCAAGTTAAGGCGGAGCATCAGCACCCGGCGGAGCTCTAGCAGCCACTTACCATTCGAGAATGGAAGTGGGAACATGTGACCATGGACTTCGTGGTAGGGCTACCACGGACAGTGAACAACTACGATGCAATATGGGTGGTGGTTGATAGGCTTACTAAGAGTGCACATTTATTGCCTATTAACATCACTTATCCTCTTGAAAGATTGGCCAAGTTATACACTGAGGAAATTGTGAAATTGCATGGAGTCTCGATATCCATTGTGTTGGATAGAGATCCACGATTCACATCTAGATTTTGGCCAAAATTCCAGGCATCTTTGGGAACTAAACTGAATTTTAGCATGACATTTCACCCACAGACAGATGGGCAATCCGAGAGAGTGATACAGATTTTGGAAGACATGCTCAGGGCATGTGCTTTAGAGTTCCAAGGTAGTTGGGACAAACATTTGGCTCTAGTAGAGTTTGCCTAAAACAACAGTTATCAGGCAAGTATTGGCATGCCTCCATACGAGCCATTGTATCATTTGTATGGGAGGAAATGCAGGACACCTTTGTGTTGGGACGAGGTTGGTGAGGCCAAGCTTGAGGGTATCGAACTTGTCGAGATCACCAAGGCTAAGGTGAAGATCATTCGAGATAGACTTAAGGCTGCCCAAGATCGGCAGAAGAGCTATGCCGATAAACGACGTAGACCATTAGAGTTTGAAGTCGGTGACGAGGTGTTTCTAAGGATTTCTCCTTGGAAAGGCATCATCTGATTCATATCAAGGGGGAAGCTTAACCCCCGATACATTGGTCCGTTTGAGATCCTTGAAAGGATTGGAGCCATGGCTTATCGGCTTAAGTTGACGCCTGAACTTGAGAAGATACATGACATGTTTCATGTATCCATTCTCAAGAGGTATGTACGAGATCCGTCTCATATTCTTGAGAAACCACCGGTGGAGATCCGTGAGGACTTGCAATATGCAATGGAACCGGTGAAGATTGTTGGCCAACAGGTAAAGAAATTGAGGAACAAGGAGATTCCTAAGGTAAAGGTTTTATGGAGGAGTGATCGAGTCGAGGAAGAAACATGGGAGACCGAGGTTTCAATGGGGGAGCAATACCCGTTTCTTTTCGATTAGACACATGGATTTCGGGGACGAAATCCCAAATAAGTGGGTGAACTTGTAACACTCTCCCCAACTATATTTACTTTACGTAAATCATGTATTGAACCTTATGAAATGGTTAATGAATTTACGGGGTTGTAAATTTTGTTGTTACTTTTGCGTGAATAGTAAATTGCACGTGGGGCCCACATCAGGAGCGGGGACCACCCTATATTTCCAAAACCACATATTATATTCATCTTGGTCTAGATAATATGTATATGGTGGTGGAAATATTAGTTGGGCCATAGAAAGGGCATAGGGTTGACCGGTTGGTCAAACAAGGTCCAATTGCCGGTATTGGTACTTTTTCGGATAACAGTCCGAAATGGGTTCCAGAGACTTCTACATTAAAGTTGAGGAATGTATATTTATTCTAAGGACCCATATGGGTTGAGAACGCGTGATATATTTTATTTGGCCCGATAAAAAAAAATATATATGGGTTGAGAACGTGTGATATATTTTATTTGGCCCGATAGAATAAAATATAATTAAAATAGTCCGGGAAATACAACTTTTGGGGACGATTGTACAGTTCGGGACTTATTGGGATGACCTCCTACATGAGTGGGGGCCACCCCACGATTTTGTCAAACAAGGGGAGCTGTATTTAGTGCAAGTGAGTGGCTGAACACATTTGAAAGAGCGGGGGAGACCATTTTAACATCCAAGGGGCCCCTCTCACACTCATTTGGCCTATGAGACAAAAAGGAAACCCCTCCCTCCTTTTCCTCATTATTGTACCTCTCCTAAAACACCAATAGAGGAGGAAGAAGCTCTGTAAACGCCATCTCCATTGTTGCAAGTCGAGCACAAGCAAGGTTGGTCCAAGGAGGAAGTTAAAGAAGGGAAAAAGTTAGGAAAAGTGTGAAGGATTAAGGTAATAACCTTATAATAACTTTTTCTCTACTTCTTATTTATCATATGGCTTATATAGCATATGGAGGATCCCTAGGATTGTTCTACATGTTTAGGAGTGTAGAATGAGGGGTTGGAAGGTGGTTCTAAGTCCAAGAACGGACTTAGAAGCCAAAGTGTCCGGTTCGCTGGAAAATAACAAGTTAGAGGTTATTTGTATTGATATGGGTTTTATGATGATAAAAACTTGTCAGAAACTTGTCTAAGGTGTTCCTAGAGCTTTCAAAGAGTTGAAAGAGTCGCCGGAGTAATCGCCGGAGCTAGACAAAGTTCGCCGGAGTTTCGCCGGAGTCCAACCGAGAAGGGTAGAACTTCATAAAGCTCATTCGAGGTGAGTGGATGGCTTAATGTCTTGTAACTCTTGATTTAAGTACAAGATTACATATAGAAATGTTATAAGTATTCATAATGATGTTTAAAGGAAATTAAGCATGTGATTAGTCAAAGTTATTTGGCTTATGTGAATGATATTACATGATTTTGCATGTGAAAAGTATAAAATGTGTATAAAAACATATGTGATGTTTTGGATGGTTAAAATGGGGTATTTAGGTTGTTTAAGACCCAATACGTGTTGTATAAAAGTTTCGGATCGATCGGAGATCATCCGGGGGTTCAACGGACGCCGCCGTTGGGCAAACGGTGACTCGGCTTCGGCCATAGGACCGAACCGGCGCCGGTTAAGCCACTGCCTGGCCGGTCTGGGAATTTTTACACACACCCGGCGCCGGGTATAGGGGTAACCGGCGCCGGGTAGGCTGCTTCCCCGATTTTTGTCTTCGCCAAAAATGCATATCGAGGCCTAGTTTGAGGGGGGATCGACGCCAAAAATACCCATCCTATGTAAGTATATTGTGCATGGAATTGCATGGATTATGATGTTTAATTGTCAAGTTTGATATCTAATGATCAAGCTCTAAGGGTTGGTTTAGTCTTGATAAATAGTTATGATGTAGGCTCTATCTAGATTGATATGAGGTAGATCATAGAGATACATATGGTGGAGGACCCAAGGACTTTAATGTCCTTAAAACTTATATGCATATGGTGGAGAACCCAAGGACTAAAGAGTCCTCAAAACTCGGAATATATATTTCGATGGAGAACCCAAGGACTAAAGAGTCCTCAAAACTTATATGCATATGGTGGAGAACCCAGGGACTAAAGAGTCCTCAAAACTCATATGTACATCGGTGGAGGACTCAAGGACTATAATGTCCTAAAAACTCATAGGTAAAACGGTGGAGGATCCAAGGACTTTAATATCCTCAAAACTCATATATATAAATGGTGAAGAACCAAGGACGACAAAACTGTCCTCAAAACTCAGAATATGAATTGATTAGGACCAGGAGGAGTCCTATACACTCGTAGGAATATGGGTGGGTTGGGATTTGAGTCAAGGATATTAACTACTACTATTTTCCTAAATAAACAAGGACGTACGGGTCGGGTATTTCCAAGTATATATATACTGCTATGTATTTCATAACTTGGGGGAAAGTACTATACGTGTATGTATCACGCTATGTTTGGGTCTTATACTTGAAACGTTATTTACTCTACATTTAGCTTGCTACTCGCTCGGTACTTGTACTGACCCCTTCGGGGAGGGGGGGGCACCATTTTCAGGTTGAAGCTAGGGCTTGCTACCTGCACCTTCTTACGGGTGAAGTCATTCAAGGAAGATGTGGTTTGTGCTTCCTTATTTCATTTCAAACTACCAAACACTTGCTCATGGACATTTGATTTACTATAAATTATTTTGGGCCGGCGAGCCCATGTTTTGGCCGGTTGTGGCCCGTGCTTTACTGTTGAATATTTCCGTTATTCATTGGTTTAAATGTGATGTTGATATGTATGTTTACTACTGAGTATGGATGGATTATGTTCATGGACGCCTTGTATGATTAAGTCATGTTGACTTGCGAGTGACGTCACTTGGTCATACGGCGGTCGTCATCATCCTCCTCCCCCTCCCCCCGCCTCCTCCTTCTCCTCCTCCGCTTCCTCCTCCGCCTCCGCCTCGTCCACCTCCACCGCTTCCTCCGCATCCGTCTCCGCCTCCTCCCCCTCCTCCTCACCTCCCCCTCCTTCCTCCCTCCTCCCCCTCCCCCTCCTCCTACTCCTCCTCTTCTTTTATTGTAAACATTTCATCGATGCCGAACAATGAAAGTTCGTCCAGGGAGAGAGAAAATTATTGTAGAACTCTGGGCGACATGAAGAGCAATGCGAAGAAGACGACACACTCTTCTTGCAATAAAAAAAAAGGAAAATTTGACAAGAATAATCCCACCTTTCACTGATCTTCTCATAATAATCCTACCTTTACATAATCCCAAAATAATCCCACCTTTACACATTATCTTCTTTCATTGGACCCTGACCATGTTTTTTACTCTTTTTTTGAAAATCATATAAATAATCTTACCTCTCACTTTTCTATTATATCTTTATAATTATTTATAAATGTGAGATTATTTATATAAGATTTTCAAAGAAAGGTAAAAAACTTGGTGAGGGTTCAATGAAAGAAGATGAGGTGCAAAGGTGGGATTATTCTGGGATTACCTAAAAGTGGGATTATTATGAGAAATTTTATATAAATAAGTCACCTAGAAATTAATACCAATCTCGAATTCCCAATTCAAGAATCAGTTCCCAAGCGTCGAATACTCGATCCGTCCGCTTCCTCGGTACAAATCATATTAAAATCTCCGGTTTTTTTATAGTTAACTACACACTTCTCTTAATCACTTCTCTTAATCCGTTAATCGCTTCAGGCTTCTTTGTTCTCTGCTCTCAAATTTGAAATTCTCAATCATCCAATCCTTTCTAGGCCTCTCAATTCTCAAACGATTCAATCTTCACCTGTCAGAGTGAGAGACGAGAACGAGCATCATCGTCGGCACTCCAGGTATTTACTAATTATGTAAATGGACTGGTTTAATTTATAAATTGTAATTAGTTAGCATATTAATTAGAATGTTTTTTATAATTTTAAGGATACAAGTGTCAAATTTATATCTTTCCACAAGCTTGGCCGATTCTTTTTTTGCATTCTTGCTTTTTAATTACGAATTTCATGTGTTTGATGAATGTTTTTTTCTTTTTGTAGGGGATTATATATTTAAAGATTTATATCTGCGGTTCCCTCATATTTTTCAGGTTATCTCTGTCACTTTCTTATAATATTGTATATAATGCCCCCTAAGAAATATTTATCTGGCAGTGCAAAAAGAAAAAAAAGAAAGTTAGCAGATGAGTTCATGAATTCTCAAAAAGGAGCTATGGATAGATTTGTTAAAGTAGGCATTTCCTCCGATGATAATTTGGACAGTTCAAGTGAACAAAACTTTGATAATGTTGGTGAACAAAATGAAGTTGTGATTGCTAATTTGCAAAACATATCTGATCAAAATTTGAATAATGAGGACATTGATAATGATCAATCTTTAAATGATGATGATCAAAATCAAGCTCCCATTTTGGATATTTATGATCCCGCAAACTGGGATAATGTTGATAGTAAATTGAGGGACATTTTGGTTGAGAAAGGACCAATTAGAGAACTAAATTTGGAATTTCCTTTAGACCAAACATCTAGACATTTTGGGTATAGTTATTATACTAGAAAATTAAGTAATGGTGAAAGTAAAGACCGTAAATGGTTGATTTATTCTAAATAAGTGGATAAAGTATTTTGTTTTTGTTGCAAGTTGTTTAGGTCTAAACAAAACAAAAATGCATTAGCTACTGATGGTTATAAAGATTGGAAGCATCTTGGTGCGAGATTAAAAGAGCATGAGAATAGTGTTGAGCATATGAGTCATATGACATCTTGGAATGAACTGATTATACGATTAAATACAAATCAGGCCATCGATAATGATTTACAACAACAGATTTTAAAAGAAAAAGAACGTTGGAGAAATGTTTTAATACGAATAATTGCTGTTGTGAAATGTCTAGCTAAATATTGTTTGCTTTTTAGGGGCACTAATGAGAAACTTTATTTCGATAATAATGGTAATTTTTTAGGATTGATTGAAATGATAGCAGAATTTGATGTGATAATGCAAGATCATATTAGACGCATTCAAAGTCATGAGATCCATTACCATTATCTAGGTAAAAGAATTCAAAATGAGTTAATTTCTCTTTTGGCTGATAGTGTTAAAGTATCCATCATCGGAGTTGTTAAAGAGGCTAAATATTTTTCTGTGATTCTTGATTGTACCCCGGATGTGAGCCATCAAGAACAAATGAGCTTAATAATACGATGTGTGGATATGACCGGTACTAAAATAAAAATTGAAGAATACTTTTTGGAATTCTTAAAGGTAGAAGACACATCTGGTTTAGGACTTTTTAATGAGTTGCTGAATGCTCTTAAGACTCTTGATCTTAATGTCGATGATGTGAGGGGTCAAGGTTATGACAATGGTTCAAACATGAAAGGAAAACATCAAGGAGTCCAAAACCGATTGCTTGAAATAAATCCTAGAGCTTTATATATGCCTTCTGCGTGTCATAGTCTTAATCTTACCCTTAGTGATATGGCTCATTCTTGTGTTAAAGCTGTTTCATTTTTTGGGGTTGTTCAACGCATATATACATTATTTTCTAGTTCTCCAAAAAGATGGAAAATTTTACTTGATGCTGTCCCAAGTTTGACTGTTAAATCTTTATCTAATACACGTTGGGAGAGTCGAATAAAAAGCGTTAAAGCTATTAGATTCCAAGCTCCTCAAATTAGATTGGCTATGTTTGAGTTATCTCAATCTTGCGATGATGCGAAGACAAAAAGTGAAGCTGAAAGTTTGGTAAGTGCTTTTGAAAATTTTGAATTTTTACTTGGTATGGTTATTTGGTATGATGTTTTATTTGCGATTAATACAGTTAGCAAAAAGTTACAGTTTAAATCTATGTGCATTGATGCAACAATGAATCAAGTTGAAAGTATGGTGCATTTTTTGAGAAATATAGAGTTGAAGGTTTTGCAGAGAGTATCAATATTGCCAAAACCATTGCATGTGAAATGGATGTGGAGCCTACATTTGTGACTAAAAGATGTATTATTAGGAAAAAACAGTTTGATGAAGGAGATAGTGAAGATTTCTTACTGTCTCAAGAAGAATCTTTTAGGGTGAATTACTTTTTATTTATTGTTGATATGGCTATTGCTTCATTAAATAATAGATTTGAACAATTAAAATTGTTTGAAAGTATTTTTGGATTTATGTACACTTCTGTGAAGTTGAAGTCACTGGATGCCATTGAGCTTAAAAATTGTTGTGTTAATTTTGTCAATACATTCTCTCATAATGATGTTGTGGATGTGGATTTAGATGATTTGTTTTCAGAATTAAAAGTCTTGCAGGTCACTTTGCCTAATGTATCAATGTCAGCAATTGAAATTCTAGAGTTTGTCAAAGCTGGGGATTGCTATCCGAATGTCTCAATTGCTTATCGAATTTTGTTGACCGCTCCGGTGACAGTCGCATCAGCTGAGAGGAGTTTTTCAAAGTTGAAACTATTGAAGACTTACTTGAGATCATCAATGTCACAAGAAAGGTTGAACGGCTTGGCGATTTTATGTATTGAGAAGGGCATGCTAGATAATGTTAACCTTGATAGTATTATTGAGGATTTTGCTTCTAAGAATGCCCGAAGAAATTGTTTTGTATGAGTATGTTTTATGATACTATGTAGTTCTGTGACATGAATATTTACTGTGTAACGAATTTTATGGTTGACAATGAAATTTTGTATTACATTTTTGCAACATATAAAATAAGGGGCCTATTTTTTATCTTTTGCCCGGGCCCATAAATTGTCAGGACCGGCCCTGCCTCTAGGCTTCCCCTCTTCACCTTATTTACACTTTTGCACCCTTACAAAAGGATGTAAATAAGATTATAATTCAATGGGACAGGTAGTTTATTGAGCTACATCGTTCCCTTCATCAGCACGTTGCCTCCATCTTCTCATAAATCTCCCACCACCTTCCTCAAGCTGTATTATGCCGCCCAGCTTCTCAATCAACCCTGAGTCCTTGCTGCATCAGGTTAGTCTCTTTCTCTCCTATATCCCTCTTCTCCGCTATTCTTCTTCCCTCCTATTTTCTCTGTAATATTGTTGATTTAGTTGAGTAGTAGAGCACTAGGGTTTCTCATAATCGGATACAGATCGAAGAGCAATTTGGGGGAGGCTTCGTTTTTTACTTGGCCGATCAGGCACCCTGTTTCTTGTATACGGCATAAGGGGTATGGCTGCACTATGCTTTTACATAACAGAATGAGAAAGCACAGTAGAAGGGTTGCACATGTTTTTGTGCAGGGGACCCACCTTATTTCTTGGAAATTGTCAAGAGACATCTCACATCTTCTTTGAAGGAGGTCCCCAACATATGAACATGAAAGATGATTATTTGGAGATAGCTAGGAAGCTCCCTAGCCATGTGAATGGAAGCTTGGATGCAACTTACTCTTGTCTCCAAACTAGTCCTATAAATAGAGTGCCCCATGTTGTTCATTTGTATCAGTTTAGAAAGTGGGAATAATGTGTGAAGAGTGAAATACACTTAGAGTAGGAGTGTATTGGTGAGGATAGATTTTTTGTTATAGTTGAGTGTGAGAGTTTGTTCCTCCTATTGTAATTATGTTCTTGATATTGAATAGAAGAATTTTCCAATCCCAACAAGTGGTATCAGAGCGAGGTTGAGTTTCCATACACTTTTTTCTCATTTTTCAGAAAAATTTCTATGCTGCCACGTCATCCGCCTGTTGGTCTGTCCACTGGCTGCTGCCTGAACAGGACCGAACCGGTTCGTACTTGTGGAGACCGGTTCACCCATTTCCAGACCAGTTTTGGACGAGGTCAGACCGGTTCCTACCATTTTCGGCCATTCCGAATCCAACGGTGAGCTTCGTTTGTCCAAATTTGGCTTCGAAAATAAGGTACGAGATATATTGAGCGTTTTATTATGGATAAATCATCGTCGGACACCATGATTGTGCTCACTTCCACAAACTACAATATGTGGAAGCCTCGGATGGAGGATTTGTTAAATTTGAGGGATTTAGTCGATCCTCTCTATAATAATGGCGTCAAACCGGATAAAAAGACGGATGAAGAATGGACAAAAATGAATCGAAAAACTGTCGCACAAATTCGACAGTGGATCGATCATAGTGTGTTCCACCATGTTGCTCAAGAACAGAGTGCTTACACACTATGGGAGAAGCTTGGTAGCATGTATCAAGCAAAAACCGCCCGCAATAAGACGTTACTAATGGAAGAAGAAGTTGAGGTCGAGGCCAAGGTCAAAACAGAGGAAATTCTCAAGTTCACGGCAGATCACAAGAGAGAGGTATGTCCTTTGAAAACAATACTTGGTTTGAAGGATATTGTAATTACTGTGGTAATTATGGGCATAGAAAAAGAGATTGTAGAAAGTTTCTACGAGAGCAACCACAAACGAGTCAAAATACTAGCCAAGAAGATGGTGCGACCATGGTTAGTTTGTCATCAGACGTGTTACTTGTTACACATGGTGAACAAGAGTGTTTACACGTAGGTACTTATGATGTTGAGTGGGTGGTTGATATAGCCGCATCATTTCCCGCCACTCCACACCAGAATTTATTCACATCTTATAAGTCCGGAGACTTTGGAGCTGTGAAGATGGGAAACACCAGTTTCTCGAAGATTGTTGGCATTGGTGATGTGCACATAACAACCAATGTCAGATGCGCACTTGTGTTGAAAGATGTTCGACACGTTCCGAATCTTAGATTGAATCTTATCTGCGCTACAGCTCTGAATCAACAAGGATATCTTAACCGATTCAAAGAAGGTACGTGGAAGCTATCTAAAGGTTCCTTGATTGTTGCAAAAGGTCATATTTGTGGTACTCTTTATAAAACCCATGCAAAGTTATGTCATCCAAGTTTCAATGCTGTTGAAGAAGAGACATCACCAAACTTGTGCCACTGAAGGTTAGGCCACTTGAGTGTGAAGGGATTGACAACTCTTCCAAAGAAGGAAGCCATTTCCATGGGCAAAAGTGTTGCCCTAGATCCATGCGAGCACTGTCTATTTGGGAAACAACACTGAGTTTCCTTCAGTTCTACCAGGAAGAACCATTCACAGTTACTCAGTCTTGTCCACTCAGATGTATGTGGACCCATTGAAGAGGAGTCACTTGGAGGAAGCAGATATTTCGTGACATTCATTGATGATGCATCATGGAAGGTGTGGGCATATTGTCTGAAAAGTAAGGATCAAGTGTTTGATCGTTTCAAATTATTTCATGCCATGGTAGAAAGAGAAACAAGGAAGAAGCTGAAGTGTCTACGTTCAGACAATGGGGGAGAGTACACTTCCCGAGAATTCTCATCATATTGTGCTGCATATGGAATCAGACATGAGAAGACGGTTTCACGAACTCCGCAACACAATGGTGTAGCCGAAAGAATGAATCGGACCATTATGGAGAAAGTTCATTGCATGTTGAGTATAGCTAAACTGCCTAAGCCATTTTGGGGTGAAGCTGTGCTGACAGCTTGTTACCTTATAAACAGGTCACCTTCTGTTCCTTTAAACTTTGAAGTGTCAGAGAAGAAATGGTCACGAAGAGATGTTTCTTACTCTCACTTGAAAGTGTTCGGGTGCAAGACATTTGCACATGTGTCCAAGGAGTTGAGACAGAAGCTCCTCCTATTGTAATTCTGTTCTTGATATTGAATAGAAGAATTTTCCAATCCCAACATTTTGTTCTTCCGTTTCGCTTTCACAAAATAAATATCACGGAGTACGTGCTAAGCTGTTTTTCGGTTGTGTTTTTCCGTAATATTCTATTCATTGCTTTTGAGATAGCATAAAGCTGGTTCAGTTTGGTAGCTTACATACTACTCCAGGGCCGGTTCTGAGGGGGGGGGGGGGGGGGGGCAAGAGGGGCGACCGCCCTAGGCCCGAAAAAAATAGAAGAAAAAATAGGCCCAATTTTTTTCTGTATATATAGTTTGAGTAGGCTTCTTTTTTTATTCTTAAGTTCAATTAATTAGACTAATGTTTAATTTTGTTGACAATTTGAAAATTTAAAATATAAATAAAAGTCTTAAAGAGGGCCAAGCTAAAAAATAATATATATATATATATATATATATATATTAATTTTAAGTAGGATCGGTTGTAGTTTTTAAAATCAATACAATTGTTGATGCATCAATAAAAGACACACCTATTTAGTCTTCACGTCTCTTTAGTCTTTAAGTTTTTTTATTCATTTTTATTATAACATAAAACCTTTGTATAATTATTTTAGAGTCTATCTCTCTCAAATCTCATCCCAATTATTTATTTGTTTCTATCACCGGTCAATAAATCATTACTTATGAATTCAATATGTAGTACTACCTCTGTTCCAAAAAGCTTCGCCATATTGACTTTTCTTGGTCAATGATAAGAAATTTTAAACAATAATTTTAATTATTATATTTGTATATAATATATAAATTTTATACTTTTATGAAAATATACTGAATAAGGTACATTTTGATATAATTTTCATATTCAAAAAAATCGTATTAAAACATATTATTAGTCAAAGTTGATTGTCATTGACCAAGAAAAGTCAATTTGGCGAACCTTTTCGGGACGGAGAGAGTATTTTTTTTTCATTTATCCTTTG
Source organism: Cuscuta europaea (assembly GCA_945859875.1). Lineage (NCBI taxonomy): Eukaryota > Viridiplantae > Streptophyta > Magnoliopsida > Solanales > Convolvulaceae > Cuscuta > Cuscuta europaea. The sequence continues at coordinate 10,124,742 of CAMAPE010000029.1, read as the reverse complement.
AAAAGAAAGTTTAGTGTTGTTATATGTGGTAATTTAATTATTTGTCATATTTATTAGTGGAAAGAAGGTTGCCTATGAAGCAATTATTAATGATTTGCTTCACATTGTTCTACGAGAAACGTTTTTTAGTAATGTTTTTTTCTTTTTATCCGATACTCGTGTTGTTACTTTTGTCCAAATATATGACTTAAATAATACTAAAGTGATTCTCGCCTTTATTTTATGAACTTCATTGGATAATTCTATTATAATTCATATTTCAAATAAGTATATGGTTTACGGTTTGTCTTTGATATAGGCCCAGAATAATGTACCGCCCATAGGCCCAAAAATGAGCAGGACCGGCCCTGTACTACTCCTTCCCTTTCATTCAATCCTGTTTCAAGAACATTTTATTCTTTCCAGTAGTTTAGTCCAATTTAAAGGCCAATTTTTTAGTAGAATCCCACTTTAGCCAAGTGGTTACTGGTCAGAGGTTATGGTCAATTACTCCAAAGTCCAAACAATCTTGGAAACATGTCTTAGGTGTATAAATGAACAACTTTTCTTGAATAAAAACAAAAAACAGCATCTTCTTGAACATGACATTGTTTTTCGGGACTAAGGGAGTATTTGAATAGCAATTCTAGTTGCTTTTGTATTGGTCATATTACAGTAATCAATTAGTTTGCAGTTGAAAGTTATTTCCTATTAATATGTCTATTAGTAATATATTGTAATAGGTCACACTGCCACTGAAATCAGAGCTAGAAGAGTTGCATCTGCACAACAATATTCTGGGGCAGATAGTATGATCAATGATATTGAGAATATGGCAGAACAAGAGGAAATTCGTATTGAAGGATTTACCTCCCGTGGTGCCGATGAAACCTCCCCAGTTTCATCTCATGATAACAAAGTTCCCTCAATTCTGCCTTAACAACATTCATTCAATTATATTTTCATTAATGAGTTAGACCACCTTCTTCCAAATTACATTATTATATTAACCCACGTTCACTTGGTATGTTTTCAAACGACATTTTACATATCACCCAGGATAAGCAATCGGCCGATAGAAAAGAGCCCAGACGGCGAAATCTATGTTTACTTTGTTATGTTTACTTAATTCAACCCTACCCAAACATGTTCTTAGGCTATCCGCAATGGGGAGGGGTGAATTCCCAAATGTAAGGTTTTTACCCAAAATATGGTGCAACCCATGCCATTTTTTTGTATTAGATGATCCTTGGTCCAAAAGGTGGAATCTCCCACCCCAGGAGCCCCTCACCCCGATCTGACAGGATGGTGGAGAGGTTAATCACGGTGACTCAATCAGTAAAGCGACGGTAGGCCTTATACACGTGTGCACCAGAGGTCCAACCTTATTTCAAATTCTGTAACCTCCACACAGCCGTTGTGGGTTTCGAACATTGGTCACTTGGTCCAATTTTCCCACCACTTGTATTAGAGGGTGCTAGAGTGAGTTGTGGAAACCTAAGAGAAGGGGAGGTAAGACCCTTGTTCACTCCAAGAGAGAGAGGATTTGGCAGGTAGATCCCATTTAAAACAAAAATCTCAATTTATTTTAAACTATCATATACTCCCTCCGTCCCTTAAAGGTTTGTCATGCTTGATCGGCACGTAGAATAATAAAGTAAAAATTGTGTGGTAGATATTTGTGCAGAGGAGAGAGAAATAACATGAACCACAAATTGATTGATTAAAAGGGAAAGTGACAAAGTTTTTGGGACAACCAAAAAAGAAAAGTTGGCAAAGTTATAAGGGACGGGGGGAGTATATCTTTTTTATCTGTAATCTGGTTTGTATAAAAAAAATATCAAATTTCATATCTGCTTATGATCTTTCATGTGACACCAATATTGGATATGTAAAAATAAAAAAATGAGAAGTTTCATTTGCTGGGGATTTGTAGATCTAACATTTTTCTCAAATCAATTCAAATGTTTAAATTAAGATTTCATTGTTAAAATATTTTTTTACATCTCTCAATTATTATTTTTCAAAAAACGATCTCATGGTTAAAAATTTCACTCCAAATTTATTTATTTTTACATCGGAATGTTTGATATTTTAAATCATAATTATTTGCAGGGATTTAACTAAAAAAAGAATGTGTTGAGTGAATATATTGACGGTGCAGGGTTGCAGGGAAAAACTGAATTGACTGAATGAATACATAAACTGGTATTATATTAGATTTATTGACGGGTTGGGTTGCGGTTAGCCTTAGATGGAAAGTGAAAATCCGGTGCTCATGGTCTGGCACATTCATAGATAGACCAATGAAAAAATGCACCGGAGTAAACTTCAGAGAATGTCTTTTCATCTACCTTAAGTCAAACATGTGAGATGCACGTGTTTAGTCTTCTCGAGCATAATTTTATGCGAACAGGTAAGAGACTATGTAAAGAAACAGTCCCTATATGATACACCCGGGTGTACATATACACCCATGTAGTTTTGTAATTAATATCAACTTTGAGTTCATGTGATGCGCAATACTTTTTGATTACTATCTCCGCAACTCTCCGCAACTTTGAGTAGACGGTCTCCTAGGCACATCTTCCACCTTAATTCTCATTCTTCTTTCTTCTTTTATATCCACAATTCCTATAAATCATATGGAATATCTAAAATTGAATCTTTCTCATTCAAAAATTCTAAATGGGATACAATTTGATCTAAAACATATATCTTCCTCTCATTAGTAATGTTTTAATTTTTCTATATTGGCTCTTAATATGAATGCACACCAACTATTTGAAAAAATTTCAAAATGAATGTTAAGTTCTTTTTTGATGGAATATCTTATTATTTGTTGCACTTGTATAAAATTTATGCATATATTTTTCATAATAATTCTTGACTTGTTGTGATTAGGTTTCTCTACATCTACAGTTTTATCAAATCGTAAATGTTTTTTTTGTTATGCATTGAATTTGACGTTTGAAGAACTTTTGAAATGATTGAGATATGCTTTTCCAATAATTTATTTTTTTCTATAAAAATTAGTAAATGTAACTAATTTTATTAATTTAAAGTGTAATATGTTTAATTATATCGTGTGTAATATTGGAATGAGTACTCTATTACACTAAAACGAGTATAACGTGTAAAATAAATGTGCATAAGTGTAACATTGTAAAATAAGCATGATAAAGTTTGTAGGAATAAAGACACAAATATTACTAATAGCTTTGTGAAATACAAAAAAGTCACTACTTTTCCCTTTTTCCAAAAATATGACTTATCCGGCCCATCCAGATCTACGCTTCTTTCCCCCCATCCAGATCTGTTTCTCTCTGTGATGGGACTCTCTCCACTGGGACTCTTCTCCACCATTCCCAGCTTCTGTATGCACGTAGATCCAATGATGGCGGTGAGATGGGGATGAAATCTACATCCAGATGGAGACGGAACTCTTCGGAGACGCTGCATCGCACCTGGGACGACAGAGTTCGTGCCACACCGAGCTCCAGCGATGGTGGTGAGCCATTAACGGTGACTTCAACATCGACGTACAATTCTTCTTTTCTCCTTGCTCTAGATTCCTCACGACATCCTCTATTTCTGATTCAAGGCTGTGGAGGTTCGATTTCATATATGCGACGAAGTCAGACGGTGAAGGTGGTCCGCAGTAGGGTTTCCAGGTCTAGGCTGGGCCAACGCCGCCCGAGGCGCTGATTGGTTTGGCTGGGTTGCAGATTGCCAGATCTGGTCTGGCTGTGATGGACTTGGGCTGGGAGGAGTGGATCGAGGTTGGTTGGGGTATTTGGTGAGCGGCAACATGTGGCGGTTGAAGGGTCGGAGTTGGTCGGCGACGGAGCGGGACCGGGTTGGGTGATAGTGACGGAGAGGGGGCTGGGGAGGGGGGATGGGAAGGTGGCTTGGGGCTGAGAAAATGATTGGGGGCTGGGCAGGGGCTAGGTAGCCGTGTTGGGGTGGTCGGCAGCAGTAGCGGTGGCCAGCGGTGGTTGGGAGTGGTGGCCGGAATAACACTGGCCGGAGTAATTATTGCGTGTCAATGCGGAATTATCACTATGATGATCTCAATGCAGCGGCCTCACTGTAGATGGTGTAACTATGGCGGCCAACAGTGGTGGCCGGTGGTCATTGTAGCGGATGTCACTGTGGTAGCAGTTGTCGGTTGGGGCAAGCTGGGGTCTCCGGAATCCGTGACGGCGGCGGTTGCGGGCGGTGGTGGCAGTGATGGAAGAGTGTGGCAAGAGTTTGGCGGCATCAATCACCAAACATGATGGGGCGGGAATAGGACGGGCGGCAGAAGTTTCACGACTAACGAGCGTTAATCACTGAACGACATGTAACTATAACTGGAGAAATGTAATTAGTGAAAAAAATGTAATTGTCATTAATATAATTCTAAATAATGTAATTATAATGTTTGTCACTATGATCACTTTCGGCATGTAACTGAGTGATATAATTAATTATATGAGTAACTGTGACTTTCGTCATTGTAGAATTGTCACTGTAGCACATTTCTGTAGCATGTAACTGTAGGAGGTCACATTTACGGAAATTTTTAAAAATGATCACTTTTTTGGAAATGAGTTCATTTTTAGTAATATTGGTGTCCTTATCCCAAGTTTGTAACTAGAATAAGGATTTAATAAATTGCTATATTTCTCATGGCAAAATCTACTGATAATGTAGGAAATGAGTGATTATACCAAGTTGGTTTTATGAATACAACTAGATTTGTGGATTATTTGAAAATGAGTTTTATATTATACTTAAATGAGTATAACGCTTAAAAGAGATGTGCATTGACATCAAATTATAATATGAGAAAAAAATATTTCAAATGAGTATGTCGCAAAAAACAAATACAACAATGTCCATTGATTAGAATTAGAAGTGTTAACTTTTTTGTTATAGATATATAAAATATTTTGAAAAGAATACATTAACCAAATTTGTTTTGATCATTTTAAAATGTTAAATCTATGTTCATTTCTTGTAAGCAATATACTCATAATTAACTTCTTTTAGTGCACATTTGCTTTATATATTATACTCACTTCAGTATAACATAAAACTCATTTACTTTTGAAATATGCATTCCTATGACATTTTAAAATGAGCATAAAATCAGTACCAAATGAGAATACATAACTTACAAAATGTTCATTGATATAAAAATCGTAAGGTTTGTTAGTTTAATAATGTATTTTCATTGAGCATTAAACCTCTTCTATTGAGATGAAAATCACGGTTTCTATTAAATGAGCATATTAATGAATTTGTAATGAGCATCAAACCTATTCTATTGAGTACTATTGAGCATCGTGACTTCTGCTTCATAACTTTCGATTCACTTTTTTTCTTATTTTTTTTATATAAAATTTTTAAATTATATCTATAATAGACTGCTATGGATTCCAATATACGAATCTAATTTAATATTAAACTTTTGGAATATGTATCAAGACATTTTATTGAGCATCAAGACATTTTCATTGAACATCAACTTTCCTCTATTGAACATTGAAACTCTTTTTATCTTTTCATAGAGCATCAAGACATTTCCTAACAATGAGCATCCTGATTCCTGCTTCATATCTTTTTAATCTTTTTTTGTAAGAACTTATTAAATTACATCTATAATCAACTCTTATGAATTTCAATATGTGAATCTAATTTAATATGGTACTTTTGAAATATGCATTTATATGACATTTTAAAAATAAGCATAACATCACTACAAATGAGCAAACATAACTTACACAATGAGCATTACACCAATATCAAATGAGCATACATACTTATGAAATGAGCACAAAAATTCAAAAAACTCATTTAAAATCTCTAATATGCTCAAATATTAAATGCTAATACATAATTTATTAAATGAGTATAGAAAAATTTAAAATGAGCATTACGCCAATATGCATGGATATGGCATTTTATATTGTCTGGTGTAATGCTCATTTTAAAGTGAGCATTACACCAATTTCAAATGAGCATAGATAACGTACGAAATGAGCATCAAAAATTAAAAAGCTAATTTAAAATCTCTAGTTTGCTCAAATATCAATTTATGTATGCTCGTATCAGTATAACATAAAGAAGCATCAATTCCTTATTTTAGACCAGGCCAGCAATTTTATTGTGCTTATTTCTTAAAATTATATCAATGCACATTTAAATTAAATAATGTATTCATAATTATTGAGAAGGTTGGAGCTTTTAATAGAAGAGTGAGAGAAGTATATGTTTTTATTGAATTATTGTCATTCAATATGAATTTTGGAAAGAATTGCATGAAAAAATATTGTAGAAAAATACATAAAAATAAAAAAGTAAGAGTTCAAAATTAGAGAACCAGAAGAAAAAAAGTATATACAAAAAAGAAAAAGAAATGTTAAAGTTAGAATAGTTCATAATTAAAGGAAAAGAAAACAGAAAAACCAAAGCATAAAAGAGAAGGTAAACATAGAAAACTTAAAGTTTAAAATTAAAGAAAAGAAAAATGAAATACCAGAACTATAAAAAAGTAAAAAGGAAAAACGAGAAGCAAGGCTTAGGCTACAATCAAATGATAAGTGGATAAGGAAAAAGTGTAAACTAATAAGAAAAGAAAAAAGAGTAAACGGAAGAGCAACGACGGAAGACAAAAAAAAATACCTTGTAGCCTCCAGCCACGGAAAAGTAGCAAATGCAATGCTAAGTAATTAATAACCTCATCTTTACAAATAATTACAAAAATAACTTGATGCACCAAATCACACGGTACATCCAGGTGTATGATATATTTTACCGTAAAGAAAAGGGTGGCTAAAGTTGGCACTACCGGGAAATAACCCCAAAGTAATAACATTAAAATGTGTGCAGTTCCTCTCCATTTTTTCTTCTCCATTTTTCATTCATTTCTTTTTTTCTTCTCATCTCTCTACCTTTTTCTCTATCTTACTCATCTACATATCCCACCTAAAATGACATGAAGAGTTTCTTACATCCTCCTAAGTTCCTAACTAATTATACGGCCAATTTTTTCAACATTAGACTCAATATTACAAATCAATCACACGTTAGTGAAATCCTTATCACCAAAAAACGGGATGACATGAATAAAGTAAAATCTCTCTATGTTTCACATATCTTGATTTCTTATGGAGAAAAATTAGCATGAGAATATGACTAAAAAATTAAATCACCCATGTTGCGTTATATTTTACCATTTTTAAATGACAGGAGGAACACTTATCCGTTTACTTTTAGTTTCACCATGTTCTTTTACGGAAATTTATTACACCATATCAGCTATATCTCATACTCCCTCCGTCCCTAAATTTACTTCCAACTTTTCCTTTTCATCCGTCCCCAAAGGAATTTTATTTTCCCTTTTTGGTAAAGAATTTGTGGTTCACAATATTTATCTCTCCTCTGCATAAATCTCCACTACACAATTCCCACTTTTTAATCACCATGTCACTTTAATTTGGAAGAACATTTAGGGACAGAGAGAGTAATCTATATATAACTTCTCAAATTAAACTACTCTTTTTGTCTCAAATCGTACGTTTTGCAAAGTCAACATTTTTTAGTCAATCAATAATAAAAGTCAATCCTTCCTATCGATAATTAATTCAATTTTTAATAATTAAAATTTACATATTCAGGAACTACATTAAAATCTCTTCATCTAAGTTGCAAACTCTAAAGTAGAATATAATTGAAAATTGACACCCTAATTAAGCAAATAAAGTCAAACTGTTTGACTAAGAAAAATCAAATTTGCAAAACAATTTGGTAGTATTTATTACCAAGTATTAACCACTTCATGTGTGCGCGAGCTCTATAAATAGCCAAATTGGGTTGTCATTTACTTATTCCCTCAACTTCTAGCATTCAAGCTTATCAAAATTTGATCATTTTCTTTTATTTATTGCTTAGTACGTAGTATTATTATTATATTATATTTTTGAATTGAAGTTTACATATATTATGACAATTCCTATCTCAAAAGTTACACTTGTTGTACTTTTCACATATTTAACAGTACTCTGTCATGCACGTACACTAAATGATATCCAGCTTCCAAATCAGAAGGAAATTTTAAGGAAATTTGGGTTTAGCCCTTCAGAAATGGAAATACATGAGAGGTTATCTTCAGCTGGCGGCTCTGATACCGTGACTCCGACTGGACCCAACCCTTTGCACAACGACATGCCTATGGTGGCCAAATTACAAGACTGGTAGACGTTCAGTCAATGCTTAAAGCATATGCAACAATCAATAAGGTAATTTATATTATATATATTGTACGTTGTCCTGGTCATTAAGTGATTTATTTATTTATTAGAAAATAATAAGGTGTGCTTATTCCATTAACACACTTTGTGATGTTCCATTTTCAGGATTATGCAATAAAGTAGCTAGTTATAATGATAATAATTTCAAAAGTAACAACAACAGTATATAATGATGATGATGACGACGACGATGAGAACGACCCGGCTGGTCACGGTTGGGGCTTGTAGCAGATTGGTGGCACGAACTGTTTACACAAAGCGGTTGGAAGTCGCACATTTCCTAATGACCTCAGCGGTTGGAATACGACCATCTATGTATTGCAACCTCCAACTTGTGTAGTTCAAATTAATGACATGATGATGATGATAATTCTTTCTGACACTAATAACGAGGTTTTACATTCGATTGTATTTTTTTGTATCCAGATTGTATTGGGTGTGTCTCGAAAAAAATGAAGAATATTAACTAATAAAAATTAATTAAAATAGTTAAAGAAAAATGAAAAAGAGATGGAACAGAAATTAGCCAAAGTCCGTGTTACGCACGATGTCCTTAAAACGTACTCGTTGTCTCCCTAGGTGTTAGGAGCGTTGCAACGATCGTTTCCCAGGAACGATGACTACGAACAATTGTTTGAGCACTCAACAAATTGTTCCAGCGAATGGAAAGCAAGCAAGAACACTAATAAATTTTTTGGAATACTGAAGGTGTGTTTTAGCTCAAAACGTTGTGCTAATTGTGCTGTGTATGAACATGTGTTGTTGCAAAACGCATGCCAGGTATATATAGGGACGGATTTGTGGTGTGTTAACTGAGTTTTAATGGACCTGAACGTTGGACATAAATGACCAGCATGTTGGTCATTAATATGTCGAAAACTGTCCATTTAAAGAAACATTAAAAGATAAGAACGTTGGGCAATAAATTTTGTAACGGCTGAGAACCGTTCAGGTGCGCGACCAGAACTGCTCTGAGGTCTTCTGGTGCGTAGAATAGAAGCGGCTCCATCTGTCCAAGCAATTCTGGTTCTGGGAAAAAATAAAACGTTACGGGAAGAAACAAAAATTAGATCGTATCTTTGAACGATAGGTTTTTGGAGGACATGTGTGTCCACAGGTCGCCCGCGCACGCAAGTCACGATTTTTCTTCTCCGTTTTCGGGATTTGATACCCTCCCACGCATGAAGAGTGCATTTCCCCTTACGAATCTTAACTCCTTCAAGGGGGTTCCCTTTATAAAGGGTGAAAATCCATTGAGTTTTCCGGTGTGGGATAAATCCCACTAGAAACTCATCATTTTCCCAGTTTTTCCATTTCAACGAGTGAACTTCGAGAATCAATTTCTCATTCACCCGTTATCCGTTTTGGTGTACCATATATCGAATTGTATCTCTTAACAAGGACAATCTGAAACAACTTTGACCCCATCCAAATCGGAAGTGGACTCCACTCAAAATATTGCTCCAAATTGACAATTTAATGCAATTTTAACACATTTTTCCAACATGTATTTGGAGTTAATTTAACCTGTACCAGGTGCACTAATGGTACCATTAGAAAGATAATAAAATTTTTAATTTTATACATTTTTTTATAAAAAATGGACCATTAATATAAAAATTATAACAATTTGAAAAAATAAAGAAATTGGATTGCCACATGGCAAGTAGAGAAGTGAGGGGGTGACCATCACCCTCTCCAAAGAGGGCGAACAAAATCAAATTCTGAGGAGGGGTAGTAGGAGAAGAAGAAGGAAAAGGAGGGGAAGACTTACCCTAGGTGGTTTGCCGCCGCAACAAGTCACCACCACAGAATGGTTATCACACCTCATCTCATTCAGCTCACGTGGACTGCCTCAGTTGTTCTGCCTAGGAGGCGTGCCCACTCTGCCCCATTTTCCGGCTTCCATTATCATTATGGAAGCCGGAAAATGAATTGGAAATAGAGAAAAAGGAACATGTCGATAGAAGAGGAGAGAGAGGGAGTTCGTAGAAGAGATGAGAAGATTAGCGGATATAACCGGGACCCAGCGTTCCACCCGGATCGAACACAGCTGGTGCCTCGCCCCCATCTGAATTACCCTCAAAGCCAAAATAACCAAATCAAAATCGGAAAATCGGGCCTCGCGTTTTTCTGTCGAAACAACGCTGTTCTTGATCGCTGCCTCGCATCAAATCTGTTGGACTCCATCGCGCCGAGAGGAAGCCTCGCATCAAATATGTTGTACTCCATTGCGCCGAGAGGAAGCCTCGCTGTGTATGAACAATGCGTGAAGTAACATTCACGGTTGTTTTTAGTTAAAAAGGGTAATTTAGATACTTAAGTTATTTTTATTTAATCAAGTGATTTTGAATATCAATTTGAGGGTTGCATATAGAATTACTCTATTGGATCATTTATGTAAAGTTTTAAAAATATTGCGGACATTTAGCCCTTACCATTAAGTTTACCATATGACAAATTTGGTCTATGTATTTATTTATGTATAACTAACATATGATGAATATGTTTTAACATTAAATACACATGAAGGACCAAACAAAATTCTCTTTGATACAAAATATAAGTATTCGTCTGTTCTTTGGAGTAAGAGGAACATATGTGCCTCTTCCTAAGGGTTTCAAGAACAACGGTCTCTTCCTCAGGCTCTCAAGAACACCTTTATTAAGAGACCCAATGGAAACCCATCAATCCATCGAACTCAAAGATTTGTATTCTTAGAAAATCTATACACATCAATGGCTTCATCATTTCAAGCTATAATACCAACAAAATTTGAATTCTCTTCAATCGGTTAGTGTTTTGTATATGTTTGATTCTCTGGAATGTCATCTGGTTGAGTGAGATTAAATCATTATTTCATATTGAATTTATAATCACTTGGCAACATAGCATGATATTCTCGCTTACATTGATAAGTGTTAAAGTTTAAAGTTTGCCCTAACTTGTTTTTGCCTTTCCCATATCGAACTATCACATGTCGGGAAGCCTTTGAGTTTTCCTCATGCTTTGTGAGGAACTACATACTTTCATTTGTATTGTAATGGTGATTATCGAATTTGGGATTCGACTGAAAAACTTTTCCTACTCACAAAATAATTTCGCTGGTTTCTAAACTAGATGATTTTTTTAATTTCCTTAGTAGTTGTTGTCTCTTAAAAGAACATGTGTTTAATTTCTTCATCTTAAAGTGTTGGCTCTAAGAGGATCTTTAGATCATATTTAGTGAGAGTATGAATTATTTTAAAATGATATGCCACATCAGATAAATTGACTTTAGAGTAAATTTACTTAATCCATTGAGAATGTGCATACCCTGTGTTACTGAGTTGGAACAGGAAAAAACGCACACCCTCGACTTGACCTTCTACTTTTAGAAGCCTGTCCAACAGTCTCACTCGGCCAAAAATTTATCACCCGGGGAAGTTCTTGGCGGCAAGTGAAAACATTTCAATTAAATCCCAAAAATGTAGCTTCAAAAGAGTTTCATCAAATTCCTTTTCCATACTTTTTGCTTCACATCAGCTTTGCGCATCCGCTCTATGCATCTACTCTTTGCATATGCTCTCTGCATCTGCGTGAAACTTGAAAGTCTTCCAGGTATTTTTCTAAATTCTCTGTTTGATTAAGTTACGAGTGATGTTAAATGAAATATATGTTCTTACTAAATTAGTCGGATGGATTTTATGAAAAGTGTTGCATGATGTGAATAGTTAGCAAACTGTATTAAAACCCAAAGAATAATCTAGAACAAAATTCATGATCGGAGAATAATACATGGCTATGAAATTTGTGTAGATTTCTGCACTTTTAGAGTTCTTCTTTTTGTTTTTAGAATTACGGAACTAGATTCTTGATTGATGAGAATAATGTGGAACAAAATCAATGTTCTCCGTGTTCTTTCGCTTGATTAATGTGTTTTTTCTCTTCATATAATTAGTTCTTTGTCTCTAATAAGTTTTTATTTGTTCCTTAAGCTTTGGTCCTTATCCTCTAATAATATGTTGCATATACTTAAAATGAGATTCTAGATTTTGAAGATTGACTAGCGGAACTATTAGAATAGACATGGTGTTAGAAAACTCTCTTGATGTATGGCAGCCACTTTTGTGTATTATGTCCAAGTTGTCATTTGTCTTTTCTGAAATGTCAACCTTGAGAACTGTTAATTTCAAGTTTTAAAGTGTTACATTGAACTGTGTAAAGCTTCAATTCAATCTTTTCCCATTTTTCAGCATCACTAGAGGATTAAGGACTGAATTATCCAGTTTGTTGGTTGGTCCTAGCTCAAGATTAGTATTCCTGGGTTTGGTTAATGTCTTTGTATTCTAAATAAGATTCTGAGTATATATTACAAAGAATTATGAGATATATTACTTCTAGGCGATAGTTTGTTGGACTCCTACATCACCACGTGGGCTTTAACATTGAAAGCTACAATATTTTTCATGTGCATTCATTGGTTTTGATGATGGTTGCACATGATTTAGGAAATAAATTTATAATACTTTATGATCGCTTCATGGAAAACAGATCAAGACAGTTGCCTTGCTTCTAGTAATCGGTTTATTAGCATCAATAATTGATATGTATGGTTTGTATATGAATTACGTAGTATGTATCTGTTACATAATGCATTTCTCTGCTTTAAAAATAAAATAGTTAGGTTATTTATATTAATGACGTATTGATTTTCTACATAGATGGAGTCGATATCTCAACCATTTGTATACCATGAACACCTACAAAGAAACACTAAAGTAACTTGTGACACCGCACCCGAACGTCCTTGAAATTCAATTTAAATTTCAAAGTTTATGTATTGATTTCCCTATTATCGAACAATTGTAAAACGATTAATGTTTTACGTAATGCATGATTGGTCATACTACCATTCGGGCTCGTATTATAGTAATGGGCTTTCAAATAGTTAGTTGGGCTATCTTATTAGATATAGGAGCCCAACACTATGTAAATAATGATATACAGAGTATAACCCTTCGATTCAAAATAAGGAAGGTCGGGCAACTAAAGTGCTATTTTGGGCCCAACCTGCTAAAAATAGTAAGTATTCAAGAATGGCGCCCTAGGCCCACTCGAGGGTAGCCCACACGGCTTGTAGCCCAAGAATATAAATGCAAAAGTCACAAATAAGTGATGTATTGATTAGAGAAGAATACAAGCTTCTATAGTCCTACCTTAGGCATTATTGAGCTAAGTAATGCGAGTAGAATTTTCTTCTATAATTATACATGATGGAGTATATGGGTTTGGGCCCCAGGACCCACATACTCAGAAGAACAGAAGGTACAAGCCACTACAGAGTGCCCTCGTCGGCCAAAGGACCCATGACGGCCGAAGAGGGACCAACTCAGAACATGATCCTGAAGCCAGGGAACCAGGGTGTCCTCGTCGGCCGTGCCCTCATCGGCCGTGCCCTCGTCGGCCAGACCCTCGTCGGCCACAGAGGTCACGCAGAACTAGATTTTACACTTATTCATTTATATATCCCATCATTTACTTTGTATTCGGCCCAATAGCGGTCCAGTTGTAAATGGGCCTTCTCTCTCTGGAGGTAGTTATAGGGGTTACAAAATCATTCTATTGAAGCATTTACTTGCACTTCTCTCTCTAGCTCTCACTTCTCTCTAGATATATACTCTACCATTTGGTGCTTTCATTGAGAGCTAGAACAATCAAGTTAGCACCCTTCGTCGTTAGCACCCCACCGTCCTCAGCGCACTCTTGCCAAGGACTGGGGGGAATGTCACTCCACCTCCTCAGCCCCAGCCGTTGGCCGTCAGGTTAGGCAACGATGAGGGGGTGATAGCCCAGGACACGGCGTCGTCCCACTCCCACCCCGCTTCCCCTCTTTGGCCTGGGCAGACCCCAGCGCGTGGAAAAGCCTCTGCCTTCAATAGGCTAGGTGACACGCGCCGTCGTCCGGTTTCGGAGAGGATGGCAGGGCAGATTGGTGAGCGTCGGCCCGCCTCGCCAAGAGAAAGCTTGGGGTCTGTGTCCTGGACAGCGGACCAGCCCCGCCTGGACAAGGGAAAGGGAAAGTTGCACGAGGACGACGTGCGCCACCAGATCAATGCGGCCCACGACGAGCGCATGAGGAACCAGCAGGGCGCCGCTGCGGCCGCCAGGGATCCCCGGGACGAGGTCATCACCCAGCTGGAGAGGAGGCTGGCCCAGATGGAGGCCAGGAAATCGGCAAACATCCCCACGGCCGGCGCCTCCAACGATCCTGGCCTCAACGCTCTCATGAACAAGGTCAGCGCCCTTGAGAGGGAGTTGGCTGAAGGGTGAGGTGACCCCGTCATCCAGGTCAGGACCAGGACCCCTTTTACTAACAGGGTGCTCTCGGCCCCCATCCCGGAGAAGTACATGGGGAACGCCATCAAGTCCTACGATGGCCGATCAGATCCTCAGGAACATTTCAGCCGCTATCAGAACAACATGCTGATGGTGAATGCGTCGGATGAATATCTCTGCCGTTGGTTCCTCTCCACTCTTGAGGGGCCGACGTACGAATGGTTCAACGCGCTTCCCGAAGGAAGTAATGACTCGTGGTAGGACCTCGCCCAGCGCTTCCTCACCCATTTCACCGGGAGGAAGCGTGCGAAGAAATATTTCACCCATCTCCTCCCCGTCAAGCAACAACACGACGAACCCCTCCGGTTATTTATTGATCGGTGGATGAGGGAGACTGAAGAGGTCGAGGGGGCCGATGAGCGCACCCTCCTCGCCTTATACCAGGGAGCCCTCCGCAGCTCCCCGTATGCTAGGAGCCTCATCACCGACCCTCTGAGGTCGTATGCAAAGGCGCTCCAGCTCGGGAGCTTGTACGCCGACGCCGACGAGCTCCACAACCACAAAAAAGAGGGAGGCCATCCCTCCAAGAAGACATATCCTTCGCCGGCCCAGGGAGCATCCCTGGCCGGCTAGGGTGCCCAGGGCCGTCACGGCTCTGGTGGACAAAGCAAGAAGGACCGCCACTGGCGGCCGAGGTTGGAACGGCCGGGGGTCCCCCCTCACCCACCCGGTCAGCACCATCCTCGACTATGCCGAGAAGCATGGCCTCATTGAACAAACTCCTCGGCCGGCCGAGGAGGTCCTTGCCATCCAGCAAGGCGGCACATACTGCCGATTTCACAAGAACTGCTCACACAACATCGATGACTACATCACGCTGAAGAAAGCCATCGAGCGCCTTATTCGTCAGGGGGAACTCTCCCAAATTTTTAAAGGTGGCCCACGCAAAAATACGGGGGTAAACACCGGCAAACCTGGGGGTGAACCCTCTACGAAGAAACGGGGCATCGGTAGGCTCAGCGACGACGAAGACTTTGAAGAGCCACTGCCAAAGAAGAACCATATTCACCTCATCGTAGGTGGGAATACTGGGGGGGACTCCGTCACCCAGAGGAAGAAATGGGCTCAATCCCTTTACATTGGGGAGGTGTCCCACGTTCCCCCCCAGCCGAAGAAGCATCGAACAGAGGCGATCACCTTCACCGACAAGGATCTGCCTCCGGGTACGGAATCACACAGGGACGCCCTCGTCATCCGGTGTGAGATCGGTGACTCCATTATCCACCGTACTTACATCGATACGGGGAGCTCCGTCAACGTGATGTACCTAGACACCTTCAAGCAACTGAAGCTGGACAAAGCCCTGCTGAAGCCGATCAAGACATCGTTGTCCGGCTTCACCGGGGACTCTATCGACGCCGAGGGCACGATAGTCCTCCCCGTGGAGGTCGGCGACGGCTCCCACCGTGCCAAAATTGACATGGAGTTCATGGTGGTCAACCTTCAGTGCGCCCACAACCTGATCTTGAGGCGGCCAGCACTGGAGGACCTGGAGGCCATCATCTCCATGAAGCATTTATGCCTGAAGTTCCCCACCAACGGCGGAATCGGCTACGCTAGAGGAAACCAAAGGATAGCCAGGGCATGCTACCTCAAGCTAACAAGGCTGGCCGAGAGGGAAGGGAAGAGAATAGACACCATCACGGCAGCCGTTGCCAAGGACGAGGAAAGACCGCATGCCGAACCGGTCGAGGAGGTCGAGGAGGTCCCCCCGGATACCTCCCGGCCGGAGCGGGTCCTCAAAATCGGGAAGCAACTCCCGCAGGACCAGCGGGACGCCATCCTTCTCATCCTACGGTCATACGCCATCATCTTCGCGTGGGGCCCGGACGACATGCCAGGCATCAGCCGACAGGTGATCACTCACCGGCTGACCGTCGATCGAGCCTCTGCGCCTGTCAAGCAGAAGCGGTGCTACTTATCCGTCGACAGACGGGACTTCGTCAAAGGGGAGGTCGCCATGCTCCTCTCAATCAACTACATAAAAGAGGTGAAGTACCCGACGTGGCTAGCCAACGTCGTCCTCGCCCAAAAACCGTCGACATTCAGAATGTGCGTTGATTACACTGACCTGAACAAGGCGTGCCCCATGGACTCGTTCCCTCTCCCCAACATTGATCAGTTGGTGGACGAGATGGCGGGATGCGAGTTGATGTCGTTCCTTGATGCCTTTAGAGGGTACCACCAGATTTTCATGCATGAGGATGACGCAGAGAAGACGACCTTCATGACCCCGGAGGGAATCTTTTGTTACCTCGTCATGGCCTTCGGGCTCAAAAACTCCGGCGCCACCTATACCAGGATGGTGGCCAAGATCTTCAGAGCAGTCCTCGGCCAGACAATGGAGGCATACGTCGATGACATGATTGTCAAGAGCAAGCGAGCCACCACACATGCTGACGACCTCAGGGAAATTTTTGAGATCATGAAGGAGTTCAAACTCCTCCTCAACCCCAAGAAGTGTGCCTTTGGCGTCCAAGGCGGCAAGTTCCTTGGCTACATGGTCAGCCGGAGAGGCATTGAAATAAATCCGGAGAAGATACAAGCTATCATCAACATGGAGCCGCCCCGCAGCGTCAAAGTGGTGCAACGGCTGACAGGGTGACTGGCGGCCATGAGCTGTTTCCTCTCCAAATCAGCCGAAAGGTCACTCCCTTTCTTCCAGATCATGCGCAAAGCAAACAGCTTCAGATGGACGACAGAGTGCCAGGAAGCATTTGAAGAGCTGAAGAGGTACCTTTCGTCCCCACCAGTGCTCTCCAAGCCCAAAACCGGCGAAACCCTCTTCTTGTACTTGGGGGTGAGCACGTCGGCCATCAGCTCCGTGCTCATCCGTGAAGACGAAGGGGTGCAGAAGGCCATTTTCTACATCAGCAAGACACTTAGGGAGGCCGAGCTCAGGTACTCCCCCATTGAGAAGACAGTGCTAGCCATCGTCCATATGGTGAAAAAGCTGGGGCACTACTTCCAGGCCCATGCCGTCCACGTACTGACCCAGCAGCCCCTTGGCACACTCATGAGGAGCCCCACTAGCTCCTCAAGGATGGTGAAATGGGAGATCTTCCTCAGCCAATTTCAGATTGAGATCAAGCCAAGGCCATCTATAAAAGGGCAAGTCTTGGCCGACTTCGTCACCGAATGCACGGCAAGGGAGACAACTGCTACCACCCTCGGGCCAGAGCCTGATGACACATGGATCCTCTTCACCGACGGCTCGTCGGCCGCGAAGTCATGCGGCAGCGGCGTCATCCTCATATCCTCTGAAGGATTCAGAGCTTACTATGCCATCCGCTTCAACTTCAGGGTATCTAACAACGAAGTCGAGTATGAGGCTCTCCTCAGCGGCCTCAGACTGGTCGCTGGCCTAAGAGCCAAGCAAATCAGTATTAGGTGCGACTCCAAGCTGGTAGTGGGCCAGGTTGAGCGTACGTACGAAGCAAAGGAAGGCCGGATGAAGCAATACAAACAGGCAGCAGAGGAGTTGCTGAAGGCGTTCGAAACCTACGAGATCACACAGATCCCAAGGGCCGAGAACGCCAAGGACGACATCCTCTCCAAGCTCAGCTCAGATACTCCGGAGCACATCTCCAAGCTAGCCAAGATCGAGGAGCTGAGCATGTCCAACATCCATGCCAGCCCCATCTTGTGCATCCAACAGCGACCGGAGGACTGGATCTCCAACATCACCACTTTCATCATGACGGGGGAGCTACCCCAGGACGAGGAGAGGGCCAAGCTCGCCAAGCTCAGGGCCCCAAGCTACACTATTGAAGATGACAAACTCTACAAACGATCCTATAATGGTACTCTCCTCCGATGCCTACACCAGGACGAGGCCGATGTGGCCATGGAGGAAGTTCACTGTGGTGTTTTCTCCTCACACCAGGGCCCCTTCAGTATGTCCTGACGTCTCGTCGTCCAGGGTTATTTCTGGCCTACGATGGCGTGGGATTGTGCGGATCTTGCCAGGAAATGCACCACGTGCCAGGTGCCCCAGAAGGCCTCTAGTCGGCCAACCGTCAACTATGCCCCTATCAGCACCACAATTCCATTTTCGAAATGGGGGATTGACCTGGTCGGCCCTCTACCCAGAGCTGCTGGCAACAACCGCTACATCATCGTCGCAGTCGACTACTTCACACAGTGGGTCGAAGCGGAACCTTTGGCCAGCATCACGGGAGCTAGGTGTCAGAAGTTCGTCCACAAGAACATTCTCACCCACTTTGGTGTCCCCCAAGAGATCATATCTGACAACGGCACCCAGTTCGAAGCGGCACCCTTTCAGGAGCTCCTTCGAGAATGGGGAATAAAGCACCGTTTCTCCTCCGTTGCCTACCCTAAAAGCAACGGGCATGTTGAGAACGCCAACAGGACTATAATGGAAGGGCTAAAGAAGAACCTACAGGACGCAGGAGGGAGTTGGGTCGACGAGCTCCCCAACATCCTGTGGTGCTATCGTACTACGCCGAGGAGGGCAACGGGTGAAACACCTTTTGCCCTGTGCTACGGCTTTGAAGCAAAGGCACCCACGGAAGTCACCATTCCCAGCCAACGGGTGGAGCAGTATGACCCTGAGGTCAACGAGGAAAACATGAAAATCAACCTCCACCTGGTCGACCAAAGACGTGAACAGGCATTCATCCGAGCAGAGAACTACCGGCGTCAAGTGAAATCATACTATGACGCCAAGGTACGTTCCAGAGAATTCCAAGTGGGGGACTACGTCCTCCGCCGAAGGGAAGCCAGTCAGCCGACGGAAGGAAGCAAGCTAGCCTTGAAGTATGAAGGTCCCTACATCGTCAGGGTCGTGGTGAAACCCGGCACCTATAAGCTTAAATGCCCAAACGGGACCAATGTACCACGAACGTGGAATGTACACCATTTGGTGAAGTTTTATCAATAATCCGAAGGAGGTGCAGCCGGCGAAGCCCTCACCCTTTGACGGGTTATTGATTGAACACCACCCTCGGCCCTGAGCCACTTATGAATAAAAATCATGTTTCCTTTGATTTCTTGGAATTCGAGTAGCACATTAACAGGCGCCCTCATCGGCCACCTTAGAGCGAAAGGCTCAGGCATGGCCGATGTGGCGCTTCGCATCTGCAGCCTTAGAGCGAAAAGCTCAGGTATGCCCCATTGTATTTTGTATCAGCGAAAGGTTTAGGCCCAGCTGAAAGAGCACGTCGTACCGCCCCTCAGAGCAAATCGCTCAGGTAGGGCCGACGATGTCCCCAGGACGATGGGCCCGCAAAACGGCCCGCGTCTTGAAACGGGAAGTTCACCGCGTCCTCCACGCGCCTGATCGCAGGACGACAGGCCTGAAATCATGGCCGAGGTGACAAAATTCCCAAACTCAGGGATGGGCAACGGCAGCCGTTGGAAACCAACCAAAAGTCTAGCCCACGTCATAAATAGGCGACGGGACCCCCCCTGAGATCATGGACGTTATAAACGAAGTCCAAACCGGCCGGAGGACTATCGACCCCTTCGGCCGAAGCTTGAAAGAAGGACACTCCCCGAAATAGGAAAACAAAAATAGGGAAGCCAAGGACTGCGTGCACTCGCCGGCCTCGAGCAGTAAAAATAAATCCCCACAAATCAGCCACACATTTGGCTAAGTACATATCAGTTGAATACAAAGGTAACACTACCAACAGGTAACGCAGACGAAGCGGCCACCCACTACGAGGAAAGTGTCAAAGACGGAGCATGCGCCCATAAAATCCTAACCAAAGTGGTTGGGTGAAACGAGGGTGGTGACCTTCATCGTCCATGACCACCTGAAGTGCCAACACTTAGCATGAAAACAAAGAATCATAGCCCGACACTTAACACAATCCTGGAGTGGAACACCGGAAAGGAGGCCTAGGACGAAACGGGCACTAAAACACCCGCAGGAAAATTGAACACACTGATGGCAACCCGTATCGGCCATAACATTTTTGCCGGCCGATAAGGGTGCTAAAATCCAGGCGGTTGCCTACGCCGGAAATTTCTGAAGAAAATTACCTAAGTGATTCCCAAACACTTAGAGAAAATTTCTGGAAAAAAAAATGTTCCCTGAGTGAATTCCAACACTTAGAGAAAGTTCTGAAGAAAGCAAATGCAAAGGGGAAGGCAAAACACCCGGGTGCCTTCATCGGCCACACCGCCCAACTTGGCCGACGACGACACTAAGCAGAAGAAAACTACATGGCTCAACACTTAGAGAAATCTCCAAAGTATTGAATAACGAGGGGACAGCCTTGAGATGAAGCGGGCACTCAAATACTTGCAGGTGCCCGTCTCGGCCTTGCCAACGGCCGGTAATTATCTATGTTCTGGTTTGGCACTTAGACAAATTTTGAAGTTCAATTAACTAAGGCAAGAAACATAAACATTTAAAGCCGATGGGGACAAGCAATTCATGCAATCCACAGGTTAAGTCCCATAGGGGAGCACTACGGCCATCACACTCAGACGGCAAACGTCACCGTTTAGACTACCGAAAAGGACACCGGGCCGACGGGATCACCACGTGTAGTATTGATTCAACACTTAGGATATTTTCAAAGTTTCGGGCAAGAGTGAAAGGGGGCGTAATACCAAGACGACGCCAACACCCACTCATTTGAAGCCTTGGTACTTAAAAAATTTTCTAAGTCCCATTTCCAACATTTGGACAAAATTCTACAAAAAAAACTTGAAAATAGGAGTAAAGGAAGAAAGACGACGAACAGACATGATGAGGCAAAAGCATACTTCATTAATAATAATTTGTTACACGAGGAGGGCTCAACGGCCATTACAAAAGGGGCATCACAACGGCCTAACCAAAATACAAAAAGATTATACAAAAATATTATGCAACCGATCAACTCTCGGGAACGGTCTCATTGGCCACCTGCTCCGCTTCGACCTCCTCCGTCCTATCACCCTCACCGGCCTCGCCTGCCGAGGAGACGACAGTATCGGTCATGGCGTCATCGTCAGAATAGACGGGCGAACCAATAGAAGAGCTGAGCACTGGATCCTGCCTCTCAGATGGAGGGAGTTTCGCTTTGGCCTCAGGATCCTTCATCAGCCGGGGAAGCTTCAGGTTCTTTTTGGCCCACTTCTTGGTGAACTTCAGCTTCTTGAACGCCCGGTGCAGCCTCCGGTATAGTAGCCGCTGCATCCTTTGCTGGCCCATATCATAGTAGACGGCCATCTCCCGAGAAAAGTATGCTTGGCCAGCAGGGCAGTTCTGGCCCCAATCCTCGAGCCGGTCCGCCACGACGTCGTAGCACCAGGGCTGGTGATCATCGGCCTTCCAGCCATCGGCCAGGAACCTCTCGATGGCGCCATCAACGGCCTTCTCAGCGGCCCTCTCGGGATCACCCTGAGCCCTGGCGACATCTTCGGCCCGAAGTAGGGCCTCATCGCGGCTTCGAAGGGCTTCATCCCTAGCCCTCAGAGCGTCATCCCGGTCAGCCGCTACCTGCCGGTAGGCCACATCAGCCTCATCAACACCGTTCTGGAGGGCCTTCACTTCCTCCCTAAGCCGGTCTAGGCAGGCCATGGCCTCCTCGGCCGAGGCAACTTTCTTCTCAGCCTCCCGTAGGTGAGCAATCTCCTGCTCTTGCCGTTTGTGGCTCTCCATCAGCATGAGAGCACCCTGCAACAAAACAAAAAAAGGAAATGAGAAAACGAGGACGATGCAAAACCTATGGCACAAAAGACGTAAAGTACGAAGAACTTACTTGGACGATGAGGTCCATGCCGCCATCGTAAATCCTGACGGCACCCAGCTTCTTCAGGTAAGCCCGATCCTCGACCGGGACAGCCTGGGCCAGGACTTCATCGCCGTCAACGGCGTCATTAAAGACGCCACCCTTCACGGGATACTCGATCTCGAGCTTGTAAGTCCCACCGGCCAGCTCCTTGCCGGCCCTTTGCTTCCGGGGCTCTTGGCCGGTAGGCGGTGGCTGACACAGGATCGCCGAGGAAGGAACCGAAACCGCGTCCACAACGGCAACGGCGCTAGAACCCCCGGCATCGTCATCCGGCATGGCCACACCTCCAGCAGCAGCATCGGCCGAAGGGGAAGCCCTCCTCGACTTCTTGGCTTGCATACCGGCCTCCGTAAGCTTTTTCTGGCCGTCATCAGCAGGCCGCTTCTTCTTCGGCTGGGTTGGCAGTTTCTTCGCCGCATCAACATTTGATGTAACGCCGCTCGCAGCGGCCACCTTTGCGGCCTCCTTTGCGGCCATTTCCTCTTTCGCCTTAGCTTTTGCTAGGGCCATGACGGATCTGCGATCCATAGCAAAGTCTGCACAACAAGGAAAACAAACAGTTAGCAAAACATAAAAGAAAACATAGGCGAAGATGCCAGAGAAGGTATTACCATCGGCTTCAATAGGAATGCCCATATCCGGGCCGTCGGCCTCCTCAAAGGTGGTGGTCATCTTCGGCCATAGCTCGAGATCACATTCCTTGTCACCATAAACATGGTACCTCATGAAGCCGAGGGCGGTCATTTTGTATTCTGTGATGTAATGTTTCACGCTCCTCGGCCCACCCTTCAGAAACGCCACCACCTGGGCATCCAGAATACTGCTCCTCGGCACGTCATGCAGGGTGAACTTACCGTCATGACCAACCGAAGGAAACTCCGTGTCGTCCTCACCCAAGGACACGAAGACGAACTTGCTCTTCCATCCGTGAATGGACGAAGGGAGATCAGTGAAACTCCTCTTCTTCGGCAGCTGATGGAGATTGGCGTAGCCAGCACAGTTCTTGTGGCTTCCTCGGCCAATCTGGTACAGGTTCATAAACAGCGCCGTTGTCGGCCTAAAATCTAGCTCATCACAGCGGAGAAGGAAGCCGACGATGAGCGAATAGCTGTTGGGAGTCAGCAAGGCCGGAGGGAGACCCACCATATCCTGATATTCCGTGATGAAGGGGTGAAGGGGAAACCTACGTCCCATTGCGAAGCTCATGGGGTATACTCCAAAATACCCCGGAGGTGGATTCAACACGTGATCCGTCGGCTTGGGCACACTAACCCGCCCATACGACCCCACGTACATCTGGGCCACCAGATAGTCGGCCGCACTACTCTCCGGCTTAATCAGATAAAGATTGCTGAGATCCAGGTAAGAGAAACCTGGACCCCTCTTCGGCCGCCGCCTTCTTATCGGAGCAGCTCCCTTCACAGCAGAAACCGACTTCGGGCAGGGGATCGCAACCGATGTAGACGCTCCGTCCCCAGCACGTGAAGCCCCTATTTGTTCACCATCAGACGACGAGGCAGCCTCTTCGTCCTCACCTTCACCCTCCCCAGACTTGAACGAGCTCAACTCCTCTATCTCCTCACAACACTCCTCTACCACCCGGTAATCAAGGGACCTAGCAGAGGGCTCATCGTCGTATGGGTAGTACTCATCGTCCAAAAGCTTCATTATAACAGTTAACTAGAGCCTAGATAGTCCTACTTTGGATCTAAAACGTCTATCTCCACTAACAAGGGATCAATGGCCTAGGAAGCGAAATAGGCAAATTACAGAGGGAAATTTCGATGAACTAACCTATGAAGCTTGGATGAACACGAAGAACACTTGCAAGAACTTTATCTCTCTAGAAAATTCAGCAGCACTTTGTTATCTCAGGAACGCAATGAGGAAACCTCTTCGGAGGGGGGTATTTATAGACCTTCCCCCAACGGTCACTACACGTGGCCACCTCCCATTGGCCACAGGAACGACCACCACCCTCAAGGCCCATTGGGCTGGGCACCGGTTCAGAAGTCGGGTCAGGCCCACTTCCACAACACCAACTCACCACTAATAAGCCAACCACTCAACGTCCACACCAGTAGAGCATGCTCGTATCGGCCTCAACACAGAGATACTTTAGATGGATAGATCACATTTCAAGGCAAGTCGACACCGGCTTGAACAGAATGCCAATCGCATGGTTTTCTCAACGGCCACGGCGGTAAAACCACCAAGAAAACCCCACGCCATTGGCCCTGTATAAAACCCTGATGATAATTTCTTGTAAGCGACATGCATCCAAGGGTTCTCCCACAGGGTTACCTTGACCAGGAAATCGCCAAGGAATTGGATTCAGGTGTATACAAGAGTCCGCTTCGGCCTGGGTACATCCTTTAGTCCTTCACCCCTCACCTACTCTTCGGCCCGAAGCAGTGGGGGACTTGGGGACTACACCGGCCTCAAGAATAGCAGGCAGAATGAGAAAATAAAAATATACTATGTCCAACACTACAACATTAGACATGCACTACAACGTCCATGACATCATGGTGCACCATCGGCCGCAGCAAAGCTAGCAAACAAAGAATTCCCTCCCATATCACTGATCACTACCGTCATCGTCCTCGAAAGCATGAACACCAGACTACGGACAACACCGCTTCGGCCAAAAAACACAGAACACGGCCAACAGCCAAGAAGCAAACTGCACCCTCATCGGCTACCTGGGAACAGAAGAAAACTCATCATCCTCGAACAGGAGACAACCACAAGGGCCTCCTCGGCCCCAAAGAGCCCAGAGCAGCCACCAACTGTCACGAGTGGGCATGACCATTCATCGGCCACTCGTGACAAATGGCGCTCATCTTTCCCACCAAGCAAGGACGCTCATCGTCCAACCAAAAGACAGCCCCAATGGCCTCCTCGGCCAACAGTACGGACTTTAACTAATGGTCAGAAGGAGTGAACAGCACCCTTAACGGACACTCAAGACGAGGGAGGCTCGTCGTCTTCAAGCGAGAACGCAACCGCAGTGGCCTCCTCGGCCCAAAAACAAAATCCAGCCACCGAAGGTCGTGAGAAGGAAAGAATGTCTTCATCGGCCCCCCACGACCGGAACGCTCATCGTCCACGTCAAGAGGAAGCTAAGGTAACGGCCAAACTCAGAACAGGGCCACCAAACGCCACGACAGGGAACGACCAACGTGGTCCCGCATCGGCCAAGAGCATCAAGCAAAAAAATCTACTCTCCTTCACTTCGTCTGCATCTCAGCTTAGAGAGTGGGGGACTCCTGATGGAGTATATGGGTTTGGGCCCCAGGACCCACATACTCAGAAGAACAGAAGGTACAAGCCACTACAGAGTGCCCTCGTCGGCCAAAGGACCCATGACGGCCGAAGAGGGACCAACTCAGAACATGATCCTGAAGCCAGGGAACCAGGGTGTCCTCGTCGGCCGTGCCCTCATCGACCGTGCCCTCGTCGGCCAGACCCTCGTCGGCCACGGAGGTCTCGCAGAACTAGATTTTACACTTATTCATTTATATATCCCATCATTTACTTTGTATTCGGCCCAATAGCGGTCCAGTTGTAAATGGGCCTCCCAAGCCCAAGGCTTGGGAGCCTAGCCCGTATTTTTCCTATAAATACTTCCTCTGGAGGTAGTTATAGGGGTTACAAAATCATTCTATTGAAGCATTTACTTGCACTTCTCTCTCTAGCTCTCACTTCTCTCTAGATATATATTCTATCAATACATCATATAAATTATTGGGATTATCCTACACATATTAGAGACCAATAATATTATGTAGATTATTGACTTGGTCTAAATAAATTAGAATGACACAAAAAGACATCTCGTGACAAAGGATAAAATAATAGGACTCATTTTTCCCATTTTTGAAAGTATTGGTAGATATTTTGAACCCCAAATTGATGGGGATCATTTGAGAACCATTCCACATGACTTCAGTACCTGCAAGACAAAGAAAAATGGTCGAGATTACTACATGGGGCGGCCATAGCTGACTTGGGGTCTGGACTTGACAAAATATCAAGGAGGGGAGACCCACCTTGCCAATTTCGGTACAAATTTAGGATGTGGTTTGTCTCCCTCCATAATCGGAGTTATACACTTATACTCATTCAAATGGAGTGGTTGAGATGTCCTTAGATAGATCTTGAAGTCTATTATCATTATTTCTGAATTTCTGGAGGAGAGGAGAGAGTTATATAGACTAAAAACGAGGTAGAGCGAACTGCAGCATAGAAACTCGAGCAGTTGGAGTGTTGGTATTGTTTGCTTCATATCCCGAGCTACACTCATCCAAAAAGGGAATGTGAGGTGTCTACGGAAAGCTATAAAGATAAGGAATCCTTGAAGGTGGAGTTTGCATCAAACGGAGTAGTATAAGGCCTCCAAATTGTCGAAAGAAAACACAAACGCGCAGAAACAAATTTGCTTCTCTAAAGTGAGTTTGAATCTAAAACTTTCCTTTTTCATTATCTAAATGATATGAACGATTGGTGGAACTACTATAAACTATTTCAATTTTATAATATGTTCTTTATAAGGTTACTTTATTGAAGTGTTAGATTCTAACCTAGAACAAACCTTGAAAGGTTAGGAAAGGAATTCGCCGGAAAACACCCATTCTAGAGGCTGTTTTCGTATCGTCGGTTAAGAGTTGAGCTAGCACCTTGAGGAGGCTGTCTAACACTCATTTCTAAGCAAGGAATCCGTTCTCAAACTTCCTTGCCCAAAGCTTTGAGCATTGGATTGAGAAGGAAGAATTTAAAGCTCATTTGAGGTGAGGATCGACATCTAGTTGAATTGCTTACACCTTGTAGGTTAAGAATGAGATTACCTAAATGTTTAAATCATGTTTTCATGGATTATGATGCTTAAATATTGATAAAATATTGATATATTTGATAAGGAATGAAATTTGAAATGATTTGAGGCCATATCAGGGCCGTCTCCAGGAATTTTGGTGCCCCAGACAAAAAATAACCAATGATATCAAATTGTACTTCAAATTAATAACATAATTAAATATCTGTATGAAATAATTTGAAAATTATAAAATCATTTTTTACTAAATGTAAAAAGAAATACCTGATTTAAAATTGATGTAAAGTATGTGAAAATATAAATTCTTCAAAGAAATAAATAAAATTATAAAAGTACTACCTAATAACATATTCTTCTTGCTTTTTGATGTGCAAATTTGTAAGTACATCACCACAATCAAGAGTAGATAACACTTTTTTAACCATTTGCAAGCACTGAGTATAGTGTTTGTCACTAAAACTCCGTTTTTTATCAACGAGGTAATCATCATGAACAGTAATTCTTATTGGGCCAGTTTATTCTATATATATAGGAAAATTCTCAGGTCCGAAAGTTCGGACCTGAGGCACCGTCCGAACACCGCCGTTTGGGGCGGTTCCCGGTGGAAATTTTCGATGAAATTTTTATGGTATGTTATGCATCAAGTATAGTTTATTCACACAAAACTTCAGCTCAAAACTCGATCCGGAAGGACGTCAAATAAGTTTTGGAATTTGACTGCGTTTTTCTATGTATAATTTTGTGCAGTTAATTTCAAAAAATTATTTGACGGCCTTACCGGTCGTATTTTCAGCTGAAATTTTTTGTGGATACACTAGACTTGATGAAGAACATACCATAAAAATTTCATCAAAATATTCCACCGAGAACCGTCCCGAAAGGCGTTGTTCGGACGTCGTTCGGACCAAAACCTGTTGGACAAGAGAATGATGCCCCCCTTGGGAGTGGTGCCCTAGGCCACTGCCTAGGTGCTTACCACCTAGGGCCGGCCCTGGGCCATATTGATAATATGAAATTAAATTGGCTATTAATGAACTATTATGTGAAATAGGCATTTTTACTCATGTATGAATTGTGTAGATACATAAATGAATATTTATGTATTAAGATTGGATTCTTAAGTTGTTGCCACATATCTCTAAATATGTAGGGATTTACAAATTGGAATATTTGATTTGATAGGAATAATCTTAATGGTATTGAAATACTAGTTAATGATTATTTTTAATTGTTAAAGAATTGATTCTAAGGGTTCGATTGTAAGTGATGCACTTGAATGTGATTCAAGTATCTAAATTGATTTAGAAAAGAGCTAAGATCATGTTATGGGCAGTCCTTAAGGATGTCCCAAAATTGTTTATTGATATGTCAATTCTAGGCATAGTTTTACTTAGGAATTGGACATGGTGCATGGTGATGTAATAGAGCTGAGCTCTAGAATGCATGGCGGGGTGATAGACTTGTAGTCTATGATTTGTATAGCTAGAGCCGAGCTCTAGGGCTTGCATGGTGATGTAATAGAGCCGAGCTCTAGAATGCAAGGTGAGGTATGTAATAGAGCCGAGCTCTAGAATGCAAGGATATGAATTGAATGGGGATGTAATAGAGCCGAGCTTTAGAATGCAATGAAATATATTAGGGTTGGACTCTATGAGTTGTCAAGACTGTTAGTCATGGGGAATGGGAATGGTGATTTCTAAATGGACATGGGCCAACGGGCCGACTACTTGACTTCATATAAAGTAAGTATACTTTCAAACGGGGTAACTTGGGGTTACGACACATATTGTACTATCACCCTATTTGAGGGTCTTGTGTTTGAAATACTTGTTGTATATCTATTAGATGTCATCCACACAAGTACTTTATAGCCCTATAGAGTACTGACCCCTTCGGGGGCGCCCCACCACAATTTCAGGTTGAGGCTAGAGCTTGCTTCATGTGCTCGTTGCTCGAGTGATTGCTCCGCAGAGAAGACTTGGTTCGTGCTTCCTCCATTCTGTTTTGAACAATAATAAACTTGCTCATGGATATTTTACTATAGAGCATGCATGCTCATGATTCGCCCTGTGTGGCATTTGTTTTAAACTATGTTTTCCGCTGCGTATTGAATTGCTTATTATGTTTGTTTATGAATGACTTATGTGTGAATGATAATCGAGACGCCTTGTATAACATGTATATGTTTGACTGTGGTTGACTATTCGTATTGTACGGCGGGTTGTTGACGTGTCCGGGTAGGTTCGGGGCGTGACATAACTGATCTTACTTCTCTATATGGTGGTGCTTTACATATCAATCCACGCTCGTCAATGTCTGCATCTAACCAATTCGGTGCATCAAACATGGTTTTTAATAATAATGTTATGATGAATACTTCATTTCTCTTTTCAAGATCTTTTACATTCTTCTAATATTCCATGGGAGAGTCATGTTAGTAAACAAGTAGAGGATCAGATAAAAGTAACAAGGCCATACAAGATACCATATGAGTATCACTAACATAGTTGGAGGTAGCAAAAATTGGAGCAAGGATGAAGACATAACACTAATATGTGAATCTTCAATCTTATCTTAAAAATTTGGTGGGAGAATATGGGAACTTATGATGAGTTTCTCACAATAAATAGCTTACAATGTCGTTGGGCTAAGATCTTAGTTGCAGTGAACACATTTCATGCTTTATATGAGTGACTGCACATGCATCCAACATTGGAGCAAGTCAAGAACATATGGTAATTTCTACTTGTGTATATCTATTGCTTTGTGTTCTTGTATTTTCATTATCATTTCATTTTAATATTACAACCTGCCTTGTTTAAACGTTGTGATGTTTGAATGTGTGATAATGTGTGTATGTATTTCAAGAACTGACTTATCATTTGTAGAGGCGTGAGGGAATGCGCATGTACAAAGATATTAATCATGGTCGATCCTTCAAATATGAACATTGTTGGGAGATCATGACAAAAAATCCAAAATTGTGCATGAAAGAGGTTACCAAGACCAATGATTTGTCAAGCAAAAACCTACCAATGCAAGTGGTGATACTCGAGTACCAACTACACCCGGTATCATTAATCTAGATGGTGCTAGTGATGGTAAATGCAGTGATATTGAACACCCCGAAGGAAGAAAAGCTACAAAAGAAAATTAAAAAAGAGGTTGAACCATGAAAAATTTCTCATAATAATAATTCTCATAGTTTTTTTCCTAAGATAATTCTAATATGCATGTTTGATAAGTGTTTTGATTCTATTTTTACCCCCTTCAATTTATTTATGAGGGAATTTGACTTTACGCCTCATTTTTTTGGGTAATATTGGACTTTGCACCCCATTTTCAAAACAAAAAAATGACTTTGCATCCCATTCCACTTAAAAATCATTTGACTTTGCATCACATTAAAAAAAGATTCTTCACAAAATGCCGGAGTGCAAAATCAAAGTTTTTTCAAAATGTGGTACAAAGCCCAAAACCACCCAAAAAGTGGGATGTAAAGTCAAATTCCTCCTTTAGTTATTACTTAC
The DNA here is from genome assembly GCA_945859875.1 of Cuscuta europaea. NCBI lineage: Eukaryota > Viridiplantae > Streptophyta > Magnoliopsida > Solanales > Convolvulaceae > Cuscuta > Cuscuta europaea. Next base: position 10,093,964 of record CAMAPE010000029.1, on the reverse strand, counting down.
ATATATGCAGGTTTAAATTAGCTAGTCATATATTAGGAATTTGTGAATATTTTGGTCACATAAATACATTGTTCAACTTTTATCACCTAACAATCATTCAGAAGTTCATTCTCTTCTACTATTACTCATTACTATTACATGTTACTAATTGTGAAATTAGTATATAAAAGGGCTTTTGAGCTAGCAGAAAATTAGTCAACCATATCTAATTAACACTTGAAATTAGTGTTAATAATTCAATCCTCCCTATGATAGACTGGGCCGGGTTTCAAATATTCTAACCGGCCGTGGCCCGTATGAGCCGAGCTGAGCTTTTTGGCAAATGGGACGGTTAGGTCTCATGGGCTCATGAGCCCGCGGGCTAAACGATGACCCTAACACATATGTATGGATTAATTAAATAACATAAAATGCCGATCAGTTTACATACATAGCCATTTTTCACTTTCTTGTACTACGTATTAAATTATTAATAGATACTATTGTACTATTGTTTCCATTCATCTTTATTGCGGCTATTATAGATTTTATGCTATTCTTATTATGAAAGTAAGTTTTATTTAATTTGATGATATTATTATATGTCATATATTCATTTTATTTTATTAATATCATGTGCTCCACAAATATTTTCATCTTTCAATTTTCTTTTATGATAAATAATTTATACTTTATACTATTTCTTTTTCATCCGTATAACTTTTAATTACACAATTTTCATTTTTTTAATCTAGAAACGGTCACATGAATTTGGGATGGAAGGGATAGTAAATAAGTAAAAATGTAGAACAAGTATTCGGTTTTGGCCTGCCTAGGGAGGTTTGACCGGAAGCCTTCGCCTTTCATAACCGCGTCTCTATATTATCATAGCTGTTTAATAAGTCGTCGTCTGGGTTCTACCATCATCATCAAGCCGTTGTATGTAAATAATATAAATACTCCATATCTGTACATATTTGAATTTGCTCGTTCCTCTTCTTCAATCCTATCTATCATTCAAACAGCGTCTAGATTGTCAATAACTCAATCTTTTCTGTGGATTGGTTTTCTTTTGGCACGCGGCCATAAATCTGCGTAATTCCAATTCTCCAGTATACTCTGCGTAAATCGGACCTTTTTTATATTTTTCGCCAGCGTCTTCAGGATCCGAACAGTCTATTGCTTTTCCTGGTATCTTTCCTTCCATAATCTTAGTTCGATCTGTTATTTTGTGTCTTCATACAGATCTATTCTCTCAAGTGGCTGAAACAGTTTGTTCCTGCTGACTTCCAGATTTAACCCGGTGACAAAAAAAATGTTTGGTGTCAAGAAATCCTCCTTGCACAGGATTGCTAAAACCCACTCAGTTGATCCTGGATTTTCTACCCCTCCTCCTACTTCAAACCCTTTCGACTCTGATGATGAGTACGAAAAGAAGAAAAATGTTAAACCCTCAAGGAGTTCTTCAGAGCCTGCTCTTGTTGCTCCAAACTTGAGCTCTAACCCTTTTGATGATGATGATGATGATGAGACTAAAGGGGTTCCCTCCTCATCTGCATATCCTTCGTATACATCAACAGACCGAAACAGATACAAGGATGGTTTCCGTGACTCGGGAGGGTTGGAGAGTCAGTCTGTACAGGAACTGGAAAGTTATGCTGTATACAAGGCTGAAGAGACTACAAAAGCAGTTAATGGTTGTCTGAAGATTGCTGAAGAAATGAGAGAAGATGCGACTAAAACTTTGATCAACCTACACCAGCAGGGTGAGCAAATTACTAGAACTCACATGGTTGCTGCCGAAATTGACACAGATCTTAGCAGGGTATGCATTCCTAACTCAAGAAATCCTATTATTTTAATATGTATAGATTATCCTTCAAACAACAGACTTAAAGATGCTAAAAGTAATTGCAACCTGTTTTTAGTTGTATATTGACCATTTCGTGCAAGGCTACCTATAAAGGGAATCCTCCTTCACATTTCAGATTCAGAATGACAATAGAGAATATTAACTCTTTGCTTCTGGAATGCAGTTCTTAGTTCTTACTATTGATAGCTGACTTCAATAAAATTGAAATTAATTCAGGGTGAAAAACTTTTGGGAAGTCTTGGGGGCTTATTTTCCAAAACGTGGAAACCTAAGAAGAACCGCCCAATAACCGGCCCTATTATCACACGAGGTTAGGTTTTTGTAATCTCTTTCATAAAAGCATGATGGGATCGATTAAAAAAATGACTGCTTCTTTTGGGATGTTGAAGTAGGTTACTGTTTTTGCTTGACTGTTTTTGGGGTGTTGCAGATGATGTAGTACAGAGAAAGGGTAATCACTTGGAGCAGAGGGAAAAACTGGGGTTGAATTCTGCTCCCAAAGGTTACTCAAACACACAAAGATCCCTTCCTGAACCAACTAATGCATTGCAGAAAGTCGAAGTAAACCTTTTTTACTTAGGGATTTTTCTCGTTATGTGTATTATTGTTAATGTTCTTATTATTAGTAATATCATAGTAGTCATGGCGCATGGCGATTGCCATGGCTCAAAGGCAATTTTCATGGTGTATATACGAATGGCGCATAAAGCACATATGGCGCTATGGCGAAGAACACTTTTTCATGGCGATAGCACATATGGCGCGCGCCATATCTAGCCATTGACTACTATGATTAGTATTCTTTTTATTGATCTGAGAACTTCATCTTTTGTTTACAACTACATCCTTAATTTGTTGAGTAATGTTGGGGGGTCATTACATTGGTACATTCTAGAGAGACTCTTTTGTGGCACATTGTATTGGACGATCATCACATGTCTAACTTTTCACCATCAATGAATGTGTCACACATCTAATGTTTTCCTCAGAATGTATGAATCTAATGTTCTCTTTGGATTATTATCTGGCCGTATTTTACTAGAGAGTTGATTGAAACAAAAGGACAATTTTAGAGCTCTAGACAAAATATTTTTATTAGATATTCTCATGATTGCTCACACACCATGCACCACTTCCTTTTTCTTTTTCTTTTTTGGTCCTACCATACCATGTCTTACAGAAGCTCACAAGTGCTAAGAAGCACGAAAACATCACAGTGCTCATGTTTCACCATTTCACAAGTTCAAAAACTTCAAGTTATATTTTCTGCCCCGTTTCCGTAATTGAAATATTGATAAACATATCTCCTTAATCAATTAGCGTTTTGGAAATGTTAGGTCTTCACGTTATGGATGAGAGTCGGTGAATAAAGAACAGCTCTAGGAAGATTTCCATAAATAAAGGAATGCTTTACAAACAGATCATGTATAGCAGAAAGCTTGACTAAATGGTGTTTTTGTACAGGTTATAGATATATGCAAATGCGAAAAAAGCAGTTAATCTGATTCTTGTAGTGGGTTTTGAGCAGGTGGAAAAGGCAAAGCAAGATGATGCACTCTCTGATCTAAGTAATCTCTTGGGGGAGCTTAAGGAAATGGCCATTGACATGGGATCTGAAATTGAAAGGTATGCTCAAGTTAAAATTTCCTTCAAAAAAGCATTTCAGTTGCTTACTTGTTTTTGTCTTTCCCCTTCCGGAGTTTCAAACATAGCTGATTAGCATAGTCCTTTTCTCTTCCAAGTGAGCTCTCACACGCACCTTTTCCCCTTATATCGGGCCCGCCCTTATGTGTGCTCAACTGAACATGAGAAACGTTCATTTACAATGCTTGCAGGGGGAATAAAGCCTTGGACCATCTTCAGGATGATGTTGATGAGCTGAACTACAGAGTAAAGGGTGCCAATCTACGTAGCCGCCGTTTGCTTGGGAAGTAGAGTGATATTGTTGTGCAATCAACAAATACCACCCACCCCCGTCTTCTTACTAAGATCCTCATGGTCTGTAGGCAATAATAATAAATGGTGATTCTTTCTTATGTTATTGGTATGCCTGATTCCTTGATGGCCACATTGTTGTTATGCATAGGAATTTCTCTTACAGCAAGTACCTCAACGTTTTCATTCATTCAACGACCGAAGTTGCTGTAATGCTACCATGTGGACACTGTTTCTAGTATAATGATTTGCATATACCTTTGTTGTACACTTGATTAATTTATTTAAGAGATTTCGCCTCAAAGTTCTCGCGTAATTGCAGATTTACAAATTGAATCCTTGTCAAATTGCTTCTTTTTCTTTTAATTCAGGTTTGAATTATCAATGAATTGGAATCTGTATGCTTTATTTCTTAATTCTGTATTCGGCAAACTATCAGAAGTACCACGTATAAGGGAGGTGTATATTTCTAAAATTCAAAAGCATATATACAGGCGTTATAAGGTTTACCCCATATTGAAGACATGAGATAGACATATTCTAACCTCTGTGGAAGGCAAGCAATTAGAGGATCAAAGAAGACAAATCAAATAATCAATCAAAAGATTGAACTGAGCCAGAGTTACATGAATGGAGTCTAAATAAATCATGATATTAGGAATAATTGATTTTTTTTATTTATACTTAGCTAGTTCACATTTTTGTTTTATGCTATAAAACGAAGGTCTTCATTTGAGAGGTAGGACACCGTTATTTTTGGGGATATCTTCAGCTTTGTCGAAGCGGCAAGAATAAAAGATGAAAATAACATAACAAGTCAACAACAACAATAACAACATCCAAGCCTTAATCCCAAAAGAATTTGAGGTCGGCTAACATGAATCGATCTATGATATCGATGCCAAAAAGAGAAGGCGGACAAGAAAATGAAAAAAAGTAAGATAAAATGAATAAAATAAAGATACATAAATATAAGATAACAATAACACAAGAATATAATCAAGATAAAAGAAAAATAAATAAAAGAGCATAAAAAGCTAGAAGATAAAAATAACATAAGAATATAACAAGATAAGGAAGATAAACGATAAAAGAAACAAGAGAGGAAAGGTAGACAAGACATCAATCGTCCACATGGATGTGCGCTAAGGATGGACTAAACCGGCCCGGGCCGGCCCGGAACCGGCCCGGCTCGCTACTGTGCGGGCCCGGACCGGACCGGACCGGGACCAGTTGGCCGGTTCCGGGCTTTTAGCCCGTTTAGGCGGGTCGGGCGGGCCGGGCTCAGGCGGTTCGGGCCGGGCCCGGGTCAATTTTTTTTTGTTTTTTCAATTTTTTTTCTTTTCCTAGGGTAGGACTGGGTGTTTTGGGGAGGTTTGGGGGGTGGGGGTGAGGGGGGGGGGGGGGTCGGGGGATAACAAGAAAGCAAAAAAAAAAAATTAGACATTGAACCGGGCCCGGTTAGGCCCGGACCCGCTATCAACCCGGGCCGGTTCCGGGCCCAAGGATTTGCAAAAAAAGCCCGCCCGGGCCCGGCCCGGGTCCATCCCTAATGTGCGCCCTCCACTTTGCATACTCCAAAGCCATACTCTCATCCAACCCAAGAAGACACATATCAGTTTTGATTACTCTAATCCAAGTCTGTTTGGGTCTTCTCCTCCCTCTCTTCTCTGACTCTTCTCCCCACCCCTCAAGTCGTCTAACATGTGCATCACTCGGTCTTCTATGCACATGCCCAAACCATCGCAAACGAGACTCCTGCATCTTATCTTCTATAGGTGCTACTCCCACCTTTTGTCTAATTACCTCATTCCTCAGGCGGTCTTTTCTGGTATGTCCACACATCCAACGCAACATACGCATCTCTGTCACACTCATCTTTTGAATGTGGCATTGCTTCAGCGCCCAACACTCTACGCCATATATTAATGCCGACCTAATTGTTGTACGATAAAATTTACCTTTCAGTTTAGTCGCATACCTCGATCGCATAGAAATCCTGAAGCACTTTTCCATTTCATCCACCTAGCTCTGATTCTATGACATACATCTCCATCTAATTCGCCATCCTTCTGAATTATGGATCCCAAGTAACGGAACATATCACACACCGGTATCTCCTTACCATCAAGAATAATCCCACTGTTGCTATTGCTTCTACCTCCACCGAACTTGCACTCCATATAGTCAGTCTTGCTTTGGCTCAGTTTGAAACCCTTGCTCTCCAATGTTTGTCGCCATACTTCCAACTTTGCTTTAACATCGGATTGTGTCTCATCAATCAATACAATATCGTCGGCAAACATCATGCACCACGTTATATCTTCTTGAATTGACTTCGTAAGTTCATTCATGACTAAAGCAAATAAGAAAGGACTCAGAGTAGATCCTTGGTCCACTCCAATAGTAATAGGGAACTCTGTGGTCCTCCCTACACTAGTGCGGCCGCTTGTAGTACAAGCATCATACATATCCATGATGATGCTGATATACTTACGTGATATGCCTTTTCTAGTTATGGCCCACCAAAGAACTTCTCGAGGTACCCTATCATATGCCTTTTCTAAGTCAATGAACACCAAATGCATATCCTTTTTAGTGTCTCTGTACTTCTCCACAACTTGTCTAAGAAGGTGAATGGCCTCAATTGTTGAGCGTCCAGGCATAAAACCAAATTGATTCTCCAAAATTTTCACACTTTTACGTAGTCTTTGCTCAACCACTCGCTCCCAAAGTTTCATGGTGTGACTCATAAGCTTAATCCCTCGATAGTTAGCACATTCTTGTACATCACCCTTATTTTTAAATAAGGGAATGAGAGTACTCTTCCGCCAACTCACTGGCATTTTGTTGTTTCTCCAAATCATGTTGAAGAAACGTGTTAGCCACTCGATGCATTTCTCTACCAAACTTCTCCAAGCCTCGATCAGTATGCCATCTAGTCCCACTGCTTTCTTCCGGCCCATTTTTCTCATAGCCTCTTTAACTTCTGTTGTTTGAATCCTTCTCACGAAGTCCCTATTTACCATACACTCTGGTATAGTAAGATCATCAATACCTTGGACTTTATTCCCGTTGAACAAGGTATCAAAGTATGAACTCCACCTCTCTTTTATTTCTTCGTCGTCCATTAGTACCCTTTGATCGACATCCTTCACACACTTAACTTTTCCGATATCTTGAGTCCTACGGTCACGAAGGCGAGCAAGTCTGTAGATATCTTTTTCTCCTTCCTTAGAATCCAACTTTACATACAATTCCTTTTTCACTTTTCCTTTGGCTTCCTTCACAGCTTTCTTTGCTCTTCTTCTAGCCTCTTTGTACTCCTCTATGTTCTCGTCGCTCCAACTTTTGCCCAATTTCTTATAGCATTCTCTTTTGGCCCTTATTGCTTGTTTCACCTCATCATTCCACCAAGATGTGTCCTTTTTTGGTGGCAGACATCCTTTAGATTCTCCGAGTATCTCCTTCGCCACTTTGTTAATGGTGGACTCCATTGATAACCACACATCATCCACGTGTGCGTCATTATCATTAGACCAAATGTCTTCCTCCAACATTTTGTGTGCAAAACTTTGTTGGAGATTCCCCTCGAGCCTCCACCATTTTATCTTTGGCTCCCCTTGTACCTTAACTCGTCCACTCTTTTTACCTCGAAAATCAAGCACAAGCATCCTATGCTGAGTGATAGCACTCTCACCTGGGATAACCTTACAATCAGTGTAGCTAGTTCTCCAAGTCGTCTATACTAAAAAGTAGTCAATTTGGGTACTATTAGCTCCACTTCTATAGGTGACAAGGTGAGAGTCTCTTTTCTTGAACCAAGTGTTCATCACAGCCAACTCATATGTCGAGGCAAAATCCAGAATGTTCTTCCCCGCTTCATTTCTTGTGCCAAAACCATGTCTGCCATGGACACTCTCAAAACCATCACGATTTGGGCCCACATGCTCGTTGAGGTCGCCTCCTATGACCAGCTTCTCTCCCTTTGGCACTTGTCGCACCACTTTCTCAACATCCTCCCAAAATTGTTGAGTGATAGATGCATCCAATCCCACTTGTGGTGCATAGGCACTAACCACGGACACGATCTCATCCCCTAATATCAACTTAATGCACATGATGCGATCGTTCTTCCTAAACACTTCAACCACACCGTCAACATAATCATGTGCCACCATAATGCCTACTCCATTTCTCTTCCTCTCTCTCTCTCCCCGAGTACCACAGCTAAAAACCTCCGGGATTAATCTTGCGTGCCTTTTCTCCAACCCACTTAGTTTCTTGCATGCACATTATGCTGATATTCCTCCTCTTCATAACCTCGACTATCTCAGATGATCTTCCCGTAAGAGAGCCAACATTCCATGTCCCAAAGCGCAATCTAACACTCTGCCTTCTCTTATTCACCCCACATCGACCCCCACCATGCCCTTGCATATTTGATTTAGCATTCTTATCACCACACCCAAGCCTATGAAGTGTAGCGCGCCCTTGCTCATTTGACACCACTCCCAGGCGGAGGGATGACACGTCGCTTACGGGCGACGACCTAGCTATAGCGATATTCATATTTCGATTCATGTCATGTGATGTGACTAAGTGATACTATTGGCCATCACGCGCCTACCACAGCACCCTCCTCCTTTATCCTGGCTTGGGACATGCATGATACCAAAAAAATGATCTCATGGCGGAGTTGAAAATAACATAACATAGAACGATAAATAAAATAAAATAAAAGATAAAAGAGAGAGAGAGAGAGAGAGAGAAGGAAGAAAAGAAATCAATCGTGCACATGTATATGCGTCCTCCATTTTGTTCTATCTAAAATCACTCTTATTCAACCTCAAACAAAGCATATCAGTTCTAATTCTTTTAATCCAGGTCATTTTGGGTCAAGGCTCAAGAGCTCAAGAGCTCAAGTGCCCAACCAGATTCAACTCGGAAGCCTCTAAAGTGGGGCTTCATTGCCCAAGCTCTAATAGTTAAATGCAAGCCATGTGTGTTTTGTGTAGTGAAAAGTGTAAATAGATCCCAGGAAAATGGTGTCTCATTGTATCATCTTGGAAATCATATGCATACATAGAATCATACAAAGAAAAATAACTGACTGATTGTTTACAGATCCTATTCCAACAGACCTTATATGAGCATGGCTAAGGCCATCTCCAAGAATCCAAAGTTGTAAAATCTTAAAAGTGCTAGGCATGTGGCTAGGAGAAAATGAATCAACTTTAAGCAGCATTTAAATGAAATTAGCTGGAACTTAATAAAAAAAAGTCATCAGGGTTAATCAACATAAATCCCCTACCTAAGCATGGATTTGTACAACAATGCAAGAACCACAAACAAAACATATTGAATTGAAGCAACTAGGTGATAGTATAGAATTGTTATTGTTTATATTTGTAATTTTAACTAGTTTTTATTAGTTCTAGTTATGGAAATTACACATTTTTTGTGTAATACTTTATTTTCATAATTATTTGTAAATTATTTAGATTAGGACTATTGTGAGCTAAACAGGTCAAAGATCATCCAAGGGATCAAGATCAAGGAAAGTCCAAGGAGACAAGAAAGATTTTGATTTGGAAAAATTACTCTTATACCCGGTCGGGTATAGGCAATACCCGATCGGGTATTTGCTTGATTCGATTGTCCAAATCAAATCCGGGAACAAATGTTCGTGGGAGCATTATTTCGTAAAGATTTGTCACATACCCGATCGGGTATGCCCAGAAAAGTGAATTTCTGGGAAATTTCCTAAGATACCCGATCGGGTATCCTATATACCCGGTCGGGTATCAGACCCTGCAGCTCCCAAAAGCCTATAAATACACCCCTTTCCTTCACAATAAAATGACCAATTCACATATACTCTTAAGCTCAGTTTAGAATAACATTCTTTATATTTTTCTAGCATGTTTGGTCTCCAAATGAAGAGCTAAACTTCCATTTCTTGGTTTTGCTCTTGAAGCTTGTTGATTATTAAAGTTGTGAGTTATTTTCTTAACTTCTCTCCTTGAATATTAATTCTTCCCTTAATCTATCTCTATATTAATGTTGGGGAGTGTTGCTGAGATGACAATTAGTCAACATCTCAAATACTAATTATTACTAGAAATGATTAACGAATCGATGGTTAATCGTTGATGGTTTCACAAGTAAGTAACTTCGGTTTATTAATGCACGGTCGTGGTTAATAAACTTAAGAGGGATTAATTTTGTTGGTTAAACCGAAACCGTTGTGTTGAGGTTATCAATCTCAATTGCTTTCATCAAGGAGTCGGAAAGATAAAATGCTACTATTAAATCAGGATAAGGCGTTGTTCTATATTTGATTAATAGTAAAAGTTATTAATGAACGGTCGTTGTTAATAACTTCCCTCGATGAATTGGAGATACTCCTCGATTGAGTATTCGAGAGGGGATAAGTTATAGATATAACAAGGATCGACTAAACATATCAACAAGTGGAAAGTAGCAAAGCCAAGTTCTTTTTATCTTTGTATTAAAATCATTAAGTCGTTCATCTTTAAATTAATTAAATCACTCAATCCCAAAACCCCCTTTTATTTACTAGTTCATAAAAAGAAAAGTATTCTTTTCCCTGTGGATACGAACTGTACTTCACTATACTATGTATAAGTGTTAGTATTGAATTTATTTTGACGCACTACGACAAAGTGCTCGTCAAATTTGGCGTCGTTACCGAGGAAAGACAATTATTTTCTTTTTATTTCTTTCAAGAAAAATCAAAATAAAAAAAATAAAAAATAAAACTAAATAATATTTCTATTCTTTCGAACTTTGTTTGAGTATATGGTAAAAACTCGTTCTATAAACCTATTCACATACCAAACAAATCCCGAAATAGAACAAGCCTTCGAGGGGTTGAGAAATTTATTTCAAACGCTAGCTCAAGCTCTAGCGAATCAGAAGAGTCGATCCACATGGCTCTCGAGACAACAACATTGAGGGAGCTCACAGTTCCAAACATGAACCAATAACCGCTATGTATCACCTTCCCTACTCTTGATGAAGGTGCTACATTTGAGCTCAAATCGGGGCTCATCCATCTACTTCCTTCATTCCATGGTCTACGAGGCGAGGACCCAAACAAACATCTTTCGGAATTTCATATAGTTTGCACTAGTATGAAACCGAACAATGTTACAGAAGAATAAATCAAGCTACGAGCCTTTCCATTCTCACTTAAGGACACGACTAAGGATTAGCTATTCTATCTCTCTTCGGGGAGTATAGATACATGGGCGGCAATGAAGAAATGCTTCCTAGAAAGGTACTACCCCGCTTCCTTCTCATCATCTTTGAAAAAACAAATAAGTAACATTGATCAAAAAGATGATGAGTCCCTATATGAATATTGGGAGCGATTCAAAAAGTTATGTGTTAGTTGCTCATACCATGGGTACACGGAACAAGACCTCATCCTCTACTTCTATGATGGTCTTGCGGATCAAGATAGGCACATGGTGAATGTGGCGTGTGGAGGGGGAATTGTAAACAAAACCCCTTCTCAAGCAAGGAATCTAATCTTGGAGTTGGCCTAGAATTCAAGATATTACAATGGGCGGTCCTCAACCCGAAGGGTTGCTGCAGCGGAGTCCACTCCATCATTGGAGAGTCAAGTAGCCAGCTTGACTTCTTTGGTAAAAGATTTTCTTTTAAATCCCAAACACAAGAAGTCAAGGTTTGTGGCATTTGTGCAACACAAGGGCATCCTACCGATTCATGCCCTTCATTTCACGAAGAACAAGTCAACGCCTTGAATTTCCAAGGCCATCAACAAAAGAGGTACGATCCACACTCTAACACTTACAACCCCGGATGGAGAGATCGTCTCAATTTGAGATATGGAAATCTTCAACAACAATCATTCCCAAATCAACAAAGCCAAAGCTCCAACTCTAACATGTCCACGGAGGACATGTTTCGAACTCTTGCTACCAGCATGACCACCATGCAACAAAGTGTGGCTCAATTTCAAGAAACGACCAAATCTAGCATCCAAAATTTGGAAAACCAAATGAGCCAAATTTCGAGTGTTGCGAGCCGACTCGAGGTAAAAGATTCGGGTAGACTCCCATCTCAAACGGAGCAAAATCCGAGACAACATGTTAATGCAATCATGTTGAGGAGTGGGGCAACATTGAAAGAAGTGCATGAGGAAGAAACGTAAACTCAAAAGGAGGTTGATCTTGGAGAAAAATTTGAACCGACCGAGGAGGAACCAATGAAAATCAAATTCCCTCCACTATCATCATATGAACCATTTCCTCCATTCTCTGAGGCGCTGAAAAACACAAGAAAGCTGGAGAATGATCGGGACATCTACGAGACCTTCGCCAATTGTGAGGTAAATGTTCCACTCTTGAAACTAATCAAAAGTGTTCCCTGTTATGTAAAGTTTTTAAAGGAACTATGCACAATGAAAAGGAAAAAAATTGAAGGGAAAACAAGAGGTTAAGGTTAGTGAACGCGTGTCAGCAATTTTACGGAGGAAACTCCCGAAAAAATGCAACGATTCAGGCATGTTCACTATCCCATGCAAAATAGGGGACACTTTATTTCCTAGGGCCTTTTTAGATTTGGGAGCTTCAATCAATGTTATTCCATATTCATTATACAAGTCCCTAAAACTTGTCCCAATGCATGAAACTATGGTAGTAATTCAATTGGCAGATAGGTGTGGCACATACCCAAAGGGTGTCATAGAGGACGTACTAGTAAAAGTTGAAAATCTGGTTTTCCCTGTTGATTTCTATATTCTTGAAATGGAAGCCGATAACCAAGTTACATCCATCCTTTTGGGAAGACCTTTCTTAAAAACTGCCCAAACAAAAATAGACGTGTCTAATGGTTCATTAACTTTAGAGTTCGATGACCAAAAAGTAGAATTCAACATCTTTGATTCTACGAAAAACACATTAAAGACCAATCTCTTTGTTCTCTAAATGTTTTTGAACCACAAACACCACACGTTTTTGTTGGAAAAGAAGCTGAGAAAATCCCACTTTTTGAAAAAGAAGAACAAATTGAGCATAGGTGATTACCACAGCTTACGCGGCGTTGTAGTAAAACGGAGTCTAACCTTTTGGTTTTTCCCCGAGTATCATGTCTCTTGAGGAATGACGGAGGAGTTTCTTGATTTTAAGTCCAATCACAGGTTATCGCAAATTATTGGAAGCTTTCCAAATTAAAACTTTTGATTTGTTTTCTAAACTAACTTTTGAAAAAGAAAGTAAATTAAATTATGCAAAATACTAATAATGGCTCAAAAATAAACTAAATGAAAAATATAATATTAAACTCTAAATGGATTGATCAATGAAGGGCAATGAATTGAATTATAAAATATGGGTACATCCTTTTAGCTTGTACCTAATAATTAGGAGTAACTAAAGATTGGACCGGTAATTTCTTTTTTCATTGACAAGATTTAAGTTACTTTCACTAATTTATCCTATTTCTAGGCTTCATTAATGTGTTTAAAATGATTGGCCTAAATTATATTCTAATCTCATAGACAAGATAGATATAACTTTCCGCATTTTAGCTAACAAAATGGTCAACTTCATTAATTAATTATATTTCTCATATTAAACAATTGAATTTATTCCTCATAGACAAAGATTAAATTCTATCCATTAATTTATCCTATTTCTAGGCTTCATTAATGTGCTCAATATGTTTGGCTTAAACTATTTATAATCTCATAGACAAGTTATAAATAATCTTCCAAAGTTTAATTAATGAAATGACCAAATCTATTAAGTAATCAAATTAATCATTTTAAACAACTAGTCCATAAAATTAGTTAAACTCCTAATTTTCGGTCAAACAAGGTCAACCCATATTCTTTAATTCAACTCATGCCCAAGAGTAAATTAATTACAACAACTCATTACTAGTTTTAACACTTTACATATAAAATAAGATATGATCATAAATCATAACAACAAAATAAAACAACAAGAATCTACAATTTTTCACTAAGTAGGATATTAATATAACAACAAGAACTATTTTTCTTTAAAAATATGGAAAATACGAAATTCTTAAAATTAATGCAGAGAATGTTTCACTAACATTTGGAAAATAAAAAAAAACATATTCAGAATCTACACGACGAGAAGATGAATTTTCATATAAATAACTTACAAATTGGAGCTAAAATGAGAAAGATATGAAAGATTGAAGTTGAAAGTCCAACAATGGTGGAAATCCGAGCTTTGAGGAGGAAGAAGACACCCTTTTTTATCTGAGTTGGGTGTGAGATGGTGTGTTTTGAGTTAGGGATGGAAGAGAGCTTTTATATCCTGAGTTTTATGGAAGGCGGACAAAAGGGCGGCCGCCCTCCGGCCATGGCCGGCAGCCTTCGGTCACTTCCCCGACAAAGCTATGTGTACGCGTCAAATCCGGCGCAGGCGGCCATGGAGGGAGGCCACCCTCCTTGGCCGCCTCCCGTCTTGTCTCAGCGACCGGTAGCTCAAAAATCACATCCCAACGCAGGCGGCCACGGAGGGAGGCCGCCCTCCGTCCCCCGTCGGCAGCCTTCCATCATTTTGTCGTTATGCAAAGTGTTGTGTGCTAAAACTGTCAAAAACTCGTAAGCGCCCAGAAAGGCGGCCTCGTTGTTGACCGCCTTACGGCAAATGAAAAAGTTGTCTTCACCAAAGTTGTATATATCTTTCGTGGCTACCTATTTGAATTTTAATTACATGCACTGGATTTGTAGTTTATGAGATATGACCAAAACGGTGAGCACGTGTCACTTTCCATCGCAACTGCAAATGTGTGACTTCTTTGAGCAATATGGCCATTCTACGATTGTTATTTGGTTATATGTTCTTCCTAAGAGCTGTAGATCAAGAAGATTTCAATGTAATGCAACTGATATCACAAACTTTGGGCATTCATGCGCCAAGTTATGATCAAAATACGAACATGCGTCTTTATGCATCGTCCATTTTCATCAAAAGTGGCCATATAGGCGACCCCTTCTTGGTTTGTGAGCTTCCTTGCATGATTTCTTCCTCTCTTGGACTCTTCTCATTGAACAATTTGTCAATATATCTTGCAAACTTCCGTAGAAATTTATTTGTTGGCAAAAAATGTCACTTTCTTCACGCAATTGACCCGAAATTTCGCCAAACATGTTATGAATGTGATTTTTACCTGATTTCATGAAACTTGAACCAAAAGATATATAAAACATGCCTTGTTTTTATATTTTCAATCCAAAAATCTCTTAAATTTGATAAGAAAAGTAAGTACAAAAATGGACTTATCAATCTCCTCACACTTAAGCGTTGCTTGTCCTCAAGCGACAAATCGGTTGCAGACACACTCAAAAAGGTAAAACCTGACCGTGTTACAATCGAGTTGCTATTAAAGAAATAGAAACAAAAACCTCTTCTTTTATTCTCAATTTTTAAACATTTTAGAAAAATCACCCAAAATACAAGAATTTAAAATTATTATTACTTAAAAAAACTATTGATTATGTTAAACCACCAATCAATTCCTTATCCCAAGGTTTTCGTTATTCTAGTTTGGACATTCATTTTGTTCATTAATTTTTTTTTCCTCTTTTTTTAACTCTTGTTGGCGGTGTTATCCCATGGTAAATGCATATTTCATTCTCACACACTATGATTAACGAATGAAATAGAGCCCCTTTTCGGAGATGAAATGGTCCTATAACAATGAGTTTTGAAGAGTTTTATTAATAATAGCATTTTTGATTTAATGAATAAAATGAATGTCCAATTAAAACAAATTTAGCCCTTTACATTCACAACCAAAACCCATAACAATTTCAAGTTTTCTAAAAATAATAATAAAAGTAAATTCATATAACAAAAGTGATTCTCTAAGCTATTACGTGATTGATAACAAATTGAGAAATTAATGTTTCATATAAAAAATAGTAAAAAGATTGTTCTAAAACAATGTTTTAACTTTTGAGTGTAAAACGCAACCTCCTCACACTTGAGTTGGACCTCGCCCTCGAGGTCTCTTTTTAATGCACAAAGTTTTGAAATAAAGGCACATTTTTTTTGTTCTTTCCTCACACTTGAGTTTTGAAAAGATTTTGTGAAGAGGAATGATGAAAACAGGAATAAAATTGTTTTAAAAATATCCTTACATAATCCATAGTCGGTTTTTTTTTGAAATCGGGTCAAAACGTTCAACTCACAATTTATTTATTGAAGTACAACCTGCAATCACACAAAACAAACAAACAAAGTTATGAAAAACATGGGTTGCCTCCCAAGAAGCACTTCTTTAACGTCACTAGCTTGACGTTTGAGAGAGAACTCTCTGTAATGCATATCAGTTGTGGAGCACTCATCACTAGTGCCTCCACCTTATCCTCCAGGTATGCAGTCAGATGGTGTAGACCTTCGAACTCTCGTGACCACCAAAATGTGACATAATCTTCAAAGAACACATCGTTCGAACAAGGAATTAACACATATCCTCCATCACTCTCATTAGTAGAATCAACAAGTATTTCAGGATCAGGTGCATCTAGTGTCTCCAACCGCTCAAATGGAGCCATCAAGGTAAAAGTAACTTGACTAGAGATATTTCATACTCCTCTTGATGTGTTTTCTCTTCTTCATCTATGCCCTCAACATGAAAATCACAAGGTTTAAACTCGGTGTCACTCTCTAAGAATACATCCCAACTTCCTAACTCACTACCCCCATAAATATCATCTAGGCAAACAGATCCTTGCCTAGCACAACTATGTTCATCATCATTGAGTAGAGAGTCAAAGAAGACATCATCGGACAATGTTTTCTCAACATCACATGTTTCATCATCTACTTGATTAGGCACTTGGGCTCGTGTAGGATCAACATATTCATCAAGGCTATCTTTCAAGGACTCTTTAAGTGAGAGGTCATCCATAGATGGTAGGGTAGAGTCGGTGTCACAAAGTATTTCCTCGTCTATGATCTCTTCATCAACCTCAGTGGGCAATTTTGGATTGGGTTCTTCAAGACTAATTTCTACGAGGATAGGCTCTAACTCAGTAGCAATGAGAGGCTCAAAAGAAGTAGGGGTGAAAAGAGTTTCAACCATCTCGCCCATAGTTACCGCAGCCTCCTCAGATTTAGCACCTTCCTCGTATGTCTCCTCTTGAACTTTGTGTTCATTGTTATAAATGATTTGTTCAAACAATTTCTCTAGACTCCCGTCACAAGATGCTAGTTCAATCCTTGCTTTTTTTAAGTCTTCCACACAATTGAGTAAGGATGATTTTAAATTTTTGAGCTCGTGTTGAGGATAAGGTGAAATTCCAGAGTCATACTCGTAGGAGTACTCATTTGTGCTGGTGTAATGGTTTTCTAGCCTTTCGTGGTAATTTTCATGATAATTAAAATTATCATGATAATTACCTTGATAGGAAAAATCATCACAACCTTCAAAGTTTTTCCCTTGGTGGAAATAATTATCTTGAAATTGGTAATCTTCATACCCCAAAGGTGGATTTTCGTACCATTGATTGTTATCCTCATAACCTTGCTCATAGTATCCTTCATTTTGATTATTTTGAAAACTTTGTTGTTCATAGTATGGATAGTGATATGATGGTTGAGAATGAAAGTGTTCACTTGAGTAATCCATGAGGAAATCTCAAGCAAACACGTGAGAACAAAACAAAAAAGAAATAGAAAGTCTCCCTAACTTGAATTCACCCATGCTAAAATCAAAATCAATATTTCACCGTGTCATTCCCCGGTAACGGCACCATTTAATAACCGCTTACGCGGCGTTGTATTAAAACGGAGTCTAACATTTCGGTTTTTACCCGAGTATCGTGTCTCTTGAGGAATTGCGGAGGAGTTCTTAATTTAGTCTTAGTCACGGGCTATCGCTAATCGTTGGAAGCTTTTTCAATACAAAAGAGGGTGATTGTGTTCTAAACTATGCCAATTTGTAAAATTGTAACTAGGAGCAAATTTCAACTAAAGATGAAGGCTTAAGATCAAATATTCTAAAGATTAATGAAAAGATTGAAGCAAATAAGGGCAATGAATTGAGTAACTAGAAATGGATATATTCTTGGAACTAGTAATTAAGGGAATTAAAACTAAAATTGGACTAATAATTTCTTTTCTCATAGACACGAATAGAAATTACTTTCATTAATTAAATAAGGGCAATGAATTGAATAATTTTTCGACCGCAAACCACCGCAAACCACCACTACACCACTGTCAACCACCATCTTCTCCACACCACGAAGCTTGGATATCTCTCATATTACTCTTTCAACCTGTTGGGGGTGTAATATTTCGGATATCCATCCTTCTTTCTCGCAAAACAATTCGCACATTTACTATTCACCCATAAGGTCAACGCCCATATCTCAACATCTACTTGGCCAATCTTCGGTTTGAGCATGGTATGAGGTTCGCCTTGAGGAGGGGATCAAGCATATCAACTTTGTTTCATCATCAGCTAAGTCCGTACAACGAGCTACTGTTCATTGCCAACTCCATTGGTACGGTTTCTTAGCTCAAATCAGCAAAAAACTTCAAGGATTCCCGTTTTAGAAGGGGTTGCTATTCTTAGCTTCCCATTCCATGGTGTAAGGTTCTTTTTGTTGATTGTCCTATAATCAACATGCCTAAGTCCACGGATAAGAAGAAGGAGCCCCCTGATCCAACTAAATCTTCGTTGAGACTCAAAGAAAAGGCAAACAACAAGGAGGTGGAACAAGCACTTTCAGCCATGGACCAAGTAAGTGATTCAGAGCTTGACTTGAACTCAAATGTTAGTGATTTCGAGGGGTCTTCTACGCCTTTTCAACCTGATTTTTCTGCCCAACCTCCTGAGCCAAAGGTTACCTCTCTACCCCCTTTAAAACAAGCCATTGACACACAAAAAGTTAACTAAGAAATTGTGTTGAAAGAACAAAATGTTGGTCAATTGGAGGAGCCTATGGGGGGGGGGGGGACTACGGATGTTGTTATTATTGACAAGGAGCCATTGAAAGCAGATATTAATGGGGCTGTAATTGAACCACAAACATTGAAGAATGTGAGTACAAATGATCTATATGTTGCTGCCTTGGGCAAATCCCTTGTCCATAAAGAAACCGAGACTTCTAAAGTGCCATATGCTTCACTTTTTAAGGACAATAGGGAGCCTACAAAAGGTATGAAGCTCAGGTTTATTGAACCAGTTGGGGATTATGTTGATTTTCATCAAAGAGTACTGCCATCTATGGTGGAAATTTGGGGGCATTGCCTCGTAGGTTATTTTGCAGGAAGATACCCCGGTTTCAAACCTATACAAGAACTTGTCTCCAAATGGAGTGTGCCTTGTAAAGTAAGAACTCATGACAAAGGATGGGTCATCTTCAAGTTTCAAGGGGAGGAGGACAGATCTAAAGTCCTCATGGAAGGGCCATATACGCTATTTGGGAAGTCCATCTATCTTAAAACACTCTCGGATGACTTCTCTTTCGAAAGTGATGAATTCCTCAAGGTGCCTATTTGGGTGAAATTCTCAAATCTTCCTCTACAAATATGGAATGAAGATGTTATAAGTGAGATAGCTTCAAGAGTGGGTGTGCCCTTAACCACGGATAGGGTCACACAAGAACGGGCAATATCAAGGTATGCAAGAGTTCTTATTGAGGTGGATGCCTCTAAACCACCTCCCCTCACTTTGAAGGTGAGAATGCCGAATGGTAGGTTCCATTTCCAAAAGATTATATATGAAACCTTTCCAAATTTTTGCTTCCATTGCAAGTCCTATGGACACCATGCATTTACATGCAAGATCCTAGCCGAAATGGAGAGGAAGGAAAGAGAAGAGATGAAGAAACAAGAGCAAAGCAAAGAAGACCAAGCTAAGGTGGATAAGGTCAAAGGCATCACACCGGAGAGTAATGCCGCGGCATTACACGGGGAGACATCAAATAGGGGTTCAAGCAAGCACAATGCCGCGGCACTACATGGAGAGACATCCAACACCGGGGTTAACAAGCCTAATGCCGCGGCCATGCCTAATGCCGCGGCTTTAGACACTCCTTATATCCCAAAAGAGGAACACCCATTTCTTAAGGCAGCCCGCCTAAAGAAAAAGAAGAGGAAGCCAAAGAAGAAACAACAAACAAGGGAGGATGGAGAAGTATCTTCGGGTTATGAAACTTTACAAGAGCATGATGAAGAGGATGATCAACCAAGAAGGATTTCTAGCTTCAAGGACTTTTTTGATGACGAAGTCATTGTGGAGATGGAAGCGGAAGAATTTGGGGAGCCCACCATTAAAGTGGTACATGTAGATGAGGTAACCGAGCCCACAATTAGATTAAACCACCTCCTACAAGAAGTAGATGGAACCAAACCAGGGGTATACTTCACCAAAACATGTTTGGAGAAGCTCCCGGGGTGAGAAGAAAGAAGAAGGAATATGTCTTTTCATCACTTTTCATGAGAAGTGTGTTTAGGCATTACCTTTATAGGTACTTCGAGGATGGTCACATAATGGGCAATGGAAGTAAAGTGAAAGATATGAGAATGTTTAAAGGGAAAACAATCCGGGTTGTAAGAGACATAGAGGCATATTTGGATGACGTAATCACAAAGATAGAGTTCCAAGAGGGGGAAAGACCGAAGATACACTTGACACATTGTGATGATGTGAAAGTGATGATGACTAGATTGGACAACTACTTGGATGAGGAGGAAAGCTTGGCACGCAAAGGGATAACCTTCACCACCGAATGTCTAAAGACTCTTCCCGGGGCAACTCTAACGGAGCAAGGGTATGAGTTCTCCTCTACTTTTATAATAAATGTTTATGATCTTTTCCTTGCTAGGTAGGAGCAAGGCTGTGAGGAGTACCGAGAATGGAACAGAAGGCAATGGGAAGTGCCTAGGCCGAACAAGAGGAAGGGGAGGAAAAACTAGCATGTTTTTTATGATAGTTACATCATGGAATTTAAGGGGTTGAATCAAGCCTCAAAGCAAAATAATATACTTAACTTCATAAGGGTTAATAAGGTACGCATTTTTTGCCTTCTTGAAACTAAAATGTCATTAACTAGTTTTGCTATGTTTATGAAATTTAAATTGCCAAATTGGATGTATGTTACCAACTTTGATAAAATAGGTGGTGGCCGAATTGCTATTTTGTGGGATCCTTGCTATGTGGATGATGATATTTTGGAAGATGATACCCAACATGTGCATGCTAGATTTAGGTGTAAAATTATGCAAGTTTGTTTTTATGCCTCTTTTGTGTATGCTTTGTGTACGGTTATGGAAAGAAGAGTTCTTTGGGATCATTTGAATAGACTTAGTACAAATATTCTTGGACCTTGGGCTGTTTTGGGGGATTTTAATTGTGTTGGGGCCCCTCATGAAAGAAAAGGCTCTGCCCCCCCCCCCCCCCCCCCCCCCACGGGCTACTTAATGAAGGACCTTAATGAGATGAAAATCCAAACTTATCTAGATGATGCCCCTTCTACGGGTGAATTTTTCACTTGGAATAGAGGTGCCATTTGAGCTAAGTTAGATAGGATTCTTGTTAACCCTTTTTGGAGTGCTAATGGGATAAATTGTAGGGCTCATTTTTTTGAAATGGAATGTGAGTTTGACCATGATGCTGACCTACTAAGTTTTGGCACTACTATAAAAAATGGATCTAAACCTTTTAAGTTTTTTAACATGTGGATGAAACATGACCAATTTCTTGGTATTTTAGAGGATGTTTGGAATAGGAATGTTGGGGGGACGACTCAATTTCGTTTGGCCCGTAAACTCAAGCTCCTAAAACATCCCCTAAAACAACTAAATGTCAATGAATTTAGCCATATCTCGGCAAGAGCAAAGGAATCTAAAAAGGAGTATCAAAGAGTTTATCAATTAGCTCTTTTGGACCCCCATGATGATGCTCTTAAAGAGGAGATGGATGTTGCTAAGAAAAGAGCCCTATTTCTCAAGGAGGCCGAGGAAGCCTATCTCAAGCAAAAGTCCAAGGCTATTCATCTTATGCAATCGGATAGATGTACTAAGTACTTTCACTCAATTGTTAAAAAGAGGCAAGCCAAAAACTCAATTGCTTCCATTCGGCTTCAAGATGGGTCTCTCACCCAATATATGGACCAAGTAGCAAAGGAGTTTATTAGTTTTTTCAAAGGTCTTTTTGGTACTGTCGTACCTTCTTTTGATTTTGATCCTAATATTTTGGCCTCGGGTAACACCATAGACCAATCTCTCTTTGATAGCTTGATTACACCTGTGACTGATTTGGAAATCAAAGAAGCACTATTTGATATTGGGAATGACAAAGCCCCTGGACCGGATGGATACTCATCAACTTTCTTCAAATCCAATTGGGGGAAAGTTGGTGAGGATGTGTGTGCTGCTGTTAGGGAGTTTTTTGACTCTGGTAATATGCTTAAACAGGTTAACCATACAATTGTAGCTCTTATTCCTAAGACTACTCATTCTCCATCTGTTTCTGACTTTAGACTCATTTTTTGTACCAATGTGACTTATAAGATCATTACCAAGTTTTAGCATCTAGACTGGGACCATGTCTTTCTAGTGTAGTCCATCCATCACAGGGTGCTTTCGTTGATGGAAGACTAATGACTGATAACATTTTTCTTGCACAAGAACTGGTGAGGGGATATGCTAGAAAGAGGGTTTCTCCTAGATGCATGATTAAGGTTGATATTAGGAAAGAATATGATACTATTTCTTGGGCTTTCCTCGAAAAGGTCTTAAGGGGTATTGGGTTGCCTAACCTGTTTGTTAATTGGATAATGGAGTGTGTCTCTACCTCTTCTTTTTCAATATCTATAAATGGCATCTTACATGGTTGGTTTAAAGGAAAGAGAGGCTTGAGACAAGGTGACCCCATGTCCCCTATGTTGTTTGTTTTATGTTTAGAATATTTTTCCCGGATGTTAGCTATTAGGACCTCAAATCCAAGCTTTAACTATCATCCTTTATGTTCCAAACTAAAAATCTCACATTTGGCTTACACCGATGACTTAATGCTTTTTCCAAAGGGGAACCCAAGTCTATTAAGATTCTAGTTGATGCTTTAAATGATTTTGGAAAGGTTTCGGGTTTATTGGTCAATCAAGACAAATCTAATATCTTTGTGGGGGGAAATATTGAACACAAACTGCCATTCATATTACAAATGGTTGACTTCCAACAAGGATCTTTTCCGGTAAGGTATCTTGGCATTCCATTGGTCCCTTTAAAGATTTGTGTGGCCCAATTCTCTCCTTTGATAGATACGGTTACAGACTATTTCAATGCATGGAATACCAAATCCTTATCATATGCGGGGAAAGTTGAGTTGATTAAGTCAGTAGTCCAAGGGGTACAGTCCTTTTGGCTGGGCATATTTCCCGTCCCTAAAACAATTTTGGACAGAATTGTTAGCCTTTGTAGAATCTTTCTATGGGGGGGCAAACACACCAAGGTGGCTTGGGAAGATGTGTGCCTACCTAAAGAGGAAGGGGGGTTAGGGATTAAAGATACTAAGGTTTGGAATAATGCATTATTATCTCGTACACTTTGGAATATTCATGCTAAACAAGATACCCTCTGGGTAAGATGGGTAAATGGGGTCTACCTCCATGGGAGAGATGTGTGGACCTTTGTTCCACACAATAGGGACTCACAATTGATGAAAAGAATTGCACTGATCCGAGACTCCATTGTCTCCAAATATCTGTCTATAACCGAGACTATCACAAACCTTGGAAAGATGGCTCACAATGGTAAGCTCTCCTCTTCCAAGGTATATGACCTTCTTAGGATGAAAGGGAATGCTCATACATGGATGTCTTTCATTTGGAAGACTTATATCCCTCCTAAATGTTCGTTCATAATGTGGCTAGCCTACCGTAATAGACTACCTACATATGATAACATGGTTTATCTGGATATTGTTAATATTTGTCCGTTTTGTAAGGGTGGTCCGGAGACGGTACCACACCTATTTTTGAATGCTTTTGCACAGGGCAGGTTTGGAAGGATATTAAAGCATGGCTTGGGATCGCAAGGCAAATGTCATCTTTGAGGAGCGCGGTAAAATGGATCCAAAGAGATTGCAAAGGAGCACATATTAGAGCAAAGGCTACGAGGATAGCATTTAGCTACACAATCTACTGGATATGGAGAACTCGTAATGCAATCCGTTTTGATGGAGCTACTCTAAAGATGGATGAGATGGTTGCACATATCAAATATATGGTGTACAAAGTGCTATACTCATTATATCCGTACCATATGATCCCGTTTTGAATCATAAACTAGCCTCTTTTTGTCATGAGTTGATGGCTGCTTTTTGCTAGATGATGGACTTTAGATATTAAGCCTTGGAAGCTTTGGATGTATAGGGTATCCATACTTGGATATGCCTCCAATTTTTCTCATACGATGTACATAACTCTGGTTACTATCTATATATTTACATTTTCCCAAAAAAAATGGAAGAAAATGCGAAATACTTAATAAATATTCTGGAAAAAATCGAAGAACAGATCGAGAAAAAAAAGCACAGATTCAGATTCTACTGGTTGAGAAGATGAAAATACATATAAAGAACTTACAATTTGAAGCTAAAATGAAGAAGATATGAAGATTTGAAGTTTCTCTTTCTTTCACCCCCTTGAAGCTGCGGAAATAGAAGAAGAAAGGAGGCTTTTCGAACTGATTTAGGGTTGGAAGTGGTGTGTTTGAGTTCAGAAAAATCGGGCTATTTGTAGCAGAAAAAATCTCGTAGGCGGTCTGGAGGGCGGCCGCCCTTCGGCTTGAACCGGCCGCCTGCCATCTTTTCACCGGCAGCGGAACGTGGCAACGTCACTTCGCCGCTGGCAGTCACGGAAGGCGGCCGCCTGCCGTTTCTGTCTGACCGCCTGCCGTCTTTTCACACCGACCGGTCGTTAGTGAATATCTTGTGCCGTAGGCGGTCACCAAGGGCGGCCACCCTTCGTCCCCCGTCGGCAGCCTTCCATCATTTTGTCATTATGAAAAGTGTGGTGTGCTAAAACTGTCGAAAACTCGTAGGCGCCCAGGAACATACATAACAAGCAATTCAATACGCAGCGGAAAACATAGTTTGAAAACAAATGCCACACGGGGCAAACATGAGCACGCAGGCTCTATAGTGAAAAAATATCCATGAGTATGTTTATAAATGTTCAAAAAAACAGAATGGAGGAAGCACGAACAAAGTCTTCTCTCCAAGATGATCACCCGATCAACGAGCACAGGTAGCAAGCTCTAGCCTCAACCTGAAATGGTGGTGGGACGCCCCCCGAAAGGGGGTCAACACTCTATACAACTATAAAGTACTCGTGTGGATGACATCTAATAGATATACAACAAGTATTTCAAACACAAGACCCTTAAATAGGGTGATAATATAATCTAGGCCGTAACCCCAAGTTACCCCTTTTCAAAATATAATTACTTTATATATAAAGTCAAGTAGTCGACCCGTAGGCCCAAGGTTTGTTTACAAACCATCAACCCAATAACCCCGTGACTACCAGTCACGACAATTCATAGAGTCCAACACTAACACATATGTTTGCATTTCTAGAGTCCAACTCAAGTACATCACCATGCAAATTATATGACACAAGTTAATTACTCCACCGTGCATTTCTAAAGTCCAACTCAAGTACATCACCATGCACACCATAGGCTACAGCCTCAAATCTCTCATACATTTCTAGAGTCCAACTCAAGTACATCACCATGCATATCATCAATCACAACTCCTTGTCTACCCATGCACTTCTAGAGTCCAACTCAAGTACATCACTGTGTTATGGCATAGACTCAATTCATAAGCAAACCTATGCCTAGAATTGAGATATCAATAATCTATTTTAGGACATCCTTACGGACTGCTCATAACATGATCTTAGCTTCATACTAAATCAATTAAGTCACTTGAATCACATTCAAGCCCATCACTTACAATCAAATCCTTAGATTCAATTCCTTGACAATTACAAACAATCATTAACTAGTAATTCAATACTATTAAGATCATTCTTATAAATCAAATATTCTATTTGTAAGTCCCTACATATCTAGAGATATGTAACAGCAACTTAAGCATCCAATGTAATACATAAATATTCATTTATGTATCTACACAATTCACACATGAGTAAAAATGTTTATTTTACATAATAGTTCATTTAACTCCATTTTTATCAATATGATTCCAAATCATTTCCAATTCCATTCCTTGTCAAATATATACATATTTCATCAATAATAAATCTTCATAATCCATGAAAAACATGATTTATGCATTTAGGTAATCTCACGCTTAACCTACAAGTTGTAAGCAACTAGATGTCGATCCTCACCTTAATTGAGATTTAAACCTTTTCTTCTTGATCCGATGGTCAAAGATTTGGCCAAGGGAGTTTGAGAATTGATTCCTTGTTTATAAATGAGTGTTAAACAGCCTCCTCAAGGTGCTAGCTCAACTCCTAACCGAAGATATGAAAACAGTCCCTAGAACATGTGTTTTCCGACGAGTTCGGTTCCTAACCTTTCAAGGTTTGGTCTAGGTTAGTATCTAACCTTTTCATCAATAAATTAACTTTATAAGGACATATTATGCACTTTAAATAGTGTATCAAAGTTCCACCAATCGTTCATATCATTCGGAAAATGAAAAGAAAGGTTTTGGGTTCAAACTTACTATGAATACAAAAACGTATTCAACAAGTTATCGTTTTCCTTCGATGATTTGGAGGCCTTAAACTGGTCCATTCACTGCAACTGAAGGTCTTCAGATTCCTTATCTTGATAGCTTTCTGTAGACACCTCACACACCTTATTTGGACGAGTGTAGCTCGAGATATGGCTCATACAAGCAACTCTACGCACTGGAAAATATCCATGCGGCCAGAATCCTCTCTACCTCTCTTTTGTGTTGTGAGCTCCTATCCACACCTCCAATGATAAGAGTTTGAATGGAGGTTGTGATAAGGCTCTAGGAGCTCTCAATGATGATATCTAAGCATGTTGTTCACAAAAGAAGAGGGTAAGGTGCTTGATTGCAATTAAACATGGGGTGGTCCTCCTCTTTTATTTCTTTTTGTGTTATTTGAGTTCTCAACTCAATACGTCCGCCCATTTATGTGTTCTAACTTATTCTCCTTGTTTTGCAGGTTCTCAAGCCATGTGGAGTGGTTCTCAATTGATCCCAATCAATTTGGGGTCCAAAATATCCACTAATACTTCCAAAGATGGAAAGATGGGTCCTGTTGTTTTACCTTTTGTGATGAGATGTCTTTTTGTACTCATCCATATTTATTTAGGACAAGTCAACTCTCTACATCATATTATTGGTCTCTAGGGGTGGATTCGGTTCGGGCCACCCGGCACGTGACCCGGCCCGGCCCGGTACTGTGCGGGCCCGGGACCGGCCCGGTCGGGCGGTCCGGGATCGGGTGTGGACCCGAACCGGTGGGAATGGGCGGGGCGGGGCGGGCACGGTTCTGGATAAATGTGACCCGGCCAGGCCGGGTCGGGCCCGGGCCCGGGTCCGGTCTGATTTTAAAAAATTAAAAATTAAAATTGGGCTACTAGCCGTTGGGGGTGGGCTGGGGACAACCCAAACGGCTATATAGCCGTTGGGTGGGGTGCAGGGGGGTCCGGGGGGGTTGGGTGGTGGGGGGGTGGGGGGTAAAAAAACCTATAAATACTCCTAATCTTAAACATTTTTTCATATCTCTTCTCCAATTCTTCCTAAATCCTATTCTTAACTCTCTACTCTCTAATTCTCTTATTCTCCATTCTCCAATATATTATATTTATTATTTATAGTTTATATTAATTATCTACTTATATAAACTATAAATAGATATAAATAGTATTATATTACTTATATTTGTTATCTAATTATATATTACTTATATATTTATTATATCTATTAATATAGTTGGAATTATATCTAATTAATTTGAAGTCATTCTATTACTCCCATCCGAAAGACCGAAAGTCCGAAAGAGGTACGAAATTATTCTATTATTTACACTTGTTTAATTACTAGTTAATTTGCTACATTTGACTCTAGTTTAATAGTTAGATAAATAGTTAATTACTTTTTTACAATTTTTTATTAATTGCTACATTTGACTCTAGTTTAAAAAAATATGTTGTACACAAAAGTAGTTAATTCACTATTTAATTTGCTATAACTCGAATTAATAGTTAGATAAATAGTTAATTACTTTTTTACAATTTTTTATTAATTGCTACATTTGACTCTACTTTAAAAAATATGTTGTACACAAAACTAGTTAAGTCACTAGTTAATTTGCTATAACTCGTTTTAATAGTTACATAAATAGTTAATTAGTTTTTTACAATTTTTTATTAATTGCTACATTTGACTCTAGTTTAAAAAATATGTTGTACACAAAACTAGTTAATTCACTAGTTAATTTGATATAACTTGAATTAATAGTTAGATAAATAGTTAATTACTTTTTTACAATTTTTTATTAATTGCTACATTTGACTCTAGTTTAAAAAAAATATGTTGTACACAAAAGTAGTTAATTCACTACTTAATTTGCTATAACTCGAATTAATAGTTAGATAAATAGTTCATTACTTTTTTACAATTTTTTATTAATTGCTACATTTGACTCTAGTTTAAAAAATATGTTGTACACAAAACTAGTTAATTCACTAGTTAATTTGCTATAACTCGATTTAATAGTTACATAAATAGTTAATTAGTTTTTACAATTTTTTATTAATCGCTACATTTTTTAGATGGATCGTCCTAGATATTCGGTTGATATGGGTAACCTCGAGCGCAACCGAACGAAAGAGCTTGCGAGGAAGAGATCCCGCAAAGGTAAATCACATATCGGCTCTTCATCTCAAAGTCGAGATGATTTTGATACGGGTTACGCAAGGAGGGATGGAGATGCGATGACCGACGAACAACTAGAACAAGAATTGCACCGACATAATTCCCGCGTTTTTCAAGACCAACCGAGGACCATTGACGAAGAAGAGCTCGAGGACGAGGACGACGATGTGGAGGAAGTAATTCCGGAGAGCCACGACGACGAGGAGGAGGAGGGTGGCGGCAGCCATGACGCTGACCAAGCAGCCTCATCCCAAACAGGTACAAAAAAAAGTAAATCTGAACTAATGGCTAATAATTTTTCTAAGTGGAAGGACCCGAACACCGGGAATTGGACCGCAACTTGCAATTGGTGCAAGAAAAACTATAGCTTGGGGATTTCCGGCGGATACGGATCCGCCACAAGACACCTTAAGTCCAAACACCCGGTGGAGTATGCAAAATTAGGCGGCGGAACGGGGAAGCAAACGCAAATATCGAGGTTTGCAAATAACCAACAAGCTTTTGGTAATTTCTCATACAATGATGCACAAAATTTGACAGGTATGGCTAACTTACTTGTTGAAGAAAATCTGCCTTATTTGTTTTCTGAAAGTCTTGCTTTTCGTGATTATGCACAAACTTGTTTAAATCCACAATATAGAGGTTATAGTCGCAAAACGGTTAAGAAAGAAATTTCAAGGCTTTACGGTGCGGAAAAGGTAAGGTTACAAAATTATTTTGCAAACTTTGATGGACGTGTTACTGTATGTTCTGACATATGGGAGGATACTTATCATAATTTACATTATTTGGGTCTGACTGTACATTATATTGATAATGATTGGCATATGCATAAACGTGTTCTTGCTTTCCGTGAATTAAATGATCGTTACACCGCTGAACATATTTATATTTTGATTGAACGTATTTTAATTGAGTATAATTTAATTGATAAGGTGTTTGCTATTGGTTTTGATAATGCTACTAATAATACTGCTGCTATTCCTAGATTGCGTGAATTGTGTGGTTCTACTTCTTTGATGGGTAGATTTTTTCATCAACGATGTGCATGTCATGTTCTAAATTTATGTGTGCAAGATGGTCTAAAAGCGTTGGGAGCATCGTTGGAGGTAGTCAAGGGGGGGGAGAATTAGAAGTATTTGGGGTAATGGACAACATAGGAAAAAATGACATGATTATTTTATAGAAAGAGGTTAGAGATATGTGGCTTTTCCTAAAGATTTGTCTATTCGTTGGAATAGTACCTATAAGTTAATTGGAGTTCTTCTTAGATATAAACAACATTTTCCTGCTTTTATGAAACAATATGATAACTATATTATAAACTCGGCTGAGATCGACACCTGTGAAAAAATTTGTAATGCTTTGATATATTTTAATAATGCAACTGAAACTTTTAGTCATGTTTATAAACCTACCTCAAACCAATTTATTCGTGAAGCTGTTAATCTCGCCGGTGCTTTTTCAAATTTTGAGAATGCTGATTATGTGAGTTATTTTGCTAGTTTTATGAAGGAAAAGTTTTTAAAATATTATTCACATATTCCGCATATTTATGGTATTGCATTTGTTCTCGATCCTCGTTTTAGACTTGGTTCTTTAGAAGAATGTTTGAATTATTATTATGCTGCTTTTTTTGGTTTATTGCCAATGTATGAGGACAACCCAATTGATCCGAAAAAAGAATACAACGAGGTTAGTGATATATTTTATGCATTATTCAATGAGTTTCATGCACAATATGGCAATGCGCCCCCTCCCCCGACACAAACATCATCTAAAGGAAAATCAATTTTCAAATCTACGTTTGCCAATCTTATTAAAAAAATGAAATCAACTCCCGCTACACAACAAAGCACAATTAATGAGATTTCTTTGTATTTAACTTATGATGTTGATTTTGAAGAAGATGATGATTTTGACGTACTAAACTGATGGAAGGGAAAAGAAAGAATGTTCCCGGTTTTAGCAAAGATGGCTAAGCAAGTGCTATCAATGCAAGTTTCAATGGTTGCCGTGGAACAAGAATTTAGTTCGACTGGCAATGTCCTAACACAAACCAGAACGAGATTGAGCGCTGAATCTCTTGAGATGCTTATATGCTACCACGATTGGTTGAAAGCAGCCCGTAGAGCTCAAGAAATTGACATCACCTCATCCCAACGTTTTATGGATGAATCTACAACCGAGGGTGGCTCTACCTATGCCAGAGATTCCGATTAAAAACAATTATAGTTCCTATTTAATTTTCAAATGTAGTTCCTATTTCATTTCAAATAAATGCACTTGAAGTTTGTTTTTTAATACTTGTATAAAACTATAAAGTATAAAATATAAATTAAAAAAAAATAACCGGCCCGGCCCGGCCCGGCCCGGCGGGTGGCCCGACCCGTGACCCGGGCGGGTGGCCCGGCCCGAACCGGACCCGTCCAACCCTCGGGCCGGTCCCGGGCCCATGTGATACGAACCGGCGGCCCGACCGGGCCCGACCCGGCCCGAATCCATCCCTATTGGTCTCTAATATGTGTGGGAAAATCCCAATAATTTATATGATGTATAATTATAAAAGAAAACCTTATTCCCATTACTTAGCTCAATAATGCCTAAGGTGAGACCATAGGAGTTTGTATTCTTCTCTAACCAACACATGCACTTATTTGTGACCATTGACTTTATATTCCCGGGCTACAAGCCGTGTGGACCATACTCGAGTGGGCCTAAGGTGCCATTTTGAAATACTTGCTATTTTTAGCAGGTTAGGCCCAAAATAACATTTGGGCTGCCCGACTGTTCTTATTTTGCATCGAAGGGTTACGTATCCTTATTTACATAGTGTTGGGCTCTTATATCTAATAAGATTGCCCAATTAAGTATTTGTAAGCCCATTACTATTATACAAGCCAAAACAGTAATATTGATGGATAGTGTACCCGGGGGTAGCTTATCCGAGGGGTTATTAAGGGGAATAACTAGAGAGAAGTCAGAGCAAGTAAGTAGAGAGAGAAAGTATATTAGAAAGTATTCAGCGTGTTGTGACTTGGTTACAAATGGGGAAATGGGGTGCTATTTAGAGTAGCAATAAAAGCCGGACAGGGACACGTGTCAAGCGTCCATTGGCCGAGAGGTCACCTCAACTGGTTGGCGCTGGCAAACGCATATGGCCGCATTTAATGCGGCTGTTGGATGGGACGTTGTACAGGGTACGGTGATCCATACGCATGTGGAGCGGATATTATGTCGGAAAAGGCGCCCTCGGCAGTAGATGACTAGCCGAGGGCTCTGAGTACCGGGGACCCCCTTAGTGCCGAGGGCTCCAACTGCCGAGGGCTACTGATTTTCGCCGTTTTTCCCAGTAACTTTGTTTTCCTGTCTTGGCCCTCCTGTGAGAGTTAGAGCCTTCGGCCAGGGGGCCGAAGGCACCCCTGGTGCGCATTGTGGGCTGCTTGGTACTTTGGGCGCGGTGATTTGGGCATGTTGTGCTTTTTGGGCCTGTTGGGCCTTCATTGGAGTAGTAGGAGTCTGTGGGCCGGGGGTTCCCGGGCCATATACTCCATCAGGAGTCCCTCACTCCTTTTGCCGAAAGGTACTTGAGGGAAAAGGAGTAATTGTGTTTGTCCTCTGTCGTTGTTCCGTTGTAGTTTGTGGTGTTGTGGGTAGTTTGCTGTTTGTTTATTCTGCCAAGGGCAGTCCTTCAGTTACCCACATGTCGGGACTTGAGGGGTCATGTTTGTGATTTTTGTGATTTTTCCCGGGGGGGTTCTCGAGTCCCCCACTCCTTGAGGCACTTGCAAAGTGGTGAAAAGGAGTAGAGTAGTTGTGTTGCTGTTTTGGGCCGAAGGATGACGCTTTTCGTTTCATTTTGGGGGGATGCCTCGTTAAAAACCTCATTAGGAAAAACCCTGTGGGAAAAAATCCTAAGGCTACCGAAGGCACCGAATTCCCCCAACGATGAATCGAAAATGTGAAACCCTGGTTCGAAATGGAGTACAATGCTGATACCGAAGGCTATCCTTGTCCTGAGGGCTCATGTGTTGATTAGCCGGAGGCTTGCTGTCGATATCCTGGGGGGTGCCGAAGGGGAGTCCCTCAATCTGGGGATCGAGGGCGTAATGAATGTGAGTAGCAGTTGAAGTGTTACCGGGGTGTCCCCTGTTTGTCGATTAGTTGGTGAGGAGGGTATTCGAGGGCTCCCGTTACTTGTGTGCCGTAGGCTATCCGCCAATGAGGCGTATTCCCCGGGGGCTACCCGGCCCTCAAAGTGCTGAGGGGGGGATCCCCGAGGGGTGGCCTGTTATGAAGCCGTGGGCTTCTGATGGAGTGATCCCGAAGGCATCTGTTATGTAGTGTGCGGGGCACAAACCGGGAGCGTCTCTGGGTAGGTGTACCCGGGGGCTCTTCTTGATGAAGTGGAGTGAAGTAAAAAGCCTGGGGGCTAATTTCTTGGTTGATGAAGGAGTGGTCTGTCAAGTGTAGCCGGGAGCTCCCAGAATATAGCCGTTGGAGATATAGCCGTTGGAATATCTAACGTCGGGATATAGCCGTTGGGGGGGTTGCCACGTGGTGTGTGCTCGTTGGCTGCCCGTGGGCGGGCGTCACCGATTGGGCGAAACCACGGTTTGTAATGATGGCAGTCCAACCGGAGGCCCGGTTTCCAGGCCCAAGCCCGGATCCCAGCGCCTATAAATACCCCATGGCCGGACACCACTCTTCCTGTGCGATTACTTGTTAGCGAAGCTCTGCCGGATTTTTTCTAGAGAGAGAAGCACTGCCCTCGATCTAACTCCCGCTTTAAGGTCAGTTCCCCATCTGTTCTTCTCCCTCCTTAGCTAGCTGTAGCGGCCTTAGATCTAGGAGTTGTAGCCTAGAACACTTAGAGTTTTCGAGCCCTCGAACCAGTGAAAGATGTCCTCCCAAAGTAATTCCCAGGACATATCGACGGAGCCCTCGATGGAAGAGGAGAGCTTCTCGGACGCGGGGTCCTCGAGCGAGCAACCCTCGGCCCAGGAGGATGTCGCGATGGCGGTGGAAATGCAGAAGGAGTTGGTGGCCGAAGTCGAAGCCGAGGGCTTCGAGCAAGAGGCGGAGGATGAAGAGATTGCCCTCGCTGTACAAGTTGCAGAGGAGGACGAAGAGAAGGAGAGGCTGAGGGTGATCGTGGTTGTTCTTCCCCCTCGGGGTGCTGGTGAGGCTGGGAGCTCTCGGCCCCTCAACCTGACGCCGATAAGAGTGGCCCCCGGGAAAAAACAGGAGAAGAAGAAAATCGCTCCCAAAAATAAATGCATTGTTGCTGATCAGGGGAAACCCATAGATATGCCCGAGGGGTACTCCTGGCTGAATACTGCTGCCCTCGAGATAGGGTCGAAGGCTGACAGGGAAGATATGTACGTGACTCAGCTGCACGTGGGTCCTTCGGCTGTGGTGGTGGCGCCGGGCCCTGATGATGTGCTTTCACGGGCTCCCGAGGGTTGCATCGCCGTACACATTCTGTCGGTGTCAATGGGGCTCCGGTTCCCCCTGCACCCATTCCTTCGGGAGTATCTTCGGTATGTGGGCTTGGTCCCCTGCCAGTTGACGCCTAACAGCCACTCCTACGTGGCGGGATTCCTGAATCTCTGCCGGGCCCGAGGGGTGACCCCTAGCCTGGATTTATTTTTTCAGAGCTTCAACCTCTGCCGAGGGGGTCACGCGAACGCCGAGGGCTTCGCCAATCTGCAACAGGTAGCCCGGTGGAAATTATTCACAGAAGCGCCCTCGTCCAACAAAGGCTGGAAGGAGCGGTGGTGCTACGTTAGAATCGCCGAGAGCCCCTTTCCGAGGGAACTCCGGGATCGCTTCTGTCGGCATCCGAAGGTTGGAAGTGCTGCTCTGGAGAAGGATGGCTTGATAATAGCCAAGATCCCGGAGGGTCGTACGAAGCAAGTGTCCATTAAGGACTTCACTGCTGACAAGGAGCTTTTCGCCCTCGGCTTCCGCAGATATCGCTTCCTCGGCGAAACAGACGAGAAATATCCTGTGTTGGCAGGAGGTAGTATCCGGGGGCTTCCTGTTTCGTACTTAGGATTTTTTATTTTTTCCTCCTTTGTCTTTCGGTCTAACCCCTCTTTTTTTTGTTTGGCAGGTGTGAACATGGACGCTGGTAAACTCTTCGCTCTGAAGAAAAAGAAGGGCAAGGTCCAAGCCCAGAAGAAGGACCCCTCGGTCCAACCGCCTGTGGGAGCCTTCTTTCAAAAGGAGACTCCGGAGCCCTCTGCTGCGGAGGGAATTGATGGGGTGGCAGAGGGGGCCACCAAAAAGAAAAAGGGGAGCAAGGCGGTTGAGCCCCCGGCTAAGAAGCAGGGGGGTACAGGGGGTATCGTCGGCCAGGATGCCCCCTTGGTGATCATTGAGGATCGCCCTTCTCCGGATCCCCCAGTTGATGCTGCGGCGACAGCCCAAGCCAATCCTCCCTTGAGAAGCCCCCCTCGGGAGATCCTGCAGCTTTCCTTGGCCCCGGGGGCTTCTGTCCTACATGGCTCAGCGGAGCCGAAAGCTTTCTTGAGGGGGATGACCTCGGTAATGGACAAGGCTACCCTCTCAACCTATGATGATGAGGCCCTCGAGAACAGGATCCTTCGGTCTTCATTAACTGTAAGTTTGTTCCTTTAGGTCTTGTGTTTATCTTTTAATGTTCTTTCCACATTAATTTGACCCCTCCTCCCGTTGTTTATCAGGCTTGTGTAGCCCTCGGGGAGCACGCACAGAGGCTTGAGCAATGGCGCCTTCGGAAAGCGGAGCAGGATCGGGAGATGAAGGAGCTCATCCTGAAGAACTTTGATGTTGTAAAGCAGATGGCCATGCTGGAGGAAGATCTCCGGAAAGCTGCCGAGGGCGCTGAGCTGAAGACCAAAGCTGCAGTGGAGGAAGCCAGGCTTGAGGCTGAGAGGGCAGCTAAGAAAGCCGCCGAGGAGGCAGAGCTTGCCAAGGCCGAGGCCGTCGCCAAAGCCCGAGAGGAAGTCGTTGCCGCATTCATGGCCGAGGGCTGGAAAGCCGAAGATAGGCAGCAGTGGGTGGCCTCGGTCGTGGAGTCCTCAGTAGATGACTGGGTGAAGGGCCCCGGGGGAGACTGGATGGCGGAGAGGGGAGACAGTTATTACCAAGGGGGTGAATTCTTCACCCAGCACCTTGTGTACCGGAGGCTAGCCAGGCACTTCCAAGTCTCCCTCGAGGAATTTGACCCCTCGGCGTATGGCCTTCCTCCTCTGCAGCCAGATGTGAGAAACCCCCTCCCCCTGGGCGAAGAGAGGCATGTTATCCGTGACTCCATGATGATGGGGGGATCCGGGGACGGTGATGCCGAGGCCGCCATCGGGGAGGAGGTCACCTCGAAGCCCGCCGAGGAGGCAACAGCTGAAGAAAACACTTGTACTCAGTAGCTTTTTGAACACCTTTCCTTCTTGTTTGTAATGAATATTTGTGTACTCTCGGCCTCGTCCACATTGTAATATATACCTTAACTCTTCCCTTCTTCTTATGAATGAATACCGGCCTTCGGGCTTTTTGCATAATTCGTTTCCTTCGAGTGTTTTTCTTTGAATGTATGCCCTCGTTTCTTTTTGAATGTATGCCTTCGCTTTTCCGAATGTATGTTTGGGACTTAGAATATATTCTTCCAAGTGTAGTGCCCCTCGTAGCCCTCGGCTACTAGGCCTATCTAGTTAATGGCACCTTTGGTCGAGGGCTCAACGTTTAGGACTTAGAAATATTTCTAAGTGTTTGTTCATCTGTTGGCCCCCGGCTAATTCTTTCCCTCCGGTTCTATGTAGCCTTCATGAGATGACCGGAGGCGAGGTGTTTAGGACTTATAAAATCTCTAAGTGTTTGGATATCGTGTAGCCTTCGGTACGTGGATACCCTTCGCTGATTGGATGCATGACCGAGGGCCCGGTGTTTGGATATTGTGTAGCCTTTTGGGACTTAGAAGTTTTTCTAAGTGTAGTATGTATGGAGTAGGAGCCCTCGGGCAGCATGGAGATTTGTTCGAGGATCAAAATATGTAGGACTTAGAAAATTTTTCTAAGTGTAGCTTTACCAAGTCTTCAACCGTATGGCCCCTCGGGCAGCATGGAGATTTGACCGAGGATCAAAATATGTAGGACTTAGAAAATTTTTCTAAGTGTAGCTTTACCGAGCCTTCAACCGCATGGCCCCTCGGGCAGCATGTAGATTTGACCGAGGGTCAAAATATGTAGGACTTAGAAAATTTTTCTAAGTGTAGCTTTACCGAGCCTTCAACCGCATGGCCCCTCGGGCAGCATGTAGATTTGACTGAGGGTCAAAATATGTAGGACTTAGAAAATTTTTCTAAGTGTAGTATGTATGAAGTAGGAGCCCTCGGGTGACTGTGAGGCCCCTGTCTCAGATATGCCTTCGGTTGACTGGTGGCTCCACAGGGGGTAAAGCATTTAGGACTTAGATTATTTTCTCTATGTATTTCCTGCTGCTGGCTTTCGGGAGGGGGCCCTTCGGCTGTATATGTCGTATGTTCAGGATAGTTTCCTTTGTCTTGTGATGTTGGCTTGTGGCAATAAAAAGCCTTCGGTTGTTTGTTATGTCCCCCCAATGTTGCTATAGGAGAGTTTGTAGTCCAAGTCTAGCATAAAAATGCAGACTTCCTCGGGGATTATCTGGATGTATCCCCTCGGCATGTAGTGAGGTGCCGGAGGTGATTCTTGATTTGATTTGGCCACCATTTGATAGTTTTGTTATGTAGTAGCCTTCGGAGACGTTTGATTCGGCCTGTTTTGTAGTATTTGAACCTTCGGTTTTAGGTATAGCCGAAGGCAATCCTTGAGTGGACTTAGCCATTTGTTGATGATGTCTGTTGTGAATGGTATTCTTTGTACCTGTGAGCTTTCAGGTACCGAAGGTGTTCCCGTGGGAAGCCCTCGGTATGTTATTGTGAATTGTTGGTGTGATGTACTCATTGATTTCTCGCCGAGTCTACTCCCCTTCACCACCACCACCACCCCCCCCCCCCCCCCCCCCTTTTTCTTGAGTAGTGAAGGGAAGGCTTCAAGAAACTTGGTTTCTTGGTAAGGCGTGGCCTATCGGGAGGCAACAGAATACACCGTTAGCTCCCCCCCTCGGGTTAACCTTCCGAGTTCCGAGGGGATCGAGGGTCGATTCCTGGGTACAAGATATGGTGGTCTGTAGCCTGCCTCCCCTTGGGGGATGGCGCGGAAAGCGCCTCAGTTTTGAAAGTCGTCCCCTCGACGCTAGACATATTCGTGCCCTGCCACACCCTTAGGGTGGTGGCGCGGGGAGCGTTTCGATTTGGAAGTCGAATCCTGGGCCTTTATCGTTCCTGTCATACCCTTGGGGTGATGACGCGGAAAGCGTTCCGTTTTTGAAAGTCGAATCCTGGGCATTTCTCGTGCATGTCATACCCTTGGGATGATGACGCGGAAAGCGTTTCAGGGAAGGGTTTTCATTTGCACACTTGTTGCAAATGGTCAGGTGCACTACGTGCTGCCGGCACCGAGAGGTGGCGCCTTCGGTATAGGCGTCCTCGAGGGGTACGGCTTAAGAAACAACACTTGGTGTTTGTTCCGACGTACGGCCCCCGGCACTTGGTACCGAGGGGTCTTCTGTAAAAACACTTGGTGTTTTTCCTTCACTTGTCGTAGGGGATTGTTGTGTCTACCCTCGGTAATTGGTACCGATGGGTCTTCTGTGGAAACACTTGGTGCTTCTTCCCATTTGTTGAAGTTGATTGTGGTGTGTCCCCCCGGCACCAGGTGCCGAGGGGTCTCCTTTTGAGGACAGTCGGTACTTTGTTGTTTGGTGATAGTATTGTCTACCCTCGACACTTGGTGCCGAGGGTTCTTCCGTTGTGGTAAGGCCCTGGGCCTGGGGGTGATATGAGGGCTTGGCCCTTGTAATATTCTTGTTCCATGTTCTCGGTGTCTTCGAAATGTCTTCGTTCTTCAGAATTTTTAGGCCTTGGGCCGTAAAATAATACATTCACAAGTTTATGAGGGCTTGGCCGCTCTAGTGTTTATTGATAAAATTTAACTAAGTGATGTACATTCCAGTGTCTAGGGACTTCAGTCCCATTAGGACGTTTTAATTTGTAAGTTCCCGGTTTGATGATGGCTGCCACGATGTAGGGGCCTTCGAACTTCGGTGCCATCTTTCCGCCCTCGGTTGGTTGGCTAGCTTCCCTTCTTCAGAGAACATAGTCCCCCACTTGGAATTCCCGGGAGCGGACCTTGGCGTCAATGTAACTCTTCACTTGCCTTCGGTAGTTCTCCGCGCGTATGAAGGCTTGCTCTCGACGTTCTGAAATCAGGTGGAGGTCGAGGGCCATATTGGCGTCGTTGGCCTCTGGATCATACTGTGTGACCCTTCGGGTTGGAAGAGTTACCTCAGTGGGGGCCTTAGCTTCAAATCCGTAGCAAAGGGAGAAGGGTGTCTCGCCAGTTGCCCGCCGAGGGGTGGTACGGTAGGCCCATAAGATGTTGTGGAGCTCTTCCACCCAACCGCCCCCTTCGGCCTCCAGCTTCTTCTTTAGGCCCTCGAGCAAGGTCCTGTTGGCGTTCTCCACTTGACCGTTGCCCTGAGGGTAGGCAACGGATGAGAAGGTGTGTTTGATGCCCCATGCCTCTAGGAGGGAACAGAAGGGGGCTGCCTCAAACTGAGTCCCATTGTTGGAGATGATCTGTTGAGGGACGCCAAACCTTGTGAGGATGTTTTTAAGAACAAAGTGACGGCACCTGGCCTCAGTGATGCTGGCGAGGGGCTCTGCTTCCACCCATTTGGTGAAGTAATCGATGGCGACAATGATGTACCTGTTGTTGGAGGTACCCCTCGGCAGGGGGGCCACAAGGTCTATGCCCCATCGAGCGAAGGGTATAGATGTGCTGATGGGGGAATAGTTGACTGCTGGTCTGCCGGGGGCTTTCTGGAAGTGTTGGCATGTGGGACACCTCCGGGCAAGATCTGCACAATCTCGAGCCATCGTAGGCCAGAAGTAACCCTGGATTACTAGCCTTCGGGACATGGAGAAGGGCCCCTGGTGAGCTGAGCAAGTGCCACTGTGTACTTCATCCATCGCCACTTCGGCTTCATCTTGATGAAGGCACCGAAGTAGTGTCCCGTTGTAGGACCTTTTGTAAAGCCTCCCGTCTTCGATAACGTAGTTGGGAGCCCTCAGCTTTGCCAACTTGGCGCGGGCCTCATCCTCGGGCAGTTGCCCTGTGGTGATGAAGTCAACAATGTCCGAGATCCAGTCCTCCTGTCTTTGTTGTATATTCATGACGGGGCTAGCATGTATGCTAGAGAGGCTGAGTTCTTCTACTTTGGCAATCTTCGAGATATGCTCAGGGGATTCTGCCGAGAGTTTTGATAAAATGTCGGCCTCGGAGTTTTGAGCCCTCGGTATTTGAGTAAGAGAGTGTGCCTCAAATACCTTAAGCAACTCCTTGGCCGCCTCCTTGTATTGCTTCATTCTCCCTTCCTTGGCTTCGTACTCCCCAGAGATTTGGCCGACGACTAACTTGGAGTCGCACTTGACGTGGATTTGTCGGGCCTTCATGTTAGCTGCCAGCCGAAGGCCACAGAGGAGGGCTTCGTATTCGGCTTCATTGTTGGAGACTTTGAAGGAGAAACGGACTGCATAATAGGCCCGGAAGCCCTCGGGTGAGATGAGAACCACCCCTCCTCCACATGCCTTGATGGCGGAGGAGCCGTCGGTGTAGAGGGTCCACCAATCATCTGAAGGGGCCGAGGGCTCCTCGTCCGTGGCTGCCCTTGCCGTACACTCCGTCACGAAGTCCGCTAGGGCTTGGCCCTTGATGGCAGGCCTAGGACGGATGTCGATGTTGTATTGGCTCAAGAAGACAACCCATTTTACCATTCGGGAGGAGCTAGTGGGGCTCCTCATCAAGGCGTCGAGGGGTTGGTGAGTGAGGACCTGGACCGGGTGAGCCTGGAAGTAATGGCCCAACTTCTTGACGGTCCACACGATAGCCAATACCGTTTTTTCCACGGGAGAGTACCGGAGTTCCGTCTCCCTGAGGGTCTTGCTAACATAGAAGATGGCATGCTGGATGCCATCCTCTTCCCGGATGAGTACTGAGCTGATGGCAGCCGGGCTAACACCCAAGTAGAGGTACAGGATCTCCCCTACCTTGGGTTTAGAGAGCACAGGGGGTGAAGATAAGTACCGTTTCAGCTCCTCGAATGCCCCCTGACATTCTGAAGTCCACTGGAAACCGGCGGTTTTCCTCATGATCTGGAAGAAGGGTAAGGACTTCTCCGCCGATTTTGATAAGAAGCGATTGAGGGCTGCCAGGTGGCCCGTCAATCGTTGGACCTCCTTTACGTTGCGTGGGGGCTCCATGTAGATGATGGCCTGGATTTTCTCGGGGTTGGCCTCGATACCCCTTCGGCTCACCATGTAGCCCAGGAATTTGCCCCCCTGAGCGCCGAAGGTACACTTCTTTGGGTTCAGCCGAAGGCTAAACTTCTGCATGATGGCGAAGATCTCCCTCAGGTCATCAGCATGGCTTGCTGATTGCTTGCTCTTGACGATCATGTCGTCAACATACGCCTCCATGGTGCGCCCCAGGACAGCCTGGAATACCCTGGCCACCATCCGAGTGTAGGTGGCACCTGAGTTCTTCAGGCCGAAGGCCATGACAAGGTAGCAGAAGATGCCCTCGGGAGTCATGAAGGCTGTTTTTTCAGCGTCCTCCTCATGCATGTATATTTAATGGTATCCGCGGAATGCGTCGAGGAACGACATAATCTCACACCCCGCGGTTTCATCCACAAGTTGATCAATATTTGGCAAAGGGAAGGGGTCCATGGGACATGCCTTGTTGAGATCCGTGTAGTCCACGCACATGCGGAATGAGGGCGGTTTTTGTGCGAGGACTACGTTTGCCAGCCATGAGGGGTATTTCACCTCCTTGACGTGCTTGATAGAGAGGAGCATGGCGACCTCCTTCCTCACAAATTCCCTCCTCTCGTCCGAGAGGGGTCTCCTTCGCTGCTGTACTGGTTTGGCCAAAGGGTCCACCGAGAGGCGGTGGGTGATGACCCTTCGGCTGATCCCCGGCATGTCCTCCGGCCCCCATGCAAAAACAATGGAGTAGGCGCGGAGGGCGCTGATGATGCCGGTCTTCAAATCTTCGGGGAGCTTGGCTCCAATCTTCACGACTCTCTCCGGCTTGGCCGGATCGAGCGTGAAGTCTTCTACCTCCTCGGCTGGTTCAGCCCTCGGCCTCATTTCCTCCGCTTCCACAGTTCCGGTGATGGTGTCAACGCGGAACTCCGTCTTGCTAACCTTCTTTGTAACTTGAAGGTAGCAAGCGCGGGCAAGCTTCTGGTTCCCCCTTGAGTAACCGATTCCCCCCTCGGCAGGGAATTTGAGACAGAGGTGCCTCATGGAGATGACGGCTTCGAGATCCTCGAGGGCTGGCCGGGCGAGGATGATGTTATGGGCGCAGTCGATGTTGACGACGACGAACTCCACTTCGAGCTTGGCTCTATGGAGGTCGTCGCCGAAGAATACCGGGAGGGTTATGACCCCCTCGGAATCAATGGTGTCGCCGGTGAAGCCGGCAAGAGGGGTCTTGATGGGCCGAAGGGACCCCCTCTCCAGATGCAGCTCTCTGAAGGTGCTGAGGTACATTACATTGACGGAGCTGCCCGTGTCAATGTAAGTTCTGTGAATAACAGTGTAGTTGATCTCCGTGCGGATGACGAGGGCATCCCTGTGTGGGGAGGATACTGGGGGGAGATCAGCGTTAGTGAAGACAATGGGTTCCTCCCTCAGCCGCTTTACTGGGGGCATAT
The DNA here is from genome assembly GCA_945859875.1 of Cuscuta europaea. Lineage (NCBI taxonomy): Eukaryota > Viridiplantae > Streptophyta > Magnoliopsida > Solanales > Convolvulaceae > Cuscuta > Cuscuta europaea. The sequence goes on along the minus strand of CAMAPE010000029.1, from coordinate 10,051,384 downwards.
GAGTGACTTCCCCCACGTAAAGTGACTGAGCCCACTTCTTTCATTGACTTGTAGAGTCACCCCCGGTATTGCCCCACGTGATCATGAGGATGTGGCGCTTCTTTTCTTGGTACCGGGGTACTCCTACTCCTCTTCCAGATTTCCAATCTCCCTCTTTTTGCCGAGGGGGATGGTGTTGGGGTTGACCCATGCGTTTGCTCTCGCAGTTTGCCCTCGGGGTGGCCCCTGATGAGGGGGTCTTGTTGCTGAGGGCCCTGTATAAACTGGGACAGATGGCCCGCTTGTATCAATCTCTCGATGACCATCTTCAGCTGATGGCAGTCATCGGTCCTGTGCCCCTGGTGCCGGTGGAAACGACAGTAGGGGTAGTTCGGATTGATGGCAAACACCTCCGGGGGTGCGCGTGAATCTCGCTCCACCAGGCCCCTCTCCTCGGTAAAATCAAGAATAACGCTGACGGGGTGCGTCAATGGTGTCCGAGGGTGCTCCAGGAGGACAGGTTGTGCCCAGCCCTCGGGTTCCCCTTGTAGCCTCCCCCGGGCTTGGCTTGGCCATGCCGGGGGCGATCACCGGAGGGGGCAGAATCCTTGGGATGATTCCGGGGAGCCCCCGGCCTCCGGTTACCTTTGTCGTCCGGCCGAGGGCGTTGCTGATCTGGGACATGGTGGCATTTCTCCACCTCCTCGGCCTCGGCGTACCGGTCCCCCCGCTGTAGGGCCCTTATATAATCGCGGGGGGTTCAATGATGAGGCTTCTTGAGAAGTTCCCGGGGCGGAGTACTGTTTGTAGGAGAGCCAGGAGGGTCCCGTCGTCAGCGCCATCAACTTTGTCAGCCTCCGTCCTCCAGCGCTCCAGGAAGTCCCGAAGGGTCTCCTCCTTCTTCTGCCTCACTGTTAGCAAGTGGGAGAAGTGTTTTCTTGTGCGGCGCCTTCCCGCAAATTGCGTCAAGAATCGCTGGGCGAGTTCTTGCCATGAGTCAATACAGCCCTCGGGCAATCGGTTGAACCATTCGTAAGCCGGCCCCTCTAAGGTGGAGAGGAACCAGCGGCACAAATATTCATCCGATGCCCCCACCATCATCATGCTGTTTTGATACCTGCTGTAGTGCTCTTGGGGGTCAGTCTTCCCGTCGTAGGGCTTGATGAGCTGCCCTCGGTATTTTTCCGGGATCCGGGCCGCCAATACCCTTGGGGTAAATGGCGTCCGGGTCCGGAGCTGTATGGTTGGTTCCCCGGAGCCCTCGGCTATCTTCTTCTGCATTTCTTCCATCTTGGCCATCATCGCCTCATACTTGAAGTCTTTATGAGGGGCGGAAGTGGTGGGGTGGGCTCTGGTGGCCTCCATCTCGTCAAGCCGGCGCTGGAGGGCCGCAATGATTTCGTCCCGGGGGTCCTTCGGGAGAGCCTCCGTCCCCTGCGAATGGACCCGGGCCGAGTGGGCCTGGTTGATTTGGTGGCGCGCGTCGTCGGCATGGAGAGGTGCCTTGCCTTTGTCCTGAGGGGAACGCCTTCCATTGGCCTTGGAGACGGACCTGCCACTTTCCTGAGGCCTTTGGAACGCCTTCCCCCCGAGGCGGTCTTGGACCCCTCGGCGGTCTTGCACCCCTCCGAGTCTCTCGAGGGCGGAGGTCCGGAGTTGCTCCTTGTTCACGTTGTGGCGGTCCCGGGACTGGACTTCCTGGGAGGCCGTATCTTGGGCCACGACCCCCTCGGAGTTCCCCATCCGGAGGACCGGGTTACCGAGGGGTCGTGGATGAGGGGGAGGCATAATATTCTCCCCCACCTGAGGTTGGAGGGGAACCAAAGTGCCGAAGGCACCCGGGTTCTGGGTGAGCGTCTGGATGAAGGCGGAGAGCGCCGATTGCACGTCGATTGTGATGACCGGAGGGCTAATTTGGTTCTCACTCCGGTCCTTTTTCTTGGCCTCGATGCCGAGGCGGGCATCGGGGGCATTTTGTTGAATCTGTTGGCGTAGGTCGACAGCCGTTTGGTCCAACCCGGCGATGACGCCGCCCCCGGGAGCCCTGTTAGAGGCTTCGGGGACGTCGACCTTGCCGAGGGCCAGGTTCCTGTCCTCTACATTCTTGGAGTTGGCACGAGTTGTTCTCACCATTTTAGCTGGGTGTTTTGTGTTTGGTCGGGGGGGAGGGTTTCTTACTTGATTGTTCGACCTCTCAACGAGAGCACCAAATGATGGATAGTGTACCCGGGGGTAGCTTATTCGAGGGGTTATTACGGGGAATAACTAGAGAGAAGTCAGAGCAAGTAAGTAGAGAAAGAAAGTATATTAGAAAGTATTCAGCGTGTTGTGACTTGGTTACAAATGGGGAAATGGGGTGCTATTTATAGTAGCAATAAATGCCGGACAGGGACACGTGTCAAGCATCCATTGGCCGAGAGGTCACCTCAACTGGTTGGCGCTGGCAAACGCATGTGGCCGCATTTAATGCGGCTGTTGGATGGGACGTTGTACAGGGTACGGTGATCCATACGCATGTGGAGCGGATATTATGTCGGAAAAGGCGCTCTCGGCAGTAGATGACTAACCGAGGGCTCTGAGTACCGGGGACCCCCTTAGTGCCGAGGGCTCCAACTGTCGAGGGCTACTGATTTTCGCCGTTTTTCCCAGTAACTTTGTTTTCCTGTCTTGGCCCTCCTGTGAGAGTTAGAGCCTTCGGCCAGGGGGGGCGAAGGCACCCCTGGTGCGCATTGTGGGCTGCTTGGTACTTTGGGCGCGGTGATTTGGGCCTGTTGTGCTTTCTGGGCCTGTTGGGCCTTCATTGGAGTAGTAGGAGTCTGTGGGTCGGGGGTTCCCGGGCCATATATAATATACTCCATCAAATATGATTAATCATGCATCACGTAAAACATCAATCGTTTTACAATTGTTCAATAATAGGGAAATTCAATACATAAGCTTTGAATTTTAAATTTGAATTTCAAAGACGCTCGAGTGCGATGTCAAATTATCAATCTCAATTGATTTCATCAAGGAGTCAGAAAGATTAAATGCTACTATTAAATCGGTATAAGGCGTTTTATATTTGATTAATAGTAAGAGTTATTAATGAACGGTCGTTGTTAATAACTACCCACGATGAATTGAAGATACTCCTCGGTTGAGTATTCGAGAGAGGATAAGTTATAGATATAACAAGGATCGACTAAATATATCAACAAATGGAGAGTAGCAAAGCCAAGTTCTTTTTATCTTTGTATTAAAATCATTAAGTCGTTCATCTTTAAATTAATTAAATCACTTAATCCCAAAACCCCCTTTTATTTACTAGTTCACAAAAAGAAAAGTATTCATTTCCCTGTGGATACGAACTCTACTTCACTATACTACGTATAAGTGTTAGTATTGAATTTATTTTGACGCACTACGACAAAGGGCTCGTCACTAGGTTCAAGGGAGTTGAAGAACTAAATGCACAGAAGGACGAGGGCGGAGAAGAAGGAAGAAATTAAGACCAGGCATGAAGGGAACGGCGAAGATGAACGCTATGAGATCTGGATTGGTGGTTATAGGAGCTTTAGGTTTCAGATACTTGACTCTTCACCTCGGTCTCAAGCCCTTCCTCCAACGAGCAGAGGCGCAACAACACCATGCTTCTTCCCGATCCCTCAAACTCAGACCAATCTAACCTGTGATTCCCCCCACCTTAAACTTCATTACTCTCTATCCTTATGGGACTTTTCCTCTGATCTGCTTGTTAAACTTCTCCGATTTGTTAATGTAGTAATGCTTGTATTAAAAAAAATGCTAGGTTCAAACTTCGGAGCACAGTTCTTGACAACTAGTCTACTACACTACGATGACTACAATATATTGTACACAACTATGTTTTACTGATGAGCATTCTACCGACACTAATAGCTATAAAACTAAGACTCATGTCAATGGCAGTCTAAACAATGACAAGCATTGATAGCTTTAGTTTACACCTAAAAATGATGTAAATTTGTTCCACATTCCAACTAAGATTAACACAACTCAGGGGTATTGACAGCAGCTAACTTGTTGGAAGTATATCCCTCCATGGGTAATTTGCTTAAGATTTTCAGCAATTCTATGAATAATATAAGTACCCATATTTATTCCAATTGCAGAAAATAGAACACCCAATAAAAATCGAATTTAGTAAAATGCAAAAAAAAGTCCCTAATTTATTCCAAACCAAAATCATCAATTGATATTATATTACCACATCCAATAACGCCATTCTGTGAACACACAAATCAGATAGACAATCTCGCCCTTGTTTTGTATTAGCTACATATACTCAGATTGCAGGAAAAGGCTGGAGCAATTACGAGAATCAGAATATATAAAATAACAAAAACTGGTGTATCATACTTAGAGAGTGTGCTTTAATTCCATAACGCTCTTCATCTTGGGGGCATAGAGGCCATAGACAAGGGCCTGGCGTTTGGCAATCTCAAGCTGCGCCTTGCCGTCGGAGAAGGCTGCGGCGACATGAGAGGAGTCTGTGAGGCCCTTGTTGTGTCGGAAGGCATCGATGGTCCGGCGCTTGGTGTATTCTCTTATATTGTAGTCTGAGAAGTCACGAGCCGTCTTTAGCAGTGACCGGAACAGCAAGAGAACTTCAACCCTTGATGGCGATGCCATTCTCGTGTTCTTTTGACAAATACGGAGTACTACCCTAAGAAAAGGGGTGAAAGAGGCCGTGGTGTTGCAAAATGTTCTTATTCTTATGCCTGGATCCCCTAAACCTTATTTGCCGGCTTTTGATGTCCCTACTTTTTTTTTTTTTGCTTTTCTTGTTCCAAAAGGTGGAATCTCCCACCTCAGGAGCCCCACCCCGACACGACAGGATGGTGGGGAGGTTAGTCACGGTGACTCAGTCAGCAGAATGGTAGTAGGCTCATACACCTGTGCGCACCAGAGGCTCAGCTTTATTTCAGGTTCTGTGACATCCACCCGGTCGCTGCGGGGATTCGAACATTGGTCCATTGTTCCAAATTTCTCACCACTCGACCAACTGAGCTACCCGTGCGGGTTTTTTTTTTTGCTTTTCTTTTTTCAATAAACGACATTAATTATCATTAATCGATAAATTAAAGAGAAAATTCCCTAAATAGGAATAAAAAAGTTTTGAAATTCCAAAATAGGAGTATCATGTTTTTTATTTCTTGAAGAGGAGTAAATTTCTGCCAAGTTTGGGAGATTACATGACCTATTCATGACATTTTTTTCAAAATTGGCAGATTACTCTATCTAGGGAATAAAAAACATGATACTCCTATTTTGGAATTTCAAAACGTTTTTGCTCCTATTTAGAGCAATTTCTATAAATTAAAATCAAGAGAATATAAAATATGAGTACCATTCAAAAATAAAAAATAAACTATTTTGAAGGATTACCTAAGCACTAAAGAGATTTTTATAAAGTGACTCAAATAAGGTAGAAGGTAGGTGTATTGAGCATACTTGAGATTTATAATTAACTTAGATATAGGCAAATCTCTGAAGAAAGCGACAAAACTTTGAAAGGGCACTAACGAGTTATGGGGTGGACTTTAAATATGGAGTGTTTTCTTAAAAAAAAACATGAGAACGATGCTTAACGTGGGAAAACCATGGGAAAACCGACCAAGTTAGGGTTTTTTTTTATGGAATGTTTTCTTAAAACATGGGAAAACCAACCAAGTAAGGCAAAAAAATGTGAAAATTTTAGGATTTCTAGGATTATGAAATTAGGATAGGGGCATTCCGAATAGAGTGTAGAGAGAATGAAAACAAATATGGTCCATGCCATATATATATATATATATATATATATATTGCGATTCCAGTGAGAACGCATCAAAGTCGTTGATCTTTGGAAAATAACGGTCATAACTTGTAGAGTGCACTCCTATGTTGTGTGGATAACCACATACTAACACATTCATAACTAATAAATGGCTTTTGAACGTAATAAGAAAGGGCAATTACGTAATGCTAATTTTTTTACCTTCAATGATTTTGTTTAAACGGCACATGATTTCCTTATGTTTATCCCTACAATGATAACACCCTATTTGGCATTTATTGTCTTGCAACTATATTAGTTTCATGTATGCAAGGAATTCAAACTACGTATAAATAAAGTGTTTGATAAATTTAGGTGCTCAATACATTTAAAATACACATTACTTTTATATTGTTGTAATTAATTCAATTGTTTTTAGTGCTGAAATAATTCACTTTGTTAATGGTGTATGTTATAAGTATACTTGTGCACGCAACGTGTTGCAGTATTAGTGTAAAGTGTTGTAATTCAACACTGCCTAAATAAGTTTTAGTTTATGTGCACAATAGTTGAAATTTTTTAACAAATAGTGTAGTAGCAAAGTGGAATGTGTAATAAGTAATGGATAAAGAGCATCACATGATGTCTAGAGTTGAGATAAATTATTATATTTGAAGTGCATTTTTTTTAATATGTTATTAAAATTTACAACATGAACTTTTTTAATTTTTTTAAAGTTCATTACAAGATATTTAAAGTTCTTGAACACACAAGTACCATTATCAATTGCATAACTACCGGTATTTATTACACAAACCAACATCATACATAAATTTCATACTCCGTATAACATGCACAAGAATTCGTATGAACTGAACAAGAAAATAAATCTTAATTTAATGTATTGATTAATTAATAACTATAATTTGTGTATAAAAATGAAGTTCAATGTAATGCACATGACCTAATATATAGTGCACAAAGTTAAAAAGATGTTTAGAAATAAGAATATTAGAATAGTGAATAATATCAATTAAGTGAAATGAAAAAATGGTAATGCACTACTTTCTTCCTAAAATAAATTTCTTCCAAAGAAACTTACGTACTTTCTTCCTATGTTAGTTGACTAGACTCTCACAATAATTATCGACCAAATAATTACCAAATTAAGTTATCTGTGCATGATTACTATAATGGCCAAATAATAAATGATTAAACGTTTTGTGGATGTAGAGAAAACAATGGCTAGGATGTGTTCTCATTTCTTACGTTAAGCAATGTTCTTATTTGAACCAAAATTTTTATATATATATATATATATATATATATATATCAATATTCAATATTATTAATTCGAAAACCTTTTTTATTTTACTTCAATTTTTACAAAAAATATATCAAAACTCATAACTTTTTATGATCTTTAATACGACATCAATATTGTATATATAAAATTTTAAAGAAATTGAAATTTCAACTGTATGAGGTTTTCAGACCCAAAAAGTTACTCCCTCCGGTCCTTATTAAACTTTACACTTTGACTTCACATATATTAAGGAAATAAATTTGACTTTACTGTAGAGTACACTGTTTGGCACTGTTTGATACTGTTTAGCACTGTTTGGCACTGTTTGGTGTAGATTTGTTTGCCAAATAAGGCAAATAAGGAAGTGTAAAGTTTAATATGGGACGACCTAAAAAGAAAAGTGTAAAGTTAATTAAGGACTGGAGGGAGTAAAATTTATATATGTAATAATATAGTGTCACATGAAAGCTCATAAAAAATTATGAATTTTGATATATTTTTGTAAAAATTGGAAAAATGTTACAACACTTTAAAGAAAAATGAAACGTTTACTTATTTCTTTAAAAAAGTTACAACACTTCACAGAAAAATTGTATTACATGTAAAAAAGTTTATGAATATAAAAATAGGCTAAACGGTCAAGTAGCCCCCTATACTGATCATGTAAACTCAATTCAGTCCCTTAACTAAAAAAATGTCCAATTCGCACCCCGAATTGGCCAAAAAAGATTCAAATTTCAATTTTTACGGGTAAACAATCGGTAAAAATGGTCCAATCCGCACCCCTAAACTATTAAAAAGTGTCAAAATTACAAAAATCAAAAATGAAAAACAAAAAAAATAAAAATAAATAAAAATATGATCGGTTATTTACCCGTAAAAATGAAATTTGAATCATTTTTTGTTAGTTCGGGGTGCGAATTGAATCTTTATTTTGTTTAGGGAGTGAATTGAGCTTACACGACCGGTAGGGGGGCTATTTGACCCTTTAGCCTATAAAAATATACAGAAAAATAGTGCATGAATATGAAATGCAATAACTTATTTTATGTAGATTAATAAGAAATTTGTTAGAAATTGATAAAGCTTAAAAAATAGATTGAGCCCTAATTAAATTTAGAATAAAGAAAGTAAAATCGCAACTAAATTTCTAGTATTTGATGGAGAAGGAGAAAAAAATTCAAGAATAGAGAAATCGGGGGTGGGGGACAAAATAGACATAATAGTTGGATCGGTACACCGTGCACACAGTATATCGATCCGATAGTATAATTTGTCAGGAGTCAATAGTGGATCCCAGTCTCCCAGACAAATACATGTTTGTTTAGTGTGAACATGACAAACAAATAGCCTCTTACAGGAATGGGTACAAGGTGGATATAAGAATGTGAGTACAAACAGTTTTTTTCAAACTTGACAGAGAAGAAATTTGAATTATTTAATGATGAACAAAATGCCATGTTGGAGTAGATAAATAAATAAACAAACAACTGCATTAAATAAAGAAATTGTAAAGATCACTTTATTGATGTTGGCATATTATTCATCTGTTCGTGCCTATTGCCATTATTATTTCATGAATCAAATTTAATCAAATCAAATAAACTCATCACGTGGAAATAAAATCTAAACGGCCAAAACATTGCAACAGAAGACAGTGATACACATGATATTGTGCTAACATATACTTCGTATAACCCACGTATTTGCATGTAGGGTGCAACCAAATCATTTGCAAGCTGAACTGGCATATGTCAGATCTCCCGGCAAGTTGGAGCGATGAAATTTGGGAAAACAATGAATTTGATGGACAACGGGGATATCGCAATGGGAGAGTTCACATTTTGAAGGAGTGGTGAAAGCAGAGGGATATCTCCGTTTTCTGTAAGTTGTAACGGGCTTCCGTTCAGCAGTGCGGTTCTGCTTTGGAGGTCCCCATTTTCTGGAGTAAGATGGTACTCTTCTCGATACAGCGGAACTTGAGATGATTTGCTTCCCATCCATGAAACGAGTTCCTTGATACGGTGCAGGAAGGACCGTTTTTTCGTTATCACTCTGGCCTGCCGCAGGTCGATGCTTGTCCGGGATTCAATGTCAATAGTGAACCTTGTTTGGTTGCTTAGGTTGATCAAAAGCAGGGTGACACCACCAGCCTGTATAAAACACACCACTGCAGCCAGTTAAATATATGAAGAGTTCAGCCTTTACATCATACTGACCAGGTGCAACTTTGTCAAAAAGGAGTTCACCCTTATTATCACCTTAATCCCAACTGGGGGAACAGTTGCACGAACGCCGGTCCTGAGTATCATGGTGCAGCTAGGGGCAGGGGCAAATGGGCCCATACCCACTCAAGTTTGGTAAAACCTTCATTTTGATATGTAATTATGTGCGAGTATATGAATGAATTTCTATTGTGGCGCACACTCAAATACATAAAATTAGGGTCCAATATTTGGTGATGAAAGCAGAGGTTAAGCACAGCTTGAAGTTTTAAGAATTGAAACCCATCAACTCTTGACCTGTCTCATAACAAATATCTTTGGACCAATTAATTTTGTGACCTCATAAATTATGTCCAACGAAGAGATCTCGCACATAGGCTGCGAATAAACCATGACCAGCCCATGATTTGTTCCATGAAATTTTTAGTGTTCATTCGATCTAAAATTAGTTAATGCTATAAATTCAATCAAAAGGCGGGTTAATTACAAACATTAGAGAGATGAAAGTCCAAATTCATCGCCGTCATATGCTTTTTGCATTTGCTTGTAAAATACCATGCTCTATCTCAATTACAACTCAATATTTATTTTAACTAACACGCGACTGGTCAACATTCTTTTAACTATCTCAACTCATCGTTGCTTCATACTCCCTCTTACCCAAAATATGATATGTTTTGTCAAATACTCCGTACTAAATTTTGGAAAATATATGAATCTACCATATAACTTTGATACTTTTAAATAAAATATTGAACCTGTTTGCAACTTGTTTGAAATGTACATGAAACAACTACCTTTGTTTGATCAAATAAACCTCCATTTGGGACCAAATAAAAAAGATTTTCAACCATGACTCTATTTTGGGGAAGGAACGGGAAACATTTCTAATGGAGTGAAAACAAAACAATGACTGATGCTTTTGAAATTTCTTCTTATTATTCCTTCTTTAATAAGTTGCAACATGAAGGAAATTTAGCCCAAAACCTTTTCGTTAAGCCCTCCTCCGTTCCGTTAAGATTGTCCCATATTTCCTTATTGATCCATCCCACTAAGACTGTAACATACCAAATTTGGTAAAGTTTGTGTGGTTCTAAATCATTCTTACTTTATTCTTACTTTATCAATTCAATATTAACCACATAAATCCACTTTTTTAATAATCGCACCACCTCCTAATGTTCCAATGTTAGTGGGACGGAGGTAGTATTTTTCTACTACAGGATTCATGAAAGTTTGTGATTTTGCCTCTGGTCAGCATATTTATGATTATGTTGTTTTCTGTTTTAAGTTTCATGAAATTTTGTATCTCTGAGCAAATAGACATGGGCATGGGATTCATTCTAGTGTCAAATAAAAGGATAGGTTATGGCGCTTACTCTTTCTTTTGTGCAGTGGGCATAAGCACGTAGATACGGTGATGCATGTCTGTTAACATCAAGCACTCCTCGCCCCATCAGCCGATGCCAAACAAGTGCACTGAATTCAAAGAGAGTGTTAAATAATCCACATTCATATTAACTTTCAAGAGACAACTTAGAAAATTCATTACATATTTCGTATAAAAACATAACTTAGAGCATGCTTGGTAACCCTTTTCAGCTTATCGGTCTTATTAGCCCGATTTAGGGTATAACTGCCTATCACACTTCATTGTGCTGACTGAATGGTTGAAATGAAAGCATATGACATCTCTAATTCATATTTTGATATTGTACTCTTTGCTGCTATTTTAAGAAAAATATTTTAAACAAATCTTTTAAAATACTTTAGCAGATTCAACCAATTCAACGACTTCAACAATTTAATACTCCTCAGCTATTTTGAGCCTTGCCAAATGGGCTAACCTGTAATAATCTGGATTTGGGGAAAAAGTGCTTGTGTCAAGAAGCCCATAGTTCCCACCAATTAAGCTTTGCCGGCAATAGACTTTTGTATTGTACTTAGCTGCCATACCAAGCTGATCGACATACCTTAAATTCCATTACAGACGGAAAGTTATTGATGACTTCCTTAAGAGTAACAAATATATGTACCAACACAAATATATTAAAAACGTTTAAATATTCATGTTTAAAAAAATATCAATACCAAAATATTACCAGAAACTGTCAACAAAGGCATTGGACACTTTCGAACCACCACTATTATAGGCACCGCCAGCTTCTCCAACCCAAGCTGAAGCCCAAGGACCATTTGCATGAATGGTTTGCGAAACACTTTCAAATGTATCTGATATCTTATTCAAGTACTCCGGATTTAGAATTCTGCTAATGAGATTGGGGTCAGATCCTGAAAACAGAGTTTGTAGGCTTTATTCAAATAGCAGAGTAATTACATCACCGCTGAATGGGATGAATTATATAACTATGTATTAAAATGTGTTATTAAAATAAACTAAATAAACAATATCTAAAAGATGTGGATATAATGTCATTCAACTCCAATACAATGAAAAGTAACTTCTGCTCTACGTTCTTTTTATTCGGTGAATCACTTCATGCAGTAAAATAAGTTGGTGTTTGATATAAAAACTGGCGGATAAGAAATTGAAGCTAGTAAACAGGCAGAAATTAAACCAGGTTGTAATGAAGCTTTTAAAATGATAAAACACGGTTGCTGTCCTCGTGCAAACGATTTTTTTCAAATGGATGGTAAATGATTCTTTTCCATCATTTGCAATACAGCCAAAGATTCACTATTTCTTGGCTGGGAATATGATGGAATAAAGCAAAATGGCTCACTAAATTTTCTGCGCTTCTTTGTTATGAAGCAATAGTCAGTTATTGCAATTTTCGACGTGAATTTCACCATGGGTCATCAGAAAACAGTCCGAAAACAGTCTCTGTGGTTTAGTACAGGGGTAAGGTTGCGTACATCCACCCCCCTACCCCACCGTAGGTGGGAGCCTTTGCGGCACTGGGGTGATGATGATGATGAATGATGATGATGATGGATGGTAAAATGATTCAAAAATCCAGAAAAACTATGTAGAAAAGAACACATATAAAGTAAAACATAACAAAACTATTTGTCTAAAAGGGGTCCTCTTTAATTAAATGATGATATTTTTTCAATAAAAACAAACCAAAATATTGTACTAACAATTCAACCTCTTCTTTATCTTTTTACACCATTATCTTTTAATCATTTTTATCTTAATCTTATCTTATTTACTCCGTATCTTTTTATTTTATATTATCTTTTTATCTTTTTTAACTCCGATTTCATATGTCGATTCATGTTAGCCGATCTCAAACTCTTTTGGGACTAAGGCTTGGATGTTGTTGGTGTTGAAATCGTAAACCATTACAAATAATCTACAATTATAAATATCATTTATGAGTTATAAGTATAACAATTGTACCTTGACAAAATAGTTGTCCTTGAGCAAACAAGACATTTTATAAGATGAAGGGAGTAGTAAGTTTTAACAACTTACCTGGTCCGAGATTATATATATGATGTGTCAAGGCATTGACAGTGGATGGTCCAGAAGCATCAAGGAAGTGCTCAAACCACAACTTATCATAGAACCCTCCTGGTGCCAGTAGAAGGGGTTTTAGGTGTGTGTTCCCATACAGTTGAGTAATGACAGACTTCAGTCTGATCATATCCTTTGCATATTGTCCAGCATCTACACTGGCACCAACACCAGCACCACACAGCTCATTGCCTCCAATAGCAAAATCAAACATTGATCATAAGTCACTATTTATAAATTATAGCATCCATTAAAATTTGAATAAGATTTGTTAAATGAGACAGAACTCACTCAAAAGAATACTCAATAAGTTAGGTTTACCTATCCACTTATGCGCTAATTCAAACTCGGTGTAAGACCAGTGGGCAGTGGGATACTCAACACTCCCCTTCAGCCCAAACCTGTTTGGACAACTAAAAGAGTGGGGGATGGTAGACTGAAGCACAGGGAAACCTAGTCTTTTTATATATTTTAATGAAAACATTATCTTTTTCCCATGTTGCCCACCACCATTTTTCCTTCAGCCCGGTCCACTCTATTCAGTCCAGTCCAACATAAATTCCTGAATCCTACTCTGCATGTGACCATCATCATACCAGGCTTGATTCCATGTGGAATTGGGCCTAACCCACTCTAAAATGATTGTAGAGGTAAAGTTCACGGCAAACTTATACAGTAGACCAATAAAAAACCAATGAAGGATACTAGAAAAGTTTCCTACCAAATTCCCACGAGCTTATGTGGTAACCCTTGGAAATGGTGTAGTTGATAAAGTCATGGGCATTACTGGAATCCCAGTTTCCTCTCCACTGTTTTTGTATCCTCTGTCTCCCTTGTAATGCATTCAAACCAAATGTAACAAGTGCTCTGAAATTCAAAATTCACAATAGTTTAACGGAACTGTAACCTTTTCTGGAAACATTGCCATGTACACTACAAGTTATGAATGAAATACAAGAAATTGATCAATTGAGCATTTTTTAACACTATGTAAGAATAGAAAGAATTCTGAAAAAGTTAATTTACCCTGTCTTCCTGAAGAAGCTGTTTAACTCATCCCACCTGCCCATATGTAGGCATCCTTTAGAAAATCCAAAAAGCCCATCATTCTGCTTCCTAAATGGATGGCAGGGAGCCTTCAGACTGCCCACATCATAAAGAACTTGGTCTTGCAATGAACCCCCAAGTCGTAATCTCAAACCATGAAAAGCTATAATAATAACAACAATTATACAGAGAGAGAGAGATCACCAGAAGCTCATGCTCCCATAATTAATTAATTACTAGCCGATCATTTTACTTTCTTGAAGATAGGAAACCAAATGATATGGGGAAATAACTTTTCAGATGACTACTTTACAATATGAAAGACAATATTCACATTTTATTTGTCCAATTTCTTTCTTAGTCCGCCACGAGATAATATAAACTTTTCATTGTTTTAAATCAATAATTAATTCTATTCTCAATTCACCCTTACTACCTTTTAACAGTTTGAGGTGATTTGATGACTACATGAATCCCTTTGAGGGACAATTTACTACCACGTAAAATGCATCAGAATTTATCTGTTTTCATTATAACTCAAGCTGAAAGCAAAATTGTAAACATTTGGACGGAGTAAGTAATACAATGAGAACACAGATTCATATCAAAACCTAAGTGTTAAAGCTCATAAAAGGAAAATGCAAACCTTGGATAGCATTTGCCAGAAAAGGGTGAGATAAATCCTGAAAAGATCAAACCGCTAGTGAGAAATTTTGATTGTTCTGCTAATATCAAATTTTCATTAAACTAAAAAGGGTTGGAAATTTTTGTGAACATAATCATGACTTATTTGTACCAGGTTTGTCACAGATGAATAACCCCAAGGGCATTGGTTGTAGTTGCACTTATCGTGAGGCCACCAATCAAGGGTAGCACATATATAATTAGCATCGGTATCTCCGATCCGTTTGGTTGTTTCAATCACAAGTGAAGCATGCTCAACACTTTGTGTAAAAACTGTAGGAAACAATGCTAGAAAAACTAACAATAATTCTTGGAAGCGCATTGATTATTCAACTCCAGAGCTTAAGCTGAACTCAGTCAAAAGTACTGTATGGGAGTTGCATAAACGAATCCTGTTTCCTGGTTCTTTAATTATCTGAAAATATGAAGCATGTCATTGAAACATCAAAGGCATCACCCTTCAGATTTTTCACATTTTTCATGATGAGTGGGCATGTAATATCATAAAGAATCTAAATAGATTAAATATAACATGTTTAGTTAAACCAGTAAATAAACGTAAAAATACAAGTGAAATAGTGATTTATAGGAGTTGCACCTTACCGAAATTTAAAAGTTGTACTCTATAAGCCCTTCGGTAAGAAGTGATTTATATATTTTTCCAAGATCACGACTTTAGAATAAAATAAGAAATTGGTGAATCTACTAAACTTAAATAAGGAAACAAACAATTCCCAATTCAAAAGCTTGAGATGCCAAGTAGCCCAGAATACTTAAAATATCAAAGCATCGTTTTTATTCAGGTGTGCAAAGATTTAGCAGGGAAACTTGCTTTCTACTTATTCTCTTTTCCGGATATATAAATATTTATAAAGAAAAAGACCGGGCAACAGAACAGCTAGTAAAAACACACGGCACCAGAAACTGATCCTTCGAACCAAAGGCAAATGTCAAACAGTTTATAAGCTACGCTATAAAGCCATTAAAAAGGAATATGAAACGGTAAACAAGAACAGATGCTCCAAAAACTCGTATCCATTTCAGCTAGAGTTTCAGTAAGCTGAGATAAACAGGAAAGAACAAGAGAAGCGTAGTCCTTCAGTTAACACGGGGATTGAACTTTAAACCCAGAGCTTCACAAAGCCATGTGCATGAAAATTAAGGAAACCCAAGAAAGAAGGAACCCAGAATTCTGAGCTAAAAGGTTGGATTTACCGATAGATTCAAATGCATAGCTGGGGGGATAAGAGGTGCGTGTGAGTGTGTGTATAGGTTTCGTGCGTGGGTTGGGTCTCAGATTTCAGCTGAAGGTGGGGCCCGCTTTCCCGAGCTCGTCATGTGTCAGCGTCAAATTTCGCTTGCGATTTTGGTAAGAATAATGAATGATGGGTGTCATTCCACTGTGATACCAAATGTCTTCACCATTACATGAAAATTCTACATTTAGTATTAGACTTTATAATGATTGGATGGATACACAAAACAAAAACAAAAGGGAAATGCGTCTCTCATTAAGATGGACAACTTTCCAAGTCAGTAACTATCAGAAGTCAAGCTTATTAATCAAATGTAGAAACTAGAAAGATCACTATGCTATGTGTAAAGAATTCATTTTTCCTTTTCCTTTTTGTAAGTGAATTGATTTTCAAATATACTCTTACAAATCTTGATGCACATTTACTTCACAAGTACGCAATGTTTATTAAGATTTGCGTTAATAAACGGTCCATAATAAAAAATAGTGTTATAAGTTCATGTTTACTTCACAGTTTCTAAAACACCGTTTAACATTAAAATATCTAAATTAATCTTATACATATATAGATACAGAAACATGCATGTATACACAATTATATATATATATATATATATATATATATAGATAGATAGATAGATAGATAGATAGATAGATAGATAGATAGATAGATAGATATGTGTTCAAATGAGAATAGTATCTCAGGAAAGAAATAAGAATGAAGATCAGCCGTCCGATCTTATACTGAATCTCACGTGCAACTACACATTCTAAAGGTTATTCATGTCATTTTATTTTTGAAACCGACGTTGACGACGCACGTACTAAGGCTTTCTTTATTTACGCACCTGAGTTCTTTGCATAACAGCTTCTCAAAATCCCTTATTGATCATCGTTTGATTTTTGCATCTTTTCCCTTTCCTTTCTCTACCGGTTTCAATCCTGCTTCATCTCCATCGTCCCTGTCTGTCAAGCCAATTCCCTTCTTGGCGCTCGTCATACACAGTTGTGTCATGGAAACCGGTTAGCATCGCTCCTCTGTTCTTTGTTATGCTGTAAATTTTTTTACTTTTTTATGTGCTCTTCGATTCTTTCAATGTTTTTGATGTAATAGTTTTATATAATTGTGAATGTATTTGGTGAATATTTTGTAACAATTCTCTACCCCTCTTTTTTATATTTGTATTTCGTGAATGTATGTGAAATTCTTGAAAGTTTGAAATTGTCTAGTTCCACTCCATTTTGCCAGAGGAATCAAAGTATTATTGTGCATTATGTGTAGTTAATATATTATGTATTATGATGCTGCCAAATGCTTTCCCATGATGCACTTTGAATGTGATGTGTCTTTGAATTTATATAATTTTTTTTAAATAAAAATGTAGTTCAAAAGTTTATTCAATGCACTCCATTTTGCATCATGATGCTGAAAAATGTTAACGTAATGCACCTCTAGTTTATTCGTATTACAGTTCATAATGAAATGTTTAATGCATTCCATTAATGATTTAGATGTTCATTCATGTGCTACATAATGCACTGTATTTGTGAATTATTTTATATGACGAAATGTTTTTACTTTTAATTCAGATTCAAATTAATGCATATGTTTAGTTAATATATTCAGTGTTATAATGCTGCTAAATGCTTTCCCATGATGCACATTGACTGTGATGTGTCTTTGCATTTGTATAAAATTCTTAATTTTTTTAATAACAATGTAGTTCAAAAGTTGATTCAATGCACTCCATTTTGCATCATGCTGCCTAAAATATTTACGTAATGCACTTCTACTTTATGTGAAGAATTGTTTTTACTTTTATTTCAGATTCAAATTAATGGTTTTATACTACAATCCCATTTTATTCTGATGAATGATTATGTGTACAACTGTTTTGCTTATTCATTCAGATTCAAATGACGTTGGTTTCCGTGCTTCTTCTGCAATTTCTCAGCCCGTTGATGTTCAAACAATGCACCTTTTGCCTGGATCCACTATGTATTCGACACCCGAGTGTGATGCCGCTGTCAAACCGTGTGTTGGTATGTTGTTCAACAATCTGCGTGAAGCTAAGGTTTTTTATGATGATTATGCATCAGTGTGTGGTTTTGAAACACGTATTTTTAGTTCATCAAAGGCTCCTGATGGTTTTATTGTTTGGAGATATTTGGTATGTAATAGGGAGGGATTCAAAAATGTATCTAAATCTTGCAAGGATGCATCTAACAACGATCGTTACAAAACCACACATAACAACTCTGGTTGCATTAATGAAGATGCAAATAATGAGTTAACTCATGAAAATGAGTCATCAGAATCCGAAGGAGGTGAAATTGATGGGCAACCTTCTGGTCAAGATTTACAAACTTCTGCCCTCTGTGTTGATGATGAGAAAAAAAAGACGTCGAGTTTCCAATAGGATTGGATGTAAATCACGTTTAGTGCTTAGGCTTGCTGACACCAACACATACGTGGTTACATTGTTTGAAGAGAAGCATAACCATTGTATGGCTTCTAGTTCTTCCATGCCATTTTTAAAAGTTAATAGGAAACTAGATATTGGTCATCAAAAGTGTTTCCTCAATTGTGTTAAAGCAAATATCGATACAACAAAATGTTATCGATTGTATAAAGAAACTATCGGCGGCTATTCCAATATAGGTGCCACATCCATTGATTTTAGGGGAAACTGTCAATTGCTGTAACACCCCCAAATTTCCCTCCCAAAATAATACTTGAAATGATGATTTATTAATAATAAACTTACTTTATTCATTCAAACTAAAGTAAAAAGTTTGGCAATGGAAATAACATTAACAGGGAAACGGGTGTTACCGCCACATCCGGTCATCTCTTAACCGGATGCACAGGCAATCCCGAAATAAAACAAAGTAAAACAAATATTCGACATAACTAAAATGTTTATTCTTGTCTAAGTTTTACTAAGGCATCTCTTAACCGCTCTCGGGCGCATGCAATCATCAATCAACATAGACATCATTACATGCACAAGTAAAGTGCAGAAAACAAAACAAAGAAAAGGAAGCAAAAATTAGCTTTAGAGCTAAGTAAGTACTACCCAACCCCGTAAAATAATCAGGTTTGACAAAAATAGATTTTTATATATTATTATATATAAAAAAAACTCACTCCACCGAAATACTTTTCTCTTTAATTTTCTTCTCAAAATCACTTCTTTACTAAAGTCCTCAACTTTTCTTTGAAAATACAATAGTAACTCTTCTCTTAGGATTTCTCAAAATTCACCTCTTCTCTATCTTTCTAGTAATTTAGAAGGGCGGTGCTCAACACTCTGGTTGAGCCCGGTGGTTACGTTATTATGTACGGCCACCCCGGGACTTTTGCCGGTACCACAACTGCTAATGGAAACGAAACGACTACCTTAAGTGTGCACACCCCCAAAAAGGGATTCCAAGCCCTCCGAGTAGTAAGTCGTCCCGAGTAGTCGGGACTCAGTCTACCAACTACCCCACCTTTAAAATTCTTGAATGATTAGGGACTACTACTATAACTTCTTCTTAAAAGGGATAGATCGTAGATCCAAATGTCACTTGAAACTCAAACTGTACTTCTTAGTAGTAGTACCTCTAATCACCCTCCACATTTATCCGGATGTGGAAAACCGACACCGCGGATTTCTCCCGCGGTGCTCACCTCTTATGAAAACGTAAATTTTATCTTGGCTTTAGATATACTTCTAAAAATATTCCTCAATCTCTCTAAGTAATCGCAAAGGTATTTAAAAATATTTAATACCCCAAAAAGTACTCTTAATTTGTATTCCTCAAAATCTCATACACATAATTCAAAATTCACACTTAATCACGTAATGCATAATAAGCATATAATACGAGGAAACAATTTTGGATTGACAGAGAAACTTACCTTAATTTTCAGGAATCTTTACTTGTAACTAAAACTTGATCCTCTTCAAAGTCACCTTTAATAACGTAAAGTTCTAAGATTAATAATTATTGTATTCTTATTAATCTACTCCATTTCCTACCTTGTTAATAAACTTAAGATTAATAAGTAGACTTTTTATTAAGTAACTTAATCCATTTTCATTATTTTATCTAAATTAATTAATGGAGTTATAATAATTCACTTAATTTAATTTAATTTTTCGTTTTTAATCACATACTATTTTAATTTGAATTTCTAGCCTAAAAATTCTTTTTTTACAAAATCAAGATTTATCAATCACTATTAATTTCGTTTAATCTAGTGCCACTAAAAGAATGATTTAGACATTCAATTTTAATAATTAATCTAATGATCAAGTTATAATTCAATGACCCTTAAATTATAATATTACTATTGAGTCAAATAAGCCACTGTTAGTTATTTTACTAATTTCATTAATTAGTTTAATCGGCCCATCTGGTGTTTGTTAGATCCTTCTTAATAATTAATTTCTAATCTAAATTAAGGTATCCAAATAGTCATACTAAATAATTATAAAAGGCCCGATTACAAAATTTGGTTAGTTTATATATAACCTTTCCATTATTAGTTCTTTTCTTTTATAAATTCTGTATATAACTAGTTATCCTTTCTAAAAAAATGATAAATTTACTAAGAGAGAATATTATCCACTATAACTTATACTCCGTATTAAAGATTCTTCAAACCCAATTATCATTATCCTTATTAACACTACATTTTTTTATATTACTATTACTGCTATCGTTATATATCTTTTTTTTTTTTACTTTTGTTATAGTTATTATTAATATCATTACTGTTATTAATAATCTACAGCCTAAATTAGACGGCTCATATCGACTATTCTAGTTATTTTATTACTAAATTCGGAGGCCCAATTCTTAATTTAAACAGCCCAAGTATTAAATAATAAACCCAGCCCAATTTCTTTTTAAAACAACAAAAGACCAAAACGGAAGAATGCAAAAACCACGTACTGTGCTTCTTCTTCGTGGAACAAACGTGCGTCGTGGTTGGTAGACTGGTAGCGGCTCCGGCGGTGTTCTTTTCCTGGTGTCAGTGATCCTCAATCACTCCTTCTACTCTCCAGCAACTCAGGTCGTGAGGGTGGGCAATGGGCAGAACAGCGTTGCTCCTTGGGCGTGAAATAGAACAGTCCGGCGAACTCCGGTGAGCTTTTTTTTCCTCCGGTGATCTTCTTTCCTCTCAACAACTACGTATTTCTTCTTCCCTACTCTCAGAGACTACGTTTGCGATGTTTTTAGCTCTAGTTTGGGTGTATATACTTGCCACCGAATATATAATTATATACGTACGGGGAGTATATTTATATACGAAGTATAAGTATATATAAACATACACAGGTAGTTTGTGTGCAGAGTCTCTTAACCCATCGTCGCTATTTATACTTCTCAGCTGAAACTTCTCGGTACTCTGACGCATGATTAGCCGATATATGACAAGTAGGAGTATGGCCTGCCGACGTTGTACTGCTGCTTAATAGTTCTCTAATTTGTTTACTTGCAATTCTTTAATGGCAGGATAGTTTGGGCGGCCAATCAGTACTATTACATTATTATTGTTATTTGTTTTGTAGTAGTATAATTATTTAGTTGTTAGATTATTTAGTCTGTTCCTGTGCATTATATATTACGTGTTCCTATATGTATACTACTCTTATGTTTATGTACTTTATTATATTTCAATCAATCATGTTAGATGAATTATATCTCCATTATTGTTATTATATATGTGTGTATTTGTATATACCGAGTATACACTAGCTTTCTAAAGTTTATATATCATTTTTATTAGTTTTATAGTGTACGTTTGTATGTTAATAATAATCGATACCTTTAGACTTAAAATTCTTAAAGCGCCATTTTTATTATTTATGTCATATGTTGTATTATCACTTGATATAAATATTTCTTCTTTTATCGGACCATTTTTATCTGACTAAAAATGTCACAATTGTTAATTTTCTGTCTGGTTCACTTGTTTCATAAAATGTTGTTCCTATTACTGAAATATTTTTATCTGACTAAGACGTCATAAATTTTGAAATTTTTATCTGATTAGAATGTTACAACTGTTGAATTTTTGTCTGACTCAATTAATAATTAAAATGTCACTTCCGCAATATTTTATGATTTATCTGGCTAAAAATTATTTTTATTTTTATTTAAATTTTGGAGTGTCACATTCTACCCTCCTTAAAAGATGTTTCGTCCCGAAACATTACTATATCTAAATAATCAAATTCTTAAGTGTTACAATTGCGCCCTCCTACTATGCGCGATCCGTCAATGGAGTCCCCGTACTTTGGAAACCCTCAATTGAACCCGCCAACAATGAAAATGCTGTCAATTAGGTCTACATAACCGGATGCTTCCCGGTTAGCCCGTTGCTCGCTCACGTGGACATCGTACATTGAGGGTTCCGTTGCTGACATGGATTAAAAATTTCCACATCACGTGGCCTCTCTAGCCATTACCTCTGCCGGCCAGCTTCCATAGCCGCCGCCTCCGGAGTCCGGCCTCTACCTTCACCTCAACCACCCCTTCCGCCATACAAACGTCCTCCGACCACCACCTCCGTCCCTTCGTCTCCTCCTTTGAAACGAACTCCAGCCGCGCCGACTTCCGTAGCATTCACCTCCGCCGTCCTTACCACCATACCAACCGCCTCGACCCGGCTTCCACCTCCATGGTCTCCACCTTCATCTTTTCTATTGGAAGTTGGAACGACCTCCAACCACCCCAGCCTCCATAGCTACCACCACCAGCTCCACCATAGATCTGTAGTCTGTGCAGGAGGGAACTGAGGAGATGGAGTTGCAGATCCATAGGAGAAATAGAAAAGGGAAAGAAAAATTAAAAGCATCGAAAGAAAGAAACGAACAAGGGGGAGCTGCGGACTGGGAAATTAAAGGTGAAGAGTAGCGGACCAGGAAGAAAGAAGAAAGAGAAAAAAAAAGAGAAAGTAGGAAGAGAGAAAAGAAAATTGAAAAAGGGAAGGGAAAACTGTCAATTGATGTGGAAATTTGTAATCCATGTCAGCAACGGAACCCTCAATGTACGATGTCCACTTGAGCGAGCAACGGGCTAACCGGGAAGCATCCGGTTATGTAGACCTAATTGACAGGATTTTCATTGTTGGCGGGTTCAATTGAGGGTTTCCAAAGTACGGGGACTCCATTGACGGATCGCGCATAGTAGGAGGGCGCAATTGACAGTTTTCCCTTGATTTTAAGAATTTTAAATGTGACTTGAAGGCGTACGTAGTTGGCGTGGATGCTCAAATGCTGATAGATAAAATTTTCAGAAAGAAAGAGGTTTGCTCAGCCTTTGCTTTTGACTATGATGTCGATGAGAGTGATCAATTGACACGTATATTTTGGGCTGATCCAGTTTGCATAAGGAACTATGCTTTATTTGGGGATGTTGTTTCTTTTGATGCTACTTATGAGACAAATCGGTAATTTTTCTTTTCATTCTTTATTTTTTAGTAAAATTAATCTGACTTTCTTTTATGTAAAATTGCTGATCCCTCACACTGATATTCTTATACTCATGTATGGGTTACTTCTCTGACATAAACTTGTATATTTGTCACACCTTTCATGAGTTTTTGATGCACTTTTATCTTAAATTTTTTATCTGTCACACGTTTATTCTTATACCTATGTATGTGTCAATTATCTTACATTACCTTCACTCATATGCTGCACCTTTCTTGAGTAATGGATGCACTTTTAATTATTTCTTTCACAATACAGGTATAACATGGTTTTTGCTCTTTTTACCGGTGTTGATAATCATAAAAAATGCATTACATTTGATGTGGGTTTGTTGTTGAAAGAAGATGTTGAATCATATGCTTGATTGTTTCGGTGTTTTCTTAATGCAATGGGCCATGAACCAAAGTGCATCATAACTGACCAAGACCCGGCAATGAAGATTGCTATTCCACAGGTTTTCACTACGACGTGTCATAGATTTTGCATGTGACATATAATGTCCAAGCTTAGTGCAAAAGTTGGACCTGTCTTGAGTAAGGATATGAATTTCTTGAATAAATTGAATTATGTTGTATGGAGTCATTATCTTCAGCCTGCTGAATTTGAAAAGGAATGGAATATGGTAATGAAAGAATTTGACTTACTTGATCACAACTGGTTCACACACATGTTTGAAATTCTCAGGCTTTGGATCCCTGCTTATTTTGGTGACGTTTTGATGGCTGGTTTGCTTAGGACTACATCACGTTCAGAAAGCGAGAATAATTTTTTCAATGAATTCACGAATCCTAACTTCAGTCTGATTGAATTTTATATGCATTTTGAAAGTGCTATGGATTCACAAAGACACAATAGTGCACAGTTGACCAAAGTTTCTGAGTCATGCATTCCTGAATACAAAACTCCATTACATATTGAGAGATATGCTTCGTCTGTTTATAATCATTCCATTTTCTATGTCGTTCAGAAGGAAATATGTTCCACTTGTTTTTCTTGTGGTGTACATAGTGTTCGACATGAAGATGGTGCGTCTCAGTATGTAATATCTGATGAGCGAGGTTTTAGTTTCACAGTTGAGCACAATAGCAGCGATTGTACTACAAGTTGCACGTGCAAACATTTTGAAAGGATTGGCATACTGTGTCGTCACATATTTTTCGTGTTTAAAGATCTGAAGGTTAATGTTATTCCAGATAAATATGTGTTACGCAGATGGTGCAAAGATTCTATCCTAAAGCCTCTTAATGCGTCTGAAGATGTTGTTTTTCAACAGTGTGTTGGCACCGAAGAAAAGAAAGGAGCTATAAAGCAATTGTGGTCCGATATTCATTTTTGTGTCGGAATGATTGAGCACGACCCTGATTTATTCCAGCAATTTGTCGATGTCATTAAGGCGCAGAAAGACTTATTGTCTGCCTCTGATCAAAACAGTGCACCATCAACTTCAAAAAGGGATGTCATTAAATCATTTTATGGATCATCTATTCCTACTGAAGTCAGTGTGCATCCGCCTCAGCAAGCTCGAAATAAAGGTTGTGGCAAGAGGATTAAAGGCGATAAGGAAAAGGCAATTGAAATCAACAAGAAGAGTAAGAGACTTTGCAGAACATGTAATGAGAAGGTTTATCACGATAGTAGGAATTGTCCTTTGAACTCCGAGAAATGATTACAATTTTAATGGATCTGTATGTAGATATATGATAGAGTAATTGTCTCCTAGATTCTAGAGAGAGGTGAGAGCTAGAGAGAGAAGTGGTATATTTGCTTTGTAGTAATGAATTCTGTCAACCCTTACAACTACTCCCAAGGGGAGTATTTATAGAGAAAATACGGACTGGGCTCCCAAGTCTGGGGCTTGGGAGGCCCATTTACAACTGGACCGCTATTGGGCCGAATACAAAGCCACTGATGGTCTATACAAATGAATAAGTGTATAATCCGGTTCTGTGAGACTTCCGTGGCCGACGAGGGCATGGCCGATGAGGGCATGGCCGATGAGGGCATGGCCGATGAGGGCATGGACGATGAGGGCATGGCCGACGAGGTCACCCGATTCTCCTGACTTCTGGATCATATTCTGGGTGGCCTTCTTTCTGGCCGATGAGGGCATGGCCGATGAGAGCATGGACGATGAGGGCACCCGGTTCTCCGGGCTTCTGGATCATATTCTGGGTGGCCTTGTTTCTGGCAGATGAGGGCATGGCCGATGAGAGCATGACCGATGAGAGCATGGCCGATGAGAGCATGGCCGACGAGGTCACCCGGTGATCGTGGTACCTTCTGTTCTTCTGAGTATGTGGGTCCTGGGGCCTAGGCCCATATACTCCATCAGGAGTCCCCCACTCTCTAAGCTGAGATGTAGACGAAGTGAAGGAGAGTAGATTTCTGTGCTTGATGCTCTTGGCCGATGCGGGACCACATTGGTCGTTCCCTGTCGTGGCGTTTGGTGGCCCTGTTCTGAGTTTGGCCATTACCCATTCCTTGATGTGGATGAGGAAGGCTGTTACTCCTTTGGTGCGCTTGTTTGCGGACGATGCGTGTTCCGACATGAGTGGCCGACGAAGGTAGTGTCTATCCTTGGTTGTTGATGGTTTGAACTTCCCTTTTGGGCTGATGAAGCCATTGTGGTTATCTCTTGTTTGAGGACGATGAGTGTCCTTTGTTTTGAGGAAGATGAATGTCCTTCATTTTGAGGACGATGAGTGCCCTTCATTTTGAGGCCGATGAACGTCCTTCATTTTGAGGACGATGAATGTCCTTCATCTTGAGGACGATGAGGGTCCTGGACCAGAGGACGTTGTGCGCCCTTGGCTCTGTGGACGAAGGATGTCATGTCCTTGTGTTTTTGACTTTAATTGATGGACCTTACGCTTGCGGACATTTGTGGCGCGTTCGTTTTGTTCGTGATATGGATGATGAATGTCATAGTCCCGGAGACGATGCGTGCCATTGGCCTTGAGGACGAGGAGTGTCCTTGGCTTTGAGGACGACACGTGCCCTTGATCTTTAGGACGATGTGTGTCCTGCTTTGCGCTTCGGCCTGGCCGAAGGGTGAACACATGGTTGTTGGATGTTGAGGTGCCATTGTCATGGGCTTGTGTTCGTTGGATTTTGAATTTGTTTCTTGACGCTGGAGGCCGATGTAGTCCCCCAGACCTTCTTCTGGCCGATGGAGACATGGCCGACGGAGGTACCACTTGGTAGTCCTTGCTTTTTGTTGCTTTCTGGATGATTTCATGTATGTGGAGGCCGATGTAGTCCCCCAGTCCCCCACTCCTCGAGGCTCATGTAGTGAGGTGAAGAGGAGTAGAGCAATACACGTCTTCAATAGGGGGCCGAGGGTCGACACCTTTTTATCCACAATGGGGCGATGCCTCGTTAAAAACCTCATTAGGAAAAACCCTGTGGGAAAAAATCCTAATGAGGGAAAAAGAGCACACCGGATCCCCCAAAATGAACTCCAAGGGGTGAACCCTTCGGCCTAGGTGTGGAGCTGAAGCGGTGTCCGTCTGATGAGGGGACGCCCATCTGTAGGTGAGGACGACGGCGCTGATGAGCCGGTCCGAATATGAGGACGAGGCGATGGATGCCTGTCTGAATGTGAGGACGACAATGGTAATGATCCATGTGTCATATGAAGGCGACGGTCGCTATCCAGGAAGGGAAATGCGAGCCCGGTCGCTATAACAGTACCTCGGCGATAGGAGCCGGTCTCGAGATATGAGGACGACGGCATTGGGGGGCTGGTCCGAAATCCATGCAACGGTCGCCATCCGGTAAAGGAATGGCTAAGACCGGTCTTAAGATAGAGCATCACACCATAGCTGAGGGGCTGGTCGTGATGTGAAGACGACGGCGATGAGGAGCCGGTCCTACAATCCATGCAACGGTCGCCATCCGGTGAAGGAATGGCTAAGACCGGTCTTGAGATAAATGATCACGCCTTGGACGAGGGGCCGGTCGTGATGTGAGTACGACGGCGATGATGAAGGTGCTCGTCGTATGAAGGCGAGGGTCGCCATACAGGAAGGGAATGGCGAGCCCGCTCGCTGGCTCAAGACGCTCGGCGCTGAGGAGGCCGGTATTGAGATGAAGGATCACGTTGAGACCGAGGGGTCTGCCATGATCTGAGGACGACGGCGCTGATGAAGCCGCTCCTCGTATGAAGGCGAGGGTCGCCATCCAGGAAGGGAATGGCGAGCTTGCTCGCTAGCTCAAGACGCTCGGCGCTGAGGAGGCCGGTCTTGAGATGAAGGATCACGTTGAGACCGGGGGGTCTGCCGTGATATGAGGACGATGGCGTTGATGAAGCCACTCCTCGTATGAAGGCGAGGGTCGCCATCCAGGAAGGGAATGGCGAGCCCGCTCGCTGGCCAGAGGCGCTCGGCGCTGAGGAGGCCGGTCTTGAGATGAAGGATCACGTTGAGACCAAGGGGTCTGCCGTGATCTGAGGACGACGGCGCTGATGAAGCCGGTCCAAATAGATGATGACGAAGGCGTTGATGGAGCCATTCGTCATGCAAGCTCGAAGCTCTCGGCATTGAGGAAGCCGGCCTTGAGATGAATGATCACGTTGAGACCGAGGGGTCGGCCGTGAGAGGACGACGGCGCTGATGAAGCCGCTCCTCGTATGAAGGCGAGGGTCGCCATCCAGGAAGGGAATGGCGAGCCCGCTCGCTAGCTCAAGACGTTCGGCGCTGAGGAGGCCGGTCTTGAGATGAAGGATCACGTTGAGACCGAGGGGTCAGCCGTGATCAGAGGACGACGGCGCTGATGAAGCCAGTCGTCTGAAGATGAAGGGGGGGGGAGTCGGTCCTATGATGAGGACGGCGAAGCCGTACCTATAATGAAGGACGACGTTGAGCGCTCGTCTGATCCGCATATATGATCTTGCTTCGTCCATAATGCATAGTATTTGCCTGATATGTACTTAGCCAAATATGTGGCTTGATTTGTGGGGATTTCATTTTTATTGCTCGAGGCCGGCGAGTGTTCGGTCCTTGGCTTCCCTCTTTTGATTTGTGGGGATTTCGCTCGAGGCCGGCGAGTGCGCGGTCCTCGGCTCTCCCTCTTTTAATTTGTGGGGATTTCGCTCGAGGCCGGCGAGGGCGCGGTCCTCGGCTCTCCCTCTTTTAATTTGTGGGGATTTCGCTCGAGGCCGGCGAGTGCACGGTCCTCGACTATCCCTCTTTTATTTCTTCCTCTACTGCTATGAGCGAGGAGTGGGGGTCCTTCTTTCAGGCTCGACCGAGGGGGTTGCTATTCCCTCGGCCGATAGGGAGTCCAGGAGGGAAACTGTCCGGCCTCTGGCGCTGGCGCGTCCCTAGACCTTGGGGGGTCCCGTCGTCTATTTATGGCGCGGGCTAGGCTTTTGGTCGGTTACCGACGGCTGCCGTTTCCCAATCCCAAGTGTGGGGATTTTGTCATCTCAGCCATTCTTTCAGGCCTGTCGTAATGCGATTTAGCGCGAGGACGACGCGATGAGCTTCCCATTTCGAGACGTGGGCCGTTTGCGGGCCCCTCATCCTGGGACGTCGTCGGCCATACCTGAGCGTTTCGCTCGAAGGGACCGGAATGACGTTCTTTGTTGTGTGGCGTCGTCGGCCATACCTGAGCGTTTCGCTCGAAGGGGGCGAAGCGACGTGCTTGTTGTGTGGTGGCGTCGGCCATACCTGAGCGTTTCGCTCGAAGGGGGCGAAGCGACGTGCTTTGTTGTGTGGCGTCGTCGGCCATACCTGAGCGTTTCGCTCGAAGGGGGCGAAGCGACGTGCTTTGTTGTGTGGCATCCTTTACTTAAACATTACAAGAAATAAGCAGAACACAATAGGTGCGTTGTTTATGGCAACGACTTTTATTAGGGTCAGTGGCTCGAGGCCGAGGGGGTAACCTTCTGAACAACTTGTACAAGAGTTAGCTTCCCAATTAGTTTCTGAGCTTGGGGTGGGGTGGGGGCTCTGCCGTCTGCACCCTCTTCGGATTGCTGGTAGAACTTCACCGAGATGTAGGGCCCTTCGTATTTTGAGGGATAAGCCGTCTGCCGTGCGTCCCTTCGAGGAAGGACGCAGTCAGCGGATGTGACGCTTCTTCAGTTGGGGCTCCTCGAAGTCCTCGTCATCGCTGAGCTTCCCAATTTCATGCTTCTTCGTTGAGGTGTCCCCTTCCTGATTGCCGGTGGAGTTCCTTGGGGTAACTTTGACAAATTGGTGGAGTTCACCCCATTGAATCAAGCGCTCAATGGCTTTCTTCAACGCGACGCAGTCGTCTGTATTGTGGGAGGTGTTCCTGTGGTAATGACAATAAGTGCCACCCTGGTGGACGGCGTAGACTTCCGTGGCCGACCGGGGATCTTTAGGGATGAGACCTTGCTCCTCCGCATAGTCGAAGATGGTGTCCACCGAGTGCGTGAGCGTAGTCCTCGGGACGTCCGTCCTCGGCTGCCATGGGCGCTCCTTCCGGTTTCGGCGGGCATGGCCCCCGGCCGAGGATGCATTTGGAGTCGACGCCTCGTCTGACCTCTTTGATGGTTGGCCTACGTCCTTCTTGCGGGAATGGAGCTCATCGGCGTCAGCGTACAAGCTCCCTCGTAGGAGTGCCTTGGCGTATGACCTCGGCGGGTCAGTGATGAGGCTCCTTGCATAGGGGCTGCTGCGGAGAACGCCTTGGAAGAGGACGAGGAGGGTGCGCTCATCGGCACCTTCGACCTCGTCTGTCTCCTTCGTCCATCGATCGATGAAAGACCGAAGTGATTCATCGTGTTGCTGTTTTATGGAAAGAAGGTGGGAGAAATGTTTTCTCACGCGCTTCCTTCCGGCGAAGTGGGTGAGGAAGCGTTGGGCAAGATCCTGCCACGAATCTATGCTTCCTTCGGGGAGCGCGTTGAACCACTCGTATGCTGGCCCTTCAAGAGTGGAAAGGAACCAATGGTAGAGGTATTCATCTGATGCGTTCACCATTAGCATGTTGTTTTGATAGCGGCTGAAGTGCTCCTGAGGGTTAGAGCGGCCGTCATAGGGCTTGATGGCATTCCCTCGGTACTTCTCGGGTATTGGGGCCGAGAGCACCCTCGTGGTGAAGGGAGTTTTTGTTCTAATTTGGATGATGGGGTCTCCACGTCTGTCGGCCAGCTCCCTCTCCAGGGTGCTGACCTTAAGCATGAGCGCGTGGTAACCTGGACCCTCGGGTGAGTTGGCCGTAGGGATGGTGGCCGATTGTCTAGCCTCCATCTGGGCCAGTCTCCTTTCCAGCTGGGCGATGACCTCGTCACGAGGGTCCTTGGCGGCCGTAGTGGCGCCTTGCTGGTTGCGCACGCGAGCTTCTTGAGTCGTGTTGATTCGATGATGCGCATTGTCCTCGTGCAATTTTCCTTTGCCTTTGTCCGGGTGGGGCTGGTCCGCTGTCCGAGACACATACCCCAAGCTTTCCCTTGGCGAGCCAGGCCGACGCCCGCCAATCCGCCCTGCCATCCTCTCCGAAACCGGACGACGGCACGTGTCACCTAGCCTATTGAAGGCAGATGCTTTTTCACGCGCTGGGGTCTGCCCAGGCCGAAGAGGGGAAGCAGGGTGGGAGTGGGACGACGTTGTGTCATGGGCCATCACCCCCTCATCGCTGCCTATCTGGACGGCCAACGGTTGGGGCTGAGGAGGTGGAGTGACGTTCCCCCCGGTCCTTGGCAAGAGAGCGCTGAGAACGGTGGGGTTCTGGGCCAAGCTGGCGATGATGACCGACAGAGAGGCCGCGGCCATAGGCTGGGCCGGGGCGTGGTCCGTCTTCTCAGCTCGTTTCTTGTCCAAGCCGATGTGGGCATCAGGGGCTCCGCCGTTGAGTTGGTTGCGGAGGTCCGTCGTGAGGTTGATGGCCTCCTGGAAGACGTCCCCTCCGCCGACCTGGTCGGCCGTAGCATCCTCCTCGTGCTCCCTGGTCTCCTGGTCCTCAGGGATGGCCTTGCTGACGAGGTTGCGGTTTGACTTAGTTCTTCCCATGATCAGTGGTTAGCTGTGCTTGGTAGCGACGAATGGTGCTAACTTGATTGTTCTAGCTCTCAATGAAAGCACCAAATGATAGAGTAATTGTCTCCTAGATTCTAGAGAGAGGTGAGAGCTAGAGAGAGAAGTGGTATATTTGCTTTGTATTAATGAATTCTGTCAACCCTTACAACTACTCCCAAGGGGAGTATTTATAGAGAAAATACGGGCTGGGCTCCCAAGTCTTGGGCTTGGGAGGCCCATTTACAACTGTACCGCTATTGGGCCGAATACAAAGCCACTGGTGGGCTATACAAATGAATAAGTGTAAAATCCGGTTCTGTGAGACTTCCGTGGCCGACGAGGGCATGGCCGATGAGGGCATGGCCGATGAGGGCATGGCCGATGAGGGCATGGCCGATGAGGGCATGGACGATGAGGGCATGGCCGACGAGGTCACCCGATTCTCCTGACTTCTGGATCATATTTTGGGTGGCCTTCTTTCTAGCCGATGAGGGCATGGCCGATGAGAGCATGGACGATGAGGGCACCCGGTTCTCCGGGCTTCTGGATCATATTCTGGGTGGCCTTCTTTCTGGCCGATGAGGGCATGGCCGATGAGAGCATGGCCGATGAGAGCATGGCCGATGAGAGTATGGCCGACGAGGTCACCCGGTGATCGTGGTACCTTCTGTTCTTCTGAGTATGTGGGTCCTGGGGCCTAGACCCATATACTCCATCAATATATATTGTTGATTATTACTTACGATTAATTAGAGTTCTATGACAATTTTTATTGCTATTAATTTCATTATTTAATTTAGATATTTACTTATGAATTTTGTCCACATTTTATAATTACTTGTACTCCAAATTCTTTATATTTGAATATGAATTTTCTTAGTTTATTAATATATGTCTAATCTCCTGATGTAGTCCATTTGTGACATTGTGATTAATGTGAACTTTGTGACTATTTGATGTTAATTTTGCACTGCTAATTATCCCCCGATGTACATTTACTCTCTCTCATGCACTCCAAAACTAATTGATTTTACGTTTGCACTGCTAATTATCCCGTGATGCACCGTTTTACTATCTCCCTAATGTTGGAAAAATGTGTTAAAAATTGCATTAAATGGTCATTTTGGGGCAATTATTTGAGTGGGTTCCACTTCCGATTTGGGTCGGGTCAAAGTGGTTTCGGATTGTCCTTGTTAAGGGCTACAATTCGATATATGGTACACTCAAAACGGATAACGGGTGAATGGCAAATTGATTCTCGAAGTTCACTCGTTGAAATGAAAAAACTGGGAAAATGATGGGTTTCTAGTGTGTTTTAACCCACACCGAAAAACTCAAGGGATTTTCACCCCCTTATAAAGGGAAGCCTCTTTTATGGAGTTAAGATTCCTAAAGGTAAAAGCTCTCTCTTACGCGCAGGGGGGTGCCGATCAAATCCCGAAACGGAGAAGAAAAACCGCGACACGTGTGCGCGGGCGACCTGCGGACACGAATGTCGTCCGAAAACCTAAGTGTTCGGACACGAATGTCGTCCGAAAATCACAACACACAATACATTCCTCACGTGTTCTTGAGCGAAAAACACTTTCAGCTACTCCCAAATTTCCTAAGTGTTCTTACTGTGTTCCAGTTCGCCGGAACTTTGGTTTGTGTGCTCAAACGATCGTTCGTTAGCCATCGTATCCTGGGAAACGGTCGTTGCAACGCTCCTAGCACCGTGGGAGGCGACGAATACGTTTTAAGGACATCGTGCGTAGCACGAGCTCTGGCTAAAATCTACTCCATCTTATTTTCTGTTTTTCTTTTAGCTATTTTGTTTATTAATTAATTTTATTTAATTAATATTTCTTCGTTTTTTCCGAAACACACCCAAGAATCTTAAAACGTACTCGGTGATTGTTCTACTCCGGTAAACAATCCTAAAACGTATTGTAATACCCGAGATTAATTTAAGAGGATTAATAGTACTACTCATACCAACAGAGGTGCATCTCCTTTTAAGGGAGCTCATCACCCAAGAACTCCAAAGTTAAGCGTGCTTGCACGGGAGTAGTCTTGGGATGGGTGACCCCCTGGGAAGTTTCTCAGGGCGCGCACGAGTGAGGACAAAGTGCGCGGTAAAGGCTCGTGGTGGTTTGTGGGGACAGTACTAGAGGTCTAGAGTAACACCCCGGGGTGTTACACGTATTTTCGTTGGTTGTTGTACTGTGGTAAACAATCTAAAAACATAGTTTGTCACTTCGGTGAATGAACTTAATTTTTGTGTTTTCGGAAAACTTTGAAAACATTAAAATGGCTTCGCAAGAAATTGGAAATGTTGGTGGGCAGAACGTGCCAAACGATAATCAATCTGAAAGTGGAGCACCGGTGACCAATGGTTCACAACGCGGTGCATCTACTTTGGGCAACCAAGGGGCAATCCCTATGGTTACCGTGCCGAGCAACTTTGTGGAGAAACCCGAAAAATTTAACGGGTTAAACTTCAAGAGGTGGCAGCAAAAGATGCTATTCTATCTCACTACTCTCGGTCTTGCAAGGTTCTTGACCGAAGATGCGCCGGTAGCAACCGGGGGTGAGGTGGATGCGCAATCTTTCAACGCGGTTGAAACTTGGAAGCATTCTGACTTCTTTTGCTGAAACTATGTGTTGAACGGGCTGCATGATGCTTTGTACGACGTGTATAGAAAACTAGCTACGGCTAACGAGCTATGGAATGCTTTGGACCACAAATATAAAAGCGAGGATGCCGGCGCAAAGAAATTTGTTGTTGGTCGATTCCTTGATTTTAAAATGGTGGATTCGAAGACGGTCTTGAGTCAAGTTGAGGAAATGCAAATGATCTTCAACGAAATTCGAGATGAAGGAGTGACAATTAGTGAGTTTTTCCAAGTGGCGTCAATTATCCATTTATTACCGCCGGCTTGGAAGGATTTCAAGAACTACCTTAAGCATAAGCGAAAGGAAATGAACTTGGAGCAATTGATCCTCCGTCTGCGGATTGAAGAGGATAATTGGAAGAACGATGGGAAACTCCCAATTGTTCATGGCGCCAAGGCAAACGTGGTGGAGCATGCAAAAGGCTCCAAAACCAAGAATAATGGGAAGAGCAAGCTCGGTCCCAAGGGAGGCGTTTCCAAGACAAAGTTTAATGGAAAATGCTTCAATTGCTACAAAAATGGACACAAGTCCTCGGATTTCAAGGCACCACGGAAGAAGAAAGACTCCCAAGTCAACTTGGTGCAAGATGGGCAAAAGGATGAAGACATCATCCTAGCGGCTGTGGTTACGGAAGTCAACCTCGTTGGATCCAATTCCAAGGAGTGGTTTGTGGACACCGGTGCAACCCGGCATATTTGCTCAAACCGGGAGTTATTCACAACTTTTGAGCCATCAAATGGTGAGAAAGTGTGGATGGGTAACTCGGCTCATTCCGCGGTTGAAGGCGTGGGCAAGGTGGTCCTGAAGATGACTTCGGGCAAAGAGCTGACTCTCAACCAAGTGTTGTTTGTTCCGGAAATACGCAAAAACCTGATTTCCGGTTCGTTGTTGAACAAGCATGGCTTCCGCATGGTCTTTGAGTCGGACAAATTAGTTTTGTCTAAATCGGGAATGTATGTGGGCAAGGGGTATGCATGTGATGGGCTGTTTAAGCTCAATGTAACGACTATTATTATTAATAATAATAAAATCCCTTCTGCTTACTTGCTTGAGTCTTCCAATGTGTGGCATGGTAGACTAGGACCTGTTAATTTTAATTCTATACGTAGATTAATTAACATGGAACACATTCCTAAATTCACAATTGATGTGAAGCACAAATGTGGAGTTTGTGTAGAGACAAAACTAGCGAAAACGTCTTTCAAATCAGTTGAAAGAAAAACGGAACCACTTGAATTAATTCATAGTGACGTTTGTGATTTTAAATCAATACAAACACGTGGGGGTAATAAATATTTTATTACCTTTATCGATGATAACACTCGTTATAGCTACGTTTATTTATTAAAAAATAAACACGAAGCAATCGATAAATTCATTCTTTATAAGAATGAAGTGGAAAACCAACTTAATCGACGGATTAAGGCGGTTAGAAGTGATCGAGGTGGTGAGTATGAAGCACCAATTGGTGACTTTTGCGTGAGCATGGGTATAGTACATGAACGTACCGCACCCTATTCACCTCAATCAAACGGTGTTGCCGAACGAAAGAATCGCACATTGAAAGATATGATGAACGCGATGCTAGTAAGTTCGGGCTTGCCACAAAATATGTGGGGCGAAGCAATCTTGACAAGCAATTACCTTTTAAATAAGGTTCCCCGAAAAAAATATGATAAAACTCCGTACGAGTTGTGCAAAGGCAGACGGCCTTCCTATCAATATTTAAAAGTGTGTGGGTGTCTTGCTAAGGTGCTTGTACCAACACCTAAGAAAATAAAAATAGGTCCAAAAACGGTGGATTGTATTTTTATTGGATATGCACAAAATAGTAGTGCCTATCGGTTTTTAGTGTACGATTCGAATAATCCGGATGTACATAAAAACACAATAATTGAATCAAGGAATGCTTCATTCTTTGAAGACGTATTTCCATGCAAGTCCAACGAAGGACCAAGCACGTCAAAACGAATATTTGACGTAGCTATGAAAAATACTAGCGAGGGCTCCGAAGAAGAACCCGAACTCAGACGTAGCAAACGTGCAGAATTGAAAAATCCTTCGGACCGGATTTTCTCACCTACTTGGTAGAATTTGACTCGGATATTCTAACATGTATGGTAGAAAATGAACCGGATTTTCTAACATGTTTGGTAGAAAATGAACCACGGACTTATACGGAAGCCGTGACGTCTACTGAAGGTCCTATGTGGAAAGAAGCCATCAAAAGTGAGGTGGATTCTATTCTTAAAAATCACACATGGGAATTGGTTGATCTTCCTCCGGGAAATAAACCTTTGGGATCCAAATGGATTTTTAAACGGAAAATGAAACCTGACGGTTCCATCGATAAGTACAAGGCCAGACTTGTAATCAAGGGATACAAGCAACGTGAGGGTCATGATTACTTTGACACGTATTCTCCTGTGACGAGAATAAATTCCATTAGGATGATACTAGCAATTGCCGCATTGCGGAAATTGGAAGTTCATCAAATGGACGTAAAAACCGCTTTTCTAAATGGCGATATAGACGAAGAAATCTATATGAAACAGCCCGAGGGCTTTCGTGTTCCAGGCCAAGAAAGGAAAGTGTGTAAATTAATTAGAGCGAAGGATGGTCACTGTGGGGGTCACGGACTCCTACCCACTCCTCGTTAAAACAGTGAATCCCGCACGAGGTTAGCAAAAACGTTTGCTTTAATGATTCTAAAATGTTGATCTACTCGATAACATTGGAAGAGTATGCAGGATACTCGTGAAAGAATCACCTATGTGAGAGAGAAGAGGGTCGCTTCAAAGGAGAACTGTAAAGGCTCAGTTCTTTAGAAACTCTTGCAGAACCAGGACGGTGACCCATGGCCAAAACGGGCACACCCATGAGAACGGAACAAAGTTGGAAGGTTCTTGTGTAAAGATAAGTCAATGTTTACACGACGGCAGTATAGTTCAAGGACATCGAGTCTACTAGACAGCCAGTAAATAAACGTGTCTTTACAACGGAAGGTTCAAAGGATAAAACCTACCTCTCCATATGCAAGGATCATCCGGTGAACACAACGTGTCCTCCTATCTTCGTGTCTTTTTAAGTCCCGAAAATCAATTTTCTTTCATGTGGGGGATTGTTGGAAAAATGTGTTAAAAATTGCATTAAATGGTCATTTTGGGGCAATTATTTGAGTGGGGTCCACTTCCGATTTGGGTCGGGTCAAAGTGGTTTCGGATTGTCCTTGTTAAGGGCTACAATTCGATATATGGTACACTCAAAACGGATAACGGGTGAATGAGAAATTGATTCTCAAAGTTCACTCGTTGAAATGAAAAAACTGGGAAAATGATGGGTTTCTAGTATGTTTTATCCCACACCGAAAAACTCAAGGGATTTTCACCCCCTTATAAAGGGAAACCTCTTTTAAAGAGTTAAGATTCCTAAGGGTAAAGGCTCTCTCTTACGCGCAGGGGGGGGGGGTGCCGATCAAATTCCGAAACGGAGAAGAAAAACCGCGACTCGTGTGCGCGGGCGACCTGCGGACACGAATGTCGTCCGCAACAGAAACCCTCGAGGTCTTCTGTTCGCAACAGAGACCCTCGAGGCCTTCTGTTCGCAACAGAAGGTCTTCTGGTCCGTTACAGCAATAAATGTCCAACGTTCTTTTCTTTTAATGCTGCGTTAAATGGACAGTTTATGGACGATTCAATGCCCAACGGACTGGTCATTGATGTCCAACGTTCAGGTCCATTAACACCTAATTTAACACACAACAAATCCTCCTATGAATACCTGGCAGGTGGTTTGCAACAAGACACAACACACAATACATTCCTCATGTTTTCTTGAGCGAAAAACACTTCCAGCTACTCCCAAATTTCCTAAGTGTTCTTACTGTGTTCCAGTTCGCCGGAACTTTCGTTTGTGTGCTCAAACGATCGTTCGTTAGCCACCGTATCCTGGAAAATAGTCGTTGCAACGCTCCTAGCACCGTGGGAGGCGACGAATACGTTTTAAGGACATCGTGCGTAGCACGAGCTCTGGCTAAAATCTGCTCCATCTTATTTTCTGTTTTTCTTTTAGCTATTTTTTATTAATTAATTTTTTTTAATTAATATTTCTTCGTTTTTTCCGAAACACACCCAAGACCTAATGCACTCCACTTCTCATCACAATTCATGTTTCGGCTTTTAATGTACTTGGTTTTGTGTAAATGATGCACGCCATATCATTTAAATATCTACTTGCACGTTGATCTAAATTCAATAGAAATCCCGTGTTGATGGACTTTAAATTTTCTTGATGAATGGACTTTGTATACTTCTATTTATGCACTGCTACGAATCCCATGTCGCACTTTTAGCTTTACCCTAATGCACTCAACGTTAAGACATAAATGCTTTTCAAAAAATGAGGCATTATCAGTAGTTGTTGCACTTATCAAAACTTGTTGCACTTCTCATTTTATACTACAATACTAATTTCATCCACAACCTATGTCAAAACCGCATTTCATATGCACTGCAAAATAAATTCAACCAAACTTTTCCATTAATAAATGTAGCAACAGAATATGATAGACTTCAAAATTTCTAGATGTTCAAAGATGTATCAAAACCACAATCAATCATAGCAGAAATCAAAATATAAGTGTTAAACATATTTTAAAACTGATCACATCTTTTCTTCCCCCATAGCTCATGGCACTTTTATATTAAATTCCCTTTTTATTTCTCACTTCTCTAGCAAAATCATTGGCTTTGCTGAAATTTAATTCTTTTAGCTCATTCACTTGTGCCCCTGCTATTTCTGTCCAGTACTTCATCCTTAAAGCTGCCATAGTCTTTGTATCTCCCTTCTTTAGTCCAATATCCCAACTCTTCACACTTTGACCCATGTACGTTTCCATGTGCCTCATCGTCCATATTCCGTAAGCACACGGGTTCTTCACATCTCTCCACTTCATTGCCAACCTCG
The DNA here is from genome assembly GCA_945859875.1 of Cuscuta europaea. Taxonomy (NCBI): domain Eukaryota; kingdom Viridiplantae; phylum Streptophyta; class Magnoliopsida; order Solanales; family Convolvulaceae; genus Cuscuta; species Cuscuta europaea. The sequence goes on along the minus strand of CAMAPE010000029.1, from coordinate 10,012,521 downwards.
TCACCCTGGCATTTTGGAATGCCTTCTTGCCTTCAATTATTCCATATTCTGATAGAAATTTAGTAAACAGGTCCCTCTGTTTAACAAAACATTCAACAATAAATGACATTAATTCCTTATCCTTTCCTTATATAAGAAATGAAACTGAATGTATAAGTTAATTATTATCATTGACAGAGGCATGTCATCATACATCTCCTCCATAGTGAGATTACATGAAGAGTAGTCCAAATTTTCTATTTTTTCACTCTTCATATTGAAGCACAAGATGTAGCAGTGTGAAGGCTGGATAATTGGGAAGAAAAACTACAATACAAACATTAATTTAACTATAATATCAATGCACATATACATCACTTTTTATGCACCAATAATAATATATTGGTCTTACCAGTTCTACATTCTTCAGATTTATTTTGGGTTTCATTGCTTGGAGTCCTATAACCATGCCTTGCTTCAACAACGGATATGATGTGTCGTCCGTCATGTCATGGGCTTCAAGCGTGTATAGCTGTCATAGTTTTAGTTAACATAGACTTCATTATTATAAACCTAAAATATGAACTATAAGAGTAACTGAAAAAAAAACGTTTTCCTACACATGGATATGCTGGTGCAAAAAAACGACAGGGTGATCCTTCGCTTCGAAGCTTTTCCTTTGTGTTTAGTATTGTAGACCAAGCATCAATCACACTCAAAGATGTTGGGAATATTTTATGGTGTTCAATCTAGTTAGTTATCTTTGTATTTGTGTAGTTATTAATTAATCGTGTAATACGGGCCACAAATGTGTATCAGCCCGTGGGCTTCCTTGTAACCCGTAAGTTAGCCAACTTCTCCTATAAAAGGAGGCTAACTTACGGGAACCCTAACAATGGATAGAGGCTGAGAGTTCAGAGGCGTAAAGATAGAGAGAGATAGGGTTTGCCGCTGCTCTCCTTCTCCAGGGAGAGCAGCGGCGGGTTTACACGGTATACCAGATTCGTATAATATCTACATATCTTTCTATCTGCTTCTTCTATAACTGCTATATTTGTTGTTTGTTAAGTATTCTGGGATTATCAAATGGTATCAGAGCCGAGGCGTGAAACAGGTTGAATGTATCTGCGATTTTCTTGGATCTAACGAAGAATGCTCTGCTTTTCTTCTCTTTTTCTTCATATAGAGTTTTGCTCCTGTAATCTTGTTTGTGAACGAAAATCTGTAAAAATTATACTGTTGGAATCGCCTCTCAAAACCGATTCTACAGCATATCTTCTTTTTCGTTTTCTGCAAATTTTCATTTTCGAAAAACTCTCCTTGGAAACTCGAGTTTATGCTTTTATATGCCTGCAGAAACGATTTTGTCTTGAAACAGATACAGGAGGGATCGCGACCTTCAGGGCTATTCAGAACAGTTTTCAGATTCTCAAAATTCAAAAGTTTTAAAAATCGAGAGTTTTAAACTCGCAGTCATGAACTCGCGGTCTTCAACTCGAGGTGTAAACTCGCGGTCTTCAACTCGATGTGTAAACTCGCGGTCTTCAACTCGATGTGTAAACTCGCGGTCTTCAACTCGATGTGTAAACTCGCGGTCTTCAACTCGATGCGTAAACTCGCGGTCTTCAACTCGAGTTGTAAACTCGCGGTCTTCAACTCGAGTTTTAAACCTCGAGTTCTGACCTCGAGTTTAAACCTCGAGTTCTGACCTCGAGTTTAAACCTCGAGTTCTGACCTCGAGTTTTAAACCTCGAGTTCTGACCTCGAGTTTAAACCTCGAGTTCTGACCTCGAGTTTTAAACCTCGAGTTCTGACATCGAGTTTTAAACCTCGAGTTTTTAAAATTTGAGAGTTTTGGAATAGCGAGTTTTGGAATTTATTTCGAGTTTTAGGAACTCGATGTTTTGGATTTCGACATTCTAAAAAATTTCAGAATTTTCGGAATTTCTCGATGTTTTGAATCTTTCAAAGTTTGCAGTTTCTTGGAACTCATAATTCGAATCTTGACATCCTTTGCAGTTCATCGAAGCTTTACATTATAAGGATCTCTGAATGATTCCCTGCTTATATAAATGTTTCAGGAGTTTTCGATGTTCTGATGTTTTTCAAACAGCGAGTTTTCGAGATTATGAGATTTTTCGAAACTCCAAAGTTTTCGAGGTTCCAAACATTTTGAAATTCTTAAGATTTCGTTATTCTGAGGTCTGTTTTGCAGGTGGATTTCGTCATTACTCTTCAAGGCAAACTCGAAATTAAAATCTCCAGATTTGGATTTCGAGTTTTTGCCTTAGAATTTTGTTTAAATTCACCTGCTCTCGAAATTCAATATCGAGAACCTCAACCTCGAAGATTTTTCCTCAAAAACTCAAAATTAGAGATTTTCTGCGACACCGCACTGTTTTGGCCATAACTTTTGACTCGGTGATCCGATTTGAGCAAACATTTTTTTGTTGGAAAGCTAACGCAAAGATCTACATTAATTCTCGGGCTACGCCCCAGAACCCAATCTCACGCGCCCTCACTCGCAGTCTTTGAGGGTCAAAACGTGAGTTTTCCGACAAACATTGTAAATCACCGATGTCCAGGCCAAAACTTAGGCAAATCTGTTCAAATTCTTTCATTGTCAACCCTGAGGTCAAAACTTTTCTAAACTTCAATGTAAAGGTCTGAAAATCGTAGATAATTCAATCAACCTCGCGTCAACGGTCATCTTACAACAATCAACAATCAACTGCTGAAGCCTCCCCTGACTCATCAACATTATGTGTTCATCAATATGCTGAAATTCTACATGGTGAGTTCAGGGAAACCGTCATGTGTGGTACATGTTTAGATTGCTCCACACACATGGCGGGTATGACAAGCTGTGAGCAATCAATCCTTGCACACACTGAGGGGGAGTTTCAGTTTTCTCCTCCTGGCGCCTTACACCGACAAAGCAAGGAATCTCTCAACGGATGCAACATTCTAGGGGGAGTGTTCAATGGTATCCTCCCCGGTGCCTAACAATGACAAAGCATACCGGGTGCTCCAGTTGAGGGGGAGCACAGAGAGAAAATGAAGAAAGTAATGAGAGAACATGTCCCTATGGCTTAGTAAACCCAACTAAGCCTACCCAAGGGACAAAGCCGAGCGTAAGTGCGTAAGTGAGCGAGTGAGTGGGTGAACATTATGAGCATTAGGAAGCAGAAGGCTCAAGTGAGAAGAAAAACAATTATCAATGATGAGTCTGCTACCTCAATTGCCTGCTATGAATTGAACATTTGCTCCTAGCCACTAAAATACTCTGGACTATCCCCATAGGTTCAGGACTGAATTTATTCAGATCCCGGGTAGAAGTCGCTGCATTTTGTCCAAACGGCGCATGCACAACCCTACCCTAGACCACTCATTTGTCTCCCAACAGACAGGTGTTTAATCATAGTTCACGGGGAACCGCATCTCTCATTACTGTCTCCTTCCGAGGCAAGTAATACTGACTACAGTGGCCTCAGCCCCATGCCACTGAATTTTCATTGATCACGTCGTGTCTAGTTACTCACTTCCCAAATGTTTTGAAATTTTCTAGGACACAGACACATTTTAGAGTCAGTTGCTAGTCTTCAAGACCTGCGAGAACTTCCATAGGGCTCATCTATTATAGATGTAGACCAATAATTGGAAGGAAGTCCTGCTGTTGCAACATAAGAATCACCAAAATTTTCAGGCCATTGCTTTAGAGTTTATCTCTATAGTGATGATAACGGGCGTCTTCACGACCCCGGGGGGCTACGTTATCTTTTTTAGATTCTGCTTGTTTTTCATGTTTTTATTTCCGCAGAATAAAAGAATAAAAGCATGACGTCCCGATTCATCGGATCGTCATGAGGGGGAGAGTGGTCCACATGCTGTTAACACTGAACAAATCATTCTGGGACACTTCACTCCTCCATCACAAAATTCAACACCCTCTCTACTATCTCCGCAACTCAAATCAAATGGTCAGCTACACTCACAAATCAACGATCATTATGTTCCGCTGTGCCACCGACAAGTTCTCCTCTAAAGCATTCATTCCAAATAGTAAAAAAAAAAAGACTACATTGTGGAGGAGACATAGGTCAAATACTCGTGTCCTGAAGATGAATTCCATGGGCGTCTCCTGTTTCTCCAAAGAATATTCATTCTAGAGGCGTCACCGGACTTCATCCAAGCTGATCAAGAGCAACTTCTGGAAGGCAAGGACTACATGCAAGATACTGAAGGTCCCTCAACCCCCGGCATCAAAGATCAAATTGTCAAGAAGACATCAAAGGGGAGATTGCAAGGATTTCTTCAGATAGCCTTCCTCAGAAGTCAAGTTCAAAGACAAAGGAAGCTCAATAACAACAAAGACAAAGATATCTGCGCTGCAATGCTAATTCAACACGATTGATCACCAAGGGGGAGATTGTTGGGAATATTTTATGGTGTTCAATCTAGTTAGTTATCTTTGTATTTGTGTAGTTATTAATTAATCGTGTAATACGGGCCACAAATGTGTATCAGCCCGTGGGCTTCCTTGTAACCCGTAAGTTAGCCAACTTCTCCTATAAAAGGAGGCTAACTTACGGGAACCCTAACAATGGATAGAGGCTGAGAGTTCAGAGGCGTAAAGATAGAGAGAGATAGGGTTTGCCGCTGCTCTCCTTCTCCAGGGAGAGCAGCGGCGGGTTTACACGGTATACCAGATTCGTATAATATCTACATATCTTTCTATCTGCTTCTTCTATAACTGCTATATTTGTTGTTTGTTAAGTATTCTGGGATTATCAAAAGATATGTGTTTATATTCTTCCAATGTCATCATATCGTCTCTGGTCACCTTCAGATCATTGTATTTGAAAATTATCTCCCCACTGTCAATAAACCAATGCGTTTAAACGAAAAACATATATAGCAACACATATGCGATTCTTAATGCACTTTATATAGTAATATGACAGACACATTCTATCACCTGTCCACACCATGTTTGTTTGAAACCCAGTTACCCAAGAGCTTTTCAAGTGCGCTACAGGTTTGTCTGGGATCAACTATCCTGCACATGTATGGCGATTTAAAAAACTTTCCCGCTTTACCTTTTCTTCGCAATTCCACCTCATTCGATTTTCCTGCTGCAACTTGAACCTCCCGACATGGTGTAGCTTCTATAACCTATTACACATCCCAGTGTTGTTAAGCAATTTATTCACTTCATACCAATAACTTTGCATTTATACATATTACCTTGTTAGTTTGCACACTAGGCTGCCCAACATCAACATGTGAATTATTTTCTCCTTGTGTCAGTTCAATAGAAAATGATGGACTTTCTTCCACTCCTTTCTTGGTCATCGGCTCTTTTGAATTTGCATTTACAACCTCATCTATTTCTGAAATTGTCCTTGGATCGTTCCAGAACATTTCGTCCTCCCTGTCATCATTAAATCCTTCTTCATTGCCCTCTCCACTTCCATGATTTTGAGGAATCTGTATCACAATTAGCTTCTGTGCACATTCACGCATCTTATTGAAGTCTTCATTAAGCAATAAAGATTTTGGAGTTGTGTCCATGATGCCCATTAAATCCAGTAAACAATTAGCAAACTTCTCCATGAATATCTATTTTTACATCAGTTTTGAAATATTAGTCATCATAAAAGTGTAATTTGTCAATGTGCAATACTAATCCACAATTATGTGCATACAATACTCATGCACTCACATTCAATTCTTAGTGCAGAATACCACAAAACTTTAAATCTTCAAAAACTAAACAAAAAAGGTTCAATTTCCTACTGTTTGATGCACACACTACATTGGGTTTATTCTGTGTTATTCAAAAAAATTCTTAGCTCTTACAAACATATTATACATACCTCATGCATTTTTTTACAATTCATAGTGCACTAATGAACATATACAACCCTCGTGCACTAATATTCAATTCACATTGCACTACTGTGAAGCACCATTTGCACTTATGAGATTCTAAGTAACTATGACTATCTTTTACTTACTTCCTCCCCACCGTGTGCTCCTGAAACTTGGTCATCTTCTTTCTTTGATAGATCTTGATCTTCCTCTCCCAAGATCAATGGTTCATCGATAAATCCCATGCCAAAACTACCACAACTGATTTCAAGATTCTCTCTCTCTTTCAATAGTTTGGCACTCCATCCCTTCATGATCGGCCAACACCTCTCCACGCTTCTTTTGTATAAAACAATCCTATCAATATATAAAAGCTGTACTCAACAGTTAGTATATACACAGATTCCATACTCATTTAATCACATTTTAAAAATTAATTTTTAATCTTACCATTAGAAATAACAATGGTCCTGTGAAAGTCTTGTCCTTGTTTTGATTCCAGGAAGTTGTGCTATCAATCAAACATGAAAATACATGCTCGCACCAATTTAAGTCCTTGATTTGTTTTACATTGGCAATGCTACTGATGATGCTGGGATTTGCATATCCGTTTGGTCTGATGTCCACTATCAAATACATAAAGAGAATAACAAAGTGCTTAATAAACCAATCTCCACCTTCTTCATATAGAAGCATCACATCACAAACATCAGACGGGCTTATCTTTTTTTCACCCTTCCCAAACATTCCCTTACACTCTCTCACGAGATCACATGTTTCACTCTTTCTTTGTCATAATTTTTGTCCTCCTAGCCGGCAACCCAAGTACTCTTGCAACATCTTGTTCTGTAATGTGCACCTCCTTCCCATCTTCCACAATTGATGTACTTATATTTTACACACTTTTTAGGCTAAGTTTGTTGTTAATTTTAGTTATTAAAGTTCTACTTTTGTACATATTTTTATTATTTGTCGTTAGTTTGTACTTGTGCAGTCCTACACGGGTATTTTGTATTTTCAGATACTTTTGATGCTATTTGGATATATTAGAGTGTGAACAAAATAAGAAAATAAAAGTTCAATTTGGAGGTCAATAAAAGTGGAATTTCCTTCAAAACAAATAAGGAGTAAATTGAAGAAAAGAAGCAAAATTTAAAATGATGGAGCTCGGATTCGATCCTTGAACAAAGGGTAGAACAATGCCTATTACAACCGGTGATGGAGTATTAACTCCTAGATTCTAGAGAGAAGTGAGAGCTAGAGAGAGAAGTGAATTGTATTAATGAATTCTGTCCACCCTTACAACTACTCCCAAGGGGAGTATTTATAGAGAAAATACGGGCTGGGCTCCCAAGTCTTGGGCTTGGGAGGCCCATCTACAACTGGACCGCTATTGGGCCGAATACAAAGCCACTGGTGGGCTATACAAATGAATAAGTGTAAAATCCGGTTCTGTGAGACTTCCGTGGCCGACGAGGGCATGGCCGATGAGGGCATGGCCGATGAGGGCATGGTCGATGAGGGCATGGCCGATGAGGGCATGGCCGATGAGGGCATGGCCGACGAGGTCACCCAGTTCTCCGGGCTTCTGGATCATATTCTGAGTACACCTTTTCATGGCCGATGAGGGCATGGCCGACGAGGTCACCCAGTTCTCCGGGCTTCTGGATCATATTCTGAGTAGACCTTTTCCTGGCCGATGAGGGCATGGCCGATGAGGGCATGGCCGACGAGGTCACCCAGTGATCGTGGTACCTTCTGTTCTTCTGAGTATGTGGGTCCTGGGGCCTAGACCCATATACTCCATCAGGAGTCCCCCACACTCTAAGCTGAGATGTAGACGAAGTGAAGGAGAGTAGACTTCTGTGCTTGATGCTCTTGGCCGATGCGGGACCACGTTGTCCGTTCCCTGTCGTGGTGTTTGGTGGCCCTATTCTGAGTTTGGCCGTTACCCGTTCCTTGATGTGGATGAGGAAGGTTGTTACTCCTTTGGTGCGCTTGTTTGCGGACGATGCGTGTTCTGACATGAGTGGCCGACGAAGGTAGTGTCTACCCTTGGTCGTTGATGGTTTGAACTTCCCTTTTGGGCTGATGAAGCCATTGTGGTTATCTCTTGTTTGAAGACGATGAGTGTCCTTTGTTTCGAGGAAGATGAATGTCCTTCATTTTGAGGACGACGAGTGTCCTTCATTTTGAGGCCGATGAACGTCCTTCATTTTGAGGACGATGAATGTCCTTCATCTTGAGGACGATGAGGGTCCTGGACCAGAGGACGTTGTGCGCCCTTGGCTCTGTGGACGAAGGATGTCATGCCCTTGTGTTTTTTACTTTAATTGATGGACCTTACGCTAGCGGACATTTGTGGCGCGTTCGTTTTGTTCGTGATATGGATGATGAATGTCATAGTCTCGGAGACGATGCGTGCCATTGGCCTTGAGGACGAGGAGTGTCCTTGGCTTTGAGGGCGACACGTGCCCTTGATCTTTAGGACGATGTGTGTCCTGCTTTGCGCTTCGGCCTGGCCGAAGGGTGAACACATGGTTGTTGGACGTTGAGGTGCCATTGTCATGGGCTTGTGTTCGTTGGATTTTGAATTTGTTTCTTTACGCCGGAGGCCGATGTAGTCCCCCAGACCTTCTTCTGGCCGATGGAGACATGGCCGACGGAGGTACCACTTGGTAGTCCTTGCTTTTTGTTGCTTTCTGGATGATTTCATGTATGTGGAGGCCGATGTAGTCCCCCAGTCCCCCACTCCTCGAGGCTCATGTGGTGAGGTGAAGAGGAGTAGAGCAATACACGTCTTCAATAGGGGGCCGAGGGTCGACACCTTTTTATCCACAATGGGGCGATGCCTCGTTAAAAACCTCATTAGGAAAAACCCTGTGGGAAAAAATCCTAATGAGGGAAAAAGAGCACACCGGATCCCCCAAAATGAACTCCAAGGGGTGAACCCTTCGGCCTAGGTGTGGAGCTGAAGCGGTGTCCGTCTGATGAGGGGACGCCCGCCTGGAGGTGAGGACGACGACGCTGATGAGCCGGTCCGAATATGAGGACGAGGCGATGGATGCCTGTCTGAATGTGAGGACGACAATGGTAATGATCCATGCGTCATATGAAGGCGACAGTCGCTGTCCAGGAAGGGAAATGCGAGCTCGGTCGCTATAACAGTACCTCGGCGTTGGGATCCGGTCTCGAGATATGAGGACGACGGCACTGGGGGCCGGTCCAAAATCCATGCAACGGTCGCCATCCGGTAAAGGAATGGCTAAGACCGGTCTTAAGATAGAGCATCACACCATGGCCGAGGGGCTGGTCGTGATGTGAAGACGACGGCGATGAGGAGCCGTTCCTTCAATCCATGCAACGGTCGCCATCCGATAAAGGAATGGCTAAGACCGGTCTTGACATAGATGATCACGCCAAGGCCGAGAGACCAGACGTGACTTGAGGATGACGGCTATGATGAAGCCGATCCAAGTAAATGATGACGAGGCGTTGGTGAAGCCGTGCGTCATGTAGTGGCGATGGTCACCATCCAGGAAGGGATGGTGAGCCCGATCGCTGGCTCAAAACTCTCGGCGCTGAGGAAGCCGGTCTTGAGATAGATGATCACGCCTTGGCCGAGGGGTCGGGCATGATTTGAGGACGACGGTGCTGATGAAGCCGGTCCAAATAAATGATGACGAAGGCATTTGATGAAGCCGTTCGTCATGTAAACTCAAGGCTCTCGGTGTTGAGGGTACCGGCCTTGAGATAGATAATCACGTTGAAGCCGAGGGGCCGTTCATTTTGAGGACGAGGGTCGCCATCCAGGAAGGGAATGGCGAGCCCGCTCGCTGGCCCAAGACGTTCGGCGTTGAGGAGGCCGGTGTTGAGACGAAGGATCACGTTGAGACCGGGGGGTCTGCCGTGATCTGAGGACGAAGGCGCCGATGAAGCCGCTCCTCGTATGAAGGCGAGGGTCGTCATCCAGGAAGGGAATGGCGAGCTCGCTCGCAAGCTCAAGACGCTCGGCGCTGAGGAGGCCGGTCTTGAGATGAAGGATCACGTTGAAGACCGGGGGGTCTGCCGTGATCTGAGGACGACGACGCTGATGAAGCCGCTCCTCGTATGAAGGCGAGGGTCGCCATCCAGGAAGGGAATGGCGAGCCCACTCGCAAGCTCAAGACGCTCGGCGCTGAGGAGGCCGGTCTTGAGATGAAGGATCACGTTGAAGACCGGGGGGTCTGCCGTGATCTGAGGACGACGGCGCTGATGAAGCCGCTCCTCGTATGAAGGCGAGGGTCGCCATCCAGGAAGGGAATGGCGAGCCCACTTGCAAGCTCAAGACGCTCGGTGCTGAGGAGGCCGGTCTTGAGATGAAGGATCACGTTGAGACCGGGGGGTCTGCTGTGATCTGAGGACGACGGCGCCGATGAAGCCGCTCCTCATATGAAGGACCCTCCAGGAAGGGAATGGCGAGCCCGCTCGCTAGCTCAAGACGCTCGGCGCTGAGGAGGCCGGTCTTGAGATGAAGGATCACGTTGAGACCGGGGGTCTGCCGTGATCTGAGGACGACGGCGCCGATGAAGCCGCTCCTCATATGAAGGTGAGGTTCGTCATCCAGGAAGGGAATGGCGAGCCCGCTCGCAAGCTCAAGACGCTCGGCGCTGAGGAGGCCGGTCTTGAGATGAAGGATCACGTTGAGACCGGGGGGTCTGCCGTGATCTGAGGACGGCGGCGCTGATGAAGCCGCTCCTCGTATGAAGGCGAGGGTCGCCATCCAGGAAGGGAATGGCGAGCCCGCTCGCAAGCTCAAGACACTCGGTGCTGAGGAGGCCGGTCTTGAGATGAAGGATCACGTTGAGACCGTGGGGGTCTGCCGTGATCTGAGGACGACGACGCTGATGAAGCCGCTCCTCGTATGAAGGCGAGGGTCGCCATCCAGGAAGGGAATGGCGAGCCCACTCGCAAGCTCAAGACGCTCGGTGCTGAGGAGGCCGGTCTTGGGATGAAGGATCACGTTGAGACCGGGGGGTCTGCCGTGATCTGAGGACGACTGCGCTGATGAAGCCGCTCCTCGTATGAAGGCGAGGGTCGCCATCCAGGAAGGGAATAGCGAGCCCGCTCGCTAGCTCAAGACGCTCGGCGCTGAGGAGGCCGGTCTTGAGATGAAGGATCACGTTGAGACCGAGGGGTCTGCCGTGATCTGAGGACGACGGCGCTGATGAAGCCGCTCCTCGTATAGAGGCGAGGGTCGCCGTCCAGGAAGGGAACAGCGAGCCCGCTCGCTGGCTCAAGACGCTCGACGCTGAGGAGGCCGGTCTTGAGATGAAGGATCACGTTGAGACCGGGGGGTCTGCCGTGATCTGAGGACGACAGCGCTGATGAGGCCAGTTCGTTGGAAGATAAAGAGGACGGCAAAGTCGTATCTATAATGAAGGACGACGTTGAGCACTCGTCTGATCCGCATATATGGTCTTGCTTCGTCCATAATGCATAGTATTTGCCTGATATGTACTTAGCCAAATATGTGGCTTGATTTGTGGGGATTTCATTTTTATTGCTCGAGGCCGGCGAGTGCTCGGTCCTCGGCTTCCCTCTTTTGATTTGTGGGGATTTCGCTCGAGGCCGGCGAGTGCGCGGTCCTCGGCTCTCCCTCTTTTAATTTGTGGGGATTTCGCTCGAGGCCGGCGAGTGCACGGTCCTCAGCTGTCCCTCTTTTATTTCTTCCTCTACTGCTATGAGCGAGGAGTGGGGGTCCTTCTTTCAGGCTCGACTGAGGGGGTTGCTATTCCCTCGGCCGATAGGGAGTCCAGGAGGGCAACTGTCCGGCCTCTGGCGCTGGCGCGTCCCTAGACCTTGGGGGGTCCCGTCGTCTATTTATGGCGCGGGCTAGGCTTTTGGTCGGTTACCGACGGCTGCCGTTTCCCAATCCCAAGTGTGGGGATTTTGTCATCTCAGCCATTCTTTCAGGCCTGTCGTAATGCGATTTAGCGCGAGGACGACGCGATGAGCTTCCCATTTCGAGACGTGGGCCGTTTGCGGGCCCCTCGTCCTGGGACGTCGTCGGCCATACCTAAGCGTTTCGCTCGAAGGGACCGGAACGACGTTCTTTGTTGTGTGGCGTCGTCGGCCATACCTGAGCGTTTCGCTCGAAGGGGGCGAAGCGACGTGCTTTGTTGTGTGGCGTCGTCAGCCATACCTGAGCGTTTCGCTCGAAGGGGGCGAAGCGACGTGCTTTGTTGTGTGGCGTCGTCGGCCATGCCTGAGCGTTTCGCTCGAAGGGGGCGAAGCGACGTGCTTTGTTGTGTGACATCCTTTAGTTAAACATTACAAGAAATAAGCAGAACACAATAGGTGTGTTGTTTATGGCAACGACTTTTATTAGGGTCAGTGGCTCGAGGCCGAGGGGGGAACCTTCTGAACAACTCGTACAAGAGTTATCTTCCCAATGATTTTCTGAGCTTGGGGTGAGGTGGGGGCTCTGCCATCTGCACCCTCTTCGGATTGCTGGTAGAACTTCCCCGAGATGTAGGGCTCTTCGTATTTTGAGGGATAAGCCGTCTGCCGTGCGTCCCATCGAGGAAGGACGCAGTCAGCGGATGTGACGCTTCTTCAGTTGGGGCTCCTCGAAGTCCTCGTCATCACTGAGCTTCCCAATTTCATGCTTCTTCGTTGAGGTGTCCCCTTCCTGATTGCCGGTGGAGTTCCTTGGGGTAACTTTGACAAATTGGTGGAGTTCACCCCGTTGAATCAAGCACTCAATGGCTTTCTTCAACGCGACGCAGTCGTCTGTATTGTGGGAGGTGTTCCTGTGGTAACGACAATAAGTGCCACCCTGGTGGACGGCGTAGACTTCCATGGCCGACCGGGGATCTTTAGGGATGAGACCTTGCTCCTCCGCATAGTCGAAGATGGTGTCCACTGAGTGCGTGAGCGTAGTCCTCGGGACGTCCGTCCTCGGTTGCCATGGGCGCTCTTTCCGGTTTCGGAGGGCATGGCCCCCGGCCGAGGATGCATTTGGAGCCGACCCCTTGTCTGACCTCTTTGATGGTTGGCCTACGTCCTTCTTGCGGGAGTGGAGCTCATCGGCGTCAGCGTACAAGCTCCCTCGTTGGAGTGCCTTGGTGTATGACCTCGGCGGGTCAGTGATGAGGCTCCTCGCATAGGGGCTGCTACGGAGAACGCCTTGGAAGAGGACGAGGAGGGTGCGCTCATCGGCACCTTTGACCTCGTCTGTCTCCTTCGTCCATCGATCGATGAAAGACCGAAGTGATTCATCGTGTTGCTGCTTGATGGAGAGAAGGTGGGAGAAATGTTTTCTCACGCGCTTCCTTCCGGCGAAGTGGGTGAGGAAGCGTTGGGCAAGATCCTGCCACGAGTCTATACTTCCTTCAGGGAGCGCGTTGAACCACTCATACGCCGGGCCCTCCAGAGTAGAGAGGAACCAACGGCAGAGGTATTCATCTGACGCGTTCACCATCAGCATGCTGTTCTGATAACGGCTGAAGTGTTCCTGGGGGTCGGATCGGCCATCGTAGGACTTGATGGCGTTCCCCCTGTACTTCTCCGGGATGGGGGCCGAGAGCACCCTGTTGGTGAAAGGGGTCCTGGTCCTGACCTGGATGACGGGGTCATCTCGCCCTTCGGCCAGCTCCCTCTCAAAGGCGCTGACTTTGTTCATGAGGGCGTTGAGGCCGGGGTCGTTGGAGGCACCGGCCGTTGGGGTGTCGGCCGATTGCCTGGCCTCCATCTGAGCCAGCCTCCTTTCCAGCTGGGCGATGACCTCGTCTTGGGGGTCCCTGGCGGCCGCAGCGGCGCCCTGCTGGTTTCTCATGCGCTCGCCGTGGCCTGCATTAATCTGGTGGCGCACGTCGTCTTCGTGCAATTTTCCCTTGCCCTTGTCCAGGCGGGGCTGGTCCGCTGTCCGGGACACAGACCCCAAGCTTTCCCTTGGCGAGTCAGGTCGACGCTCACCAATCCGCCCTGCCATCCTCTCCGAGACCGGACGACGGCGCGTGTCACCTAGCCTATTGAAGGCAGAGGCTTTTCCACGCGCTGGGGTCTGCCCAGGCCGAAGAGGGGAAGCGGGGTGGGAGTGGGACGACGCCGTGTCCTGGGCCATGACCCCCTCATCGTTGCCTATCTGGACGGCCAACGGTTGGGGCTGAGGAGGTGGAGTGACGTTCCACCCGGTCCTTGGCAAGAGAGCGCTGAGGACGGTGGGGTTCTGGGCCAAGCTGGCGATGATGACCGACAGCGCGGCCTGGACCTGTGGATCCACAGACGGAGAGGCTGCGGCCATAGGCTGGGCCGGGGCGTGGTCTGTCTTCTCAGCTCGTTTCTTGTCCAAGCCGATGCGGGCATCAGGGGCTCCGCCGTTGAGTTGGTTGCGGAGGTCCGTCGTGAGGTTGATGGCCTCCTGGAAGACGTCCCCTCCGCCGACCTGGTCGGCCGTAGCATCCTCCTCATGTTCCCTGGTCTCCTGGTCCTCAGGGATGGCCTTGCTGACGAGGTTGCGGATTGACCTAGTTCTTCCCATGATCAGTGGTTAGCTGTGCTTGGTAGCGACGAAGGATGCTAACTTGATTGTTCTAGCTCTCAACGAGAGCACCAAATGATGGAGTATTAACTCCTAGATTCTAGAGAGAAGTGAGAGCTAGAGAGAGAAGTGAATTGTATTAATGAATTTTGTCCACCCTTACAACTACTCCCAAGGGGAGTATTTATAGAGAAAATACGGGCTGGGCTCCCAAGTCTTGGGCTTGGGAGGCCCATCTACAACTGGACCGCTATTGGGCCGAATACAAAGCCACTGGTGGGCTATACAAATGAATAAGTGTAAAATCCGGTTCTGTGAGACTTCCGTGGCCGACGAGGGCATAGCCGACGAGGGCATGGCCGATGAGGGCATGGCCGATGAGGGCATGGCCGACGAGGTCACCCAGTTCTCCGGGCTTCTGGATCATATTCTGAGTAGACCTTTTCATGGCCGATGAGGGCATGGCCGACGAGGTCACCCAGTTCTCCGGGCTTCTGGATCATATTCTGAGTAGACCTTTTCCTGGCCGATGAGGGCATGGCCGATGAGGGCATGGCCGATGAGGTCACCCAGTGATCGTGGTACCTTCTGTTCTTCTGAGTATGTGGGTCCTGGGGCCTAGACCCATATACTCCATCAACCGGTGTGCTAAGTGGTCGATGTTGTAGATAATCAGCTGGCAATTGTTATATTCCTTCTGAACGCAGCAAAGAAAAGAACAAAATGTTGAAGACGAGAATCGTTCCCGTGATCTTTCAAATTTCCCCTGAAACGCTTGTCCGTTGAGCTACCTACCACTGTTGGAACTTTACTGCGCTTTGTTGTACATAAACTATATGCTCCGTAAATTCCAGCAATTAATCATTAATCATCTTATCCTTATATTGCCTTAATTCATCTCCTTCCACACATAAGCTCTGACCAACTTCTCTCTAAACATCCCAGAAACATTTCCTCCTCCTTCTCTCTTCATTTCTCAACCCCAAATCATCAACCCATCTTCAACCATAACTAATCACTTTCTCATCCAAGATTAAGTCAAGATTTGCATCAAAACTCCAAGGATTGTCATCTATCACAAGTTTGATCTTCCTTATCTTATTAAATCTTGTACTTTAATCATGGATTCATCTATTTCTATGTTTCCCAACATGTATAGCTAAATAAATTTGGGGCTATAAATTGGTTAATTAATTGTTCTTATCATGTTTTAATTTGTATTGATTTTAATTGTTAAGTTTGTTCTATTTAGATTGTTGTGTCCAGAAAATTAATTATGTTGTGTTTGTGATATATATTATGAGTACTCAATCATAAACATATTGTTTGTTAAATACACAAATGAACACTTTCTGAACACACCGTTAAACTTCTTTTACCTTGTCCCGGATTGAAGTTTTACGGGAGAATTTAATTATTTAATTATATTATTTACACCACGGGGTTGGGTAAATAATATAGTTAATAATTAAGGTTACCGTTGTACTTAAACAACTAGTCTCGTTTTGGCCATCACTGGGAAATGTTGACTAGTTACTTATTTTAGGTGACTTGTGTTGGGTCCTAAAATATTTATCTACAGTTTCTCACAATCTATCTAAGAATAAAATTAGCAATTATGTCTTACAAATGAACATTGAACAATTAGTTGCCAATTTCTACCCCTACTTGCTATTGGTTGAACTTTGTGTTGATAAAAATCTCTTCTCTCAATCACTTTTATTTAATTACTTTTCCAAGCAAACAAAAATCAAAAGAAACGCACTCCCAACTTTAATCCTTAGTTTGTGCTTAATTATTTTATTTCCCGCTTCTCTGTGGTTCGACACCCTACTTTCTTGGGTAAAAAAAATAGTTGTGTGCCCATTATATGCTACACACCAACAATCAAACAACACTTTCTTGGGTTAAAATTCTCAACCACCCAATAGCCTAACTTTGCAGGAAGTTCCTTTATATTCATCTCCAGCAGTTTTCCAAACCCTATGCTCTTCACCGCTTCCTTCTGTGCGTTATTCATATCCTTGATGGCTCTAACTAGGAGTTGTGGTGAAGACCTTGTTCGCAGCTTTCTGAACTCTATTTTTTCTTTTACATTATCATCTGCAATTCCCTCTATTATGTTCTCAGAACTATCATGGTTTCTAGTTATTTTTCTTTTTGGCAGATCTGCGAAGTCATCATCACTATATTCGGCATCAACATTAGTTCCCTCTAATCCTCTCTTTCTTCCTTGCTGTGAGGACTCTGCTTCTTGTCGCTTCATCTTATCTCCACCCCCAGTCTTGTTCATCTGTGGAGCAAATCTTGCACTTCTCCTCCTAATTGTAGTGCACCCTTCTATATCTGGAACTACTGTTAATACTCACCAAACAAAACTCTGTTTGTTAACAAATACACAATAATCATTCACTAACTATAGTCATGCACTAACTTTCAATTCATTGTGCACACTCACTTTTCAAAACAAGAATTCAACGTATATAAACTCAAATAATACTATAATTGTATAATCATGCACTAACTTTCAATTCATTTTGCACACTGACTTTTAAAAACAAGATTTCAACATATATAAACTCAGAAAATACTATAATTGTATAATCATGCACTAACATTCAATTTATTGTGCACACCAACTCTAGAAAACAAGAATTCAACATATATAATTTGTGAAGAATTCAATCACATTTGTTTAATTCTTTTCCACTTCTTCAATCACAGTTGTTAAATTTCTTGTATACATTGTATACACCATGCACTCATAGCACTTTTAGATTGCACACAGCAGATCAATATATAAACTCTCTCTATATATTTCACAGTATTACATTTCCTTTAACACATATTTTCAAACAAACATAATGCATTAATATTCAATTCATGCTGCACAAACTCAAAAATTTCAAATTTCGAACCTTAAACAAAAAAGACTGGTCAATCACAAATCATTTAGTAATACAATCCCTATATGCTTTTTTAACCATATTTTTTCTGCACCTGGTACACTACCTATGTGCACTTTTACTTATCACTTTTGCCATTGAAGTTTTGCTAAATGTAACAGGTCATCCAACAACATCTTTCAACCAAATTCTGGCATTGTGCATTTACCCATAACCCATTTAACAACTCTTATTTGTTGAATCAAATTACTTCTTACAATAACATCTAACACAGAGTCCCTGAATCAGTGCACTATTTCAATTTGCTAAATAAGCTTCAAAACAATTAAAAAAACAAAAATACAAACTATCGACACATACATGTTCGGTGCACAGTTTCATCTTCTTTAAATTGCTTCAAACGTATTCGAACTCAAACAAATAAATTCAAAATACAAAAATTAGACTCATACATGTTCGTGCACTCTTCACGCTACCCGGGTTGCATGTTACTTCGCTCACCATCTTTGTCTTTCGTACGTTTAAGTGCACTCTTGATTAGGGTTCGTCCGACTAAATTTGTTGCATTCAATTCTGCCGCTTTTTTTAATAAACTGATGCACCGGCGCTGTGTTTTTTGTTTTTGGTAAGTGGGAGTTTTATGGTAAGTTGCCGGAATAAGGAAAGTCGTGCACCAAATATTTTGCGAGATCCGTACCAACCGTTTATGTTCTTTTACTATCATGCCCTTGTCAATTAAAGATGATGCACATTTTCCTTTTAAAACCATCCGTCCCATATTATTTTGTACTACTTGTGCTTAATTAATCACCACCGGATGATAATAATCTAGGGCTGTAATCCTTTCTTATTTCTCTCCTAGGGACTCTTTCTCATAGGATCTAATCTCAGCACTTTTCTGTCCAAACGCCGTCCGAACAGCGCCGTTTCGGGCGGTTCCCGTAGAAATTCTTTGATGAAAGTTTTTTTATCATGTTTCTAATCAAGTTTAGTTTATCCATACCAAATTTCAGCTCAAAATTCGAACAGGAAAGCAGTCAAATACTTCGTTGAAATTAACTGCGCCAAATTATATATAGAAAAATGCAGTTAACTTCAACGAATTATTTGATTGTCTTCCCGATCGAATTTTGAGCTGACATTTGGTATGGATAAGCTAGACTTGATGAGGAACATGCTCACAAAATTTCATCAAAAAAATTCCCCTGAGAACCGCCCCAAACGGCGGTGTTCAAACAGCGTTCGGACCGGGAGGTGCTGGACCTGAGAATTTTCCTATATATATATATATATATATATATATATATATAAGTTTGATTCAAGTAAGAACACTAGTTCATGAGATAAATAAGAACGGTTTGGAACCATAGATTTGTGAAATCGGATGGTGAGATTGAGTGCAAAAAAAGGGCAGCCAATTTTTTAAAAAACGAAAGAAATTAATATCAGCTTGTGGTCAACATAAACATTGTCACGTGAGGGGTAATTTGGACATTTGATAATTTTAAAAAACGCACGTTGTGTGCAGGAAAAGGCGGCAGAGGTGACCGAATCCCAACATTAACACCATTACCAAATATAGAAGACTTTAATTTGGTAACTTCCTTCTCAACCATGCAAAAGGTAAATAAACAATGGAGAGAAGAGAAACAGGTCCAGTGCAAAACGTGAACAGGCGACGAGGGAGACGATGAACAATGCGGCAATGGAAGGTGAGATTTGAAACACAAGTGCTTCGAAAACAGTCCCTGAAGCAGTCGTCAAGACCGGTAATTTCATTGCACTTGTTAATTGATGGATAGTGTACCGCGGGAGGTAGCTTATCCGAGCGGGTTTTTGCGGAGAATAACTAGAGAGAAGTCAGAGCAAACAAGTAAGAGAGAGAGAGTCAAGTGTATTAAATGAACTCAGCGTGCTTTACAAGGAGAATAAAGGATGCTATATATAGCAGCCATAAATGTGATGAGAGTACATGTGTCAACAATCTAACGGTCGAGGGGTCGCCTCAATCGGGGTGGCACCGGCATTCGCATGTGCACCGCATTAAATGCGGTGGGTGGATGCGACGCCGCATTAAATGCGGTGGTTGCTTGTCTCCAAAGGGAATCTCCGATGATTACGCTGATGCCGAAGGCTCCCCCGTGGACGGGGACCCTCTGTAGCCGAAGGCTGCCCTTAGGCCGAGGGCACGAAGATGCCGAAGGCTCTTGAATTCTGTCATTTTCTCCCAGTAGTTTTGTCTGCTCAATTTCGGCTGCCCCGTGAGTTTTGGAGCCCTCGGCAATGGGGCCGAAGGCATCTGTATGTGAACCGTGGACTTTTTGACACTTGGGCCGCTGTGATTTGGGGCCTCCTGTGCTTCCTAATCCAGTTGGGCTTGTATTAGAGTAGTAGGATTCTGTGGGTCGGGGGTCCCTGGGTCATATACTCTATCAGTAATATATGAATTTGAAAAACTAGAATAGCATTTGGAAATGACTCGGTAGTATCATTATACTTTAAATTTCGTGGGTTGAGGGAGGACAAATTGTGGGTTTGAGACCATGGAGAAACGGCCCAAGTGGAGTGCAAAACTTAGTGATGGACAGCGCTGGATCGGAGAAAAAGAAACGGGTGCATCAAAAGAAGAATGTAAGTGCGTCTCATAGTCTTTTGAAGTTCCACTAATGAATTTGATCGGATATGGAATGTGCAATTAGGTAAGCAGATTTGTGATAAATGCCTAGTGTGATGTTGAATTTGATTTGTGGGAAATCAAATGAATATGCGGTAAATTAGATAAAATTTGTGGAAATTCCTAGTCTATAGTGTGTGTAATTGATACAAATGGAATAGGCATTTAGATAAAATCATTTGTGGTAATTTAGATGAATCACTTTGAAACTCCTGAGTGTGTAGTGTGCGGGTTTGAGAACAACATGGACTGTGTGTTTTAGGTGAAAGGAATTGTGTTTTAATTGACTAACAATTGCATTTAGCTAAAAGCATATGTGCATGAGTAATTGTGTTAATTTAGTAGAACACGTGTGGAAAAAGATGATCTCTAGTGTGCATGACTAATTGTGTTAATTTACTTGAATGCGTGTGGAAAAAGATTATCGATGGTGTGCATTGTGTGTGTATGATTTCTAATGGAATGTGCATTTAGCTAAAAACATTTGTTCAAATGTTCAAAAATGAATGTGTATCTACTAAATCTCGGAGCATGATTTATCTGATGTACGCATTTTGCTAAAAGCATTGTGCAAAATTTCATGACTCAATGTGAAAGTGGTAAATCTGGTTGCATGATTTTTCTGATGTACTCATTTAGCTAAAAGCATTTGTGCAAAATTTCATGACTGAGTGTGAAAGTGGTAAATTTGGGAGCATGACTTATATGATGTAATAATTTATTGTATTCTAATTGACTAGTAATTGCAATTAGCTAAAAGCATTTGTGCAATAATTTCTTGTATTTTAATTGACTAGTATTGTGTGTGTGTTTTCTTGTGTGTTAGGAATATTTTATGGTGTCCAATCTAATTAAATATCTTTGTATTTGTGTAGTTATTAATTAAACGTGTAATACGGGCCACAAATGTGCAAATTTTAAGTGTGGGGGAGTGGGTAGTTCGACCCTAATTTCTTGTGTGAATATTTTTTTTTCTTTTTCCTTGCTTGTTTGTGTGATTTTATTTTCTTTTATTTTTATTTTGTGTGTTTGTTTGGAAAAGTAAAGTTCAGTCTTGTCCAAAATACAACAATAGACAAACAACACATTAATTTACACTTTTTGTTACTAGTTACTTCCATAACTTTTTAAAATTATTCATTCACCTCTTTTGACGAAATGTGGTTTGAGTTTGAGAAGTGTCACTATAATTTTTTGAGAGTAACTTAGTATTAGCTTTGAACTTGATTCTTTTTAACACTTTAACATTAAACACCTTAGATTTTATTTTTCCAATTTATTGGTTAATAGTTGAATCAGTGAAAGTTTATGCAGATTAAGATGTTCATACATTTATTCTCCTTGAAATTTTATTTGAACTTGACACATTTAGAAATGATTTAGGCCATCTTTGTTTACTCATGAAGCCAAACACTATCCCTTTATAAATAAATAACACTTTCCCTAGTAATCCCGTTCGAGCCTTTTCAGTGTACAAGTGTAAAATATCTTACTTCACTTGTTACTAATTCTTTTTTTGTAACCTTGTAAATACATAACCTTCTGAAGCCCTACCCAAAGTTAATCTTTTCTAATCCTAGAGTAGATTGTCTTGTTACTTGAGAGTGAATAAATGGAGCTACTATTAAGTGTCATATGAGTGAAGTACATATTTGTTTGTAAATTTTGGGGTCAGTTTTTCATTGTAATGTTCAGTGTGTGCCCTCTTTGAAAAAAAATTAAAAAAAAAAAGAAAAAAAAGGGAAGAAAAACTGAAAAAAAAGAAAAAAAAACAAAAAAAAAACAAAGAGGCACATTAAATTCTTGTTGTAATTTCTTTTGTAAAACCCCATTTTTTTTTTACTTTTCATGTTTATATTTCTCATTGTTTTGTATGCTCCAAGTTTTGTAAATTCTTGTGATGATCCGCTCAGTATTAGTACAATCTAACTCTCTCTGTATATTCTTACACCAAACCTTCATTCCAACTAGCCACACTCATTAATCTCGCCACTCACCGAAAAAGTCCTAATTGATCTATTTGTGTCATTTTTTTGAATTTAGCGAATTGGAGAAACTTGTTCTGCATTAACGAACTAATTTAGATCTATAGGTTTTTGTGTTAAAAGTTTGATTTGAAAATCTTAGTGATAGGCAATAATACTCGATTTACTCTCAATGCGTTATTTTGTGACATTTCAGGGTACTGGACCGTTTAGTGGACATTAGAGGTGGATATGTGATTTATTTAGTTATGTTTGTAAATCTTATCAAATTGTGTATATTTTTGTGTTTGTTGTTTGTTTTACTTGAGGACAAGAAAAAGCCTAAGTGTGGGGGATTTGATGTACTTATATTTTACACACTTTTTAGGCTTAGTTTGTTGTTAATTTTAGTTATTAAAGTTCTACTTTTGTACATATTTTTATTATTTGTCGTTAGTTTGTACTTGTGCAGTCCTACACGGGTATTTTGTATTTTCAGGTACTTTTGATGCTATTTGGATATATTAGAGTGTGAACAAAAGAAGAAAATAAAAGTTCAATTTGGAGGTCAATAAAAGTGGAATTTCCTTCAAAACAAATAAGGAGTAAATTGAAGAAAAGAAGCAAAATTTAAAATGATGGAGCTGGGATTTGATCCATGAACAAAGGGTAGCACAATGCCTATTACAACCAGTGTGCTAAGTGGTCGATGTTGTACATAATCAGCTGGCAATTGTTATATTCCTTCTGAACGTAGCAAAGAAAAGAACAAAATGTTGAAGACGAGAACCGATCCTGTGATCTTTCAGATTTCCCCTGAAACGCTTGTCCGTTGAGCTACCTACCACTGTTGGAACTTTACTGCGCTTTGTTGTACATAAACTATATGCTCCGTAAATTCCAGCAATTAATCATTAATCATCTTATCCTTATAGTGCCTTAATCCATCTCCTTCCACACATAAGCTCAGACCAACTTCTCTCTAAACATCCCAGAAACATTTCCTCCTCCTTCTCTCTTCATTTCTCAACCCCAAATCATCAACCCACCTTCAACCATAACTAATCACTTTCTCATCCAAGATTAAGTCAAGATTTGCATCAAAGCTCCAAGGATTGTCATCTATCACAAGTTTGATCTTCCTTATCTCATTAAATCTTGTACTTTAATCATGGATTCATCTATTTCTATGTTTCCCAACATGTATAGCTAAATAAATTTGGGGCTAGAAATTGGTTAATTAATTGTTCTTATCATGTTTTAATTTGTATTGGTTTTAATTGTTAAGTTTGCTCTATTTAGATTGTTGTGTCCAGAAAATTAATTATGTTGTGTTTGTGATATATATTATGAGTACTCAATCACAAACATATTGTTTGTTAAATACACAAATGAACACTTTCTGAACACACCGTTAAACTTCTTTTACCTTGTCCCGGATTGAAGTTTTACGGGAGAATTTAATTATTTAATTATATTATTTACACCACGGGGTTGGGTAAATAATATAGTTAATAATTAAGGTTGTCGTTGCACTTAAACAACTAGTCTCGTTTTGGCCATCACTGGGAAATGTTGACTAGTTACTTATTTTAGGTGACTTGTGTTGGGTCCTAAAATATTTATCTACAGCTTCTCACAATCTATCTAAGAATAAAATTAGCAATTATGTCTTACAAATGAACATTGAACAATTAGTTTCCAATTTCTACCCCTACCTGCTATTGGTTGAACTTTGTGTTGATAAAAATCTCTTCTCTCAATCACTTTTATTTAATTACTTTTCCAAGCAAACAAAAATCAAAAGAAACGCACTCCCAACTTTAATCCTTAGTTTGTGCTTAATTATTTTATTTCCCGATTCTCTGTGGTTCGACACCCTACTTCCTTGGGTAAAAAAATAGTTGTGTGCCCATTATATGCTACACACCAACTTGGCGCCGTTGCCGGGGAAGCGGTTTTGAAAAAAAAAATGAAAGCATAAACTTTTGATTTGAGTTATTGTAAATTGTGTGTATATTATTTTTGTTGTTATCTTGTTTACTTTTGCAGGTTCAAAAAAAAAGTGATTAATTAAAGTTCAAAAAAAAATCAAAAAAAAAATCATAAAAAAAATGGACTGTGATTAATCATCTTACCTGAGCATTGGAGTTGGACTTGTTGACTGAACATATCTGGACATTCAGGCCATTGAACATATTGTTACATCTTAATTCAAAGGATAATCCACCTATATGGCTGGACCACTTACTTGTACATTTTAATTAAAAGGATACTCCGCCTATATGGTCGGACCGCTTACTTGTACATTATAATTCAAAGGATACTCCGCCTATATGGTCTGACCGTTTATTTTTCTTTTTATAGTGGTTCAAACCCCAACTTTTTAATTTCTGCACTTTAATTATCGCAATTTAATTTGTGCACTTATATTATCGCAATTTAATTTACGCACTTTAATTTCAGCATTGTTTTTAAATTTTGCATCCCCAAGCTTGTCGGCCGTGTCCACTTGTTGGTGGAGTGCACTTTTTATTTTTATTTTTTTTCTTAATAATCCCCAGACTTTCGGCATAGCTGCATCTTGGTGGAGACTGTAATTATTACTGTAGCTATTTTTTTCCCTCAAATCACCATATCTGTCGGCCCAGCCGCATCCTGGTGAATTACTGTATATATTCATACTGCTTTAAGGGCTCACTAGTCTTATTCGGTTTATACCAATTGACTACGTGCGAACCTTAATTAATTAATTAATTCCGCATTTATTTTTTCTTTTCATCTCTCTCTCTCTCTCCCTCTCTCTCCAATCCCAATTCCCTTCTGCTTATGCTCACACGTTCACGTGGTGCGAATTGTGAATTGTTATTCTTCTCTGACATTGAAAAGCACATACGTAAACAGAAAAAAATAAAAAAATGTCAAACGATATTGTTGTTAATGAGCAGGTACCCAATCAACAAATCGTGGATCAGGTTACGAGGACCAGAAAACCGCTGTATGATTATGTTACGCCTCTCGTGGATGAGCATGACAGTGTTATTCCACCAGAGGTTAACATGAATCACTTTGAAATCAAGCCTGCTATCATTCATATGGTTTCAAATACTCAATTTGGCGGAGCGCCAACGGAGGATCCAAATAATCACATCACAAAGTTCCTTCGAGCTTGCAATACCTTCAAAATCAATGGTGTGCCAACTGATGCTGTCAGACTACGCCTGTTCCCATTCTCTCTACGGGATCGAGCTCAGAGTTGGCTTGACTCTTTTCCGGATAATCACTTCTCCACTTGGGATCAACTTCATGGTGAATTTCTCAAAAGATTTTTCCCGCCATCTTAAACTGCGAAAATCCGAAGAATGATTCAAAATTTCAAGCAAAATCCCAATGAGCCCCTCTACGAGGCTTGGGAAAGATTCAAAGATCTCCAGCGACAGTGTCCACATCACAACATCCAAAACTGGCACTTGATGACGGCTTTCTATGAAGGCCTAAGTGAAAATTCTCGGATACTTGTGGACGCGTCCGCAAATGGATCATTCATGTGCCTGGAACTTGAAGAGGCAGAAGAATTGATGGAGCGTATTTCATCAAATGGATCAACATGGTATTCTGAGCGATCATCTGCTCCACCAAACACCGGAGGCATGTATGAAGTTGATCAAATGTCGGCCATAACCACAAAGGTCGATAGCATGATGAATCTTATCCAAAAGATGGCACAAGTCTCTCTTGTGCAAAACTCAACATCAACTCCAGCTCCCATTCCCGTTCTTATGTGTGAATCTTGCGGTGGACAACACAATCAGTCTACTTGTCCATGGGAAGCAATGGAACAAGTTGACTATGTCAACTACAACAGGCAGCCCCAACAAAATCAATTTGGTAATTTCAATCCTCAAGGAAGAAACCATCCCGGTTTTTCCTGGAGCAATCAAAATGGAGCTGCTAATCCACAACCATTTTACCGGAGTGCACCACCCGGTTTCCAAAACCAACAACAGCAATTCAGAGGTGGCCAAGGTATTGTGAACCAACAACACTATAAACCCACTCAAAATCTTCCATACCCTTCAAATCAACAGCAAAAACCACTTCTCCCCACTCATGAAACAACCCAAACTCCTGTCTTAGAAAACATTGTTGACCAACATCTCAAGTCCCAATTATCTCAAGCTGAAACCCTGAAACAAATCACCGATGAACTTGGTCAACTTCGGGCTCACAACAGGATGCTTGAGAATCAAATTGCTAATCAAGCATCCACATCATCAACTAAGGTGACAAGTAAGCTTCCTGCTTGTCCTGAAAACCCTAGGGAGCAAATCAATGTCGTCACTACTCGGAGTGGGAAACAACATCAATCCTTTCCCCTTTCTAGTGATGAAAAAGAACATGAAGTGTTGGAGGAAAGGGCCGAGCAACAACAGAAAGGTGGAAACAACAACAATGAACTTGATGTCGGTACCATGCCGAAATCATCTGATGATCGTGAAGGGTCGAAGAAAGAAAGAAAGAGGCAGTTTGGTAAGGAAATATATTCCCCCAGTTCCTTATCCGAACAGGTTGAAGAAAGCTAATATGGAGGAGCGGAGAACTAAATTTTTGAATGTTATCAAACAATTGGATATCTCAATTCCTTTGCTTGATGCCATTACAGAAATTCCTTCATATGCTAAATTTCTCAAAGATATTCTTACAAAGAAGTTGTGAGATTTAAAGTTAACAAAGTTCCCAAACCAACAACAATGGCATTACAATTGGCTGATCGATCTGTCAAATATCCTATTGGCATTGGTGGATTTAAAGTTAACAAAGCTCTTTGTGATCTTGGTGCAAGTGTTAGCTTAATTCCCTATTCACTATGTCAAAAGCTACACTTGGGGGATCCCAAACCAACAACAATGGCATTACAATTGGCTGATCGATCTGTCAAATATCCTATTGGCATTCTTGAAGATGTTCCTATCAAAATTGACAAATATTATATC
Source organism: Cuscuta europaea (assembly GCA_945859875.1). NCBI lineage: Eukaryota > Viridiplantae > Streptophyta > Magnoliopsida > Solanales > Convolvulaceae > Cuscuta > Cuscuta europaea. The sequence continues at coordinate 9,985,606 of CAMAPE010000029.1, read as the reverse complement.
CCAGGAGACTTTGTTGTCTTGGATATGGAAGAAGATGCCCGAGTTCCTGTTATTCTCGGGAGACCCTTTCTAGCTACGGCAGGAGCAATTATAAACGTCAAAAAAGGCACCCTTATCCTTGAGATTGGGGATGATAAGATCGAATTCAATATAAAAGAGTTGAGTAAGGATACACCTTGTGTCCTTGATGGTTACTATGTTGATGTTATAGACTCTTGTACTACTAATACATTTGATGAGTCATATCAGCTTTCTAAAGATCCCATGGAGTACACCATACGAGAATCTATTGCAGATGAGCAAGCCAATGAAATGGTGAATTTATGTCTCGAAATTTTGCAAAACATATGTTTACCGATGCCTAAAGCACTTAAATTTGAAGTGCTTAATCTTGAAGATCAATCCTTGAATATCAAAGGAAAAGCACCCAAAGTGAGAGAGAAGAGGCAACTTCTGTGTATTGCCTCACTGATCCAGAAAATGAATGAAAGGCATGGGTCAAACTAACGACCTTAAACAAGCGCTTCTTGGGAGGCAACCCAAGTTTGTAAATTTCAAAAAAAAAAAGCAAAAAAAAAAAGAAAAAAAAATGTCTAGGTTTTTGTTTTTGGACTCTAAAGGGGCCACATCCGCTCAAAAGGACATCTCAACATCATCCGTCCGCACTTCAGGGAAGTTTTCTTTACACCCCTTTAATTTATTTTCCACTGAGGACAGTGCAAATTTTAAGTGTGGGGGAGTGGGTAGTTCGACCCTAATTTCTTGTGTGAATATTTTTTTTTTCTTTTTCCTTGCTTGTTTGTGTGATTTTATTTTCTTTTATTTTTATTTTGTGTGTTTGTTTGGAAAAGTAAAGTTCAGTCTTGTCCAAAATACAACAATAGACAAACAACACATTAATTTACACTTTTTGTTACTAGTTACTTCCATAACTTTTTAAAATTATTCATTCACCTCTTTTGACGAAATGTGGTTTGAGTTTGAGAAGTGTCACTATAATTTTTTGAGAGTAACTTAGTATTAGCTTTGAACTTGATTCTTTTTAACACTTTAACATTAAACACCTTAGATTTTATTTTTCCAATTTATTGGTTAATAGTTGAATCAGTGAAAGTTTATGCAGATTAAGATGTTCATACATTTATTCTCCTTGAAATTTTATTTGAACTTGACACATTTAGAAATGATTTAGGCCATCTTTGTTTACTCATGAAGCCAAACACTATCCCTTTATAAATAAATAACACTTTCCCTAGTAATCCCGTTCGAGCCTTTTCAGTGTACAAGTGTAAAATATCTTACTTCACTTGTTACTAATTCTTTTTTTGTAACCTTGTAAATACATAACCTTCTGAAGCCCTACCCAAAGTTAATCTTTTCTAATCCTAGAGTAGATTGTCTTGTTACTTGAGAGTGAATAAATGGAGCTACTATTAAGTGTCATATGAGTGAAGTACATATTTGTTTGTAAATTTTGGGGTCAGTTTTTCATTGTAATGTTCAGTGTGTGCCCTCTTTGAAAAAAAATTAAAAAAAAAAAGAAAAAAAAGGGAAGAAAAACTGAAAAAAAAGAAAAAAAAACAAAAAAAAAACAAAGAGGCACATTAAATTCTTGTTGTAATTTCTTTTGTAAAACCCCATTTTTTTTTTACTTTTCATGTTTATATTTCTCATTGTTTTGTATGCTCCAAGTTTTGTAAATTCTTGTGATGATCCGCTCAGTATTAGTACAATCTAACTCTCTCTGTATATTCTTACACCAAACCTTCATTCCAACTAGCCACACTCATTAATCTCGCCACTCACCGAAAAAGTCCTAATTGATCTATTTGTGTCATTTTTTTGAATTTAGCGAATTGGAGAAACTTGTTCTGCATTAACGAACTAATTTAGATCTATAGGTTTTTGTGTTAAAAGTTTGATTTGAAAATCTTAGTGATAGGCAATAATACTCGATTTACTCTCAATGCGTTATTTTGTGACATTTCAGGGTACTGGACCGTTTAGTGGACATTAGAGGTGGATATGTGATTTATTTAGTTATGTTTGTAAATCTTATCAAATTGTGTATATTTTTGTGTTTGTTGTTTGTTTTACTTGAGGACAAGAAAAAGCCTAAGTGTGGGGGATTTGATGTACTTATATTTTACACACTTTTTAGGCTTAGTTTGTTGTTAATTTTAGTTATTAAAGTTCTACTTTTGTACATATTTTTATTATTTGTCGTTAGTTTGTACTTGTGCAGTCCTACACGGGTATTTTGTATTTTCAGGTACTTTTGATGCTATTTGGATATATTAGAGTGTGAACAAAAGAAGAAAATAAAAGTTCAATTTGGAGGTCAATAAAAGTGGAATTTCCTTCAAAACAAATAAGGAGTAAATTGAAGAAAAGAAGCAAAATTTAAAATGATGGAGCTGGGATTTGATCCATGAACAAAGGGTAGCACAATGCCTATTACAACCAGTGTGCTAAGTGGTCGATGTTGTACATAATCAGCTGGCAATTGTTATATTCCTTCTGAACGTAGCAAAGAAAAGAACAAAATGTTGAAGACGAGAACCGATCCTGTGATCTTTCAGATTTCCCCTGAAACGCTTGTCCGTTGAGCTACCTACCACTGTTGGAACTTTACTGCGCTTTGTTGTACATAAACTATATGCTCCGTAAATTCCAGCAATTAATCATTAATCATCTTATCCTTATAGTGCCTTAATCCATCTCCTTCCACACATAAGCTCAGACCAACTTCTCTCTAAACATCCCAGAAACATTTCCTCCTCCTTCTCTCTTCATTTCTCAACCCCAAATCATCAACCCACCTTCAACCATAACTAATCACTTTCTCATCCAAGATTAAGTCAAGATTTGCATCAAAGCTCCAAGGATTGTCATCTATCACAAGTTTGATCTTCCTTATCTCATTAAATCTTGTACTTTAATCATGGATTCATCTATTTCTATGTTTCCCAACATGTATAGCTAAATAAATTTGGGGCTAGAAATTGGTTAATTAATTGTTCTTATCATGTTTTAATTTGTATTGGTTTTAATTGTTAAGTTTGCTCTATTTAGATTGTTGTGTCCAGAAAATTAATTATGTTGTGTTTGTGATATATATTATGAGTACTCAATCATAAACATATTGTTTGTTAAATACACAAATGAACACTTTCTGAACACACCGTTAAACTTCTTTTACCTTGTCCCGGATTGAAGTTTTACGGGAGAATTTAATTATTTAATTATATTATTTACACCACGGGGTTGGGTAAATAATATAGTTAATAATTAAGGTTGCCGTTGCACTTAAACAACTAGTCTCGTTTTGGCCATCACTGGGAAATGTTGACTAGTTACTTATTTTAGGTGACTTGTGTTGGGTCCTAAAATATTTATCTACAGCTTCTCACAATCTATCTAAGAATAAAATTAGCAATTATGTCTTACAAATGAACATTGAACAATTAGTTGCCAATTTCTACCCCTACCTGTTATTGGTTGAACTTTGTGTTGATAAAAATCTCTTCTCTCAATCACTTTTATTTAATTACTTTTCCAAGCAAACGAAAATCAAAAGAAACGCACTCCCAACTTTAATCCTTAGTTTGTGCTTAATTATTTTATTTCCCGATTCTCTGTGGTTCGACACCCTACTTCCTTGGGTAAAAAAATAGTTGTGTGCCCATTATATGCTACACACCAACAATCAAACAACACTTTCTTGGGTTAAAATTCTCAACCACCCAATAGCCTAACTTTGCAGGAAGTTCCTTTATATTCATCTCCAGCAGTTTTCCAAACCCTATGCTCTTCACCGCTTCCTTCTGTGCGTTATTCATATCCTTGATGGCTCTAACTAGGAGTTGTGGTGAAGACCTTGTTCGCAGCTTTCTGAACTCTATGTTTTCTTTTACATTATCATCTGCAATTCCCTCTATTATGTTCTCAGAACTATCATGGTTTCTAGTTATTTTTCTTTTTGGCAGATCTGCGAAGTCATCATCACTATATTCGGCATCAACATTAGTTCCCTCTAATCCTCTCTTTCTTCCTTGCTGTGAGGACTCTGCTTCTTGTCGCTTCATCTTATCTCCACCCCCAGTCTTGTTCATCTGTGGAGCAAATCTTGCACTTCTCCTAATTGTAGTGCACCCTTCTATATCTAGAACTACTGTTAATACTCACCAAACAAAACTCTGTTTGTTAACAAATACACAATAAACATTCACTAACTATAATCATGCACTAACTTTCAATTCATTGTGCACACTCACTTTTCAAAACAAGAATTCAACGTATATAAACTCAAATAATACTATAATTGTATAATCATGCACTAACTTTCAATTCATTTTGCACACTGACTTTTAAAAACAAGATTTCAACATATATAAACTCAGAAAATACTATAATTGTATAATCATGCACTAACATTCAATTTATTGTGCACACCAACTCTAGAAAACAAGAATTCAACATATATAATTGGTGAAGAATTCAATCACATTTGTTATAATTCTTTTCCACTTCTTCAATCACAGTTGTTAAATTTCTTGTATACATTGTATACATCATGCACTCATAGCACTTTTAGATTGCACACAGCAGATCAATATATAAACTCTCTCTATATATTTCTGCCATTGTGCATTTACCCATTACCCATTTAACAACTCTTATTTGTTGAATCAAATTACTTCTTACAATAACATCTAACACAGAGTCCCTGAATCAGTGCACTATTTCAATTTACTAAATAAGCTTCAAAACAATTAAAAAAACAAAAATACAAACTTCCGACACATACCTGTTCGGTGCACAGTTTCATCTTCTTTAAATTGCTTCAAACGTATTCCAACTCAAACAAATAAATTCAAAATACAAAAATTAGACTCATACATGTTCGTGCACTCTTCACGCTACCCGGGTTGCATGTTACTTCGCTCACCATCTTTGTCTTTCGTACGTTTAAGTGCACTCTTGATTAGAGTTCGTCCGACTAAATTTGCTGCATTCAATTCTGCCGCTTTTTTTAATAAACTGATGCACCGGCGCTGTGTTTTTTGTTTTTGGTAAGCAGGAGTTTTATGGTAAGTTGCCGGAATAAGGAAAGTCGCGCACCAAAGATTTTGCGAGATCCGTACCAACCGTTTATGTTCTTTTACTATCATGCCCTTGTCAATTAAAGATGATGCACATTTTCCTTTTAAAACCATCCGTCCCATATTATTTTGTACTAATTGTGCTTAATTAATCACCACCGGATGATAATAATCTAGGGCTGTAATTCTTTCTTATTTCTCTCCTAGGGACTCTTTCTCATAGGATCTAATCCCAGCACTTTTCTGTCCGAACGCCGTCCGAACACCGCCGTTTGGGGCGGTTCCCGGAGAAATTTTTTGATGAAAGTTTTTTATCATGTTTCTCATCAAGTTTAGTTTATCCATACCAAATTTCAGCTCAAAATTCGATCAGGAAAGCAGTCAAATAATTCGTTGAAATTAACTGCGCCAAATTATATATAGAAAAATGCAGTTAACTTCAACGAATTATTTGAATGTCTTCCCGATCGAATTTTGAGCTGACATTTGGTATGGATAAACTAGACTTGACGAGGAACATGCTCACAAAATTTCATCAAACAATTCCCCTGGGAACCGCCCCAAATGGCGGTGTTCAAACAGCGTTCGGACCGGGAGGTGCTGGACCTGAGAATTTTCCTATATATATATATGTGTGTGTGTGTGTGTATATATATATGTGTGTGTATATATAAGTTTGATTCAAGTAAGAACACTAGTTCAGGAGATAAATAAGAACGGTTTGGAACCATAGATTTGTGAAATCGGATGGTGAGATTGAGTGCAAAAAAAGGGCAGCCAATTTTTTTTAAAAACGAAAGAAATTAATATCTGCTTGTGGTCAACATAAACATTGTCACGTGAGGGGTAATTTGGACATTTGATAATTTTAAAAAACGCACGCTGTGTGCAGGAAAAGGCGGCAGAGGTGACCGAATCCCAACATTAACACCATTACCAAATATAGAAGACTTTAATTTGGTAACTTCCTTCTCAACCATGCAAAAGGTAAATAAACAATGGAGAGAAGAGAAACAGGTCCAGTGCAAAACGTGAACAGGCGACGAGGGAGACGATGAACAATGCGGCAATGGAAGGTGCGATTTGAAACACAAGTGCTTCGAAAACAGTCCCTGAAGCGGTCGTCGAGACCGGTAATTTCATTGCACTTGTTAATTGATGGATAGTGTACCCGGGGGTAGCTTATCCGAGGTTTTTTTTGCGGAGAATAACTAGAGAGAAGTCAGAGCAAACAAGTAAGAGAGAGAGAGTCAAGTGTATCAAATGAACTCAGTGTGCTTTACAAGGAGAATAAAGGATGCTATATATAGCAGCCATAAATGTGATGAGAGTACATGTGTCAACAATCTAACGGCCGAGGGGTCGCCTCAATCGGGGTGGCACCGGCATTCGCATGTGCACCGCATTAAATGTGGTGAGTGGATGCGACGCCGCATTAAATGCGGTGGTTGCTTGTCTCCAAAGGGAATCTCCGATGATTACGCTGATGCCGAAGGCTCCCCCGTGGACGGGGACCCTCTGTAGCCGAAGGCTGCCCTTAGGCCGAGGGCACGAAGATGCCGAAGGCTCTTGAATTCTGTCATTTTCTCCCAGTAGTTTTGTCTGCTCAATTTCGGCTGCCCCGTGAGTTTTGGAGCCCTCGGCAATGGGGCCGAAGGCATCTGTATGTGAACCGTGGACTTTTTGACACTTGGGCCGCTGTGATTTGGGGCCTCCTGTGCTTCCTAATCCAGTTGGGCTTGTATTAGAGTAGTAGGAGTCTGTGGGCCGGGGATCCCTGGGTCATATACTCTATCAGTAATATATGAATTTGAAAAACTAGAATAGCATTTGGAAATGACTCGGTAGTATCATTATACTTTAAATTTCGTGGGTTGAGGGAGGACAAATTGTGGGTTTGAGACCATGCAGAAACGGCCCAAGTGGAGTGCAAAACTTAGTGATGGACAGCGCTGGATCGGAGAAAAAGAAACGGGTGCATCAAAAGAAGAATGTAAGTGCGTCTCATAGTCTTTTGAAGTTCCACTAATGAATTTGATCGGATATGGAATGTGCAATTAGGTAAGCAGATTTGTGATAAATGCCTAGTGTGATGTTGAATTTGATTTGTGGGAAATCAAATGAATATGCGGTAAATTAGATAAAATTTGTGGAAATTCCTAGTCTATAGTGTGTGTAATTGATACAAATGGAATAGGCATTTAGCTAAAATCATTTGTGGTAATTTAGATGAATCACTTTGAAACTCCTGAGTGTGTAGTGTGCCGGTTTGAGAACAACATGGACTGTGTGTTTTAGGTGAAAGGAATTGTGTTTTAATTGACTAACAATTGCATTTAGCTAAAAGCATATGTGCATGAGTAATTGTGTTAATTTAGTAGAACACGTGTGGAAAAAGATGATCTCTAGTGTGCATGACTAATTGTGTTACTTTACTTGAATGCGTGTGGAAAAAGATAATCGATGGTGTGCATTGTGTGTGTATGATTTCTAATGGAATGTGCATTTAGCTAAAAACATTTGTTCAAATGTTCAAAAATGAATGTGTATCTACTAAATCTCGGAGCATGATTTATCTGATGTACGCATTTTGCTAAAAGCATTGTGCAAAATTTCATGACTGAATGTGAAAGTGGTAAATCTGGTTGCATGATTTTTCTGATGTACTCATTTAGCTAAAAGCATTTGTGCAAAATTTCATGACTGAGTGTGAAAGTGGTAAATCTGGGAGCATGACTTATATGATGTAATAATTTATTGTATTCTAATTGACTAGTAATTGCAATTAGCTAAAAGCATTTGTGCAATAATTTCTTGTATTTTAATTGACTAGTATTGTGTGTGTTTTCTTGTGTGTTAAGAATATTTTATGGTGTCCAATCTAATTAAATATCTTTTTATTTGTGTAGTTATTCATTAAACGTGTAATACGGGCCACAAATGTGTATCAGCCCGGGGGCTTCCTTGTAACCCGTAAGTTAGCTAACTTCTCCTATAAAAGGAGGCTAACTTACAGGAACCCAAACAATCGAAAGAGGCTTTAGAGACGCAGAGGCGAGATAGAGAGATTAGGGTTGCCGCTGCTCTCCTTTTCCAGGGAGAGGAGCGGACAGTTCATACGGTATACCAGATTCGGTTCTTATCTTGTCGATATCTTTCTATCTGCTTATTCTCCTTGTTATGGTTGTTTGATTCTTAAATTCTGGGTTTATCAATTGGTATCAGAGCCGAGGCGTGAAACAGGTTGGATCTATCTGCGATTTTTTTGGATCTAACGAAGAACTGCTCTGCTTTTCTTCTGTTTTTCTATATGTAGAGATTTGCTCCTCTAATCTCATTTGTGAACGAAATTTTGTAAAAATCATATTGTTGGACTCGCCTTTCAAAACCGATCGAGCAGCATACCACTTTTTTCGTTTTCTGCAATTTTTATATTTCGAAGATCTCTACATTGAGATCTCGAAATCCTTATTTTTCACTGCTGCAGAAACGTTTTTGACTTGAATCTGATACATGAGAATCTCGACCTTCAGGGCTATTCAGAACAGGTTTCAGATTTTCAAAAATCGATGTTTTCATTTTGCAGGATCTCGACATTTAGGGACTCGATTTCCTCTTCTCGACTTTTGAAATCTCGAGATTTGACATCTCGTGATTTGACATCTCGAGATTTGACATCTCGAGATTTGACATCTCGAGTTTTGACTTCTCGAGATTTGACATCTCGAGTTTTGACATCTCGAGTTTTGAAACCTCGAGTTTTGGAATTTCGAGTTTTGGGATTTCGACATTTGGGATCTCGATGTTTAGGATCTCGACATTCTTAAGATTTCGAGATTTTCAAAATTTCTCGATGTTTTGAATTTTTCAAAGTTTGGAGTTTCTTGAATCACTGATTTCTTCTAAACTTGATATCTTTCCTGTTCAGAACACTTCGAAGCTTTACATTTTTAGATATCTGAATGAATCTCTCTGCCTATCAAAGTTTTTAGAAGTTTTCAATGTTGTGATATTTTTCAAACAACAAGTTTTCGATTTTCTAATGTTTTCGAAACTCCAAAGTTTTCGATGTTCCAAACATTTTGAAATTCTGCAGATTTCGATATTCTGAGGTTTGTTTTGCAGGTGGATTTCGCCATTATTCTTCGAGGCAAACTCGAGATTAAGATCTCGAGATTTAAACCTCGAGATTTAAACTCGAGATTGTAATCTCGAGATTTAAACCTCGAGATTGTAATCTCGAGATTTAAACTCGAGATTGTAATCTCGAGATTTAAACCTCGAGATTGTAATCTCGAGATTTAAACTCGAGATAGTAATCTCGAGATTTAAACCTCGAGATTGTAATCTCGAGATTTAAACCTCGAGATTGTAATCTCGAGATTTAAACTTCGAGATTCGGTTTTCGAGGTATTGCCTTAGAATTTTGTTTAAAATCCACCTGCTCTCGATATTCAACATCGAGAACCTCAACTTCGAAGAAATTCCTCAAAAACTCAAAATTAGAGATTTTCTGCGACACCGCACTGTTTTGGCCATAACTTTTGACTCGGTGATCCGATTTGAGCAAACCTTTTTTTGTTGGAAAGATAACGAAAAGATATACATCAATTCTCGGGCTATGCCCCAGAAACCGTTCTCACGCGCCCTCACTCGCAGTCTTTGAGGGTCAAAACGTTAGTTTTCCGACAAACATTGTAAATAACCGATGTCCAGGTCAAAACTTAGGCAAATCTGTTCAAATTCTTTCAAAGTCAACCCTGAGGTCAAACATTTTCTAAACCTAACTGTAAAGGTCTGAAAGTCGTAGATAATTCAATCAACCTCGCGTCAATGGTCATCATACAACAATCAACAATCAACCACTGAAGCCTCCTCTGACTCATCAACATTATGTGATCATCAATATGCTGAAATTCTACATGATGAGCTCAAGGAAACCGTCATGTGTGGTACTTGTTTAGATTGCCCCACACACATGGCGGGGATGACAAGCTGTGAGCAATCAAACCTTGCACATTCTGAGGGGGAGTTTCAGTTAATTCCTCCTGGCGCCATTCACCGTCAAAGCAAGGAATCTCTCAACGGATGCAACATTTTAGGGGGAATGTTCAATGTTATCCTCCCCGGTGCCTAACAATGACAAAGCATACCGAGTGCTCCAGTTGAGGGGGAGTACAGAGAGAAAATGAAGAAAGTAATGAGAGAACATGTCCCTATGGCTTAGTAAACCCAACCAAGCCTACCCAAGGGACAAAGCCGAGCGTAAGTGAGTGAGTGAGCGAGTGAGTGAGTGAATATTATGAGCGTTAGGAATCAGAAGGCTCAAGTGAGCAAGAATACAATAATCAATGATGAGTCTGCTACCTCAACTGCCTGCTATGAATTGAACATTTACTCCTAGCCACTCAAATACTCTGGACTATCCCCATAGGTTCAGGACTGAATTTATTCAGATCCCGGGTAGAAGACGCTGCATTTTGTCCAAACGGCGCATGCACAACCCTACCCTTAGACCACTCACTTGTCTCCCAACAGACATGTGTTTAATCATATTTCACGGGGAACTGCATCTCTCATTACTACCTCCTTACGAGGCAAGCAATACTGACTACAGTGGCCTCAGCCCCATGCCACTGAACTTTCATTGATCACGTCGTGTCTAGTTACCTCACTCCCAAATGTTTTGAAATTTCTAGGACCCAGACGCACTTTTTGAGTCAGTTGCAGGTCTTCAAAGACCCGCGAGAACTTCCATAGGTCTCATCTATTGCAGATGTAGACTAATGATTGGAAGGAAGTCCTGCTGTTGCAACATAAGAATCACCAATTTTTTCAGGCCATTGCTTTAGAGTTTATCTCTATAGTGATGAAAACGGGTGTCTACACGACCCTGAGGGGCTTTTATCATTTACTCTTTCTGTTTGTTTCCTGTTTTTTTTTCGCAGAATAAAAGAATAAAAGCATGACGTCCCGATTCATCAGATCGTCATGAGGGGGAGAGTGGTCCACATGCTGTTAACACTGAACAAATCATTCTGGGACACTTCACTCCTCCATCACAAAAATCAATACCTTCTCTGCTATCTCTACAACTCAAATCAAATGGTCAGCTACACTCACAAATCAACAATCATTATGTTCTGCCGTGCCACCGACAAGTTCTCCTCAAATGCATTCATTCTAAATAGTCAAAAAGACTACATTGTGGAGGAGACATAGGTCAAATACTCGTGTCCTGAAGATGAATTCCATGGGCGTCTCCTATTCTCCAAAGAATATTCATTCTAGAGGCGTCACCGGACTTCATCCAAGCTGATCAAGAGCAACTTCTGGAAGGCAAGGACTACATGCAAGATTCAGAAGGTCCCTCAACCCCCGACATCAAAGATCAAATTGTCAAGAAGACATCAAAGGGGAGATTGCAAGGATTTCTTCAGATAGCCTTCCTCAGAAGTCAAGTTCAAAGTAAAAGGAAGTTGAATAACAACAAAGACAAAGATATTCGCGCTGCAATGCTGATTGAACATGATTGAACACCAAGGGGGAGATTGTTAGGAATATTTTATGGTGTCCAATCTAATTAAATATCTTTGTATTTGTGTAGTTATTAATTAAACGTGTAATACGGGCCACAGATGTGTATCAGCCTGGGGGCTTCCTTGTAACCCGTAAGTTAGCTAACTTCTCCTATAAAAGGAGGCTAACTTACGGGAACCCAAACAATCGAAAGAGGCTTTAGAGACGCAGAGGCGAGATAGAGAGATTAGGGTTGCCGCTGCTCTCCTTTTCCAAGGAGAGCAGCGGACAGTTCATACGGTATACCAGATTCGGTTCTTATCTTGTCGATATCTTTCTATCTGCTTATTCTCCTTGTTATGGTTGTTTGATTCTTAAATTCTGGGTTTATCGTTGTGCAAACTAACTGTGTTAATCTACTTGAATGCGTGTGGAAAAAGATGATCTGTGTTGTGCATTGTGTTGATTTTTTTAAATAGAATCACTACAGTCAAATTAAATATTAAAAGAACACATATTATCAAAGTAATTGGTTTTTTATGGTTTATTTTGATAATGCAGTGTGTGTAAGGAAAGATGCAAAGCTGAATAAAAGAAAAAGAACCGGAAAACAAAAAGGCTCTGAAAAGGATGTGGATTGTAGCACAGACAGCGATGATGATTATGTATCCACAAAAGAGGATAGGAAAGTCTTAAGAAGACGTGATGGTTGTAACATGTTGTAAATTTTATTTGCTCATAATTGTGCATTGTAATAACATTAAAATGTGTAAAAAAATGGACACTTTTTTTGACCAACAATTGAAGAATGTTGAGTGACCATTGCGCGTATTTCAACAGTAAAGTGTGCATAACATTACACGATTAGGTTTTGGATTGAACAAATATTCAGATGAGTTGCAATTGTGCAAGGAAAAGTGATGCATTATTTGACATTTATATGTGCATAAAAAATGTACAAATTGTATGACTAATTACATATGTGTCGGTGATAGTGGTTCTTCAATATTAAAGAGTGAAACAAATTACCATATCATTTTGCTCACAATGATGATAATTATGTGACCAAACATAAGGGTTGATTACATGTACATCAATTTGCACTAATAAAGATGAATTGTATTGGTGTTGTGAACTTTTCAAAATTAAAATGTACCAAAAAAGGTACAAAATGTAATGACTATCAAAACAATGTAGCATTGTAATCATTACATATAATGACTAACAATAACAAAGAAAACTAAACAAAGTCAACCAAAACAAGTCATGTATGAACATGGTTTTTAGAAATAAATCATAAAGCAACAATAGGTAAGTAACAAATTTCAAGCCAATTTATTCATGGGGCAGTTACAGCTATCATGGTGACACATCTCGTTACAGGTTCTACACAGCCTTAACTTCTTCTTTGATTGTATTGGCACTTCTTTACCACCTTTTAAGCACTTGCCACAACCCTTGTTCCTAGCTTGTTGCGACGGAAGTACGTTGACCTCTGAGGGAGCTGTTGCACCACAAAATTGCTGAATGACGGAAGTCTTGCTGGACACGTGTGCACTATGATGTTGTGATGAGAGCAGAATACTCTTTTGTTCCTTAATTAATTGAACAAACTAATCAAACAAAAACGGTTTATCCTCAATAATAGCAACACAATAATGAATGTCAGACCATACTCGATTGACATGTAACTTTCCCTCCTCATTGGTCACAAATTGGTCAAAAACGCTATCGCCAATATCAAATATGGGTTTAATGATACTATTTTTACATCAATGAGTAAGAACAAAGTTAGCGGGAATGGTGTGCAATTTAGGTTATTTAAACACGACAACACATGTGTCTACAAACCCACCCAACTCTATCGAAGTCTTTAGAACTGCATGTTGTAGTAGATGCGATTAAAGAATTCACAACATTGAAAACCATACCGCACTCATCATTGATAACGTATTCACGCACACCATTGACTTCTTGAAAGCTTAAAACGGGACATGAGAAACATGCATCGCATATCTCCTTCTGAATATCATAAAAAATGGAGAGAGTGTAGACATATGATGCATGCTTCTCGATGGGTAGCGGTGTGTTGTGAACCAAAAAACAAACGAAACAAAAAAATATGTAGAACAAATGAAAGAAGTTAAAAAACGAACCTTTATCCATTAATGGAGCTTCGGAGTTCTTGGGGAGGAAGAGACACTGAGAAAGTCAAGTAGCTGGATTTCACGTACATGGAATGACATCCGTAACTGAAAAGGAAAGAAATCAAACGTTTATTTAATTGACAAAATATAATGGAAAGAAATATAGAAGGAAAGATAGCTATGTACAAAAGGTAAGAAATATTGCAATGACCATCTTGGCATGCGCACACACGTGAGAATTCAAGAAAATGAGTTGATCTAATGGCCATGATTGTTTCTTATTTATCTCATTAGATGGTGTTCTTATTTGAACCAAAACCTATATATATATATATATATATATAGGTGTGAGGCTGCCCTTACCCCTTCCCTACCATCCCCATACGTGTACCCCTACCCAACCCCTTCATGCTCGTACCCTTACCCTACTCGTAGCCGCCTCTACCCCTAACCCCTACTCACCCATAACCCCTAACCCGCCCTTACCCAACCCAAAACCTACTCTACCCCTACCCTGACCATACCCCCTATACCATAGATACCCACTCACCCACCCTACCCTCCATACATGTGCTTGTACCTTTACCCCTACCCTATCCCCCAGTGTAAGGGGTATGGGTAGAGGTAAGGGTAAGGGTAGGGGTAGGAGGGTCGGGGGTAGAGGGACATGGGTAGGTAGGTGTGGGTAAAGGGTACGAGCACAGGTAGGAGTAGGGATAGGGGTAGGGGTAACGAGGGAGGGGTAGGAGAAAGGGTAGAGGTAGGGGTCAGAGTGGGTGGGGGTGAGGTCTGGATAAGGTAGGATAGGGTAAGGTGAGTGGGTAGAGATAGGAGTTGGTAGGTAGAGGTAGGGGTAGTGTAGGGATAACGGTAAGGGCAAGGGGTAAGGGTAAATTCGAAAACTGAAAAGGTTTAAACTGTCACTTAATTAATACATGGAGAGTGGTATGCTTAGTAAGCGACACTTTAAGCACCTGTTTGGGTTAGTAAGCAGCTTTTTAATCAACATGTGTGTTTACTTTACCTATCTTACCAACCTAACAGTGACTTTAGCAACGGTGTAAACACGTCCTTACACGTATGCACATGTAGAATGAGGGGTAAACCATTTGGAGACCCGAAAATGATCGATTTTGACCAAATGTTCAACAAATGATTTAATTGTTGTTCTTATGATGTTTGTGTTTGGATTGAAATTTTCTAATCCGATCTAGTCTGATCAAGCTTGATCTAGTTTGGTCTGAACTAGTCTGGTTTGGTCTGGTAATGTCTTGTCTCTATGTATTTTACAACTGCAGAAATCTGGTCTCATCCGTTAAAATCTGGTCTGGTATGATCTATTTAAGTCTGATTTGGTCTGCTATTGGATTGAAATAAGTCTAATTAAAAACACATTTAATCATCTGAATGGTTGAATCCAATAATGGAGTTTAAGTTAATTTACGGAGAATTTATTTCATGTAAAACAACTAACCTGTAACACCGTCCCCAAATATATTTACTTTTTAGTAAATCATGTAATAAATCTTGAATATTGATTTATGAATTTACGTGGTTGTAAATTTTTGGTTATTTCTTTCGCGTGAATAGTGAACTGCACGTGGGGCCCACACCGGGAGCGGGGACCGTCCGGTAATCCCGGGATCACATATTATATGATGGTATATATTTTAGTTGGGCCATAGAAAGGGCTTAGGGTTGACCCATCGGTTAAACGAAGCCCAATTACCGGTATTGGTAATTTACCGGATAACAGTCCGAATTGAATTTCGGAGACTTCTAAATTAAATTTGGGGAATCTACAATTATTCTAAAGGTCCATAGTGATTGAATTCACACAATATATTTTATTTGGCCCGATAAAATAAAATATAATTAAAACAGTCTGAGAAATACAACTTTCGGGACCGATTGTCCACATCGGGACGAAAAGGGTTGACCTCCCACATGAGTGGGGGCCAACCCACGATTTTTTGCCACTCAATTTGAGAGCTTGGCCGGCTGGTAGGATAGGATGGCATGGGAGGGGATTTTGAGATGAGAGAAATGACATCAAACAATAAATGAGGTGGACCTCACCCACACTCATTTGATCATTGAGACAAAAGAGCTATCCTCACTCTCTCTCTCCCTCATACCTGCGGCCAGCACACTCCAAGAAAGAGCAAACCAATATCCATCCTTCCTCCTCCATTGTTGAAGAGAGCTCAAAAGAAAGAATCTCAAGAAAAGGAGCTAAAGCACTAAAAGTGTGAAAGGATTAAGGTAATGACCTTATCATAACTATTTTCTCCTTTTCTTCTACCATATGAAATGCGTATCATATTAAGAACCTTTAGGATTATCCTACATGATAAGAGTGTGGGATAATAGTTTGGAAGGTGGTTCTAAGTTCAAGAACGGACTTAGAAGCCAAAACGACCGGTTCGCCGGAAAATAACCTTTTAGGGGTTATTTGTGTTGATATGGGTTTTGTAATGATAAAACCATGTTAGGAGCTTGACTAAAGTGGTTCTAGATTTCGCCGGAGTTTCGCCGGAGTTCGCCGGAGTCTCACCGGAGTTCAACTAGGAAGAGTAAAATCTTCCTAAAGCTCATTTGAGGTGAGTGGATGGCTTACTGTCTTGTAACTTTTGGGTTAAGCATGAGATTACCTAAGTATATGTTATGTGTGTTCATAATAATGTTTAAATAAATTAAACATGTGATTAGCCAATTAAAGTGATTAGGCTTGTTGATAAGTCCATTTTTGTACTTATTTTTCTTATCAAATTTAAGTGATTTTGGACTGAAAAACAGAAAAACAAGGCATGTTTTATATATTTTGGTTCAAGTTTCGTGAAATCAGGTAAAAATCACATTCATGATATGTTTGATGAAATTTCGGTTCAATTTAGCACAAAATGCGTCAATTTGAGTGACAAATGATATCATACCGAAAGAAGGAAGCAGAATTTCAAAGTGGTCCAGAAGGGAAAGTTGAAGAGCACAAAATACAGAACAAGACGGACAAAAAACCTCACAGGCGCCCAAATAGGCGCCCAGATTGGCCGCCTACCAGGCCGCCTACCGTTATTTAAAAAAAAGTCAACATTTTGTAAAATTTGACCGGAACGGAGAAAAACGGAAGGCGGCCGACACTGGACGGAAGGCGGCCGCCTTCGATGACCGCCTGCGGCACAAGGTGACAAACCAACCACCGGTCGGTGGGATTTGACGGCAGGCGGCCAGACAGGAACGGCAGGCGGCCGCCTGCCGGACCGCCTGCGGCGGATATGGTGACCGGCGTCAAATCTGTCAGTGATGTGACAGAAGGCGGCCGGTACAGGGTTAGAGGCGGCCGCCTGTTTGGCCGCCTACGAGATTTTTTGTGCTATAAATAGTCCGATTTTTGCTGAACTCAAAGACACCATTCGTAGCCCGAAATCAGTTCAAAAGGGCCTTCTTCTTCCTTCTCAAAGCTCGGATTTCCACCATTGTTGTACCTTCAACTTCAATCTTTCATATCTTTCTCATTTTAGCTCCAATTTGTAAGTTCCTTATGTGTATTTTCATCCTCTCGTCGTGTAGATTCTGAATATATTGTTTTTATTTCCCAAATATTTGTAGAAAATTCTCTGAATTAATTTTAAGAATTTCGTGTTTTCCATTTTAATTCAAGAAAATTAGTTCTTGTTGTTATATTAATCTCGTACTTTGATAACATCAATTCCTAGTATAAATAATGTTTATTTGTGAAAGAAAAGAAAGTTTAGATGTTGGGGGTATTCACTTTAATATTTTCTTTTGTTGTTATTATTTATGATCATGTCTTATTTTATGTGTAAAATGTTAAAATTAGTAATGAGCTGTTATAGTTAATTTGAAACCAAGATAGGAGCAAGATCGTTGGGATAGGAGACATCGTCCTGACAACTCGCACCGGATGCAAGCTTGTTCTCAAAGATGTGAGGCATGTCCCGGCCATGCGCCTCAATCTTATCTCCGCTGGAAAGTTAGATGATGCTGGTCTGATGAATTACTTTGGTGAAGAAAAATGGAAGCTCACCAAAGGAAGTCTAGTCATGGCTAGAGGAAAGAAGGAAGGATCGTTGTATGTGATGCAAGCTAAGCTCTGCAAAGGAGAGGTAAATATAACCACTGATGACATGGAAGTATGGCATAAACGACTTGGTCACATCAGTGAGAAGGGCCTTCACATACTTGCTCGGAAACAACTCCTCCCGGACGTGAAAGGTAAGTCACTTGATCCTTGTGCACACTGTTTAGCTGGAAAACAACAAAGGGTTGCTTTCCAAAGATCTTCTCTGCCCACAAGGAGAAAGAACATCCTCGACCTTGTACACACCGATGTGTGCTCAATGTCCGAGAGATCTATTGGTGGTGCGTTGTACTTTGTGACCTTCATTGATGATCATTCAAGGAAGGTATGGTTGCACCTGTTAAAATCAAAGGATAAAGTACTTGACGCTTTCAAGGAATTCCACGCTCTTGCAGAACGTGAGACGGGAAGGAAGATCAAGTGTGTATGATCTGACAATGGAGGTGAGTATAGAGGTCCCTTTGAAGCCTATTGCAAGAAATATGGCATTAGGCTAGAGAAGACTCCACCCAAGACACCACAATTGAATGGGCTAGCTGAGAGAATGAATAGAACTATTGAAGAAAGAATCCGTTGTGTGCTCTCTCAGGCTAAGTTACCCAAATTCTTTTGGGGAGAAGCTATAATGGCCGTAGTTGACATCGTCAACCTCACACCATCGGTTCCTTTGAACGACGCCATCCCAGAGGAAGTATGGACGGGCAAAAAGGCTTAATACAATCATCTTAAGGTGTTCGGGTGCAGAGCATTTGTTCACATCCCCAAAGACGAGCGAGCTAAGCTCGACGCAAAGACGAAGGAGTGCATATACCTTCGCTCACCCAAGGATGAATTCGGCTATCGGCTATGGGATCCAATCAACAAGAAGGTTGTTCGTAGCAGAGATGTGGTGTTCTCCGAAGACAAAACAATTGAAGACATTAAAAACTCGGAGAAGCCAAGATTGAGAAGCAGCATGAGCACCGGACCTACGCAAGTTCGATGTGAGGATACTGATCCACATCAAGACAATAATGTTGAAGACCATGAGCCTGTGTTAGAGCAAAGAAACCAGGAGACTCATGATGAACCAACTCAGGAAGATCCTCAATCTAGTTCTCTGCCAGCACCAGAGCCGAGGCGATCCTCAAGGGAGAGAAGACCATCCACTCGGTACAACACCGAGGAGTACGTGATGCTCACAGATGAGAGGGAGCCACAAAGCAATAAAGAAGCAATCTGTGATGTTCATAAGGAAGAGTGGAGAAGAGCCATGCAAGAAGAGATGCAATCATTGCATGAGAATCACACTTATGAACTTGTGGAGCTGCCAAAAGGGAGAAGAGCCTTGAAGAATAAATGGGTGTATCGAATCAAGACCGAAGACAATAGCTCAAAGCCTCGTTACAAAGCTCGATTGGTTGTCAAAGGATTCGGTCAAGAAAAAGGCATCGACTTTGAGGAAATATTCTCTCCTGTGGTAAAGATGTCATCCATCCGAGTTGTTCTTGGCCTAGCAGCGGCGCAAGATTTGGAGATTGAACAACTCGATGTCAAGACAGCGTTCCTTCACGGCGACCTAGAGGAAGAGATCTACATGAAGCAGCCCGAGGGGTTCACAATTTCGGGCAAGGAAAACCTAGTATGTCGCCTCATGAAGAGTCTATATGGCCTCAAACAAGCACCGAGACAGTGGTACAAGAAGTTTGAGTCCTTCATGGCAGAGCATGATTTTACAAAGACAAAGAGCGATCATTGTGTCTTCATAAAGAGGTATGCAAGTGGCGACTTTCTCATACTTCTACTCTATGTTGATGATATGTTGATTGTTGGACAAGATCGCGTAAAGATAGATGCTTTGAAGAAAGGTCTAAGCAAGAGCTTCGCCATGAAAGATTTGGGACCGGCTAAACAAATCCTTGGGATGAGAATAACTCGTGATAGATCGAAGAGACTGTTGTGGCTATCCCAAGAGAGGTACATTGAGAAAGTGTTGGAACGGTTCAACATGAACAAATCAAAGCCGGTAAACACACCACTTGCTGGACACTTCAGGTTGAGTTCGAAGAAAAGTCCCACAAGTGAGAAAGAAAAGGAGGAAATGAAGAAGATTTCATACTCATCTGTAGTAGACAGTCTCATGTATGCAATGATATGCACAAGACCAGATATCGCCTATGTAGTTGGAGTCATTAGTCGTTTCTTGGCCAACCCTGGGAGTGAACATTGGGTAACGGTCAAATGGATCCTCTGGTATTTATGTGGAACTTCCAAAAGATGTTTATGATTTGGAAAAGGAAAACCTGTGTTAGAAGGATACACAGATGCAGACTTGGCCGGTGATATTGATTCAAGAAAATCAACATCGGGATACCTAACTACTTTTGCAGGGGGGGCTGTTTCCTGGCAATCAAAGCTGCAAAAGTGTGTTGCATTATCCACCACAGAGGCAGAGTACATCGCAGCTACTGAAGCTTGCAAGGAGATGCTGTGGATGAAGAATGTGTTGCTCGAGCTGGGAATAGATCAAGAAAGGTACGTGTTGAAGTGCGACAATCAAAGTGCAATTTACTTGGCGAAGAACTCAACATTTCATCCCCGCACGAAGCACATTGATACAAGGTATCATTGGATCCGAGAAGTCCTCGAAGAAAAGAAATTGCATCTTGACAAGGTTCACACAGACGAGAACTGGTCAGACATGATGACCAAGGTTATACCGACAAAGAAGTTCGAAGATTGTTGTCAAGGTGCAGGTTTGCTACAACCCCCCAATTAAGTTGGGAGGGGGAGATTTGTTGGGATCCCTACTTAATTGGAGAGGTTCTAGAAAATTCTAGAGCTTTCTATAGAAGTATAGAATTTTCTAGAACGTTGCGGAGAATCCTAGAGAAGTCTAGAACTCTCTAGAAGCTTGCGGAATAATGTGGAATCCTCTGGAATATTCTAGAGATGTGTGGAACCTTCCGGGAGCTTATGGAAGAGTATGGAAGCATATGGAAGAGAATGGAGAGGTGTAGAGATTCCTTGGAATTCTCTAGAATAGGTAGTCATGTAGATCATTCTAGAGAAATATTCTCCACCACTCATTATGGAGGTGGAGTAGTATAAATAGGAGTAGGAACCTCCATTCCTAACTATCCCAATCCTAATCCTAGCAATCCTAGCAAGAGAGAATCCACTTCCTAGAGTGAGAAAGCTAGAGAGTTAGAGAGCCTCTTTGAGAGAGAAGAGAGTTAGTTTGGGAAGGTCATATCCTCAAGCTTTAGTGAGCCACCATTGAGTGAGACAATTTTGTAACATTCTTGTAAATCCTACTATTCTTTTGTATAGTGGAAGAATCTCCATATTGGAGAATTTAAATCGTGTGCTCCCATTACTACCTTAATTCCTGAGTGCCTATCTTAACTTCACGAAGCGGGAAATTCCGGAGTTTTTTCCCAACATGAAGAAAATATCTTGTTGAAATAACTGTCACGAGAAAACTAACCCAATACAAGGAATTTGTAAGTGCACAAGTAATCGGATTGACGTTGAACACAATAAAATGTTGATTAGTAGGATTCAGTGTTTGAAAGATATGAGAAAGGACCGAGATAAAGTCGGAATTTTTTGTTTTAGAAATTGATTTAAAACAATCAAGGGTTTGAGTTTACTATTAAATAAGAGTTAGCATTGAATATATAGTCTTTTGTCAACTCTTATGAGTGTAATGTCACTAAAGTACTATAAACTCTTGTTACATTAGTGAGAGCGTGATTATCTTTACGTGTAAATCTCGTCACCATATCTAATGAGGTATATTTATATCTACAATATAAATGTGTCTATCCTTTAAGTTCGTAGTTTGAAACTCAACGTGAGTTGCTCACAAAATCCAACGATATAACCCTATGTTGTACACCGTAATCATACTCACAATAAATTGGTTCAAATCATACACCAAACACTTAGAGTGTATAAAGTTTCAACTCTATCTTTGACTTAAGAAATTAGCCACTAAAATTCATAATTAAGATAAAGAGATTGAAATACACAAATTGGACCAAATACATCAGAAAAATATTCCCACACCTCCAAACTAGAATGATAACAATGCTTTATTGCTCTAAACGAACTTCCTCAAGTTGAAGGAGTTTCCTTTGGATTAAATTATAGGATAACAAATGGTGGATGCTATAATGATGAATATTTTCTAGATATGAGTGGACATCATTATATTTGGGATTTTCAGCAGTCATTTCCGGAAAATAAGGCATAGCTCGTAGATGGTTTTTGTTGTTGTCATGAAGTAATTGTGTAGAACGTTGTTGGTTTGAAGTTGCTGAATTTTGAGTTTAAAGTTCTCGGATAAAAAGTCTTAGGGGTCCAAAGCCAGGGCAACATTGACTTGTGAAGAATTAATTCAATGGACGTCAGCTAGTTTCTTTACATGTTGGGTGGCTTCCTTGAAAATTGAAGGGTAGAAGACTTGCAGCGTTGATGAAAGTCGAGCTTCTCTTGTTTGCATTATTAAACCGGTAGTTGGGTTGTGCGGCTTTCATCGTTGATGGCCAACTTTTATGAGAGTTTTTGGGAAAAAGCATGTCCCTCCGCTATCTATTGGGCGTCATAGCCAAGCTGCAATTGGAAGGGCAAGGAATGTGGTTTATAACAGTAAGTCTAGACACATTCGTCTTAGACACAATACTTCTAGAAAACAAATAAAAATGGGACCATCTCTCTTGACTCTGTGAAGTCCAAGAAAAATATTGTGGATCCGTTAACCAAAATATTATCGAGAGTATTGGTCAAGACATCAAGGAGGGTGATAGACCTACAACCAATGATCCAATAAGTTCATTGGGGAAACCCTACCTATATTATTAAGAGTGCATCATAGTTAGGTTCAAATGGAAAACAAAATTGTGGACATGGCTCAAGCTGTGCTAACCAAGATATAGTACACTCATGCCAAGAGCACTTAAGGTAAGTTGTGTTTTTAATGATCTCTATATCTTGATCCGTTAAAGTAAGGTATTGTTGGGATATATTATCCCGGTCTGTTACTGTTCAGGAGCCTAAGACATCGCCCTAGTACGGAGCCCAAATGACGAGGCTCTTTTCAGCCTATCAAGCATGGTTCGGCCCTTTGTGCCCATTTTGGCCCACTTGGCCCATTAGGGTAGGCTTATCCCCCACCCCCATTTCCTATAAATAGGAGGCTTTCTCTCCATGTTAAGGGTTGGTCTTCTTCCCCACTTCCTCCTCCTCTCTAGAATAGTTTAGCTAGCAACCTCCATTAATGGAAGCTTAATACTTGTACTATGTAAATGGTGAGGATAGTCTAATGAGAATGAGAGAGCTTGGACATTAGACTAAAAAGTCTTGTGGTTTTCTCCATTTCGGGTTTCCACGTAAAAATGGCTTGTTCACACACAATTATATCTATATTTATTATATTGTGTTGGATTAAACTCAACAAGTATGATATGATATCTTCGGTACAGATAACTAATGCTTATGGAAGTGGATGCTTCTATGAGACTCTACGGTACGACATAAACTCTCTAAAGCACTACCTGAAATAGTAGGTGTTCAAGGTCGAAACGAACACAAATGTGATAACCAAATATGCACTTAGCCAGGGCTCTCTGTGTTACTCATTGGCCAGTAAATCTGACGGGTATACATTGAGGTAGGTTCAAGGTTTCAGGACTATTTGCTTATGCAGAGTTCCTAACTTCCTCTAATCCAAAACCTGTATGTTTATGTTTTAAGTCAATTTCTCATTCATGTGGGGGGTTGTTGGGAAATGGTTGTACAAATTAATAGTTTAGTCACTTTGGAGCTAACATATGCAAGGGACCAACGTTTCATTTTAGTGGAATCAAGACATAACATATTGTACTCTTTGAGGTGAACATTTCCATTTATTATTTCGGTAAAATCATTTTGAAGTGAATGAGAATTTGTGTGTGAAGTTCCTCCGAAACAAGGTTTGTGCAGAGAATTTCTCACACCAAAAACTTTAAGTAAAGTTGTAGGCTTTTCATAAGCAATATATAGATATCCGGTTAAATTTTATAAGGAGGGAGGACCCCCTATACAGTAAACATATGGAATTATACTTCAAGCGTGCGATGCCGCCATATGTTGGGATCAAGTTTCGGGTAGGGTCCCGCGTGATATAAAAACATGAATATATTTTTTGAACCATTATTTTTGGGTAAACGTGTTTTGAGAAGGTTTGTCACATTTTCTAAATAAATGCCTTCCAGCATTTTTAACATCTGTTGAACTAGGGATGAACAAGAAAACCTAAAAACTGATTTTTTTTGGGATATTATCCCCCATCCCTACGGGCCCTACTTAAAAGTATAACATGGAAAAACAAACGTACCATTATATATTACGAGTGGAAAACAAAAGTAAGAAATTTACCGTGCCACATAAAAAAAAGGAATTCCGAATGACACCCCATCCTTGAGGCTCTCAACCCCGATCAGAGAGTGGGACTCTGTCCCCCGTACTTGCAAAAGCCTTATGCATTTTTTAGGATAGTAACCCTTCATTACAGTTGACGGGATTCGAACCCGGGACCTAACTCACGTGACTCTCCCTTCCTACCGGTTCAGCTACTCCCACCTGATAAAAAAAAAGGAATTCCGGAACTTAATGACGGGGGAGGAGTAATATAGACTCTGTACTTCCACCTAAAACACAACATTTCTTCCTGATAAGCACAGCACCCCATGATTAAGCAACCACTTTCACTATTGTCAACATATCCCCCCTCTCAGGTTTCAGACTACTCCACTGGAGCTCCATACGCCCCCCTAAACCCTAGAAATAGTCAAGCAAGAATCCGAATTCAAACAACAAGCTCTCAATAATCGAAGATCACCTCTATTTCTATTAATTAAAATTTATCTGATTTCCCCCATTTCCATTATTTCTTGTTCCAAACACGCTGCGATGATCCCAAAGTTAATAACAACTCCGACAATGTGAATCCCGTGTGGCAGAGTTATCAATGTTTCCATTGTCCTGAAGAAAATCCATTACTTAGATAATCTTTTCAAAATATTCTACTTTTCTTGATGTTATGATCCTCATAGTTATTTTCCTACTAGTTTTATGAGCTTTATCTCCTGTGGAGAGAACGGTGATTTTTTGTGACTGGTGCTGCGAAAATCCAGTGGCACATTTGCAAATTAGTGATTCTTGCTGGTCACCCCCGGGTGGGTGAGGGAAGACCTGCTTGATTGGAATTTCATGGAAAGCAGCAATGTAGTGGGCGATGATCAATGCTCGGGTTGGATGCAAGTGAAAAAGGTGTGATTTTAGGCACCAATTTCTTTTTATTATTATTATTATTATTATGGCTTGTCTAATCTATCAGTGTTCATTTGAATTGAAACGGTTGAATTACTTGTTTGAAAGTTTAGATGACAGTGAAAATGTCTACAAAATGGCATTGGCATGTTAGATTCAAAGAAATGACTAGAAAACTTTAAAAAAGTGCATTTGGTGCTTATTTTTATTATTTTTATTTGTTTTTGTAAAAATGGAAAAGCAGTTATATATGGATTGATAAAATTTGGTCTGATATTAGCAGTGAGTATTTATATTCCTTTTAGAATATTCATACACCAACCATTCTCTGCATGAAGCATAAACCATCTACTGTCAATGAATTAAAATTTAACATGTACTACTGTTAGATATACATCTTGTTATAGACTAAAAGTCCTGTATTAGAATAAGTATACTTCATACTGTTTAGTAGTGTCTCGGTTGGTTTGTTAAGTCTGTTAGAACAACCAACTCTATAAATACTTGTATTCTAATACGGTTTAATGCAATCTGATATTTCTGTTAGCATTCAATTCTTGTCTCTCTCTCTTTCTAATATGGTATCAGAGCTCTAGCTCGATCCATCAATGGCGATCACCGATGCCGAATCGAGTCGAACTCTTCCTCTGCTACCGCAACTTCCACAAACTTTGCGTCTCTAGTAACATTCACACATCCTCTTCCACTCAAGTTTGACAGTAACAACTTCATCTTCTGGAAACACCATGTAGAATCCGTCGTTCGAGCACACAAACTTCTTCGGTTCATTGTCAAACCAGAAATTCCAAAGCAATTTATCTCCGATGAAGATGAAGCAACAGGAACAATGAACGAAGCTTACGTTGCCTGGGAGCAACAAGATCAAATGTTGTTCTCGTGGCTCCTAGCGTCGCTATCTGAAGCGCTCCATGCTCGCGTTATTCATTGCAAACATTCATACGAGTTATGGAGTGCGATCAACACTTTCTTCCAATCAAGCATCCTCGCAAAAGCCAGACAATTGAAATCCGAACTGTACAACACTGCGAAAGGTGAGCGTTCTATTGCTGAATATCTTCTTCTCATTCAGACAATTGCTGACAATCTTCTGTCAATCGGAGAGTCGATATCCCCTAAGGATCACATTAATGTGATTCTCGAAGGATTACCTGAAGAATATGAGTCTCTGGCCTCATCCATATCTTCTCGAAGTATTCTCGATCCTCCAACCTTGTCTGAAGTTGAGTCTCTTTTGTCTGCCAAAGAGATGCGACTACAAAAACTTCGTGAATCTTCTCAGTCGAATCTTCTGTTAGCAAATGTCGCTCGTTTGGATATTTCAGCTCCAAACACTCGTTCAATTGATGAAAACCTAACTGACAATGCTTCGATTCAAGTTGCTCAGTTCAGCAACACTGGTAATAGTGATAATTCTTACAGAGGCAGAGGTCGTGGAGGTTTTTCAAGAGGAAGAGGTGGTAGATCTGGAGGAAGAAACTCTATCATATGTCAAGTTTGTGGAAAATCAGGTCATCATGCACTCATTTGCTATCATCGATACAATCCTTCTTATGCTGCAACAAATTCTTCACCAAGACCATCTTATTCAGCTCATCCATATTCAGCTCCCTCACAGTTTAATCATCCCTTTTTACAAAGATCTCATTCCAATCATTCATTCTCTCCTGCTCCATCACAGTTTAACTGGGATCAGCCATCTCAGCACTCTTATAATCCTTCATCCACATCTGGACAACATCATCCTACTGCTGCTTGGGCCAGTGCAAATACATCCATTTTAGGACCTCGTCCACAGTCTCAAACATGGTTCCCTGACTCTAGAGCCACTCACCATGTCACTGCAGATCCACTTAACCTTCAGCACAGTGAGCCTGCCACCACCACTGATAAACTCTTTATGGGGAATGGTCAAGGTTTGGACATAAAGTCTGTTGGTTTTACTTCCTTTCCATCCCCTTATCAGTCCTTTTTTTCTCCCTCCCTCAAAAATATCCTTCATGTTCCTTCCATTACTAAAAATCTCATTAGTGTTAGTCAATTTGCTAAAGACAACAATGTCTATTTTGAATTCTATCCTTATGATTGTTTTGTGAAATCACATGTTTCTAATAAAGTTCTCTTACATGGCACTTTGGGAGAGGATGGTCTTTGTAGGTTCAAGTCCTTTCCTGCTCTTGGTCTGCATCAGCCTTCTGCAAGTTCCAGTTTATCCACTTTGTCATCTGCACACAATAATCAGTTTAGTGTCTTAATGTCTACTTGTAATAATGATAAATCTTGTAGTCCTTCTCAGTCTTGTAATCTTTGGCACTTAAGGCTTGGCCACCCTCATTTTGAGACCCTCAAACTTGTACTTCAACATTGTAATGTCTCTTATATCAATAAAAATGCACTTGATTTCTATTCTGCCTGTTGCATGGGTAAAGCTCACAGGTTACCTTCTCATACTTCCACCACTGAATATCATAAACCTTTTGAGTTAATCTTCACTAATCTTTGGGGACCAGCTCCCATTTGTTCTTTCGATGGGTATTCCTATTATATAGCTTTCATAGATGCATGTACCAAATATACATGGATCTATTTCCTTAAAAGAAAATCAGATGCTCTTACAACATTTACTAACTTCTCTCAATATGTTCTTAATCAATTTTCTGCCTCTATCAAATCCCTCCAATCTGATTGGGGTGGTGAGTTTAGATCCTTCACTAAATTACTCACAGACAAAGACATTATTCACAGAGTCATTTGTCCACATACATACCATCAAAATGGTGTAGTTGAAAGGAAACATCGCACCATTGTTGAAAAAGAACTTTCCCTTTTATCTCACTCTTCTTTACCTCTTAAATTTTGGGATGCAACCTTTGCTACCTCTGTTCATCTCATAAATAGACTTTCTTTAAAATCCATCTCTAATTCAAGTCCATATTTCAAAGTGTATAGTTCTATTCCAGATTACTCTTTCCTCAAAGTGTTTGTATGTGCTTGACTGCTTGCTTTCCTTTTACCAGACCATATCATAAACATAAACTTGATTTCCATTCTGAGGAGTGTATTTTTCTAGGTTACTCACCTAGTCACAAAGGCTATAAATGTTTGTCCTCTTTTGGTAAGATCTACATCTCTAGGGATGTTGTCTTTCAAGAGTCAAAGTTTCCTTATCCTACTTTGTTCTCTTCTAATCCTTCTACTTCTACTTTACCTATCAATCCAAATCCTATTTCTGTCCCTATAAGTATTCATTCTTTTCCATCTACTTCCAAAAACCTTTCTGACACTCAGTCAGTTTCTTCTCCAAATTCATTTCCAAATGATTCTAATGACAATCAATCATCATCTTCTAATAATCATAGTTCATCTGATTCTCATAAATCATCTGCTTCCTCATCTCCCACTTTACAAAATCTTGAACCTCCTCCTGATTCTAATCACCAATCCTCTCCTCCTATTACTCCAGTTTCTTCAGTTCCTTTGACTAACACACATCCTATGAGGATAAGGGCTAAGTCAGGAATAGTAAAACCCAGACTTCATCCTACCTTACTACCTTATTGTTAACTCATACTGAGCCTAAATCTGTTAAACAGGCTCTCTCTTCTCCTCATTGGCTAGAAGCCATGCAATGTGAATACAATGCCTTGATTGCTAACAGAACTTGGTCTCTTGTTTCTCTTCCTCCAGATAAGCAGGCTATTGGTTGCAAGTGGGTTTACAGGGTCAAAGAAAACCCTGATGGTTCTCTCAACAAATACAAAGCTAGATTAGTAGCTAAAGGTTTTCATCAGAGGTATGGTTTTGATTTTGGGGAAACATTTTCTCCTGTGGTGAAGCCTGTTACTATCAGAATTCTTCTAACCCTTGCTATTTCTCACAAGTGGTCCATACAACAACTTGATGTAAACAATGCATTCTTAAATGGTGAATTAGATGAGGAAGTTTACATGGTTCAGCCCCCAGGGTTCCAAGATGAGGACACATCTCTAGTCTGTAAACTTCATAAGTCATTATATGGCCTTAAACAGGCTCCTCGAGCTTGGTTTCACAAACTTACTTCAGTTCTCTACCATGGTGGCTTCAAACAAAGCAAATCTGATCCCTCTTTGCTCATTTTTCTATCTTCTGGAGTTCAAATCTACATCCTTATCTATGTTGATGATATCTTAGTCATTGGAAACAATCCAACTGCCATCAAACAACTGATTCACAAACTTCACTCTTCTTTTTCACTCAAACATCTAGGAGATCTTGATTTCTTTCTTGGCATAGAGGCACGCAAACTTCCCGATGGCAGTCTTCATCTCTCTCAAGCTAAATACATCATGGACATCTTACATCAAGCTGGAATGTTAGATTCTAAAGGGGTCAAAACCCCTATGGTGAGCACCTGCAAACTTCTGAAGCAAGGCAATGACTATCTTCCTAATCCTTCCCATTATAGATCTATTGTTGGAGTGTTACAGTATGCAACCTTGACCAAACCTGATATTTGCTATGCTGTCAACAAAGTTTGTCAATTTATGGCTGAACCACTGCAGGAGCTAGGGGTGAGCATGGGACGGTACATGACGGTTATTTTGAAAAACCTGTCCCGTCCCAAAGTACGGTTCTTTTAAAAATCAAGAACCGGTACCGTCCCGCGTATATGTAGAACTTATCCCGTTCCGTACCAATTTTTGGTACGGTCCGGTACGGTTCGGTACGGTTCTTAAATAACTAAATAACCCCCATGAAATATAAAAACTTTAGATTTTAACATTTATAAATAACTCTACAAAAATTGAAGAGAAAAACTTGCAAGATTATATTAAACTGATATTGTGTGATCAAATTGAAATATGAAACTAATAGTCAAACTATATTAAAGAAAAGTAACATCCAAACTAAAATGCAAAAGTGATCGTCAAAAGGTTTAAGAGTTTTTGTTCTATTTAAGTGGCATTAGACCATTAGTATTGTTTTTGTTTTAATAATTGGATTGGGCCCAAAGAAGATGTAAGAGTAATATACGGACAATTATACTCGGTATATAATATATTATACATATTATTATATTATAACACTAGTTTTCGGGACAATTCGGGACAATACGAGACGGTCCGGTTCGGTACGGTTCCGGGACGGTTCCGGTACGGTTTTCACTAAGAACCGGTACCGTACCATATTATTAAAAAAGCTCGGTACGGTACGGTACAATATTACATTTTTCCGGTTCTATCGGTTCTGGAACGGTTCGGGACAGTTCTTCGGTACGGAACGGGAATTCTCAGATCCGTGCTCAGCCCTGCCAGAAGCACTGACAGGCAGTGAAACACATTCTCAGATACGTCTCTGGCACCGTTAATCATGGAATTGTTATCAAACCTATTCCTTTATCTACAATGCCTCTTCCTATATCAGCTTATTGTGATGCTGATTGGGTATCTGATCCAAATGACAGAAAATCAACATCAGGTTCATGTATACTTCTTGGAACAAATGTTGTTTCATGGTGGTCAAGGAAGCAGCTTCGTGTTGCAAGATCTTCCACAGAAGCAGAGTACAGGAGTCTTGAAGAAGACACTGCAGCAGAACTCCTTTGGATTCAGTTTCTCTTAAAAGAGATCCAAGTTCCATTTTCTATTCCCAGAGTGTACTGTGACAACTTAAGTACAGTTCAGCTAGCTCACAACCCTGTGTTTCATTCCAGGATCAAACACATGGAGATTGACCTCTTCTTTGTCAGGGAGAAAGTCCTTTTAAAACAACTTGCAGTCTATCACATTCCCTCTCTTCACCAGATAGCTGATGTTCTAACCAAATCACTTTCCAGCTCAAGATTTATTGAATTAAAAACAAAACTTAGTGTGATTGAGTATCCAAACCAATCACCCTAGTTTTGAGGGGGGAATGTTAGATATACATCTTGTAATAGACTAAAAGTCCTGTATTAGAATAAGTATACTTCATACTGTTTAATAGTGTCTCGGTTGGTTTGTTAAGTCTGTTAGAACAACCAACTCTATAAATACTTGTATTCTAATACAGTTTAATGCAATCTGATATTTCTGTTAGCATTCAATTTCTCTCTCTCTCTCTCTCTCTCTCTCTCTTTCTAATAACTACATGTGGAGCAAGTTACCTATTAGTCACTTTGATCTTCAAAACTTTATGTTGAAAAAACCAACTTTTCTAAGGAAACATAATCAGTATATCTTCAAATATATACAGTAGTAAATCTATGGTCCCAATTTTTTCATATCACCTCATTAAATTATAAATACCATATAGTATATGTTTTATTCTTGTAGCAAAAGAAATATGTCAAATCAAAGTATGGTATAAGTAATTAAGTATTAACTTTTGTATAGTAACGTATTTTCTGAATGAAGAAATGACTGAACTTCTTGGTGCAACACGTGTAGTGAAAATTACAAATAGGGCCATCAGGATTACTTTCTGTTTTAGGGGCATGTTTTAATTTCTTCCCTTTATATATGTTCTTTTAGCTTTACTGGTCCTACAATTATTATACATTATTATCCAAAGCTTTAATGAATTTGCAATTTTATACAAAACTCAAAGTTGTCAATTTAGCTACATTTTGTGAGATTGAGTGCAGTTTAACCAATATAATATTTGTCAAAATTGAACGAGCTAACCGTTCACAGGACAAACGGTCCCAAGTCACTTTAGTTTCCTAGATTGTTTGGAGTAACAGGCTGAAACCAATTACTCAGACTCCATCTTCTAAAAAAGTTGACTTTTAAAACTATTTTTAGGAAAAAGTTCTCGAGACACTCTTTTCAGTTGTGTGTGAAGGGAGTGTTATAAATGGTTTGTTTTCTATTTTTATTTCCCCATTCGTTCAAAGATATTTAGTTATTTCTGTTTTGTTTTGAGTTCCATAAATTGTAAAGAAGTTATAAGACTTCATAAAAAAGGTCAGCCCGGTGCACATTGGCATCCCTACAAGGCTAAGGTTCAGGGAAGGGTCCCACCACAAGGGTGTATAGAGGGCAAGCCTTCTCAGTCACACGGCAACACTGTAACCAGTGCACCAACGCTTCATAAGATTTGTTTATTTTTTTATAGCCTTGATGTAGTAAACAAAAATATTAATAAATATGATCTCATTACTTATAGGATGACTAAAAACATTATTTAAGTCACAATAGTATTTTGATTTATGTTTTTGGTGTATAGTCGTTTTCAGTCCATATTTTTTCTAGAAGATAAATAGTTTTCATTTGTGCACTTATTTAGAAGTTAAATATCCAATCAATATCAGTCTTTTATGGTTATTGTATTCATTTTTATAGGATTTATTATTACTTTTTTGTAATAATGGTTTCCTATGGTCACATTAATTCTATTGTACATTTAAAAGTAATATTACCATGTATGTGAAAATTATATACGGGCTATATACCAAATGAGTTTTCATATACTTATTCCACTAGAATTATACCCAAGACTGTGATATTTGTCTTTGATTTTGCATATGACTAATCGTCCATGCACCGTACAAGCTTGAAAACTAGCTAGGTATTATTAAAAGGACTAACTATGGTGTTAACCCAACCTAGACATCTAAAGTGACATGGGAGAAGATTGCTTAGCCAGCATGTATGTGTTCACCATGTCAGGGATCTGCTTGTTTGCTTTTGACTGAAGTATTAATTTGGTTAAAGTCGCACCCAATCTTCCAAAACATGGTGAAATTGAAAATCTCAAACTTTGGATAAAATTGCAAATTCGTGAAAAGGTTTGGTTTTTCCAGCAACTTCGCTTACTTCCTATTGGCATATTTAAGTGGGTTGCTGCCTTTGCAGAAGCATAGAAGTGGCTCAAAGTCTTCCACACATTGTTGGTCTGGGGGATCGCCTGGAGTATCTGATTCTCTTGGTCGTCGTAATTGTTTGTTAGATGTAAATTGTGAGAAGAATGAAAGCACCAACCAACCTATAAAATCAGAGAGAGGTTCTTTTTCGTATGCTTCCAATGATTTGGGCAATTCTTGTGCTGTTGCAAATAAAGAAGAAAAAGCCACACATTATCTGGATAAATGTGTTGTTAGTCAAGCCAATAGAAGCCTTAATACATCTCTGTTAGTTGTCTCAAGTGATGAAAACTTGCAGAGGAATACTAATCAGGAAGTTCTGCCAAAAATAAAGTGGGGTGATTTGGATGATGCAGCTCTGGCATTCCATTTTAAAGAAGATGTTAGGTCTGAAATAATGTTTGGGGAAATTCCCAATCACAGCTTGGTTGGCAGGATAATTGAGAAAGCTAATGTTTCTCCGTTGCCTGTTGATGAAAATCCAGAGTCTCATGTCACGTCTCAAGTGAATGATGAAACTGTAGAGGAAAAGTATAGAGAGGTAAATGAAGAACTCTTTGAAGATGTGAAAAATCAAATTACAAGTGAGAAGGTAATCAAACATAATTTTGTTGTATCTATAGATGATCTCGGCTTCTCTGCTATTGATGAAGATGCAAAAGCAGTGGGAACCTCACAAAACTCAGAATCAGCAGTTCCCGAAGAATCTTTCTTGGAAACTTCTAATGGGGATATCGGAAGAGAAGGCAATACGATCACTATTGATGATTTTCATCAAACACAGACCATAGATGGTGTTGATGCAGATGGGAATGATGAAAGTAAAGAGAGGTTTAGGCAACGGCTTTGGTGCTTTCTCTTTGAGAACCTTAACAGGGCCGTTGATGAGCTTTATCTACTTTGTGAGTTAGAGTGTGACTTGGCTCAAACAAAAGAGGCTATTCTTGTTCTTGAAGAAGCGGCTTCAGATTTCAAAGAGCTCAACTCAAGAGTGAAGGAATTTGAGAGCATTAAGAAGACATCATCTCATTTAATTGACGGAACGCCATTAGTGATGAAGTCTGACCATCGTAGGCCACATGCTCTCTCATGGGAGGTAAGAGTCTATGCTCCTTTCCATTTTCTTCTTATTTTCTTCTGCTATGGCCATTTACTAAAATGTATAACGGTTTTCGCCTTTAAAAAAGTACTGCATGTTCAAAATGAAAAGAGAAACATTGTCTTCAAGAAGTACTAATATGGAGGAATACTATAAGTTTTTTTTGGGTTTGTTGATATATATAATGTTGAAACCCTAGTGTAGCCCCAACCAATTATGAAAGGACTATAGTTACATCCCTGTATAAGCATGCACAGTCTCTCTCAAAAATCAAAATGCAGTTATTGCATTATTCTTAGTACTATATTCTTTCTTATATTTGCTTCAGCATAAATGGAAGGCAGAAGTGATTTGCCACTTGCCAGATTTTTCTATCCCTGAATTTCAACAGGTTATCAGACCCTAAAACCCTGGAATTGTTTGCATCTTTGCCTCATCCTAATTGGCAATGGGTACTATTTGCTGCTGACAGGCACTTGAATCCCCCAACTTTGACATGGCTCTTTCAGGTTTATGTTTGCTATGTGTTCAATGATGAAAGCTAATTCATTTTTAGGGCTTTTCTTCTATCTTCCAAGTATATTCCTAATGTTATATTTCTTCTGTAGTTCTATTACATTCGGAAATGACATGTCTATGTCTGATAGAGTAGTGCCGTATTTCTTTTTAATTAAAAACGAAGAAGTTTCATGTTCCCATGTCTATGTGATAGAGTATTGTCGTATTTCAGACCATTCTTACCAATAATGACAATGTGTTTACTGTTAGAGTGTTAGATGCCACTTTAATAATTAATTGGAATGTACTGAAACTTTGCCATATAAATCCATAACATTCATTATTAATTTATTATTTCATTAAACTTTTTAATCTAATCCTTTGCAGGTCCGCAGAATGACGACTTCACCACACAGGGCTGAGATACTGGCTTCATCGCTTGAGGCATTCAGAAAAGTTCAACAAGAAAGAGCAAAGGCCTGTGCAAGTGATGCTGGAAAATTGGGCTCAGATTGTGAAACCAGTGATCATTTGAGGAAGTACACTGAGAGTGGTGGAGATATTATGAGCATCAATGGTAAAGAACCGGTAAAAAAGGCGGAGGGGAAGCTGAATGCTGCATCTGATATATCTCATCGGAATTCAAGTAATAAAGAGAAACGAAATGTTGATGCAAGCAGGCTGAACCCTCACGCATCTAATAGATTGCCTCATAAAGATTCTGGTTTTGTCACGGCTAATAAAAACAAGAAAGATAGTTATATGATCGACAAAAATTCAAAAACAGTGGATCACTTGAAAAAGCAGCAAATTCCTGTCTCTGAAAGGGAAAAACAGAATGGGATGTCATGGAAATCCATGGATGCTTGGAAAGAGAAGAGGAACTGGGAAGACATTCTCACACCATCCTACAGAGTTTCTTCGCGTTATTCATACTCGCCTGGTTTGAGCAGAAAAAGTGCTGAACGGGCCCGTGTTTTGCATGATAAACTCATGTCTCCCGACAAGAAGAAAAAATCCTCTCTTGATCTGAAAAAGGAAGCAGAAGAAAAACATGCGCGAGCCATGAGGATCAGATCTGAGCTTGAGAACGAGAGAGTTCAAAAACTTCAGCGGACATCAGAGAAACTGAACCGTGTCAATGAATGGCAAAGCGTACGCAATACAAGGCTACGTGAGGTAATGTATGCCCGCCACCAGCGTAGTGAATCCAGACATGAAGCTCACTTGGCAGGGATTGCGAGAAGAGCCGGTGATGAAACCATTAAAGTTAACGAGGTACGGTTCATTACCTCAATGAACGAAGAGAACAAAAAACTCATCTTGCGTCAGAAGCTTCAGGATTTTGAATTGAGGAGAGCTGGGAAACTTCAAGTGTTGAAAACTAAACAGAAAGAAGATACAGCAAGGGAGGAGGCAGTCTTCGAACGCAAGAAACTCATTGAGGCCGAAAAGTTGCACAGAATTGCGGAAGCACAGAGGAAGAAGGAGGAGGCTCAAGTTAGGAGGGAAGAAGAACGGAGAGCTTCGACTGCCGCACGTGAAGCAAGGGCTATGGAACATATGAGGAGAAAGCAGGTACGGGTCAAGGCGCAACAGGAGGAAGCCGAGCTCTTGGCCCAAAAATTAGCCGAACGCCTGAAAGAGAGTGAACAACGCCGTAAGTTTTATTTGGAGCAAATAAGGGAACGCGCTTCGATGGATTTCAGGGATCAATCACCTTTACTTCGCCGAAAGGACGGGCAGGGAAGATGTACACCCCCCAACAGTGGCAGTGAAGATTCTATAGGAAATGGCTGTTCTGTTTCTGAAGGGAACGTTCTTGGTTCTAGCAATGCAACACTACAGCACTCACTCAAACGAAGGATCAAACGAATCCGTCAAAGACTTATGGCTTTGAAGTATGAATTGATGGAGACATCTATTGGAGGTGAAAACAATGGCTTTGCATATCGATCTGCCGTGGCAACTGCTAAGATAAAAATTGGGAAATGGCTTCAGGAACTTCAGAAGCTTCGCCAGGCAAGAAAGGCTGGGGCAGCTTCTTTTGGACTAATGGCAGCTGAAATTATCAAGGTACTTCTATTATCCTATGCTGTCTATTATGAAGTATTTTATTATTTTCTTGACTGGCGAGAAGAAGATAATTTTTTCTTATACTGATAGTCACTTTCTATAACTTCAATTTTGTTGTGTTTGGATATGGTTCTGATTTCTGAGAGCTGTTTTTGAATAAGGACCACTTAGAATCAGTCATTAATTTTTGGGGTGTTCAGTTGACATTTGAGAATCACTTCTAGGATTTCAAGAGTCGCTTTTGGAGAAGTAAAGGAGGATGGATGCTTCTCAAAAACTAATCCTATCCTAGTAATTTTGTTCCAAAAACTGATCCTTGTCCTAAGAAAAACAATTTTATATACACACATATTGTTTTATGTAATTTCCATCATTTGCAATGGAGCCAAAGACTCACTATTTTTTGGCTTTGGAATAAAGCAAAATGGCTCACTGAAATGTCTGCGTTTCTTTGTTATGAAGTAGCAGTTAGTCCATGTAATTTTCGACGCGATTTTCACTATGGGTCATCCGGAAACAGTCTCTCCCAGCTTTAGTACAGGGGTAAGGCTGCATACATCCGACCCCCCCCACCCCACTGTAGGTGGGAGCCTTTGCGGCACTGGGTTGATGATGATGATACATTGTTTTATGTTTGTTTTAAATATTACTAACACAAAATAAAATAATGACACCTTGTACATGTATGTATCATATATTTTTTTGTTCAAATAAGAAGTTACACACACACTTATATCTAAGTTACTTGTAACACTATATGTGCTTATTCCAAGTTGATTTTCTAATTTATTTATAACGCAGAAGCAATGCTGAACACTACTAAAAGAATCAATTTCTCATACTGATTATTATTCTAAGTAGTTTTTAGATGGAAGGGATGCTGAGTTGCAAGCTTCTCGCCAAGCTGGTTTGCTTGATTTTATAGCTTCTGCCCTTCCTGCCTCCCACACATCAAAACCCGAAGCATGCCAGGTCACATTGTATCTTTTGAGACTTCTGAAGGTAATTCTTTCAGTGCCTTCAAATAGGAGCTATTTCCTTGCCCAGAACCTACTTCCTCCGATCATCCCCATGCTGGCAGCATCTCTTGAAAACTATATCAAAATTGCAGCATCATCAAACATCCCTGGTTCGACCAATCCAAACTCAAGTAAAACCTCAGTTGAAAATTTGGAGTTGATTTCTGATGTCTTGGATGGTTTCCTGTGGACAGTGGCTTCAATAATTGGTCACCCTAGCTTTGGTGAGTGTGACCTTCGATTGCAGGACGGTCTAACGGAGTTAGTGATATCATACCAAGTTATTCACCGGTTACGGGATCTGTTCGCACTTTATGACCGGCCTCATGTGGAAGGCTTCCCTTTCCCTTCTTCAATACTTTTGAGCATCAACCTGCTCACAGTTCTTACTTCCAGATTCAGAA
Source organism: Cuscuta europaea (assembly GCA_945859875.1). Taxonomy (NCBI): domain Eukaryota; kingdom Viridiplantae; phylum Streptophyta; class Magnoliopsida; order Solanales; family Convolvulaceae; genus Cuscuta; species Cuscuta europaea. The sequence continues at coordinate 9,947,498 of CAMAPE010000029.1, read as the reverse complement.
ATCTGTGTTTAATCGATTGTGATGAATTTGTTACTAGAACAAGCCAGACAGAGGTCAAACTACCTGAGATTGCAGAAGATGAACAAGCAGAGTCTAGCAGTACTGGGCAGGATGATAAATTACCTTCTGTACCCTTAGATACTGTGAGAGAGACTGCCATTGCGTCCTGCAGCGACATGCAAAGTAATATGGGCTTTTCTTCTGTTTCTGATAACGATGTGAAACCTTGTAATAATAATAGCAACAACAATAGTAATAATAATAATAATGATAGTGGAGGAGAATCAAAGAGTGGAAATGACTTGGGCTTGAAACAACCTGCTGTAGCTTTCCTTCTATCTGCAATACATGAGACTGGCTTGGTGTGTCTACCATCCATGTTGACCGCAGTGCTATTGCAAGCTAACAATAGATTCTCTGAGCAGGTAAGTGACTTAGATCCCCGTTCATAGTTCTGCATTCCGCTGCTCCTTTTTACTTTACTGTTCATGAAATCTTGATGATTTTTATGCAACTATTTGCAATTTTTCCGTTTGGGCAGGAATGAAGAGTACACTGTTCATGATTTCTGTAACTTTATATGTACCTCTTCTTATTTTCATATTCAAATTTATGAAGTTTGTATCCCCCAGGCATCCTATATCCTTCCATCAAATTTTGAAGAAGTGGCAACAGGAGTGCTGAAGGTGCTGAACAATTTGGCTCTGATAGACATATCTTTTATACAAAAGATGCTGGTGAGTTGTTACTGTCACCCCCTCCCCCCGTCATTTTTTTTATCATTTTAATTTATGAAATTTGCTTATTCTGGACACCCAGGCAAGACCAGACTTGAAAATGGAGTTCTTTCACTTGACTAGTTTTCTGCTTTCTCATTGCACTAACAAGTGGGCTCTAGCTACTGATCAGGTGATACGACGCTTATAGCTCTAATTTTAATTTCTTGTAGTAGTCATTCTGCCAAGCTTCATGTGATGGGTTCGAACATCACTAAGAGCATCCTAGTGAGGTTGAATTGTAAAGTTAAGAGTGACAAAAGGATAAACTGACAATAATATTGTTATTTATGATCCATCAAAAGAATGAAAATTTTAACTGTTTTGATGGACTTAGAAGATCTATAAAAACTTATCTGATTGGTTGAAAAAATAATGAATGGATAACTGATAATCCACATAATTACATTATGTGGATGGATCAGATCCAATTTGTAATTATTACTCCCTCTGTCCCAAAGTTTTCCTTTGTGAGTTGCCCCAAAATAATTGTCTTGTTTCCTTTTTTGGCAGAAGTATGTGGTTCATTCACTTCATTGCTTTCCAATGTATTTCAAAAAGAGTATGCGGTTCATATCTTTTCACATTTTTCTAGTATAAGCTCAACCACATATTTTACCTTTTCAACCACTATTAATAAGTGTGCCAAACTAAACAAGGCAATTAATTTGGGAAAGAGGTAGTATACATTTAATGGATGGATTTACCTTTGGTTGAAACCGTTATGTATAGTCCCTCTTATGCCAGGGGTTGGTTGTTGATGATCTGTCAAGTACTTCAGCTGGTGGGAAAGAAGTAGCCTTTAACTATGTATTTCTTTGTGACTTTGTCCAGTTGCTTGCATAACTTATAACCATAATTTCTTGTTATGAGATTTTTAGCAGTAAAATTAAACACCATGAAAAAACTTCTCCTTGCATGAAAGATAAATGCTTCTGCTGCAAATTTTGTTTATGCCATTAGATTGGTCAGCTATTGATGGAATCACTATCACTACTCGGCTATTTTTCATTGTTCCACCAAGAGAACCAATCTGTCCTTCGTTGGGGAAAGAGCCCCACCATACTTCATAAGGTCAGCCAGTCTACCAATTTAATTGTATATATAATAAATCCGAAATTGCAAGATTGCACGAAACTAGCTAATACACTTACCAAAATGGAATTTGAAGGTGTGTGACCTCCCCTTCGTGTTCTTCAGTGACCCTGAGTTGATGCCTGTTCTAGCTGGTATACTTGTTGCCTCCTGCTTTGGTAGTAATGAGCAGAATAAGGGTATCATTCAACAAGAGCTAAGTACAGATATGATACTCTCCTTGCTTAAAGCTTGCCGAACTAGTCTCCCTCAAACGTTTCCTCCTCGCCTCCATGGGAGTACCCCCACGCGGAATGCACAGATTTTTTCACAGAAAGGGGGAAGGACGGCCAAAACGCGACGCTACCAGAAAGACAACCGAGAGGGTGGGAAAAGTATGATGAAGAATTGTAGTAATAGTAGTAGCAGTAGTAATTCTGCTGCTGCTGCTTTGATGTTAAACTCAAGATTTGCTTCAAATGTTATAGACAAAGCGGAGGCGTTCTTTGCTGCTGATTGAATGTCATTGTTCTCAAGCTACAGGCAGGCAGGATAGTCGTGCCAGAGTATTTATAAAGAATAAACATATACGAAGTATTTATCATTCTTTTAGTAGGGGGGACGAATAAAGATTTGCCACTGCAGATGATGTCTTGGAGGCAGGATATGTAAAATTGGTTAACTTCTTATCAGGTGAAATGTAATATTGCGCCTTGCAGACTTGCATTTAGTAGTTGAGAGTCTTGCAGGTGAAATAAAGCCACACCCTTGCAATTATCTGCATAATTGTCACTTTTATTCTTACCAACTTAGAAATTTACCAAAAGCTACCTTATTTTCTTGAACCACGTGAATATGTTGCTACTTGAAAATGAGAAAAAAATTAGTGCACGACATAGTTTTTGGCTAAAGTTGCTGAGACTTCTACCTTCATGTTGTTATTTCCTTTCAAGAAAATTTACCTAATTAGGATCAAAACATAGCATTTTTTCAAAAAAAAAAAAAGGACTTGCTCATTTAAAATGCTCATTTACTTGCTCATTGGACTTGCTCATAGATTAGAAGATTGCTACTCCAAGCTCGTTGAGCTGCTGCTAGATTGTTGGTCGCCAGTGCTGATCGCCTGACTTTTTCCCTAGGCATAATATGGCTGCCCTCTGCTGTCGTCGTCAGAGTTCGCCACCGCTGTCGAGGTGCCACCACCACCATACTGACTTTGGTTATGCAAGGGAACTAAAGGGGACAATTAATTAGGTTAATTGATTATTTAAATTAGTGATATAAATGGAATGATTAGTCCTATTTTAGGGAAATCAAAACATATGATCATATTTTTTGAAAAACTAATTGTAATTAGTTTTGGCTCAATTTTGGTCTCTGTTGAGTGTTTACTATGGTCTATAATTTATATATATTTTTTGAACAGAATTTATATTTATTACTACGTACTTGGTAATTTTTAAGTTTCTTTCGTTCAACATTGTCACAACTCCACCCTTTGAAGCACTTAGAGCATCTTCAATGGGAGGGTGAATTGTAGTGACGTGGCATAGGAGAGAGATAAATAGAATGAATATTTGAATGAAGTGATGTGTATGGAAAATTGAAAGAGGGGAGAGAGATAGAGATAAAAATAGACCTACGTCAGTGTTGGGTGTCCTCAGGAATGAGATGTATCTTTTTTTTTTAAAAAAATAGACCTAGATCTATGACAAGGTCCATAAATGGACCTTACATGGGATTTGAGGAGGAAAAGATGACGACAAGTGAATTAAAAGTGATATAAAAAATGAAAATAAAAATAAATTAGGAAATATGTGGGTCCTACACATAAAAATTGTGACATAAAAAATGGGACCCATGCATGAGAGAGCGTAAGAGACCATCCTTGCATTAAAGATGCTCTTAAGAATGACCGTTTTTGTATTTGTTTTTTGTAAAACACTTTTGTCCTTTTTTACTTTGGGAGAGTTGAACTGCTTCTTTCTACTTAAGTTGAACTGCTTCCTTCTGCTTAAACTGCACCGGGGATTGCAGGTGTTGGGACTGAAGACTGATGGTAGTATTGGAATAATGAGGGTATGATTTTGGGTTTATTATTCATAAATACAGCATTTATATTCATTTATTGGGCATTATTACCTTTGACTTAAATAAGAAACAAAAAGTAAAAAAAATGCAATCGAATTTGCACAAAGGAGAGAAATTACCAATAGCACAAATTAGTTGAAAGTTTTTGAGAAAATAAAAAAAGGAATACTCTCTGTATCTATGTGGTACTACTGCTGAGAAGTCTAGCACCAACTCTATCAAGCTTCTTTACCATAGCCAAAGCCTTTAGATTCCCTTCCCGGAGAAACGCCTCCACCATCCTTTCACCGATCACCCTTCCTCTCTCCTCGTCGTCTGTGATGGCTACTGCAGTGGGCCCCGCCCCGCTGATGGTGCATCCGAATGCTCCTCCCTCAATGGCTGCCTTCTTCACCGCCTCCATCCCCGGGATCAGTGGCGCCCTCCTCGGCTCCACTATCTTGTCGGACGACAGCGCCTTCCCCATTCCCGCCACGTCTCCCTGCAACACCGACGCTACCAGAGCCCCGGCTTGGCTACTGTTCCAGATGTGGTCCGCCATTGTTATATTCTGCGGCAGCGCCGCCCTCATCTTCTTCGTCGGAGCTTCAAACTCCGGGTTCACCAGCACGAAGAAGAGGCTCTTATCTTCTGGAAACTTCAACCGGATCAGATCCAGCGGTTCGTAGCTCCGGATCAGCACAAACCCACCCATAATTGACGGTGCCACATTGTCCGCGTGGTAACCGGAGACCTTCGATTCCGACTCTAGCCCGGCGAACACAAGGTCTGAAACCGAAAGTCGACCTCCGAAAATCTCGTTGACAGCAACGGCGGCGGCGGCGGCGCTGGCGGCGCTGGATCCCAGCCCACTCCCCAATGGCAGCCCCTTCTCGAGAGAGAGAGAGAGCCCGACGGATTGGATGCCAAGCATCTTCATCACGGCGATGGCGGCGATGCCGGAGCAATTCCAGAGCGGGTCCTTGCTAAGCTTATTCCCGGCACCGGTGATTTCAGAGATCGAGACTTCTCCGGGGCGAACATCGGGATCGACGCGGACGGTGACGAAATCGCCGATTCCATCGACGGCGCACCCGAGGAAGTCGAATCCAGGGCCAAGGTTTGCGACGGTGGCCGGAGCGAAAGACTTGACAGAGGCGTAAAGGGGTTCAGGGTCAGCAATGGCGACGGAGGAAGAAGTTAGCGCAGAAAGGATACGGCTGCGGATCTTAAAAGCGGGGAAAGAAAGGCTAGGTTTTGCTGTTTCCCTTGGAGAAGAAGCTGTAGAACAGTTAAGAAAATTACGAAAGGAGGGGTGAGAAAGCAAGGTGGCCGCCATTGGAAGAGGGTTTTAAGCTCTGCCGGAGTGAGTGAGTCTTAAGAAGGGTTTGGAATCTGTGGGGCCGGTGATCGATCCCCGCATTTTTTCACGAAAAACGTTTCCGCCTGTCACTTGTACGGGTATTTTTTTTAACGTACAATAAGGGCCTGTTTACAACTTACAAGTAAATAAATAAAGGGCTTTTCCTTAAATATTACTCCGTATCAAAATTAAAGCTAAATTTCAAAAATGTGACCATTTTTATAAAATGACAAAAAATGATTACGGAGGTAATATATTTGGAAAAACTTGATGTCATTGCGAAATTTTTATGTCACTGAGAATTTTTATGTCACTATCATATGTCATCATCGGATTTCCGGTCGCCGCCCTAACCCTAGCTCGAGATTTTGGATAGAAGAAGAAAGGGGAAGAGGAAGATACACGGCAGCGACGTCGTCGGGCTCACCTCACTCGCCGGCGCCGGAAGAGATGCAAGGAGATGTGCCACCGTCCATCGCTGAGTGCGATGGAGGCTTGAAGGGATGCGATGGAGATTTGCCATCATTATGCGACAGAGGATGCTTAGCTGCGGTGCTATATATTCCAAATCTCTTTTACGTAGTATTAATTAAGAGGTCACTTTTTTTTGGAAAAATAGGAATAAGGTGATATTTTTGGAATCACAAAATTCTATGGTAATATACGAGTCATTAATTCATAAATAAATAAAACTATAATACATGGAGTAGAAAACGTTCAAAAATAGAAGATCATACTTCTTCCCTTCCATAAAACTTGGTCCAAATTGATTTACACATAAAATAATAAAACAAAAATTGTGTGGTTGAAATTTGCATAGAGGAAAGAGAAATTACTTTAGTCACACACAGTTAGTTTAAAGGAAAATATCAAAAGAAAATTGGATGACTTTAGTTTTATAGGACGAAGGTAGTATGCTTTACTCCGTGTTAAGACTTAGTCCTTCAGTTCAAAGATCCAACACAGTATCTTTGGCAGGTGGCCGATTCAGATATATAAAATATGGAATAAATACGGAACTAACAGAAGTATTAAAGAGACACAAGATCAAGATGTTCACAATTCTTATTATGATAGAACTCTTACCATACACTCAAGAACAACTTATGAACTCTGATGGGATATTAAGGTCCAGCCCAATATACCGGCCCAGAATATCCCTGAAGCCCAGACGCAAGGGAAGGTCCAGGAAAAATTATCAGACCCGAACGACAAGCCCCGCTCGGCACATCTAGAACGAGATGTAATTAGCACTTGAGTAATTAGCTTATTCCTCATTGATGGCTTAGCTGAGCTTAATCCCGAACGAGAATTGCTCAAATAACCGACTGCAGTTAATGCTGGATCATGAGGGCATCAAGTAGCATGAGAGACAACCAATCATATTAGAGCACCTCATACCCCCATCTAGTATAAATAGAAGCATTTGGACCTGAACAGCCGTTCGGACCTAAACAGCCGTTCGGACCTAAACAGCCGTTCGGCCATTTCTATGTAATTGTTATTACTACGTTAATACAAGCTGAGTTATTTGAGTAGTTGAAACAGATTTTATATTTTCTTTCATACACTTTACCGTAGCAAATCACATCCTAGATCCAAGGTTGGTTTTGGGCCTTTGGGTAATTCGGGACTAAACCTCAACAATCTCAGACTAATGTGCTCTACACATTAATGAAAAAAACTAAAAAAACACAATCTAAATACTTATACTCAAACCAATGCAATTAAAGCAACACGAGTCATTATTAAGAAACCTGAGTAAAAGTGGTGTTGAAGGACCCGCAAATAAAAAATGATGGATCTGTTGTGAATTGAAGAAGATCAAGACTAAACTTAAGAGATAGATATATTAATAAAAGCTCTAAATTACTTCTTAATATAAAGTTTTTTCTAAAATTTTGAGGTTTTTAGTGAGTTTACAATGAATGAAACAAGCCCTATTTTTACTAGCCAAACTTAGGGATGAATCATCTAGAAATGATTCTACATAATTTGCTGGCAGTATTGAATCTAGCCATGTGTGTGATTACTGTGTTTGCTTAGTGTCCTGATTACAAGGATGAATATTCACACTTGTCAATTTGGTGGTTTTACAACACTCCCCCTTGAATGTTCATCCTTGAATATGTATTTGTAATTTTAAAAACTTATTGTGATAACGTGTGTGAAAATTAAGGGGTAGAGATTACGACTTATAATGTCGTTGTATTTGGATGTACTGTCTCGTTAAAAACCTTATCAGGAAAAACCCAGTGGGATAAAAACCTGATGAAGCAAAAAAGAGTGCAGTGCATTCAAATACCCCCCCTGAACTTAGGCTAAATTTTGAATGCGACGCATGCCGATTTTCTGTACAAGTTCTATGAACTTCTTCGGGGGTAAAGATTTGGTGAAGAGATTAGCCGGATTTTCAATGGAACTGATTTGTTGAATGTTGATCGTCCCTTCTTTCTCCAGATCATGAGTAGAGAAGAACTTTGGTGATATGTGTTTCGTTCTATCTCCTTTGATGTAGCCTTCTTTAATCTGAGCTATGCACGCAGTGTTGTCTTCGTTGATCACAGTCGGGTGACAAGTAATAGGTTTCATACTGCATTCATTTTGGATGTGTTGAATCATAGACCACAACCACACACATTCTCTTTCGGTTCATATAATGCAATTAACTCCGAATGATTTGATGATGTAGCTGTCAATGTCTGCTTCATAGATCTCCATGAGATTGCGGTATTACCATAAGTAAATACGTACCCGGTTTGTGATTTGGCCTTTTGAGGATCTGATAAATATCCAGCGTCTGCATATCCGATTAAAGCGGCTTTTTCATCCTTGTGGTAGAATAGACCGAGATCAACTGTACCGCGGAGATAACGGAATATGTGTTTGATCCCTTTCCAGTGACGCCTTGTTGGACATGAGTTGTACCTAGTTAATAAATTTACAGAAAATGCAATATCTGGTCTAGTATTATTAGCTAAATACATCAACGCTCCAATAGCACTCAGATATGGTACTTTGGGACCGAGTATTTCTTCATTGACTTCTCGGGGACGGAATGGATCGTCATGTATGTTGAGAGATCGAATGACCATTGGTGAAGTCAAAGGATGAGCTTTGTCCATATAGAATCTCTTCAACACTTTCTCGGTGTAATTAGACTGGTGGATGAAAATTCCATTCTTCAAATGCTCAATTTGAAGTCCGAGACAAAATTTGGTTCTCCCGAGATCTTTCATTTCAAATTCTTTCATAAGATATTTTGCAGTATTTTCAATTTTATCGGGAGTTCCAATAATGTTTAAGTCATCAACATATACTGCAATTATGGCAAATCCCGAATTTAATCGCCGAATGAAAACACATGGACTAATTGGATCATTCTTATATCCTTCTTTAAGAAGGTATTCACTGAGACGATTATACCACATTCGTCCAGATTGTTTTAGTCCGTACAATGACTTTTGTATTTTAATGGAAAACATTTTTCGAGGTTTCGAGCTATAAGCTTCAGACATTTTAAATCCACCGGGAACTTTCATATAAATGTCTGTATCGAGTGAACCGTATAAATATGCGGTCACTACATCCATTAGGCGCATTTGTAGGCTTTCAAAAACAGACATACCAATGAGAAACTTTAATGTAGTTGCATCAACTACTGGACAATAAGTTTCTTCATAATCTATTCCCGGCATTTGGGAAAAACCTTGGGCAACAAGTCGGGATTTATATCTTACGATTTCATTCTTCTCATTGCATTTACGCACAAATACCCATTTAAAGCCCACTGGTTTTATGCTTTTTGGCGTAGGGACTATCGGTCCAAAAACATCACGTTTTTCAAGTGATTTTAATTCAGCCCGAATAGCTTCATTCTCATTATCATTGTTTTCATTCATAACATTTGTGGCAACGACATTGATATTCATGTAATTTGAGATTGTATGTTTGTATTTTTAACTAGTTTTTATTAGTTCTAGTTGAGGAAATTACACACTTTTGGTGTAATACTTTATTTTCATATTTATTTGTAATTTGTTTAGATTAGGACTTTTCTGAGCTAAACAGGTCAAAGATCATCCAAGGGATCAAGATTGGACCTTAAAAGATCAAGGAAAGTGCAAGGAGGCAAGAAAGATTTCGATTTGGAAAAAATACTCATGTACCCGGTCGAGTATTGCCTATACCCGATCGGGAATTTGCTTGATTCGATTGTCCAAATCAAATCCGGGAACAAATGATCGTGGGAGCAAATTTTCGTAAATATTCGTCACATACCCGATCGGGTATGCCGACCTACCCGATCGGGTATGCCCAGAAAAGTGAATTTCTGGGAAATTTCCTAAGATACCCGGTCGGGTATCCTATATACCCGGTCGGGTATCAGACCCTGCAGCTCCCAAAAACCTATAAATACACCCCTTTCCTTCACAATAAGATAACCAATTCCTTCATACTTCTAAGCTCAGTCTAGATAAGTTCTTTCTTTATATTTTCTTCATGTTTAGTCTCCAAATGAGGAACTAAACTCTTCCATCTTGGTTTTGCTACTTTGAAGCTTAATGAATTTGTAAGTTGTGAGTTATTCTCTTTAATTTTCTTCCTTGAATAATAATTCTTCCTTTAAATACTATTTCTATATCAATGTTGGGAAGTGTTACTAAGATGACAATTAGTTAACATCTTGACATTAGTTATAGTAATAGTTATTTCTTCCTCTATGTTAATGTTGGGGAGTGTTACTAAGATGACAATTAGTTAACATCTTGATATTAACTATAGTAGGATTCATACTCTTTAATATTCTTCCTTGAGTATTAATTAATTCCTATTCATATTTCATATTAATATTTTGAGCATTACTTAAAGGATCAACTAGTTTTGTTTCATATATTAATTATTACTAGAATCAATCGATTAATACGCTTGTTATTAATTCGGTTCCTTCAACGGTAGTAAACTTGGATTGTTAATGCATGCGTCTCATGGTTAATAATCTAAGGGGAATTAATTATATTAATTAGACCGAAAAACCGCTTGTGTTGAGGTTATCAATCTCAATCGTTTTCATCTCAAGTTTATTGCTACTATCGTGTTAATATACGGCGCGTGTTCTATATTGACTCGGTAGTAAGTTTTATTAATGAACGCGTCTCGTTATTAATAACTACCCTCGATGAACTGGATATACTCCTCGATTGAGAATTCGAGAGGAAGATAGTTAAAGATATAACCGGGATCGACGAACATTTCATTAAGTGGATAAAAGCAAAACCAAATCCTCATCTCTATTAATTAAACTCATATAAGTCGTTCATCTTAGTGTTAATTAATCAAATCAAATCAAACTTAAAACCCCCCTTGTTACTATTCATATAAAAGAAAAGTATTCCTTTCCCTGTGGATACGAACCTTACTTCACCATACTACGTATTGGTGTTGTATTGATTAATTATTTTGAGTGCATTTCACGACAAAGTGCACGTCAAATTTGGCGCCATTGCCGGGGAAAGACAATTATTTTTCTTTTTATTTTATCTCATAAAAATAAAAAACAAAAAAAAAAAATAAAAAAAAATATATAAAAAAAATTACTTTTCTATTTTATGAGCTTACATGATGAGTATATGGATACCAACACATCTTCCTTAGAGAGCCAAATTTCCGTTTTGGCTTCTCTCATAAAGGAGCTTATCTTAAGCTCAGAAACTCAAGATGCCAAGACCTGCGATATTTGCATGTCTCACAGGCATATTGCGGATTTTTGCCCAAAGCTCCTAGAAGAATAGCTTGCACAAATTAATTATGTACCTCACATGAGGTATGATCCATTCTCCAACTCTAACATGTCTACGGAGGACATGGTTCGGGCTCTGACTAACAGCGTGACCACCATGCAACAAAACATGATGCAATTCCAAAATGAGACCAAGTCTAGCATTTTAAACTTGGAATCTCAAGTGAGTCAAATAGCCGAATCTCAAGGGATTCGGGAAAACTTCTCTCTCAAATAGAATGTGATCCTAAACAGCAAACTTTTGCAATCACATTGACAAATGAGAAGGAAATGCAAGAGGAGATCCAAAATCCAGAAGAAGTAGAAGAAGAAAGAGACACAGAGCTCGAGCTGGTCAAAGAAGAGGATGCACCGTGTTTCAAGGTCAAATATCCATCCTTATCATTCTTTGAGGTACCCCCAACAGTTCTAAAAACTTCGAGGGAAACTCATAAAATTGAAAAGGATAAAGACATTTTTGAAATCTTCACCAAAATTGAGAGATCACAATATTTTCCATTGATCATGTTAATCGATAATTTCTTTCCCTCACTCTCACCACATGAATCAATGGAAATCTGGATATTTGATCCTGGAAAGATTTTCGAAGTGAAGAGTCAAAATAATTATCATGATCCAAGCTTGAACAATTGAACACAATGATGGCGTCGTGCCGCGACGTTAAACGAGGCGCTTCTTGGGAGGCAACCCAAGCAAAGGTACATATTCTTTTCTCCCTTGTAGTTTTCATTTCAAAAAAAAAATACCGGGGGCACCATACTCGATCGGGTGTCACGTACTACCCGGTCGGGTATAAACAAAAATATAAAGGGTGAAGCTCGGGTAACCAAATACTCGATCGACTCAGGCGTTGAAAATTATGAAGTACCCGATCGGGCAGCTCCATATACCCGTTCGGGTATGTTAATTTTTTTTTGGGAATATGTTCGCACCAAAACGCCCGATCGAGTATACCCGGCCGGATTTTGAAGAAACACAGGCATACCCGATTGGGTATGTCAGAGTACCCGGTCGGGTACACGATCTTTAAACCCGAATTACCCACCAAAACACCAATTTCATCTTCCCCAAACCTCCAATTTCGAAGTTTCTTTCTCCCATTGCTCCCTCAAATCTCCACCAAATCTTTCCAAACCAACGCCAAAATCTGTTGGGTGTGTTTCGGAAAATAAAGAAAATTAATTAAAATAAATTAATGAAATAAAATGACTAGAGAAAAAAACAAGAAAGGAGATGAAGCAGAATTAGCCAAAGCTCGTGCTACGCACGATTTCCTTAAAACGTATTTGTTGCCTCCCACGGTGCTAGGAGCGTTGCAACAATCGTTTCCCAGGATACGATGACTACGAACTAATGTTTGAGCACACAAACAAGAGTTCCAGCGAACGAGAACCAAGTATGAACACAGAAGGAATTTTGGGAGTAGCTGGAAGAGTTTTTAGCTCAAGAAAACGTGAGGAAAGTGTTGTGCGTTGTCAAACCGTGTGTCTGTTGCAAAGCACCTGCCAGCTATTTATAGGAGGATCTGTTGTGTGTTAAATGGGGTGTTAATGGACCTGAACGTTGGACATCAATGACCAGTCCGTTGGGCATTGAATCGTCCATAAACTGTCCATTTAACGCAGCATTAAAAGAGAAGAACGTTGGGCATTAATTGTTGTAACGGAAGAAGTGCGCGACAGAAGACCCCAACAGAACACCCCTTGGAGGGTTTCTGTCCAAAGCCAGCAGAACCCCCTTGGAGGGTTTCTGTCCGGAGCCAGCAGAACCCCCTTGGAGGGTTTCTGTCCGGAGCCAGCAGAACCCCCTTGGAGGGTTTCTGTCCGAAGCCAACAGAACCCCCTTGGAGGGTTTCTGTCCGAAGTCAACAGAACCCCCTTGGAGGGTTTTTGTGGTCGAAGCCAACAGAACCCCCTTGGAGGGTTTCTGTCCGAAGCCAACAGAACCCCCTTGGAGGGTTTCTGTCCGAGCCCTTCTGTCCGGAGCACTTCTGAGAAAAAATAAACGTTTCGGGAAGAAAACAAAAATTAACCGTATCTCTTGAGAGATAGATTTTTGGACGGCATTCGTGTCCGCAGGTCGCCCGCGCACACGAGTCGCGGTTTTTCTTCTCCGTTTCGGGATTTGATCGGCACCCCCCCTGCGCGTAAGAGAGAGCCTTTCCCTTTAGGAATCTTAACTCCTTAAAAGAGGCTTCCCTTTATAAGGGGGTGAAAATCCCTTGAGTTTTTCGGTGTGGGATAAAACACACTAGAAACTCATCATTTTTCCCAGTTTTTCCATTTCAACGAGCGAACTTCGAGAATCAATTTCTCATTCACCCGTTATCCATTTTGAGCGTACCATATATCGAATTGTAGCCCTTAACAAGGACAATCCGAAACCACTTTGACCCGACCCAAATCGGAAGTGGACCCCACTCAAATAATTGCCCCAAAATGACCATTTAATGCAATTTTTAACACATTTTTCCAACAATCCCCCACATGAATGAAAATTGATTTTCGAGACTTAAAAAGACACGAAGATAGGAGGACACGTTGTGTTCACCGGATGATCCTTGCATACGGAGAGGTAGGTTTTGTCCTTTGAACCTTCCGTTGTAGAGACACGTTTATTTACTGGCTGTCTAGTAGACTCGATGTCCTTGAACTATACTGCCGTCGTGTAAACATTGACTTATCTTTACACAAGAACCTTCCAACTTTGTTCCGTTCTCATGGGTGTGCCCATTTTGGCCATGGGTCACCGTCCTGGTTCTGCAAGAGTTTCTAAAGAACTGAGCCTTTACAGTTCTCCTTTGAAGCGACCCTCTTCTCTCTCACATAGGTGATTCTTTCACGAGTATCCCGCATACTATTCCAATGTTATCGAGTAGATCAACATTTTAGAATCATTAAAGCAAACGTTTTTGCTAACCTCGTGCGGGAGTCACTGTTTTAACGAGGAGTGGGTAGGAGTCCGGGACCCCCACAGTGACTATCCTTCACTCTATAATTTAGTTGTCCCTTTTGAACCTAGGACCAACTAGGTTGGGTATCCACTATAGAACTTTTCAATTCACGGGCTTTAGTCCCATTCCTCGTGACAACTTCTCCAACAATTCTCTATCCAATGCCTTGGTTAGCGGATCCGCTATGTTATCCTTTGACTTCACGTAGTCAACAGTGATAACACCTGTTGTGAGGAGTTGTTTAATGGTGTTATGTCTACGACGAACGTGTCTAGACTTACCATTGTAGAGATTGCTCTGTGCCCTTCCAATTGCCGCTTGACAATCGCAATGTATGCATATTGGAGGGACAGGCTTCTCCCAACTTGGAATATCCTCGAGAAAATGGCGTAGCCATTCAGCCTCTTCAGTGCACTTATCCAAGGCTATTAGCTCAGATTCCATCGTGGATCTAGCTATTAACGTTTGTTTCGAGGATTTCCATGACACGGCTGCACCTCCCAAAGTGAAAACATATCCACTTGTGGACTTAGAGTCCTTTATGTCGGATATCCAACTAGCGTCGCTATACCCTTCAAGTACAGCTGGATATCTTCCATAGTGCAGTCCAAGGTTTTGGGTTTTACGTAAATACCTCAAAACCCGTATTATTGCCTTCCAGTGTTCATCACCGGGGTAGCTAGTATATCTACTTAGCTTACTAACCACAAAGGTAATATCAGGCCTGGTACAACTCATTAGATACATCAAACTTCCAATAATCCTAGCGTATTCTACTTGAGAAATACACTCTCCACGATTTTTGGTAAGATGAGTGTTTTTATCTAATGGCGTCCTTGCCTCTTGATAATCATCCTTATTAAATTTAGTAAGGATTTTATCAACGTAATGGGATTGGCTTAGCGTTAGACCGTCAGGTCCTCTAATTATTTTAATCCCAAGGATTAAATCGGCCAGCCCCATATCCTTCATGTCAAATTTAGAATTTAACATGCTTTTGGTAGAATTAATCATTAGATTATTGCTACCCACGATGAGTACATCATCCACATATAAACATAAAATGACATAGCCGTCTACCGTGCTTTTCACATAGACGCATTTGTCACTTTCGTTTATCTTAAACCCATTAATTAACAATGCATGATCGAACTTTTCGTGCCACTGTTTAGGGGCTTGTTTCAATCCATACAATGATTTAATTAATTTACAAACCTTCTTTTCTTGGCTTGGAACACGAAAACCCTCGGGTTGTTCCATATAGATTTCTTCGTCTATATCGCCATTTAGAAAAGCGGTTTTTACGTCCATTTGATGAACTTCCAAATTCCGCAAAGCGGCAATCGCTAGTATCATCCTAATGGAATTTATTCTCGTCACGGGAGAATACGTGTCAAAGTAATCATGGCCCTCGCGTTGCTTGTATCCCTTGATTACAAGTCTGGCCTTATACTTATCAATGGAACCGTCTGGTTTCATTTTACGTTTAAAAATCCACTTGGATCCCAAAGGTTTACATCCCGGAGGGAGATCAACCAATTCCCACGTGTGATTTTTTAGGATAGAGTCCACCTCACTTTTGATGGCTTCTTTCCACATAGGACCTTCAGTAGACGTCACGGCTTCCGTATAAGTCCGTGGCTCGTTTTCTACCAAACATGTTAGAAAATCCGGTTCATTTTCTACCATACATGTTAGAATATCCGATTCAAATTCTACCAGGTAGGTGAGAAAATCCGGTCCGAAGGATTTTTCGACTCTAGCACGTTTGCTACGTCTGGGTTCGGGTTCTTCTCCGGATCCCTTGCTAGTATTTTCCATAGCTACGTCAAATGTTCGTTTTGACGTGCTAGGCCCTTCGTTGGACTTGCATGGAAATACATCTTCAAAGAATGAAGCATTCCTTGATTCAATTATTGTGTTTTTATGTACATCCGGATTATTCGAATCGTACACTAAAAACCGATAAGCACTACTATTTTGTGCATATTCAATAAAAATACAGTCCACCGTTTTGGACCTATTTTTATTTTCTTAGGTGTTGGTACAAGCACCTTAGCAAGACACCCCCACACTTTTAAATATTGATAGGAAGGCCGTCTGCCTTTCCACAACTCGTACGGAGTATTATCATATTTTTTCCGGGGAACCTTATTTAAAAGGTAATTGCTTGTCAAGATTGCTTCTCCCCACATATTTTGTGGCAAGCCCGAACTTACTAGCATCGCATTCATCATATCTTTCAATGTGCGATTCTTTCGTTCGGCAACACCGTTTGATTGAGGTGAATAGGGTGCGGTACGTTCGTGTACTATACCCACACTAGCGCAAAAGTCACCAATTGGTGCTTCATACTCACCACCTCGATCACTCCTAACCGTCTTAATCCGTCGATTAAGTTGGTTTTCCACTTCATTCTTATAAAGAATGAATTTATCGATTGCTTCGTGTTTATTTTTTAATAAATAAACGTAGCAATAGCGAGTGCTATCATCGATAAAGGTAATAAAATATTTATTACCGCCACGTGTTTGTATTGATTTAAAATCACAAACGTCACTATGAATTAATTCAAGTGGTTCCGTTTTTCTTTCAACTGATTTGAAAGACGTTTTCGCTAGTTTTGCCTCTACACAAACTCCACATTTGTGCTTCACATTAATTGTGAATTTAGGAATGTGCTCCATGTTAATTAATCTACGTATAGAATTAAAATTAACATGTCCTAGTCTACCATGCCACACATTGGAAGACTCAAGCAAGTAAGCAGAAGGGATTTTATTATTATTAATAATAATAGTCGTTACATTGAGCTTAAACAGCCCGTCACATGCATACCCCTTGCCCACATACATTCCCGATTTGGACAAAACCAGTTTGTCCGACTCAAAAACCATGCGAAAGCCATGTTTGTTCAACAACGAACCGGAAATCAGGTTTTTGCGTATTTCCGGAACGAACAAAACTTGGTTTAGAGTCAGCTCCTTGCCCGAAGTCATCTTCAGGACCACTTTGCCCACGCCTTCCACCACGGAATGAGCCGAGTTACCCATCCACACTTTCTCACCATTTGATGGCTCAAAACTTGTGAATAACTCCCGGTTTGAGCAAATGTGCCGGGTTGCACCGGTGTCCACAAACCACTCCTTGGAATTGGATCCAACGAGGTTGACTTCCGTAACCACAACCGCTAGGATGATGTCTTCATCCTTTTGCCCACCTTGCACCAAATTGACTTGGGAGTCTTTCTTCTTCCGTGGTGCCTTGCAATCCGAGGACTTGTGTCCATTCTTGTTGCAATTGAAGCATTTTCCATTGAACTTCGTCTTGGAAATGCCTCCCTTGGGACCGAGCTTGCTCTTCCCATTATTTTTATTTTTGGAGCCTTTTGCATGCTCCACCACGTTGGCCTTGGCGCCATGAACAATTGGGAGTTTCCCATCGTTCTTCCGGTTATCCTCTTCAATCCGCAGACGGAGGATCAATTGCTCCAAGTTCATTTCCTTTCGCTTATGCTTAAGGTAGTTCTTGAAATCCTTCCAAGCCGGCGGCAATAAATGAATAATTGACGCCACTTGGAATGACTCACTGACTGTCATTCCTTCATCTCGAATTTCTTTGAAGATCATTTGCATCTCCTCAACTTGACTCAAGACCGTCTTCGAATCCACCATTTTAAAGTCAAGGAATCGACCAACAACAAATTTCTTTGCGCCGGCATCCTCGCTTTTATATTTGTGGTCCAAAGCATTCCATAGCTCCTTAGCCGTAGCTAGTTTGCTATATACGTCGTACAAAGCATCATGCAGCCCGTTCAACACGTAGTTTCGGCAAAGGAAGTCAGAATGCTTCGAAGCTTCAACCGCGTTGAAAGATTGCGCATCCACCTCACCCCCGGTTGCTACCGGCGCATCTTCGGTCAAGAATCTAGCAAGACCGAGAGTAGTGAGGTAAAATAGCATCTTTTGCTGCCACCTCTTGAAGTTTAACCCGTTGAATTTCTCGGGTTTCTCCACAGAGTTGCTTGGCACGGTCACCATAGGGATAGCCCTTTGGTTGGCCAAAGCAGATGCACCGCGTTGTGAACCATTGTTCACCGGTGCTCCACTTTCAGAGTGATTGTCGTTCAGAACATTCTGCCCAACACCAATCTCGTTTTCTTGAGAAGTCATTTCCGTTCTTTGACGTTTTTTCCGAAAACACAAAAAAATTAAGTTCGTTCACCAAAGTGACAAACTACGTTTTTAGATTGTTTACCGCAGTACAACAACCAAGGCAAATACGTTTTAAGATTGTATCTGTATGATACAAACTCAACAAATACGTTTTAAGATTGCTGGGTGTGTTTCGGAAAATAAAGAAAATTAATTAAAATTAATTAATTAAATAAAATGACTAGAGAAAAAAACAAGAAAGGAGATGAAGCAGAATTAGCCAAAGCTCGTGCTACGCACGATTTCCTTAAAACGTATTTGTTGCCTCCCACGGTGCTAGGAGCGTTGCAACAATCGTTTCCCAGGATACGATGACTACAAACTAATGTTTGAGCACACAAACAAGAGTTCCAGCGAACGAGAACCAAGTATGAACACAGAAGGAATTTTGGGAGTAGCTGGAAGAGTTTTTAGCTCAAGAAAACGTGAGGAAAGTGTTGTGCGTTGTCAAACCGTGTGTCTGTTGCAAAGCACCTGCCAGCTATTTATAGGAGGATCTGTTGTGTGTTAAATGGGGTGTTAATGGACCTGAACGTTGCACATCAATGACCAGTCCGTTGGCATTGAATCGTCCATAAACTGTCCATTTAACGCAGCATTAAAAGAGAAGAACGTTGGACATTAATTGTTGTAACGGAAGAAGTGCGCGACAGAAGACCCCAACAGAACACCCCTTGGAGGGTTTCTGTCCGAAGCCAGCAGAACCCCCTTGGAGGGTTTCTGTCCGGAGCCAGCAGAACCCCCTTGGAGGGTTTCTGTCCGAAGCCAACAGAACCCCCTTGGAGGGTTTCTGTCCGAAATCAACAGAACCCCCTTGGAGGGTTTCTGTCCGAAGCCAACAGAACCCCCTTGGAGGGTTTCTGTCCGAAGTCAACAGAACCCGTTTCGGCATTCGTGTCCGCAGGTCGCCCGCGCAAACGAGTCGCGGTTTTTCTTCTCCGTTTCGGGATTTGATCGGCACCCCCCCCTGCGCGTAAGAGAGAGCCTTTCCCTTTAGGAATCTTAACTCCTTAAAAGAGGCTTCCCT
This sequence comes from Cuscuta europaea, assembly GCA_945859875.1. Lineage (NCBI taxonomy): Eukaryota > Viridiplantae > Streptophyta > Magnoliopsida > Solanales > Convolvulaceae > Cuscuta > Cuscuta europaea. The sequence goes on along the minus strand of CAMAPE010000029.1, from coordinate 9,928,221 downwards.
TTATAAGGGGGTGAAAATCCCTTGAGTTTTTCGGTGTGGGATAAAACACACTAGAAACTCATCATTTTTCCCAGTTTTTCCATTTCAACGAGCGAACTTCGAGAATCAATTTCTCATTCACCCGTTATCCGTTTTGAGCGTACCATATATCGAATTGTAGCCCTTAACAACGACAATCCGAAACCACTTTGACCCGACCCAAATCGGAAGTGGACCCCACTCAAATAATTTCCCCAAAATGACCATTTAATGCAATTTTTAACACATTTTTCCAACAAAATCTTCACCACATTTCCCTCTACACCCCATATCCATCAACACCACATTTTTCCCCAAAAAACTCAAGTCCAAAAATAATGCCTTATGCCCTCCCCCAAGTCCGAAATTTGGAACTCAAAATTCAAAGCATCAAGCGAAAATGGCACCAAAGAGAACAAGGGGCGAGAGTATTTCATCTAGAGCACCGGTCAGCCCGGTTATGATGGAGACGAGCACTAGGGACAGAGTTTCGAGCTAGGTGAGGGGGAGTCACTCATCAGTGCGTACTTAAGTTTGATACCTTGTAAACTAGCATTATTTTCTTCGCAAAAAAAATGAAATGCTAGTTAGGTTGAAAACCCAAAAATGGGCAATCTAAACAAAAAAGGCTTACAAAAAAATGATGAGTGAGTGGAGAGGTGGAAAAATAAAAGAGATGCTAGGATGAAAACCTGAAAAGGCTCCTAGGCAAAATGAGAGATGAGAGATATATTTGTTTTTACAGAACATCATTTAATCTCTTGAAGATGAAAAGAGGAGATGAGCATAAAAGGCCATGAAACCCAAGAAGATATTATTCTTTGAGCTAAACACTCAATGTAAAACTCATATGTTATCCTTGGTGGTCTTTTTGCTTTTTCTGGTTGATTGTTGAACTTTTGAGGACTTGGAACTGTTAAACATTTGACTTTACTCGAGGACGAGTAAAGAAGCTAAGTGTGGGGGAGTTGATATTCATGTAATTTGAGATTGTATGTTTGTATTTTTAATTAGTTTTTATTAGTTCTAGTTGAGGAAATTACACCCTTTTGGTGTAATACTTTATTTTCATATTTATTTGTAATTTGTTTAGATTAGGACTTTTCTGAGCTAAACAGGTCAAAGATCATCCAAGGGATCAAGATTGGACCTTAAAAGATCAAGGAAAGTGCAAGGAGGCAAGAAAGATTTGGATTTGGAAAAAATACTCATGTACCCGGTCGGGTATTGCCTATACCCGATCGGGTATTTGCTTGATTCGATTGTCCAAATCAAATCTGGGAACAAATGATCGTGGGAGCAAATTTTCGTAAATATTCGTTACATACCCGATCGGGTATGCCGACATACCCGATCTGGTATGCCCAGAAAAGTGAATTTCTAGGAAATTTCCTAAGATACCCGGTCGGGTATCCTATATACCCGGTCGGGTATCAGACCCTGCAGCTCCCAAAAGCCTATAAATACACCCCTTTCCTTCACAATAAGATAACCAATTCCTTTATACTTCTAAGCTCAGTCTAGATAAGTTCATCTCTATTAATTAAACTCATATAAGTCGTTCATCTTAGTGTTAATTAAATTAAATCAAATCAAACTTAAAACCCCCCTTGTTACTATTCATATAAAAGAAAAGTATTCCTTTCCCTGTGGATACGAACCTTACTTCACTATACTACTGATGGAGTATATGGCCCAGGAACCCCCGGCCCATAGGCTCCTACTATTCTAATGGAGGCCCACTAGGCCCAGGAAGCACAGCAGGCCCAAATCACAGCGCCCCAAGTACTGAGCAACCCACGTGGCACACGGGGGGTGCCTTTGGCCCCCCTGGCCGAAGGCTCCAAATTCTCACAGGATGGCCAACTTAAGCAAACAAAGTTACTAGGAGAAAACGGCGAAAATCAGTAGCCGTCGGCACCTAGAGCCCTCGGCACTAAGGAGGTTCCCGGTACTAAGAGCTCTCGGCTAATCATCTGCAGCCGATGACACCTTTCTCGACATAATATCCTCTCCACATGCGTCTGAATCACCGTACCAAGTACGACGTCACATCCAACAGCCGCATTTAATGCGGCCACATGTGAATGCCAGTGCCAGCCCCTTTTCCCCATTTGTAATCCAAGCAGAAATTCGCTCATTACATTCTCAGCAATACACTCTCTCTCTTACTTTTGCTCTGACTTCTCTCTAGTTACTCCCCGCAATAACCCTTCGGATACATACCCCCGGGTAGACTATCCATCATTTGGTGCTCTCGTTGAGATGTCGAACAATCAAGTAAGAAACCCTCCCCCCCGCCAAACACAAACACCTAACGAAAATGGTGAGAACAACTCGTGCCAACTCCAAGAACGTTGAGGACAGGAACCTGGCCCTCGGTGAAGTCGACGTCCCCGAAGCCTCTAACAGGGCTCCCGGGGGCGGCGTCATCGCCGGGTTGGACCAGACGGCTGTCAACCTACGCCATCAGATTCAACAGAATGCCCCTGATGCCCGCCTCGGCATCGAGGCCAAGAAGAAGGACCGGAGCGAGAACCAAGTTAGCCCTCCGGTCATCACTATCGACGTACAGTCGACGTTTTCCGCCTTCATCCAGACGCTCACCCAGAATCCGGGTGCCTTCGGCACTTTGGTTCCCCTCCAACCTCAGGTCGGGGAGAATATCATGCCTCCCCCTCATCCACACCCCCTCGAGAACCCTGTCCTCCCGATTGGGAACGTCGAGGGGGTCATGGCCCAAGATACGGCCTCCCAGGAAGTCCAATCCCGGGACCGCCACAACATGAACAAGGAACAGCTCCGGACCTCCGCCCTCGAAAGACTCGGAGGGGCGCTAGACCGCCGAGGGGTCCAAGACCGCCTCGGGGGGAAGGTGCTCCAGAGGCCTCAGGAAAGTGGCAGATCCGTCTCCAGGGCTAATGAAATACGTCCCCCTCAGGACAAGGGCAAGGCACCTCTCCATGCCGACGACGCCCGTCACCAAATCAACCAGGCCCACTCGGCCTGTGTCCGTTCGCAGGGGGCGGAGGCCCTCCCGAAGGACCCCCGGGACGAGATCATTGCGGTCCTCCAGCGCCGGCTTGACGAGATGGAGGCCACCAAGGCACACGCCACCACTTCTGCCCCTCATACAGACCTGAAGTATGAGGCCATGTTGGCCAAGATGGAGGAGATGTAGAAGAAGATAACTAAGGGCTCCGGGGAACCCACCATACAACTCCGGACCCGAACGCCATTTACCCCAATGGTATTGGCGGCCCGAATCCCGGAAAAATACCGAGGGCAACTCATCAAGCCTTACGACGGAAAGACTGACCCCTAGGAGCACTACAGCAGGTACCAGAACAGTATGATGATGGTGGGGGCATCGGGCGAGTATTTGTGCCGCTGGTTCCTCTCAACTTTAGAGGGGCCGGCTTACAAATGGTTCAATCGATTGCCCGAAGGCTGCATTGACTCATGGCAAGAACTCGCCCAACGATGCATGACACAATTTGCGGGAAGGCGCCGCACAAGAAAACACTTCTCCCACTTGCTGACGATGAGGCAAAGGAAAGAGGAGACCCTTCGAGACTTCTTGGAGCGCTGGAGAACGGAGGCTGATAAAGTGGATGGCGCAAACGACGGGACCCTCCTGGCCCTCCTCCAAACAGTGCTCCGCCCCGAAAACTTCTCAAGAAGCCTCATCATCGAACCCCCCCGCGATTACATAAGGGCCCTACAACGGGGGGGACAGGTATGCCGAAGCCGAGGAGGTGGAAAAAAGCCATCACAACCCTGATCAGCAACGCCCTCGGCCAGATGACAAAGGCAACCGGGGGCCGGGGGATCCCCGTAATCAACCCAAGGATTCGGCACCCCCCGGTGACCTCCCCCGGCACGGCCAAGCCAAGCCCGGGGGAGGTTACAAGGGGAACCCGAGGGCTTGGGCACAACCTGTTCTCCTGGAGCACCCTCGGACACCTTTGACGCACCCCGTCAGCATCATCCTCAACTTCGCTGAGGAGAGGGGCCTGGTGGAGCGAGATTCTCGCGCACCCCCGGAGGTATATGCCATCAATCCAAACTACCCCTAATGTCGCTTCCACTGGCATCAGGGGCACAAAACCAATGACTGCCATCAGCTGAAGACGGCCATCGAAAGGTTGATATAGGCGGGCCATTTGTCCCAATTTGTCCAAGGCCCTCAGCAACAGGGCCCCCTTACCAAGGGCCACCCCGAGGGCACCCTAATAAAGCAAACACATGGGTCAACCCCAACACCATCCCCCTCAGCAAGAAGATGGAGATTGGGAACCTGGAAGAGGAGGAGGAAGAGTACCCTCAGTACCAAGAAAAGAAGCGCCACATCCTCATGATCACTGGGGGCAATACCGGGGGCGACTCTACCAGTTAACGAAAGAAGTGGGCTCAATCACTTTACGTGGGGGAAGTCACTCATATGCCCCTGGTAAAACGGCTGAGGGAGGAACCCATCACCTTCACTAACGCTGATCTCCCCCCGATGTCCTCTCCACACAGGGATGCCCTCGTCATCCGCACAGAGATTAATGACACTATCATTCACCGAACTTACGTTGACACGGGCAGCTCCGTCAATGTAATGTACCTCAGCACCTTCAGAGAGCTGCATCTGGAGAGGGGGTCCCTTCGACCCATCAAGACCCCTCTTGCCGGCTTCACCAGCGACACCATTGATTCCGAGGGGGTCATAACCCTCCCGGTACTCTTCGGCGACGGGCTCCATAGAGCCAAGCTCGAGATGGAGTTCGTCGTCGTCAACATCGACTGCGCCCACAACATCATCCTCTGCCTCAAGTTCCCAGCCGAGGGAGGCATCGATTACTCAAGGGGGAATCAAAAACTTGCCCGCACTTGCTACCTTCAAGTGACGAAGAGGGTAAGCAAGGCAGAGTTTCGCGTTGACACCATCACCGGAACTGTGGAAGAGGAAGAAAGGAGGTCGAGGGCTGAACCAGCCGAAGAGATAGAAGACTTTGTGCTCGATCCGGCCAAGCCGGAGAGAGTCATGAAGATTGGAGCCCAGCTCCCTGAAGACTTGAAGACCGACATCATCAGCGCCCTCCGCGCCTACTCCATTGTTTTTTCATGGGGGCCGGAGGACATGCCGGGGATCAGCCGAAGGGTCATCACCCACCGCCTCTCGGTGGACCCTTCGGCTAAACCAGTACAACAACGGAGGAGACCCCTCTCGGACGAGAGGAGGGAATTTGTGAAGAAGGAGGTCGCCATGCTCCTCTCTATCAAGCACATCAAAGAGGTAAAATACCCCTCACTGCTGGCGAACGTAGTCCTCGCACAAAAACCACCCTCATTCCGCATGTGCGTGGACTACACGGATCTCAACAAGGCGTGTCCCATGGACCCCTTTCCTTTGCTGAATATTGATCAACTTGTAGATGAGACCACAGGGTGTGAAATCATGTCATTTCTCGACGCATTCCACGGGTATCATCAAATCTTTATGCATGAGGAAGACGCTGAAAAAACAGCCTTCATGACTCCCGAAGGCATCTTCTGCTAGCTTGTCATGGCCTTCGGCCTAAAGAACTCAGGTGCCACCTACACCCGGATGGTGGCCAGGGTCTTTCAAGTTGTCCTAGGGTGAACCATGGAAGCATATCTTGACAACATGATCGTCAAAAGCAAGCAATCAGCGAGCCATGCTGACGACCTAAGGGAAATCTTCGCCATCATGCAGAAGTTCAACCTTCGGCTAAACCCGAAGAAGTGCACCTTCGGCGTACAAGGGGGCAAATTCTTAGGCTACATGGTGAGCCGAAGGGATATCGAGGCTAACCCCGAGAATATCCAGGCCATCATCAACATGGAACCCCCACGCAACGTGAAGGAGGTCCAACGGCTGACGGGCCGCCTAGCAGCCCTCAATCGCTTCCTATCAAAATCGGCGGAGAAGTCCTTACCCTTCTTCCAGATCATGAGAAAGACCGCCGGTTTCCAGTGGACTTCAGAGTGTCAGGGGCCTTCGAGGAACTGAAACGGTACTTATCTTCACCCCCTGTGCTCTCTAAACCCAAGGTGGGGGAGACCCTATACCTTTACCTGGGTGTTAGTCCGACAACTATCAGCTCAGTACTCATCCGGGAAGAGGATGGCATCCAACATGCCATCTTCTATGTTAGCAAGACCCTCAGGGAAGCAAAACTCCGGTATTCCCCTGTGGAAAAAACGGTGTTGGCTATCATGTGAACTGTCAAGAAGTTGGGCCATTACTTCCAAGTTCACCCGGTCCAGGTCCTCACTCACCAACCCCTCGGCGCTTTGATGAGGAGCCCCACCAGCTCCTCCCGAATGGTAAAATGGACTGTCTTCCTGAGCCAATACAACATCGACATCCGTCCTAGGCCCGCCATCAAGGGCCAGGCCCTAGCGGACTTCGTGACGGAGTGCTGGTAAGATCAGCCACGGACGAGGAGCCCTCGGCCCCCTCGGACGATTGGTGGACCCTCTACACCGACAGCTCCTCCGCTGTCAAAGCATGTGGAGGAGGGGTGGTTCTCATCTCACCCGAAGGCTTCCGGGCCTATTACGCTGTCCGCTTCTCCTTCAAAGTCTCCAACAACGAAGCGAATACGAGGCCCTCCTCTGTGGCCTTCGGCTGGCAACTAACATGAAGGCGCGACAGATCCACGTCAAGTGCGACTCCAAGTTAGTTGTCGGCCAAATTTATGGGGAGTACGAAGCCAAGGAAGGGAGAATGAAGCAGTACAAAGAAACGGTCAAGGAGTTGCTTAAGGTATTTGAGGCACACTCTCTTACTCAATTACCGAGGGCTCAAAACTCCGAGGCCGACATTTTATCGAAGCTCTCGGCCGAATCCCCTGAGCATATCTCAAAAATTGCCAAAATCGAGGAGCTCAGCCTCTCCAGCATACATGCTAGCCCCATCATGAACATACAACAAAGGCAAGAGGACTGGATCTCAGATATTGTCGCCTTCATCACCACAGGGCAATTGCCTGAAAATGAGGCCCGTGCCAAGCTAGCGAAGCTGAGGGCTCCCAGGTACACTATCGAAGATGGAAGGCTTTACAAAAGATCATACAACAGGACACTACTTCGGTGCCTTCATCAAGATGAAGCCGAAGTTGCGATGGAGGAAGTGCACAGTGGCACTTGTTCAGCTCACCAGGGACCCTTCTCCATGTCCCGAAGGCTCATAATCCAGGGCTCCTACAATGGCCCGAGATTGTGCGGATCTCGCCCGAAGGTGTACCGCATGCCAACACTTCCAGAAAGCCCCCGGCAGGCCAGCGGTCAACTATGCCCCCATCAGCACATCTATACCCTTCGCTCGATGGGGCATAGACCTTGTGGGCCCTCTCCCGAGGGGTACCTCCAACAACAGGTACATCATTGTCGCCATCGACTATTTCACCAAATGGGTAGAAGCTGAGCCCCTCGCCAGCATCACCGAGGCCAGGTGCCGCCATTTTGTTCTCAAGAACATCCTCACAAGGTTTGGCGTCCCCCAACAAATCATCTCCGACAACGGGACTGAGTTTGAGGCAGCCCCGTTCTGTGCCCTCCTAGAGGCATGGAGCGTCAAACACACCTTCTCATCCGTTGCCTACCCTCAAGGAAACTGTCAAGTGGAAAACGCCAACAGGACCTTGCTCGAGGGCCTAAAGAAGAATCTGGAGGCCGAAGGGGGTGGTTGGGTAGAAGAGCTCCACAACATCTTATGGGCCTACCGCACCACCCCTCGGCGAGCAACGGGCGAGACACCCTTCTCTCTTTGCTATGGATTTGAAGCTAAGGCCCCCACTGAGGTAACTCTTCCGACCCGAAGGGTCACACAATATGATCCCGAGTCAACGACGCCAATATGGCCCTCAACCTTCATCTTATTTCAGAATGCCGAGAGCAAGCCTTCATACGCGCGGAAAACTACCAAAGGCAAGTGAAGAGTTACATTGATGCCAAAGTCCGCTCCCGGGAATTCCAAGTGGGGACTATGTCCTACGAAGGAGGGAAGCCAGCCAACCAACCGAGGGAGGCAAAATGGCGCCCAAATTTGAGGGCTCTTACATAGTGACATCTATCATCAAGCCTGGAACTTACAAACTCAAACGCCCCAATGGGGCTGAGGTCCCTAGACACTGGAATTTACATCACTTACTTAAATTTTATCAATAACATTAGAGCGGCCAAGCCCTCATAACTAGTGAATGTATTATTTTGCGGCCCAAGGCCTCCAATATTTTGAAGAATGAAGGCATATTAAAGACACCAAGAACATGGAACGAGACTCTTATGAGCGGCCAAGCCCTCATATCAGCCCCTGGCCCAAGGCCTTATCACAAGCAAGAACCCTCGACACCAAGTGCCGAGGGTAGACTATACTATCACCTGCAACAGGGAAGAAAACACCAAATGTCTTCAATGAAGGCCCCTCGGCACCCAGTGCCGGGGGCATACACTACTATCAATTCTCAACAAACGAAAAAAAACACCTAGTGTTTTCAAAGAAGACCCATCGGTACTAAGTACCGGGGGCCATATACCGGAACAAACACCAAGTGTTGTTTCTAAAGCCGTACCCCTCGAGGACGCATATACCGAAGGCGCCACCTATCGGTGCCGGTAACACGCAGCGCCCCCGGCCATTTGCAACCAGTGTGCAAATGAAAACCCTTCCCTGAAACGCTTTCCGCGTCACTACCCCAAGGGTATGACAGGCAAGTAATATGCCCAGGATTCAACATTAAAAAACGGAACTCTTTCCGCGCCATTTCCCCCAGGGATTGGCAGGCATCTGATATGCCCAGGATTCGACTTCCAAATCGAAACGCTCCCCGTGCCACTACCCCAAGGGTATGGCAGGCCACGGACTACGTCTGGCGCCGAGGGGACGACTTTCAAAACTGAGGCGCTTTTCGTGCCATCTCCCAAGGGGAGGCAGGCTGCAGACCATGTTTTGTGCCCAGGAAACGACCCTCGATCCCCTCGGAACTCGGAAGGTTAACCCGAGGGGGGAGCTAATGGTGTATTCTATTACCTCCCGATAGGCCAAGCCTTACCAAGAAACCAAGTTTCTTGAAGCCTTCCCTTCACTACAAAAAAAATGGGGTGGTGAAGGGGAGTAGACTCAGCGAGAAATCAATGAGTACACCACTCCAACAAATTCACGGGAACATAACGAGGGCTCCCCACGGGAACACCTTCGGTACCTGGAAGCTCCTAATTACCAAAGATACTATTCAACAAACATCATTAACAAATGGGCTAAGTCCACTTTTTGATTGCCTCCGGCTACATCAAAACCGAAGGCTCAAATCCTACAGAACGTGATAGGCTCACTCAACAACAATTCAAAAACGTCCCCGAAGGCTACTATACAACAAATGCTATCAGATGTTGGCCAAGTCCAAGCAAGAATCACCTCCGGCACCTCACTAGACACCGAGGGGATACACCCAGGCATTGTCCGAGGGAATCTGTCTTTTTATGCTGCACTTGAACTACAAAATTTCCTAAGTCAACACTGTGGAGACATGACAACAGTCGAAGGCTTTTGTTGCCACAGGCCAACCTTGCGAGACAAAGGAAATTGTTCTAGGCCCACAAAGTAGGCAGCCGAAGGGTCCCCGCACCGAAGGCCATCAACAGGAAATACTTAGAAAAAACTTCTAAGTCATAAAGCGTGTGGCCCTCGCCTCGGCAAACTCACATTGCAACGAGGGTCACCCCACTTCATGCAGCAAGAAATGCCCACATATCGAAGGCCAGATGATATTCAAACACTTAGAAAAATTTTCTAAGTCCTAAATACTTTGCCCCCTGTCGAGTCACCGGTCAACCGAAGGCACACCTACGACAAGGCTCTCACATTCACCCGAAGGCTCCTATCCCATACAACCACACTTGGAAAAAATTTCTAAGTCCTAAATATTTTTAACCCTCGGTCAAATCTCCATGCAGCCAGAGGGGCCACACGGTCGAAGGCTTGGTGAAACTACACTTGGAAAAAATTTCCAAGTCCTGAATATTTCGCCCTCGGTCAAGCACCCACACAACTGAAGGCCTGGTGGGAGGAAAACACTAAGAAAGTTTTTCTAAGTCCCTAACAACTGACAATCTAAGCATCAAGGTACGAGGGCATTTATTCACGAGGCGTATTAGAAGGCATTCATTCAAAGAAAAACGAGGACATACATTCAAAGAAAAACGAGGGCATACATTCAAAGAAAAACGAGGGCATACATTCAAAGAAAAACGAAGGCACACATTCAAAGGAAAACGAATTATGTACAAAAGCCCAAAGGCAGACATTCATTCATCAAGAGGAAGGAAAAGTTGAAATGTCTATTATAGGATGGCCGAGGCCGGAAGCAAACAAATGTTCATTACAAAGCCTGTTCTTTTAAAAATTACTAAGTACAATTTCACCCAACCTTTGCTTCCTCAACAGGCTTCGAGGTGACCTCTGCTCCAGCCTCCTCACCATCACCCTCGACCTCCTTCACCAGCTCTGTATCTTCTAGGTCTGGCCTTTGGACATCCGGAGGGAGGGGAACACGAACATCTGGCTGTAGGGGAGGGAGGCCATATGCTGCCGGGTCAAAATCCTTCGGGTCGATCTTCAAATGACGGGCCATCCTCCGGTAGATGAGGGCCTGAGTAAAAAACTCACCCCCATCATAATATTGCTGGCCCTTTCGGGAAACCCACTCTACGCCGGGCCCGTCACACCACTCGTCAACAGAGGACTCTACAACCGAGGACAGCCATTGTTTGTGCCCCTCGGCTTTCCACCCCTCTGCCAGGAATCCAGAGATGGCCTCCTCTCGTGCCTTGGCAACGGCTTCCGCCTTGGCGGCCTCGGCCTCCTTGGCGGCCTTTTCAATGGCTTCAGCTGCGGACCTCTCAGCCTCGGCCTTGCCCCGGTCAACTGCCTCCGCTCGCAGCGTCATCTGCCGAAGGCTCTCCTCCAGCGCGGCCATTTGCCTGATGGCATCAGAATTCTGGTGAACGAGTTCCTTCATTTTTGCATCCTACTCAGCCTTGTGCATGCGCCACACCTCCAGCCTCCGGGCCTGCTCGCCGAGGGCAATGCAAGCCTGTAAGATACAAAGGAGTTAGGAAAGCTATGCAATATATCCTAACGCAAGGCAGAATCGTGACATGCCAAAATGTGTAGTGTGAAATGGTGTAAAAATGTGAATGGAAATGATGTTTTAATTGGCTTGTAACGATATAGTATAGAGTAAGTGAATATCGTTCCGCTAGAGAATGGCTCAAAAAGAGAACTAGAATTAACGATTGATTTTTAGCTAATCACAAATTAATAATATTTTGCAATGGAGCTAAGTGAACAGATTTTTTTATCTCGTTTTTGTCAATGCGGAATTGCTAGAGTAAAATAAATCACAATACTTGGTAATTTAACAATTAATGATATAGAGAAAATTAGGCTTGGGCTAAGAGTAATTTTATTTTGATGTTCATAATAATAAAGATTTAACTAATTAACTTAGTTACTTTTAGGTGTGTGAAAGATTTACAAATGGTAATCTTCTAATCGTTCCCACGACTTAGTTGATTACACTATCTCAAATTAATTCCGCTCCCGCGGTAATTTTATTAAGACAGTAAAAAGTACAAAATCAAATTATCCTAAATTCCTTAATACTTCCGTGTAGCAATTTAGTGGGTGAATTAACAAAATGGATTTTAATGAAATTTCACTCCCGTGATAATATTCATTTCCCAATATAATGTATTTAGCAGATTAGAATATTCAACCCAACACTCCTAAAATTAACCAAGTAATAGTTTTAACCAATTATTATCGTATGAACATTAACAATAAAAATTACATCTTGCCCAAACATAAACTAATTTAGTTACACATAATTACAGTAAACGAAATAAAAGTAAAACTAATGATAGGCATAATTAATTTAACACATTAAAGAAAATAAAATGAGTATTTGAATAAGAACCTGATGGCATAAATAATGAGATGGAGTAGAGAAAGTAAAATCCTTAAGCTGAGAATGATTCTGGCTGATACTTCCCAAATGAACTTGATTGTTGAAATTAAAGAACTAAAATTCTGGAAATGAAAATTACGAACTGAAATTTACAGAAAGTGTTCTTGACAGAATCACTTTTATTATATGACTACTACTATGAACAAAGCTAAAGAAAAGAGGAAGAAGATTTCTCTCCGAATTGGTGTGTTCTTTTCAGCTCCCAAATGGCTCTTTATATAGTAGTGGAAGAAGGGGCTAGAGCATCAAGAGTCATGAAATGAAGATGGTGAAAATAATTTTTGCTTGGCTTTTACTTCCATCTTCATGAGATGTGATTGCCCGGTTCACAATTTCTCTATGCGAATAGTACGACTCCTATTCAATGGTGTATTTCTTTGTATTGCTGATGTTCTCTCTGAATGCAGAGTGAAGACGATGAAGTGGATTTTTATTTTGAGTGCATCCAAGTTGCAAGGTCCCTTCATCAATAATTCAATCAATCCAATCTTTATTGGAGTTTTCTTTTCTACGGTGGATGCTTCTTTCACTATTTTAGTGAATAGTGGATATCATCTACTCAGCCAGACTTTGGCTCTTTATCCGCCACTTGCATATTTGGCCGGTTAGCTCTTTGATGAGTTAACTGGTCACCAGTTAACCGGTACATTTTATTGCGGACAGTCTGGCTTATTCTGAAATGTATTTCGGGTCTCTTGATAAATATTTCGGAGTTAAAGTAATGACCCGGTTCACTTTGATGATTTTTCTGTCTTCACTCGGGAGTAATATTTATTTCTTTTCAGAAAATAATTTACATCCCAAATTGCCCTGAAATTGACAAAATATACCAAAAAAGTGCAATACCTTAAAATGTCCAAGATGATAAAAATCAATCCTTTTTATTTAAAAAATGAGAAATAAAATACTAGAAATGTGAAACAAACAAGATCGTAAATATGGTAAATTAGGAGTACATCAGATAACAATGAAGAAACTTACAGTTAGGGAAGACCGGAGGATCTTGTCCTCGAGGGCTACGTCATCATCGGCCCCGAGGGCGGCTCTGTCGATCTCAGGGGTCATGCCCCTCAGGAGCACCCTCGGATCCACCGTGCAGTTCATCACGGCTGTTCCCCTCGGGAGAGAAACCTGCAGAACCTCGGAGGGTGGCTCCCCAATACCCATCGGCATTTCAGCCGCCGGCATCTCCACATGCGTCCCGGAGGCGCAGCGCTCATCTACAATCACCATAGGAGGATCCTTCTTCCCGGTATCTCCCTTTTGGGCTTCTTCCCCTCGGGAGCCTTGCCCGCGGCCTTCCTCTTCGCGGCGGCGGCGGCATCAGCAGTAGGGACCGTCGACGGGCCCTCGGACTTCTTGAAAAAATCACCGGCGGGCTTCTGGATGCCCGCATCCGTCCCCTTCGGAATTTTGGAGGACTTCTTCTTCAAATCAGCAAGCCCCTTGACATTCATCTTGGATACCGGGATACCTGCAAAACAATAAGGGGTTTGGCCGACGGGTCATCAATAAATGACATGAAAGTACAAAAAGAGAATAAAAAATGAATGCTAAGTACGAAAATGAAGATGCCCTCGGCTGCTACCTCCTAAACCCCCGGAGGCTCCATCAAGCATCGGGTACTTTTCATCTGTTTCCCCTAGGAAGCGATACCGCCGGAACCCGAGGGTATACAGATCCTCCTCCAGGGTGCACTCCTTGATGGTTATATTCTTGTTTCGACCCTCCGGGATCTTATCCAGGATCCTGCCATTCTTCTCGAGGGCGGCGCTCCTCACCTTCTCATGCCGCCTAAATCGGGCGCGCAGCTCCCTCGGGAAGGGGCTCTCAGCTAGCCTGACGTAGCACCATCACTCCTTCCAGCCTTTGTTTGAGGAGGGCGCCTCAGTGAATAACTTGAACAGAGCCACCTGTTGCAGGTTCGCGAAGCCCTCGGCATTCGCATGCCCCCCGGCACAAGTTGAGACTTTGGAAAAATAAGTCCAAGCTAGGCGTTACCCCCCAGGACTTACAGAGATGGAGGAACCCAGCGATGTACGAGTGGCTATTCGGCGTGAGCTGGCAGGGGAGCAGTACTACGTACCGAAGGTACTAACGCAGAAAAGGGTGCAAAGGGAATCGGAGTCCCATTGACACCGAGAGGATGTGAACGGCTATACATCCCTCGGGGTCCCGGGAGAGGACATCATCAGGTCCCGGTGGTACTACCGTCGCCGAGGGCCCCACATGAAGCTGGGTAACATAGAAGTCCGCCTCATCAGCCTTCGACCTTATCTCGAGGGCGGCGGTATTCAGGAAGGAGTAACCCTCGGGCATATCAACAGGCTTCCCTTGGTCAGCAACACTGCCTTTCTTCTTGGAAGCGGCAGCCTTCGTCTTCTTCTTACCGGGGGGCCACCCGGAGAGGGGCCGGGTTCAATGGCCGAGAGGTGCTGGCCTCACCGGCATCGTGAGGGGGAAGAACAGCGACGGTGACCCTCATGCACTCTCTATGCGCCTCTTCCTCGGCCACTTGCCAGGCGAGAGCCATCTCTTCATCCTCGTATTCTTGTTCGAACCCCTCGGCTTCCACCTCGGCAACGAGGGCTCTCTGCAACTCCATCGCCACGACGGCATCATGCCCCACCGAGGGCTGTTCACTTGTGGACTCCACATCGGAGACAGTTTCCTCCTCCATCGAGGGCTCCCTCGAGATGTCTTGGGAATCGCTTTGTGAAGACATTTGTTTATACTAAACCGAGGGTTCGGAGATACTAAAGGCTCTAAGCTACAACCCCTAATCTAAGGCCACAAAGCACAGCTAGCTAAGAAGGGTGAAGAACGAGTGGGGAACTGACCTTGGAACAACACTTGGATCGAGGGCAGGTGTTTCTCTCTCTAGAAATCAAATGGCCAGAGCTTTGCTAACAACAATGATCGTACAAGGAGGAAGTCCTCTGGCCTTGGGTATTTATAGGCACCGTAGATCTGGGCTTGGGCCGGAAACCGGGCCTCCGGTTGGAAAGCCATCATTACGAACCGTCGAATTGCCCAATCGGTGACACCCGCCCACAGGCAACCAACGAACATGCGTCACGTGAACTCCACCTCCAACGGTCATATTACAACGACTATATTCTGGGAACGCGGGCTGTCTCCTTCGCTCCACTTCATTAAGAGGAGCCCCCAGGTACACTTACCCAGAAGTGCTCCCGACCAATACCCCTCATAATACATCACAAGTGCCTTCGGGCTCACTCCTTCAGAAGCCCACGGCTTCGCAACGGGTGCACCCCTCGGGAACACTCAGCCCTCAAACACATTGAGGACCACGTAGCCCCCGGGGGAGCACGCCTTCATCAAAGGCTGCCCCCCACTCGTCAACAAACAACGGACCCCTCGACAGAACAGGTAATATCACCTACATTCAACGCACCCTCATTCTCATGAATTGGGGGCTCCCCCCGGCATCCCCCAGGATATCAAAAGCGAGCCTTCGGCAAAGCAACACACGCGCCTTCAGACAAGGATAGCCTTCGGCGAGAATACTGCCACTCATTTCAGACCAGGGTTTTACCTTTTCGACTCATCATTGGGGGAATTCGGTGCACTCTTTTTCCCTCATTGGAATTTTTTCCCACAGGGTTTTTTCCAATGAGGTTTTTAATGAGGCATCCCCTCAAAATGAAACGAAAAGCGTCACCCCTCGGCTTCATATTGCAGGCAGACACTACTCTACTCCTTTTCACCACTTTGCAAGTGCCTCAAGGAGAGAGGGACTGGAGAACCCCTTCGGGAAAAACCTCAAAAAACAAAAAATGTCAAAAACTACCACAACAACAAACATGATCCCTCAAGTCCCGGAATGTGGGTAACTGAGGGACTGCCCTCGGCTGAAACATGCACACAACGAACTACCCACAAACTTTACAAACTACAACGGAACAACACCAAAGGACAAACACAAATTACTCTTTTTCCATCAAGTACCTTTCGGCAAAAGGAGTGAGGGACTCCTGATGGAGTATATGGCCCAGGAACTCCCGACCCATAGACTCCTACTAATCTAAGGGAGGCCCAATAGGCCCAGGAAGCACAACAGGCCCAAATCATAGCGGCCCAAGTACTGAGCAACCCACGTGGCACACGGGGGGTGCCTTCGGCCCCTTGGCCGAAGGCTCCAAATTCTCACAGGATGGCCAACTCAAGCAAACAAAGTTACTGGGAGAAAACGGCGAAAATCAGTAGCCCTCGGCACTAAGGAGGTTCTCGGTACTCAGAGCCCTCGGCTAATCATCTGCAGCCGAGGGTACCTTTCTCGACATAATATCCTCTCCACATGCGCCTGAATCACCGTACCAAGTACGACGTCACATCCAACAGCCGCATTTAATGCGGCCACATGCGAATGCCAGTGCCACCCCGCTGAGGTGACCCCTCGACCACCAGAATGATGTCATGTGTCCCTATCTGGCATTTATTACTACTATAAATAGCGCCCATTTTCCCCATTTGTAATCCAAGCAGAAATTCGCTCATTACATTCTCAGCAATACACTCTCTCTCTTACTTTTGCTCTGACTTCTCTCTAGTTACTCCCCGCAATAACCCTTCGGATACATACCCCCGGGTAGACTATCCATCAACTACGTATTGGTGTTGTATTGACTAATTATTTTGAGTGCATTTCACGACAAAGTGCACGTCAAATTTGGCGCCGTTGCCGGGGAAAGGCAATTATTTTTCTTTTTATTTTATCTCATAAAAATAAAAAATAAAATAAAATAAAATAAAAATATAAAAAAAAATTACTTTTCTAGTTTCTGAGCTTACATGAGTATATGGATACCAACAC
Organism: Cuscuta europaea; assembly: GCA_945859875.1. NCBI lineage: Eukaryota > Viridiplantae > Streptophyta > Magnoliopsida > Solanales > Convolvulaceae > Cuscuta > Cuscuta europaea. Next base: position 9,911,322 of record CAMAPE010000029.1, on the reverse strand, counting down.
ATCATCCTTAGAGAGTCAAATTTCCATTTTGGCTTCTCTCATAAAGGAGTTTATCTTAAGCTCAGAAACTCAAGATGCCAAGACCTGCGATGTTTGCATGTCTCACAGACATATTGCGGATTTTTGCCCAAAACTCCAAGAAGAATACATCGCACAAATTAATTATGTACCTCACATGAGGTATGATCCATTCTCCAACTCTAACATGTCTACGGAGGACATGGTTCGGGCTCTTACTAACAGCATGACCACCATGCAACAAAACATGGTGCAATTCCAAAATGAGACCAAGTCTAGCATTTTAAACTTGGAATCTCAAGTGAGTCAAATAGCCGGAGCCGTGAGTAGGCTTGAAGCAAGGGATTCGGGAAAACTTCCCTCTCAAATAGAATGTGATCCTAAACAGCAAACTTTTGCAATCACATTGATAAATGAGAAGGAAATGCAAGAGGAGATCCAAAATCCAGAAGAAGTAGAAGAAGAAAGAGACACGGAGCTTGAGCTGGTCAAAGAAGAGGATGAACCGTGTTTCAAGGTCAAATATCCATCCTTATCATTCTTTGAGGTACCCCCAACAGTTCTAAAAACTTCGAGGGAAACTCATAAAATTGAAAAGGATAAAGACATTTTTGAAATCTTCACCAAAATTGAGAGATCAAAACATTTTCCATTGATCATGTTAATCGATAATTTCTTTCCCTCACTCTCACCACATGAATCAATGGAAATCTGGATATTTGATCCTGAAAAGATTTTCGAAGTGAAGAGTCAAAATAATTATCATGATCCAAGCTTGAACGATTCAACACAATGATGGCGTCGTGCCGCGACGTTAAACGAGGCGCTTCTTGGGAGGCAACCCAAGCAAAGGTACATATTCTTTTCTCCCTTGTAGTTTTCATTTCAAAAAAAAAATATATCGGGGGCACCATACCCGATCAGGTGTCACGTACTACCCGGTCGGGTATAAACAAAAATATAAAGGGTGAAGCTCGGGTAACTAAATACTCGATCGACTCAGGGGTTGAAAATTATGAAGTACCCTATCGGGCAGCTCCATATACCCGGTCGGGTATGTTAATTTTTTTTTTGGGAATATGTTCGCACCAAAACGCCCGATCGAGTATACCCCAACTCGATCGGGTAGGACCCCGGATTTTGAAGAAACACAGGCATACCCGATCGGGTATGTCAGAGTACCCGGTCGGGTACACGATCTTTAAACCCGAATTAGCCACCCAAAACACCAATTTCATCTTCCCCAAACCTCCAATTTCGAAGTTTCTTTCTCCCATTACTCCCTCAAATCTCCACCAAATCTTTCCAAACCAACGCCAAAATCTTCACCACATTTCCCTCTACACCCCATATACATCAACATCACATTTTCCCCCAAAAAGCTCAAGTCCAAAAATAATGCCTTATGCCCTCCCCCAAGTCCGAAATTTGGAACTCAAAATTCAAAGCATCAAGCGAACTATGGAGACGAGCACTATGGACTGTGCTTCGAGCTAGGTGAGGGGGAGTCACTCATCGGTGCGTACTTAAGTTTGATACCTTGTAAACTAGCATTATTTTCTTCACAAAAAAAAGAACTGCTAGTTAGGTTGAAAACCCAAAAAATGGGCAATCTAAGCAAAAAAGGCTTACAAAAAAATGATGAGTGAGTGGAGAGGTGGAAAAATAAAAGAGATGCTAGGATGAATACCTGAAAAGGCTCCTAGGCAAAATTAGAGATATATTTGTTTTTACAGAACATCATTTAATCTCTTGAAGATGAAAAGAGGAGATGAGCATAGAAGACCATGAAACCCAAGAAGATATTATTCTTTGAGCTAAACACTCAATGTAAAACTCATATGTTATCCTTGGTGGTCTTTTTGCTTTTTCTGGTTGATTGTTGAACTTTTGAGGACTTGGAACTGTTAAACATTTGACTTTACTCGAGGACGAGTAAAGAAACTAAGTGTGGGGGAGTTGATATTCATGTAATTTGAGATTGTATGTTTGTATTTTTAATTAGTTTTTATAAGTTGTAGTTGAGGAAATTACACACTTTTGGTGTAATACTTTATTTTCATATTTATTTGTAATTTGTTTAGATTAGGACTTTTCTGAGCTAAACAGGTCAAAGATCATCCAAGGGATCAAGATTGGACCTTAAAAGATCAAGGAAAGTGCAATGAGGCAAGAAAGATTTCGATTTGGAAAAAATACTCATGTACCCGGTCGGGTATTGCCTATGCCCGATCGGATATTTGCTTAATTCGATTGTCCAAATCAAATCCGGGAACAAATGATCGTGGGAGCAAATTTTCGTAAATATTCGTCACAAACCCGATCGGGTATGCCGACATACCCGATCGGGTATGCCCAGAAAAGTGAATTTTTGGGAAATTTCCTAAGATACCCGATCAGGTATCCTATATACCCGGTCGGGTATCAGACCCTGCAGCTCCCAAAAGCATATAAATACACGCCTTTCCTTCACAATAAGATAACCAATTCCTTTATACTTCTAAGCTCAGTCTAGATAAGTTCTTTCTTTATATTTTCTTCATGTTTAATCTCCAAATGAGGAGCTAAACTCTTCCATCTTGGTTTTGCTACTTTGAAGCTTAATGAATTTGTAAGTTGTGAGTTATTCTCTTTAATTTTCTTCCTTGAATATTAATTTTTTCCTTTAAATACTATTTCTATATTAATGTTGGGAAGTGTTACTAAGATGACAATTAGTTAACATCTTGACATTAGTTATAGTAATAGTTATTTCTTCCTCTATGTTAATATTGGGGAGTGTTACTAAGATGACAATTAGTTAACATCTTGATATTAACTATAGTAGGATTCATACTCTTTAATATTCTACCTTGAGTATTAATTAATTCCTATTCATATTTCATATTAATATTTTGAGCATTACTTAAAGGATCAACTAGTTTTGTTTCATATATTAATTATTACTAGAATCAATCGATTAATACGCTTGTTATTAATTCGGTTCATTCAACGGTAGTAAACTTGGATTGTTAATGCATGCGTCTCATGGTTAATAATCTAAGGGGAATTAATTATATTAATTAAACCGATAAACCACTTGTGTTGAGGTTATCAATCTCAATCGTTTTCATCTCAAGTTTATTGCTACTATCGTGTTAATATACGGCGCGTGTTCTATATTGACTCGGTAGTAAGTTTTATTAATGAACGTGTCTCGTTATTAATAACTACCCTCGATGAACTGGATATACTCCTCGATTGAGTATTCGAGAGGAAGATAGTTAAAGATATAACCGGGATCGACGAACATTTCATTAAGTGGATAAAAGCAAAACCAAGTCCTCATCTCTATTAATTAAACTCATATAAGTCATTCATCTTAGTGTTAATTAAATTAAATCAAATCAAACTTAAAACCCCCTTGTTACTATTCATATAAAAGAAAAGTATTCCTTTCCCTGTGGATACGAACCTTACTTTACTATACTACGTAATTGTGTTGTATTGATTAATTATTTTGAGTGCATTTCACGACAAAGTGCACGTTAGGCATAGACAAATATCTTATTAATATCAACATCTTTATGATTCCATTGTATTCCAGTAGAAACGTAGTTTATTGAAATTTCATAATTATCAACGTTTCTATCATTATCTTGAATATCTTCCTCGTTTAAGGAAGTTGGATCATCATTTGAGATGTTAGTTTTGTAAATATTATTTTCTATGCCAGTATTTTCAAATTGTTCATTTTCTTGTTCAGAAGGATAAACATCTTTAGCATCACAGATTAATTCCTACCTCTTAGTTTTTCTTGGTTTTATGTCTTTTGATCCAAGTGGCCTGCCACGCTTTTTGCGTATAGAAGAATCATTTGCAAGAGATTTTTCAAAATTTTCTGTTGGGATTTCGATTCTGGCAGGGGCATTCATAGCAGGAATATGTGACTTTGTCACTTTCTTTGTATTCCTGAATGCATTAGGCAACTGATTTGCAACATTTTGTAAATGGATTATCTTTTGCACCTCTTGCTCACATATATTTGATCTAAAATCAAGGTGTGATAATCCTGTTGCATTCCATGTTATTTCTTTCGTACTTGGGTCCGATTTATTAGTTTCTCTCCCTAAAGTTGGGAATAATGTCTCATTGAAATGACAGTCTGCAAACCGTGCTGTGAATAAGTCATCGGTCATTGGTTCGAGATATTTTATTATTGCGGGAGATTCAAAACCAACATAAATTTCCAACCTTCTTTGAGGACCCATTTTTGTACGATGAGGTGGAGCAATCGGAACATAAACAGCACAACCAAATATCTTAATGTGTGCTAAATTTGGCTCTTGTCCAGTTACTAATTGAATTGGGGAATATTCACGATATGCCGTTGGTCTAAGCCGAATTAAATTTGCTGCATGTAAAATAGCATGTCCCCAAGCTGATGAATGTAAGTTACACTTCATTAATAATGGTTTGGCGATTAATTGTAATCGTTTAATCAAAGATTCAGCAAGACCATTTTGTGTATGGACATGAGCAACAAGGTACTCCACATCAATCCCAATCGACATACAATAGTCGTTAAATGATTGAGATGTAAATTCTCATGCATTATCAAGTCGGATTCTTTTTATAGAGTGATCCGGAAAATGAGCTCTTAATCTTATAATTTGAGCAAGGAGTTTAGCAAATGCTAAATTTCTAGTCGATAAAAGACTAACATGTGACCAACGTGTTGAAGCATCAATCAACACCATAAAATATCGAAATGGTCCACATGGTGGAGCAATCGGCCCACAAATATCTCCTTGAATCCTTTCTAAAAATGCAGGTGATTCAGTTGCAATTTTGTTCATAGAAGTCCTGATGATCATTTTGCCAAGAGAACAGGCCTGACAAGGAAAATCACTTGACAATGGAATTCTGATATTCTTTAATGGATGTCCAAGTGAAGTCTTAATGATTTTATGCATCATTACCTGGCCTGGGTGACCTAAACGTCATGCCACAACATGAATGTTTTCTGATCATCTAACTTTGTGTTAGAAACCAAATTTATTTCGAATGGACTTATATATGTGAAATATAGTCCTGAGGAATATTCTGGCATTTTTCACAAATATATTTAGTGCCAGATTTAGTTGTCGTAAGACAAAGATATTCTTTTTTGTTTTCATTCATGGTTTCTATGTGATAACTATTTTGACGCATATCTTTAAAGCTTAATAAATTTCTCCGCGATTTGTTGGAGTATAAAGCGTCATTTATAATAATTTTTGTCCCGTTAGGGAGCATCACATATGCTTTCCCAGAGCCTTCAATGAGCTTCGCAACACCTGATATGGTATTGACTTTAGCCTCAACTAAAGTCATTTGAGAAAAATATATTTTATTTGTCAGAATGGTGTGCGTTGTGGCGCTGTCTATCAGACATAGCTCTTTATCATTTGAGTGATCCATATCTTGAATATGTGTAAATAAACATAAACTTGATCACAAATTGTGCATATAATTTAACATAAAGTTCATATATTACACACATTTATTTAAAAAATAAAAGAAAAAGGGGAAGAAAGAAAAAGTACATAAAACTAATATGTTACAATATAAGGATCGTAGTCTAATATTTTATTTTGTGACATTTTGGTTTATTGCAAAAGCATCGTTCATAATGGCATCATCCACGAAAAAGTCGGACACATCAAATTTTGGCAGAGGTGGAGTTGTGTCATTAACATAATTAGCTTCCACATTTTAGTCTTTGTTCAGATTCATGTAAGCTTGAAATAACTCCACCAGATGTTTAGCCGTGCGACATTTATTAGCCCAGTGTCCCGTCATGCCACATTTATAACAAGTCGACTTTCCCGAGGACTTTGGAGGGTGATTTATTTGATGGGCCTTTTGTTTGCCCTTGCCCTTGTAATTTGGTCTTTTGACCTGTTTGTATTCTCGGTGTGACTTGTTTTTATGACCATTAAAATGCCCACGTTTAAAATGTCTTCTACTGCCACTGTATGTTGCATTTGATTCAGTGGCTAAATTATGGCCAGATGGACCATAAACCGAAGGACTAGAACCAGTGGGTCTCAGATTATGATTTTTCATCAAAAGGTCATTATTTTGTTCAGCTACCAATAATACTGATATTAAGTCGGAGTGTTTTTTAAAACCCTTTTCTCTATATTGATGTTGTAGCAACATATTAGAAATATGCATTGTAGAAAAGGTTTTCTCCAACATATCAACATCAGTGACTTTTTGTCCGCATAACTTTAGTTTAGATGTTATTTGGAACATGCAGAATTAGAGTCACTGATTGATTTAAAATCCTGGAATCTTAAATTGATCCAGTCATACTGAGCTTTTGGCAAAAGTACCTTTTGTTGGTGGCCATATCTCTCCTGTAAATTGTCCCATAATTCTTTTGGGTCATCAACCAAAAGATATTCAGATTTGAGACTTTCATGGAGATGGTGACGGAGAAAAATTATAGCTTTCGCTTTATCCTGGGAAGATGATTGATTAATAGCCTCAATAGTGTCTTCGAGACCATTAGCCTTCAAATGTGCTAAAGCATCAACTTTCCATTCCAGGTATTTTTGACTGGACAGATCAAGAACGTCAAATTCTCTTTTGCTTATATTTGTCATGATACTGCAGGAGATGATGATTTCTTGAAGGTTTTGAGCTGATTCGTGCTGATAACGTATTGTGAATTGAAGAAAATCAAGACTAAACTTAAAAGATAGATATATTAATAAAAGCTCTAAATTACTTCTCAATATAAAGATTTTTCTGAATTTCTGAGGTTTTTAGTGAGTTTACAATGAATGAAACAAACCCTATTTGTACTAGCCAAGCTTAGGGATGAATCATCTAGGAATGATTCTACATAATTTGCTGGCAGTATTGAATCTAGCCATGCGTGTGATTACAAGGATTTGTGTTTGCTTAGTGTCCTGATTACAAGGATGAATATTCACACTTGTCAATTTGGTGGTTTTACAACAGGATCTAAATTATTATTTTCTTATCGAGTGTATTTTACCAATCCGTATTAATATATAATACAACAGTACAACTATATAATACTCGGTACTAATAAACTTTTTTAAAAATGGCCCCCCCTGAGGTTGGACACTATATAATACTAATAAACTTGTTTACTCATATTATCATCCAATTAGGGTCATACATCTTCCTTTCTTGTTTCCAGACAACCTTGTCACCAAAAAATCACCAAAAAATGTTATTGGTAAATTAATATTTACAAAAATCCAAAAATAGTTGAAAAAGAAAAAAAAAGATGGTTTCGAGGTCACCTTAACGAAAAGACCTCTCACTATTTTTTCTTTTAATTTTTCGAACTCTTTTAACAATCAAATGAATGTTCATCTTCCTCCAATGATTTCTAAAAGCATTTTGCGCCGCACCCCTTTAGTGTTTAACAGAATCAAAACAAAAGAACTACTTTATTAAGAAATGAAACAAACACTATATGAAAAAGCGCTCAACCACAAGAACAATTCATTTACCTTTCCCCGCTTTAAATTCAATTAAACTTATCGTATTACATAATTTACATAGAATTATATTAGACTTATACATTTTTCATGCGTAGTTTACACCTGTACAAAAAAATATTTACATCAAATTACACAAAAATATACTACGTACTTCATATCATACCGGCATACTTTTCACACGTTTATATTATTTTGTATAATCATTGACACCAATCATAGAACAACTGTATCAATAAGCCATATTAAGCTTAGCCGAAAGTGTATCAGATTCACATATTTGAAACACATAGTTTACATGTTGTATCATTTGTATGAATTAATTTGACCAAACCATGGTCGGTTTTGAACGGGTTAAATCAATGGGATTTTGACATGAATATTACTAAAAAGTAGATGATGGACAAAAAAGAGACCCTTTTTCTTAATTTCCAAAAATGTAACTAATAAATATCTACTTTCCTAAATTTCCCTCATTAAGTGTTCATCCGCGTAGCTTTAGTTCGACACTCCATAATGTTGATGCACTGCGTGAGAGAGTGTATTCCGTAAGAGTGCCCGTAAATCTGTAATCATTAATGATTTAATGCTTCTTTTTTATTTCAAAATTATTTCTCATTTCTCAAGAGAGACTATGTAATTGGATATGGAAACATGGGTGTATTAAATATTTAAATTAAATATTTAATTTTATAGGTGTATTAAATATTTAATTTACTTTCAAAAAAATTTAATTTATTACACTATAATTTCAAAATTTTGTGTCTTTTGGGACTAAGGCTTGGATGTTGTTGTTGTATACTATAATTTGTGTGAAAACGGTCTCAGTTATTGGTGCTTCAATAACCATTGTCAATTTGTCATAGTTACCACCGCTCCGATGACAACTGCCCAATTTGCTACCACTCCAATTACTACAACCCCAGTAACTTAACATGCTCAGTGACTTGATCAGTCCAGTTACAGTTACTCAATCGACCCCATCAGTTATAGTTACCCAATCTGACCCGACCAGTTACGGTTACCCGATCTGATCAGTTAGAGTTATTAGGCTCAATCTTGTTATAGTTACCTGATTTGATCAGTTACAGTTACCCGATCCGACCAGTTACAGTTATCCGGTCCGATCAGTTACAGTTACATGATCGAATCAGTTACAGTTACTCAAACTGTCAGTTACAACTACTCGACCGAAGCAATTATAACTACCCGACTCGATCAGTTATAGTTACCTGACATGTCAGTTATAGTTATCCGACCATTAGTTACAATTAACAAACCCTTCAGTTACGATTACCTGTTTTATCTAATTCGACCGATTAAAGTTACAGTTATTTAATAAAACCAATTACAGTTACACGATTTGACCAGTTACAGTTACCCGATTCGACCAGTTACAGTTACCTGACCGAATCAGTTACAGTTACTCAAACCATCAGTTACAACTACTCGACCGAACCAATTATAACTACCCGACTCAACCAGTTATAATTACCCGACATGTCAGTTACAGTTATTTCACCCTTCAGTTAAGATTACCTGTTTTATCTAATTCGACCGATTAAAGTTACCATGCGCAACCATTTAATGTTAGATAAATATTACCGCCGACCACCACCACCGATGGAGACCACCGCCGGTCACCACAACCACCAACACCACACCCCAGCCCTCAGCCTTACGTCACATCTCCCCTGGGTCACCCTACCCCCTACCTCACCCAGCCCCTCCCCCGCGTCACCCCAACCCCTTGCCCCTCCGGCACCACCAGGCTCTAGCTCCTTCGGCACCACACGTCCCATCCCCCAGCCTCTCATTCTAATGCTCTGCACCCAGCCCAGCCTAGGCTCGTCCCTCTCTTTTCCCAACCCATTTCGACCCCCTGTCCAAATTCTTTGCCTAAGATGATGAATCGCTATCAGCGCATAACTTAATCGAAAACGAAGGAGATGAATAGCTACAAGAAGAATCGATCTAGATCTAGATTCAGCGATGACGATTAAGAAGAGCACCGGCTAGCGAAATCGTTGCAACCAGCAGTCGTAGTCGCCCATCGTCATCTTCTATTGACCGCTGGCGTCTTCCATAGCCGTCCTAGAGGAGGAGAAGACTGACGGAGATGGGCGATCGCAGTCGCGGCGGAGGAGTTGAAAGGAGTGGAGCCGTATGTACCAGATGTCGGAGGGATGAGTCGCCAGCCGTGTGGAGAGACGAGCGCCGCCGCTAGAGTTTGGTGCGACTTGCAGTGTTGCAGGCAACATAAGGTGTTTGGTGCGGATAGCCAGCAGCCATGGGAGGGGTACGAGAGATGCAAGGGCATTCCAGTCTAGTACCTAATATTAAATCACGTTTTTGTCCAATTCAAGATCTAGTCCCATTTTTGTCAAGTCCAAAGCTCATAGTCTTATTCGCGTCATTATTTCTAAATCAATTCTACAGAACACCACCCACCAATTAAAGCGGCCCCAACTTTTTAAAAAACTAATCCCTGTGTCTGTTAAAACTTTGCCATTTTTTCTTTTTTAGATACCCCAATAACTTTGTCACTTTCTCTTTTAATAAAGAATTTATGATTGCAGTTAATTCTCTCTCCTCTGCACAAATCTCAACCACATAGCTTTTACTTTAATTTATTAATTCCCGTGGCGGTCAAACTTGACAAAGTTTTAAGGGACGAAGAAAGTATTAATATTATACAGTACTACTAGTACTCCGTATTATATATCAATACATATCGGTAAAATACATTGATTAAGGACGAATAATACAAATCCACTATCTTTTATTCATTGGTCTTTTAAGTCATCATTTACTCATATTGCTTAAGTAATGATTTGAGCAAATGGAGATTTTTTTTTTAAATGGAGATTTTTTTTTTAATTTTTTATATTAACTTGGGTTTAATTTTACATTTGGGACTGGGCCTCTAAATTCATTACAAAGCCCTGCAGTTAGGGTTGGGCCGAGCCCAGGTCGGGACTGGGTTTGGGAATTGAAGGCCCGATACCAGCCCAGGTTGGTTCCGGCCCCGGCCCGGGTCGGGTCTAGTTTTTTTTTTTAAATTTGGTTTTACTTATTTATTCCTACCCCCCACCCCCACCCCCACCCCCAAACCACCCAGCCCCACCCGCCTAGCACACAATCCATTTGGGGAAAAAAATTATTTGGTCCCGAACCGGTCCCAGACCGGCCGGGCCTAGACTCGGACTCGGTTCGGGCCACCCGGCCCGTGACCCGGCCCGGCCAGTTACTGTGCTGGCCCGGGACCGGGTGTGGACCCGAACCGGTGGGGGAAGCGAGGCGGGCTCGGTTCATGCAATTCTTATCTAAAACATTTTTTCATATCTCTTCTCCAATTCTTCCTAAATCCTACTCTTAACTCTCTACTCTCTAATTCTCTTATTCTCCAATATATTATATTTATATATCTACTTTTTATTAATTATCTACTTATAATTTATAAATACATACATTATATGACTTATATTTCTTATCTAATTATATATTACTTATACATTTATTATATCTATTAATATAGTTGGAATTATATCTAATTAATTTGAAGTCATTCTATTACTCCCATCCGAAAGATCGAAAGTCCGAAAGAGGTACGAAATCACTCTATTATTTACACTTGTTTAATTTTGTATTAACATTACTTGAAAAAAAAACTAGTTAATTCTCATAATAGTTAAAGTTAAACTATAATAATTTGATTGTTAGTAAAAAAAATAGGTAGTACAAAAAACTAGTTGATTAGTTAATTAGTTTTCATTATAGTTAAAGTTAAAGTGTATTAATTTCATTGTTAGTAAAAAAATAGGTAGTACAAAAAACTAGTTGATTAGTTAATTAGTTTTCATTATAGTTAAATTTAAAGTGTATTAATTTCATTGTTAGTAAAAAAAATAGGTTGTACACAAAACTAGTTAATTCACTAGTTAATTTGATTAAAGTAAACTTTAAAATACTAATTTGCTATAACTCGAATTAATAGTTAGATCAATAGTTAATTACTTTATTACATTTTTTATTAATTGCTACCTTTGACTCTAGTTTAAAAAACTAGTTAATTCTCATTATAGTTAAAGTTAAAGTATATTAATTTCATTGTTAGTAAAAAAAATAGGTTGTACACAAAACTAGTTAATTCACTAGTTAATTTGATTAAAGTAAACTTTAAAATACTAATTTGCTATAACTCGAATTAATAGTTAGATTAATAGTTAATTACTTTATTATAATTTTTTATTAATTGCTACCTTTGAATCTAGTTTAAAAAGCTAGTTAATTCTCATTATAGTTAAATTTAAAGTATATTAATTTCATTGTTAGTAAAAAAATAGGTTGTACACAAAAACTAGTTAATTCGCTAGTTAATTTGATTAAAGTAAAGTTTAAAATACTAATTTGCTATAACTCGAATTAATAGTTAGATTAATGGTTAATTACTTTATTACAATTTTTTATTAATATATTTTTATTAATATATTTGTTGCAATTTAATATTTGTTACATTTTTTAGATGGATCGTCCTAGATATTCGGTTGATATGGGTAACCTCGGGCGCAACCGAACGAAAGAGCTTGCGAGGAAGAGATCCCGCAAAGGTAAATCACATATCGGCTCTTCATCTCAAAGTTGAGATGATTTTGATACGGGTTACGCAAGGAGGGATGAGGATGCGATGACCGACGAACAACTAGAACAAGAATTCCACCGACATAATTCCAGCTTTTTTCAAGACCAACCGAGGACCATTGACGAAGAAGAGCTCGAGGACGACGATGTGGAGGAAGTAATTCTGGAGAGCCACGACGACGCGGAGGAGGAGGGTGGCGGCAGCCACGATGCCGACGAGCCTGCCTCATCCCAAACCGGTACGAAAAAAAGTAAATCTGAACTAATGGCTAATAATTTTTCTAAGTGGAAGGACCCGAACACCGGGAATTGGACCGCAACTTACAATTGGTGCAAGAAAAACTATAGCTTGGGGATTTCCGGCGGATACAGATCCGCCACAAGACATCTTAAGTCCAAACACCTGGTGGAGTATGCAAAATTAGGCGGCGGAACGGGGAAGCAAACTCAAATATCGAGGTTTGCAAATTACCAACAAGCTTTTGGTAATTTCTCATACAATGATGCACAAAATTTGACTGGTATGGCTGACTTACTTGTTGAAGAAAATTTGCCTTATTTGTTTCCTGAAAGTCTTGCTTTTTGTGATTATGCACAAACTTGTTTAAATCCGCAATATAGAGGTTATAGTCGCAAAACGGTTAAGAAAGAAATTTCAAGGCTTTATAGTGCGGAAAAGGTAAGGTTACAAAATTATTTTGCAAACTTTGATGGGCGTGTTACTTTATGTTCTGACATATGGGGGATACTTATCATAATTTAAATTATTTGGGTCTGACTGTACATTATATTGATAATGATTGGCATATGCATAAACGTGTTCTTGCTTTCCGTGAATTTAATGATCGTCACACCGCTGAACATATTTATATTTTGATTGAGCGTATTTTAATTGAGTATAATTTAATTGATAAGGTATTTGCTATTGGTTTTGATAATGCTACTAATAATACTGCTGCTATTCCTAGATTGCGTGAATTGTGTGGTTCTACTTCTTTGATGGGTAGATTTTTTCATCAACGATGTGCATGTCATGTTATAAATTTATGTGAACAAGATGGTCTAAAAGCGTTGGGAGCATCTTTGGAGGTAGTCAAGGGGAGGATTAGACGTATTTGGGGTAATGGACAACTTAGAAAGAAATGGCATGATTATTTGATAGAAAGGGGTGAGAAATATGTGGCTTTTCCTAAAGATTTGTCTATTCATTGGAATACTACCTATAAGTTAATTGGAGTTCTTCTTAGATATAAAAAAAATCATGCTTTTATGAAACAATATGATAACTATATTATAAACTCGGCTGAGATCGACACTTGTGAAAAAATTTGTAATGCTTTGATATGTTTTAATAATACAACTGAAACTTTTAGTCATGTTTATAAACTTACCTCAAACCAATTTATTCGTGAAGCTGTTAATCTCGCCGGTGCTTTTTCAAATTTTGAGAATGCTAATTATGTGAGTTATTTTACTAGTTTTATGAAGGAAAAGTTTTTAAAATATTATTCACATATTCCGTATATTTATGGTATTGCATTTGTTCTCGATCCTCGTTTTAGACTTGGTTCTTTAGAAGAATGTTTGAATTATTATTATGCTGCTTTTTTTGGTCCATTGTCAATGTATGAGGACAACCCAATTGATCCGAAAAAAGAATATAACGAGGATAGTGATATATTTTATGCATTATTTAATGACTTTCATGCACAATATGGCAATGCGCCCCCTCCCCCAACACAAACATCATCTAAAGGAAAATCAATTTTCAAATCTACATTTGCCAATCTTATTAAAAAACAAAATCAACTCTCGCTACGCAACAAAGCACAATTAATGAGATTTCTTTGTATTTAACATATGATGTTAATTTTGAAGAAGATGATTTTGACATACTAAACTGGTGGAAGGGAAAAGAAAGAATGTTCTCGGTTTTAGCAAAGATGGCTAAGCAAGTGCTATCAATGCCGGTTTCAACAGTTGCCGTGGAACAAGAATTTAGTTCAACCGACAATGTCCTAACGCAATGAAGAATGAGGTTGAACGCAGAATCTCTTGACATGTTTATATCCTACCACGATTGGTTAAAAGCGGCCCGTAGAGCTCAAGAAATTCACATCACCCCATCCCAACACTTTATGGATGAATCTACAACCGAGAGTGGCTCTACCTATGTCGGAGATTCCGATTGAATGATTGATTAGTATTTCATGTTTTAATTTTACCTTCAAATCTCAATTGTAACTTGTAAACTTGTGGTTCATATTTCAAATAAATATACGTTCATTTTTTTATATGTAGCATTTTTTACTGAATTCATAAAATTAATTAATTAATTTTACATTATGTAATTTATTCAAACTAAAACATACAAAAAAAATTGAAATCAAAAGCCCCAAACGGCTATATAGCCACTATGGTAGTTTGGTTGTTTGAAATTTGAATTAATAGAGACATAGAGTCATTGGGGGTTGGGGTGGGTGGTATGGATGGACTAAACCGGGCCGGGCTGGCCCGGAACCAGCCCAGCCCGCTATTGTGCGGGCCCGGAACGGACCGGGACCGGTTAGCCGGTTTCGGGCTTTTAGCCCGTTTGGGCGGATCGGCCGGGTCCGGGTCAATTTTTTTTTTCCAATTTTTTTTCTTTTCCTAGGGTAGGGCTGGGTGTTTTGGGGAGGTTTGGGGGTGAGGGGTGAGGGGGGGGGGGGTCGGGGGATAACAAGAAAGCAAGAAAAAAAATTAGACATTGAACCGGGCCCGGCCCTGCCCGGTTAGGCCCGGACTCGGTATCAACCCGGGCCCGTTCCGGGCCCAAGAATTTGCAAAAAAGCACGCCCGGGCCCGGCCCGGATAGGGATGGACCGGTTCCGGTTCGGGCTCGGTTCGGGCCTGGACCCGGCCAGGCCTCGGTTCATGAAGGGGAGGCCCGGAACCGGCCCGGGTAACCCCCGGGTCCAGGCCGGCCCGGGCTGGGCCTCGGTTCTATTTTTTTTTTTTTTTGGCTTTTCCTAGTTAACCCCCAACCCTCCCCCTCACCCCCAAACCAACCCTAACCACCTCAAATGGCCCAAAATACCCAACCCAACCCAAAAACTTAAAAAAAATTCAAAAAACAAAAATTGGCCCAGCCCAAGCCTGAACCGGCCGGGCCAGTTCACCTTTTGAAGAGCCCGAGCCCGAACCGCCATCCCATCGGGCTTGGTGGCCCGAACCGGGCCCGGAACCGGTTCACCGGGCCGCCGGTCCGGTTCTGGGCCGGTTGGCCCGACCCGAGTCCACCCCTAGGCTCGGAACCGGAACCGGCCCGGGTCCATCCATAGTGGGTGGGGTACAAAAAATTCTATAAATACTCTTATTTTCTAACATTTTTATACACATCTTCTCTTACATCCAATCTCTAATCTCCATTCTCCATCTTCATTAGAGATGGACTAAACCGGGCCGGCCCGACCCGGAACCGGCCCGGTCCGTTACTGTTTGGGCCCGAACCGGACCGGGACCGGTTGGCCGGTTCCGGACTTTTAACCCGTTTGGGCGGGTCGGGCAGGCCGAGCTCGGGCCCAACTTTTGGTGAACCGACCTGGGTGGTTCGGGCCGGGACCGGTTCAATTTTTTTGTTTTTTCAATTTTTTTTGCTTTTCTAGGTTAGGGTTGGGTGTTTTGGGGGGGTTTGGGGGTGGGGTGAAGGGGGGGGGGTGTTAATTAGAAACCAAAAAAAAATTGAACTTGACCCGAGCCCAGCCCGGCCCGGTTAGGCCCGTACCCGGTATCAACCCGAACTGGTTCCGGGCCTAACATTTTGCAAAAAAAGCCCGCCCGGGCCCAGCCCGGAACCAGAACCAGACCGGCTCGGGTCCATCCCTAATCTTCATCTCCATCTATTGTAGAATTATTATATCTACCATTTTTAAGATGGAAAGTCAATATACCATTATACGGTATAATTATGATAAGCAGAAGGACCCGAGGACCGAGATGTGGTAATGTGGTACGCAACTTGCAAATGGTGCGGGGAAAAATGTAGCATGGGGGTTTCAGACGGATACGAGATGACAATGAAGCATATTAAGTCATGGGACAAAGCCAAAGGATCGGGAGGTGCGGGAAGTTCCGATTGATTACAATTTACATAATGTATTTCATATTGTATATTTCTCTTAATTTTCAAATGTAGTTCCTATTTCATTTCAAATAAATGCACTTAATGTTTGTTTTTAATACTTGTATAAAACTATAAAGTATAAATTATAAAAAAATATTAGTTTTAACCGGCCCGGCCCGGCCCGGCCCGGCGAGTGGCCCGAACCCGTGACCCGGGCAGGTGGCCCGGCCCGAACCGGACCCGTCCAAACCTCGGGCCGGTTCCGGGTCCATGAGTTACAAACCGACGGTCCGACCGGGCCTAGGCCTGGCCCGACCCGGCCCGAGTCCATGCCTAGCCGGGCCGGTCCACCAAATAACCATCCCATAGCCACTCCCACCCCCCCCCCCCCCCCAACCCCCGGTTCGGGCCTCAAGGCCCGGTCCGCGTCTCGGTCGCCCGGTACCGTACAGTAGTGGTCCGGGCCGGATTCCGGTCCGGTTCAAACCGGCCCAGTCCACTCCTACATGCAGTCCTGCACGAAACATTAAACTTTGGTATCAATAAACAATACAAATACTGGGATACATTAAACTTTTGTGAGACATTAATACGCACACAATCTTGCAAGTTGTTCACACATCTTTAGATTATCTATAGTGACATTTACTTAAAAATATAGCATTAGTTACACAAAACATAATAAGTTACATCAAACACTTCTTTACACGAATATACAGAAAACATAATATTATTAGCGTAGTTCCTTGTGCATGGGAGTATCGTGGTGAGTGCTGACAGTACACAAATACCATGGTATAACAACTGTCTATTTTTGGAATTTCTCCTATTAGTTTTTATTGCTGGCAAGAGATCCACAATATGACTGAATTTAATCATAAGATTTACCACACTACTCCGTATATTTTAGTAATATTACTTAATACGCACACAATATTGCATGTCCAAAATTCAGAGGCAAAATCTTAAAGAACGAGGCTAAGTACAACCAAAATTTTTTAGGGTAATAAACTGAATATTTCTGTGAAGGCCTAGATGTGACCAGTTTCGTGAAGACTGCAGATGAGAAAATTACAGGCACGTTAATGAGAACCTCTAGGGTTGTGCTTCACCACAGCCAACCAAAAATATGAACTTCCAAAAAAATGAATCAAATCCTAATTACCTGTGAAAAAAAGAAATGGCTAAGAATCAAAGGCTTTGTCTTGACTCCCAGTTATAGAGCAGCTTTTAGGTAGTGAATATGCACTTCCAGGGATGTTAATCAGAAGATTATCTTCCATCATTCTCAATCTATCTTTGGATAGTCTTTTATCCTGAAATTTAATGATATATCATTGATACAATATAATAACAATAATGATGTTAATAATAAGAAAAACATCAACATTAGTAGTAGTAATACGGACCCTAAGAGTCCATTTGATAACACATTTCTTTGGGTTAGCATCATTATCAGTCAGATTTTTTACTGAGAACTGTTTTTTTTTCTCGAGCACTGTATTACAAATAAGTAAAACTAAAGAGGTCAAGTTTCTGGTTGAATTTGCTGAAGAGAATAATATATTAGCTTTTTTATTTAATAATATTTTAGCTTTTCTGGATATAATTTCTTCTTTATTTATTAATGAAATATACTTCAGTAATTTCAGGCTTTCAGCATATTACCAATTTTAGTAGTACCGAATGGGCTTTAAACTTCAATGTTGACAACAGAACTCCAAAAAGGAAAGCTTCAGAGTGTTACAGATCATGAAGATTTATTTATACTAAACACAACACTAGCATACCTCTGTTTCATTTTCAATTTCATGAGGCACCACGACAGTTTTGAGGTTTCTCATGATAACTTGAAGATGCTTCCTTGCCTTCAGCCTCATTAGGTGTCTTTCTTTACGTTGTGCGGCAGTAACATCTGCATGGCAAGCCACACAAAGTGTCCTCATGTTCTCTAACAAACATTCACCTGCAGAAGTTTTAAACAAGAAAAGAGATGGACATTAACCTACAGATAAAAGAATGGAGAAAGGCTTGATGAGGAAAAGGTATGATGCTCTTAAAAAGGGCTTATATTTGAAACCACTAGATAGACATCAAGTCCAAAGCAAGAGTGCGGGAAACCTAAAGACTTTAAAGTGAAATGAGTGGGGGGTAACAATCTGCAAGTTGGTTAAAATGCTTTTAGAAACTACCTCCTCCTTTATATACAGGTGTAATATGATCAGCGTGCCAAGCATTGCCTTCATTTGGATTATGAACAAGTTTCTCAAGTCTGCAAAATATCAAAGCAAACCGTTATTCAGATCAACTCTGTCAAGGCTCCAAAATGAGAGACTGGTTTTCTAACAGTCTAAGTCATGTACTCATATAGTCATATTTATGAACAAAATTATCTAATCCTATTGTTCTAACACAAGTTTCTTTTTTAACAAAGGATTGTTATTCCATGAACTTTCGTGATGCAAGTAAAGCCAATAAACTTTTCCCCTTCACTTAAAATGGTCCTCAACATGAATGAACTCTATGCTGTAATACTATTATATTGCACCCAAAATCCAAATCCATCTTGATTATTATTCAGAGGAATTTTTATGAATTTAGAGTTCTAGGTATAGGCTTCTCTTTTAGCAAGCCAAAAACAGTACAGCAAATCCTACATTAGATTCACGCTTTCAGCATTAGTTCTAGGAATCAATGCACAAAAAATTTACAATTACTATACCCTTATACAAGTTCAAATCAAGAAGGCTCTACTAATAGTGATAATATCAAAGTTGAACTTTTAATGCTTTTTTGGTTATTAGCACATCCCAATATCCAAGGATTTAGGAGTTGTTCTGTTCGCCTTAAGCTTATCGCTTACTCTTATACGTAGAATAACTTAAATCAGAATAGTTCAAATTAGAAAGGTTCAGATAAGATCAGATAAAAAAACATTTAGATCAAGCTAAAAAAATTCAAATCAGAAAATTTCAAGCACGATTTATTACTTTTATTATTAATATTACTATTATTTTTTATTATTATAATTATTATCATCATTATCATCATCATCATCATCATCATATCATCATCATCATCACCACCACCACCATTGTTGTCATTATTATAATTATTTATTACTTTTATTGTTGTAGTTAATGGTAAGTTATTATAAAATAATATCAATACGTTCTTGCTATTAATAGTAAAAAATATAATATCACTATTAAACTACATTATTTACTATTAATAGTGTAAGAGAAAAGATCAGGTGAGAAGTTCCCCTTAAATTGAGAAATGAGAAGTGAGAAGTAATCTTAACCCTTGGATTTACATGTGATCTTACAACGCAGTAAAGTTATAGACTGAAAACAGGAACTTGTAACCAATAAATGATAACTTATAAAGCTCTCCATCATAATTACGAAAATGCCACCGCGTCAATAAAATTTCAAGGTTTTTGGAGTCATTTTTTGCGGTGGCATTTTCGTAATTATTTTCAAGAGGTCTATAAGTTATGATTTATGGGTTAAAAGTTCCTATATTCAGTCTATAAGTTTAACTTCGCAGTTTCCAGCCTAAGAGCACTTCTCACCGGATCCGCTCTCAATAGTGTAATAGTACAAAATATAATATCACTATTACACTGTATTATATCAAATCAGAAAGGTTCGGATCAAGTCGGAAAGATTCAGATCAAATCAGATCAGAAAGTTTCAAAACAGATCACAAACATTCAAATTGGATCAGATAAAAGGCGAACAGAACAACTTCTTAGTACTAACCAATGTTCTAAAAGGCGTTGTTGGACAGAATAATCTATTTTAGGTTATTGGACAAAATCATCTATTTTAGGCGCATAGTAATTGTAATTAATTGTAGAATTGTAGAATTATCTCTTGCCTTGATTAGAATTGTATTTAAGGTAGATTATCTTTTTGATATTGTAGATCCTTTTATTCTAGGGAATCAATTAATTCCCAGGATTTCCAGGATTCTCTCTGTACCTATTTAAGTTCGGTAAATGAGAAGAAAATTAATTCCGCCTATTTTCTTCTTTTAGGCGTTATGTGTTAATCGAGCGCCTTGCGTCGCGCCTAGGTAGGCACTAGTTGGAGACATAGAAATTATATTTTTATCAATATATTTGCATAAATATGATAAGTAATATTGTGTTTTTGTGTATAATATATACACACACACTAACACACACATTAATATGCAAGAATGAGAGGATTGTCAAATTTAATAATATTTTATAACTAATCATTTAACTTCATTACGTAATAAATCATCATCATCATCACCATCATCATTACCCTAGCGCCGCAAAGGCTCCTACCTTCGGTGGGGTAACGGGGGGTCGGATGCAGGCAGTCTTACACTTGTACTAAAGCACAAAGAGACTGTTTCCAGAGAACCTGTTAAGATTTGGGGTTCTATCCTAAAAGGTTAACCTGATAGGAGGAGTAGACCAAAGTCTTATATAATGGTTTATTGTTTTATAGCTTTCCGGTGTGGGACAAATACTCTAACACACCCCCTCAGCCCGAATCGGGCTGGATAATATCGGTGTGTATAAATGGGCCAAACAGACCCTTAACAAGCTACCCTTAATCATGGCTGCTAAACAAGCAGTCAAACCACAACCGGACTTGGCTCTGATATCATGTTAATATTTGGGGTTCCATCCTAAAAGGTCAACCTGATAAGAGGAGTAGACCAAAGCCTTATATAGTGGTTTGTTGTTTTATAGATTTTTTTTTATTTCAATAATGAAACCACAAAGGAGATTGATTCATCCATGTCATAACATGCAACTCTCAGTAGTAATAATACATACAATATAAAGAAGAGAAAGGGACGGTTCCACAATGATCACTATCATTGACAAAATGCTCCTCTATTCGACTTTTCCTAGGATAGAATATTGCATCTGCCATAACCCTGAACTTCTTAAAGGAGTTGGAACTGATTAGCCAGAAACAAGCTTAACGACAATGCAGAGAATATTGAGGAGCATGAGTGGCACTCTCAAGTATTGGGTTGCATAGATAAGACCAAGAATCTGCCTGATGGAGTATATGGGTCCAGACCACGTGGCCGACATACTCAGAAGACAAAGAGGAGCATAGCTGTCACCCAATGGGCCCTCCGTCAGCCAGATGGCACCCCATCGGCCAAAGAAGGGTCAATCCAGAATACGCTCTGGAAGCCAAGGAGAAGACTTGTCCTCCCTCGGCCGTGCCTCCCTCGGCCAGATGGCCCTCCATCGGCCGGATAGACATCAACTCGGAATACGGTCCGGAGGCCAGGAGAACCGGGGTGCCTCCCTCGGCCGGGTCTCCGTTGGCCAGGGCTCCTTCGGCCAGACATCTGTCGGCCACAGAGAGCTCTCACAACTAGACTCCTCATGTAATCAGCCCAATAAAGGCCTTATATTGTAATGGTCCCCCAAGCCCTAGGCTTGGGAGCCCAGGCCACTTTTCCCTATAAATACTCCCCTTGGAAGCCATGTAAAGGGTTCACAAATACATTTATTACAGCATTCATTGCACTTCTCTCTCTAGCTCTCACTTCTTTCTAAAGGGTTAATACTCTATCATTTGGTGCTTTCATTGAGAGCTAGAACAATCAAGTTAGCATCATTCGTCACTATCAAGCACAGCTAACTGACTATGGGAAGAACAAAGTCAAATCGTAACCTCATCAGCAAGTCGATCCTGAAACTCAGGAGGCTCATGAACGCTCTGGCGATGCCACAGCCGATAAGGTCACGGACAAGGAGGTCTTCCAGGAGGCTATTGACCCCATGGTGGACCTCCGCAATCAGCTTAACGTCAACGCTCAAGACGCCCGTATCGGACTTGAGAAGAAGCGCACGGAGAAAAGTGATCGTGCGTCAGGACAACAGACTACTCCCACTGTTGACCCTCAGCTTCATGCCGCTCTATCGGCCATCATAGTCAACCTGGTTCAGAACCCCACCGTCCTCAGCGCGCTCATGCCAAGGATGGGGGAGAACACTACTCCATCGCCTCCTCCTCCTCACCCGTTGGTTATGAACGTCGGCAATGAGGAGGCGGTCGTGACCCAGGATACGGCATCCCACTCCGATCTCGCTTCCCCTCGTCGAGTTGGACCGACCCCAGTGCGTAGAGCGTCGACCTTCAATAGGCTAGGGGACACGCATCGTCAGCCGGCATCGGAGAGGATAGCGGGATGGATTGGTGGACGTAAGCCTGTCTCGCCAAGGGAAAGCTTGGGGTCCATATCTCGGACAGCGGATCGACCCCGCCTTGACAAAGGCAAGAGCAAACTACATGAGGGCGACGCACGTCACCAGATCAATGCGGCTCACGCAGCCCGCAACCAAACCCAAGGCGCCGCCACAGCCTCCAAGGACCCCCGGGACGAGGTCATCGCCCAACTTGAAAAGAGGCTTGCTCAGATGGAAGCAAAGCAAATGGCCGAGGCACGTACGGTCGCGGCGTCTAGGGACCCCGGTTTCAACGACCTGTTGCACAAGGTCAGCGCCTTGGAGCGGGAGCTGGCCGATGGACGTGGTGATCCCATCATCCAAGTCAGAACAAAAACTCCCTTCACCACGAGGGTGCTCTCGGTCCCAATTCCCGAGAAGTATCGGGGGAATGCCATCAAGTCCTATGACGGCCACACCGACCCCCAAGAGCACTTCAACCGCTATCAGAACAACATGCTGATGGTGAACGCGTCTGATGAGTACCTCTGTCGTTGGTTCCTTTCCACTCTCGAGGGACCAACGTACGAGTGGTTCAACGCACTACCTGAGGGAAGCGTGGATTCATGGCAAGATCTCGCCCAACGCTTCCTCAACCACTTCGCTAGGAGGAAGCGCGTGAAGAAACATTTCTCCCATCTCCTCTCCGTCAAACAGCAACACGATGAACCACTCCGGTCTTTCATCAATCGATGGACGAAGGAGACCGACGGGGTCGAAGGGGCCGATGAGCGCATCCTTCTCGTCTTCTTTCAGGGCGCTCTCCGCGGCAACCCCTTCACGAGAAGCCTCATCACTGACCCGCCGAGGTCATACACCAAGGCACTCCAGTGAGGGAGCTTGTACGTTGATGCCGATGAGCTCCATTCCCACAAGGACAACCATCAGCCGAAGAAGCCCAACAACGCTCCTTTGGCCCCCGGCCAGGGAAAGCACGCACACTCTGGTCCTAGCGGGCAAGGACGCGGCAATAAACTATGGCATCGACCGACAGAGGCAGGGCCGGACGCACTGAGGATTCCACTCACGCACTTGGTCAGTACTATCCTTGACTGTACGGAGGAGCAAGGCATCATCCCCGGAGACCCTAGATCGGCCAAGGAAATATACGCCGTTCACCAAGGCGGCACCTACTGCCGCTACCATAAGAACACCTCCTACAATACTGACGATTGCATCACGCTGAAGAAAGCTATCGAGCGTTTAATTCAGCAAGGGGAACTTTCCCAATTTGTTAAGGGTGGCCCATGAAAAAATACTCGGGTGAACAACGGAAACAAAGGGGGGAACCCTCAACGAAGAAACGTGAGATTTCGAGGAGCCCCCAGCAAAAGAAGCATCACATCTACACCATATGGTGAAGTTCTATCAATAGTCTGGAGGAGGTGCGGCCGGTAGAGCCCCCCACCCCTTGAAAAGGAAGCTAACGCCTAAACGCATTGTTGATAGATCACCACCCTCGGCCATGAGCCACTTATATCAATACAAAGTTGTGTTCCGCTAATTTTTTGTAAATTTAAGTAAAGGATGTCACACAACACGGCACATCGTTTCGGCCCCTTAGAGCGAAACGCTCGGGTATGGCCGACGGTGTCCCAGGACAAGGGGCCCGCAAAATGGCCCACATCTTGAAACGGGAAGCTCACCGCGTCGTCTTTCATCAGCGCTGCCCTCATCATCAAACGTGCATCCAATAGCCGTCCTTCATTTTCAGACAAGCGCCAATGCCTTGTCCTTGAGCAAAGGACCGGCTTCATCGGCACCATCCCTCATCTTCAGACGAGCGCCCAACGTCGTCCTTCATCATAGGACCGGCTTAGCCGTACCTCATCTTCAGCCGAGCGGCCAACGCCGTCCATTTTCCGACGGCCTCATCAGCGTCGCCCTTATCATCAGACGAGAGTCCAACGCCATCCTTCATCATCAGACGAGCATCCAACGTCGTCCCTCATGTTCAAACGACCTCATCAGCCCCGTCCTCATCTTCAGACGAGTGTCCAAGCCTGGTCCATCATCGAAACGGCTCCACCGTCCCGCATCTTCAGACGATCGTCCAAACGCCGTCCTTCATTTTCAGACGGGCTCATCGGCACCGTCATCCTCAGAGGACAGGCGCCCGGCGCCGCCCTTCATCTTCAGATGATCGGCTTCATCAGCGCCGTCGTCCTCAGATCGCGGCAGATCCCTCGGTCTCAATGTGATCCTTCATCTCAAGACCGGCCTCCTCAGCACCGAACGTCTTGAGCTAGCGAGCGGGCTCGCCATTCCTTTCCTGGATGGCGACCCTCGCCTTCATGTGACGAGCGGCTTCATCAACACCCTCATCCTCAAATCACGGCAGACCCCTCGGTCTCAACGTGATCCTTCATCTCAAGACTGGCCTCCTCAGCGCCGAACGTCTTGAGCTAGCGAGCAGGCTCACCTTTCCCTTCCTGGATGGCGACCCTCGCCTTCATGAGACGAACGACCTCCTCAGCACCATACGTCCTCAGATCACGAACGGCTCATCAGCCTTGACATGATCCTTTATCTCAAGGTCAGCTTCCTCACCGCCGAGAGCCTTGAGCTTATATGACAAACGGCTTCATCAACGCCTCATCATCATTTATTTAGACCGGCCTCATCATCACCATCATCCTCAAATCACGCTCGGTCCCTCGGTCTCGGCGTGATTATTTATCTCAAGGTCGGCCTCCTCAGCGTCAAGAGCCTTGAGCTTACATGACAAACGACTTCATCAACGTCTCGTCATCATCTATTTAGACCGGTCTCATCATCGCCGTCATCCTCAAAACCGGCCTCGGCATGATTATTTATCTCAAAACCGGCTCCTCAGCGCCGAAGTATTGTTATAGCGATTGGGCTCGGTAATCCTCTCCTGGATAGTGACCATCGCCTTTACTTGAGAGTCGGCTTCATCATTGCCTCGTCATGATGCTACGGACTAGCTCCACATCGTCGTCCGCACATCACGAACGCCCCCTCGGCCTCGGGGTGATAATCTATCTCAAGATCGGCTTCCTCAGCGCCGAGAGTCCTGAGCTTATATGACGATCGGCTTCATCAATGCCTCGTCATCATTCATTGGACCGGCTCATCACCGCCATCCATACGTCACGAATGGCCCCCAACACCGAAGTTTGTTATAGGGATTGGGCTCGCCATCCCTTCCTGGATGGTGACCATCGTCTCTATAGGATGACCAGCTTCATCACTGTCGTTGTCCCCGGTTCATGAAAGGCCCTCAGCCTTCGCGTGATTTCGTATCTCAAAGACCGGTCTTAGCCATTCCTTTACCGGATGGCGACCGTTGCATGGATTTTGGACCGGTCCCTCAGTGACGTCGTCCTCATATCTCGAGACCGGCTCCCAACGTCGAGGTACTGTTATAGCGACTGTCGCCTTCATATGACGCACGGTTAATCACCACTGTCATCCTCATGTCCAAACAGGCGTCCACCGCTTCGTCCTCATATTCAAACGGGCGTCCATCGCCTCGTCCTCAGATTCGGACCGGCTCGTCAGCGCCGACGTCCTCACCAGCAGATGGGCGTCCCCTCAGCAGATGGACAACGCTGCAGCTCCACACCCAGGCTGAAGGGTTCACCTCATTAGGATTTTTTCCCACAGGGTTTATTAGAATAGAAGCAAGGTAGAAGATGGAAATGAAACATCTTACTGAGAAAAAGATATTACAGCGTATTTATACAAGATGAAGTCTAACTGACTATAAGCAAACATAACCGAAGCCTAACAGAATGTAGTTACATCACCATACAAAGAAATATACGTGTAGTATTCATACACTATTCCTAACATGCCCCACTCAAACTGAGGGTGATTGAGTTGGAAATTTAATCACACTGAGTTTGTTTCTAAACTCAAGAAAAGTAGAGGCAGATAGAAGCTTGGTCAACACATATACAATTTGGTGGGAGGTTGGAATGTGAAAAACTTCAAGTTGTTTGAGATGGACTTTCTCTCGTACAAAGAAAGATCAATTTCCATGTGTTTTATGCGAGAGTGTAGAACAAGATTATGAGCTAGTTGAACTGTACTGAGATTGTCACCGTAGATTCTTGGAGTAATGAAAGGAGCTTGAAGTTCTTTGAGTAGAAATTGAACCCATAAAATTTCTGATGTAGTATCTGCTAGGCTTCTATATTCAGCTTCTGCTCAAGATCTGGCTACCCTCAGTTGTTTTCTAGACCACCAGGAAATGATATTAGGGCCTAGAAACATGCATGACCCAGAGGTAGACTCTTCCTATCTGTAGGATCTGATGTCCAGTCAACATCACAGAAAGTTGTGATAGGTAGAGGTGTTTTTGACAAGGGAAGAGGTTTGATAATTAGTCCATAAGTGATAGTTCTTGTAAGGGGTTAGCCATGAACTGACATACTTTATTCACAGCATAGCTAAGTTCAGGTCTAGTTAGGGTAGCATATTGCAAAATTCCAATAATAGATCTGTATTGAGAGAGATCAGGAAGCTGATCATTCCCTTCACCGGTGAGCTTGCAAGTACTCACCATTGGTGTTTTCACACCCTTGGAATCAGACATTCCAACTTTATGAAGAAGGTCTCTGATGTACTTTGTTTGTGAAAGATGCAGACAACCATTGGGTAGTTTCCTAACTTGGATGCCCAAAAAGAAGTCTATGTTCCCCAGATGTTTGAGAGAGAAGGAAGAATGTAAGGTTTGGATGATTTGTTGGATAACAGTAGAGTTATTGCCAATAACCAGAATATCATCAACATAGATTAGGATGTAGATTTGGATTCCAGACTTTAGGTATATAAGAAGAGAAGGATCACACTTGCTTTGTTTGAACTCATCATTGTACAAAACTGAAGTGAGCTTGTGAAACCAAGCTCTTCGAGCTTGTTTTAGGCCATATAAGGATTTATGGAGTCTGCAAACAAGTGAGGTGACCTTAGATTGAAAACCAAGGGGTTGAGACATGTATACCTTTTCCTCAAGGTCCCCATTTAGGAAAGCATTGTTGACATCAAGTTGTTGTATAGACCATTGATGAGAGACAGCCAATGTGAGAAGAATTCTGATAGTGACAGGTTTGACTAGTGGAGAAAATGTTTCTCCAAAGTCAAAACCAAACCTTTGATGAAATCCTTTGGCAACTAACCTTGCTTTGAACTTATTCACAGAACCATCAGGATTTTCTTTGGTTCTGATACCATATTAGAATAGAAGCAAGGTAGAAGATGGAAATGAAACATCTTACTGAGAAAGAGATATTACAGAGTATTTATACAAGATGCAGTCTAACTGACTATAAGCAAACATAACTGAAGCCTAACAGAATGTAGTTACATCACCATACAAAGAAATATATGTGTAATATTCATACACTAATCCTAACAGGGTTTTTCCTAATGAGGTTTTTAACGAGGCATCACCCCGTCGTGGATAAAAAGGTGTCACCCTCGGCCCATTATTAAAGAAACGCATTACTCTACTCCTTTTCACCTCATTACATGTGCCTCAAGGAGTGGGGGACGGGGGACTATATCGGCCTCCACGGGTTCCAAAAGATCCCAAGATAAACATGTTCAAAAATGCAACGAACACAAGCCAATGACAATGGTATCTCAACGTCCACAGTCATGTGGTCACCAGGCTTGTCACGGCGTCGCCTAGGCGTCGCCTAGTCGCCGACTAGGTGTCCTGGCGCTAGGGACAGCTCGCCAGAGTTACTCGCCTCGCCGGAAGAAGAAAAGGCGTGCCAGGCGTCGTCCAGGCGTGATGAAGGCGACAAGTCGGCGACTTCTTCCCAAGTCGAACAGAACCGGCCCGCAAAGCGCAAGCCCAGATTACCCAGATGCGAAATAAAATAGATTTTAGGAAACTAATTTTAGGAAACTAATTTGATTAATTAACTATAAAGCCCAGACTCCTTAATTATTAAACTTACGAAATACGATTATAAGAAGCGGACAACTTCCCACTTCCCAGAAATCCAGAAGCAGACGAAACACTCCAGGAAGAAGAGGTCTCGGCCGCCTCGTAGTCTCGCCCTCTCTGCCCTGTCCTTGGCTGAAGCAGACGACTTCCCAGTTCCCACTTTCCCAGGTTCAGCTCTCTAGTCGCTTCTCGATTTCTCGTCTCTTAGAGAGTTAGTCGTAGTTTGTGTTAGACTCTTACAGAAGTTTTTTATTATTTTTAATCAAGTTTTATAGTTATAACTTATACAGTTATACTCGTATATAATTGTATATAAATCAATACATATTATTGTTTATATTATACACATATAGTATTCTTACTTATTAATCAATTTTATACATATATAATCAATACATAATTACATAGTTATACGCATATAATAAATTATATATTTTAGTTGCATACATGTGTGCTCCTATGAAGCTACTGACTAATGACTAATGCGCTGTTGAGTTATTGTTTAATATTCATATTTTTAGAAAAATGTTATTATTACAATTTTCAGAGAAATATTAGTGAATGGGTTAAGTTTTTTAAATTTTAGGATTATTTATTATAATTTATAATTTATACAGTGTATATTGATTTATTATTAATTTTATATTGGTTGGGTGTATTACTGTATTGTTAAGTTTTCATTATTTTAAACTAATTTTGTATACATATTAGTTATGGCGGACGATGAAGGTGAACCCGTGTATGATCCATCTAAAGATCCTGCTAGAAGAGCGAAATCTGATGACCCAGGGTGGCACCATGGATTTTGGCCAGACTTGAACAATAAAGATCTCGTCCAATGTCAGCATTGTAATAAGCAAATGTGTTCTGGCATAAAGTGATTGAAGCAACATTTAGCAGGCGGATATGGAGATGTTGTTGTATGTCCTCATACGACAACAGAACTCATGAGGGAGATGCGAGAATATCTAATGAGAAAATCAAGAAAAAAACCGATCCACATTGAAGATGATGACGATCAAGATGATGTTGAAGTACCTTTGACTCAAATGGATACTTCAACTTCTCAACTGAGTTCTGGGACATCAACCAAGAGAAAAAATGATGCTTCACAATTCTTTAATGTTACACCAAAAATGCCCAAACAAAACAAGTCAATTGCCTCCATCATTCGCAAAACTCCCGAAGAGGTTGTTGATGAAAGACATACGAAAGGCCCCACCCAAACTACACTAGAACAATGCACAAAAAGCAAGGAGGAGAAAGAGAGGGTCTTCATGCACATTGTTGATTGTTTTTATGAAAACGGCATTCCTTTTAATGCAGCAAACTCCAGGAGTTATGAGATCATGGTGGAGTCAATTGGGCAGTTTGGACCAGGACTTAAACCTCCTAGCTATCATGAGTTGCGTGTACCACTTCTTGAAAAAGAAAAGAAAAATACAGAGAAGCTCAGAGAAAAACATGAACTTGCTTGGAAGGAATACGGGTGCACACTCATGTCTGATGGATGGTCTGACCGAAGGAATCGACACTTGATTAATTTCCTTGTCAATAGTCCAGAAGGTACTTTTTTCCTAGACTCGGTTGATGCATCAGGTGAATCTCAAGATGCAACATTGCTAGCAGGGTTGCTTGAGAAAAAAATTGAAGAAGTTGGAAAAGACAATGTAGTGCAAGTGGTGACAGACAACAGCTCTAACTATAAGGCTGCGGGAAAGCTTCTAGAGCACAAGATATCCATGCTTTATTGGACTCCATGCGCTGCACATTGTTTGGATTTGATGTTGGAGGATATCGGTAAATTAGCCGATTTCAAGCCCCACATTGAAAAAGCAAGACGTGTGACTACTTTCATTTATCGGCATACAAGAATCCTCCATTCAATGAGACAAAAGACGGGTGGGAAGGATCTTGTAAGACCTGGAGTTACTCGATTTGCAACAGCGTTTCTCACTTTGCAATCTCTATATAAACACAGAGAAGCATTGAGAAATCAATTTAGCGGTCTGGATTGGAGTAGATCTAAATTGGCTGCCACAGAAGTAGGAAAGAAGGTTAGTGAGATTGTGTTGTCTGTTAGATACTGGAGTGCAGTGGAAGATTGCATACGAGCTTCACAGCCACTTTTAATTGTCTTGAGGATAGTTGATGCTGATGAGAAACCGGCTATGCCAGAGCTTTCACTAGCCATGGATTGTGCCAAGAAAAAAATTTGCGAGTCATTTGAAAATAAGACTAGAGTTTTGAGAAGCCTAGTTCGGATCATTGAGACACTATGGGAAGTCCAGATGGAGGTCAAATTATACGGGGCAGCTTTGTTTTTAAATCCGTCTAAATATTTTGATCTCAAACTAACGGATCCCACATCAGCATCAAAGCAACGATCAATGTTTAACGATGTGCTTGAAAAGATGGTCACTGATGAAACATTGCAGGCCAAGATAAGTGATCAAGCGACAGATTATGACAAATTGAGAGGCAGTTTTGCAAAGCAGCTCGCGATTAGGCAACAAAAATCTAAGAGTCCTCGTAAGTGATACTTTTTATTATTTTTAAAATTTAGTTTAAATATTTTAAAAATTAAATAATATTTTATTTGTGATTAATCTATAGTTGATTGGTGGGATGCTTTTGGTGGACTCGCTGTTGAGCTGCAATCGTTCGCAAAATGCATAGTTAGTCTCTGTTGTACCTCTTCTGGCTGTGAGCGTAATTGGAGCACTTTTGAGTTTGTAAGTAATAGACTTACAATTTTGAATACTAACTACAATTTTTAAATTATACAAGATTTTAACTAATTAGATCAAAACATTTATCAAATATATTTTTTATCTTTATTTTAGATTCATACAAAAAGAAGAAGCAGGTTAGAGCATAAGCGGCTGAATGACTTGGTTTTTATTCAATATAATCGGAAGATAGCAACCAGATTTCAGAAGCGGCGTGAAGAAGGAACAAACTTCAACCCTTTAATATTTGAAGATTTCCAATGGGACAATGAATGGGTCAGCAATGAAGTTGTTCATCCTGGTGATGATCTTCTATGGAGTCAAGTTGATGAAGCCGTGGGTGCATCAAGCAATCTTGAGGGTCGTAATCTTCCTAGAACTAATAGCTCTCGTGGAGAACCGGTTTATTATCGACGTCGTGGTTCGAATTCTTCATTAAGGTTGATTGATGAAGACATGGACAATGAAGAAGAAGAAAGTTTTCCAAATGATGATGAAGATGTTGAAGATGACTATGGCCAAACACCACTCACTCCTACTCATGATGATGATGATCAAGGCGAAGGCCGTAGAGATGATTTAGTCCTTGATGATTTTTGAGAACTTAGTAGTTTGAACTTTGATCTTTACGCTGCTTATTTGAGATATACATTTTTAATCTTAATTCCCATTAATAAACCTTGTTTTTAATTATTAATTGTGGATTTCAATTCTAAGTTATATACATTTTAGTTAGTAATATATTTATATATTATACATAATATATAATTAAATATATAATTATGTATGTAAATATATAATTATATATATAATATATAATATAAAATTATAAATATATAATACACATATAGGCGACTAGTTGCCTAATTGTCGCCTAGGCGGGCGCCTTGTCGCCTAGGCGATATGGCGGTCAGCTGGCGTCGTGACTCGACTTACCGCCGTGACAAGTATGGTGGTCACCCTTCGGCCAAGCCGAAGCGCAAAGCAGGCATCGTCCTCAAAACCAATGACAATGGTATCTCAACGTCCACAGCCATGTGGTCACCCTTCGGCCAAGCCGAAGCGCAAAGCAGGACGCATATCGTCCTCAATGTCAAGGACACACATCGTCCTAAAGATCAAGGACACGTATCGTCCTCAAAGCCAAGGACACTCCTCGTTCTCAAGGCCAATGGCACGCATCGTCTCCGGGACAAGGACATTCATTGTCCATATCACGAACAAAACAAACGCATCACGAACGTCCGCAAGCGTAAGATCCATCAACTAAAGTCAAAGGCACAAGGGCAGGACATTCATCGTCCGCAGAACCAAGGGCGCACAATGTTCTCTGGTCCAGGACCCTCATCGTCCTCAAAGCCATTGATAACAAACTACGAGTGATTTCGCTTCGGCCTGAAGCGCCGAAAGCAATTGTAATGCCTCCTCGGCTGTGCAGGGGTCACACTCATCGTCCTCAAAATGAAGGACACTCTTCGTCCTCAAAATGAAGGACATTCATCGTCCTCAAAATGAAGGGCATTCATCGTCCTCAAAATGAAGGGCATTCATCGTCCTCAAAATGAAGGACATTCATCGTCCTCGAAAGGAAGGATAAAAGGCAGCCAACAACCATGACACCGCCTCACCCTCGAAATGAAGGACGTTCATGATGGCTCAATTATGGAACCCCTCGGTCAGAAACGTCGGAACTCCCAGGTAATCCTCCGAAGGCCAAAAGCATCAAGAATATAAGGATCTACTCCCTTTCACTTCGTTTACATCTCAGCTCAGAGAGTGGGGGATTCCTGATGGAGTATATGGGTCCAGACCATATGGCCATCTCATCTAAGAGGAGCATAGCTGTCACCCAGTGGGTCCTCCATCGGCCAGATGGCACCCCATCGGCCAAAGAAAGGTCAATCCAGAACACGCTCCAGAAGCCAAGGAGAAACCTTGTCCTCCCTCGGTCGTGCCTCCCTCGACCAGATGGCCCTCCATCGGCCGGATAGACATCAACTCAGAATATGGTCCGGGGGCCAGGAGAACCGGAGTGCCTCCCTCGGCCGGGTCTCCGTCAGCCAGGGCTCCTTCGGCCAGACGTTCGTCGGCCACAAAGAGCTCTCACAACTACACTCCTCATGTAATCAGCCCAATAGAGGCCTTATATTGTAATGGGCCTCCCAAGCCCAAGGCTTGGGAGGCCAACCCACTTTTCCCTATAACTACTCCCCTTGGAAGCCATGTAAAGGGTTCACAAATACATTTATTACAGCATTCATTGCACTTCTCTCTCTAGCTCTCACTTCTCTCTAAAGGGTTAATACTCTATCACTGCCCTTTCAATGAATTCCTCTTGATTCCAGAATACTCCTAGAAGCTCCACCCTCTAAAGGCAAGAAAGCGGTCTTCATTCAATATTGCCAACGCATTGGCAAGAAACAGACATCCCTCCAGCAATGTCCATAAACTCATATCCTTCTCAACAACACCCTCTAAGCTTGATATATCTATTCACTCAGCATACGACCGGCGTGATGTTAGAGTATTTGTCTGTAAGTTTTAGGAATTAAACTTCCTTGATTGAATGAGCCATACGACCAGAGTATAAATACAATTTGTACAGATAACTACAAGCTAGTACAGATCCTAAAAATTAGGATCTAGATAACTATGAGCTTATCTACAACTAACTAAGTCTATCCGACTCACTATGTACATCAATCTAATCAGGAAAAATAATGTAACATTTTTCTAATAATGTAACATTTTTCTAATAATGTAACATTTTTCTACACTCCCCCTCAAGTTGGTGAATATATATCATACATTCCCAACTTGCTTATAAGTAGCTCAAATATAGGTCTAAATAACCTTTTGGTGAAGATATCAGCTGTTTGATCTTTAGTGGATACAAATGGTGTGCAAATGATTCCAGCTTCAATCTTCTCCTTAATGAAATGTCTGTCCACTTCAATATGCTTAGTTCTATCATGTAGCACAGGGTTATGAGCAATGCTTATAGTAGCTTTATTATCACAATATAACTTCATAGGCAGCCCACTCTCCATCTTTAGTTCTGTGATTACTCGTTTGATCCAGAGTAACTCACATATTCCATTAGCCATAGCTCTGAATTCTGATTCTGCACTACTTTTAGCAACCACATTTTGTTTCTTACTTCTCCAGGTTACTAGATTTCCCCATACATAGGTGCAGTATCCAGAAGTAGATCTCCTATCAGATATTGAGCCAGCATAATCTGCATCAGTAAAAGCTTCAATTGTCCTATTATTTCCCTTTTTGAAAAACAATCCTTTCCCTGGACAGCTCTTCAGGTATCTCAGAATCCTGTAAGTAGCATCAAGATGTTCTTGGAGAGGATGATGCATAAACTGACTCACCATGCTTACTGCAAATGCAATATCTGGTCTTGTGTGTGCCAGATATATTAATTTTCCTACCAATCTTTGACATTGGTGAATATCAACTGGATTTCCCTCCTTGATATCTCCCAATTTCTGACTTGGGTCAATTGGAGTGTCTGCTGGTTTGCAGACACTCATTCCAGTTTCCTGTAGAAGATCTAGAACATATTTCCTTTGTGAGACAACAATACCCTTCTTTGATCTAGCTATCTCCATTCCTAGGAAAATTTTAAATTTCCTAGGTCTTTAATCTCAAATTCATGAGCAAGTTTGTCTTTCAATCTTTTAGTCTCTGTGTGATAATTTCCTGTGAGGATAATATCATCTACATGACAATTAAGATTGCAATCTCCCCCTTACCTGAAAACTTCATGAATAAAGTATGGTCAGCTTGAGCTTGATTAAATCCTTACATCTTTATGAACTTTGTGAATCTGTCAAACCAGGCTCTTGGAGACTGTTTAAGTCCATATAAAAGCCTTCTCTAATCTGCAAACTTTTAACCCAAACTTATTTTCAAACCCAGGAGGACGTTCCATGTACACTTCTTCTTCAAGTTTCCCATTTAAAAAAGCATTCTTTACATCCAGTTATTGTAATGGCCAGTCTAAATTGGCAGCTAGAGATAAAAGAATTCTTACAGTGTTCAACATTGCAATTGGTGCAAAGGTTTCTTTGTAATCAATTCCATAGGTCTGTGTGTACCCCTTGGCAACTACTCTTGCCTTATACCTCTCCAAACTTCCATCTGCCTTAAACTTGGGGGTGAAAATCCACCAGCAACCAACTGTAGGTTTATTTTTAGGTAACTCTACAAGCTTCCATGTCTGATTCTTTTCAAGAGCCTCCATCTCCTCCAAAACAGCTTTCTTCCACTCAGGTTTAGATAGAGCATCATGTATGGTTGGATGAATAGAAATAGAAGAGATATTGAAAGTAAAGGGTGCAAAGTCTGAGGTCAATTTAGAATAAGAAACATAGTTTGAGATGGGGTATTTAACACATGTTCTTCTCTCTTTTCTGAGAGCAATAGGAAGGTCAAAGTTGCTAAAAGTATTACCTTTTTCACTTCCTGACATTGAGGCAGAATCATGGACAGTTGTAGGTTCTTGGACTTTCTCTATTCTTTGATTTCTAACCCTTCTCTCATAAATTTTTCCAAAGAACTGACTTGTTTGTTGATCCTTTTCAATTGGTTCAGTTGGATTTACTTCATTATTTTTTATTTCTTGATCATTTTCAGGTGTACTGATATTTCTAAAGAAATTATCATCCAGATTAATACCAAGAAAATTAAGATTTTCATGAATATGTGGCATTATTGGAACATCTTCACTTAATTTCTCCCCCTGAAGATGAGAATCAAAAAAAAGGTTGTTCTTCCACAAAAACAGTATCCATAGTAACAACCATTGTTTTGGTTGTAGGATCAAAACATTTATACCCTTTTTGAGTGGCAGAAACACCTAGAAAAACACATTTTTTCCCTCTGGGATCAAACTTACTTGCAGATCTATCTGGATTTTTTATAAACACTGTGCAACCAAATAAAAAAAGGAAAGAAGTGTTGTAACATTTTTTAATAATGTAACATTTTTCTAATAATGTAACATTTTTCTACATTGTCCCACATCGGAAAGCTATAAAACAATAAACCACTATATAAGGCTTTGGTCTACTCCTCCTATCAGGTTGACCTTTTAGGATGGAACCCCAAATCCTAACAAGACCCATAGTGAAAATCACGTCGAAAATTGCATGGACTGACTGCTGCTTCATAACAAAGAAGCGCAGACAATTTAGTGAGTCATTTTGCTTTATTCCATCATATTCCCAAACCAAAACAAATAGCGAGTCTTTGGCTCCATTTCATTACGTAATAAATATTAAATAATAATAATGTTTAAGATATACAGGTTGCTTTCTATATATCCATAATTAAAGTTAACGTACATATATCTCTTATAAAAATAAAATAGAAAAAGCAAAAAATATGTTCGGCGAATCTAGACGCTCTATGCGGCCAATTAGGCGCTCTGCGCGGGCAACTAGGCGCCTTAGGCAACCGTCTAATTCACTAGGCGCCAAAAGAGTTAGTCGGGGCGCCTAAATTAAAATTAGGGCGCCTGGCCACAGCCCACAGTCTAGGCTGGGACGAGTTAAGCGCTTACGAGTTGGGCGTCTAGAGTGATTTTTAGAACAGTGGCACCAAATATCTTAAATCCCTTCTTAGACAAAATGGAGTATCACGTGCTAAAACTCAACAAGAACAAATGGTATCCTACGTCAAAAACAAAACCTTCACATTTCCAAGGAAGGATACTCTTGTAGAAATAGAACCTACATGAGTCCCAACAACACCAAAAACGAAACAAAAAAATAGCAAAATTCATGGAAAGAGAAAAAACATTTTCAAAAAGGAAAGTGGTAAACATGTCATAAAAAGTGGGAACTGGATGGTAGATAGGTTCAAATTAGTCAAGCGTAAATACATGCCTATTATTTGCAAAAATATACTCCTTGTCCCATGAAGGACCAACTTTTCGATTTAGTCATGCACCTGATCATGTTCTTAAACAAAAAGAATCAATCCAAACTAAAATACTGAAATTCCTCCTTATAACAAGTAGAAATATAAAAATAAACGTTCATCACGGTGTGATGTCTTTCCTATTCATGTTTAGATAGATTGAAGAAATTAAAATTAGATTAACTTACAACTTTTTGCGCTTTGCAATATGTGGGGCTACTCTCTTAATATGCTCTTCCCGTTTATCATGCAATAAAGGCCTTAAGTGTTTCACAAGTTTATGACAGTTTAGATGGCAACTGGTGCAAATACCATGCTCAATTTGAAAAAGCCTCTGCAAACAGAAAAGCGTTGCCTCAATTAAATGAAACACTACATTTGCCAGCATCATTGCTTCTGGTCATAGAAAAATGTTTAAGAATCAACACAAGAATTAAACTTTAACCTCACGAATGTATCTACGACTTGTTCGTAATCTGTATTCTTCATGACAGTCCAAACAGCAGAATAAATCCTCAAAGTATTCAGGCACCTTGGCATTGCTTTTCCTGGAATAATTTTGACCATAGGTTTAAATTAAAATTTTCTAAATTTCACTTATTTTAGTAGGGCAATATTGAACTGACTTGCAAGCTGATTGACAAAGCTTGCAAAGAGGTTCATCCTTGTTTGACCACCCCTGTGTAAATACTCTCTCTTTTTTATTGCTTCCACCAAGTCGGACACTCTTCCATGTGGCATTTGAGGGCAACGGATGGCTTATCTCATTCAATGGTGTAGTCCGCTTCTTGCTACGATCTTTCAGCAGTCCCTGTCATGAGTTGCAATGTTAGCAAAGAAGTTGAAAACTTGAAACCAAGTGGCTGAAAGATTCTATGGTCTAATTGTGAGAGGGAGTAAAGTGGAAAGGGGACAAACAATCTAGAAACCCATATTTTATAAAACTGAAATAAAAGTGAAAAAACAAATGTGTGGAAGGTAGAAAGAAAAAAACATGAAATACGCGAAGGTATTCCCCTGCAAGACTAGCTTGCCAAACAGCCTAAGGCTGCCCAACTCTAAAAGAATCTCTTAATGCCTCCCATCCTAAAGAAACTAGAAAGCCATTATTTATAACCTATGACACCATTTAAATAACGAAAAAATATAGTTAATAAGCAATTACTCCCCGTATCAAGCTAATCATGATCTGTTGCTAGAATCTTTCATTTAAATATGTGTCTCATTATGATTCTCTGATTTGCCTTGATTAGTTCTCTGATTTCTTTTCTTCTGTGAAGGTTTTCCTTGATTTCCTCCACCCCTACCATTTGCACCCACTTCAAAATAGCCTTGTCCCCAAGGCTGGACGTCAGACGGTCAGAGATTGCCACAAAAGATCAGAAATCAGCTTTATGCTCTTGCCTCTATCAAATAGCTTGAAGTAGGTTGCTTCATGTTATGTTGGGATAACAATACAAAGCCAAATTTCAAGCCGATAATAGGTTGTAGTTGAGTCTCTATTCCTTCATGCAACCTTTTCTGAAATGTTGGGCTTGTTGTGGAAGTGGAAAAACCATGAAAGATAATCACCTTTTGGAGTTGGTGGTGGTGGTGAGGGTGGTAACCATGACATTTGAGGTGGTGATGAAGATGTGGGTGGTGGAGGTGCTAATGTCAAAGACAGAATAGCAGGTGATGGAGGTGGAGATGCCGGTGTAAAAAATGGAATCAGTGGAGGTGGCGATATTGGTGTTGGTCGTGGAGGTTTCAACAATGAATCTATGAAAGCAATAATTATTATTTCGGCATTAGCAAATTCTACAGTTAAAGTATTGAACTGGCTAAACTATATCAAAACTTGAAAGGCCAGCCAATCATCTTTCAGTATTTGAAGGTATTAAACTAGGGCTTTTCATAGAAAAGGGTTGTAGTAAATCAAAATCGTGTACTGAACACCGGAAATGATGTATTGATACCAATAGAGCTTGATGTACCATTTATGCCCCCCTTGGAAAAGAATTTGATCCTTATATGATGATAATCATGATCTGTTGCTAGAATCTTTCACTTAAGCAAATCTGATTCATTATTATCCTTTGATTAATTCTCTGATTTGCCTTGACTGATTCTCGAATTTCCTTCCTTCCGTGGAGGTTTTCCTTTATTTTGTCTACCTCTACCAAATTGTTTGCAATGCAATAAATAGTTCAGAAGTGTGAAATTATGAGTCTAACCTAATAAAGGACCATGCATGCTGGACAATTACAAGTACCCATACCTCATTATCATAGTTATTGTTCTCAATCAAGCAGAACAACTCTGTACATAATGGGAGTTGTAATGGCTTCCCCATTAATTTCCTTTGTTGTATAGGCCTCAAGCTGTTCCACTCATCAGCGAATGATTTAAGAACATGGTAATATGCCGGGTCATCCTTGATACATTTGTAGACCTTATCCTCACTGTCCACAGGAAAAGACAGCAAATTCAGTTCCTCTTGTCGGAAGTT
Source organism: Cuscuta europaea (assembly GCA_945859875.1). Lineage (NCBI taxonomy): Eukaryota > Viridiplantae > Streptophyta > Magnoliopsida > Solanales > Convolvulaceae > Cuscuta > Cuscuta europaea. Next base: position 9,871,726 of record CAMAPE010000029.1, on the reverse strand, counting down.
CTCAAGAAGTGGCCTTGGTCTTGTGTCTCTCCCTGGAATGCAAGAGTATAGATGGATCCTTCCCGTGTAAGGGCTTACCTGAAAAGGGACCCACATCTCAGAAAATATGCCAACAATTTTAAGAGATGGAAGTAATAGAAATTATCACATATGCAGTAAATAGTGCACATTAACTAACTTATTATACCTCAAATCGCAGAGACTTGAGATGGATTGAGCTAATATTATTCAATTGAGTTTTCTTGGCAGATCCGCAATCACTGACCTTTGACAGATCCATGAGATCAACATTTAACTACATGGTCACAATTGCATTTCTATGTTACTTTCAGGCATAAATATGTGAATTGAGCAGACTCGTGTTCCAATTTTTTTTAAAAGATCACACCTCTTGTTCTTGATGGTACACACTGTCCTCTGAATCAGAACTATCAGAACCACACCACGATGCATCAATGTTGGTATTGGTAGTAGCTTGCTTTCCCAGGTTTGGAATAGCAACAACGTCAGAGCGTCAAGAATTAGGGACAAGATTCATTTCATATTAAATTAGCCAGAATTATTACCTCAAGGTTCTTTTCACAAGAAGATGATGGATATGCATAGCTCCCATTCTGCTCTTGATTACCATTAGTCATCATCTTATCTGATTCATTATAGCAGCCATTCTCATTTTCTGCTAGCTGTGAAAGAAGACTTTCACCATTTTCCCTCTCATATGGCTTCTCTTCAATTCCAGCAGTTCTTCCAAGGTAAGAAACAATATCAACCTGTAATGCATCAGGTGTGAAACAAACTAAAACTAAAGTATTATGAAGAACAAATATCATATACCCAGCAGAAATGGGAAACTATTAATATCACACAATGAGATTGAGAACAAAGCACAGGAACAATCATGACACTGCTGCACACAAACGTGAGAGAGTTAGGAAAGAAATCAGTTTCACAGCATTTGAGTAATTTTCCAGCATGCCAGGAGGCATAGAAGTCTCGCATTCTAAGGGTCAAAGGACAAACAATGCAAACTAATTTGTTGGTCTACCTCTATTTCCTGAACTGCATCATACTTCCCATTCATTGCAGATGAAACTCGATGCAAACTTTTGTTCAAGTTCTGCCAACGAACTTCATCCGAGGTATCCTGAGAAAAGAATATTATGACAAAAGTGCAAATTGAATCATAATAAACCCATGCCATGATTTTGTGTAACCCATAGAAAATTTAAATCCCAGCCGTGAGTGATGATTGTGAATCAATATTCAAATATTCAAATGTACATTTCTTTTCAAGCAACTACTCCCTCTGTTTTTCTATTGAGCCCATAAATATTTAACAGAGTAAAATAGTAGGGAGTGGTAAATGGTGTAGATAAATGAAAATAGCAAGAGAGCATAGATGAAAAAGTAGAAAAAGTCATAAATGGATGATGAAAAAACAGAAAAGAACAAAAGAGAAGATGAGACAGTAAGGTGGGATTTCTAAAAGGCTAAAGCCTAAAAGTGGAAATGCAGCAAGTATTAATAAGCTTCCTTAGAAGGAATCCTTCAAATGAGATATGAAGCATTTAAAAAAACTGAGGGAGTACTAAATATATATATTCATATTTAGGAAAATGTTTAGCTCTGAAATGGAGAGCACTCCAAGAGTGATATACAAGGTCCATAATTAACTCATTTTAGTCAATATTCTTTTTTGATGGAATAGGGATTGACATGATATCTCCAGTATGAAGTTTCAGGTGTATCAATGTATGCTGCTGAACTACATTGTACTTTACATGGGATCTATATTCCACGATACATAATTAGTAAACAGAGTCCTATCTTTTCAATTAAATGTCAAGTATTTAATTATAGAAGTGGCACCTTTGCACAAAAGATATATATGTTGACTGCATTCTTTTGCCCTTGTCTATGAGCTCTATCTTCAGCCTACAATCTCAAAATGTATAAAGATCAGGTTAAAGCTCAAGAGTCAAGACTTATGCAAATACTGAAAGCAATTGTGTTTTTTAAATGTGTATAACTAGGGACAATATCCATTTATGAACAATAACTCAACATATTGCAGCAAACATATTAGAAATACTAGTCCTGATGTGTGCATCATTGCATTGCATGATTGAAAAACAGGAAAACGAATAATTATGACTGGAAACACACGCAAGTTATTAAAGGGTGAAGAAAACGGATAAGGATAACTTCTGAAGGAGTTAGGACGTCTGCAAGAGAGTAAACGCAATGTATAATTAGCCATGGACGTGAATATAAAAACATTTTCAATTCCATTAGAACCCTAACAACATTGAAAAGACTGTAGGAGAAAAACTTAGAAGAACAAGGGTTAAATTTTAAAGGCCTTTAAGGAAGTGAGCACAATGTACTTATGTAGAAGTTATTATTGCGCAATGCTGAACAACACCGATGTATACACACACACACACACACACATATACTTATATTATACTCCGTATATATTAAGGCCATAAGAAATTGTATTCATCAACTAAATTATGCACAGAGGTAGTTCAAGGATGGGGGTTCATGTAGTTGCATAGAAAATATGAAGTTGGATCCGTTCAGGAGAAAAGGCAAACAAATACAAACAAGAAACAAAAACAGAACAAAATGTTAAAAGGATTTCTATTCAGATGCTTATGTTTCACTGAAGAAGCATAATAGCTGCACCTGTAGCATGTGTGCAGGTTGCTTTGGCAGTTCCAAAAAGACAACATTTTGAGCTGCTGACAGGTTTAGTCCTGAGCCACCGGCAAGTATTCCAATAATTGCAATCCTAACCTAGAAAAATTGAAAGAGCTACATTTATTTAACAAATATATCAATCACAAGTTAACCCAATATTATTTCCACGGTGATAAGTTAAATTATTAGACAACTATATTATTTCCACAGTGAAGGCGATTGGGAACACCACCTGCATGATGCGTATGCGCATCATTTTTCAGTAATCTATGAAATTTATAAATTGGCAGATTAACTTTCAAAGTTTAAAAATGGGTGAAATTTATAAACTAGTGGACCATTATTAAGTAAAGTTCTTCAGGCGATGTTCGGATTGACTCTGCATCAACTCAATTGATAGCATGATTACAAGAAAGGAATAACAACTGCATGAGACTTAAGAGAAAAGAATTCCTAGGCCAGTGATGGCCCTTATTTAAATTCTGCAGTTGATTCATATAGAACAACAAGAAAATGAAAGAATGTTTAAAACTATCCAGACCTCTTTTGAGTTTTGGAAGGATTGAATGGAAGACTGCCTTTCATAAGCGGGTGTATGCCCATCAATACGAACATAGCTTATTCCTCTCTCAGAAACAAATTCCTGTACAATTTCAGTGGGTTCAGTTTAAATGAAGAGAACTCGCTCTTAGCTCCAACGCAATACATTTTGGGAAAAGAAGTTTATAGTTGCATGAATGCATTGAGAAAAGTCAGGAAGGGTTTACCTGCACTCCATCAAGAACCTTATGATGGTGAGCAAATATTATCATCTTAAGAGAACAACAACTTGCACTAACTGTTTCCGCACCATCCATTTCTGCAATGACTGGATGTATGGAGAGCCATTCACGGAATCCTGACAGCTTTGCAATGCCAAGTGCCTGATCAGACAACTTTAAGGAACATTTTTTATCATCACTGTTGTCTGCAAGGGTTTGTAAATTAGTATTCATACCATAATGCATCATATTCTGAGTTCCATTCAAGAAAAAAGTAGAAAGTTTCACTGACAACTGTTTAAAGGAATAATGACATACATGTTAGTGAATGGACTGAAACACCCTTCATATAAATAGATAGAACTAACCTAGTCTCCCTCTCCTTATCGGTCATTCTCTCTTCCCAACGCCGTGATCTACCTTCCACAGCTGGTCACTTCCAGCGCGGCCCATCGCACCAGCAAATCCACCGCGGCAATTTGCACCAGCACCTTCAATGTTGACACACCTCCATGACCTCAACCATTCAACCGCCGCAATAAGCTTCTACATTGATCAGTCGGTCAGTCTTTACTTCTCGCTGAATTTCTGCATCGGTGGCGGCTGTGAGTTCAACATTGGCAGCGTTGAACTCAATCGGAGATGAGGTTCACCGATCCGGCGGATTTCAACTGATCTGGCAGCCATCAATGATCAGGGTGGCGACAGTAGGGCAACGACTGGGATTTCACGGTGGGCCGAGTTACGGAGCAGCGGCTACGATTTCTGGTGTGGCGGATTGGGAGCAGAGCTTAAGGCAGAGGGTGGGGAAGGGGGACGCGGGGAAGGGGTTGGGGGTGAGGGGCAGTGGTGGGGGCGGCAAGTCACTGGATGGCATCAGATGGGTCACTGAGGATAGGCCACTCAGGATAGGTACGGGGATTAGGGACGCGACATTGCAGTGTAGGAGCGAGTCACTGGGGTGGTGGGGTAGTTGTGAAGTGACACGGTGATCAAGTCAGTATGGGTAGTGGGGGAGGTGGGTAGGTCACTGGCTGGCGGTGGTCATTGGCCAGCGATTGTCACTAGCCAGAGGTGGTCACTATGGCCAGCGGAGGTCAATGACCATCAGTGGTCAATGGTCATTGTGGTAGGCAGTGGTCACTGTGACCGACGATAGTCACTATGGACAAAAGTGGCCACAGAGTATTAGGTGTGGTAATTAAGTAAAATGCATTTAGGAGTTCCCAAATTAGGTGTGGTCACTGTGACCGACAGTAGTGCTTATTTAGTCCAATTTTTGGAAACTAAAAAAGTCTTCTTTTTTTCCAAAACCTACTTCTTCCACTAACCTTTTCGGGGTGTCCCAAAAAAATCTTCCGATTTCCCTTTATGGAATGATTTGTGTGGCTAGTATTCATTTATCTTTTTCTTACTTAACAACAACGATACATTTCCACTTTATTGCCACTTTCTTAAGTGGCGTGCGGTGTGCCAAGTCAAACTGAGAAGAACTTTTTGGGATGGAGGGAGTAATATTCTTTTTAAAAAACTGTTTAGATCCTTTCATTTGTCTACTTGTACATATTTGTGATACAAACCAAGAAAAGAGTTTGGGGTCTTTCCTTTCATCCAGAAGGCCTAGCCACATGTGCACGATCGAACTAGCTCTAAATTCTTATATTCGGGAAGAACGGATCAAAGAATTGGACCAAGTCGAAGAGCAGACAAGCATGCTCAATGATGATACTCATATTACATAACGATGTACAACTGCGCCTGAAGAAGAGGAAATGAATGAAGGTAAGACTGTCCAAAAATGGTTTCTGGCCCAAAATTCATTAAAAGAAGCTCATGTTATAGTCTTGACCAAACCTATAGTCCTATTCGGCTATTCACACTATGTTTATTTTATTTACTTTTTGTTGCCAAATCAAAGACTTACTTAACATTCAGGTCTCTATATTAGATTATTAGTTAAAGACTGCGTTTGCATGAAGCATGCCACGTGTCCCTATAGTACTCTTAGTTTCAGCTTTACTTATTGAATACTTAGGCTTTGTTTGCAAACACTACTCACAAGTGCTTTTGAACTTTTTAAAGTGATTTGGGAAAAAGTGCTTAATAGTAAAAGTTGGTAGTGTTTGAGAAAAAAGTGATTTTGAAAAGTAAAAGTTGGTAGCATTTGGTAAAATAAGTGCTTTTTGTATAATAGTAAAAGTCAAAAGCAGAATCTAGCTTTTAGCTTTTAAGTATTAATTTAAGTAGAAGTTGTCACTTGAAAACACTCTTTTTAGCTTTTTTAAGCCAAAAGCTGGGAAGCGCTTTTATTTTAGTGTTTGCAAACAAAGCCTTACACCATAATATGTGTTTCTTTCAAAAGTGTTTTGATACTCTGAAGAATAATGTGGAAGTCAATTCGTTGCTCAAGAATCAAGATTTCCATCATAGGTCATGAGCAATTGGTTAAAGCACTAGCATGTCTGTCCTAACAGCAGCAATCCAAAGGAGGTGTACTCAAGTGGTTGAGGAGCATGAGGTATGAATGTGAGATTTCACCTTTATGGTCAGTATAAGGGGATCCATACCCCCTGTTATGTAGCCCACATCCCATTGGACATTTGGACCCTTGGGTTGGTGAGGAATCCCCTCTTCCAAGGCCCATTTATTAAAAAAGCACAACAGTTCGCAAAATCCATGAGCTACGACAAAGGCTCCCACCTACGGTGGGGTAAGGGGGGGTCGGATGTACGCAGTCTTACCCCTGTACTAAAGCACAGAGAGACTGTTTCCGGATGACCCATAGATGAAGTTAATGAATGAAAAGAAAAATAACTGTAACCTTATTGAAAAAATCAAACTGAATAGGGGAGATATAAGTAAAGAAAGATTTTAATTAAGCACAAATATACTCCAGAGATGAACACAAAAGACTTGGGAATTCAATGCCTTCACCTTCATCAGGGAGGTGCACTACACTATGATGAGCATCAGTTCCATTGCCATCATGTTGTGAGGCATTCCCGTCTGATGCTTCAGTAGAAGCCAGTGCGTAGGCAATATCTGATTTCTTTAACACCAACCTTACGATTTGGCGACGTTTGGGAGGCAACTGAACTAAAACATGCTCCTTCAAACGTCGTATCTGCAACATATAAATGAAAAAGAGAAAGAAAGCAGTGTTTTTAGCACAGTAACAAAAGCAAATGAAAACAAACACAGTTTAAAAAATGTGATTCAGTGATTGTTATAATGTTATTACAATGTCCTTGGTTTATTCCCTATCAATACAACTTTAATTATTAAAAGAAGGTGAGGAAAACACGAAAACCTTTGAGAGAGTGAGATAATAATGGGGAGGAAGTTTCTAGCACAGTAGGATTAAGTTAATATTACATGTCTAAAATGAAAGAGCAATACTCTCTCTGCCCCATTACATAAGTCCTACTTTCCTTTTTGGGTTGTCCCACAAATATTTTAACTTTCCTCTTATAAAGTCAACCCGCCTTTTAGAGTTTACAATTGGAATGTTGATGACAGTTTCTTTAAATACCAGCACAAAAAATGGGATTACCAAGCAAGTTAGGGCAGATGGACTGATGGAGTGTGTGATTTTGCATTTATCGGTACTACTGGTTATGTGAAGTTTTGACTAATTGGATTGAGATAAAAGACCGAAAAAGGAGGTTTTCAGTTTCAGATGTGAAGAAAATACAAATAGTGTTTAATGAATTAGAAATGTGCAGAAAGAAAAGTATCAATAACTCAAACTTTGAAGATTATAAAGCAAAAGCCCACCATAACAGTTTGCTTAAGCAACATATGTAATTCTTCCAAACGAATCCCCTTTGAGAAATCCTACAATGAAGAAAATACCATATCAATTTATCAACTTAAGGATGGAAGAAAATCACATCCCCAGGAAACTAGTACATTAATAAATCAGCAAACGGAAAGACCAATAAATTAAAGATCAAAATCCCCATTATGATGCCATGTGCCCATGTCAGTCATACAGAACAACTACAAATCAATTGAAAAGAAACTCAATGACAAATGTAGCATTTTGTACTAATGAGATACGGCTGAAGTACTCCAAAACTTACATAGAAAGCCTTCCCTTGGCAACCTTGAACAAGTTTGACTGAGCAGTAAGTCTTTGCAAAGTCATATTTAGTCTTTCCAAGTAAACCTGGCCTAGAATAAGAATGTGATGTGAAAAGAAATGAGTGTGGATAAAGAGTCATAATTTACAATAGATAAATGTATTTATGTATCAGAAAACAGAAAGTTACCATAGCATATTTATCTGATGAAATATGTCATAAGGCCTATAAGCACCTAGGAAAACATTCAACATGAACATAAGAATTGGATGTAAATTAAAAGTAAAATATTGACACTATATCCAATAAATGATATTGAGTAAGAAGATGGAAATAAGACAGCTTGAGTTTTCAGCAACCAGAGCTAAAATAGAACTATTAAAAACTCTGACAACCTTGACAAAGAAGGAGTCCCAGATAATAGAATTACACGCTTGATATTCATTGAGACATCAAGAACAGCTCTTATCTGCAAAATTTAAGAAAATTAAATGTTACACTAGAGAAAACATGCATGGTAATGGGATGTTAAACTGAATAATAATTTCAGAGCATGACAAAAACAATTGAAAGTCCAAATTGAAATAAATAATCAACGTAATACTACCTCCTTCCCCCTAAGATTGGTATAAGAGGAGGTGGTGCAGTTATCAAGAAAGTGAGTTTACGTGGTTGATATTGAATTCATAAAGTGAGAATAAAATAAGAATGATTTAGAACCACACAAACATTATCAAGTTTAGTATGAGACAATCGTAGTGGGGCGAACCAAATAGGACAGATGGGGTAATCTTAACGGGACAGAGAGCGTAGCTGTTAATCAAGAATACTGAGCCTTGCGATTTCAATTTATTCCGCTCAATATCCGTTTTAGATTTTGAGAATGCAACATACTCAAAATTCAGTATTGCTGATTGTGGAATGGTGTTGATGAATGGAAAAGATTATTTCCGGTGTTCCCAATTGCTAGCTCCTACTAATACAACCTCTGTCCCATAATGTAAGACGCATTTGAATTTGGCAAGAGTATTAAGAAAATAAAGGATAAAGTGATTGTTTACAATTCTAACCTCCAAAACGTAAGAAAAAGTAGGACAAGTCTACAAAATGTAAAAGATGAAATGATAGATAAAAGGATAAAGTGGGAAAGTAAAAATTTACTGGAGTTTAATTTAAAAAAGTGTTCATATTTTTGGGAAACCCCAAAAAGGAAAGTGTATCTTACAAAATGGGATAGGGGGGAGTATACGCCAAGCTTGCAATGCCTTTCTCGGTTGCAATACTCCTTAAAAACCAAGAGGCCCACTTTTCTTTTTAGTGCGCTATGGCCAAATTTCCCTTTCCTTATTCACGCGATGACAACTTATTACCTTAAATTTCAGATTTGCTCAATTGAGCTTTAAAGTTGGTCTGGATGAATTATTCCCATAATGTAAAAATAAGGTTCTGATCATGCTCCATATTGCGCATGTTGATTTTACACCATCAACATGAATGGAAGGGAAAGGAAGAGAAGAGAAAAGAAATGAATGGAAAACTGACGCCAACGCATTGCTTTGGTTTGGTAGAGTAAAACTAAAAAAGGAATGGCACAAATCCTAGTGCTCTTAATTTCCACTCTCAACTGAAGAACAATGAAAGGGAATGCTATTTAACTACCATTTTAACCTTGTCCCTAATGATAATGTAACTGAAGATAACAATGTAGTTTTATAGCAACAAACCACTTTAAGTCAGATATTTCCTACGTATTCTGACATTAACTCTCTTCAACCAAACAATTTTTTTCCCTATATTCATAAATATATCTCTTTTTTATCTCACCTACTTGCTCCCTCTCCATCTATTTCTTCTCTTCACCCAGAAACATCAATAATGAGACATGACTATAGAAAATGTTTCAACGTATCAACATCCCATGATATTTTCCAAGCATCTAAAAACCCTATGATTATGACGCTTTTGAAACTTCATCTCATAACTACTTCATAAGATGGTTGTGATATGAAAGGAATCCAACATAAAACTTTGCTATGGTACTTTCTTGTACAACTATACTTAAACGATGTTATAATGTTCACTAGTTTCAGATAATTAGCTGACAGGATAAAGTTCATGTATCTGACCTCATATAATTGGTAATAAAGTAATAATGTTGATGAAGGTAAATAAAATTGAGATTTGTGGGCCCCTCCCATATCTATAGCTAAACATTTCACATGCCATTTGAATTGTTAATTCCAGGGTTATGGCCTGTTTACTTTATTGCTGAACATGTAGTTATGTTTTGACATACTAATGATAATATAGCAACTCTCCCAACTCATTGGTGTTTCATTATATTTTAAATGCAAGTAAAGTAAAAACACATTACATTATTATGGTTTTTGGAACTTCGCCTCATTTTTCCTTCGCAAGAAGGTTTAGGCGTGAAAAGCATCCTGCGTAAAACTTTGCCTCTGTTTACACTTGCATGATTTTATACTGTTCACAATTATTAAACATTTAGTTGACACTATTACTTTCACGTCACTGCTTCAATACAGTTTGGTTTGGAGTGAACCTGTGAATGTGATGATAAAGGTAACAGTTGAAATTGATACACTACGCGCCTTTTTCTGTTCTTTTAATTCAAGACGTGGGACATCTTTATTTTTCTGTTAAACATGTAGTTAAGTTATTAATGCAAGTGGAGTAAGCATATTATATGGGTAAAGGTTACTTATTACCTGTATTGACGTCTTAAAGTGTGCCTTAGTAACCTAGGTCCATGCACCATCTAAACTTTAGATGTTCTTAAGCTATATTATAATTACTAGTTACTACATCCAAGATATTAATTTCCGCCGCCACCCAAACTTATACAGCCTATGTCAGCCCCTCCTGCAACTACCAACACACCACTGTCGGCGGAAATCTGCCGCAATCGTCATAAATTGCCACAAAAATGATATCATCGGCTGCCAAACCTCCACCTTCTGCCGGTACGAAAACCTCCTTTGTCACCAGCCCGATTTTCTCCTCCACCAATTAGACCACAGACTATCATCCATCGAGCCGCACGTGTTGTAAATCGTTCAGACCAGCGACACTGGTAGGAGGAGCTGTCAGACCACATCATTGGTCATCAGAGCACCTTCTTCGGTGCTTGCCAGATGACCTATGTCACCACTGTTTAGACATCTGTTGTCACTTGTCGTTGACTCCACTAACATTTCAATCATCATTTAATTTCTGTTGCAACTGGTTGCCAGACCTCCATTAACTAGAGTCAAGAAACTCTAGCAACCAGTTCAAGTAGCAACACTAGATGAACTTTATTCCAGGAATACAGGAAAATATGTCATTCTCAACTGAAGACATGTTATAGTCCTTACGAAATAAATGTAGTGTTGTGTTAACAACCCTACTATGACGTTGATTAAATAATTGTTTATGAAGCAATACACATTAAGCATAAGCTTATTAACATGAAGCTTGATAAGCAATGTTTAATAACTCATGAAGTAAAAATGTCCTGAGCTTGTTGTCCGTAATTGATTCTTTGTTAAGAGTTCGCATAATCTATCAAACTAGTTTGTAGTGGAAGCTTAATTGTAGCATCGCAATCTCATTAGTATGCCTTGGCGAGTTGGTAGAAGCACACTGCAGGTTTGTAGAGGAAGGTATTTTCTCCCTTCTGATAAGTGAAAGCTATAGGGAGACATACCTAAGGTGTTGGGTGACTTGGGTCCTAAGTTAAAGTGTAAGGGTAACAATCATTGAGGTACGAATTTTTTCCAGAGGATAAAGAGGCTACAATTCAACCATACCTCAAAATACAACTCTGTGCTAACATTTTTAAATACATCACATACAGTTTACAGATTTGGCTCCTCTGTTGGTAACATGGTAAGCTTATATTAGCAACAAATCAATCAAATTCATAAGAAACATTTCTTGAAGAAATTAACTTATAGAGCCGGTTCAAAAAATAATACATTGAATACAGTTACAGAACACAACCATTGAAAAAAATTGATAAGAGAATACATTAGTAATTATCAATTCTCTATATGTTGAGCCTACTATTAGTTCATGAAAGATGGTCTTATTACCTCTTCGGATTCATGCTTTTTCTTTGAACAACGAAGATGATGTGATTCATCAATGATTATGATACCCCATTTATGCTCTAAAATGCTCCTTCTTAAGCGCTTTAGCATTGTATATGAGATGACCACAAATCTTGGGAATCTGCTTAAATGTGAGGGGTTGTCTCGGTGACCAAAAACTGAAACAGAAAGACCAAATCAGTAGCATAAGAGATACACTTAATGCATGTTGCAAAATTGTGTTTTAATTGAATGCCCAGAACATTATCAACTGTGCAGTTGAAAGCACCAACAACTTAATGGAGGTTATAATGTATAAATGTGAGTATGTAACATAACTACTTTGTTTATATGTCAGTTATAGTGCTAGCAGTCTTAAAGATACATATCACTAGTTTTAAATCTCAAGGGGTATAACCTATTAAATGAACTGGTTCAAGAAGACATATTTCGTGGAACTGTTGAAGACAGAAAAAAAGCCTAGCATACTGGACTAACAAAGTTCACATGAATGTTGTTGTCAAAGAGCAAGGAATAAGTTTAACAAAGATAAGTAAGATTTATATCCATAAATCGCTCAACATTATAACTTATTGGTATTTTAATTTTCTAAATCTCCAACTTTTGCTCACGTCTAGGTCTTTAAGCTCACTGCAGACCCAATCACCCAAAAGAACGAGAATGGCCTAAAAACAAAAAGAAGTTGGGAATAAACCTTGCTCACCACATCTACACTAAGAAGCATATACGAATGGTGCGGTTAATCCTAATTCATCCAGAGCTCTGTCCAACTACCCCCTAGCCCTTCATGTCACCACAGTCCTCTTATACATTCCAAATGAATCACTACAGAATACATAAATGTAAAGTCGCCTTTTATAGTCATAAGTATAGGGGTAAGATTATGCCTTATAGGAGTGGGAAATTGAGGAAAAGTCGAAATGGAATTAACAAAGGCAGAGGTAAACACCCTGCTGCAAAACGGATTCGGCCAGTACAACACTAAGTATTCGAGACCATGAAGATGGACAATGCTTTTATTAGAACGCAAAGTAGACCAGAAGGACACGTGTGGACTCACATTGTGGCATGCCATTTCATCTGAACTAGGCTGTTTTTTTCACCCAAGAATAACTAGCAAACACATTGAACACTTTATACACTGAAATTGCGCCCAATATTATGACCTTCAACATTCTCCAACCCCAGAGCACATCCCAGGCAAAAACATATACAAATATATAAAAAAGTATGCTTTAAATGATACCAAGATGGATATCAGAAGGCAAACAAGAAATCCAATGCTCCAATTCTTCTGCCCATGAGTATCTCAAAATAGCTGGGCAAACAATGAGAGTTGGTCCTTCATTCATGAAACAACTTGCAATGGCAATGGCCTGAAAATGGAAACAAAGTGTCCATTGATGGCACACTCCCTCCAAAAGATTCTATATACATGGGCTATAGATTTTAAAGATCAACTATAATTCCAGTATTCCACAACAAACATCCTACTATTACGTCGCTTAAATGAGTCCCAATCATGAAACCTTAATACCTTTACCACAGTTGAGTGTGAATAAACTTCAATATTCATGTATAATCTAAACAAATAAGTCATAGAGTATTGACAATTTTAAAATTAAGAGTTTCTAATACAATCTACAAACTTTAAAATCAAATATGCAACTAAAATGTCATTCAAATTTCTCTAACTATAAAAAATGGATTATATTTTCATAATTTCATTGTTACCTGGAGGGTTTTGCCCAGCCCCATCTCATCAGCGATGAGACATCTACCGCCCCTCCTCAGCCCGAACCTTAGGCCCTCTAACTGAAATGGCAGCAGAGTGTCCAACAATGTTTTAGGAAGTCCGCTAATCAACTCATTGACCTTCTCATCCGCTAGATGCTCTGGCCTGCAAGGTGTCCATCTCCCAGGATTATCAGAATGTGAAAGTCTTTCAACTACATTGAGTGTTCCCCAAGGTATTTCTTCACACTCAACATCTTTACAACCCTTAATGGACCTTACCACTGCTTCATAATCTGTAAGCTTATACACGCAACCCGTTCCACCTCCGGTACTCTGAGTGTAGTGTGACGGAACAACCTAAGACAAAATCAGCAGACCTGAATCCTTTAAGATTTCAATAACTTCAAACAAGAGCAAAGTAGAAAACTATTACAGGAACTGGTTGTCAATACTCATAGACCAGGGAAATCTAGTGATATATGGAGTATATGATGTTCTTATGTTCCGAAAAACGTTATAGTGGTTATTTGGCACTGGAATTGCATTATTTAGCTTCCAAGCCTATAAAAATGAGCCTTTTATGGGATTAATTACAAACAGTTTAACACAAACATTCTTAACATCCTTCTTATATGTTGAGGACTGCGCTACACCGCTACTTGCACCCAATTCTTGATTGTGGATTTCTGGTATAGATTTTCTTGATTAATTTGTTGAATAATTGACCAATCCACAAGAGGCTAACATTAAGAGTTATGACACTTAACCTAGCATGTGAAATTGCAGATAATTATGACTACATAATATCCTATTTTTTCAGATTGTGAGGTCAGAGTTGGTACAGAGATCGTGACATCATGTAGTTGAATTATGAGGAAGAGCAATATCAGAGCAACCATCATAAAAATTAAGCCAACGTTTTGTACTATGAAGAATGGGCAAATCCCCAACAATTAATAGGCAATCCTTGAACATCGTGATTTTTTATTCAGAACTGTCTTCTCTCTAGTCAAGATTATTAAGAAAACATTGCAAAAATGTAAATTCAATTTTCTTCATGCAGAACAACATAAGAAAGGGGCGCAATAAATCGATTGTTACATATGAGAGCAATTCCGTAAGCTTCTCGAAACATGTTTCTTGGCCGGGGTAAGGAACACCCTCTAATGGCAGAGGAGTGACAGAGAACGAGTCGGGAGCGCAAATTTCAAGCCTTGCCCGGAATCTGTCGAGGGCGGGAGACGACGAGTCGGGCTTCGGAAGCGGGTTGGAAGCAGAAGCTGGATCGGGCTTGTAAAGAATGACATTAGATGGAGTGGATTTGGACGAACGTTTTGGACATTTCAGAAGCTTCCAAGCTTCTTGATTGGTTTTGCGCTTAGCCAAGGCTGATAGCCGGTTTGCTTCTGCCCGTTTTCTCTGCTCCTCCGTGATTTCCTCTTCATTCCCGATTTCCATTTTTATTGGCAAAACAGAGAATTACAGAGAGAGGGAACTATAGCACTAGTTTTTGAAAGGAGTCAGGCGGGGAGGCAGTAGTTAGTATACTGCCGTTCCTATTATAACTTAAACTAATATAATTAAGATAATAATACATATAAAATGTACTTATAATCAATTAACTCCTTTTTCGAACTATCAAAATCATCAGTCAATTTTGATACACCAAATACATAGCTTTCAAGTTGACAATGTTAATTACTACTCAGTAGTAAAAACGTAAACGTAAAATAAGTAAGGTTGAAGTTATTTTTCTATCTCATTTGATAAGATAGGAGTTACATTTTTATATAATTTGTTGAATATCACTATTTTAGATATGCTTCCACGACATGTTTTTTTTTCTTAATAAAATATTTTAAAT
This sequence comes from Cuscuta europaea, assembly GCA_945859875.1. NCBI lineage: Eukaryota > Viridiplantae > Streptophyta > Magnoliopsida > Solanales > Convolvulaceae > Cuscuta > Cuscuta europaea. The sequence goes on along the minus strand of CAMAPE010000029.1, from coordinate 9,856,458 downwards.
ATTTTTTTATAATTCGACAGACTTTGACAGTTTAGTCGTTTCAATGAAAATTTCACCAATGTCCGTCATTCAGACAATTTTGTGTTATCAATAGGGTCTTTAAGGTAAATGTGATTGAAATGTAAACAAATGTAGTGTTTCTTAAAACCTTGATTTTAAATTTATACTCTCTTCGTTCTTTATTAACTGTCTCGCATTCCTTTTTGGGATGTTTTTTATTATTTCTCTCTTTCTATTTTAGAAATGTTTTTGATAAAATACCTCCACTTTTATTACTTTCACCCCTCTTACTTTTTACAAACTACTTTATCTTTTCTACTTTATCATAACTTTACTTTACTTAATATACTATCTTTCTTACTTTATCATCACTTTATCACCACTTTACTCTTTTTAATATACTCCCTTTCCTACTTTATCATTTACCCTACACACTCTACATTTACCCTACTATTTTTCTATTAAAACCCGTGCCCAAGGCTAGCGGGACAGATAATAAAGAACGGAGGGAGTATCATTTACAAAAAAAATAAAATTTTGTAATATTTGTTCTTGGTCTTTGAAAGTTAGCAAAGGAGTGGGTAGCCTAAGTACAAATAATAAGTTTTAAAACTGTTTAGCTCAGAGAATTGTTTAAAAGAACAAAAAATAAAAAATTGAAAAAGTAAACTAAAAAAGTAATACTCCGTAATATCTAAGGACTGCACAAAACAAACACTATGGTGAAACGAACAACGAATATAGAAAATGAAAAAGCAAAATAAAAAAAAACAATAATATAATATCTAAGGATTGCACAAACAAAAACTTTGGGTAGGCTAAGAATTGTTTGAACTCAATCCAAACCATGATATTAATTACATTAATGGATGAATGTTCTCCGTTTTGTGAGTGATTTGGATACAATATCTTATTGGCAATGGTTTTTTAACACATGATTGAATTATATCCATCAAAGCAATATAAATACATATGTATTTGATATTTTTTATAAATTAACTATTATGTTGGTCCTTGCACTTTATTTGATGTGCAGACAAGGAAAAAATTCATGCTCCAAAACGAAGTTTGACAAATGGGAATGAAAAGCATAATTTCGCTCACAGAGAAGATAGTACCACAAAGATAAGAAAACTTGACTCTGGAAAAATTTACTTAAATGGTACGACACAAAGCAATTCTAATCATATCGGTGGAAAATTTCACCTATATGAACTCGCGGATGTAACTAATGGTATGTTATTTATAATAAAGATTTATGGAGCCTAAATTTAGATGCATGTACTTATCTTTGAACTTTATGTTATATATACTTTACTATCTATATGACATCACATTTCAATCAAATCAATTGCATTTTGAATTCTTTACCCTGCTATTATTCCTAATTTTTTAAAATTAAAGTATATAGAACAAAGATGAAGTTCTATTCCAAGATGGTTAAGTCAAGATGAGAGGCAAGATTCGTCTATAATAATCAACACTTATTCTGGAGTGAAGAAACTTGGAACATGAAAACACTTTTTAAGAAGTGTGTCACAAGAAAATTATTAGCATAGCAACGAAAAATTGCATTTACAGAAATTTCATGTCCGTAATACTACTAAAGGTATGTTTCCCCTAATAATGCATTTAATGGAATATAGAAAATGCTTATTTGTAATGATATCATTCACTTATTGTTATATCTTCTATTTATACAACAAATATTATACTCTGTATATATATGATTATTATTAGTACTTTACCTTTGTTGGTGCTATGCTATTATTATTACTTCTACTATTATGAATGTACATGCCACTAAAATTTTCTATGAATGTGATCCAAAGAAAATGATAGTAACAACACTACATCATGGCCACTTTCACCTTTCAGCAGTGATAACATGTCCTGTAGAATTCCACTCCATGAGATAGCAAACAGTTCGCACTATAACACTTTAATTTACAACTTTGAAAATATTTTATCAATACGATCAATGATTACATGGCTTATTTTATAACATTTACAGGGATCACTTTGCATCAAAAAGGAAAAAACCAATAACCAAGAAAACCCAAATGTAACATCGGTGTCCAATGATCGTGTAAAAATGGTGAAGCTTGGTGTTGGGAATCTTATTTTGAGAGGTATGATATAAATGGTGAAGCTTGGTGTTGGGAAGTTTATTTTGGGAAGGACCGCTTGATAGGAACTCCTGTCTGGCCAATGCCATTTCAGGCTTTTCGTGAAATTTTTTGATAAATTTTTTATCATGTTTTTCATGAAATTTAGTTTATTCACACAAAACTTCATATTAAAATTCGATCAGAAAGTCAATTAAATAAATTTGTGAAACATATTGCGCTTTATATATACATAAAGCACATTATATTTAAAATTTTATTGAACTGACTTCCAGATTTAATTTAAGATAATCCACACTTGATGAAAAATATGCTCATAAAATTTTATAAAAAAGTTCAACCGAGAAAAGCCCCAAATGCTCTTGGTCGGAAGGTGATTTCTGTGTGGACCGTCTCAGAAGATTATTTCTCAAGATCATAATCAAAGCGAAGCTTATCATATGGGATGAAGCTCCAATGACACACAAACATTGTTTTGAAGCTGTAGACAAGACACTAAAAGATTTACTTAGATTTCACAATCCCGATAGCTTGAAACTTCCGTTTGGAAGGAAACCTATCGTTTTTTGTGGTGATTTCAGGAAAATACTCCCAATCATACCAAAGGCATCTAGGCAAGAGGTTGTTCGTGATACTATTTGTTGGTCCAAAATAGGACGCTCGTAGGCTTTTAGGAAAGCTACGTACGACACTCAAGCAGGAAATGAGGAAAATACTACAAATAAGGAAAGAAGCTAAAAGTGTTTAGTTGCCAGAAATAGCATATCTCATTTGAAATCTGGACTTGCCTTTTATAGGTGATTTACAAATACTAACTGTCAAAGATACTAATGGCTAATTAATTACAACATTAATACAGAATTAAACACATAATTAATATCGCATTGATTGTTGGCCGTTACTCTTCCTGTCTGGCTGCCAAGTCGGCCTGGCTAGCAGGCAGAACGCTTGAGCTCCTCGGGCGGCAGGCTTCTGGTTGGGCCGGTAGGCAGGCTCCCCGTTGGGCTGAAAGGCAGGCTCTCCGCTGGGCTGGAGGACAAGCTCCTCGCTAGTCCGAAAGGCAGGGTCCCGGATGGGATGGTAGGCAGGCTCTCCGCTGGGCTGGAGGACAGGCTCCTCGCTAGTCCGAAAGGCAGGCTCCCGGGTGGGCCTGTAGGCAGGCTCTCCGCTGGGCTGGAAGGCAAGCTCTCCGCTGGCCGGGCTGGAAGGCAGGCTCCCCGCTGGGCTGGTCGACAGGCTCTCTTGGGCTTCCGCTCCTTGATTGGCTTGATCGGTTGGGCCGACTCGAGCTCTGGGTTGCTGGGCTTGGGCCTGCTGGTCTAAGTTCGGGGCCTGGGCCGGTTAGGCTTTGGGCCTAGTCCCATAACCCCATCACGAGTCCCCCACTCCCTTAGTCGAGTAGTAGAATCGGCTAAGAGGGAGTAGTTCAAGTCAGCTGCCAAGTAAAAGATATTCACATATCAGGGAGCCATAATTGTGGATTCTGTCAATCTCACAATTTATGGAGATTTCCAAATTTTGAATAAGACACCCAGCTTTAAAAGGCTCCAAATTAATTCCTTAGCGTTCTAGCATTTCAGCAGCAAGCTTTCTCCCAGGCTTCAGAATTCAGGTCAGCTTCAAAAAATCCCTGAAATTCATTATTATTATTTTATAAATTATTTCCGGACTTTATTTTATTTTTCCTTCCTTTTCTTTTCTTTCCTTTTCTTTTCTTTCCTTCCTTTTTCTTTCCTTCTTTTTTCTTTCCTTTTCTTTTATTTCCTTTCTTCTCTTTCCTCTCTCTCCTGCGACCTGCACGCGTCTTCCTCGCGTCGCCCTAGCCCCGCAGTCAACCAGGGTTGACTGCCATTTTTCTCCCGGTGGCTCCTGGGTCGACCTCTGTTGCGCTCAATCGATGCCTCGCACCATCACCGGCGACCGGCGTCTCACCTGCAGTCCAGCGGTTCTGGCCGGCGGGTCTGGACCCCCATGTCCGGCCGACCCAACCACCTCAGTCGGCGGTCTTCCACTCATGGTCAGCGTCAGGACTGGTAGCCCGGCGACCCCAGCGTCTCCCCTGCAGTCCAACGGATCTGGCCGACGGGTCTGGATCCCCCTGTCCGGCCGACCCAATCTCCTCAGTCGGCGGTCGTTCCACTCTCGGTCAGCGTCACAAGGGGACTGGTATCCCGGCGACCCCCAAGTCAGGTGGCACCCTTCTCTCAGGCGGCCAGGCTGTTTGCAGTCGTGATTCCTCCGCCGGACGGCATCCTCTAGGCTGCCTTCCCTGACGGCCGACTTCACCCAGATTTTTGAGCTGGCCGTGGCATCCCGTGCTGGTCGGTGGCTCCCTAGGGCGGCAGCACGCTGTTTGACGTCCAATGCCTAGCAATTGGCTATTGGCCTCCACCTAGGTCGGACGTCCACTCCATAGGGTTGGCGGCAGGCCGAAACTCAGCTGTCCTCCGTTGCACGGCAGATGCGAGGGCCTCCCATTGATGGTGACTGTCTTCCTGCTGGCTGGCTGAGCCCATCATCATTCTCGACCCTTCGTATTTTCATCTATTCTTATAACTCTTTTTGTATGTGTGCAGGCGTGCTCCTTTCAGTTCGATCATGCAAGAAGGTGGACGCTCTCCCCATGAAAACAGTGGTCATGTGGATGTGGGACTGTCGGCCAGCCTTGAAGCAGAGCGCGGGGAGGCCGCGAGACCCATGCGGGTCAGCCACGGACCTCGACCACGTATGCATGCGGGTGTTACTACCGAGCGACAAGCTAACATTCTCCCTCAGTTGGATCCCGCCAGACGGATTGTTACTTTTGAGGGACGACCCCTCAATGTTCCAGACAGAGCGTGCATCCAACTCGTGAACGTACCAGACTCTGACGATGATTCTGATACTCGGGTGGACTTGGATTCCTGGTGGGACCTTGATAGCAGTGGAATACCGGGCCTCCCTTCTCGTGTCACGGAAGAGGACCTCACCATAGCATACAGTCTGATTGGAAATAATTGTTTGTTGAAATCTCCGGTGGCTACTGACGTATTGAGCAATCCACCAACTCCCTATTTCGGGGTCCATATCCACTCATTGGAGTTAGGGATGGCTGTGCCACTGCACCCCTTCCTGGTTCGGTTCCTTCACTTTCTGGGTGTGGCACCAGGTCAATTGGCTCCGGTGGCTCACATGTTTGTTGCAGCTTTTGTGGCGCGATGTGAGGATGTGGGCCTCACACCCACGATTGATTTGTTTTTCAGCTGCTTCCAGTGGCGTGCTTCTAGCTTTTTCACCTCAGTCTCCCAGAGGCCGGTGAGCAAACTGTTTCGCTCGGGTTACCCCCGTTCAGAGAAGGGGTGGAAGAAGAGATGGATATGGGTGTCCGACCCCAACCTCCCGTCACCTCTGTCCCAGTGGGGTGAACGGGTTTGGAAGTGTGACCGGGTCGCTCTCTCCCTTGATCTCAAGTCCTTCGTCGAGATATTGTCCGCGGGCGGTCCCCACTCCATTAGCTCATATTTAGGTGATTGTCACCTCCCTCATCTATGTTCGCTACTTTGTATTTTATTCTGCTTATCCTCACATTTTTCTTCCGCAGCTGTGCGTGAGAAGCTCGTTGTTGAGGCAGAATCCGATGAAGAGGAGGAGCCTCAACAAGTCATCGTCCTTGCGGCTCTTACGGCTGCGAAGGGGAAAGAGCACGGAGCCCCCCTGACCATGCAACGCACGTTCCAAGAAGGGTGAGAGTTACCTTTGGGCCTCGTCCAACTACGCCAGTGCAGGAGAAGCACAAGGGTGGACTCGTCAACCTACTAGTCGAATTGGACGGGTCTGACGAGGAGGAGGAGGAGCCTTGCCCAGCCGTTGCTCATGTGGCCCCTGAGACTGTTGTGGGGAAAGAGCGCAGACCCTCCTCCCCGGGCCGAGGGGAACAAGTCTCGAAGAAGGCGAAGGTCGCCCCAGAGTTTCAGTCCGTTGAGCATGTACATGAGGGTGTAGATGAGAGGATGGCCGAGCGGATCAGCCATGACACCCAGCATACAGTTACTTATGTCTTCCCATCTTTGAGTGCCTAGATTTTGCATGAAGGCTTACCGGTCGTGGATTACGCTTTATCGATCCTCCCACCAAGCGACCTCGCCTGTATGACTTCCCAAGAGTTTCATCCCCTCCTGGAGGGTTCTATCCGGTCACATATTGAGGTAGGTTGATCACGTCTTGACATAGATTGTGTTTATCCCTGAACCCCATCACATTTTCGTTTGTCTATTTTGCAGGGGCTCGCCAAGACCATCAGGGCACTCCACGCGGCCAATCATTCTCAGGCCAGGCTTCAGCGTGAGGCTGACGAAGCTAGGGCTGCCCTGCGGACCAGCCAGAAAGCCTTCTCCGAGCTACAGTCCTCGCGTGCACAAGAATGTGAAGAAGCGGCCAAACAAGGAGCCAAGAAAGCGCTCTCCGAGTTCCAAGAAAGCCCACTTGAATGCTATGTGTTTCGAATGGATGTTTGATTTTGAATTCATATGTCTCCTTTTATCTACTTTGCATTACGAATACTTAGCAATTTATTCGGGGATCCGGCTTCTCTAACCTCTCGGGAGCAGTTAGGCTGGCGTGGCCGAGCCTATCCGTGGCCCTCCTGGTTGGATAGAAGTGATCTCTTCACTATTGATATGGAATCAACAAGTATGCGACTTGTTCAGCAGCATGGTCGGACATTGAACCTACGAGGAGGACCCTTAGGTCAGTATGCTGAACGTTCATGACTCGGGGGTCAGTCCTACTGTCACTTTAACCCGTCCAGTTTGCCCGGACTTGGGGAATAATCTAGTTACTCCCACAGGGATAGCTGAACAACAGGGGCGGACCCTGCATGATCCACCAGAACGGACCCGCACCGCTAACTCGGGGATGGCGAGAGTGCGATCTTCTTGGCCAGCGATGTTAGGCGGCGAGCACTCGAAAGGACCCGGAGGTCAGCATCCTGAGAACCCTCGACCCGGAGGTCGGCCCTACTGTCGCCTTGACTGTCGCGGCTAGCTCTTTACTTTAGAAAATTGCTCGAATTCTCGAAAATCGCTTGGCTATTTTCAGTTCAAGAGCCTGGCCGATGTCGGCCAAACACCGAGGGGGGGGCATAATACCTCCTTTTTTTCTTTTTTCTTTTTTTGCCACCGCTCTTTATTGCTAAATGAGGTCGGACCTCTTTTGAAGACAAAATATCGCTAGCAAAGTATATTGAATTCATGATGTGGGCGGACCACATGAAGAATTACAAATTGTAATCCCGTGCTCGGAGCCCAGGAGTTTACAAAGAAAAGTAAAACGTTGATTTTCTACTGGTAAAACTTCATCAGGTGCTCGGCATTCCAGACGCAATCTACTAGCCGGCATGTTGTTGTCTTCAACTTGTATGTTCCAGGGCCGATCACGGCGTCAACCACGTAAGGGCCTTCCCACTTGATGGAAAGCTTACCTCCCTCTGTCGGCTTGCTCGCCTTCCTACGCCTCAAGACGTAATCACCGACGTCAAAACTCCGGGGCCGGGCTCGGCTGTCCTAGTACGCCTTGACTTGCTGTCGATAGTTTTACGATTGAGAAAAGGGTCAAATAAGGCCTTCTACTATTATGAAATAGTCACATAAGGTCATGCACTCAATAAAGTGTCATATAAGTATCTCTACTTGTATAAAGCAATCAAATGAGGCCTAACGGCTTATTTAACACCTCCTAATCCCAATTTTTGCTTACATGTTAATTTTTTGACCTGTATTTCAACCAATCTTAGTTAAATATTCAACATATGCCGTATAATGTATTCTAAAAAGATGGTCAGAAGTACGTTGAAACTAGGATTACGAGATATTAAATAGGTCATTAGGACTCATTTGATTGCTTTTTACAAATAGATGTACTTATATAACACTTTATTGAGTACATGGCCTTATGTGACTATTTCATAATAGTAGAAGGCCTTATTTGACCCTTTTCTCTTTTCCGCTTTGATGAAGGCACAGTCTCTTCTTTCCTCAATGAGGTGGAGCTCGGCTCGGAGCCTCTCCTCATTGCTGGCTGGTTCAAACTCTTCCACTCGTCGGCTGGGGACTACGACCTCGAACGGTGCCCTCGCCTCAAAGCCATAACACAAGGCAAAGGGGGTCTCTCCGGTTGCCTTCTTTGGGGTTGTTCTGAAGGTCCAGAGTATATTGTTCAACTCCTCCACTCAGGCAGTCCCGAGAGCCTCCAATTTCTTTTGCAGCCCATCGACGATCATCCAGTTGGTGTTCTCCACCTGTCCATTTGCTCGAGGGTAGCAGACTGCAACTCGGCTAGATTCTACGCCCTACTCTGCGCAGAATTGCCGGAAGGCTTCGCAGTCAAACTACCTTCCGTTGTCGGAGATTATTTGGAGGGGAACCCCAAACCAGCAAAAAATATTCTTCCATATGAATTTCTTACATTGAAGATGTGTGATGCTGGCGAGCGGCTCGGCCTCCACCCACTTCGTAAAATAGTCCACTGCGACGATGACAAACTTTCGGTTTCCCGACCCGGTTGGCAGGGGACCGACCAGGTCAATGCCCCATCTTGTGAATGGAAGGGCGGTGCTGATCGGTGTGTACATCGTTGCTGGCTGGCCAGGGCTCTTCTGGAATTTTTGACATGTCTCACATTTCCTTGCATAGTCGGCGCAATCCTTCATTATTGTCGGCCAAAAGTACCCCTGGAGGATGACCTTCCTAGCTATCATGCATGCCCCCTGGCGGGCGGAGCACACGCCCCCATGGAGTTTGGAGACGATCATGTCATCCTCATGTGGGCGCAAACACTTTAGCAGTGTCCCATTGTAGGACGTCTTGTATAGCTTCCCATCCAAGACAACGTAGCCCGGAACCCGTTGTCGGACTAGCCTTGCTTCCTCTTCTTTATCGGGGAGCGTCCCGTCGGCTATGTGGCGCAGGAGGTCTTCCACCCAGCACCAGGCGACCGGTTGCAGGGGAAGGACCTCGATGGCCGGTGATGCTGCTATACTTGAGGTCGTCATCTCTTCAATACGTGCGATTTTTGAAATGTGTTCAGGCAACCCTTGGGATAGCTTTGAGAGGAGGTATGCATCCGAGTTTTGATTTCTCGGGATGCAGATCAACTCTGCTTGCTTGAACAACCCGAGTAACTCTCAAACGGCATCTCAGTACTTCATCATTCTTTCTTCCTTCGCTTCGAACTCACCTTTGACCTGGGAAACCACCAGGCGGGAGTCACATTTCACCGTTATCCACTCTGCTCCCATGGCAGCTGCCAGTCGTAGCCCAGATAGTAGGGCCTCGTACTCCACCTCATTGTTGGAGACTTTGAAAAGATAGTGGTAGGCATAATAGGCTTGGAATCCCTTAGGTGAGATGAGGACGATTCCGCCCCCGCATCCCTTGGCTCCTGCCGACCCATCAGTCGCTAAAGTCCACCATTGTTCATTGCTCTCTTGTTGCCTCTCTTCCACCTCTCGGGCCGTGCATTCCACAATGAAATCAGCCAGAGCCTGGCCTTTGATGGACGTCCGAGGCTGGAAGTCAACCTCATATTGGTTGAGGAGCATCAACCACTTCACTACCCGGGTTGTGCCGGGCGCCCTCAGAGTGGCACCTAGAGGTTGGTCCGACAGGATTCTAATCGGGTGCGCTTGGAAGTATTGTGTCAACTTCTTGGCGGTGATGTAGGCGACATATATTGTCTTCTCGAGCGAGGTGTACCGGAGCTCAGCATTCTGGAGGGTCTTGCTTACATAGTAGACGGGATGCTGAACGCTTTCCTCCTCACGAACCAGCACGGAACTGATTGCGCCTTGGGAAACCCCAAGATAAAGGATTAACGTCTCCCCCCTCTCCGGCTTGCTGAGTAAAGGCTCAGAGAGGAGGTACTTCTTCAGGTCGTCGAAGGCTCGCTGACACTCATCATTCTAAACAAAACCATTTTGTTTCTTTAGGACCTGGAAGAAGGGTAAGGACTTCTTGGCGGACTTGGACATGAAGCATCCAAGGGCTGCTAGCCGGCCGGTGAGAATCTGGTCTTCTTTCACCGACCTTGGGGGTTCCATGTCAAGTATTTCCCTTACCTTCTCGGGATTTGGCTCAATCCCCCTCCGTGTGACCTTGTACCCCAGGAACTTGCCTCCCTGGACGGCAAAGGTACACTTCTTTGGGCTCAGGCGCAGTAGGACTGCCTTCATGATCCCGAAGATCTCTGCCAAGTCATATGCATGATCGGATGCCCGGGTGCTCTTGACGATCATGTCGTCAACGTAAGCCTCCATGTTCATTCTGAGTACCTTCCGGAATACCTTGGCCACCATCCTCGTGTATGTCGCCCCAGAATTTTTCAGCCCGAAGGCCATGACAAGATAACAAAAAAATCTCTCTGGGGTGATGAACGAGGTCTTCTCCGCATCGTCTTCATGCATGAAAATCTGATGGTATCCTCGAAAAGTGTCCATGAAGCTAAGGAGCTCACATCTGGTTGTCCCATTGACTAGTTGGTCGATGTTAGGCAATGGGAATGGATCCATCGGACATGCCTTGTTAAGATCGGTGTAGTCAACACAAATCCTCCAGGTTGGCGGCTTCGGGGCCAGGACCACGTTTGCCAGCCAGACCGGGTACAAGACCTCCCGAATATGCTTGATACTCAGGAGCATGTTGACCTCCTTCTTCACGAATTCCCTCCTCTTGATTAAGAGGTGTCTCCTCTTCTGCTGGACGGGCTTCGTTGTTGGGTCGACCGCCAGCCGATGGACAATGATGCTTCGGTCGAGGCCGGACATGTTCTCCGGTCCCCATGCAAAGACAACGCTAAAAAGGACAAGGACCTGGATGATCTTCTCCGTCAAGCCAGTCGAGAGCCATGTCCCGATCTTGACCTTCCGCTCCGGCCTCTCGGGGTCAATTTGGATTTCCTCCACTTCTGAGGTGGGTTCAGCGTGGAGCTGACCCTCCTCATACTTCACGGCTTTGTTGTTGATGGTGTGGACCCTCAAGTCTTTCTGACCGATTTGTTTGCAAGCTTTCAGATAGCAGCTCATCGCCATCCGCTGGTCTCCCCTGGCAACCCCGACACCATTCGGAGTGGGGAACTTCATGCATAGGTGCTCCTGGGATATCACACATCTGAGGTCTTCCAAGGCCGGCCTACCCATGATGATCTTATGCGCACAAGTTAGGCATACAACGATAAACTCGATGTCTAACTTGGATACGCAGGGCTCAGAGCCCACCATCACGGGGAGGACTATGCTGCCTTCCGACTCAATGGAGTCCCCGGTGAAGCCCGAGAGAGGGGTTCTCACTGGGATCAAGTCCTTTCGGTCCAAGCCGATACCCTGGAAGGTGTCATAGTACATGACGTTAACAGAGCTCCCATTGTCCACCAGGGCTCGGTGGACGATCGTGTTGTTGATTTGGACCTTGATCACCAAGGCATCCCTGTGTGGTGGAGGCATCGGTGGCAAATCTGCGTCGGTGAAGAAGATGGGATCCCTCTTCACCCTCTTGTCGGCGGCAGCCCTGGTTATCTCCCCGACGTACAAGGCTCGGGCCCACTGCTTCTGTTCTCCAGATGTGTCGCCTCCCTAGGGTCCCCCAAATATGAACGAACATCGATGGTACTTCCAGGAGCCGTTCCCTAGGTCAGCATCGTCTTCCTCGGACAAGGCATCGAGCTCTCACTTCTTGGCAGGCTGTTTCTCATTTGACGTGGTAGCTTGGTCGGACCCCTGCCACGTCAGGCTCCTCTTCTGCGGGATGCCTCCTTGTTTGCCAACGAATTGGCCCATGTACCTTTTCTAGACGAGTTCCTCAATTTTCAATCGGAGAATGACACAATCATCTGTATCATGCCCTGCTCTCCGATGGAATCGACAATATTGGTCGTGGTTGCGCTTGGCGGTCACCACATCACACTCCTCCGGAAAGTCGATTAAACTTTGCTCCTCCGCATAGTCGAGGATGGCCCTGACCAGCTGAGCAAGTGGAGTCAATTGCTTGACGGGCAGGAGCGGTCCGCTCAGGACGTCCGCCTTGCCCTTGCCTTTCCTTTTGTTACCTTTGTACTTGTTGTTTTTGCTGCCGGCTTTGCCGTCAGCTTTCTCAGCACCCGAACCAGCTTCCTTCTTCTTCTCTTCTTTTGTGCCTTCTTCCTCATCTCTTTTCCTCTGCAAGGCGTCCTCCGCCTCGGCTTGGCGGTCGGCACGGCCGAGCGCGTCCTCGTACGAGGTAGGGGGACTTCTGACGAAATCTTTGTAAAGCTCGCCTGACCGGATAGAGTTTGTGAGCATGGCCACCCTGATCCTGTCATCAAGGCCCTGAACCTTGACTGACTCGGTCCTCCACCTCGCTAAGAAGGTCGACAATGATTCCTTCTTCCCTTGTTTTGGGCTGAACAGGTGGCTAAAGTTCTTCTTGATGTCTTGGGAGCTCGCGAACCTCAAAAGAAAGCGCTGAGCCAACTCACAAAAATTCGTAATACTCCCATCGGGTAGAGAGTCGTACCATTCACGAGTCGGGCCATCCAAAGTGGCAGAGAAACCGCGGCATCGGATGGCATCTTTGTGCCCCATCATCACCATGTAGGAAAGGTACCGAGATACATGATGTTGGGGGTCAGAAGCGCCCTTGTATGATTCAATGGCGCAGAGCTTTTAACCCCTCGGCAACGACGCATCCATAACCGCCCGGGTGAAAGGTTCGGGTATCCGGAGGTCGGCCGTGTAGGGCTCCCCCGACGACCCTTCTTCTCAACTCGTCAAGGCACTGTCATAGATCTTCCACCTCGGCCGGCGGTGGGTTCCCCCGGACAGCCACAGCACGGGGCTGGGCACGTCCAGCGTCGCCTCCATGTCGCCTGTGCGTGTGAGGTTGGGCCCCCACATTTTGCCTTTCCATGGAGCCAGTTCGGCTTCTCGCTCAGTGAGAGTGGCGAGAGGACTCACCTCCTTCCATCTGCATTGAGCGCCCCTGCTGGGTGCCCCTCCCCGCCCGCCGATGGGGTCGGCTAAGCTGCTGGGAGACTTCTTCCCTCCTGTTTTGGTTGGATCCAGAGCGTCGCTCGTCACGCCGCCTGGAGGACACCTCCACATCTGTCGACGTCTGTTGACGGGCAGGCTCACCCACGTTTCTGCCAGACACCATCTGTTGGAAACCTTGAGCCAAGGCCCCCAGAACCCGAGTCACCTCCTGTAGGGCTTCCACCCCGGCATTGAGTCGAGCCGGGTCCATGCGCGGAGCATGACGTCGCCCCCCCCCGGCTGTGGACCGAGCGCTCACCTTGGGTGTGGTTGAGCGTCGCCCTCAGGTCGTCGTGGCCTGACAATTGGTTCCGAAGGTCGCCTTGGCGTGCCGCCCTCCTGTCCATGGTTGTCGAGGGCACGCTGGCGGCCAGACCGGGTGGATTCCTCGGTGTGGACTGAGACATGGTCACGTCGAGACGAGATTCCAGCCATCTTCCTGTGCGATTCCTACTCAAGTGATGTGAGAGACAATAGAGGCTCTCAATGAAAGCACCAATGTTGGTCCAAAATAGGACGCTCGTAGGCTTTTAGGAAAGCTACGTACGACACTCAAGCAGGAAATCAGGAAAATAATGCAAATAAGGAAAGAAGCTAAAAGTGTTTAGTTGCCAGAAATAATATATCTCATTTGAAATCCGGACTTGCCTTTTATAGGCGATTTACAAATAGTAATTGTCAGAGATACTAATGGCTAATTAATTACAACATTAATACAGAATTAAACACATAATTAATTGCGCATTGAGTGTTGGTCGTTACTCTTCCTGGATGGCTGGCAGGTCGGCCTGGCTAGCAAGCAAGATGCTTGTGCTCCTCGGGCGGCAGGCTTCCGGTTGGGCCGGCAGACAGGCTCCCCGTTGGGCTGGAAGGCAGGCTCTCTGCTGGGCTGGAGGAGAGGCTCCTCGCTAGTCCGAAAGGCAGGCTCCCGGTTGGGCCGGTATGCAGGCTCTCCGCTGGGCTGGAGGACAGGCTCCTTGCTACTTCGAAAGGCAGGCTCCCGGTTGGGCCGGTAGGCAGACTCTCCGCTTGGCTGGAAGGCAGGCTCCCCGTTGGTCGGGCTGGAAGGCAGGCTCCCCGCTGGGCTGGTCGACAGACTCTCTTGGGCTTCCGCTCCTTGATTGGCCCGATCGGTTGGGCCGACTCGAGCTCTGGGTTGCTGGGCTTGGGCCTGCTGGTCTAAGTTCGGAGCCTGGGCCGGTTAGGCTTTGGGCCTAGTCCCATATCCCCATCACTATTAATGCCTCATATATTTGTAGACATTGTCAAGTTCTCACTTTAACAAAAAACATGAGGCTGCAGTGTCGTTCTTCGCATTGTAATATTGAGGAATTGAAAAGATTCTCAGATTTGATGCTCAAAATAGGAGATGGAAATATTGGGCCTGCCGAAGATGGAGAGGTCGCCATTGATATACCTGATGATATGCTTATTACCACCTCAGGGGATCATATTGCCTCAATATTTGCTAGCATTTATCCGTCATTTCTGGAAAATATGACCGATCCATCATATTTTCAGCAAAGAGCTATTTTGACACCCACAAATGATGTTGTAGAGCTTATAAATAATTATATGATTTCATTGATGCCTGGAGAAATGAGGACATATTTGAGTCTTGACTACCCATGCTCGCTTGAATGAAACATTGGCACTGAATCCGATGAAGTGCATAGTCAAGAGTTTCTAAACACCATCAATGTATCATGAATATCGAACCATAAATTGGGACTAAATGTTGGTGTTCCCATTATGTTAATGAGAAACATTGACCAGTCATCTGGCTCATGCAACTGAACTCGCCTGGTTATTACTCGGTTAGGTAAATTTGTTTTGGAGGCGAAGGTTATAACCATAAAAAGTATTGGTCAAAAGGTTTTGATTCCACGACTATCATTGGTCCCGTCAGATAGCAGAATTCCTTTCAAATTTCAGCGCAGGCTATTTCCAATAATTGTTTCATTGGTCATGACGATAAAGAAAAGTCAAAGACAATCTTTGGATCAAGTTCCAAAATCTGTCTTTACGCACGGTCAATTGTATGTGGTCATGTTAAGGGTTACCTCAAGAAGTGAGTTGAAGATTCTTATATGTGATGACGAGGGTCACCTTATCAATAACACGAATAATGTGGTATATAAAGAAGTTTTTCAAAATTTGCGAAACTGTTTTTTCATTGTCAACATATATGACCATTGCTCTATCTTATAAATTTTAATGAGACATAGAGCTCATTGATTTTTCACGTAGAACTTATGGTTACCCATTATCATTTATTTTAATTTTCTTTTCATTTTTTCACACGGTTCAAATTTTCTTACTACTACAACTATGTATATAATAAAAGTTACAACATATAAACTCTATTTTTTTATTTGTCAAAATTAACACATAATATACCATGATAAAACATAATTTTAAATAAGTTATTATCCAATTCTAGATATACCACGTGCATCGCACGGGTACTTTGTCTAGTGTATATATACAACCAGTTTTTTTGTAATTTGTTTACTCTCCCAAACTCTTTTTGACTCCCCGGCTCACATTCTTTATTTCATTTTCTTTTATATTTATATATATTCTCGAGTTTCAATTGATAAGAGTATTTAAAATTAATTCTTATGAACTCAAAAAAAATGGATGACAATTTGAATAAAAAAAACAGACATTTTCCTCTTCATGGTAGTTTTTTAAAATTGATTTATTACCAATTGTTCGAAAAAATTATAAAATGAGTTTTAACCTCTTTGTTGATCTAATATTTGACTAATTGATGCACTCAGTGGTGTATCCAGGGTGGGGTGGGGGGCAGCTGCCCCCACCCAACCCCTATATATATTTAAAAATTCAATTATGCATATATTTTTGTGCTGAATATACAATATATACTATAATTACGAAATATTTATCCAAAGAGTGATGTAGGGAGGTGGAAAGGGAGCTGCGTGCGTATGATGTTTCTCCATTAGGTTGAAGGTTCTAATCCTTCCTCCAATTTTTTGTTCCAAACTTTAATTTTTTCATCCATTATCTTCTTTATTTTCTTTTTTAGGCATTAATCAAATTTAAAGTCACTCAATATATACATACATTTTTAGTTTTAATATATACCTCATTACATTTTTAGAGTTAAAATATATTTCACTACATTTTACACTTAACATAAATTCATATTTAGATATAATTCTGCATTCACAATTTACATATTCTAAATACATACATTAAATGTCCCTTATTCAAATTATTGATTTTTAACGTAACATTTAATAATTTCATATTTTTCAGTTGACCGCTTAGTTTTTATTTATAATGAATTTTGTACATGAAATAATATATACTCTCTCCGTCTTATAAATTTCTTCTCGGCTTGACTTGGATCGAAGTTTAAGAAAGTGAGGATAAAATGTAAATGTATGGACTGTGACTGTGTAGGTAAACGAATATTAGCCATACAATATTTTTAAAAACATGGAAATGAAAAAATAGTTTTTTGGGAGCTTCCAAAAATAAGTGAGAAGAATTTTATGGGACGGAGATAGTACTATTAACTCGCCCCCACTCACACCAAATCCTGGATACGCCGCTGGATGCACTTGTATAATACTCGTAGGTTGGATGCGTAAGATTTGTTTTTCTTGAAAATTAATCTTGTGATGTATTCTCTAATTCTTTTCTAATTCTATACTTTGAGTTTGATGTTTAAAGAACTTATAAAATGATTGGAATATGTTTTCCAGTGATTTTATGATAAATCAATAAATATAGCTAATTTTATTCAATTCAACAACAACATCCAAACCTTAATCTCAAAAAAGTTATGTGTTCATTACATGTGAGAAATTTAAATTAGTATTAGGTTACACTAAAATGAGTATTTATGCAAAATAAATGTGTATTGATGTAACACTATAAAATAAGCATAACATTTTTTGTAAATTGCAATTATAAAATACGAGTTTACTATTAATGTTATATATCTCATGTGATATAAATTTACAGATCATTTAGATAATGAGCATTAGACTTACTCTGTTGAGTATTAGGAGTCTAATATTGAGCATCGTGATATCTGCTTTATATCATTTAATTAACTTTCTTTTTCTTTTAAATTATATTTAAAATAAACTCTTTTGAATTTGAATATGTGAATCTAATTTAATATTATTATTTTGAAATATTCATTGATATGAAAATCGTAAGCTCTTCTATTTGAGTATCGAGACAATTTTATTGAGCATTAAGCTCCCTTTATTAAGCATATGAACTCTACAATTGAATATACAAAATTTGAAAACCCTATATCTTATCAAAACATTTTCATCAAGTATCATGTTATCTACTATTGAGCATCACTATGATGTGTATTGAGCACTAGAATTCTCAAATTGAGTATTTGAATATCGTATTCTCGACTATTGAGCATTAAGACTATGTGTATTGAGCATTGAAACTTTTCAATTAAATACAAAAATTTCAAAAGCACATTTGAGCACCAAGACATCTTTATTGAGTATTGTGTTTTCTATTATTGAGCATTTAAATTACGTGAACAACCTCCAATCTGGTCACGTGAATATCATCGACATTGATATGACATTTTAAAGTGAACATAACATCAGTACCGAATCATTATACATAACTTACAAAATGAACATTCCAAAATTCAAAGGCTCATTAAAATCTCTAATGTCCTCAAATATTTATTTGTATATGTTCATTTGTTTTAAACATTATATTCGCTTGAGTTTAACATAAAGCTCGTTTATAAAATATGCACATAAAATAGATTTATTATTAACAATTTACTTAACTATCATTACACTGTGGTATATAAAAAATGAGAATATAATAAATATTAGTTTCAAAATATTTTATAATTTATCGTTCTTGAATTAGAATATTGATCATATTCTTTATATATAGTATACACATGCACATTTACTCATGCACATTTGTTTTAAACACCGCTCATTTTTTTGAAAGGAAACATTGTACTCTGTATGTGTTTATAATTTACAGAAATATGTAAATTATAACAGAAAGTTGGTAAAAAAACAAGTTAGGACCTTAACTCCTTAAGTCACATTTTATATTGCACATTTTTTTATAAATTAAAATTAATCAAAA
Organism: Cuscuta europaea; assembly: GCA_945859875.1. Classification (NCBI taxonomy): domain Eukaryota; kingdom Viridiplantae; phylum Streptophyta; class Magnoliopsida; order Solanales; family Convolvulaceae; genus Cuscuta; species Cuscuta europaea. Next base: position 9,838,164 of record CAMAPE010000029.1, on the reverse strand, counting down.
AGTTTGCTTGAGAAAAAAGAAAAAAGAAAAGGAAATCAAAAGGAAAGGGAGTGAACACGGAGCATGATAAGTAAGAAGCAAAAAATAAAAGATTAAAGAGTGGGAGCATCAGTGGCGGAACCAGGACTCGTGACTCGCAGGGGCACAATTACAAAGAAATGATATACTAGTCTAGAAATCATATGCATCACGAGTATAGCAATAAACAAAACTATAATATTTAAATAAAACCACTGTTTTTGGAATGATCTGTTGCACCCATTAAAATCACTTTGTGGGAATTTAAAGTCACGCGGTTGGCAAGGACCTTTTCTCAAATAACGTCTCATCAACTCATCTCTAATATTAACATCATAAGTCTCAATCGGCATAACTTTTCTGTCCAGCACTTTTCTGTCTGAACGCCGTCCGAACACCGGCGTTTGGGGCGGTTCCCGGCGGAATATTTTGATGAAAACTTTTGAGCATGTTCCTCATCAAGTCTAGTTTATCCATACCAAACTTCAGCTCAAAATTCGATCGGGAAGGCAGTCAAATAATTCGTTGAAGTTAACTGCGCCAAATTATACATAGAAAAACGTAGTTAACTTCAACGAATTATTTGACTGCCTTCCCGGTCGAATTGTGACCTGCAATTTGGTATGGATAAACTAGACTTGATGAGGAACATGCTCAAAAAATTTCATCAAACAATTCCACCTGTAACCGCCCCAAACGGCGGTATTCGAACGGCGTTCGGACCGGGAGGTGCTGGACCTGAGAATTTTCCAATATATATATATATATATATAAATATATATATATATATATATATATATATATATATATATATATATATATATATATATATAAATCACCGCAGGGGCACGGGAACCCCCTAGCCCTAGGGTGGGTCCGCCTCTGGCCGGAGCATGATATATAAATTAAAGGCTTGAGGTTTCACTATATTACAAAAATACGGGGAGGCAGAGAGTATCTGTCGTTATTAAAAAAAATCACCACATGAGGTGTTGGTAAGATGGTAAAATAAAATAAAGGGGGAAACACATTTTTTGTCTCTGAAATAGCGACCATATTGAAATATCAGGCCTGTATTTTCGAGTTTGTAAATGTCATCCATGAATTGTCCAAATTTGTGTAAATGTGATCCTTTGAGCGGTGAAATGTACAAAGTGGGTGAGAAGTACATTTCACCTCTCAAAGGACCACATTTACAACAATTTAGACAATTGAGGACGACATTTACAAACTTGAAAATACGGGTCTGACATTTTAATATGGTGACTATTTCGGGGATTAAAAGTGCAATTTTCCCTAAAATAAAAGTGTTTTCAAATGACAGTTTCAACTTAAATTAAACACTTAAAAGCAAAAAAACTGGAACCAGATGGAAGGGTGCTTTAAACTGCTTTTCACTTTTTCTATTACACAAAAAACACTTATTTTATCAAACATTACCAACTTTTACTTTTTCAGAAGCATTTTCTTCTCAAACACTACCATTTTTTACTATTAAAGGAGTGTTTGCAAAAGCTTAAAAGAAGTGTTTTTCAACTTTTGACTTTAAAAAATCTGAATTTGGTGTTTTCAAGTGATTGCTTTTGCTTAGATTAAGCACTTAAAAGCTAAAAGTTGTGTTGAGTTTCAGCCGAACCACTCGCTTCAGCCGAAGAACGGGATCTGAGTTCTGACGCCGAAGATGAACCGGCCGAAGAACTAGTAGAAGAACTGGAGCTAGTTTCCGAGGAGGAAGAAATCTCCATGGAGCAGGTCATGGGGAGATGTGCGAGGAAAAAGGAGAAGATTGGAGTCGGGGAATTACCTTTGCTAGGAGCTTGGAAAAGAAACGAACACCGGGGACCGAGATACTCGCTGATCAGCGCTGAGAAGACATGAGAAGACAACATATGAAAAGCCCTAACCCTTCCTTGATTTCCGGTATTTATAAGGGAAGGCACCGACTCAACAACCAACCCGCGGGCGACACGTGGCAAGGAGCGTATACAGGGACGCGTGTCGCATAGAGACGAGCTGATACGAAATGATTACCTTTTGTTGGAAGTTGAACCGGCCTGATAGCTGGCACCTAGAGCCCCGCAAACAACAGCGGAAAGTAACTGTCACCTAGGGAAAAGGGAGCAACAGCCGAAAGCGGTACGGTGGAAGTTATCTTACTTCTTCATGTCCCACGCAGGCTCGGAACATCAGAAGTGGCGGACTTGTGTTGGGTTAATGGCCTTCCAGGACCGGCCCATCAACCCCTGAAGCCCAAGAACCAAGGGACGTACGTGGCCCACCATAGCCAGGCCTCAAGGTCCAAGGGCCAGAAGACGTATGTAGCCCGTCATAGCCAGGCCTCAGGGTCCAAGGGCCAGGGGACGTACTTAGCCCGGTATAACCAGGCCTCAGGGTCCAAGGGCGAGGGGACGTACGTAGCCCATCATAGCCAGGCCTCAGGGTCCAAGGGCCAGGGGACGTATGTAGCCCAGCATAGCCAGGCCTCAGGGTCCAAGGACCAGGGGAGGGACGTCTTGTGGGCTATACTTAAAGGCCCCAGTTGCCACTAAAGAGTTGAGTCCAATTTAGGGGACGGACGTCCCCCGCGTTATGGCGGGAAACGAAGATCTTGGCGGGAAGCGCATTTAATGCTGAAGATTTAGTAGTTGGAATCATGTCGCCCACAGCCGGCCACGTCAGCCCCCCAACCACCAGGGGGTACTATAAATAGTCGCATTTATTTCATTGTAAAGGGTTCACACATCGTTACTCTAGAGTTGTAATAGCGTCAGCAGTACGTAGCATATCTTCAGTACGTTCGGCCTTTCGGCTTGTAATCATAATATTGAAGAAAACAGTTATTAAATCCACCCCCCCCCCCCCCCCCCCCCCCCCCGTTGTTTAGTGAAGTTCGTTTTCCTTCTACCCATTCGAAACCCCCGGGTTACGTGTTGGGCCTGCGGGTTGAGGATAATAAACCTCAACAAGTTGGAAGGAGGTTGATGGGTACTTTAAACTGCTTTTTGTTGAAAGAAATTACCTTTAATGTGCATTCGTTATTGATAGAAAGTGTATTTAGGGTTTTGTGTGCATTTAATTATATGGCCCATTGGCCCATGTCTTGTAAACCCTATTTCCTCCTATTTAAAGGAGGCTTGCTAATGAACTAACACACATCTCTCACATTCCCCACAACACGTTATCATCACTTTTGCTCTAAATCTAAATTTTTTTACGCCTCCATTCTCCTTTCCCCATAGTTGCCGATCATTGAATTCTTTGGCTTGTAGAAAGAGAGCTGCTCAACGGAACTTGTCTTTTGCTTCGAATCAATAAAGCAGCAAAGGAGAAAATCCTCCTGGACCTCCCTGGACAGCCCCTACTGGACAGAATCCCGCCCAGGCAGCCTCCATACTCTGTTAAGGCTACTGTGCAAATCAACCCAGGCAGTCTTCTACATCTGAATTTTTGAGGTAACTTGTTTACTCAAAAATCATTGTTGAATCTTATGTATATGATTTATTGCATTATGTTTACCATTGTGAAGAACATCTGATGGAGTATATGGCCCGGGAACCCCCGGCCCACAGACTCCTACTACTCCAGTAAAGGCCCAACAGGCCCAGAAAGCTCAAGCAGGCCCAAATCACAGCGCCCAGAGTACCAAACAGCACACAATACGCACCAGGGGTGCCTTCGGCCCCTGGCCGAAGGCTCCAAACTATCACATCGTGGATATTTCGAACAAACAGAGGAACTGGGAGAAAACGGCGAAAACAGTAGCCCTCGGCACCTGGAGCCTTCGGCGCTCAGGGGTCCTCGGCACTAAGAGCCCTCGGCTAGTCCTCTGTGATCGGGGCACCTCTCCCGACGTGATCTCCGCATCACATGCGTACAGATCACCGTACCCTGTACAGACATCCCATCCAGCAGCCGCATTAAATGCGGCCACATGAGGCTGCCAGCGCCAACCAGTTGAGGTGACCTCTCGGCCAATGGGCGCTTGACACGTGTCCCTGTCCGGCATTTATTGCTACCATAAATAGCACCCCATTTCCCCATTTGTAACCACGACATCCAGACTAAACATACTCTCTCTCTTACTTACTTGTGCTCTGACTTCTCTCTAAGTTATTCTCTGCAATAACCCCTCGGATATATACCCCCCGGGTACACTATCCATCATTTGGTGCTCTCGTTGAGAGGTCGAACAATCGAGTAAGAAACCCTCCACCTTCGCCAAACACTAGCCCTCTACCAAAATGGTGAGAACAACATGTGCCAACTCCAAAAATGTAGAAGACAAGAACCTTGCCCTCGGCGACGTCAACGCCCCCGAAGCCTCTCACAGGGCTCCCGAGGGCGGTGTCATCGCTGGGTTGGAACAGGCGGCTGTCGACCTACGCCTTCAGATCCAACAGAATGCCCCCGATGCCTGCCTCGGCATCGAGGCCAAGAAGAAAAACCGGAGCGATGACCAAGTCAGCCCTCCGGTTCTCACCATCGACGTGCAATCGGCGCTCTCCGCCTTCATCCAAACGCTCACTCAGAACCCGGGTGCCTTCGGCACCCTGGCTCCGGCTCACCCCCAGGTTGGGGAGAACATCATACCTCCCCCTCTGCCACACCCCTTCGGAAACCCCACCCCTCGGGTTAGGAACGACGAAGGGGTAGTGGCCCAAGATACGTCCTCCCAGGAAGTTCAGTCCCGGGACCGCCATAATGACAACAGAGAAAGGCCCCGTACTTCCGCCCTCAACCGGCTCGGAGGAGGACCAGACCGCCGAGGGGTCCAAGACCGCCGAGGGGTCCAAGACCGCCTCGGAGGGAAAGCACTCCAAAGGCCCCAGGGAAGCGGAGGGTCTGTCTCGAGGGCAGACGAGGAGCGTCCCCCTCGGGACAAAGGCAAGGCACCCCTCCATGCCGATGATGCTCGCCACCAAATCAACCAGGCCCACTCGGCCCGGGTTCGTTCGCAGGGGGCGGAGACCCTCCCGAAGGATCCCCGGGACGAAATTATTGCGGCCCTCCAACGCCGGCTTGATGAAATGGAGCCCAACAAAGCTCACGCCACCACCTCCACTCCTCATTCACACCTCAAATACGATGCCATGATGACCAAAATGGAGGAATTACAGAAGAAGGTGGCCGAGGGCTCCGGGGAGCCCGTCATCCAGCTCCGGACCCGGACGCCATTTACCCCAAGGGTATTGACGGCCCGGATCCCGGAAAAATACCGAGGGCAACACATACAGCCCTACAACGAGAAGACGGACCCCCAGGAACACTACAGCAAATACCAGAACAGCATGATGATGGTAGGTGCGTCAGACGAATATTTGTGTCGTTGGTTCCTCTCCACCTTAGAGGGGCCAGCATACGAATGGTTCAACCGGCTGCCCGAGGGCTGCATTGATTCGTGACAAGAACTCGCCCAACGATTCTTGACGCAATTTGCCGGGAGACGTCGCACGAGGAAGCACTTCTCCCACCTCCTAACCATACGCCAGAAGAGGGATGAGACCCTTCGGGACTTCCTGGAGCGCTGGAGGACGGAGACCGACAAAGTCGACGGTGCTGATGACGGGACCCTCCTACAGACCGTCCTCCGCACCGGCAACTTTTCAAGGAGCCTCATCATTGAACCCCCCCCCCCCCCCCGCGACTACATAAGGGCTTTGCAGCGGGGGGACCGATATGCTGAGGCCGAGGAGGTGGAGAAATACCACCAGCATCCAGATCAGCAACCCCCGAGGGCTGACAACAAGAATAACCGGGGGCCGGGGGCTCCTCCAAATCACCCCAAGTCTTCAGGACCCTCTGATGACCGCCCTCGGCAAGGCCAAGCCAAGCCCGGGGGAGGTTATAAGAGCAACCCTAAGACTTGGGCACAACCCATTCTCTTGGACCGCCCCCGGACGCCATTGACGCACCCCGTCAGCATCATCCTTGATTTTGCCGAGGAGAGGGGCCTCGTTGAGCGCGATTCTCGCGCACCCCCCGGAGGTACATGCTATCAACCCTCAGTTCCCATACTGTCGCTTCCATCGGCACCAGGGGCACAGAACCGATGACTGCTGTTGGTCCCGGTTATACTGGATACAGTCTAGAGGGGGGGGGGTGAATAGACTGTATTGGTTTTTAGCTTTTTAAACTAAGTACCAGATTTACAGAATAGCCTGTTCTGTTGGAAGAACAGACTGGCAGCGGATGGGGTTCTGGTAGGGAGTTCTGTTAGCCTCAGAGAAGCAATAGGCAGTAGGCCTTCTGTTAACTCGTAGAACAAGTTCTGCTGAACACAGATACCAAGTCCAAGGAGTTATACAGTTCTAACTAAATGCAAGTATTAAAAGCAATAAGTAAACGACACCAGGGATTTTTATAGTGGTTCAAGGAACAACTCGTTCCTCTAATCCACTGTTCCACTAAGCTGTAAAAACTGCCGTTTACAAAGCCTTAGTCCTAGTACTTAAGAAGCACTCCACGTCTTCTTCAAGCCTAGATGTGTCCTGGGATGCACTGCCTGGCTTCCTTTAACACTGGTCCTTTCACTGAGTTTCCTTGAAGTATCACCACTTCACTACTCCAGTTATTTGGATGTCCTTCTTGTAGCAAGAAGAGTTTCTGTTGAAACTGGGGTTCCTCCAACTAGCTTCGTTACAAAAGATTTGTATGTGATGAGCTTGAAGAGTTAAAGAACACTTGGAACTTTGCTTGAGTTGGAAAGAGTATTTTTCCAACTTCTGCCTTCTCTTGTTGAAGATAATGAGTTTGAATCTCAAGGAGGCTTTTTGCTTTTCAGAGTTTGAATATCTTGCTTGTTAGCAAAAGTTGCAATGTAATCTTGGCAAAGTTATGGCAAAAGTCATCCGGTTGTTCTTCGTAGTGTATCTTTTATACTGAGGTTGTCTTCCCGTTGGAGGAGTAGGAGGACAACTGCATTTAATGCGCGATCAGTTGACTTGACTAGTAGAGCCCGATAAAGTTGGTGGGTTACTATTTTGGGATAAAGTATTCCTGACATTGCGGCCAATCATCTGCAATTACTCTACGTAGCATGGGGTGCATTAAATGAGCATTTAATGCAAGCACTGTAGCTTTTCCGTTTCATACTCCTAGCCGTTGAAGGAATCTTTTAGTTGACTTCCCGGTTCTTTGAAATTCTTCTAAGTGTCAGACCTTCTGGTGTCTTTGTCTGAGAGTAGAACAGAGGAGGCCTGGAGCACTTCTGTTGGGAGTATCCAACAGAGATCCAGAAGGGTTTCTGTCAGAGTCAAGACTAACAGAGATCCTGAGGACTTCTGTTCTGGAGCAGAGAACCAAATTCCTCTGTTTCAATAATGCCTTAAGAGGCACTTCTGCTCTTGAAGTCCTTCTGCACTTGAAGCCCTTCTGCTCTTGAAGGTCTTCTGTCAAGTCGAATACTTCTAAGAACTTTACAAAGGAAAATTCTAATACATAATTTCTAAAGGGGTACTCTAAAGTCCTAATTAATCTAGCATCATCAAAATCTAATTACAATTATTCCTTACAACTGCCATCAGCTAAAGACGGCCATCGAGAGATTAATACAAGCGAGACACTTGTCCCAATTTGTTCAGAGCCCTCGGCAGGAGGGACCTTCTCATCAGGGGCCTCCCCGAGGGCACCACACGAAGGTGAACGCTTGGGTGAACCCGAATACCATCCCCCTCGGCAAGAAGAGGGAGATCGGAAACTTGGAGGAGGAAGAGGAGGAGTACCCCCACTACCAGGAGAAAAAACGCCACATCCTCATGATCACCGGCGGCAACACAGGGGGCGATTCCACCAGCCAGCGGAAGAAGTGGGCTCAATCGCTTTATGTGGGGGAGGTCACTCATATGCCCCCGGTAAAGCGACTGAGGGAGGAACCCATCACCTTCACCAACGCAGATCTCCCTCCTACTTCTTCTCCTCACAGGGATGCCTTGGTGATTCGGACTGAAATAAACGACACCATCATTCACCGAACTTACATTGACACGGGCAGCTCCGTCAATGTAATGTACCTCAGCACCTTCAGAGAGCTGCATCTGGAGAGGGGGTCCCTTCGGCCCATTAAGACCCCTCTTGCCGGCTTCACCGGCGATACTATTGATTCCGAGGGGGTAATAACCCTCCCGGTGATCTTCGGCGACGGGCTCCATAGAGCCCAGCTCGAAGTGGAGTTCGTCGTCGTCAACATCGACTGCGCCCACAACATCATCCTCGGCCGGCCAGCCCTCGAGGACCTCGAGGCCATCATCTCCATGAGGCACCTCTGCCTCAAGTTTCCCGCCGAAGGGGGCATTGGCTGCTCCCGGGGGAACCAGAAAATCGCCCGCGCCTGCTATCTTCAAGTCACTAAGAAGGTAAGCAAGACGGAATTTCGTGTTGACACCATCACCGGAACCATCGACCAAGAAGAAAAAAGGCCGAGGGCTGAACCAGCCGAGGACGTAGAAGACTTTGCACTCGATCCGGCCCAGCCGGAGAGAGTCGTGAAGATTGGAGCCCAGCTCCCTGAAGATCTGAAGACCGGTATCACCGACGCCCTCCGCGCCTACTCCACTGTCTTTGCATGGGGGCCGGAGGACATGCCGGGAATAAGCCGAAGGGTCATCACCCACCGCCTCTCGGTGGACCCTTCGGCAAAAGCAGTACAGCAACGAAGAAGACCCCTCTCCGCCGAGAGGAGGGAATTTGTGAAGAAGGAGGTCGCCATGCTCCTCTCTATTAAGCACATTAAGGAGGTGAAATATCCCTCATGGCTGGCGAACGTAGTCCTCGCACAGAAGCCTCCTACCTTCCGCATGTGCGTGGACTACACCGATCTCAACAAAGCGTGCCCTATGGATCCATTCCCCCTACCAAATATTGATCAACTGGTGGATGAGACCGCAGGGTGTGAGATCATGTCCTTCCTCGATGCCTTCCGAGGGTATCACCAAATTTTCATGCACGAGGAAGACGCCGAAAAAACTGCCTTCATGACTCCCGAGGGCATCTTCATGGCCCGGGTCTTTCAAGCCGTCCTAGGGCGCACCATGGAGGCCTATGTTGACGACATGATCGTCAAGAGCAAGCAATCTTCCAGCCATGCTGACGACCTCCGGGAAATCTTCGCCCTCATGCAAAAGTTCAACCTTCGGCTAAACCCGAAGAAGTGCACCTTCGGCGTCCAAGGGGGCAAATTCTTAGGCTACATGGTGAGCCGAAGGGGTATTGAGGCCAACCCCGAGAAGATCCAGGCCATCATCAACATGGAGCCCCCACGCAATGTGAAGGAAGTTCAACGGTTGACGGGCCGCCTGGCAGCCCTCAACCGCTTTCTATCTAAATCAGCGGAGAAGTCTCTACCCTTCTTCCAGATCATGAGGAAGACGGCTGGCTTTCTATGGACTCCAGAATGCCAGGGGACTTTCGACGAGCTCAAACGGTATCTATCTTCACCCCCTGTGCTCTCAAAGCCAGAGGTAGAGGAGACCCTTTATCTCTACCTTGGGGTCAGCCCGGCGGCCATCAGCTCTGTGCTCATCCGGGAGGAAGACAGCATCCAACATGCCATCTTCTATGTAAGCAAGACCCTAAGGGAGGCCGAGCTCAGGTACTCTCCTGTGGAAAAAACGGTGTTAGCCATCGTTTGGACCGTCAAGAAGTTGGGCCACTACTTTCAGGCTCACCCGGTTCAGGTCCTCACTCATCAACCCCTCGGCGCCCTCATGAGGAGCCCCACCAGCTCCTCCCGCATGGTGAAATGGGCTATCTTCTTGAGCCAGTACAACATTGACATCCGTCCAAGGCCTGCCATCAAGGGCCAAGCCCTGGCGGATTTTGTGACGGAGTGTACCGCAAGGGCAGCCACGGACGGGGAGCCCTCGACTGCCTCGGACGACTGGTGGACCCTCTACACCGACGGCTCCTCCGCGACCAAAGCATGCGGGGGAGGGGTGGTCCTCATTACTCCCGACGGCTTCAGAGCCTATTATGCAATCCGCTTCTCTTTCAGAGTCTCCAACAACGAGGCCGAGTGTGAGGCCCTCCTATGTGGCCTTCGGCTGGCTGCCAACATGAAGGCTCGGCAGATCCACATCAAATGCGACTCCAAGTTGGTCGTTGGCCAAATCTCCGAGGAATATGAGGAAGAGGAGGGAAGAATGAAACAGTACAAGGAAGCAACCAAGGAATTGCTTAAGGTATTTGAGGCACACTCTCTCACTCAAATACCGAGGGCTCAGAACTCCGAGGCCGACATACTATCTAAGCTCTCGGACGACTCCCCCGAGCACATCTCTAAGATTGCTAAAATTGAGGAACTCAGCCTCTCAAGTATCCATGCAAGCCCTGTCATGAACATACAACAACGCCAAGAGGACTGGATCTCAGATATCACCACCTTCATCTCCACAGGGCAGCTACCCGAGAATGAGACCCGCGCTAAACTAGCAAAACTGAGGGCTCCTAGCTACACCATCGAAGACGGAAGGCTCTACAAACGGTCTTACAACGGCACGCTACTTCGGTGCCTTCATCAAGACGAAGCCGAGGTCGCAATGGAGGAAGTGCACAGTGGCACTTGCTCAGCCCACCAGGGACCCTTCTCCATGTCCCGAAGGCTCATTCTCCAGGGCTACTTCTGGCCAACCATGGCCAGAGATTGTGCTGACCTTGCCCGAAGGTGCACTGCATGTCAACATTTCCAGAAAGCCCCCAGCAGGCCAGCGGTCAACTATGCCCCCATCAGCACATCCGTCCCCTTTTCTCGATGGGGGATAGACCTTGTGAGCCCTCTGCCGAGGGGTACCTCCAACAATAGATACATCATTGTGGCCATCGACTACTTTACCAAGTGGGTGGAGGCTGAGCCCCTCGCCAGTATCACAGAGGCGAAGTGCCGTCACTTCGTCCTCAAGAACATCCTCACAAGGTTTGGCGTCCCCCAGCAGATCATCTCCGACAACGGAACACAATTTGAGGCAGCCCCCTTCTGTGCCCTTCTGGAGGCATGGGGCATCAAACACACCTTCTCATCCGTTGTCTACCCTCAAGGCAACGGGCAAGTAGAGAATGCCAACCGGACCTTGCTCGAGGGCCTAAAAAAGAAGCTGGAGGCCGAGGGCGGTGGCTGGGTGGAAGAACTCCACAACATCCTTTGGGCCTACCGCACCACCCCTCGGCGAGCAACAGGTGAAACACCCTTCTCCCTCTGCTACGGTTTTGAAGCCAAAGCTCCTACGGAAGTCACCCTTCCCACCCGGAGGGTGATCCAATATGACCCCGAGGTCAACGACAGCAACATGGCCCTCGACCTCCACCTCCTTTCAGAACGCCGGGAGCAAGCCTTCATCCGGGCAGAAAACTACCGAAGGCAAGTCAAAGGCTACATCGACGCCAAAGTTCGCACCCGAGAACTTCAAGTGGGGGACTATGTCCTCCGGAGGAGGGAAGCCAGCCAACCAACCGAGGGAGGAAAAATGGCACCAAAATTCGAAGGCCCCTACATCATAGCAGCCATCATCAAACCTGGGACTCACAAGCTCAAACGCCCCAACGGGAAAGAGGTCCCTAGGCACTGGAATGTACACCATTTAGTTAAATTTTACCAATAATGTAAGAGCGGCCAAGCCCTCATAACTAATGAATGTACTATCCTATGACCCAAGGCCTCCACTTTTGAGGAATGAAGACACATTCAAGACACCACGCCCTCATACTGACTACAGGCCCCAGGCCTCACCACGAGAAGAACCCCCTCCGGCACCAAGTGCCGAGGGCGGACACCATCAACACCTACGACAACAGTGAGAACACCATGTGTTTTCAATCAAGACCCCTCGTTACCAAGTACCGAGGGAGGGAACTCCCATCACCGACGACGAGAAACACCAAGTGTTTCATTTCCCTTCGGCGCCCAGTGCCGAGGGCACACCTCCACCATCAACATCAAAAAACGAAGAAAAACACCAAATGTTTCAAAGCAGACCCCTCGGCACCCAGTGCCAGGGATACGCCCTCCTGTCAACTTTCAAACACCTGTTGGAAAACGCCAAGCGTTTCCTTCGATGGCCCTCCGGCACCCAGTGTTCCTACAGAAGACCCTTCGGCACCCAGTGCCGTGGGTACACATCTCCACCTTCAACATCAAAAAGAAGAACACCTTGTGTTCCTACAGAAGACCCCTCGGTACCAGGTACCGGGGGTACACATCTCACCCATCAACGTCAAATAGAGGAAGAACACTAAGTGTTCCTACAGAAGCCCCTCGGTACCAAGTACCGGGGGCTACACATCGAAACTAACACCAAGTGTTGTTTCTAAAAGCCGTACCCCACGAGGACGCATATACCGAAGGCGCCACCATCGGTGCCGACGGCACGTAGTGCCCCCCGGCCATTTGCAACTAGTGTGCAAATGAAAACCCTTCCTTGAAACGCTTTCCGCGTCACTACCCCCAGGGTATGACAGGCATGAGAAATGCCCAGGATTCGACTTTCAAAAACGGAACGCTATCCGCGTCATCACCCCAAGGGTATGACAGGCACGAGAAATGCCCAGGATTCGACTTCCAAACCGAAACGCTCCCCGCGCCACCACCCAAGGGTGTGGCAGGCCACGGACTATGTCTAGCGCCGAGAGGACGACTTTCAAAAATGAGGCGCTTTCCGCGCCATCCCCCAAGGGGAGGCAGGTTACAGACCATCATATCTTGTACCCAGGAAACGACCCTCGATCCCCTCGGTACTCGGAAGGTTAACCCGAGGGAGGAGAGCCATTGGTGTATTCTGATGGTCTCCTAATAGGCCCAACCTTACCAAGAAACCAAGTCTCTTGATGCCTTCCCTTCACCACCAACCAAAAAAAAAGGGGGTGAAGGGGAGTAGACTCAGCGAGAAATCAAAGAGTACACTCCAACAGATCACAACATGCCGAGGGCTCCCCACGGGAACACCTCCGGTAATTGAAGGCTCCTATTTCCCGAAGGATACTACTCAAACAAATATCGTCAAGAAATGACTAAGTCCACTGCTTGGTCACCTCCGGTCACACAAACACCGAAGGCTTCAGCAATACGAAGGGACTGGACTATCCAAAGTCCACTAAACGGTACCTCCAACAAAATACCGAGGGCATCTGTTATGCACTAATACCGAGGGCCCTTACCCCATGACAAGGGACACAACTGGCTAAGTCAAACTCTACAACTTTCCAAGTAATTGCCGAGGGCACATACTCCTCATCGGTTTTCTTTACAACAACAGGAGTCCACACTTTTCCTAAGTCCACACTTTTGGAAAATGACAACAACCGAAGGCATCTATCATCAAAGGCCAGACTGAGGGGGCTTATTCCAAAACAGTTGCCCCTCGGACAGACTCCTCACTTGCCGAAGGTTCAACATCCACGGCACACTTTGAGATTTTTCTAAGTCCCACATATTTGGCCCTCGGCCAAAGACTCATACAACACAAGGGCCTCACGATCACCCGAAGGGTCCTATTCATATACCCGGAGGGATCTACATCCGGAAGCTCAACATCAATTTACGCTTGGGAAATATTCTAAGTCCTAAATGAGTAGCCCCCGGCCCAATCAATATTACAGCTAAGGGAATATGACGGCCGAAGGCTATGCATCGAGAAGGGATGCCATCTCCCGAAGGCTCCCAAAGGGAAAAATCTACACTCAGAAAATTTTCTAAGTCCTACATATTTTTCCCCCGGTCAACTACTCATACACCAAGAAGGGATGCCATCTCCCGAAGGCTCCCAAAGGGAAAATCTACACTTACAAATCTTTCTAAGTCCTACATATTTCACCCTCATCTCAAGGGACCTAAGAGCCGAAGGCTACCTATCAATCGAAGGCTACAGTACACGAGGAATCAACACTGAGAAAAATGTTCTAAGTCCTAAAGATTGGCCCCCCGACCTAATCAACATTCCAGTGGGGGCTCCACAGTAGCCGAAGGCTACGTGACACACTACATTTGCAGAAATTTTCTAATTCCCAATGACATGGCCTTCGGCCATCACTAAACCACCATACATTCATACGTGAGGAAAGCATAAAGAAGGAGGCATACATTCAAACAGAGGGCGCATTCAAATATGAAAAGCCCGAAGGCAGACATTCATCAATCGAAAAAAAAAAGTAAATGTGATAGTTACAAAGGTGGCCGGGGCTGAAAGCATAAGAATGTGATCATTACAAGTGTGTTCAAATTACTCAGTATAAATTACAAATTAAACAACGTCATTTCCGGGGGCCGCCTCCTCCGATGGCTTCGAAGTAACCTCTGCATCGGCCTCAGGTTCGTCACCCTCGGCTTCCTTCATGAGCTCTGTATCCTCTAGGTCTGGCCTCTCGACATCGGAGGGGAGAGGAACGCGGACGTCTGGCTGCAGGGGGGGAGCCTGTATGCCGCCGGGTCGAAGTCCTTTGGCTCAATATTCAAGTGGCGAGCCATCCTCCGGTAGATGAGGGCTTGGGTGAAAAACTCGCCCCCATCATAATATTGTTTACCCTTTCGGGAAACCCACTCCACACCGGGCCCATCACACCACTCGTCAACCGAGGACTCGACGACCGAGGACATCCATTGCTTGTGCTCTTCGGCCCGCCACCCCCTGCCAAGAACCCCGAGATTGCGTCCCCTTGGGCTCTCTCGACGGCTTCAATCTTCGTGGCCTCGGCCTCCCTGGCAGCTCTCTCCAAAGCCTCAGCTGCGGACCTCTCAGCCTCCGCCCTGCCCCGATCTGCGGCCTCCGCCCGCAGGGTCATCTGCCGAAGGCTCTCCTCCAACATAGCCATCTGCCGGACAACGTCGGCATTCTGGCGAATGAGCTCCCGCATCTTAGCATCCTGCTCAGCCTTGCGAAGGCGCCACTCCTCTAGCCGCCGGGCTTGCTCTCCGAGGGCAATGCAGGTCTACAAAAAAAAGGAGAGATAAGTTAGGAAGGCCGTACATTATTTCCTAACTCAAACAAAACGGTAAACTATCAAGGAAAAACTCACCGTAAGGGAAGACCGGAGGATCCTGTCCTCGAGGGCTTGGTCGTCATCATCCCCGAGGGCCGCCCTGTCAATATCGAGGGTTATACCTCTCAGAAGCGCCCTCGGATCTGTCGTGCCATTCATCACAGCCGTACCAACCGGGACGGAGATCGTCAGAACCTCGGAGGATGGTTCCCGGACACCCCCCGGGATATTCGCCACCGGCATCTCCTCGTGCGCCCCGGAGACGGGGCATTCATCAATAGTGATCACCGGGGGAACTTTCTTCCCGGCATCCCCGGTCTTGGGCTTCTTGCCCTCGGGATCTCTGCCCGTGCCCTTCCTCTTGGCGGCGGTAGTCGCATCAGCACTCGGGGCCGCCGATGGCCCCTCCGGCTTCTTGAAAAAATCACCGGCGGGTTTCAGGACACTAGCGTCCGTCCCCCTCGGGGCCTTGGAATGTTTTTTCTTCTTCAGATCCGCAAGGCCTTTGACGTTCATCATTTTCACTGGGATACCTGCAAAAATAATATGGGGTTAAAATCGAGGGGTTACTAACCGAAGGCACAAGGAATAAAAGAACGAACAGATAAACTATGTGCTAAGATATGAAAACCAAGGGCCCTCGTAGACAACCTCCTGCTCCCCCGAAGGCCTCAGCAAAAGCGGGATACTTCTCGTCCACTTCCCCAATGAAGCGGTATCTCCGAAAGCCGAGGTCGTAGAGTTCCTTGTCGGCAGTGTGATCTTTAATAGACATTTGCTTCGTGCGACCCTCCGGGATTTTGGCTATTATCAGGCCATCTTTCTCGAGAGCGGCGCTTCCAACCTTCGGATGCCGACGGAAGCGATCCCGAAGTTCCGCCGGAAATGGATTCTCGGCAACTCTGACGTAGCACCAACGCTCCTTCCAGCCCTTATTGGACGAAGGCGCCTCCGTAAATAGCTTCCACCTGGCTATCTGCTGCAGGTTGGCGAAGCCCTCGGCATTCGCGTGACCCCCTCGACAGAGGTTGAAGCTCTGGAAGAACAAGTCCAGGCTGGGGGTCTCCCCTCGGACCCTGCAGAGGCTCAAAAAACCCGCCACGTAGGAATGGCTATTAGGTGTCAGCTGGCAGGGGACCAAGCCAACGAACCTAAGGTACTCCCGGAGGAAGGGGTGCAGAGGGAACCGAAGGCCCATGGAGACCGACAGTACGTGTACTGCAATACACCCCTCGGGCGCCCGAGACAGCACATCGTCAACTCCCGGCTCGACCACCACGGCCGAGGGCCCTACGTGTAGCTGCGTGACGTAGAGATCCGCCTTGTCCGCCTTCGATGTTATCTCCAAGGTAGCAGTATTGAGCCAGGAATACCCCTCCGGCATATCTATGGGTTTCCCCTGATCGGCAGCAACGATCTTCTTCTTGGGGGCAGCTACCTTGGCCTTCTTCTTCCCGGGGGCCACCCGGATGGGAACTGCGTTCAGCGACTGAGAGGTACTGGCCTCACCAGCACCCCGAGGGGGAAGGACGGCCACGGTCACCCTCGTCCTCTCCTTTGCTTCCTCCTCCTCTGCGACCTGCATGGCGAGGGCCAACTCTTCGTCTTCCACCTCCTGCTCGAAGCCTTCGGCTTCAACTTCAGCTAGCAGCTCCTTCTGCACTTCTACTGCCATCGCAACGTCCTCCTGGGCCGAGGACTGTGCACTGGAGGACTCCGCATCCGAGAGGACTTCATCCTCCATCGAGGGCGCCCCCGAGATGTCTTGGGAATCACTCTGGGACGACATTATGGCTCTAGCTCGAGGGCTCGGGGGAACTAAGGTTTTCCTAGAAAATTCTATCTCCTAACCTAAGGGCACAAGGCACAGCTAGCTAGAGAGGTAAAGGGGAAGCGGAGAACTGACCTTGAGAACAAAGGATTCAACCGAGGGCTGCTGTTTCTCTCTAGAAATTTTGGCAGAGCTTCGCTAAGGATGTTGGATGCGTAAAGGAGGAATGGCATTGGCTTGGGGTATTTATAGGCGCTGGAATCCGGGCTTGGGCCTGGAAACCGGGCCTCCTGACGGACCGTCATCATTACACGCCGTGTTTTCACCCAACTGGTGATGCCGCCCACGGGCAGCCAACCGTCACGCGCCACGTGTTCTCCTCCCCCAACGGCTATATCCCGACGATACATATTCCAACGGCTATATTTCCAACGGCTATATTATGGAAGCCCCCGGGTTTACTACTTCACTCCACTTCACCAAGGAGAGCCTCCGGGTACACTTACCCAGAGACGCCCCCGGTTTATGCCCCACACGGTACATAACAGTCGCCCTCGGGATCACTCCTTTAGAAGCCCAAGGCTTCACATCAGGCCACCCCTCGGGGATTCCCCCTCAGCACTGTAAGGGCCGGTTAGCCCCGGGGGAGTATACCTCATTGACGGATAGTCTACAGCACACAGGTAATGGGAGCCCTCGGGTATCTTCATCACCAACTAATCAACAAACAGTGGACCCCCCGGTAACAACTCCACTGCTACCCACATTCATTACGCCCTCGATCCCCAGATTGAGGGACTCCCCTTCGGCGCCCCCAGGACGTCAACAACAAAGCCTCCGGTTAATCAACACATGAGCCCCCACGCAATGTGAAGGAAGTTCAACGGTTGACGGGCCGCCTGGCAGCCCTCAACCGCTTTCTATCTAAATCAGCGGAGAAGTCTCTACCCTTCTTCCAGATCATGAGGAAGACGGCTGGCTTTCTATGGACTCCAGAATGCCAGGAAGCTTTCGACGAGCTCAAACGGTATCTATCTTCGCCCCCTGTTCTCTCAAAGCCAGAGGTAGGGGAGACCCTTTATCTCTACCTTGGGGTCAGCCCGGCGGCCATCAGCTCTGTGCTCATCCGGGAGGAAGACGGCATCCAACATGCCATCTTCTATGTAAGCAAGACCCTAAGGGAGGCCGAGCTCAGGTACTCTCCTGTGGAAAAAACGGTGTTAGCCATCGTTTGGACCGCCAAGAAGTTGGGCCACTACTTTCAGGCTCACCCGGTTCAGGTCCTCACTCATCAACCCCTCGGCGCCCTCATGAGGAGCCCCACCAGCTCCTCCCGCATGGTGAAATGGGCTATCTTCTTGAGCCAGTACAACATTGACATCCGTCCAAGGCCTGCCATCAAGGGCCAAGCCCTGGCGGATTTTGTGACGGAGTGTACCGCAAGGGCAGCCACGGACGGGGAGCCCTTGACTGCCTCGGACGACTGGTGGACCCTCTACACCGATGGCTCCTCCGCGACCAAAGCATGCGGGGGAGGGGTGGTCCTCATTACTCCCGAGGGCTTCAGAGCCTATTATGCAATCCGCTTCTCTTTCAGAGTTTCCAACAACGAGGCCGAGTATGAGGCCCTCCTATGTGGCCTTCGGCTGGCTGCCAACATGAAGGCTCGGCAGATCCACATCAAATGCGACTCCAAGTTGGTCGTTGGCCAAATCTCCGAGGAATATGAGGCCAAGGAGGGAAGAATGAAACAGTACAAGGAAGCAGCCAAGGAATTGCTTAAGGTATTTGAGGCACACTCTCTCACTCAAATACCGAGGGCTCAGAACTCCGAGGCCGACATACTATCTAAGCTCTCGGCCGACTCCCCCGAGCACATCTCTAAGATTGCTAAAATTGAGGAACTCAGCCTCTCAAGTATCCATGCAAGCCCCGTCATGAACATACAACAACGCCAAGAGGACTGGATCTCAGATATCACCACCTTCATCTCCACAGGGCAGCTACCCGAGAATGAGACCCGCGCTAAACTAGCAAAACTGAGGGCTCCTAGCTACACCATCGAAGACGGAAGGCTCTACAAACGGTCTTACAACGGCACGCTACTTCGGTGCCTTCATCAAGACGAAGCCGAGGTCGCAATGGAGGAAGTGCACAGTGGCACTTGCTCAGCCCACCAGGGACCCTTCTCCATGTCCCGAAGGCTCATTCTCCAGGGCTACTTCTGGCCAACCATGGCCAGAGATTGTGCTGACCTTGCCCGAAGGTGCACTGCATGTCAACATTTCCAGAAAGCCCCCAGCAGGCCAGCGGTCAACTATGCCCCCATCAGCACATCCGTCCCCTTTTCTCGATGGGGGATAGACCTTGTGGGCCCTCTGCCGAGGGGTACCTCCAACAACAGATACATCATTGTGGCCATCGACTACTTTACCAAGTGGGTGGAGGCTGAGCCCCTCGCCAGTATCACAGAGGCGAAGTGCCGTCACTTCGTCCTCAAGAACATCCTCACAAGGTTTGGCGTCCCCCAGCAGATCATCTCCGACAACGGAACACAATTTGAGGCAGCCCCCTTCTGTGCCCTTCTGGAGGCATGGGGCATCAAACACACCTTCTCCTCCGTTGCCTACCCTTAAGACAACGGGCAAGTAGAGAATGTCAACCGGACCTTGCTCGAGGGCCTAAAAAAGAAGCTGGAGGCCGAGGGCGGTGGCTGGGTGGAAGAACTCCACAACATCCTTTGGGCCTACCGCACCACCCCTCGGCGAGCAACAGGTGAAACACCCTTCTCCCTCTGCTACGGTTTTGAAGCCAAAGCTCCTACCGAAGTCACCCTTCCCACCCGGAGGGTGATCCAATATGACCCCGAGGTCAATGACAGCAACATGGCCCTCGACCTCCACCTCCTTTCAAAACGCCGGGAGCAAGCCTTCATCCGGGCAGAAAACTACCGAAGGCAAGTCAAAGGCTACATCGACGCCAAAGTTCGCACCCGAGAACTTCAAGTGGGGGACTATGTCCTCCGGAGGAGGGAAGCCAGCCAACCAACCGAGGGAGGAAAAATGGCACCAAAATTCGAAGGCCCCTACATCATAGCAGCCATCATCAAACCTGGGACTCACAAGCTCAAACGCCCCAACGGGAAAGAGGTCCCTAGGCACTGGAATGTACACCATTTAGTTAAATTTTACCAATAATGTAAGAGCGGCCAAGCCCTCATAACTAATGAATGTACTATCCTATGGCCCAAGGCCTCCACTTTTGAGGAATGAAGACACATTCAAGACACCACGCCCTCATACTGACTACAGGCCCCAGGCCTCACCACGAGAAGAACCCCCTCCGGCACCAAGTGCCGAGGGCGGACACCATCAACACCTAAGACAACAGTGAGAACACCATGTGTTTTCAATCAAGACCCCTCGTTACCAAGTACCGAGGGAGGGAACTCCCATCACCGACGAAGAGAAACACCAAGTGTTTCATTTCCCTTCGGCGCCCAGTGCCGAGGGCACACCTCCACCATCAACATCAAAAAACGAAGAAAAACACCAAATGTTTCAAAGCAGACCCCTCGGCACCCAGTGCCAGGGATACGCCCTCCTGTCAACTTTCAAACACCTGTTGGAAAACGCCAAGCGTTTCCTTCGAAGGCCCTCCGGCACCCAGTGTTCCTACAGAAGCCCCTTCGGCACCCAGTGCCGTGGGTACACATCTCCACCTTCAACATCAAAAAGAAGAACACCTTGTGTTCCTACAGAAGACCCCTCGGTACCAGGTACCGGGGGTACACATCTCACCCATCAACGTCAAATAGAGGAAGAACACTAAGTGTTCCTACAGAAGACCCCTCGGTACCAAGTACCGAGGGCTACACATCGAAACTAACACCAAGTGTTGTTTCTAAAAGCCGTACGCCACGAGGACGCATATACCAAAGGCGCCACCATCGGTGCCGGCGGCACGTAGTGCCCCCTGGGAATTTGCAACTAGTGTGCAAATGAAAACCCTTCCTTGAAACGCTTTCCGCATCACTACCCCCAGGGTATGACAGGCATGAGAAATGCCCAGGATTCGACTTTCAAAAACGGAACGCTATTTGCGTCATCACCCCAAGGGTATGACATGCACGAGAAATGCCCAGGATTCGACTTCCAAACCGAAACGCTCCCCGCGCCACCACCCAAGGGTGTGGCAGGCCACGGACTATGTCTAGCGCCGAGAGGACAACTTTCAAAAATGAGGCGCTTTCCGCGCCATCCCCCAAGGGGAGGCAGGTTACAGACCATCATATCTTGTACCCAGGAAACAACCATCGATCCCCTCGGTACTCGGAAGGTTAACCCGAGGGAGGAGAGCCATTGGTGTATTCTGATGGTCTCCTAATAGGCCCAGCCTTACCAAGAAACCAAGTCTCTTGATGCCTTCCCTTCACCACCAACCAAAAAAAAAGGGGGGGGGGGGGGGGGTGAAGGGGACTAGACTGAGCGAGAAATCAAAGAGTACACTCCAACAGATCACAACATGCCGAGGGCTCCCCACGGGAACACCTCCGGTAATTGAAGGCTCCTATTTCCCGAAGGATACTACTCAAACAAATATCGTCAAGAAATGACTAAGTCCACTGCTTGGTCACCTCCGGTCACACAAACACCGAAGGCTTCAGCAATACGAAGGGACTGGACTATCCAAAGTCCACTAAACGGTACCTCCAACAAAATACCGAGGGCATCTGTTATGCACTAATACCGAGGGCCCTTACCCCATGACAAGGGACACAACTGGCTAAGTCAAACTCTACAACTTTCCAAGTAATTGCCGAGGGCACATACTCCTCATCGGTTTTCTTTACAACAACAGGAGTCCACACTTTTCCTAAGTCCACACTTTTGGAAAATGACAACAACCGAAGGCATCTATCATCAAAGGCCAGACCGAGGGGGCTTATTCCAAAACAGTTGCCCCTCGGACAGACTCCTCACTTGCCGAAGGTTCAACATCCACGGCACACTTTGAGATTTTTCTAAGTCCCACATATTTGGCCCTCGGCCAAAGACTCATACAACACAAGGGCCTCACGATCACCCGAAGGGTCCTATTCATATACCCGGAGGGATCTACATCCGGAAGCTCAACATCAATTTACGCTTGGGAAATATTCTAAGTCCTAAATGAGTAGCCCCCGGCCCAATCAATATTACAGCTAAGGGAATATGACGGCCGAAGGCTATGCATCGAGAAGGGATGCCATCTCCCGAAGGCTCCCAAAGGGAAAAATGGCTGGAGGGGAGAGGAACGCGGACGTCTGGCTGCAGGGGGGAGCCTGTATGCCCCCGGGTCGAAGTCCTTTGGCTCAATCTTCAAGTGGCGAGCCATCCTCCGGTAGATGAGGGCTTGGGTGAAAAACTCACCCCATCATAATATTGTTTACCCTTTCGGGAAACCCACTCCACACCGGGCCCATCACACCACTCGTTAACCGAGGACTCGACGACCGAGGACAGCCATTGCTTGTGCTCCTCGGCCCGCCACCCCCCTGCCAAGAACGCCGAGATTGCGTCCCCTCGGGCTCTCTCGCAGCTCTCTCCAAAGCCTCAGCTGCGGACCTCTCAGCCTCCGCCCTGCCCCGATCTACGGCCTCCGCCCGCAGGGTCATCTGCCGAAGGCTCTCCTCCAACATAGCCATCTCCCGGACAACGTCGGCATTCTAGCGGATGAGCTCCCACATCTTAGCATCCTGCTCAGCCTTGCGAAGGCGCCACTCCTCTAGCCGCCGGGCTTGCTCTCCGAGGGCAATGCAGGTCTACAAAAAAAAGGAGAGATAAGTTAGGAAGGCCGTACATTATTTCCTAACTCAAACAAAACGGTAAACTATCAAGGAAAAACTCACCGTAAGGGAAGACCGGAGGATCCTGTCCTCGAGGGCTTGGTCGTCATCATCCCCGAGGGCCGCCCTGTCAATATCGAGGGTTATACCTCTCAGAAGCGCCCTCGGATCCGCCGTGCCATTCATCACAGCCGTACCAACCGGGACGGAGATCGTCAGAACCTCGGAGGATGGTTCCCGGACACCCCCCGGGACCTTCGCCACCGGCATCTCCTCGTGCGCCCCGGAGGCGGGGCATTCATCAATAGTGATCACCGGGGGAACTTTCTTCCCGGCATCCACGGTCTTGGGCTTCTTGCCCTCGGGATCTCTGCCCGTGCCCTTCCTCTTGGCGGCGGCAGTCGCATCAGCACTCGGGGCCACCGATGGCCCCTCCGGCTTCTTGAAAAAATCACCGGCGGGTTTCGGGACACCAGCGTCCGTCCCCCTCGGGGCCTTGGAAGGTTTTTTCTTCTTCAGATCCGCAAGGCCTTTGACGTTCATCATTTTCACTGGGATACCTGCAAAAATAATATTGGGTTAAAATCGAGGGGTTACTAACCGAAGGCACAAGGAATAAAAGAACGAACAGATAAACTATGTGCTAAGATATGAAAACCAAGGGCCCTCGTAGACTACCTCCTGCTCCCCCGAAGGCCTCAGCAAAAGTGGGATACTTCTCGTCCGTTTCCCCAATGAAGCGATATCTCCGAAAGCCGATGGCGTAGAGTTCCTTGTCGGCAGTGTGATCTTTAATAGACACTTGCTTCGTGCGACCCTCCGGGATTTTGGCTATTATCAGGCCATCTTTCTCGAGAGCGGCGCTTCCAACCTTCGGATGCCGACGGAAGCGATCCCGAAGTTCCGCCGGAAATGGGTTCTCGGCAACTCTGACGTAGCACCAACGCTCCTTCCAGCCCTTATTGGACGAAGGCGCCTCCGTAAATAGCTT
Organism: Cuscuta europaea; assembly: GCA_945859875.1. Classification (NCBI taxonomy): domain Eukaryota; kingdom Viridiplantae; phylum Streptophyta; class Magnoliopsida; order Solanales; family Convolvulaceae; genus Cuscuta; species Cuscuta europaea. The sequence goes on along the minus strand of CAMAPE010000029.1, from coordinate 9,814,599 downwards.
CCACCTGGCTATCTGCTGCAGGTTGGCGAAGCCCTCGGCATTCGCGTGACCCCCTCGACAGAGGTTGAAGCTCTGGAAGAACAAGTCCAGGCTGGGGGTCACCCCTCGGACCCTGCAGAGGCTCAAAAAACCCGCCACGTAGGAATGGCTATTAGGTGTCAGCTGGCAGGGGACCAAGCCAACGAACCTAAGGTACTCCCGGAGGAAGGGGTGCAGAGGGAACCGAAGGCCCATGGAGACCGACAGTACGTGTACTGCAATACACCCCTCGGGCGCCCGAGACAACACATTGTCAACTCCCGGCTCGACCACCACGGCCGAGGGCCCTACGTGTAGCTGCGTGACGTAGAGATCCGCCCTGTCCGCCTTCGATGTTATCTCCAAGGCAGCAGTATTGAGCCAGGAATACCCCTCCGGCATATATATGGGTTTCCCCTGATCGGCATCAACGATCTTCTTCTTGGGGGCAGCTACCTTGGCCTTCTTCTTCCCGGGGGCCACCCGGATGGGAACTGCGTTCAGCGACTGAGAGGTACTGGCCTCACCAGCACCCCGAGGGGGAAGGACGGCCACGGTCACCCTCGTCCTCTCCTTTGCTTCCTCCTCCTCTACGACCTGCATGGCGAGGGCCAACTCTTCGTCTTCCACCTCCTGCTCGAAGCCTTCGGCTTCAACTTCAGCTAGCAGCTCCTTCTGCACTTCTACTGCCATCACAACGTCCTCCTGGGCCGAGGACTGTGCACTGGAGGACTCCGCATCCGAGAGGACTTCATCCTCCATCGAGGGCGCCCCCGAGATGTCTTGGGAATCACTCTGGGACGACATTATGGCTCTAGCTCGAGGGCTCGGGAGAACTAAGGTTTTCCTAGAAAATTCTATCTCCTAACCTAAGGGCACAAGGCACAGCTAGCTAGAGAGGTAAAGGGGAAGCGGAGAACTGACCTTGAGAACAAAGGATTCAACCGAGGGCTGCTGTTTCTCTCTCTAGAAATTTTGGCAGAGCTTCGCTAAGGATGTTGGATGCGTAAAGGAGGAATGGCATTGGCTTGGGGTATTTATAGGCGCTGGAATCCGGGCTTGGGCCCGAAAACCGGGCCTCCGGACGGACCGTCATCATTACGCGCCGTGTTTTCACCCAACCGGTGATGCCGCCCACGGGCAGCCAACCGTCACGCGCCACGTGTCCTCCTCCCCCAACGGCTATATCCCGACGATACATATTCCAACGGCTATATTCTGGAAGCCCCCGGGTTTACTACTTCACTCCACTTCACCAAGGAGAGCCTCCGGGTACACTTACCCAGAGACGCCCCCGGTTTATGCCCCACACGGTACATAACAGTCGCCCTCGGGATCACTCCTTTAGAAGCCCAAGGCTTCACATCAGGCCACCCCTCGGGGATTCCCCCTCAACACTGTAAGGGCCGGTTAGCCCCCGGGGAGTATACCTCATTGACGGATAGTCTACAGCACACAGGTAATGGGAGCCCTCGGGTATCTTCATCACCAACTAATCAACAAACAGTGGACCCCCCGGTAACAACTCCACTGCTACCCACATTCATTACGCCCTCGATCCCCAGATTGAGGGACTCCCCTTCGGCGCCCCCAGGACGTCAACAACAAAGCCTCCGGTTAATCAACACATGAGCCCTCAGAAAAAGGAGAGCCTTCGGCATTACCGATTATTCTCCATTTTTGACCAAGGTTTCACATTTTCGATTCATCGTTGGGGGAATTCGGTGCACTCTTTTTCCCTCATTAGGATTCCCCCCCCAGGGTTTTACCTAATGAGGTTTTTAACGAGGCATCCCCCCAAAATGAAACGAAAAGCGTCAGCCTTCGGCCCACAACAGCAACGCAACTACTCTACTCCTTTTCACCACTTTACAAGTGCCTCAAGGAGTGGGGGACTGGAGGACCCCCTCGGGAAAATCATTAAATTACAAAATTAGTGAAATTCCAACAAACGACAAAGCAAGCCCTCAAGTCCCGACATGTGGGTAACTGAGGGGCTGCCTTCGGCAGGGACATAAAAGCAACAACTCCTCACCAACTTCAGAGATTACGACAGGACAACATCGAAGGGCAAGCACAAATTACTCCTTTTCACTCAAATACCTTTCGGCAAAAGGAGTGAGGGACTCTTGATGGAGTATATGGCCCGGGAACCCCCGGCCCACAGACTCCTACTACTCCAGTAAAGGCCCAACAGGCCCAGAAAGCTCAAGCAGGCCCAAATCACAGCGCCCAGAGTACCAAGCAGCACGCAATACGCACCAGGGGTGCCTTCGGCCCCTGTCCGAAGGCTCCAAACTATCACAGCGTGGATATTTCGAACAAACAGAGGAACTGGGAGAAAACGGCGAAATTAGTAGCCCTCAGCACCTGGAGCCCTCGGCGCTCAGGGGTCCTCGGCACTAAGAGCCCTCGGCTAGTCCTCTGTTACCGGGGGCACCTCTCCCGACATGATCTCCGCATCACATGCGTACAGATCACCGTACCCTGTACAGACATCCCATCCAACAGCCGCATTAAATGCGGCCACATGAGGCTGCCAGCGCCAACCAGTTGAGGTGACCTCTCGGCCAATGGGCGCTTGACACGTGTCCCTGTCCGGCATTTATTGCTACTATAAATGGCACCCCATTTCCCCATTTGTAACCACGACATTCAGACTAAACATACTCTCTCTCTTACTTACTTGTGCTCTGACTTCTCTCTAAGTTATTCTCTGCAATAACCCCTCAGATATATACCCCCCGGGTACACTATCCATCAACATCATTGATTTTTTTAGATTAAGTTGTCATTCTTTTGAAATCAACTTCTTGCATACCAGGTGTTTGATGTTATGTGTTAGTCCCGGTTATACTGGATACAGTCTAGAGGGGGGGTGAATAGACTGTATTGGTTTTTAGCTTTTTAAACTAAGTACCAGATTTTACAGAATAGCCTGTTCTGTTGACAGAACAGACTGGCAGTGGATGGGGTTCTGGTAGGGAGTTCTGTTGATTTAGCCTCAGAGAAGCAAAGGCAGTAGGCCTTCTGTTAACTCGTAGGACAAGTTCTGCTGAACACAGATACCAAGTCTGAGGAGTTAGACAGTTCTATCTAAGTGCAAATATTAAAGCAGTAAGTAAATGATACCAGGGATTTTTATAGTGGTTCAAGGAACAACTTGTTCCTCTAGTCCACTGTTCCACTAAGCTGTAAAGACTTCCGTTTACAATGCCTTAGCCCTATCACTTAAGAAGCTCTCCACGTCTTCTTCAAGTGTAGATGTCTCCTGGGATGCACTGCCTGGCTTCCTTTAAGACTGGTCCTTTCACTGAGATTCCTGGAAGTATCACCACTTCACAACTCAAGTTACTTGGACGTCCTTCTTGTAGTAAGAAGAGTTTCTGTTAAAACAGGGATTCCTCCAACTAGCTTCGTTACAAAGGATTTGTATGTGATGAGCTTGAAGAGTTGAAGAACACTTGGAACTTTGCTTGAATTGGAAAAAGTATTTTCCCAACTTCTGCCTTCTCTTGTAGAGGATGATGAAGTGTTAATCTCAAGGAGGCTTTTTGCTTTTCAGAGTTTGAATTTCTTGTATGAAGAGTTGTAGCAATGTTTAGCAAAAATTGCAAAGTTATCCGGTTGTTTTTCGTAGTGTATCTTTTATACTGAGGTTGTCTTCCCGTTGGAGGAGTAGGAGGACAACTGCATTAAATGAGCGATCAGTTGACTTGACCAGTAGAGCCCGGTAAAGTTGGCGGCTTACTATTTTGGGATAAAGTATTCCTGACATTGCGGCCAATCATCTGCAATTACTCTACGGAGCATGGGGAGCATTAAATGAGCATTTAATGCGCGTACTGTAGCTTTTCCGTTCAATACTCCTAGCCGTTGAAGGAATCTTTCAGTTGACTTCCCGGCTTTGTGGAATTCTTCTAAGTGTCAGACCTTCTGGTGTCTTTAACTGAGAGTTGAACAGAGGAGGTCTGGAGCACTTCTGTTGAGAATATATCCAACAGAGACCCAGAAGGGTTTCTGTCAGAGTAAAGGCTAACAGAGACCCTGAGGTCTTCTGTTCTGGAGCAAGAACCAAAGGTCCTCTGTTTCAATAATGCCTTACAAGGGTCTTCTGCTCTTGGAGCCCTTCTGCTCAGAGGGTCTTCTGCTCTGAAGGCATTCTGCCAAGTCGATTACACTAAGGACTTTACAAAAGAAAGTTCTAATACATTAAGTCTAAATAGGGGTACTCTAAAGTCCTAATTAATCTAGCATCATCAAAATCTAAATACAAATATTCCTTACAATTTCCCCCTTTTTGATGATGCCAAAACCCTTTAACTATTTCCAGAGAAGTGCCTTCACCATAAGGAAAGATTAAAGTTTAAAAACTTCCATTAAAATCTTGGTGGGCAACTTGGCATAGGAAAATAGTAAGAGTACAGTACATTCAGATAGCAGAATATAAATTAAATAAGCAAACACAAACAGAAGGCAAAAAGGCAGGAAATAAGGAAAAGCACTTCAAAGTGAGAAGGCAGAGATGTGATTTTATTAGATAAGATTTACGGAGATAATCCTTACACATTCTCCAAATTAGCTGCTTGCAGAGCTTCTTCCTCCAATCTTTGAAGCCTGAGCAGTTCTTCATTGATTTCTGCTCTGATCTTGGAAAGGTTGCCAGAGCTTTGATAAGATGCCCAAATGGGAGAAAGCTTGCAGTCCAGATAGCTGAGAACACCTTCATGTATTGTCTTCCCTGGGACAATGTTCTTCTTATACCATTCTTCAGCTTCTTCTAAGGATCCCCCATACATAACTCTCACAACACCATCTTTGTCCAAATAGAGGTGCTGTTGTTGGGTGGGAGTCATTTTGGCCTTCATATCTTCAAATTGAGCTCTGTCAATTCTCTGAGATCCACCCAATCTCCATTCAGTGAAGTTAAAGATTTTCTTCTTCTTGGTGCCTTTCTTTACTGGAGATGGGGGTCTAGGTATGCCTGCTGCTCTCTTCTTCTGTAGAGCAGCTTCAAAGTAGGGAGCAGGATCCACTGTAGGCTCAGCAGAGGAGGGTGCCCTAGCAGGAGTTCTGTGGGATCGAGGCCTAGTCTGTTGAGGGTCCTCTTCCCCCTTTTTGGCATCATGCAGATCCTCTATCATCAAGCTTATCTTTTGGAACTCTGAGGCCTGAGTGGAGGCTATCTGCTCAAGGGCCTCTGGTAGAGTCTGAGTGACAGAGGTAAGACCTTCAATGAGACCTTGCTGCTTCTGAATGGCAGAAAAGATGTCCTTGTTATTGGCTTCAAGCAGCACCATCTTCTGATATCTGTCTCTGTCAATAGATAGGAGAACTTGAGCTTGTTCTTGGTGAGCTCTGCACATTTCCTCAATGGAGGTCAGTTGCCTCCTAGTGCTGGCATCAGAATTCTTCAGAGCCTCAAGATTCTCTGAGATAGAGTTGATTGCCTGTCCTTGATTTAGGAGAGTTTGTTGAAAGATAGAGAGGGTTTTGTGGATACCTACCACTTCTGTTGACAGGGCATCTGTTCTGGCAGAGGAGGAGGCTATGAAGTTGTTGAGTGTTCCTGTGAGGTTCTCAAAACGATCAGATATGAACTGCATTCCCGAATTGAGATTATCATTCACATGAGCAAGGTGCCCATAGTGTTTATCATTGATCTCTATCAACTTGTCCATGCCTTGGAGGATTTGTCCACCAAAGTCTTCTGCTGATTCAACAAATTTGTTGAAGGGAATGTTATTCTGTTGTCCATCAGATGGAGGCATCTCTAGACCTCTTCCCTTAGGTAAGGGGTGATGTTCTTGGATAGATGAGAGAGATTCAACAAGCAGTTCATGTTCCAGTTGAGTCAGAGGAGGGGTCTTCTATCTCTTTGATGTGGCTTTGTAGGATTTGCTGATCATGAATCCATCCATGTCAGATGAATCTTCATAAGATGAATAGATAGGTATTCTGTTTCTGACTACCTTCTTCTTCTTTCTGAGGGAGGGATTGGGGGCAGTAGAATGCCTAGAATGGCCTTGGGGTGCAGAGATGGGGGAGATAGTTGTAGGGTCAGAATCTCTGAGAAACCATACAGGTTTAAGCTTCTCTGCAGGTTGGTGTGGAGGAGGTGATTCTGGTGGAGGGGTTTGATGTTCAGATTCGGAGGATGAAGAGGATTTCTGTTGGGAGGAGGGGTTCTGATGCTGGGGTGAAGTATGAATAGGTGAGACATTCTGTTGAGGAGGAGATGGTGGAGGTGAAGGTGAGCGGTTTCTGAAGGGAACAATTGCTCTGCAAGGTGATGCAATTTTCCTTTTAGGTGAGTGAGGAGGGGTGGGGGTTTTCTGTTCAGGAGATTTAGGTTGAGGGTTTTCTGGTGGAGGGGTTTCTGTGCTGGTGGGAGGTGAGGGAATATGGGGTTCTGTTGAGATATTAACAGAAGGGGTTGGAGAGTTTACCTCAATGATGTTATCCTCAAGCAAAGAAGTCCTCCACTCCTTGATATGCTCCATCATAGCTTGCCCTTCTGTCTTGGGTTCAGAGGGCTCTCCTGGGTTGAAGTTGGGTTGCACAGAGTCAGTTGCCATCTTGGTGAACAACCATTCTTCAAAGGCTTCTATCTCTCCATCTTCTAGAGGTTTGACTGTCTCCTCTGAGGGTGAGGAAATGAGGACAACCTTTCCTTTGTAGCTTGCCTTCTTCTTCTCAAGGACAGAGTGAAGAAAGTTGAGGGCAAAGCATTTTGAGACATCATCAGTCCCTACCCAATTCAGGATGGCTTCTTCTTCTGGCTCATAGTGATCAAAATATTGGATTATTTTGTGGAGGGGTCCCATTCTCCATCTTCTCCATTCAAGGACCCGAGTAAACTGTTTGTCTAGCAAGGATAGATACCCATCTTTGACAGGACTAGGGTGCTCTGTTGGAGTTGACACCCTATTCTGGTCAGGAGATGCAGCAGAGGTGGGGATCTCTGGTTCCCCCTGAGTGTCTGCCACTTCCTCAGACACTGAGACCACAGGTTTAGCAACCTTCTTCTTGGGTTTTGTGGTCCTTTTCCTCTTCTGTCCAGCCTTCATGGTTGGAGGAGCAACCGGTTCTGCCTTCTTGGTCTTCTTCTTCTTCTTCTTTTCAGCAGAAGGGGCTCCAGAGAGGGGTTTCTGCACCTTCTCTCCTTGTTGTCTTTTAGCCTCAAGCTGAAGCTGTCTCTTCAGCTCTGCCTTTATAGCTTTTTCCCTGTTTGGAGAGGCAGACAGGAAAATTACCTTGGTGTGATCCAAAGCTGTGGCCTTCCTCAAGGTTACCCCTTATTTGAGGAGCACTTCTGAGATGAGCAGTCCATGCCCTAGCTTTCCAGAGTAGAGGCTTGTCTTTGGGTTCTTCTTCTTGATAACCTCAATCAGGGACTTTACCATGACTTGTCCCCAGTTGATGTTTACCCCATGATGCACTGCATAGAGGGCCTTGGCATTTGCAGTTGTGACATCATCGGTGGAGGTATATTTGCACCATAAACATTTGTGGAAAATGTTAATGAGCAGCTCAAATTCCTTCTTGAGCAGGTTCTTCTTGATGTTGACCTTCTCTACTTCCTCACCTTTTCTGCAAAACTTCTTTTTGAATTCAGGCAAGGGAATGTCAGTATCCTTCAAGTCAAGTAGAGAGGCCCTGCCTTCCTCTAGTTGAATATTGAAGATCTTGTTGATGACGTCAGCATCAATCAAAATTTCTTCTCCTTGGACGATGGAGGAGATGTTTTCATCCTTGAAGGATGCGTTGAGATAGAACTCAACGGTGTCAATGTTACTGTAGGCCTCATAAGCATGAGTGATGACCTTGCTTAGTTGACACTGTGACAGTCCGTCAACAATGGTGGTCATTCTCTCCGTTTTCTCCACGAACCTGGGTAGGACTTCGAGTTCGCATCTCATCCCTGTTAGTACATTCTTGAGAAGAGTTGCCTTTTGTTCCTTGGAAAGATCGGAGAAGCTCAAGAAAGCCATGGTCGTTTTAGCGGTTTGAGAGTTTTGGAGAGATAAGAGTTCAAGAGCTTGAGAGTAATGAAAGCAGTAACGGTTTAGGTTTGCGAAAGGGGAATTTATGGGTACGGGTTAGTGGACGTTTGAGATAATTTACGGTTCCAAGGTACCAATAAATGTAAAAAGGGGCGCAGTAAATATTATGCGACTGGATACTATTTTAAGGGTAAAAGGGTAAAAGACCTTTAATAACTTACTAGGTCACCCGGTTTTCAGAATTTTCTAAGTCCACAACCTTCTGTTAGACATAAGAGGAGGTTTTCTGTAGAAAGGGTTTCTGTTGCAGAGGTGTTCTGCCAGGGTAGAGAACAAAAGGGGTTAACAGAAGGGGTTCTTCAATGGGTATTCTGTTAACATGAATTTAGCAACAGAGGGCCTTTCTTTTCAACTTTCCCTTGGAATCTCATCCATCATTCCCAATTCCTCTCTTAGTTTGTTGAACCTAGCCTCAGGAAGAGGCTTTGTCAGGATATCTGCAAGCTGGTCTTCTGTTGGCACATGTTCCATGCAAATGTGCTTCTTTTCAACATGATCTCTGATGAAGTGATGTCTGATCTCAATGTGCTTTGTCCTGGAGTGAAGAACTGGATTTTGAGTGATAGCAATGGCACTGGTGTTGTCACACAACAGCTTGATCTCCTTTGCTTGAATTCCATAGTCCTTCAGTTGTTGCTTCATCCAGAGTAGCTGAGCACAGCAACTCCCAGCTGCAATGTACTCAGCCTCAGCTGTACTTGTTGAGATAGAGTTCTGCTTCTTGCTAAACCAGGAAACAAGCCTTCCTCCTAGCAATTGGCAGTGACCAGAGGTGCTCTTTCTGTCTAGTTTGCAACCTGCAAAATCTGAGTCAGAATAACCAATTAGTTCAAAGTTACCTCCCTTTGGATACCATAGGCCTGCATTTGGATTTCCTTTGATGTATCTGATGATTCTCTTTGCAGCACTTAGATGGATTTCCTTGGGCTTTGATTGATATCTGGCACAGATTCCAATAGAGAATGAGATGTCTGGGCTTCTTGCAGTTAGATACAACAGAGATCCTATGATTCCTCTGTATGTTGTTGCATCTACATCCTTTCCTTCATCATCTGGACCAATTCCTTATGAGGTGTTCATGGGAATCTTCACTGAGGATTTGCCTTCCACTCCAAACTTCTTGATCAGGTCTCTCGTATACTTCCCTTGATTGATAAAGATCCCTTCTGGAACTTGTTTGACTTGAAGTCCTAGGAAGTAACTGAGTTCTCCCATCATACTCATTTCAAATTGACTCTGCATCACTTGAGAAAATTTCTTGCACAGTTCTGGATTAGTACTACCAAATATAATATCATCAACATATATTTGTATTAACAGAATATGATTAGCAACAGAGATTTGAAATAGAGTTTTGTCAACCTTTCCTTTAGTAAACCCATGGTTCACTAGGAAAAGGGACAATGTGTCATACCAGGCTCTGGGAGCTTGCTTAAGACCATAGAGGGCCTTTTTAAGCTTGTAGACACAAGAAGATTGAGTAGGAATGATAAAACCTGGTGGTTGTTCCACATAAACTTCTTCTTCAAGATCTCCATTTAGAAATGCACTCTTGACATCCATCTGGTAGATCTTGATGTTGTTGTAGGCAGCATAGGCTAGAAAGATTCTGATGGCTTCAAATCTGGCAACTGGTGCAAAGGTCTCATCAAAATCTATTCCTTCTTCTTGACAATATCCTTTAGCTACCAGCTTTGCTTTATTCCTTACAATGTTGCCATCTTCATGTGCTTTGTTCTTAAATACCCATTTGGTTCCAATGACATTCTGGTGCTTTGGCCTAGGAACAAGTTCCCATACTTTGTTCCTTTCAAACTGAGTAAGCTCTTCTTGCATAACATTGATCCAATCTGAGTCTGCAAGAGCTTCTTCAACAGTCATAGGTTCCATTTGAGATATATAGCAGGCAAGCATTGCTTCTCTTCTTGATGTGGATCTAGTTTGAACTCCACTTCTGATTTGACCAATCACTTGGTTAGGGGGATGATCTCTTAACCATGTTAGGTCAGGTTCTGTCAGCTGCTGTCTTGGTCTCTCTGGTTCCTCATCTTCAGAGTCTTCATCTTCATTCAACAGAAGGGGGTTTGGTGCAGGTGTTGGAAATGCAGGGTTGTCTGCCACCTTTTCTGTTGGTTCTGGTGTTCTGTCTTCTATGCTGACTTCCTTGAGGATCTCTGTTACCTCTTTAACAGAGATGCTTTCATCAAACTTCACATGTATAGATTCTTCAACATGTAGGGTCCTTCTGTTGAGTACTCTATAGGCTTTACTGGTGTTTGAATAGCCTATAAAGACTCCTTCATCAGCCTTCTCTTGAAAGACTTTCAGATGCTCCTTTCCATTGTTAAGAATGTAGCACTTGCGTCCAAATACATGAAAGTAGCTGATGTTAGGTTTTCTTCCCTTCCAGAGTTCATAAGGGGTCTTCTGGTGATTCTTGTTGATCATGCTTCTGTTCTGAGTATAGCATGCAGTGTTGATTGCTTCAGCCCAATATCTCATAGGCAATCCAGATTCTGCAATCATTGTTCTTGCAGCTTCTTTTAAAGTTCTGTTCCTGCTTTCTGCTACGCCATTCTGTTGAGGGGTTCTGGCGGCAGAAAGTTGATGAAAAGTCCCATTCTGATCACAGAAGTCCTTTATGACTTGGTTGACAAATTCAGTTCCTCTGTCTGATCTGATTGTCTTCACTTTTAAGTTCTTCTCAGTCTGAAGTTGCTTTAACAGAGATGGCAACTTCTGAAGAGTTTCATTTTTCTTTGATAGAAAAATAGTCCATGTATATCTGGAGTAGTCATCAACCATGACTAAGGTGTATTTCTTTCCACCAACGCTTGGAGTCTCAACAGGTCCAAATAAATCCATGTGAATCAGATTTAGAGGACTTGTAGAAAGATCTCCAGTAATGGGTTTGAAGGAAATCTTCACTTGTTTGCCCTTCTGACATGCACTGCAGAGGGTCTCCTTCTTGTACACAATGTCTGGTAGCCCTTCTACAATGTGTTCTCTGGCCAGTTTGTTGATTGTCTTGAAATTCAAATGGTTGAGCTTTTTGTGCCAGTCCCAGCTCAGTTTTGAATCTCCTTTGGCTATCAGGCAAACTCCATCCTTTGCTGTGTTCCAATCAACTACATAAATGTTCTTCTTTGTTGATGCTGTAAGAACCACTTCCTTTGTTGTCTCATGCTTCACATAGCAGAAGTCCTTTGTGAACTCAACAGTGTAGCCTTTGTCACAGAATTGGCTAGCACTCAGCAAGTTGAACTTCAGTCCTTTGACATAAGAGACATCATCAATGATTATCTGGTTCCTGATCAGCTTTCCTCTTCCTTTTGTTTGACCTTCTTTGTCATTACCTCCAAAGGTAACTCTAGGTCCTTTGCATTTCTGGAACTTTGTTAGGCAACTTCTGTCACCTGTCATGTGTCTGGAGCATCCACTATCAATAAACCATTCTTGTTCAGAGATAGCTCCAGCACACAGTTCCTGCAAGATTAAAAGAAAGATTTAGGTACCCAAGCAATGCTGGGTCCTGGGGGGTCATGGAGTCTGGGTAGTTGGTACCATTTTGGTCTCATCAAGTGAAACCTTGGTGGGTGGTACCCATTGTCCACCTGGTAGTTATAGTAAACTGAAGTGTGATTCACTTTGGGCAGATGCTTGTGGGGGTCATGCTTCCTGTTTACATACTTTTGCATAGCTTTCTTTGTTGGAAAGAAGTCCCATATACTATCAAGAGCAGAGGGACGGTTAGCTTTGGGCTTCTGAAGTTGACCAGCCAACCTCTTCTGCCTAAAGTTAACTTTCTCTTGATATTTGCCCTTCTGGTGATCATTTCTGGCACGATTGACATGAGGTTGTCTGTCAATGAATGGTCTTTTATTTTTGTTATCTTGAAAACCTTTTCTGTTGTTAGGTTTTCTGCCAGGTTCATTATTTTTCAAAAAGGGTTTCTGTTGAACCTTTATCTTTCCCTTTTCTGGTCTGACTTCCTCATGAACAACCTTGGTGCCAGATACACCGGCTTGACAAATGGGGCTAGAAATCAGTGGCACTATGACCTTATCTGCCTTAGCAACACTGGTGCTAGGCATTACAGAAGACTCACCTGATTCTGTTGAGCCATAACCAAGACCAAAACCAGTGCCAACCTGTTGATCAAGTACAATCTTTTCCATGGAAGACTGGGCCTTCTGGTAAGCTTTGTACTTAATCTCGAGAGGCTCTATTTCTCTTATTCTCTTGAGAAGAGAAACATTTTCAGTCTCCAGTTGATCTCTTTCCTTAATTAGAAGATTGATTTTGATCTCAACCTCCTTCTTTAAGTCAAGAATTTCAGCTTTTAACTTACTGTTTTCTTCTGTTACAGAAGAATAAGTGGCTTGTATGGCCTTAAACTCTTCCCAAAATTCTGACATTGAATCAGAATCAAAAGCTAAGCCTACCGAAGAAAAACTAGATTCAGAAGTAGAGGTTACCTCATCATCAGAATGAGCCATGAGGCAAAGGTCTTCTGTCTCAGTATCAAGGCAACAGAAGGCCTCATCAGAATCTGAGTCAGAACTGGATTCTGTCTCTGACAGAGGGTCTTTCTCTAGCTGTTCTGTCACAAGTGCCTTTCTCCTTCTGGAGTTGTCTTCGTACTTCTTCTTTTCTCCATCCTGTCCTTGTTTCTTGGACACCCTTGGATGGGGACAATCAGCCTTGAAGTGACCAGGTTGTCTGCAATTGTAACAGAGAAGCTCACCACTGCTTTCTGTTGTTTTGACCTTCTGGTATGGCTTTCTGTTGAAAGATGGACTCCTTCCATCTTTGGGATTCTTCATAAACTTTTTGAATCTCCTGGCAAAGGCAGCCATATATTCGTCAGATAAAAGTACTGAAGGGTCAAAATCATTTACCTTTGATGTGCTGGCAGTGAGGGCTGTAGTGGTCCTCTCTTCTGGTACATCTTCCTTTTCTTCAGTCATTTCAAACTCATGAGCTTTGAGATCTGAAATGAGCTTATCAGTGGGATAAGTCTTTACATCCTTGTTGGCTTGGACAACAACTACCTTCATTTTCCATGCTGAGGGCAGTCCCCTTAACACCTTCAGGTTGATCTCCGTGGTGGTGAGTTCCTTGCCAAGCTCAGAGATCTCTCCAGTGAGAGTGAGGAGCCTGTCATACATCTTGGAGATGCTTTCACCAGGGAGAAGTTTGAAGTCATCAAACTTCTTGTTGGCTATAGTCAGTTTGTTGTCCTTCTCTTGCTCATCACCAGCTCCAATGAGCTCAAGAGTATCCCAGATTTCCTTTGCAGTTTTGCACTTCTTTATTCTATTGAAGTACCTATCATCAATGGACTTGTAGAGGATGTCCTTAGCAACATTGTCCAGGTTGTACTTTCTTCTCTCTTCAGTGGTCCATTCTGACTTGGCTTTACTGATCATCTGGGGTCTGGTGTTGTCTATAGCATGCTCAGGATTGACCTTCTGGAAGCTTGCGAAAGGGCCAATATCAAAAAAAACTTCCCACATCTCATCATGCAAGACACAGAGATGTGCTTTCATCCGGATCCTCCAGTCATCAAACTTAAGATCTGAGAACATAAGATTCTTGGACAAGGAGTGATCCATTATATCAGATAGAAATGAGGTCAAACAGAAAAACAAGTGGGTCTTTGTTCAGCAAATAACCTAAGAGATTATTAGAACTAGGAGGCTCTGATACCACTTGTTGGTCCCGGTTATACTTGATACAGTCTAGAGGGGGGGGGTGAATAGACTGTATTGGTTTTTAGCTTTTTAAACTAAGTACCAGATTTTACAGAATAGCCTGTTCTGTTGACAGAACAGACTGGCAGCGGATGGGGTTCTGGTAGGGAGTTCTGTTGATTTAGCCTCAGAGAAGCAAAGGCAGTAGGCCTTCTGTTAACTCGTAGGACAAGTTCTGCTGAACACAGATACCAAGTCCGAGGAGTTAGACAGTTCTATCTAAGTGCAAATATTAAAGCAGTAAGTAAATGACACCAGGGATTTTTATAGTGGTTCAAGAAACAACTTGTTCCTCTAGTCCACTGTTCCACTAAGCTGTAAAGACTTCCGTTTACAATGCCTTAGCCCTATCACTTAAGAAGCTCTCCACGTCTTCTTCAAGTGTAGATGTCTCCTGGGATGCACTGCCTGGCTTCCTTTAAGACTGGTCCTTTCACTGAGATTCCTGGAAGTATCACCACTTCACAACTCAAGTTACTTGGACGTCCTTCTTGTAGTAAGAAGAGTTTCTGTTAAAACAAGGGTTCCTCCAACTAGCTTCGTTACAAAGGATTTGTATGTGATGAGCTTGAAGAGTTGAAGAACACTTGGAACTTTGCTTGAATTGGAAAAAGTATTTTCCCAACTTCTGCCTTCTCTTGTAGAGGATGATGAAGTGTTAATCTCAAGGAGGCTTTTTGCTTTTCAGAGTTTGAATTTCTTGTATGAAGAGTTGTAGCAATGTTTAGCAAAAATTGCAAAGTTATCCGGTTGTTCTTCGTAGTGTATCTTTTATACTGAGGTTGTCTTCCCGTTGGAGGAGTAGGAGGACAACTGCATTAAATGAGCGATCAGTTGACTTGACCAGTAGAGCCCGGTAAAGTTGGCGGGTTACTATTTTGGGATAAAGTATTCCTGACATTGCGGCCAATCATCTGCAATTACTCTACGGAGCATGGGGAGCATTAAATGAGCATTTAATGCGCGTACTGTAGCTTTTCCGTTCAATACTCCTAGCCATTGAAGGAATCTTTCAGTTGACTTCCCGGCTTTGTGGAATTCTTCTAAGTGTCAGACCTTCTGGTGTCTTTAACTGAGAGTTGAACAGATGAGGTCTGGAGCACTTCTGTTGAGAATATATCCAACAGAGACCCAGAAGGGTTTCTGTCAGAGTAAAGGCTAACAGAGACCCTGAGGTCTTCTGTTCTGGAGCAAGAACCAAAGGTCCTCTGTTTCAATAATGCCTTACAAGGGTCTTCTGCTCTTGGAGCCCTTCTGTTCAGAAGGTCTTCTGCTCTGAAGGCATTCTGCCAAGTCGATTACACTAAGGACTTTACAAAAGAAAGTTCTAATACATTAAGTCTAAATAGGGGCACTCTAAAGTCCTAATTAATCTAGCATCATCAAAATCTAAATACAAATATTCCTTACATTATGCCCCATTCATTTTTTTAGAGATAGATGCGATTTTTGATTATAATTCCGTAATGCTATATGTTATAATCATATAGTTGGAATCAATATCACAATATGCATCCCTCTTCATTTTTTATACATCCATGTGATCATACTTTTCCGTAAAGCTATATGATAAATACATATAGTTGGAATTAAGATCATATTATGTTTTTTATATTTTATACATATTATGTGATTATATTTCTCCGTAATGCTATATGTCACATACATATAGTTGGAACCATAATCACGTAAAATTACTCTTTTAAATACTCAAATCAACATAATAGACATTAAATATACGTAATAGAGTTTTCATAATTTAATGTATGGATACGTATGTTTGATATATGTATACATATCCTATGGATTCAATATGATCTCGTAATATGTATATATATGAACTATACATATGTTACATACGTTTTCATACAATATAATACACATGTATACGTAATCAATACACGTTTAATATGATTACGTATGAAGTTTTCACAATTTAATATATGTTTAATATTTATTTCCATCTATATTAATATTTTTTCCCATATACGTATGTTTAATATGCAAATTAAGAATATATTAACATATATGGCAATAATCTAAATATGAAAAGTGTGAATTTAAATTAAAAAAAATTATTAACATATACAAATACCCTTCTAAATATATCATAATACTAAATAATCAATGAAATCATTTTTTTCATTCTATTTAGAAAACCGTCACCTTTAAATGAATATATATGACAAGTCTTGATTTTACTATTCCATTTTTTTATGCACATTTATTATTCATAACATACAATTGACACATGCATACACCCACACGCATAATAAAATGTTATGTGTGTATATATATGGTTGACTTATGTACATGCCTTTTCTTTATACTTCTAGACTATATTTTCATGTCATTTTTTTTTGAAAATTGTAAGTTTACGTTTAAACTTGCCATTTGTTCACACCAATAAAATTATTTAACGAAATATGAAGCAAATTTATATATATTTTCATTTTTTTTAGAAAATTCAATCTCATTCCCGAAATTAATAACAAAAAAAACGAAAAAAAAACTTCAATTTTTTTGGTAATCCGCATATACGAAGCAATTTTTTTTTAAAATATATGCATATTAAATTACTACTATGTTATTAAATTCGTTTTTACAAATTAATTTTGGATAACTAAAATTCGATAATTAATTATTTTTGATGATTCGAAGTTTGTTTTAAAAAAAATCGAATTTTTTGTCAAAATATACTATTTAAGTTCGAAAAAAATGATAATTAAATACGTTTTTAAGATCCATTTTTTTTATATAATCAAAATATATGGCAAAATATATTTTCAATAATTCATCAATATAAATAATATTACTAAAAGGATTATTAAATTCGTTTTTTTTTTCAAAAAAAAAATGAGATATACCTAATCCATTCATTAGACCAATATTAATACTTTATATATTAAACACACCATATAACATCCTAAAAAAAATCTCTATGATTTTTTTAAGGAGATAAATATATATCTCCTCTATTCGATGCATTATACAAAATATTGTCTGCAAAGAGACATACCACATGACATTGTTTTTATGTGATAAAGAATTTTCACACAAAGAATCGCATTTTTTTATTCATTTTTTTAGCGATAAATGGTAGTGAATGACACTCATACAATTTTATATTTTAAGATGACTGATCCAACTCGACCCGAGTTTAACATCCTGGACTCAGAAGGACTTGAGTACCATCGCTGGGTTTCTGACATAGAAACCACGTTTGTTGCTAAAGATTATTCCACCACGCTTGCCGAACCCGAAAGTTTAAAAGACAATGGACCGTCTGAAAAAATAAAGGCTGTTGCGTTAATGTTCCTTAGACGCCATATTGACCCTAGCTTACGCTGGGAATATTTACAATTGAAAACCCCCAAAGAATTGTAGGACACACTAAAAGGTCATTTTGGGAACATACATGACACTTTGCTCCCTGAACTGACCGTGCAGTGGAATGAAATCCGCTTAGTTGACTACAAAAAGATCAACGATTTTAATAAGGACATGTTACGCCTCAAAGCGCGCCTTAATTTCCGTGGTAAACCAATCACAGAAGATGAAATGATTGATAAGATCCTCTCCACTTTCCCTACCTCATCACTTATACTAGCGAACCAGTATAGGTTGGAGCATAATAACAAAAGAATAACCACATTTAATCAGTTAATTAATTTGCTCCAAGTTGCTGAAAGACAAAATCAAGTTCTCTTGAATAACAATGCCAGACCAGTTGGGACAAAGAAAATTCCCGAGGTCCACCATGGCAAAGCAAACACTGGAAAGCACCCCAGTGGAAAAGGAGAAGGCCGTAATCGTGGAAGGGGGCACAACAATCGCGGCGGGCATGGAGGCCGAGGTACGGGCCGTGGAGCATCTTCCGATGTGTGGAAGAGAGATACAAGCGTCGGGAATAGTGGTCAAAACCAACAAGGCCCATAATGCACCTCCAGTCAAACGAGACCGAGTTGGGGAAGAACCATGCTACAGATGCGGAGTTTCAGGTCATTGGTATAACAATTGCCAAGCCAGTAATAGAGTTGCTGCTGCCTATAAGAAATATCGAGAATCAAAGGAACATGAATCTCAATTTGTGACAGACGAAGGAAATGAGGTCGATGTTAACCTCACAGTGGCGGATTTTGGTGTTAAAAATAACACCACCCTTTCAGTCGATGCGACGGACTTTGATTAATTTTCCCCCTATCCCACTAGACATTTAAACAAACTTTATGATTTCTTTTTCATTCCTTTTCATTTCCTGCTTATGGACATTACATGTTTATCGTTATTTTAATAATTGGATTCAATTTTTGAAATCCAAAGATATACCGACAATTATCTAATGCATGTTTACACAGGAATGACTCGAGGAGAACTCGAATGTTTAGTCGATAGTGGGACAACCCACACTATCCTTAGACACAGGCAACTTTTTATTCAATTAGTAGCCTATAAATCCTGTGTGACTACGATGATTGGATCATCAAACGTAATACAAGGGCGAGGCACCGCCAAATTTATGCTACCTAACGGTACCACGTTCCACGTCACAGACGCTCTATATGCACCTAGAGCTACTCGAACTTTATTAAGTTTTAAAGATATACGTGATAATGGTTTCCACGTTGAAACCCATAGTGAGGATGAGATAGAATACCTATATATTACCTCTAGTAAAAGCGGAAGAAAACACATATTAGAAAAATTAATAAGTCAATCTAGTGGACTCTATGTCACTACTATTCGAATCTTCGAATCATATGCGGTCTCCAACAATGAAATGTTGGACATAGACTCGTATAGGCTTTGGCATGATCGTCTTGGTCACCCCGGTCGTGACATGATGATTCGAATTCTCAAGAATTCACATGGACACCCTTTCTTTCGAGAAAGGAATAAAGAAGGGCGAAAAGTCAACACAGTACATGTTGGGTGTGTTTCGGAAAATAAAGAAAATTAATTAAAATAAATTAATTAAATAAAATGACTAGAGAAAAACAAGAAAGGAGATGAAGCAGAATTAGCCAAAGCTCGTGCTACGCACGATTTCCTTAAAACGTATTTTTTGCCTCCCACGGTGCTAGGAGCGTTGCAACAATCGTTTCCCAGGATACGATGACTACGAACTAATGTTTGAGCACACAAACAAGAGTTCCAGCGAACGAGAACCAAGTATGAACACAGAAGGGTTTTTGGGAGTAGCTGGAAGAGTTTTTAGCTCAAGAAAACGTGAGGAAAGTGTTGTGCGTTGTCAAACCGTGTGTATGTTGCAAAGCACCTGCCAGCTATTTATAGGAGGATTTGTTGTGTGTTAAATGGGGTGTTAATGGACCTGAACGTTGGACATCAATGACTAGTCCGTTGGGCATTGAATCGTCCATAAACTGTCCATTTAACGCATCATTAAAAGAGAAGAACGTTGGGCATTAATTGTTGTAACGGAAGAAATGCGCGGCAGAAGACCCCAACAGAACACCCCTTGGAGGGGTTCTGTCCGAAGCCAACAGAACTCCCCCTCGGAGGGTTTCTGTCCGAAGCCAACAGAACTCCCCTTGGAGGGTTTCTGTCCGGAGCACTTCTGGGAAAAAATTAAACGTTTCGGGAAGAAAACAAAAATTAACCGTATCTCTTGAGAGATAGATTTTTGGACGGCATTCGTGTCCGCAGGTCGCCCGCGCACACGAGTCGCGGTTTTTCTTCTCCGTTTCGGGATTTGATCGGCACCCCCCCTGCACGTAAGAGAGAGCCTTTCCCTTTAGGAATCTTAACTCCTTAAAAGAGGCTTCCCTTTATAAGGGGGTGAAAATCCCTTGAGTTTTTCGGTGTGGGATAAAACACACTAGAAACTCATCATTTTCCCAGTTTTTCCATTTCAACGAGCGAACTTCGAGACTCAATTTCTCATTCACCCGTTATCCGTTTTGAGCGTACCATATATCGAATTGTAGCCCTTAACAAGGACAATCCGAAACCACTTTGACCCGACCCAAATCGGAAGTGGACCCCACTCAAATAATTTCCCCAAAATGACCATTTAATGCAATTTTTAACACATTTTTCCAACAGTACAAACTGTTAACCATGCGGCTCCTCCACAAGGACAATTATCTTCTAAAGCACAAGAAGAACTAGCCCATGCTTCCCTAACTATGTCCACACTACAAAACTCATTTTGCAAAGCCTCCTCTTTAGCAAAAACGGGATCGAGACCATCCTATGCTAAAGACACAAAACAAAACATCACATTCTTACAAAGAATTCAAGGAGACATATGTGGACCGATCCATCCAGAATGCGGACCATTTAGATACTTTATGGTTCTGGTAGACGCATCGACCCGTTGGTCGCATGTTACCTTATTGTCCACAAGAAATGCTGCATTTGCAAAACTCCCAGCACAAATAATTCGCTTAAGGGCTCACCACCCCGATCATCCTATAAAATCCATCAGACTTGATAACGCTCGAGAGTTTACATCAAAGACATTTGATGACTATTGCATGTCTATCGGGATCGACATAGAACATCTCGTTCCCCATGTACACACACAAAATGGTCTCGCAGAAGCTACTATTAAAAGATTACAAACGATAGCTAGGGCATTGGTTATGCGCACCAACTTGCCTATATCTGCATGGGGATATGCAATATTACATGCAGTCTTACTTATTCGCTTTAGGCCCACTGCGAACCAACCATTTTTTGCGTACCAGTTGGTAACTGGATATGAGCCTGACATTTCACACTTATGCATATTTGGTTCTGCAGTCTATGTGCCAATTGCGCCACCACAGCGCACCAAAATGGGTCCTCAAAGGCGATTAGGTATATACGTTGGATACGAATCCCCAACAATAATCCGTTATCTAGAACCTTTGACAGGCTATCTTTTCACCGCAAGATTTGCGGATTGTCACTTTGATGAGACAACATTTCTGTCGTTAGGGGGAGATAAGAAAAAGGATTTTTCCGAAGAACGACGTGAATTATCCTGGTGTGTTGCTACACTGTCTCATTTTGATCCCCGCACCTCACACTGTGAAAGTGAAGTGAAAAGAATAATAGACCTACAAAATGTTGCAGACTCAATGTGTTGGTCCCGGTTATACTGGATACAGTCTAGAGGGGGGGGGGTGAATAGACTGTATTGGTTTTTAGCTTTTTAAACTAAGTACCAGATTTACAGAATAGCCTGTTCTGTTGAAAGAACAGACTGGCAGCGGATGGGGTTCTGGTAGGGAGTTCTGTTAGCCTCAGAGAAGCAATAGGCAGAAGGCCTTCTGTTAACTCGTAGAACAAGTTCTGCTGAACACAGATACCAAGTCCAAGAAGTTATACAGTTCTAACTAAGTGCAAGAATTAAAAGCAGTAAGTAAACGACACCAGGGATTTTTATAGTGGTTCAAGGAACAACTCGTTCCTCTAATCCACTGTTCCACTAAGCTGTAAAAACTGCCGTTTACAAAGCCTTAGTCCTAGTACTTAAGAAGCACTCCACGTCTTCTTCAAGCCTAGATGTGTCCTGGGATGCACTGCCTGGCTTCCTTTAACACTGGTCCTTTCACTGAGTTTCCTTGAAGTATCACCACTTCACTACTCCAGTTATTTGGACGTCCTTCTTGTAGCAAGAAGAGTTTCTGTTGAAACAGGGGTTCCTCCAACTAGCTTCGTTACAAAAGATTTGTATGTGATGAGCTTGAAGAGTTGAAGAACACTTGGAACTTTGCTTGAGTTGGAAAGAGTAATTTTCCAACTTCTGCCTTCTCTTGTAGAAGATAGTGAGTTTGAATCTCAAGGAGGCTTTTTGCTTTTCAGAGTTTGAATATCTTGCTTGAAGAGTTGTAGCAAAGGTTTAGCAAAAGTTGCAAAGTTATCTTGGCAAAGTTATCCGGTTGTTCTTCGTAGTGTATCTTTTATACTGAGGTTGTCTTCCCGTTGGAGGAGTAGGAGGACAACTGCATTTAATGCGCGAGCAGTTGACTTGACCAGTAGGGCCCGATAAAGTTGGCGAGTTACTATTTCGGGATAAAGTAATCCTGACATTGCGGCCAATCATCTGTAATTACTCCACGGAGCATGGGGAGCATTAAATGAGCATTTAATGCGAGCACTGTAGCTTTTCCGTTTCATACTCCTAGCCGTTGAAGGAATCTTTAAGTTGACTTCCCGGCTTTGTGGATTTCTTCCAAGTGTCAGACCTTCTGGTGTTATTGACAGAGAACTGAATCAGAGAAGATCATTAGCACTTCTGTTGTTGGTAGCTTACAGAGAACCAGGAGGGTTTCTGTCACGCCAATGGGTAACAGAGACCCTGACGTATTCTGTTCCTAGACAGAGAACCAAGATCTTCTGTCTGGAGGACTTCTGGTAGAGAGGCCTTCTGGTAGTCGAATATGCTAAGAACTTTACAAGGGAAAATTCTAATACATAATTTCTAAAGGGGTACTCTACAGTCCTAATTAATATAGCATCATCAAAATCTAAATACAATTATTCCTTACAATTTACCCCTTTTTGATGATGCCAAAACCCTTTAACTATTTCCAGAGAAGTGCCTTCACCATAAAAATAAGTTTAAAAACTTCCATTAAAATCTTGGTGGGCAACTTGGCATAGGAAAATAGTAAGAGTACGATACATTCAGATAGCAGAATATAACAGAAATAAACAAACACAAACAGAAGGCAAAAAGACAAGAATTTGAGGAAAAGCACTTCAAAGTAAGAAGGCAGAGATGTGATTTTATTAGATAGGTTTTACTGAGTTTAAACCTTACACATTCTCCAGATTAGCTGCCTGTAGGGCTTCTTCCTCTAGTCTTTGAAGCCTGAGCAGTTCTTCGTTTATTTCAGCTCCGATTTTGACCAGATTGCCAGACCTTTGATAAGATGCCCATATAGGAGAAATCTTACAGTCCAAATAGTTAAGGACACCTTCATGTATGGTCTTTCCTGGGACAATGTTCTTTTTGTACCATTCTTCTGCTTCTTCAAGAGATCCTCCATACCTAACTCTGACAACACCATCTTTGTCCAGATAGAGGTGCTGTTGTTGGATAGGAGTCATTTTAGCCTTCATCTCTTCAAATTGAGCTCTGTCAATTTTCTGAGAGCCACCCAATCTCCACTCTGTGAAGTTGAAAACTTTCTTCTTCTTGGTAGAACCTCTGCGAGGAGAAGAAGGTCTAGAAGTACCAGTTTCTCTCTTCTTCTGTTGGGAGGCCTGGAAGTAAGGAGTTGGGTCAATATCAGATGAGGGCCCAGCAGTTGGCCTAGGGGGCAATTTTTTCTGTTGGGGGTCCTTTTCCTTTTCACCCTTTTTGGCATCATCCAGGTCAGAGATCATCATGGCGATTTTCTGGAACTCTGTTGCCTAGGAGATGGCTATCTGGTCAAGGGTTTCTGGCAAGGTCTGCGTGACAGAGGTCAGACCTTCTATCAAGTTCTGTTGACGATCAAGAGCAGACTTGATGTCCTGAGAGCCAGCTTCAAGTAATATCAGCTTCTGATACCTTTCTTGATCCTTCTTGATCAGGGTGGCCACTTGATCTTTGTGATCATTATTCAAGAGTTGTAGCTGCATAAACTTCTCAACAGATTGATCTTCATACCATTGTACAATGTCCAGGGATTCTGTTATATCCTTGAGTTGCTTACTCTGCTTGTTGAGAATATGAGACTGGGAGTAGAGAACAGAGTGGACACCATCCACTTCTCTGGCAACAGCATTAAGCTTTGCAGATGATGATTCCATGAAGGTGACCAATGTCTGGGTCAGAGCTTCAATCTTCTCTGTGATATGCTGAAGTCCAGCCTCAAGATGATTGTGAACGAAGGTGAGATGTTCATGGTGCTTGGTGTTGATCTCAGCCAATTGATCCATGCCATCAAGCATCTTACCACCAAAATCTTCAGCTGCAGTGACAAACTGATTGAAGGAGATTTGGGGCTTATCTTCTTTGGATTCTGTTTTCCCAGGCATACCTAGACCTCTTGATTTAGGCATAGAAGGCCTTCTGGGTTGTTCTTCACTCTGAGGAGGGGTCTTCCTCCTTTTGGAAGTTTCATCAGCAGCAATGGAGGATGTAAGAAATCCATCATTGTCACTGGAAGAGGAGGGCACCCTGAAGATAGGTTTCCTGATGGGGGTAGAAGCCACAGAGTGTTGAGGGGAAAGAGGAATGACTGCATCTTGTGGTGCAGGCTTTGGAGAAGCAGTTCTGGATTTCTGGTTGGAGAGGTTTTCTTGTTTTTTTGAGGGAGCATGCTGATGTTGTGGAGGAGAGGGTGGAGGTGATGGTGATCTGGATCTGATTGAGGGTTGGGATTTGCAGGGAGATGGATTTTTGGTTTTGGGTGAGGAGGTTTTCTGTTGGGGTGAGGTTGTAGAGGGGATGATCTGTTGGTGTTGGTAAGGGATAATTTGTCCTTGAGGAGATGGTGATTTGTTCTTGGGAGGAGAGAATGGTTTGCAGTGTGAAGGAGATGAAGATTTGGGGGTGGAGGTTTTCTGGTGTGAAGGGGTGTTCTGTGCAGAGAAGGTTTTCTGTTGGAGTGAGGGGGATTTCTGTTGGGGTTGGAGAGAAGAGTTTTTAGGAGAGGGAAGGGGAGAAGGAATGGTTGGGGGAATTACCTCTAGTATTGTTTCGGTGAATAGAGAGTCTCTCCATTCTTTGATAAGTTTTTCCATGACCAGAGGTAGATCATTGGCAGTAGAGGGTTCACCTTCTCCATGTGCACTGTGGCGAAATTTTATCATTGACTCCTTCCTCTTTTTCTCAACCAGCCAATCATCAAAGGCATGCATCTCATGCTCTTGAAGATCCTTCACATGGTCTTCTGGTGAGTTTCTGACCAGAGGTGCTTTTCCTTGAAGTTTCTCCTTCTTCTTTTGTAGGACAGAAAGAAGAAAATCCTTGTTTAGACAGGACTCCACATCTTCTGTGTCAGCCCATCTGAGTACTTCTTCTTCTTCAGAGATGAAGTAGGACAAGTTTTTGAGGAGCTCAGTGAGAGGTCCCACTCTCCACTTTCTCCATGCCAGAATCCTGATGAATTTCCTATCAGGGCTAGAAGTACTGCTTCCTTCTTGGTGTTCTGGTGAAGGAACCACCATAGGTTGATCATTTGCAGAGGCAGGAGGAGAAGAATGTAGTTCCCCCTGAGAAGTGGCATTCTGCACAACTTCTTCTTCTTCTGAGTCACTTGACTCAAAGATGATCCTCTTGCCGTGCCAAGCATTTCTGTTGGCTGGGGCAGAGGTGACAGAGTCCTCCAGCTTCTCCTGTGCTGCATGTGTCAAAATTTTGGTCTTCTTTGCAATGGGGGAGGCAGAAGGGGTGCTTGCTGAAGAGATAGGTGAAGGAGCCTTTCTCTTAAGGACGGATTTCTTTGCCACCAACTTGTGGACTTTGACAGGTGTGGTCTTTTTCTTGGGAACCTTCTTGACCACCTTCTTCACCAAAGGTATTTCTTCTTCAGAGTCAGAAGGGGTAGGGGGTTTCTGTTGCTTCTTTGAAACTTTCTTTGGTTGAACAACCTTCTGTTGTTGCCTTTCCCTGTTGAACTCAAGGGTTCTGAGTCTTTTCTGCTCTGCCTTGATAGCAACCTTCCTGTCACTTGAAGTGTTGAGGAAGAGCAGCTTGGTGTAGTCTGCCTCAATAGAGTTTCTCAGCCCTATCCTTGCTGTGAGCAGGATTTCAGAGATTAGGAGACCATAACCCATGGGGGTCTTGAACAGACCGGTCTCCTTGTCTTTCTTCTTGATGAATTCAACAAGGGATTTGACAATTACTTGTCCCCAGTTGATGTTCATCCCATGATGAACTGCAAAGACAGCCTTTGCATTCAGCGCATTCATGTCATCTGTGGAGGTGCTCTTGCTCCAGACACACCTATGCAGGATGTTGACCAATTTCTCATAGTCGCTTAGAAGAAGATTTTTCTTCATGTAAAGCTTTGGAACTCTACCCACTTCAGGTCGGCAGTAGAGTTGGACAAAGTTGTCCACAGTGACGTTGACACTTTCCAGAGTGAGGAAACCTTCAGTTTCTTCTTCTTGTGGGTCCTCTACTACGCCAAAGAGAGCGTTGAGGTCAGCAGGAGTAAGGGTAATGTCTTCACCATTGACATTAGACCAGATGATCTCCCCTTCGTATGTAGCGTTGAGATAGAACTCTGCTACGTCCCTTGTACTGTAGGAATCAAAGTGATAACCTACCACTTTGTTCAGTTGGGAGTCCTCCATTCCCTTGATGATCTTCATCATCGTTTCGTGGTTTGAAGCGAGTTCAGGGAGTGCGGAGAGGTCGCAGTTCATCCCTGTGTAGATATTCGAAACAAGGGTGTTGATTTCCTCCTTGGTGAGGTCGTTGATGTTGATGAAAGCCATTTGTTCAGAGAAGAATTGCAGAAAGCTTGAGAGCTATGGAGGTTTGAGAGTTTGAAAGTAAAGAGAGCAGTAGCGGTTTAGGTTTGCGAAAGGGGAATTTATGTGTTTGAGTTAGTGGACGTTTGGAATTAATTTATGGTTCCAAGAAACCAATAAATGTAAAAAGGGGCGGAGTAAATAAACGGGGGCGCAGTAAATATTATACGGCTTGATACCGTTTTAAGGGTAAAAGGGTAAAAGACCTTTAATAATTTACTAAGATACCCGGTTTCAGAAAATTTCTAAGTCCACAACCTTCTGAGGGTTTTTCTGTAGAAGGGGGGTTTTCTGTTGCTGAGGGGTTCTGCCAGGGTAGGGATCAGAAGGGGTTGTCAGAAGGGGTTCTGCTACAGGTATTCTGTCAACGGCAAACGAGCAACAGATGGCCTTCCTTTTCATCTTTCCCTTGGAATCTCATCCATCATTCCCAATTCCTCTCTCAGTTTGTTGAACCTAGCCTCAGGGAGAGGCTTTGTCAGGATATCTGCAAGCTGGTCTTCTGTTGGCACATGTTCCATGCAGATGTGCTTCTTCTCCACATGATCTCTGATGAAGTGATGTCTGATCTCAATGTGCTTTGTTCTGCAATGAAGAACTGGATTCTGAGTGATAGCAATAGCACTGGTGTTGTCACACAACAGCTTGATCTCCTTTGCTTGAATTCCATAGTCCTTACGTTGTTGCTTCATCCAGAGTAGCTGACCACAGCAACTCCCAGCTGCAATGTACTCTGCCTCAGCTGTACTTGTTGAGATGGAGTTCTGCTTCTTGCTAAACCAGGAAACAAGCCTTCCTCCTAGCAATTGGCAGTGACCACAGGTGCTCTTTCTGTCTAGTCTGCAACCTGCAAAATCTGAGTCAGAATAACCAATTAGTTCAAAGTTACCTCCCTTTGGATACCATAGGCCTGCATTTGGATTCCCTTTGATGTATCTGATGATTCTCTTTGCAGCACTTAGATGGCTTTCCTTGGGCTTTGATTGGTATCTGGCACAGATTCCAACAGAGAACGAGATGTCTGGTCTGCTTGCAGTTAGATACAACAGAGATCCTATGATTCCTCTGTATGTTGTTGCATCTACATCCTTTCCTTCATCATCTGGACCAATCCCTTGTGAAGTGTTCATGGGAATCTTCACTGATGATTTGCCTTCCACTCCAAACTTCTTGATTAGATCTCTGGTGTACTTCCCTTGATTGATAAAGACCCCTTCTGGAACTTGTTTGACTTGAAGTCCTAGGAAGTAACTGAGTTCTCCCATCATACTCATTTCAAATTGACTCTGCATCACTTGAGAAAATTTCTTGCACAGTTCTGGATTAGTACTACCAAATATAATGTCATCAACATATATTTGTACTAATAGAATATGATTAGCAACAGAGATTTGAAATAGAGTTTTGTCAACCTTTCCTTTAGTAAACCCATGGTTTACTAGGAAAAGGGACAATGTGTCATACCAGGCTCTGGGAGCTTGCTTAAGACCATAGAGGGCCTTTTTAAGCTTGTAGACACAAGAAGATTGAGTAGGAATAACAAAACCTGGTGGTTGTTCCACATAAACTTCTTCTTCAAGATCTCCATTCAGAAATGCACTCTTGACATCCATCTGGTAGACCTTGATGTTGTTGTAGGCAGCATAGGCTAGAAAGATTCTGATGGCTTCAAGTCTGGCAACTGGTGCAAAGGTCTCATCAAAATCTATTCCTTCTTCTTGGCAATATCCTTTAGCTACTAGCCTTGCTTTGTTCCTTACAATGTTGCCATCTTCATCTGCTTTGTTCTTGAATACCCATTTGGTTCCAATGACATTCTGGTGCTTTGGCCTAGGAACAAGTTCCCACACCTTGTTCCTTTCAAACTGAGTGAGCTCTTCTTGCATAGCATTGATCCAGTCTGAGTCTGCAAGAGCTTCTTCAACTGTCATAGGTTCCATCTGAGATATATAGCAGGCAAGCATTGCTTCTCTCTTTGATGTGGATCTGGTTTGAACTCCACTTCTGATTTGACCAATCACTTGGTTAGGAGGATGGTCTCTTAACCATGTTAGGTCTGGTTCTGTCAGCTCCTGTCTGGGTCTCTCTGGTTCCTCATCTTCAGAGTCTTCATCTTCATTCAACAGAAGGGGGTTTGGTGCAGGTGTTGGAAATGCAGGGTTGTCTGCTACCTCTTCTGTTGGTTCTGGTGTTCTGTCTTCTATGCTGACTTCCTTGAGAATTTCTGTTACCTCTTTAACAGAGGTGCTTTCATCAAACTTCACATGTATGGATTCTTCAACATGTAGGGTCCTTCTGTTGAGTACTCTATAGGCTTTACTGGTGCTTGAATAGCCTATAAAGACTCCTTCATCAGCTTTTTCTTGAAATACTTTCAGATGCTCCTTTCCATTGTTAAGAATGTAGCACTTGCATCCAAATACATGAAAGTAGCTGATGTTTGGCTTTCTTCCCTTCCAGAGTTCATAAGGGGTCTTCTGGTGATTCTTGTTGATCATGCTTCTGTTCTGAGTATAGCATGCAGTGTTGATTGCTTCAGCCCAATATCTCATAGGCAATCCAGATTCTGCAATCATTGTTCTTGCAGCTTCTTTTAAAGTTCTGTTCCTTCTTTCTGCTACGCCATTCTGTTGAGGGGTTCTGGCGGCAGAAAGTTGATGAAAAGTTCCATTCTGATCACAGAAGTCCTTTATGACTTGGTTGACAAATACAGTTCCTCTGTCTGATCTGATTGTCTTCACTTTTAAGTTCTTCTCAGTCTGAAGTTGCTTTAACAGAGATGGCAACTTCTGAAGAGTTTCATTTTTCTTTGTCAGAAAAATAGTCCATGTATATCTGGAGTAGTCATCAACCATGACTAGGGTATATTTCTTGCCACCAACGCTTGGAGTCTCAACAGGTCCAAATAAATCCATGTGAATCAGATTTAGAGGACTTGTAGAAAGATCTCCAGCAATGGGTTTGAAGGAATTCTTCACTTGTTTGCCTTTCTGACATGCACTGCAGAGGGTCTCCTTCTTGTACACGATGTCTGGTAGCCCTTCTACAATGTGTTCTCTGGCCAGTTTGTTGATTGTCTTGAAATTCAAATGGTTGAGCTTTTTGTGCCAGTCCCAGCTCAGTTTTGAATCTCCCTTGGCTATCAGGCAAACTCCATCTTTTGCAGTGTTCCAATCAACTACATAGATGTTCTTCTTCCTTGATGCTGTAAGAACCACTTCCTTTGTTGTCTCATGCTTCACATAGCAGAAGTCCTTTGTGAATTCAACAGTGTAGCCTTTGTCACAGAATTGGCTAGCACTTAGCAAGTTGAACTTCAGTCCTTTGACATATGAGACATCATCAATGATTATCTGGTTCTTGATCAGCTTTCCTCTTCCTTTTGTTTGACCTTCTTTGTCATTACCTCCAAAGGTAACTCTAGGTCCTTTGCATTTCTGGAACTCTGTTAGGCAACCTCTGTCACCTGTCATGTGCCTGGAGCATCCACTATCAATAAACCATTCTTGTTCAGAGATGGCTCCAGCACACAGTTCCTGCAAGATCAAAAGAAAGATTTAGGTACCCAAGCAATGCTGGGTCCTGGGGGGTCATGGAGTCTGGGTAGTTGGTACCATTTTGGTCTCATCAAGTGAAACCTTGGTGGGTGGTACCCATTGTCCACCTGGTAGTTATAGTAAACTGAAGTGTGATTCACTTTGGGCAGATGCTTGTGAGGGTCATGCTTCCTGTTTACATACTTTTGCATAGCTTTCTTTGTCGGAAAGAAGTCCCATATACTATCAAGAGCAGAGGGACGGTTAACCTTGGGCTTCTGAAGTTGACCAGCCAACCTCTTCTGCCTGATGTTAACTTTCTCTTGATATTTGCCCTTCTGGTGATCATTTCTGGCACGATTGACATGAGGTTGTCTGTCAATGAATGGTCTTTTATTTTTGTTATTTTGAAAACCTCTTCTGTTGTTAGGTTTTCTGCCAGGTTCATTATTTTTCCAAAAGGGTTTCTGTTGGACCTTTATCTTACCCTTTTCTGGTCTGACTTCCTCATGAACAACCTTGGTACCAGATACACCAGCTTGACAGATGGGGCTAGAAATCAGTGGCTCTATGACCTTGTCTGCCTTAGCAACTCTGGTGCTAGGCATTACAGAAGGCTCACCTGATTCTGTTGAGCCATAACCAAGACCAAAACCAGTGCCAATCTGTTGATCAAGCACAATCTTTTCCATGGAAGACTGGGCCTTCTGTTTAGAAGATTGATCAAGCACAATCTCCAGTTGATCTCTTTCCTCAATTAGAAGATTGATTTTGATCTCAACCTCCTTCTTTAAGTCAAGAATTTCAGCTTTCAACTTAATGTTTTCTTCTGTTACAGAAGAATAAGTGGCTTGTATGGCCTTAAACTCTTCCCAAAATCCTGACATTGAATCAGAATCAAAAGCTAAGCCTACCGAAGAAAAACTAGATTCAGAGGTAGAGGTTACCTCATCATCAGAATGAGCCATCAGGCAAAGGTCTTCTGTCTCAGTATCCAGGCAACAGAAGGCCTCATCAGAATCTGAGTCAGAACTGGATTCTGTTTCTGACAGAGGGTCTTTCTCCAGCTGTTCTGTCACAAGTGCCTTTCTTCTTCTGGAGTTGTCCTCGTACTTCTTCTTTTCTCCATCCTGTCCTTGCTTCTTGGACACTCTAGGATGGGGACAATCAGCCTTGAAGTGACCAGGTTGTCTGCAGTTGTAACAGAGAAGCTCTCCACTGCTTTCTGTTGATTTGACCTTCTGGTATGGCTTTCTGTTGAAAGATGGACTCCTTCCATCTTTGGGATTCTTCATAAACTTTTTGAATCTCCTGGCAAAGGCAGCCATATATTCATCAGATAAAAGTACTGAAGGGTCAAAATCATTTACCTTAGATGTGCTGGCAGTGAGGGCTGTAGTGGTCCTCTCTTCTGGTATGTCTTCCTTCTCTTCAATCATTTCAAACTCATGAGCTTTGAGATCTGAAATGAGCTTATCAGTGGGATAAGTCTTTACATCCTTGCTGGCTTGGACAGCAACTACCTTCATCTTCCATGCTGAGGGCAGTCCCCTCAACACCTTCAGGTTGATCTCCTTGGTTCTGAGATCCTTGCCAAGCTCAGAGATCTCTCCAGTGAGAGTGAGGAGCCTGTCATACATCTTGGAGATGCTTTCACCAGGGAGAAGTTTGAAGTCATCAAACTTCTTGTTGGCTATGGTTAGTTTGTTGTCCTTCTCTTGCTCATCACCACCTCCAATGAGCTCAAGAGTATCCCAGATTTCCTTAGCAGTCTTGCACTTCTTGATTCTGTTGAAGTACCTATCATCAATGGACTTGTAGAGGATGTCCTTGGCAATATTGTCTAGGTTGTACTTTCTCCTCTCTTCAGTGGTCCATTCTGACTTGGCTTTGCTGATCATCTGGGGTCTGGTGTTGTCTATGACATGTTCAGGGTTGACCTTCTGGAAGCTTGTGAAGGGGCCAATATCTAGAACTTCCCACATCTCATCATACAGGGCACATAGATGTGCTTTCATCCGGATCCTCCAGTCATCAAACTTAAGATCTGAAAACATAAGATTCTTGGACAAGGAGTGATCCATTATATCAGATAGAAATGAGGTAAAACAGAAAAACAAGTGGATCTTTGTTCAACAAATAACCTAAGAGATTATTAGAACAAGGAGGCTCTGATACCACTTGTTGGTCCCGATTATACTGGATACAGTCTAGAGGGGGGGGGGGGTGAATAGACTGTATTGGTTTTTAGCTTTTTAAACTAAGTACCAGGTTTACAGAATAGCCTGCTCTGTTTAAAGAACAGACTGGCAGCGGATGGGGTTCTGGTAGGGAGTTCTGTTAGCCTCAGAGAAGCAATAGGCAGAAGGCCTTCTGTTAACTCGTAGAACAAGTTCTGCTGAACACAGATACCATGTCCAAGGAGTTATACAGTTCTAACTAAGTGCAAGAATTAAAAGCAGTAAGTAAACGACACCAGGGATTTTTATAGTGGTTCAAGGAACAACTCGTTCCTCTAATCCACTGTTCCACTAAGCTGTAAAAACTGCCGTTTACAAAGCCTTAGTCCTAGTACTTAAGAAGCACTCCACGTCTTCTTCAAGCCTAGATGTGTCCTGGGATGCACTGCCTGGCTTCCTTTAACACTGGTCCTTTCACTGAGTTTCCTTGAAGTATCACCACTTCACTACTCCAGTTATTTGGACGTCCTTCTTGTAGCAAGAAGAGTTTCTGTTGAAACAGGGGTTCCTCCAACTAGCTTCGTTACAAAAGATTTGTATGTGATGAGCTTGAAGAGTTGAAGAACACTTGGAACTTTGCTTGAGTTGGAAAGAGTAATTTTCCAACTTCTGCCTTCTCTTGTAGAAGATAGTGAGTTTGAATCTCAAGGAGGCTTTTTGCTTTTCAGAGTTTGAATATCTTGCTTGAAGAGTTGTAGCAAAGGTTTAGCAAAAGTTGCAAAGTTATCTTGGCAAAGTTATCCGGTTGTTCTTCGTAGTGTATCTTTTATACTGAGGTTGTCTTCCCGTTGGAGGAGTAGGAGGACAACTGCATTTAATGCGCGAGCAGTTGACTTGACCAGTAGGGCCCGATAAAGTTGGCGGGTTACTATTTCGGGATAAAGTAATCCTGACATTGCGGCCAATCATCTGTAATTACTCCACGGAGCATGGGGAGCATTAAATGAGCATTTAATGCGAGCACTGTAGCTTTTCCGTTTCATACTCCTAGCCGTTGAAGGAATCTTTAAGTTGACTTCCCGGCTTTGTGGATTTCTTCCAAGTGTCAGACCTTCTGGTGTTATTGACAGAGAACTGAATCAGAGAAGATCATGAGCACTTCTGTTGTTGGTAGCTTACAGAGAACCAGGAGGGTTTCTGTCACGCCAATGGGTAACAGAGACCCTGACGTATTCTGTTCCTAGATAGAGAACCAAGATCTTCTGTCTGGAGGACTTCTGGTAGAGAGGCCTTCTGGTAGTCGAATATGCTAAGAACTTTACAAGGGAAAATTCTAATACATAATTTCTAAAGGGGTACTCTACAGTCCTAATTAATATAGCATCATCAAAATCTAAATACAATTATTCCTTACACAATGCCTGATGCATTTTCTGATATTGCAAAAGTGACAAGATCACACATACCAGCTGCAAATGTGCCTGCAAGGTTAGAAGTCCCCAAGGGAGGGCAAAGTACCATAGTAGGAGGCACTGCAACCACACTTAGTGGAGGTGTGGTTGAGGCCATGGCTCCTCAAAGGAAGAGAGGAAGACCACTTGGTTCGATTGATACTCGTCCAAGGAAGAAGAGGACGAGTATGGCACAACCTAATCCATTAATCATCGATGAACAACATCCATCCCATGAGATTATCTTCGATTATAGTTATGTCCACGAATCATTACTGGAGGACGCTCCGATGATCGAAATGATTCTAGAAAACAAGGAAATATCTATGGATTATGAAAATGCACATGTGCTAATGGAAAGATCTTCCATACACATCGATGATATATTTGCATTTACAGTTGCTCAAGAAATTATAGAGCACGAAGATATCGAACCTCGCTCTGTGGCAGAATGCCAACAAAGAGCTGATTGGCCTAAATGGAAAGAAGCAATCCAGGTTGAATTAGATTCTCTGACAAAAAGACAGGTATTTGGTCCGATAGTGCTAACCCCACCAAGTGTAACGCCTGTAGGACATAAATGGGTATTTGTCAGAAAGCGTAATGAGAAGAATGAAGTCTTAAGGTACAAGGCTCGCCTAGTGGCGCAAGGTTTCTCACAACTCCCTGGGATTGACTACGAGGAGACCTACTCTCCCGTAATGGACGTTATCACGTTCCGATACCTAGTCAGCTTAGCAGTTTCTGAAGGATTGGAAATGCAATTGATGGATGTGGTTACTGCATATCTCTATGGGGATCTTGATTCAGAGATATATATGAAAGTACCCGACGGACTTTCACTACCTAAATCAAGTGACTCTAAACCACGGAGTGCATTTGCAATAAAATTGAAACGCTCACTTTACGGATTAAAACAATCCGGGCGGATGTGATATACCCGCCTAAGTGACTACTTGATTAGGAAGGGATACAAGAACGATGAGCTTTTCCCCTGCGTATTCATAAAGAAAACGAGTTCCGGATTTGCAAACATAGCAGTATATGTCGACGACATGAACATAATCGGCACTCTTGACGAAATAAGAGAAACCGCAAGCTATTTGAAATCCGAGTTTGAGATGAAAGACCTTGGAAAAACTTGATTTTGTCTAGGTCTTGAATTAGAACATCGAGTTTGTGGAGTATTAATCCACCAGTCTGCGTATATCCAAAAGGTACTCAGGCGATTTAACATGGATAAAGCGCACCCTGCTAGCACTCCCATGGTGGGCCGAAGTCTAGATCCTAAAAAGGATCCATTTCGTCCAAAGGAAGATGACGAGGAGGCATTAGGAGCTGAAATTCCATACCTAAGTGCAATAGGCGCATTATTGTACTTAGCACAATGCACTCGGCCCGATATAGCATTCTCAGTGAACTTGTTAGCTAGATTTAGCTCTGCGCCTACGCAGCGTCACTGGAACGATATCAAGAATATCTTTAGATATCTTAAAGGGACCAATGACTTAGGACTGTTCTTTGTCTACAGAGAGACGAAGAAAACCACAAATGGAGTTATGTTTTCACAATCGGGAACACGACGATATCCTGGAGATCAACTAAGCAAACCCTTGTGGCTACCTCCTCGAACCACTCAGAGATCATTGCTCTACATGAGGCGGTCCGTGAGTGTATATGGTTAAGAGCTATCATTACACACATTCGAGGAACTAGTGGTTTAAAGTCTACTACTGAAGAGCCAACCTGCATCTACGAAGATAATGCAGCCTGTATCAAACAAATGAAATTAGGATACATCCAGGGTGACAATACAAAACACATATCTCCTAAGTTCTTCTACAATCAGCAACAACAGGCCTTCTTCAAGATTCAAGTCAATCAAATAAGCTCGGAAGAAAACGTAGCAGACTTGTTTACCAAGTCATTGCCCAAGGCTACATTCGAAAAGCATGCGAAAAACATTGGAATGCGCAAGCTTTCTGAAATCCCTTGATTAATGTAAATATCAGGGGGAGGTGTAGACTTCAGGGGGAGTATTACACCCTCACGTTATACTCTTTTCCTTAAACCAAGCTTTATTTTTCTCCCATTGGGTTTTTGTTACTTGGTAAGGTTTTTAACGAGGTAACTGTGAGTAACGATCAAAGTAAAGAATCCAAAAGGACTCAATGAACGAAGTCTCTTGTCGAGATTTATTTTTCCCACAGGGTTTTTGTCACTTGACGAAGATTCCACATAGCAACTTGGAGTGCGACGTTCTATCTACAACTCAGCACAAGGGGGAGTGTTGAAGGAAATTACCTTTAATGTGCATTCGTTATAGATTGAAAGTGTATTTAGGGTTTTGTGTGCATTTAATTATATGGCCCATTGGCTCATGTCTTGTAAACCCTATTTCCTCCTATTTAAAGGAGGCTTGCTAATGAACTAACACACATCTCTCACATTCCCCACAACACTTTTCAGTTTTTCTATTACACAAAAGCACTTAGTTTATCAAACATGACCAACTTTTACATCTTTAGAAGCAACTTTTTTCCAAACACCACCAACTTTTACTATTAAACATTTTTGGAAAGTGTCAAATAGGTCCACGTACTTTTAACAAAAAGTCAATTTAGTCTATGTACTTTTTTCTGAGCCAATCAAGTCAACCAACTATCAAAAAACGACCAAATCAACTTTTTAGTAGGTAATCAACCGGTTACCCGGTTAAATGCCTACGTGGACGTCCGAGCTGACATTTTTTACTGTTTTCCTTTTTTTTTTTTTGGGAAAACTGTCAAATAGGTCCACGTACTTTTAACTAAAAGTCAATTGAGTCCATGTACTTTTTTCCGAATCAATTAAGTCCAACTATAAAAAAACGACCAAATCAGATTTTTTAGTAGGTAATCAACCGGTTACCCGGTTAAACGCCTACGTGAACGTCCGAGCTGTCATTTTTTACTGTTTATTGTTACATATTATCATTTATTTTAATTTTTACATGCAAATTTTCGTATGAGCCAAAATTTATTTTCATATAGCCACTATTATTTTTTTTATTAGGGAAAACTGTCCCTTTCATTATCTTTTTATATTTGATAAAAATACACACCATGTATCATCGTAATAAAATATAATTTCAATTTTTTTTTATTCTATTCTAGATACCTCATGCATCGCACGGGTACTTCGTCTAGTACTCCCTCCGTCCCAATAAAAACTTCGGTTTTGACCGGGCACACATATTAAGATAGTGAGAATTGTGTAGTGGAGAGTTGTGCAGAGGAGAGAGAAATGTGTAAGAATGATTGTGAACCACAAATTCTTTGTCAAAAAGGGAAAGAGGAGATAAATTTGAGACGGACGAAAAAGGAAAATATGAAGATAATTCTGGGATGGAGGGAGTATGTATAATGTCTAATTTGTAAAAACATAAAGACCACACATACAAGACTGACAATTAGTAGATTAAATCATTATACTTCCTAGTATTTATTTCATAAGTGCTTTAATTAATAACATTGACGTCCTCGACCCTCCTGCTCAAATCCTCTTTTCATTTAGTATCGAGTCCATAATATTGTTTCTTGTTGGTTATCATGGTTACATAGATAAATAACCAAGAAAATCAATTTGTCAGTTAATAATAAAATCAAAATTTTCTTACACTAATCCCGATTTCAATAAGGTCGGTTTTCACTTTTCAGTGCGTTACATTCATTCTCCCATTTCTTTCTCTTCCCCATTTTTCATTCAGGCATCCAATCAACAATTGAATAATCTTCTTCACTTCTTCATTGCCCTCCTCCATCATCATCTTCCTGACTTTCAATTTTTCGATTCTTTGTACAAAGTCATCTTTATTTATTTATTTATTTATTTATTTCTAACTTTTTTAATATTGATTTTTTAAAACTATATGTAAATTTAGGGTATTTAGAAAGACGATTCGGATATCTCTAGGGTTTTACACCGCTAGAGCGTTTCCGTCCGCTATCGACTTTTGTCGAGGAGCGGTGCCGCTTCGGAAATTCTTTCGCGATTAGAGGCTTTGGTAGGAGGAGAGGACAGCGGGAGTCAGTGTGGTAGTCGATCCGTACACTTTGGCAACAAGGAGGTCCGATTGGGTTGTTTTCGGCAGCAAGGATTTTCCGTCGAAGAAGAGGGTGGAGTTTGAATCTAGTCAGGGGGTTCGGATCGACAGGAAGCATCAAGGACTGCATGGAAAAAACCGTTGACCAGTACGAGAAGATGACTATAGGAGAGGAAGTCGATGAGTTGGATCTAGATGAAGCCGAGCTCGATGATGTCCCAGTCGAGGAGAATCGACCGAGCTATCCGGTTGTGGGGGTTTTGTTAACAGACAGGTGATGGAGTATATGGGTCTGAGCCCCAGGACCCACATACTCAGAAGAACAGAAAGCACAAGACACTGAGTGGTGCCCTCGTCGGCCAAGGGACCCCCGTCGGCCGGAAAGGTACCAACTCAGAATATGGTCCTGAAGCCAAGGAACCCGGGTGCCCTCGTCGGCCGTGCCCTCGTCGGCCACGCCCTCGTCAGTCACGAAGACCTCACAGAACCAGATTTCATACTTAATCATTCTTATCACTTTGTATCTCGGCCCAGTAGCGGTCCAGTTGTAAATGGGCCTCCCAAGCCCAAGGCTTGGGAGCCCAGCCCGTATTTTCTCTATAAATACTCCCCTTGGGACTAGTTGTAGGGGTGACAAAATCATTCTATTGAAGCATATATTGCACTTCTCTCTCTAGCTCTCACTTCTCTCTAGACAATTACTCTATCATTTGGTGCTTTCATTGAGAGCTAGAACAATCAAGTTAGCACCCTTCGTCGCTACCAAGCACAGCTAACCACTGTTCATGGGAAGAACTAAGTCAAACCGCAACCTCGTCAGCAAGGCCATCCCTGAGGACCAGGAGACCAGGGAGCACGAGGAGGATGCTACGGCCGACCAGGTCGGCGGAGGGGACGTCTTCCAGGAGGCCATCAACCTCACGACGGACCTCCGCAACCAACTCAACGGCGGAGCCCCTGATGCCCGCATCGGCTTGGACAAGAAACGAGCTGAGAAGACGGACCACGCCCCGGCCCAGCCTATGGCCGCGGCCTCTCCGTCTGTGGATCCACAGGTCCAGGCCGCGCTGTCGGTCATCATCGCCAGCTTGGCCCAGAACCCCACCGTCCTCAGCGCACTCTTGCCAAGGACCGGGGGGAACGTCACTCCACCTCCTCAGCCCCAACCGTTGGCCGTCCAGATAGGCAACGATGAGGGGGTGAGGGCCCAGGACACGGCGTCGTCCCACTCCCACCCCGCTTCCCCTCTTCGGCCTGGGCAGACCCCAGCGCGTGGAAAAGCCTCTGCCTTCAATAGGCTGGGTGACACGCGCCGTCGTCCGGTTTCGAAGAGGATGGCAAGGCGGATTGGTGAGCGTCGGCCTGGCTCGCCAAGGGAAAGCTTGAGGTCTTTTTCCCGGACAGCGGACCAGCCCCGCCCGGACAAGGGAAAGGGGAAGCTGCACGAGGACGACGTGCGTCACCAGATCAATGCGGCCCACGACGAGCGCATGAGGAACCAGCAGGGCGGCGCTGTGGCCGCCAGGGACCCCCGGGACGAGGTCATTGCCCATCTGGAAAGGAGGCTGGCTCAGATGGAGGCCAGGCAGTCGGCCAACACCCCCACGGCTGGCGCCTCCAACGACCCCGGCCTCAACGCTCTCATGAACAAGGTCAGCGCCCTCGAGAGGGAGTTGGCCGAAGGGCGAGGTGACCCCATCATCCAGGTCAGGACCAGGACCCCTTTCACCAACAGGGTGCTCTCGGCCCCCATCCCGGAAAAGTACAGGGGGAACGCCATTAGGTCTTACGATGGCCGATCAGACCCCCAGGAGCACTTCAGCCGCTATCAGAACAACATGCTAATGGTGAACGCGTCGGATGAATATCTCTGCCGTTGGTTCCTCTCTACTCTTGAGGGGCCAGCGTATGAGTGGTTCAACGCGCTCCCCGAAGGGAGTATTGACTCATGGCAGGACCTTGCTCAACGCTTCCTCACCCACTTTGCCGGGAGGAAGCGCGCGAAGAAGTATTTCACCCACCTCCTCTCCGTCAAGCAGCAACATGATGAGTCCCTCCGGTCGTTCATTGATCGGTGGACGAGGGAGACCGAAGAAGTCGAGGGGGCCGATGAGCGCACCCTCCTCGTCCTGTACCAGGGAGCCCTCCGCAGCTCCCCATACGCCAGGAGCCTCATCACCGACCCTCCAAGGTCGTACGCCAAGGCGCTCCAGCGCGAAAGCTTGTACGCCGACGCCGACGAGCTCCACAACCACAAGAAAGAGGGAGGCCATCCCTCCAAGAAGACAAATCCTTCGCCGGCCCCGGGTCCGTCCCCGGCCGGCCAGGGTGCCTAGGGCCGTCACGGCTCTGGTGGACAAAGTAAGAAAGATCGCCACTGGCGGCCGAGGTTGGAACGGCCGGGGGTCGCCCTCACTCACCCGGTCGGCACCATCCTCGACTATGCCGAGAAGCACGGCCTCATCGAGCAGGCTCCTCGGCCGGCCGAGGAGGTCCTTGCCATCCAGCAAGG
Organism: Cuscuta europaea; assembly: GCA_945859875.1. Taxonomy (NCBI): domain Eukaryota; kingdom Viridiplantae; phylum Streptophyta; class Magnoliopsida; order Solanales; family Convolvulaceae; genus Cuscuta; species Cuscuta europaea. The sequence continues at coordinate 9,774,570 of CAMAPE010000029.1, read as the reverse complement.
CGGCACATACTGCTGGTTCCACAAGAACTCCTCGCACAACACCGACGACTGCATTACGCTGAAGAAGGCAATCGAGCGCCTTATTCGTCAGGGGGAACTCTCCCAGTTTGTTAAAGGTGGCCCACGCAAAAATACATGGGTAAACACCGGCAAACCAGGGGGCGAACCCTCTACGAAGAAGCGAGAGATTGGCAGGCTCAGCGACGAAGAGAACTTCGAAGAGCCCCCGCCAAAGAAGAATCACATTCACCTCATTGTGGGTGGGAATACTGGGGGGGACTCCGTCACCCAGAGAAAGAAATGGGCCCAATCCCTCTACATTGGGGAGGTGTCCCACGTTCCCCCCCCAGCCGAAGAAGCAGCGAACGGAGGCGATCACCTTCACCGACAAGGATTTGCCTCCGGGTACGGAATCACATAGGGACGCCCTCGTCATCCGGTGTGAGATCGGTGACACCATCATCCACCGCACTTACATCGATACGGGGAGCTCCGTCAACGTGATGTACCTGGATACCTTCAGGAAGCTGAAGCTAGACAGAACACTGCTGAAGCCGATCAAGACACCGTTGTCCGGCTTCACCGGGGACTCTATCGACGCCGAGGGCACGATAGTCCTCCCCGTGGAGGTCGGCAACGGCCCCCACCGCGCCAAAATTAACATGGAGTTCATGGTGGTCAACCTCCACTGCGCCCACAACCTGATCTTGGGGCGGCCAGCACTGGAGGACTTGGAGGCCATCATTTCCATGAAGCACTTGTGTCTGAAGTTCCCCACCAATGGCGGCATCGGCTGCGCCAGAGGAAACCAGAGGATAGCCAGAGCGTGCTACCTCAAGTTAACGAGGCCGGCCGAAAGGGAGGGACAGAGGATAGACACCATCACGGCAGCCGTTGTCAAGGACGAGGAGAGGCTGCACGCTGAACCGGCCGAGGAGGTCGAGGAAGTCCCCCTGGATACCTCCCGGCTGGAGCGGGTTCTCAGAATCGGGAAGCAACTCCCGCAGGACCAACGGAATGCCATCCTCCTGGTCCTACGGTCGTACGTCGTTATCTTCGCGTGGGGCCTGGACGATATGCCAGGCATCAGCCGCCAGGTGATCACTCACCGGCTGACCGTCGATCTGGCCTCCGCGCCTGTCAAGTAGAAGCGATGCTACTTATCCGCCGACAGGCGGGACTTCGTCAAAGGGGAGGTCGCCATGCTCCTCTCAATCAACCACATCAAAGAGGTGAAGTACCCGACGTGGCTGGCCAACGTCGTCCTTGCCCAAAAACCGCCGACATTCAGAATGTGTGTTGATTACACTGACCTGAACAAGGCGTGCCCCATGGACCCGTTCCCTCTCCCCAACATTGATCAGCTGGTGGACGAGACGGCGGGATGCGAGTTGATGTCGTTCCTTGATGCTTTCAGAGGGTACCACCAAATCTCCATGCATGCAGATGACGCTGAGAAGATGACATTCATGACCCCAGAGGGAATCTTTTGCTACCTCGTCATGGCCTTCAGACTCAAAAACTCCGGCGCCACCTACACTAGGATGGTGGCCAAGATCTTCAGAGCAGTCCTCGGCCGGACGATGGAGGCATACGTCGACGACATGATCGTCAAGAGCAGGCAGGCCTCCACCCATGCCGACGACCTCCGGGAAATCTTTGAAATTATGAAGGAGTTCAGGCTCCGCCTCAACCCCAAGAAGTGCGCCTTCGGCGTCCAAGGCGGCAAGTTCCTCGGCTACATGGTCAGCCGGAGAGGCATCGAGATAAACCCGGAGAAGACACAGGCTATCTTCAACATGGAGCCGCCCCGCAACGTCAAGGAAGTACAGCGATTGACGGGGTGCCTAGCGGTCCTGAACCGTTTCCTCTCCCGGTCAGCCGAAAGGGCACTCCCCTTCTTCGAGATCATGCGCAAAGCCAACAGCTTCAAGTGGACGACGGAGTGCTAGGAAGCGTTCGAAGAGCTGAAGAGGTACCTATCGTCCCCGCCCGTGCTCTCCAAGCCCAAAGCCGGCGAAACCCTCTTCTTGTACTTAGGGGTGAGCACGTCAGCCATCAGCTCTGTGCTCATCCGTGAGGACGAAGGGGTGCAGAAGGCCATCTTCTACATCAGCAAGACACTCAGGGAAGCTAAGCTCAGGTACTCCCCCATCGAGAAGAAGGTACTGGCCATCGTCCATACGGTAAAGAAGCTGGGGCACTACTTCCAGGCCCATGCCGTCCATGTGCTGACCCAGCAGCCCCTTGGCGCGCTCATGAGGAGCCCCACTAGCTCCTCAAGGATGGTGAAATGGGCAATCTTCCTCAGCCAATTTCAGATTGAGATCAAGCCAAGGCCATCCATCAAAGGGAAAGCTTTGGCCGACTTCGTCACCGAATGCACGGCAAGGGAGACAGACGCTACCGCCCCTGGGCCAGAGCCCGATGACACATGGATCCTCTTCACCGACGGCTCGTCGGCCGCGAAATCGTGCGGCGGCGGCGTCGTCCTCATATCCCCTGAAGGATTCAGAGCTTACTATGCCATCCGCTTCAACTTCAGGGTATCCAACAATGAAGCCGAGTATGAGGCCCTCCTCAGCGGCCTCAGACTCGCCGCCAGCCTCAGAGCCCGACACATCAAAATCAGGTGCGACTCCAAGCTGGTAGTGGGCCAGGTTGAGGGTACGTACGAAGCAAAGGAAGGCCGGATGAAGCAGGACAAACAAGCAACAGAGGAGGTGCTGAAGGCATTCGAAACCCACGAGATCACACAGATCCCAAGGGCTGAGAACGCCGAGGCCGTCATCCTCTCCAAACTCAGCTCGGACACCCCGGAGCACATCTCCTAGCTAGACAAGATCGAGGAGTTGAGCATGTCCAGCATCCATGCCATCCCCATCTTGTGCGTCCAACAGCGACCAGAGGACTGGATCTCCGACATCATCACCTTCATCACCACGGGGGAGCTACCCCAGGACGAAGAGAGGGCCAAACTTGCCAAACTCAGGGCCCCAAGCTACACCATTGAAGATGGCAAACTCTACAAACGATCCAATAATGGCACTCTCCTCCGATGTCTGCACCAGGACGAGGCCGACGTGGCCATGGAAGAGGTTCACTGTGGTGTCTGCTCCTCGCACCAGGGCCCCTTCAGCATGTCCCCTCGTCTCGTCGTCCAGGGTTTCTTCTGGCCGACCATGGCGCGGGATTGTGCGGATCTTGCCAGGAAGTGCACCACGTGCCAGGTACTCCAGAAGGCCCCTGGTCGGCCAGCCGTCAACTACGCCCCCGTCAGCACTGCTATTCCGTTCTCGAGGTGGGGAATTGACCTGGTCGGCCCTTTGCCCAGAGCTGCCGGCAACAACCGCTACATCATCGTCGCAGTCGACTACTTCACCAAGTGGGTCGAGGTGGAACCCTTGGCCGGCATCACAGGGGCCAGGTGTCAGAAGTTCGTTCACAAGAACATTCTCACCCGCTTCGGTGTCCCCCAAGAGATCATATCCGACAATGGCACCCAGTTTGAAGCGGCGCCCTTCCAAGAGCTCCTTCGAGAATGGGGGATAAAACACCGTTTCTCCTCCGTTGCCTACCCCCAAGGCAACGGGCAGGTTGAGAACGCCAATAGAACTATCATGGAAGGGCTGAAGAAGAACCTATAGGACGCAGGAGGGAGTTGGGTCGACGAGCTCCCCAACATCCTGTGGTGCTATCGTACCACGCCAAGGAGGGCGACGGGTGAAACACCTTTTGCCCTGTGCTATGGCTTTGAAGCTAAGGCACCCACAAAGGTCACCATTCCCAGCCGACGAGTGGAGCAGTATGACCCAGAGGTTAATGAGGAAAACATGAAGATCGACCTCCACCTGGTCGAAGAAAGACGCGAGCAAGCATTCATCCGAGCGGAGAACTACCGGCGTCAAGTAAAATCATACTATGACGCCAAGGTACGTTCCCGAGAATTCCAAGTGGGGGACTACGTCCTCCGCCGAAGGGAAGCAAGCCAGTCGACAGAAGGAGGCAAGTTAGCCTTGAAATATGAAGGTCCCTATATCGTCAGTGCCGTGGTCAAACCCGGCACCTACAAGCTTAAACGCCCGAATGGGTCCAATGTACCACGAACGTGGAATGTACACCATCTGGTGAAGTTTTATCAGTAATCCGAAGGAGGTGCAGACGGCGAAGCCCTCACCCCTTAACGGGTTACTGATTGAACGCCACCCTCGGCCTCGAGCCACTTATGAATAAAATCATGTTCCTCTTGATTTTTTCTTTGGAATTTAAAGTAAAATATTAGCAGGTGCCCTCATCAGCCACCTTAGAGCGAAAGACTCAGGCATGGCCGACGTGGCACCTTGCATTTGCAGCCTACGAGCGACAAGCTCAGGCATACTCCATTGTATTTTGTATCAGCGAAGGGCTCAGGCCTAGCTGAGAGAGCACATCGTCCTGGCCCCGTAAGCCTAGAGTGAAACGCTCAGGTATGGCCGACGATGTCCCCAGGACGAGGGGCCGATGAAGGCCCACGTCTTAAAATGGGAAGTTCACCGCATCGTCCACGCGCCAGATCGCAGGACGACAGGCCTGAAATCATGGCCGAGGTGGCAGAATCCCCCCACTCAGGGTTGGGCAACGGCAGCCGTTGGAAACCAACCAAAAGTCTAGCCCGTGTCATAAATAGGCGACGGGACCCCCCTGAGATCACGGACGTTATAAACGAAGTCCGAACCGGCCGAAGGACGAGCACACCCTTCGGCCGAAGCCTGAAAGAAGGATACTCCCCGAAATAGGGAACGGAAACGGAAATAAAAAAAAGAGGAAAGGAAAAAGGGAAAATAAAAGAAGGAAGCTGAGGACCGCGCACACTTGCCAGCCTCGAGCAATGAAAAAATAAAATCCCCACAACTCATGCCAAACTTGGCTAAGTACATATTAGTTGAACACAAGTGTAGTACCACTAACAGGTGACATGGACGATACGGCCACACGTCCATCACAGACGAGGAAAGCGTCACAGACGAAGCACGTACGTCCAAGATCCTAACCCAATGGGTTGGGTGAAGCAAAAACGGAAAACGTCCGAAAGAAAATGCACCAAGCCGATGAAGGCACGAAGGCATGCAAACGGGGAAGTCTCCCCCTAACACTTAGCATCAGGATGAAACGTCAGGATGAGGAAGGCACTACGTGGGCAGGAACGAGGCCTACATGTTCACAGGAAGCGTGGACGAGGCGGCCACCCGCGTCGTCCACAGTTGTGGAGCCGTACAACACAGACGGTGGGTGTCACGTATCGGCCACACCATTCTAGTTGGCCGCGGAAGACACCACACTAAAGGGGCTACTTGAAGTTGGACACTTAGAAAAATTCTAAGACCAAACAACAAAAGGAATGAGACAATGCCAAGACGCAGCGGACACCCCAGCATGCCCGCTTCGGTCATGACGGAAAGGAAGCACCTAAGTGGATCTCAAACACTTAGAATTTTTTTGAAGAAATCCCAAGTGTTGCGACAGCGAAGAAACGGCGGACAGGCCGATAAGGCCACCAGACTAAATTGACTACCTTACGGACGTAGCAAACACTCGCGGGTGACCTAAGTTGTTAACTTAACACTTAGACAAATTTCAAAATCGAAAAGGCAAAGGAAACAAGCATAGACATCAACAGCCGAAGAGGCCGGCAGAGCATTCATTCATCAAAATGTTAATTACAAAGGGGGGCGCTACGGCCATTACATTCAGTTGGGCAAAAATTGGGATGCTACTAATTACAAATAAAAGATAAGGGAATGGCCGATCACGCCTCCTGGGCGCCTTCACCTGCAACATGCTCAGCATGGGTCTGCTCATCGGCATCCTCGGTTTCCTCCTCGGCCTCAGTGTCCTGACCGACAACGACTGCAGAGCTCGTAGCGTCGTCCAAGAAATCAAACTCATCGTAGTCCGGCTCGCCGAGGCCGGAACTATCGATCGGGGCCTCCCTTTCCGAAGGGGGGAGCTTGGCCTGCTCCTCGGGATCCTTCATCAGCCTGGGAATCCTCAGGTTCCGCCTCGCCCACCCAGAGGTGTAGTTCATCGCCTTAAGGGCACGCCCCAGCCGCCGGCATAGGAGCCTCTGCATCCGTTGTTGGCCCATGTTGTAGTACACGAACATCTCCCTTTGAAAGTACTCCTGGCCGGCGGGGGAGTTCATTCCCCAATCCTCGAGCTTGGCGGCCACAACTTCATAGCACCAGGGGAGCCGCTCGTCGGCCTTCCAGCCCTCGGTCAGGAATTTTTGGACGGCCTCATCAGCGGCTTTCACAGCAGCAGCCTCGGCCTCAATCTTAGCCTTCACGGCCTCATCAGTCCTGCGCCGCTCAACCTCAAGTGCCCTCTGGCTCTTCGCAAGCTTGGCCAGGGCATCGTCCTTGGCTGCAGCAACCTCATCGGCTCTCTTCTGCAGAGCTTTGGCATCCTCTCGAAGCCGATCCAAGCAGGTCATCGCCTCATCGGCCGAGGCAGCCTTTTGCTCGAACTCCTTCAGGCGAGCAATCTCCTGTTGCTGCCTTTTGTTGCTCTCCATGAGCATAAAGGCACCCTGCAAAGCAAAGGCAAACCAAAACTCAGGCAATGACTTCACACAGACGACAAGGAAAACAACAAATCAAAGGGAAAGGAACTTACTTGGACGATGAGGTCCATCCCGCCTTCATAGATCTTGACATCCCCGAGCTTGTCGAGGTAGACCCGATCCTTGGCCGGCATGGCCTGGGCAAGCACATCATGGCCGTCAACGCCATCATCGAAGACACCCCCGCCAACGGGGTACTCCACCACTTTCTGGTAAGTGGCAGTGGCAATCTCCGTGCCAGCCCGTTTCGTCCGAGTCTCCTGGACGAGAGGGAGTGGCTGAGCAACGCCGCTGGAAGGAGCAGCGGTAAGATCCACAATGGCGACAGCAGCGCCAGAACCACCATCGTCCACATTTGGGACGGTCAGAACGCCGACCTCATCGGCATGGGAAGGAGACGGCGCCCTCTTCATCTTCTTGGCGGGCTTCAGACCAGCCTCGGTCAGCTTTTTCTGGCCGTCAGTGGGAGGCCGTTTCTTCTTTGGCTGGGCAGGCTTTGGGACCACACCAGCAGCAGCCTCGCCTCCCTCGGCCGCGGCACGCCTCGCCGCCTCGGCCGCCTTCACCGCCAGCTCCTCGGCCGCCTTGGCCTTGGCCTTGGCCATTATCGAACGGCGATCCATCACAAAGTCTACACAAAGGAAAATAAACAGGTTAGCAAGGTAAAGGAACAAAAACAAAGGAAGAAAGCCGGAGGAAGTATTACCATCGGCTTCAGCAGGAATGCCCAAATCCGGGCCGTCGGCCTCCTCAAAGGTAGCGGTCATCCTCGGCCACAGTTGGGCATCCTCCTCCTTGTCACCATACACATAATACCTGAAGAAGCCGAGGGCGGTCATCTTATACTCGGTAATGTAATCTTTCACGCTCCTCGGCCCCCCATCCAGGAACGCCTCCACCTGAGCGTCCAAGATCGAACTCTTCGGCGGGTCGTGCAGATTGAACCTCCCAGTATGGCCGAGAGAGGGAAATTCAGTGCCGTTCTCACCAAGGGACACGAAAACAAACTTACTCTTCCAACCATGGATGGACGAAGGCAAGTGCGTGAAGCTCCTCTTCTTCGGCAATTGTTGGAGGGTAGCGTAGGCCGCACAGTTCTTGTGGCTTCCTCGGCCAATCTGATAGAGGTTCATGAAGAGAGCTGTCGTCGGCTTGTAGCCCAACTCTTCACAGCGGAGCAAGAATCCCACCATCAACGAGTAACTGTTCGGGGTCAGCAAGACTGGAGGAAGTCCCACCATGTCCAAGTATTCCGAGATGAAGGGATGAAGGGGAAATCTCAACCCCTTGGCGAAGCTCATCGGGTACACTCCGAAGTATCCCGGCGGCGGATTAAGTACATGGTCCGTCGGCCTGGGTGTCCTAACTCTCCCGAACGGCCCCACATACATCTGCGCGACTAAGTAATCGGCCGCGTTGCTCTCCGGCTTGATAAGGTAGATATTTGTGAGATCCAGGTAGGAGTACCCTGGCCCACTCTTCGGCCTCCTTATCCTCTTCGGCCTCTCTGCTCCCTTCACGACGGACACCGGCTTCGGGCACGGAATAGCAGTGGAAGGGGACACCCCGTCCACCACTCGGGACGCACCTGCGTCCTCGCCTTTTGAAGACGAGGCAGACTCCTCGTCTTTACCCTCGTCGTCCTCCAGCTCTCCGGACTTATAGGGGCTCAGATGCTCTATTTCCTCCTCAAACTCCTCAAGCACCTCGTAGTCAAGGGACCTAGTGGAGGGCTGGTCGTCGTACGGGTAGTACTCCTCGTCCAAACTCTTCATCTTACAACTATTAACGCCCTAAAGGTCTCTACTTTGGATCTAAGTGCGAATCCCCTATTAACACTAGATCAAAGGCCCAGGAAGCAAAGTATACGAAATATGAAAGGAACAGGTGAAGAACTGACCTTCGAATATTTGAAGAAACAGAAGAACACTTGAACAAACACCTCAGAGACTCTCTCTCTAGAAATTTCAGCAGCACTTCATGGGCACAAATTGCAAATGAGGTTACCGCGTCGGAAGGGGAGGGGTATTTATAGACCTCCTCTCCGACGGTCACTACACGTGGCACCATATCAGTGACCACCTCAGCGGTCACCTTCCCAGCAGCCAGTGAGGTGCCACCCCTTCGGAAATGGGCCGGGCTCGTGAACTAACCTACCGGCGGAGTAAAACCCTACGGATCACACGGACAACGAACTCCCGCAACGGCCAAGGCACCCAATGCCTCCACAACGATAAGGAGATGACAACGGCTAGGAACGTCATGAACGCCCGTAACGGCCACAGAACCAAAGGAACAAAGAACCCGTAGCCATCGGCCTTCATAACGACCCCTGATGATAACTCTTTACAAGCGATCTGCGCACAAGGGTTCTCCCACAGGGTTACCTTGGCCAGAAAATCACCATAAGGGTTGGATTCAGGGGCACTACGGAGAGGCCACTTCGGCCAGGGACTCAAGCAACTCCTTCACCCCTCACACTCTTCGGCCTGAAGCAGTGGGGGACTGGGGGACTACATCGGCCTCAACAATACAGGCAAAGGAAAAATGCAAAGAACACAAATGTAACCACAAAGCATGGCCACATCGTCCATGTATCACAACGGCGCCAAGGTTTTCGTGACTCCATCTTCGGCCAGGTACTTTGGACAACACGGCGCCTCGTCGGCCAAAGGCACATAACATCATCAGCAACGGCCAACAGGCCACCTAAGGCAAGGACATTCATCGTCCTCCGCCAACAGTTAATCATAATGGGCTCTTCGGCCAAGAACACGAAAGCCAATCAGCGACGGCCAAAAGGAGTGCGCAAGCACCCTCATCGGCCACCCAAAGGAAAGGACGCCCATCGTCCTCGAAGCAAGGTTCAACCTCAACGGCCTCATCGGCCCAAATGTAAATCTCAACCATCAACGTCCAAGAAAGGGAAAACGCGCCTTCAACGGCCACCATTGAAGCAGGACACTCATCGTCCCCAAACGAACACACCAAGGAAACAACGGCCTCCCCGTCCACAGCGAGGAGCAGGTAACGGCCAAGCATAGAGCAGGATCACCAAAGTGGAAACAGCGCCAACGCCGCAACAGCTAACGGCCTGGGAGTGCCCGCATCGGCCAAAAGCACCAAAGCACGGGAATCTACTCTCCTTCACTTCGTCTACGTCTCAGCTTAGAGAGTGGGGGGCTCCTGATGGAGTATATGGGTCTGAGCCCCAGGACCCACATACTCAGAAGAACAGAAGCACAAGACACTGAGTGGTGCCCTCGTCGGCCAAGGGACCCCGTCGGCCGGAAAGGTACCAACTCAGAATATGGTCCTGAAGCCAAGGAACCCGGGTGCCCTCGTCGGCCGTGCCCTCGTCGGCCGTGCCCTCGTTGGCCATGCCCTCGTCGGCCACGAAGACCTCACAGAACCAGATTTCATACTTAATCATTCTTATCACTTTGTATCTCGGCCCAGTAGCGGTCCAGTTGTAAATGGGCCTCCCAAGCCCAAGGCTTGGGAGCCCAGCCCGTATTTTCTCTATAAATACTCCCCTTGGGAGTAGTTGTAGGGGTGACAAAATCATTCTATTGAAGCATATATTGCACTTCTCTCTCTAGTTCTCACTTCTCTCTATACAATTACTCTATCAACAGGAAAATCAAGTTTCCGGAGTTCAAAGAGCTCATGACGTCCCTGTGGAGGCAGGAGTGGTGTATCGATCAAAGAAATTGGTGACAAGAGTTATCTATTTACTTTCAAGCATACCGTTGATATGAAGCGTGTTCTTAATGGAGGTCTGTGGCAATTTGAGAGAATTTTGTTGATTTTAAAAGAAGTTAGACCTGATGATATTCCACATAAGATTTGTTTAAATGAGGTCGAGTTTTGGGTACAAGTTCATAATGTCCCGTACAACTTGATGAATTTAGGTACAACTAGACGGGTTGGTAATTTTATTGAGAATTTTGTGAGTTATGATGATAATCAATTTGGTGAAAAGTGGGAATCTTACTTGCGAGTTACGGTGTGTATGAATGTGGAAAAGTCTCTGAAAAATGGTACAACCCTTTAAAAGGGAGGAATTGGCCATTGTGTGGATTTTAAGTATGAAAAGTTGCCCAATTTCTGCTTTGTCTGCAACATTATAGGGCATTCTGATAAATTCTGCCCATAGGCGTATGAAGAAAATATGGTTCTGGAAAAAACTTTAGGGGTACATCTTAGAGAAGGCAGTGGGGTGAAGATAAGTCCTACATAAGGAAATAAGTGGCTGATAGATGGGTCATCAAGCTCGAGTCGGGATCCCCAACATAAGGAGGACAACAAGTCGGATGGTAGGATGGGAGGGGGGTGGAAGGAATCTCCTTCAGGTATGGGTAATGGCTTAAGTAAAGATGCGGATTTAGGTAACAATGAGGAGGTGTTTAGAGAGTAGAAACGCAGGCGCATCTGGGAGGCTCAGGAAACAGAGAATCAAGTAGGGGATAATATGGCTTTGGATGCGGCAAAAATTGGGGAGGGGGCGGACTTCGAGGTGTAAGTCCGCCAAAATTGCGAATATAGTGGCCAACGCTTGAATCTTGGAATGTGAGACATGTTTTTTATTTTTTTCTCATTTATTTATTTTGATTGTCTGGATTTTATTGTTTACTTTCGGTTTTTTATGTTATTCTGTTGTAAGACTGTGGATTTGGATGTGTGTGATGGAAGGACTGTGTTAACATTCTTTGGCTCATTTGCGCCTAGTAATGGATCATCGAGATATATTGCTTCTTTCGAGGTGATAAACTCTGAGTCTGGTTCGAGGGTGGACGGTTGTCAGTAGTCTTTTTATCATTTTACCTACTATCTGAATGATGTGTTATCAATTTAAAACTATTTCTTCCAAAAAAAAACTATATATAAATTTATTGCCTGAGCAACGACATCATTCATTTGCGCGCATTTAGACAATCACATATTACGTTCACCCACACAATTAAAATTAATCATACAGACAACTAGATTTGATTATACAGACAACTATTGTCTGTGAGCAGCACAACTATTGTCTGTGATAAATTTTATGTGAACACAAACAACTAAATTTATTTTACACTCACAACTATTGTCTGTGAGCACTACAATTATTTTTTGTATGATAAAATCTATTTCAAATATTCATATGTTGTCACAGAGAACTGTTGTATGTGCACACAGACTGCATACGCAAAGATTGGTTGGCATGCCAACATTGACTTGTGCGCCTATCAGACATTTTTCTTTTACGGTGATAATTAGTGCTTGTGGATGAGACAAAAAAGAAATTGTGCTCAAACAACCTTGTCTACGTGCACTTTTGTGTGTCAATATACCAACCGCATGTGTCAGACAAATATGAACACAATATTCCCGTGTACCTACACGAACCAAAAGAAGGATGACACTCATGGGTCCCCCAACAACGACCGAACAGTTAGATGAGAGCATGTAAATTGGACTTTAATCACAAGTTGACAGATAGAGAGTGAAGTTCTAGCCTTGGTACTTGCAGAGGCCCTATGCATTTTTAGCATAGTAACCTCTCATCGCAGTTATCGGGATTCGAACCCGAGACTTACCCCTTGTGGCACCACATATCTACCAGTTGAGCTACGTCCACCTTACGCAAAGCAGCCTTGATGTTTTAGTATCATTGCTGTTGGCCAATATTTCAATGGCTAAATTCTTTAAAAAGTCACATATGTCACTTTAACTCTCTAAATTACAGAATTATGTCCTGTATAACTCTTTAAACCCACTTTTTCAATAGGCGAGTTATTCAAGTTTTATATTTCATTTCATGTTTTCTTACATTTTCCTCTAGGATTTTTTTGTCTACAATTATAAAATGGTCATTTAATATGATTTCTTTATGAAGCCATCATATGTCACTTTATATCATCAAGGCCGTCTAATGAATTTGGAGGCCCCAGTTCAAAATATAAATTTGGGGCCCTACATTAATATAAATTTTCTTAAATAAAATCTCAATCCAAACACTTATACTCAAATAAATGGAATGCTCATTAAAAGAGAACCAAAAGAATAAAAGGATCAACGAAAAAAATTATGTATCTACATTTTTCTTTCTTACTAGCTAACTGTATTTTACTGATTAGTATCAATATACGGAGTATAATATTACTATATACTACTAATAAGTTTTTAAAAATTTGGGGCCCCTTAAATTCGGGGGTCCTGCTCTGGATAACCTATTGAACCCTCTAAAAAACGGCCCTGTATATAATGTGTCTCTTTAAAATCACTCTCTCAACACCCGAGCTATTTAAGTTTTTATTTCATGTTTTCTTAAATGTTGCTTTAGGAATTTTTTATTTACTGTTACGAAAATGGTCATCATATTGTTTAGCTATGTATTCTTGTTCATATGTTCATAGTTAGTTTTTTATTTGAATAGTTCGATTTTTAATTGAAGCATGTCCAATTTGTCGGTTTTGATTCCAATTTTGATGGTCCTATCTAGGGGTGGAAACAGGCCATGTTTTTGTCCAAACAAGTTGGGCCTGTTTTAGAATATATAGCTAGGCTTGAGCCTGACCTGTTAAAGGCCTATTTTTTCGGTCTGAGCTTGACATGTTTAAAAGTCTGGCTTGACCTGAAGCCTGTTTACGGGGTGTTAAGAAAAATTTAAAAGTTCAAAAAAAAGTGAAAACTCCTTTTAACATGATATCAAATTTATCCACCCCAGTATTCACTAAAAATGTCCAATAATATGTTAGTTTTGCTCTGGATGTCTAATAATACGTTAGTCATGTAGTTTCTAAATTTTTATGAACTTCAAATCTTGAAAAACATTAAATTTCAACTACCTTAATAAACTATTAACACACTTTATATATTTAAAATTGTATTTTATTCTAATTTATAATTTACTCCATAAAAATACTATTATGCCTAATTTCATATAGTTAAGTATACTAATATAAATATAAATGTAAATAATACAAATAAATATAAATATATATACAGATACACACACAAATAAGCCGGCCTGTTAAGCTAAAAAGGCTTTAGCGTTGGGCTAAGCCTGGCCTGTTTAGATAAACCGGCTTTTTGAAAAGTCAAGCCTAGTTTGATTATTAAACAGAGCCCCTACAAGCCGCTAGGCCTATTCCCACCCCTAGTCCTATCGGTTTTTATGGGTAAACCTCAAATCATAATTCAAGCGATGTATGCTTTTGTTTATTTTTGTCGACATTGGTCTTGATCACTTCAATTCGGGTATAGCCAGATTTGTATATGGATTTCATTTATAGCTCTTTTTTCTACCCTATTGAGGTGGCCAAACACGCGTTCCGATACATGCAACGGCTAGTGATACCACATCATTAACTCTTCAAGCCTTGATGACATAGGCTGATGTCGCGATCTTTGTGTCATTTTCATGATGCCACTTACCTAGACAGAAGCTCAAATATATGGGGATTTTGGGTTGAGTCGTTCCCACGCCTCATCATCTTCCTTCTTTAAGCTTTCAATTTTTTTTATTGAAGCTTTCTAGTGTGTTGATCTTCTGCTCATTTTTTCATCTCTTGTCTTCTCTACTAGCTTCTTCACCATTGATCTTTTTCATTTCTTCAATGTTGGTCCATCAATTCCCTTCTATCTTGTTCTTCCCGGATTTTAGATGATTTTTGGTTTTCTTATGTAAACTATGTTTGTCGGGAAATGATTTAACAAATTAATACGAAGTATTTTAGTCACTTTGGAGCTAAAATATGTTAGGGATTCAAATCTCATTTTTAATGGGACCAAGTTCTAAAATATTGTACTTAGTGGGATGGACATACTCATATATTATTTGTAGAAAATCATTTTGAAATGAATGAGAAATTGTTATGTGAAGTTTTTCCAAAACAAGTTTTTGTATGATATTTGTCACATCGAAAACCTTAAGCTAGGGGTGGATTCAGGCCGGGCCGGGTCGGGCCTAGGCCCGGGCGGGCCGGCCGGTTCTGAATAGGTGGACCCGAGACCGGCCCGAGTAGCCACCGGGTCCGGGCCGGGCTGGGCCTCAGGCTTGGTTAATTTTTGTTTTTTGCTTACCTACCTATCCCTGCCCCCCCCCCCCCTCACCCTACCCCCCAAACCCCCCAAACCCCTCCTAAACATCAAGCCCAACCCAGGTGGAGCCCAAAAATTGAAAAAAAAAATCAATTTAGCCCGAACCGGACCTGGGCCCGTCCAGGCCGGGCCTCCTTTTTACCAACCCGAGCCCGCCCCGTTTTTACCAAATAACCGGGCCTTAGACCGGTTTTGGGCCCGAAGAACCGGGTCGGTTCCCGGGTCGGGTGGCCCGAACCGAGTCCAATACTACCTTAAGCAACGTTGAAGACTTTTTAATTATAAGCCAACTATTGCTATTGGGGTGCGGGGCCAAGGAGTATCCATGTTTTGTGAGGAGGAAAGATCCGCATGCGGTAAAGCGTGAAATTACACTTCACATTCATGCCGGCGCAGCCGGGGTGTCTGACCGAGTTGGGTTTCAGGTACCGGGTGCGTATGGCACGCGCACACATGTACCAACATCTTCAACTATAAAATCCCACAACCCCTCCCACAAATCTTTTCATTAAACAAACAAGATAACATATCACCACTTTCTCATCAATTTGAGACACTTAAACTAGCTATAGCTTACTAATTAACCATGGTTTCCGAGAGGAAGGTGTCCAAGAGTGTATGTGTTATTGGTGCCGGACCCTCAGGGCTGGTTGCAGCGAGAGAGCTAAGAAAGGAAGGGCACCATGTGTTGATTTTTGAACAATGCCATGATATTGGAGGGCAATGGCTGTACAATGCCCAAGTTGAAGGGGAAGATCCCTTAGGAAGGGCTAGACTCTTGAAGGTCCATAGTAGCATTTATGCATCGCTAAGGCTCATATCTCCAAGAGAAATTATGGGGTTTTCTGACTTCCCTTTCTTGACCAAGAAGGGGAGAGATCAAAGGAGATTTCCAGGCCATGAGGAGCTCCTTGCTTATTTAGGCGATTTTTGTGAGTTTTTCAAGGTGAGAGAGATGATAAGGTTCAACACAAGGGTCGAGTATGTTGGGATGATGAATGATAATAACGGGATCGGGAGCGACATGAGATGGACTGTGAAGAGCAAAGAGAAGAAGGGTGGTGATGAGAAGGTTGTGGAAGAAGTCTTTGATGCTGTGGTGGTGGCTTCTGGTCATTATTCCCAGCCCAGGCTGCCTCAGATCAAAGGTTTCTGAATCTATCTGTTTCTTTTGTCTCTTCATCTACAAAGAAATTAGTCATATATAAATGGAGTCAGGGGAGGATCAAAAGTAGCCAAAATAGAAGACAATATATCATATAGCAGTATAATAAAAAACATTTTCCAAGTTCATGCCATCTCCTAATCCACATGGACAATGTGTGTGAGCCCAAGCACATATGTGTACTTATTTATTTATTTGCCCGTTTTGTACAAAAGGGATGAATGCATGGAGAAGAAAGCAGATGCATAGCCATATTTACAGAATGCCAGAGCCGTATCGCAATGAGGTAACTGATAGATGCCTCCATACAATAATTATAGCATTCTTCACAATTTGGATACTGATAGGAGTAGGGAATGGTTAGGGGGAGGATTTAGTGAATGTGGATAGAAGCATTCCCCAGCCCTCATACTCATCAGGCATGCATGGATGGGGTAATTTCATCCCCATTCCTTCAAGTCTTTCCTTAATCATTTCCTTGCATATACCATTACTCATACTAATGAGTAATTGAGTAGTGATTATGTCGCCAAAAGTGAACTTCACTCTTCAAAAGCAAGCTTATCATACATGACGTAAAAGCTACCATACGTACTATTTTCTATGTGCTTCTTTATAACATAATCAAGGAGATTACCCTGACCTGCTTTATTATTTTACATCATGCATTCATGCGGTACACCGGTATGTGTATTCTTTTAAGTAAAAATGTTTGTAAATTTCAAAATACTTTGTAAATATGATTACTACTCCCTCCGTCCCAAATTGTTTTGCAAAATCAACATTTTTTGCTCAATCAATAATAAAAGTCAATCTGCCATATCGATAATTAATTCAATTTTTAATAATAAAAATTTACATATTCAGAAACTACATTAAAATCTATTCAAAATTGTAAACTCCAAATTATAATATAATTAAAAATCGGCATCCTATTTTGGTTGTCCCAAAATGATTTTCCACTTACTTTTTAGGTAGGTAAATAAGAATAAAGTGACAAATTTACTCTTATTTTTACTTTTTTCCCATTAACTTAAAGGCACATACTTTTAGAAAGATGGACAAAAGTGTAAAAAGCAAACATGAAATTGGAAATTAAAAAAACTGAAGGAGCATCCGGAACCCCCAAATCGAAGGTTGTAATTCGTGGGGGGAGTAAGCGGAGCAAAACCACCAATTTCATCGCCGTCCACGTCCTTCAATTAGCAAGAAATTGGAGAAATGAAAAAAGAGGAAGATGGATGTGAAATTGAAAGAAACAAAGCAACAAATGGGGAGATGAAAGTTGATGATGCTAGTGGAGAGATAAAGAGAAAATAGAGAACCAAAGGTTGTAAAGATTAGAGTATTGCAATCATTGGGTGGTGGAGGAGGAATTTAAAGAAGTTGTGAGATTTGGGTGGAAGATAGGTATAATAATTAAGGGTATAAAAGGAAATTGGCTTATTATTTACTTCCTAAAAGGGAAAGGTTGCATTTAATTTGAAACTGCCGAAAAAGGAAAGTGTTGCACTTATTTAAGAACGAAGGAAGTATACTAACTGGTCATGCCGGCAAAAGTACAATACCTTAACGTACTATAGAAGTTGCCTAATCTTAAAACAAATTTTACAGTTTATCTGCATTTTATATGTTCTTTAGGTGGTTGTGGTAGTTGGGAGTTCACTGAGTGGGCAGGATATTTCCATGGAGCTTGTAAATGTAGCAAAGGAAGTCCATTTGAGCGCCAAGTATCCTCGTAACGTTTCGGAAGGCTTGTCAAAAGTCATCTCCAAACATGCTAATTTTCACATTCACCCTCAGGTTCATAGTGTGTGTGTACTCCATAATCCCTATTATATAGGATACTACATGCTAAGTTAAAATCGCTTCTGAATATGGAAGATAATGTCACTTTTCTGATAAATTTTTGGAGTTAATATGTACTCTAAATCTCTAATGGAAAGTGCAGATAGAGTCATTGCAAGAAGATGGGCAGGTTGTGTTCATAGACGGCAGTTCCACCATTGCAGATACCATTTTATACTGTACAGGGTATACATGCTCATATTAAATGCTTAATGTCTTTTACAGAAGGAAATAAAGATCAATAAATGACAAATTCTTGATCAAGTATACACAGTATTGATCCTAATGGCCACCCTAAATTACCCTAGTAGTTACTCGAGTGGTGGAATGAAAGCAGTTCTTAAAAAAACTACAAAAACTAAAACCTAGTGTGATTGACTAGGATAACTATTAAGTCTCCTTGGGAAAATTAACAATTTTATTTAGGTCTTAAGAAGCACAAACTGTGTCAGTCTAACCTTTTTGGGAGCAGGGAATAATGAGTTATCCATGTGGGTTTTTTATGCTTCTAACAGGTACTCCTACTCCTTCCCATTTCTTGACACCAAAGGTATGGTTGTAGTGGACAATGACAGGGTGGGGCCCCTATATGAGCACACATTTCCTCCATCACTATCTCCTTCTCTGTCCTTCATTGGTATCCCAAGAAAGGTAGGGTATATCCCCCTAACTTCCCTGCAAAGTTTTGCCAGAGGCACAAGAATAATCACTTGATATTTATAAGCGATTGACAACCACTTCCATACACAATTATACAAATTCAAGGAAACTCATTGTTTTTTTCTGTGACATTGTTAAATAGCTCATAGGGTTCCCTTTCTTTGAGTCTCAAGCAATATGGATAGCGCAGCTTTTATCTGGAAAAAGGACACTGCCATCACGGGAGGAAATGATGCAGTCCATAAAGGAATTTTACAAGTCTAGAGATCTTGCTGGCATTCCTAAGCATAATACCCATGACCTTGCAGACTTTGACGTAAATAATTACCTTTCTCATATGGTCATTGGATATTTGCTTCTTTTCACTGTCCTGGTGTATCTAGAAATTTTTCGTAGTGAAGGCGAACTTACACTAGAACTTAGTCAAACATTTCACAAATAACAAATCACATTATTAATAGTGTTTGATTAGACTTAGTTTAAGATATACTCCCTCCGTTTCCTAAAGAAAGTCACGGTTTGACTTCACAATTATTAAGGAAATAAATTGACTTTTACTGTAGAAAACACTGTTTAGACACTGTTTGGCACTGTTTGGACACTGTTTGGCACTGTTTGGATGTAGATTTCTTTGCCAAATAAGGAAATAAGGGAAGTGTGACTTTGTTTTTGAAACATCTCAAAAAGGAAAGTGTGAGTTTCTTTTAGAAACGGAGGGAGTATATGTACAAGTATGTATAAAAAGGAAATCAATTTATATCAAGTGTGTGCAAAGAGGCAATTGTGGATAAGATTTGAGGAATTATCTCAATAAAAGTTAAACATAACAAAATTTGGTGATGTTTTTATCCTTTTATACTTTTAATTAATAGGCTTACATAAATCCTATCCTATACTCCGTATTTAGGAAAGAAAACACTGTTAATCCTAATTTAGAATTTTTCCTTTCTTTAACTCCTATTTTGAGCAATTTCCTATAAAATTTTAAATATATACTCCGTATATATAGGGGCTGAGTTGGGGTTGAGGGGAGCAACTGCCCCTCTGCCCTCATAGTATCCTATTCTTTCACTATTACAAATTTACACTACTACTTTCTTTATCAGTTCTCGATAAACAGGAATCTAATTCACCATCATTACTATCAGGGGTCAGTGGTATTAAACCTACACTGTCAATTAGTTTTTTTTGCTGTCAATTAGTTTATTAAGATAAGATGACACTATACACGCAGTGGCAATGTTTTACGCCAAATGGACTTCCTACCACAAGGGTGTATGGGCAAGCCTTCCATTGTAACCGGTGCGCTAAGGGGCTCGCCTTCTCACCAAGTAACAATGAAATGAAATATTAAAATAAAAACATTATAATAGGCTATTTCCACCAGCATGAAAAATACCATGAGACGGTGTCACGGTGATGAGTTAATATAGTGTTGATGTAATGTCTTCACGGACACAATTGCCATTGTAAAATCATTATACAAATCATGATAGTACCTGCAGCTCCTAATTATGTCTCTTGCAGTACTGCGATAAATATGCAGATTATGTTGGATTCCCACATCTAGAAGAATGGAAAAAGGAGCTCTGCATATCAGCTCTGATAAACTCAGAAATCAACCTGGAGACGTATAGGGATGTATATGATGACCATGCCATGCTTCAAGTAGCTTATCAGAGTCCTCACTTCACTCAGGTTGACTCTCAGGCTTTCACTGGGTGAATACATTGAACAGAATATGCAACACTTCTCCATTCAGTTTATGCAGGACTAAATTATTTAATTGGTTGATAGCTACCACTAGACTTAAGTGTGTTTCTCAGCATGTAACAAAAGACACATCATCAAGATAAAACAATCTATGTGATCTACCTTCTATTTATCAAGACTTAAGTTTGTTTTGCATGAAGGCATCTTCCCAAGTGTACAAACCAAAAAGTGAAGACAAGATCTGCTCAGATGTTTCACATGAGAAAAAGAAAATTTGATTTCAGGCTATAATAAATAAGCATTAAGCAACTAATGTGGAGTTTCCATAATCCATCAATAAGCTTAAAAAACTGGTCGCCCTCATCAACTTCGCACAAATGAGAGTATATATTAGAGTAAAACTAGTTCCAACCACCAAATATAATACTACGTAAAAAACTTTGGTACAGGTAATGCCCTTTATCAATAAATAAGACAATGACTGCTTATGGATGATGCCACTTTTCAACTTAAACGTTTCTGGTGAAAATGCTTTATGCGTAACTGCTTCCCGCATATGGTTACCAAGCATAAGTGACATGCACTAAGGAGTAAGGAGTAAGGACCATAGTGGGCGCAAAAAGTCATAACGATCGATTTGTGATGATCAATAATCATAATTTTTTTTTCCTGTTATATACAACGATATCATCTTAATTATTTCATTTACATTCCTTTTGATTGTAATTGTGTGCACTTGTTCTTTTTCCTTAAAAATATACTCCTAATAGTGCCATTTTTTTAGAAATCAAAATTCTCACCACCATTGTATACCTTTTATGTTTCACCAGTTTCACTAATTAAATACAGAAAACGAGATCAAAGTATGCCAAACTTGTAAGCATATGTGAAAGGTGAAATGCATATAATGGAAATCTATCTTCACTTTATGTGGAAACAGTTGCTCAGCGCATTATAAACACCTGGTGTTGTCAGACGATGTGTTGATCCACCGGAAGAATAATGTTCTTTTAGACTCATATCCAACAAAAGAGCTAAAGTAGTCATGAATGTCAGGAAATTTTTTGAGTGGTTGAGTAGTTCCCAGCTCAAAGTTGCATACCATTAATTATATACTTGATCCTTGAACGAGCACATCAGCCATAGGAAACGTTTTGTCAACAATAATATGAACAGTCCTTGAAAATTGAGATGGAAAAGACTGAGTTCATATCCACCTCAGCACAACCGGTTAATGATCTCTTTTGGAATTCTCAGCAGAGCCAAACTTGTCACTTCGCAACCAATTGTAACAACCTCAAGTCCAGGTATGGTTCCCTGTTGGAGATTCCTTGCAATTTCCAAATTCAAAAACTACTCAACCATGCAAAGTGCCACTTCATAACAGTAAGGGAAAAACGTAACTAATGTGCTAGTTCTGTTAACAAAGATATAAGACCTTTGCTAGAGCTTTGCAGACCAAGACACTGTTACAACAGCTAACTTCTCCCAGGTAGACTACAAAGGGACCATATTAATTAGGTGCTACCAATAATCTTTGCAAGAACAAATACCTCCACTAAAATGGTGAAAGAGATATATATCTCTGACAATAATATTCCTTCTATAAACTGCAGAGACAAGCTTAAAAAAGTGATGGCAGTCATGGCAAATCCTTAAATTTTTCATTATCCTTAATGTATTACTCGATGAATTCAAAAGCCCAAATGCTAATGCGAGTTTCTCACTATGGTGTATCAGATTATGTTCCTTTTCCTCTTCCTCAACATCATATAAAACCATTCCCGTATCTGCCTCATAGCCAACTAATTTCAACTTTTCTTTCATGTCTGCCAACATATTGCGAACATTCTGGTATCCTGGACTAATTGAATCAGATGCCTGAAATACATACATTGCATTCGCAATTTCAATTGAGCTCCAACCAGGGACCTTTCTGATTCCTTTGCTAGCCATTAATTTCCTTACTTCTCCAACTTCGGTCCACTTCTTTTCATGAACATAAGCATTTGACAGCAACACATAATTTTCTGCATTCCATGGTTCTAGCGCAAGAAGCTTTTGGATTGCAAACTCGCCTATTTCTGCATGTCCATGAAATCTGCAAGCGAAGAGCAAAGCCCTCCATATAGCAGGGTCTGGCTGCAGACTCATAAAATGAATCATCTCCACGGCTTCATCCAAAAAGCCACCACGACCAAGTAGATCAACCATACACCCATAATGTTCAATAGTTGGTTCCAACCCAAACTCATTCCTCATTCTTG
The DNA here is from genome assembly GCA_945859875.1 of Cuscuta europaea. Taxonomy (NCBI): domain Eukaryota; kingdom Viridiplantae; phylum Streptophyta; class Magnoliopsida; order Solanales; family Convolvulaceae; genus Cuscuta; species Cuscuta europaea. Next base: position 9,752,225 of record CAMAPE010000029.1, on the reverse strand, counting down.
CAAAAAGTGTCCTACCTTCCTCAACAAATCCTTGGCGACAACAAGCACACAAAACTCCCAAGAAAGTCAATCCATCAGGCTTGAAATTTTCCATTACCATCCTATTGAAAGATTGCAGTCCAACCTCCCCTCTTCCATTCATGGCATATCCTGATATCATAACATTCCATGTATGCACATTTTTGTACAGCATGGACAGAAAAACCTTCTCAGCCGCATCAATATCACCACATTTAGCGTACATGTCAATAAGTGAAGTGCCAACATAAACATTCAACATCAAACCATTGTTTTTTATGTAATCATGAACGAACACCCCTTGATCCAAAGCTCCCAAATGAGCACAAGCAGACAAAACACTGGACATAGTCACCTCGCCGGGGCGAACACCACTCCCCAGCAATTCTCGAAACACATCAATTGCCTCCCTGAACTTCCCCATATGTGCATAACCAGAGATTAAGGAATTCCATGAAACCGTATTTCTTTGAGGCATTTCATCGAATATCCTGCGAGCTTCCGTGCATTGTCCGAAGCCACAGTGCATATAAACCAGAGAGGTGTTTACATAAATATCAGAACGAAACCCCATTTTCATTACACTACAATGCACTGATTCGCCGAACCCCACGTAGCACAACTGAGCTACTGACTTAAGGACGCTTGGGAAAGTCGAGTTATCAGGCCGAATGTCGAGTCTGTGCATTTGGGTGTAAACAAAAACCGAATACAAGTGCTTCCCTGAATCTGTATATCTTCTGATAATGCAGTTGCAAGTCTCCACATCAATGAGATGACCAAACTGCGTAAAGAGAAGGGCGGATAGACCAAACCCGCGAGATGGCAGAGAAGCGTCAAGAAGTTTAGTGAAGGATGGGTGGGTAAATAATGGTTGGAAGCCTGAGAGGATTGCAGACGATTCGCACATTCGTTGGAGTAGATTGAGTGATGGTTTCATGATAAACACAAATTCATTGCTTGGGCCAACAATTATTAATAGAAAATCTAGTACCGCAAATTACATCTTAGAGCTAGTCGTACTATTGGCTCACAAACGGACGATTCGCACTTAGAAGGATGTATCGCAGCTCGCACACAGACGGACGACTCAGGACTCTGGTGTTTGGATACTTCTCACTGCGGCTGCTCTCGCAGCAAAGTCCTTCGTACATCTGAAAAAGTAGGTGCGGCTTAAATATTCTGCCCTTGAATTTTAAACTAGAGAATTCCCAAAACTTTTACATAGTATCTCTTTTATAGGACAAAAATAGAACTAATCTCACAAACCTTAAAGGGGGAAAATGGAAACTAATAATCCAACATTTTAACGGTCTTCTTACAATAGTCTCACTTTTTGATTATTCAGGAATAATTCAACCTTTGCACCTCATCATCAATCAATGGTCCCTGACCGGTTTATGACCTGCTATTCCAAGTTATTTTCTTATATTTGCAATATATTATACCATAAATCTCACCTTATGGTCACATAATGTTTTGCAAAGATAAGAAAATAATTTGAAATAGCAGGTCATCAACCGGTTATGGACTATTGAATGAAGATGGGGTGCAAAGGTAGAATTATTCCCGAATAATCAAAAGGTGGGACTATTGTAAGAAGACCGTTAAAAGGTTGGATTATTAGTTTCCATTTTCCCAAACTTAAATAACTCTCAGGCGGACGTTTCCAGCATGTCCACCTCCGCTGCACTTGGGCGAGGCCGTCACTGCCATCGAGCAATGATGTGTCGCCTTTGTAACAATCTTGCAGACCTTTGCAGAGAATGTCATTTTGATAAGAATAATGAGATGACATTTTCATATAAAAGCGTGGCATTTTCAAATGCAAAAACATGAGAATTTTGGGTGAAAAATAATCGCACTTTAAAATTGAAAATTCTGGCATTTTAGCAAGAAAATTTATGATTATCAAATTAAAACTGGAAAATATAAAATATATGAAAAAATCAAAAAAGAAAAATTGGACTTACTATGTCCATCTTTAAACGTTTAGTACCATAAAAATGACATCATTAGGCAAAAAGGTAAAAAAAAATGTCATTTAAAATTCGAAGTTCACATATTATAAGAGAAAAACAAAAAAAACAAAACAGAGGACCAGAAAGAGGGGGAAGAAGGAGAAGAAAGAGGGGGGAGAAGGACAAGAAAGAGGATGAGGATGAGGAGGGGGAGGGGGAGGAGGAGGAAAGAGGAGGAACTACAAAGACTAGGAGGAGGAGGTTACCTGAGAAATTGCAGAAGAAAAGAGGTGTGGCCGTGCGACTATGAAGATTTCGATGTGAGCAGAGGAGTGCGGTCGTGGAGATTACAGTGTGAGCAGAGGAGAGCGGTTATGTAGGTTCAATTCAATTGCAAGGTCACAACTATGTAACTTCTGGTAGCTATGCGTCTCTGGAGGTTTCAGTTATTGGATTTAATGATGTGAGGGGTAAAATGGTAATGGTAATCGGTGATCCTATTTAGTGAATTTAAAACATGTAGTCCTACTTTGGAATGTTGACCATATTTTAGTCATATTCAGATCAAATTCTTTTTTTAAATACAACCATTCCAACCATTTTGAGTTGCTATAACAGAATGTTTTTAAACAGAATAAATTAGGACTATTGATAAATCTTATAAAAAATCATACAAATTTGAAACAAAATATAATAATCATGATAATAATAATAATATAAAATCATAAATGTAAAAACCTTTTAAATAGATGTAGAATGTGAAAATAATTTCAAAATTTCAAAATGTTGACTTTCACAATCTGAAAATTTTCACAAATTTTTTCTATATTTCTTCAAATTTTAATATTTTTTAGAGTTCTTTTAATATAAAAAATCTGCTATTACAGGTCAAAAACTGGACAAATGAAAAAATTGTTCAAGTTTTAAAACTAAACGTACTTATATGATTCTTTTTTAGTGCACGGACTTAAGAGATGGTTTAGAAATAGTAGGACTTATTTTATTCTTTTCCCTTAAAATAATGGATCAAAGTTTCTTAGATTTGACCGAAAAAATCAAAGATGGCTAAATAAAAAAGGGGCGGATGTAGTATTAAATTAGACTCACATCTATTATTATAATTATAATGTAAAAGCAAAATGTTTTTGGGGTTGTGTTCCCGCTCAAAATTGTCAACCTCAAGTTATGTGGATCGTTGCTGTGACACTTCAAAAAATTTAAATAAAAATAAAAATAATTTTTATTAGTCAGATAAAATATTACGAAAATAACATTTTTGTAATTAATTGAGTCAGACAAAAATTCAACAGTTGTGACATTCTAACCAGATAAAAATTTCCAAGTTTACGACGTTTTAGTCAGATAAAAATGGTCCGATAATAGATGTAACGTATAAAAATAATTTTATGTATAACATTTTAAGTTGTATTATTAATTAAAATAATACGGAGGGACTGTACAATAATACGTAGTATAATTTATTAAACCTAAACTAAACTACCTACGTACGTATAAATTTTTATACGTATAAATTATTAGCAAACAATATAAAAAAAATTTAGTATTTCAAATAAACTAAACTAACTACGTACGTAATACTTAGTATATAGCAAGTATACTTCTAATACTCCTAACCCTAATATACAACTCATACAAGGACTTAGAAGACCTATCCAAACTGATCGGCGACTCCTAAGCAAGGACGGATAGGGCCAGAAGAAGCTGTTTTAAACTCAACTCTAATACAGCCAAAAACCCTCAACCTACATCTATAAATAGCAGCCTTAACCTGCGTTTTATTCACATCAAGAAAACGATCAGTTCAGCCCATATATATACATATATACGTATATATATATATACTCTACTTTTTCGACCATTCGTTTTAGCCACAACCAAGCCCTGAAAACACTCTAGAAACCTTCCCCTTCGTGAGACGAATCCAACGGAGAAAGAATCGTGGAAAACGGACGTCGGAGTAGGGAGATACAGCTCGCCGGAGTTTCGCCGGGGAAAAACCTTCACGACGGAAACGGAGGAGGAGGGACTGCCACCGCCGCCGACGGACCATCACAAACCTTCGCCATCCCCAAACGAGCCTGCTAGCACCGCCGTTACGTCCGTCCGACGAGGTAAGCCCCTTCCCCTTTTTTTTTCCGTTTTCCGGCGACCTGGGGAAGAAGACGACCCAGCTTTGCTGGGGTCAGTCTTTTGGGCCTTTTTCATGTTGGGCCAGAAAAATTAAATTTTTGGCCAGTTCGTCCCAGTTGCAATAAAAATTAAAAATAAAATAGTAAATGAAATAAATAAAATCTGGAAAAATATAAATTAAATACCTGGTATAAATATACATATTCTGACCAACCAGAATTGAAAGATAATATTTTTAGCTATTTTTAATTGATTTAATTGTAATTGGGCCAATTTGTACACATTTAGTAAATAATTAACTAATTGACGAAAATAATTATGAAATAAATGTTGGAGTAAACTAGGATAAATATATGACTAACTAGGACCTTAAGGACCAATTATAATTAATAAAAATAAGGTTTAGTATATTTAATTGTAATTGAACCGGTTAATAGATATATGAAATTAAAGGAATAATTATGGAAAATAATTATAAAATAGATATCTGGACAACCTAGGTCAAATATAGACCCAAAATATAGTTATGGACGGTTATTAATTTATAAAGTCGATTCTTAGTCTATTTAATTTAATTGGGCCATATAAAACTAGTTAAGTAATTAAATAAGGAAATATTAATATTAATGATGAAATAAATAAATCACTGAGATTGAAAAATAATATTCTGGACTAAAAATAATGTTGGATTAAAATAAGGAAAATAAAATAAGGTTGGGTTAGCTAGCATAAATAATTGACTATATGTAGACTTAATAACTAACTTAGTTATGTAATTAGTGGACTAATTCAATTAATAATTTTTATGATTGATTATTAGAGATTCGGACTTCATATAAATATTTAAAATATTTGAACTCATAAATTAATGTGTTAATATAAATAAAGTAATTAAATAATATTTTATGAGTAGAGTAAATTAATGGTGATTATTGAATAATAATTTGATGTTGTAGTTAATTATATTCGGATATTTTATTTAATATTAGAATTCAAATATTTTAATTAATGGCTGAATTAATAAGGTAATTTGATTAATAAAAATTGATTAATCAAATAAATTCGAATAACTAATAAATTAAGTTAATAAATTCGAATACTAAAATAAAAGGAGAAAATCGGGTAAAGTAATTACAAATAGAATAAGTGACTAATTTTATCATATTTAATTAAAAAGGTGATTATCTAGAGACCGGATTAGAGGAGGATAACTAGGAGCATCAGGACTTAAGGTAAGTTTCTCTGCTAATCCAAAATTGTTTCCTCGTATTATATGCTTATTATGCATTATGTGATTAAGTGTGAATTGTGAATTTTGTGTATGTGATTTTGAGGAGATATTATATATATGGTAGTTAAGAAGTATAAATCAAGTACTTTTGGAGTATTAAATATTTTTAAATACCTTCGAGACTTTTTAGAGAAATTAAGAAGTATTTTTGAAGTATCGTTAAACGAAGATAAAATTTACATTTTCATAAAAAGTGAGCATCTCGGGAGTAATCCGAGGTGTCGGTTTTCCACATCCGGATAAATGTGGAGGGTGATTAGAGCTACTACTACTAAGAAGTACAGTTTAAGTTTCAAGTGAGATTTGGATCTATGATCCCTTTTAAGAAGAAGTTATAGTAGTAGTCCCTAATCATTCAAGAATTTTAGAGGTGGGGTGGTTGGGTTCCGACCACTCGGGATGACTTACTACTCGGAGGGCTTGGAATCCCTTTTAGGGGGTGTGCACACTTAAGGTAGTCGTTTCGTTTCCGCAAGAGCAGTTGTGGTACCGACACTTGTTCGGGGTGGCCGTCCGTAACCACGGTCCACCGGGCTCAGTCGAAAGGTTGAGCACCGCCCTTCTAAATTACTAGGAAGTTAGAGAAGAAGTGATTTTCTTAAGAAGATTAAAGAGAAGAATTACTAAGAGATTTTCCAAGAGAAGTTTAAGATTTTAGCAAAGAAGTGATTTTAAGAAAAATCAAAGAGAACAGTATTTTGGTGGAGTGCGTCATTTTTATATGATATTATATAAAAATCTATTTTCGTCAAACCTGATTATTTTATGGGGTTGGGTAGTACTTACTTAGCTCTAAAGCTAATTTTTGTTATTTCTCTTGTCTCTCTCTTCTCCCTTAAATTTTATCAGGTGATGAGTTGGATGCCTATGTGGATTGATGGATTGCTCGAGCTTGAGTGCGAATTAGAAGATGTCTTAGTTAAATCTAGTCTGAAATAAACATTTACTTATTATTACATTAGTTTTTATTGTTTTACTTTGAGTTGCCTGTGCATTCGGTTAAGAGATGACCGAATGTGGCGGTAACACCCATTTCCCTATTTTAGACTTCCGGTGTATTTCTTTAACTCTTTGATGAATGAATAAAGTATTTCTTTTAAATATATCAATGTTTTGGGCGGGAAATTTAGGGGTGTTACAGTTGCGCTTACCGTTACATTAAAAGCAATCGTTGATAGTGTAGCACGCTCCTCCCCCTTTATAGCACAAGCAAAGCGCCACGCGGTTCGATTGCACCGGTAGGCTGGCAAATTGCTGGCACCGCATACCCGCGCCCCAACAATCTCCCCCAGCACCTGCCAGTCTCAACTGCGCAGCATGCTGTTGTCAGGGGTCGAACCTGTGACCTTGGCTCTGATACCAATTGTGGATCGTTGCGCTTACCGCTACACCAAAAGCAATCGCTGATAGTGTAGCACGCTCCTCCCCCTTTATAGCACAAGCAAAGCGCCACGCGGTTCGATTGCACCTGCAAGCTGGTAGATTGTTAGCACCGCATACCCGCGGCCCAACAAGTTAGTCATCTATTTTATTTGTTAAAAAAATATAAAAAAAGAAAGAAAAATGTTCCTAACATTGAGCTTGTGCGAGATTTCATTAATGGGTGATGACACTGTTGTGTTTTTAAATACGTGCTTAACTGTGTTCCCTCCATGTTTTTAAGCTGTTTTTATTAGTGAGTGTTGTGGTGCGAACAATGATTTAGATTAAATGCCTGTGCCATTTTCAGCCATAAAAGTCGAAATCATGTTGTGCAATTCTCAAATTCATTAGCATCATCAAGCTCACACAGCAAGCATAAGCAAAACTCTCTCATAATGGTTGGAATGTGGTCTTTAATATGTGAGATTGATCAAAACAAGACGACATGGGCGGTTAAAGCTGGGGCCATAATGGTGTATCGGGAGCCTGCTCATAACGCTTTCCCAGATTCTCTAGAAATAATATTTCATGACGAGGAGGTCCTAAGTTTTTAATGTATTTTTTGCTAATCTTTTGATATTTAAGAAAGTGTTAGGATTGATTTTTCTTGAATTGCAGAACTCGAAGATCCATGCCCACGTTCTGAATCAGTTCATCACCAAATTCATAGGTACATTTAAGGAAGGTCTTGTTTTCTCTATTAAAAATTTCGTGGTTGAGTAAAATTATACGTCTTTCAAAAAAAGCACAAGTGCCTACAGACTATGTTTTTTTAACAAGAGTCAAGCTTTTGAAATCCGTGGCATTCCCTTCCATTTAAGGACATTCAGTTCGGTTTCACTTGTTGCTTTACAAGCACAAGATACCAGTGTTGTCAATTCCGGATAGCGGAGCGTAGCGGGTAGCCCCAAAAACGCTATAGCGGTATAGCGGATAGCGGGATGACCGCTATTTAGAGTACTTTCAAATATAATAGATAAGTAACTACTGGAAGCATATGTAATACATACATATGAAAAAAAATACTCTTTGCCTTAGTGGAAGCATATGTTTTGACTATTGTGAGGTACATCTATTACCTTTAAGGTAAATCTATTACCTTTAAGGTACATCTAAGGTCTGCAAAGAGACTACTGAAACTAGATGGTTCACCCATCTAAATTACTTAGAAATACTCTTTAGTTTCATGAGCAAAACATAAGATGCTATTAATAATTAAAACATCTTAAGTCAAAACATTGAGTCAAAAACAAGGTTCTAGTGTACGGTTTTAAGCCTTGACAAATTAACAGTCAAAAAACTTAGATATGACTTGCAAGCCCTTTGAATTCATCATTCACCACTCATCATCAAATTGTTCTTCTTCTTCCAACTCTATCTCATCTTCATTGTCATTTTCACTACTACTGCAATCATAAATTTCTTCATCCGCATGTGTCTGCTCTGCCACTTCAACATGCTCTATAACTTCTATTGAGCGGTCCCTCCTTCTATAGCTTGTATCCCCTCTAGAGCTTGAAGCCCCTCTAGAGCTTGTACCCCCTTTCACTTGTTCTGCTTTGCCGCCTAGTGTTTATCAAAGGCTCACACACACCAGTTAAGTCAGCAACATCTCCCCAAGTAAAGTAGGTGTCATCATCAAAAACCAAATCATCCTCGTCATCCTCTCCATCTCCTCCCATTACCCCCACTAACCAATCATTGCTAACATCAATATCATTTAGGTGAATTGGATCAATCAAATCATGGTTATCAAATTGCTCCTTAAGATCTTGGTTATATTTAATATAAACCAAATCTTGCAACCTTTGATGCTCAAGCCTGTTTCTCTTCTTTGAATGAATCTATATTACAAATTTAAATTAAAAAAACTGTTAGTCCAGACTCCAATTTGTTGAAAATAGTACACAATATGTTTGTTGATTGAACTTGTAAAACATGTAATAATAACGTACATGCTCAAATGTACTCCAATTGCACTCACATCCCGATGAGCTACAAGTCAAACTTAAGATCTTTATGGCAAGCTTTTGAAGATTTGGTGTATGTGATCCATAGTTCCTCCACCATTCACCTTTAAATGCAAGTAAACATTAAACATTCTATTTGGGTGGGTAATAAAAAACAATTATATGTCTTAACTTACCGGGACCAAGAGTATCTCTTTGCCTTACTGCTAGCTTCAACCCAAAGAGGCCTTCAGCTCTCTTATAAGCATTCAGCTCACACTATATTTGATCTTCAATTTCTTCATTTTCACTAAGCCTCTCAATGCACGCGTAAAGCCCTTGCATAACCTCATTGTCCAGATCCATTCTTGGGTTCTTGTAGTAGAAAAAAGAGTTCAAATAATGACCAGCGACATGCAAGGGATGATGGAGTTGAGTTTCCCATCGTAAATCAATAATTTCAAATATTTTTTTGTATCTCTTTTCATTCCCTTGAAAAGAACCCTGGATTGCTTGCTTTGTTCGATCCATTGCTTCATAAATGTATCCCATTGCGGGTTTTTTCCTCATGATCAGCTAACCTTAGAACACGTACAACATGGCCCATTACTTCCAGAATGTAAACAACATCATTCCAGAATGTAGGATTAAGAATTATGTCCAGAACTCTCTTTGCATTTCGATCTTTGGAAACATTAGTCTTTTTCCATTCATTGGAAGTAAACATGTTTCGAAGCTTTGCTCTTTGAGTATGGAGCCGTTGCAAGGTAAAGAATGAAGTAGCAACCCTTGTAATACCACGTCTAAGCAATTCCATCTTGTTGGTGAACTTTTTCATCATATTGAGAGCAATGGTATGGTTGTAGATGAAACCCACTACACAAATACCTTTTCTTGTTGTTGTTTTAATTGTGGACAACTTTCCAATGTCCTCAACCATTAAGTCCATGCAATGGGCAGTGCATGGAGTCCAGAATAAATGCTTTCTCTTCACTTATAGCAGTTTTCCTAACACATAAATCACTGAACTCAGCTGGGGCAGCATATTCACATAACTAAAATTCAGAAATTTAAATTTTAAATAAAGTAATATTGAAGTAGCTGAACTAATAAATGTTACCCGCAAGAACATAGTTACTTCCATTGTTGGTGATCGCTTCCACCACAATTTCTTCCCCAGTTGTCTCAACAAATTGATCAAGAAGCTCAAATAATTTCTCACTAGTTTTTGTGTATTCAGAACCATCAACACTCTTCACAAACATTGCCCCCCTCGGGCAGTTCACCAAAAATTAATCAATGTTCTATTTTTCCTATCTGTCCATCAATCGGACATAATTGAGCATCCATATTGTGCATGTTCCTCTTCATGGCCATTTAACAATCCCTTAGTGTACTCCAATTCTTTTATAAGATGTGGAACTCTACACTCATGATAGCTTGGGAGCTTTAAATGAGGACCATAATTTCCAATAGCCTCAACCATCAATTTGAAACTTTTTTATTTCACAACATTAAAAGCAATTCCATTTGTGCATAGAAATCTTTCAATATATTGAATGGTTATGGCCCTAGCTTCCTTGTCACAAGCATCATTTATGCTTGTTTGCCTCTTAGCTTTTCCCAAGCTTATTGTTTTTTCTGGTTTCTTATAGTAAAGCAAGTCTAAGGGTCCTTTGACCTTTTTGGCAGTAGGATGAGAGGCCTCAGTTGCTCCTGTTAGGGGTCTTTTTCCTCTTCTAATATTCAGAATTTCATTAAGGTCTTCCATTTCATCTTCATCTTCTTGCAACTCCATGTATGGTTCTTTTCCCCCATTTTTTCTCATATGCTTCTTTCAAGAAGATTGTAACATCAGTTGGAGTTTTCCTGTAAGCCCCAACCCTCCAGTAGTAGTTTTGCAACAAAAATCACAAGTAACAATTTTCTTGTCTTTTGCATCTTTCAAACTGTTCCATTTCCAAGCTGGGTCAAGATGTTCTCTTGTGGACTTATACAAGAGAGTAAACTGACTAGACTCCATACGAGAAGAAGAAGAAAAGAAGACTGCAAGTCTGCAGCAAAGGTTGGGGAAGAAGATGTTGCATCAGAAGGTACTACTGAAGGCAGAGGAGGGCATCATGTGTCGTTCTTGGAGAAGAAGCTATCGCAGAGCATCATAAATAGATGATCGTCATTCTTGGAGAAGAAGTCATCACAGAGGTTCAACTGAGTATTTTCAAAAGCGGGCTTCGTTTTGAGCTTTTAGTAGCCTTTGACGTAAGTGTAAGGTTTTAAGTAGTTTAATATATTGTTTTAAAGGTCTAATTTACCCCTTCTATGTCTGCGCTAAAAAAATTAACGCCAAAAACCCTCGCAGAATGCGCAATACCCATTAACCACAAAACTCGCCGCTATAGCGGCCGCCACAACCTTCTCTGCACCACTGCTATAGCGGGCCCTATAGCCGCTACACCCAAATGCCACACTACAGCCCTCCTGGTAGCGCCTTCAATGTCTGCCGCTCCACTAAACCGCTATAGCGCGCTAAAGCGCCGCTATTGACATCACCACAAGATACAATTGATGAGAAATCGGGAATTTGTACGCATTGAGTTTTTCATTTTGCGCCAATATTGCATTGTAGTATTATTTGTGTAGCTACTATAATACTGAAATGCATATAATGGGCCAAGTCGTCCGTGATAAAGACCCTAATACAGTCCTCAAAAGTGAATGTCCAAAGAAGTTAATTGAACTTTTTCTGGGAGATTCAGACTTAGTAAAATATATCCTAGACCAGAACAACTTTATCACTGCTCTTGAGACTGTATTTCTAATTCTTAACTTACTATTCTTCAAGGGGAAATGGTAGAGATGCTATTGACACATAGAAATTAACCACCTCTGTTCCTATTGTAATGCTCCTACAATGTGCTAAGAAATACCTACGTTTCTTGAATGATTTTATATCCTTTCTTTACTGAAATTTTTGAATGCTAATGGGCTACAACATTTGTTAGGTCAAGTACACGTGTCTAACATGTTTAACACCACAAAAGTTATTTTGAAAGGCGTTGAGGAAGAGTTTATTGAGTTCAAATCCAAGTATACAATGTTTCAAATTAAAATGCTTCCATGAAACTAGGACTGATTTTTGCCTAACATTTTAATTCATAAGATGTTTGCATAGTATTTTACGCAGTATTTTTTATTTATTTTAGGTATTTGACTTCGACGTGACTTTGTAAAAATGGTGCATAGTATGAGCTAATATTGGTGATCGACAAATTGAAGACAAGTCATTTGTGCAAATTCACTCACACACTCACACAAAGATATTACAATACAAAGTCTTTTTTATACATGGTCGTAAATTTGGAGAAAAATACTGTTGTAAAGCAAAACATTGTTTTAACGGACAAATGGATAGATTTTCTCTCATGTTAATGGGTTAATCATGCCCATTTATTATTTTTCCCGCAAATGATGGTTGTTTACCCTCAATTTTGGATTTGTCATTGAATGGCCATTTTCAAATCAAGTGGATTTTTTACTGTGTGAATTATGCTCGGATTCAACAGTCTAATAATCTAATAATAATAGAAAGAATTAAAATAGTAGAAGAGAAATTTCACCAATAACGTATACCGTGTATATAGAATGATGAATCCATGATGAACAATTACATAGTACTCGAACGAATAAGCTTGAGAGAGAATTTCTATTCTACGTGCTCTACAGAGAATAATATGCGGAATAGAATGTGTAAAGACTTAGCAGTTTTCGGCCATCTCAACCTATATTTATAGGAGAAATATTCGAACTGCCTATTATAACTAGGATTGCAGCTTATAAGACGTGTGGGCTTATTAGAGCACATTAAGATTGTGCCTAATTCTCTCTCAGCTAATCTAATTAAATACAAAGACTCATTAAATAAAATACAATTAATTTGAACACAATAAAATAATATTCTAACATTTACCATCACTCGAAGAACAAACCGGTGTAATAATAATATGTGTATATATAAGCGTGTGTGCGAGGTCAATCTTTCAAGGTTAAAGCCTTACTCAATTCTCAAACTCTCTACTCTTTTCTCTCTTCTCAAAGGCCCCAACTCTATTATTCTACTTTGTTGCGAGTCTATTTCAAGGTAAGTAACCTTGAGTTTTAAAAAGTCCAATACTACTCCTCTCATTTTTGGGTATACGATATACAAAATTAAGTCGGATGGTTTACATCTGCAAGTAAAAGCTACTATTGTACATCTGTGTTATCACTTCTGTTTTTAAATTGATTTTCCACTTAAAACCTTTCAGACTGCAACTTCAAGTGTCTTACTCTTTTTACAGATAAATTAAAGGAATGGGAACTAATGCTACAAACTGTAGTATAATAGTTGATCGTTCAATTTGTGTTAATATATTTGTCCCACACCAGAAAGCTATAAAAAAAAAATAAAAACAATATATAAGATTTTGGACTCTTCCTCCTATCAAGTTGACCTTTTAGGATGGAACCCTAGGTCTTAACATGGTATCAGAGCCAAGTCTGGTTGTGGTTTGACTGCTTGTTTAGCACTCATGATTAAGGGTAGCTTGTTAAGGGTCTGTTTGGCCTATTTATACACCCCGATATTGTCCAGCCCGGTTCGGGTTGAGGGGGCGTGTTCAGTGGCGGAACTAGCAAATATCGTAAGCGGGGGCACAATCACATATGTAAGCCATCAAATTAAAACTCCGTAATAACATTGTCTTAACAAACCACACCAATTTGGTAAAAAGAACAAACCACACCAATCTGAAAATAAAAATAATTAATTCAAGCTATTATAAATTCATAATTTCATACCAATAATACATAATCATTAGATTTATTTCTATCTATTTTAAACAACATATTTTTCAAATCATTTATGAATTGTAAAATTTCAATAATGAAATACCAAATATTAATTTAATTAAGAAAGGCAAAAATAGGAAACCCTACCGGAAAGGCGGACGGAGGACGGCGGGATGAGCACGGGTGGTCAGCGTCGGTGAGCTGTCTCTGGGAGCCCTAGCGGCCGGCAGTCCAGTGTGGCGACGTGCCTCTGCTGCTTCCCTGCTTCGTTGCGCCTTGCGGTCCTGATGGGGTGTGACATTTCCAATCTCGAAGAGATGGTGAAGGGCTGCTGGATGTTGGCAATGGGCACTTGGGTCTGTTGGCCTGGTCTATTTGCTGGGCTATTAGGCCTGCCTTGGCCCGAACGGCCCAGGCTTTATTTCTTTTACCCTGGTACTGAAGCGACGTACGATTTAAAAAAAAACCTCAGCCAACTTATACATTTATACGATCGTCCTTGTTGCCCCTATCCTTCGAACCACAGTTGCAGGATGAAAAAAATGCCGGAAAAACGGAGAGCAACAGTCTGGCATCCCCTGACCCTTCCTATACGTTATCTCGTAGGGACGAAGCAGGGGCACCGGCCCCTGGCCACCCTTGCAGATCTGCTCCTGGACGTGTTGAAGTATTTGTCCAACACTGGAAAGCCATAAAACAATAAAACACTATGTAAGGCTTGGGTCACTCCGTCTATCAGGTTGACCATTGATCGGGCTAAACTTGCAAGTATACAAGTGTCGATGTAGTAATAAATTCCGGTAAAATACCAGATCCAATCCACAATGAAACATCGTTCTATAAAGTTCGGTTTTGAGAATTAAAAGAGAGAACAAAAGTAATTAAAATGCATCGATTTTTATTTGTTTAAGTGAATATATGATAAAATGACCAAGACATCGGGATTTACCCGAACACTAACTGGAGTTCCATAAAAGTTCTTTGTCAATTCTTATGAGTACGGTATCGCTATTATATTCCCGACTCCGGTTAAGGTAGTGAGAGCATGATTTCGCTACGTGCGAGCCCCGTTACAGCTCACATTCATCTACAAAAAACCTCGTTCAATATTAATGATAGACTATAAGTCTAGAGAGAAGGGAGAGCTAGAGAGAGAAGTTCTATATTTGATCTGTATTAATGAATTTGTGAACTCTTACAACTACTCCCAGAGGGAGTATTTATAGGAAAAATTAGGGCTGGGCTCCCAAGTCTTGGGCTTGGGAGGCCCATTTACACTAGGGCCACTATTGGGCTGAGTACAAGAGATGTAGAAATAATTAAGTATAAGATCCTATTCTGGGGACCGCTCGTGGCCGATGAGGGCATGGCCGACGAAGACCCGGCCGACGAGGTCACCTGGTTCTCCTGGCTCCTGTACCGTATTCTGAGTAGACTTCTTTCTGGCCGATGGAGGTCATCTGGCCGACGAGGGTCCCACCAGGTGATCGTGGTACCTTCTGTTCTTCCGAGTATGAGGGCCATGGGGTCCAGGCCCATATACTCCATCAGGAGTCCCCCACTCTCTGAGCTGAGACGTAGATGAAGTGAGGGAGAGTAGATTCCATAGTTTTGACGTTTTCCGGCCGTTAAGGGATTCTCCCTTGTTTTTAACCGTTGTGGGCACCCCTTGAACTGGCTCCCATTCTTTTGGCTGCCGTGGGTACTCAGCGTCCTGGCCGCTGTGTGGCTTTCGCTGTGGATGATGAGGGACCCAGTCATGATGTGTATTTTCTATTTAAGGACGTCGAGTGTCTTTTCTTGGTGGGGACGATGAGCGTCCTCTGTCATGAATGGCCGATGAAGGTCATGCCCACTCCTGACAGTTGATGGCTGAGTTTAGCGCTCTGGGCCGAGGAGGCCCTTGTGGTTATCTCCTGTTCGAGGATGATGAGTGTCCTTTTGTTTCCGGGTGGCCGGCGAGGGTGCAGTTTGCTTTGCTTGGCCGCTTAGGCTCTCATTCCGGGCCTTTGGCCGAGGAGTGGCGGTATTTATAGCTTCGTGTCCGTGTTTCTGAGGACGATAGCGGTTCTGATCTAGAAGGAGTGTTGCGTATCATGATCTTATGGACGATAGTGATTCAGGAACGCTGAGTTCCTGTTCTTTGATTCCTGGCCGAGAGTGGAGTATGTGGTCTCGAAGCCAGTAAGTGCCCTGTGATCTCAAGTGTTGCGTCTTGAGGGAATTCTTTCTGCTGACTTTTGCTGCGGCCGGTTGTGGACGTTGTGATGCATATCTGATGTTGTAGTTGTGGACTTAGTATGTTTTTGGATTTGTTTGAGTTTATCCTGGTTTCCAAAGGCCGGTGTAGTCCCCCAGTCCCCCACTACTTCAGGCCGAAGAGTAGGTGAGGGGTGAATGAGTAAAGGATTTGCCTAGGCCGAAGCGGACTCTTGTGTTCCCCTGAATCCAATTCCTTGGCGATTTCCTGACCAAGGTAACCCTGTGGGAGAACCCTTGGACGCAGGTCGCTTTCAAGAAATTATCATCAGAGTTTTCCACAAGGCCGATGGCTTGGGGTTTCTTTTTGTCTTTAGCGTTGTGGACGTTGAAAAGGCCGTGCAATTGGCATCTGTACAAGCCGACATGGACACACCTTGGGATGTGACCTACCCTTTTGAAGTTATCTTTGTGTTGAGGCCGATGTAGGCACCATTTCTTAGCGTGGCCGTTGAGTGGTTGGCTTGTAGGCGATGAGCTGGTATTGTGGAAGTGGGCCTGACCCGTCTTCTGAACCGGTGCCAGCCCAATGGGCCTTAGGGGGGTGGCCGTTCATGTGGCCAATGGGAGGTTGCCACGTGTAGTGACCGTTGGGGGGGAGGTCTATAAATTCCCCCTCCCTCCGAGGAGGTTCCTCATTGCATTCCTGAGATAACGAAGTGCTGTCAATTTTTCTAGAGAGAGAAAGCCTTTCCGTGTGTTCTTCCGTTCTTCAAAACTTCAAAGGTCAGTTCGTCGAACTTTTCCCAAATTATTTGTGTACTTTGCTTGTTTTAGCTTTTGATCCGCTGTTAG
This sequence comes from Cuscuta europaea, assembly GCA_945859875.1. Lineage (NCBI taxonomy): Eukaryota > Viridiplantae > Streptophyta > Magnoliopsida > Solanales > Convolvulaceae > Cuscuta > Cuscuta europaea. The sequence goes on along the minus strand of CAMAPE010000029.1, from coordinate 9,735,552 downwards.
TGGAGAAACACCCTTAGATCCAAAGTAAAAACCCTTAGGCTCTAGTTAGTTATTATGATGAAGCCTTTGAACAACGAGTACTACCCATATGACGATGAGCCCTTTGCTAAATCTCTTGATTACCAGGTAGTAGAGGAGTGCTGTGAGGAGATAGAGGAGCCGAGCTCCTTCAAATCAGGAGAGCAAGAGGGGAGTGAGGGTGAGGACGAAGAGGTCGCCTCGTCGTCTGATGGTGAGGACGTAGTGGCTTCCCGTGTTGTGGACGGAGCGTCTACCTCGGTTGTAATTCCTTGCCCAAAGCCGGTCTCGGCTGTGAAGGGACCTGCTCCGACGAGAAGGCGTCGGCCGAAGAAGGGACCAAGCTACTCCTACCTGGACCTTACGAACCTCTATTTGATCAAGCCGGAGAGCAGTGTGGCCGACTACTTGGTGGCCTAGATGTACATGGGGCCGTATGGGAGGGTTAGGCCACCCAGGCTGATGGATCACGTGTTGAATCCACCTCCAGGGTATTTTGGAGTATACCCCATGAGCTTTGCAAAGGGACTTAGGTTTCCCCTCCACCCGTTCATTACGGAGTATCTGGACATGGTGGGTCTCCCTCCGGCCTTGTTGACTCCAAACAGCTACTCGCTCATCGTCAGCTTCCTTCTCCGTTGTGATGAGTTAGACTTTAGGCCGACGATGGCTCTCTTCATGAACCTATACCAGATTGGTCGGGGGAGTCACAAGAATTGTGCCGGCTATGCCAATCTTCAACAGCTTCCGAAGAAAAGGACTTTTACTGACCTCCCTTCGTCTATTCATGGTTGGAAGAGCAAGTTCGTCTTCGTATCATTGGGTGAGGACGGCACGGAGTTTCCCTCAATTGGTCATGACGGTAGGTTCAACCTTCACGACGTGCTGAAGAGCAGTATTTTGGATGCCCAGGTGGAGACGTTTCTAAAAGGAGGGCCGAGGAGCGTGAAACATTACATCATGGAGTATAACATGACCGCCCTCGGCTTCATGAGGTATTATGTGTATGGCGACAAGGAGAGTGATACGGAGTTGTGGCCGAGGATGACCACCACGTTTGAGGAGGCCGATGGCCCGGATTTGGGTGTGCCGGCTGATGCTGATGGTAATACCCTCCCTGGCGTCTTCGTCCATATTTACTTTTGTTTTTGCTAACTGTTTGTTTTTCCTCGTTATGCAGACTTCACTATGGACCGCAGATCCGTCATGGCCCTAGCCAAAGCTAAGGCGAAGGAGGAGATGGCCGCAAAAGAGGCCGCAAAGATGGCCGCTGCGAGTGGCGCCCAGCCGAGCTCTGATGCGGCGAAGAAGCCACCCACGCAGCCGAAGAAGAAACGGCCCGCGGATGACGGCTAGAGGAAGCTTACTGAGGCCGGTATGTAGTCCAAGAAACCGAAGAGGGCGTCCCCTCTGGCCGATGCTGGTGCCGGTGGTCTGACCGTACTAGATGATGATGCCGGGGGCTCAAATGCCGTTGCCGTTATAGATGCGGTTTCAGTCCCCTCTTCAACGGCTCTATCTCAGCCGCCGCCTGTCGGCCAGGAGCCCCGCAAGCAGAGGGCCGACAAGGAGCTGGCCGTTGGGACCTACAAGCTCGAGGTCGAGTATCCCGTGAAGGGTGGCGTCTTCAATGACGCCGTTGATGGCCATGATGTTCTGACCCAAGCTGTCCCGGTCGAGGATCGGGCTTACCTGAAGAAGCTGGGTCCCGTCAGGATCTATGACGGCGGGATGGACCTCATTGTCCAAGTAAGTTCTTCGTACTTTACATCTTTTTGTGTCACGAATTTTTTCTTCGTCCTAACTCTTCCTTTTCCCCTTTTTTTTTGCAGGGTGCTCTTATGCTGATGGAGAGCCACAAGCGGCAGGAGCAAGAGATTGCCCGTCTGAAGGAAGCCGAGAAAAAGGCTGATTCGGTCGAGGAGGCCATGGCCTGCCTGGATCGGCTCCGGGAGGAGGTAAAGGCCCTTCAGAAGGGTGTTGATGAGGCCGATGTGGCCTACCGGAAGGTGGCGGCAGATAGGGACGATGCTTTGAGGGCCAGGGATGAAGCCCTGAGGAGCCGCGATGAGGCCCTACTTCGGGCCGAGGATGCCGCGAGGGCTCAGGCTGACTCTGAGAGGGCCGCTGAGAAGGCCGTTGATGGCGCTATCGAGAAGTTTCTGGCCGAAGGCTGGAAGGCCGAGGACCGCCGGCCCTGGTGCTATGAAGTTGTGGCGGACCGGCTTGAAGACTGGGGCCAGAACTGCCCTGCTGGCCAGGAGTACTTTGCTCGTGAAATGACCGTCTACTACAACATGGGACAGCAGAGGATGCAATAGGTGATATACCGGAGGCTGCATCGGGCTTTCAAGAAGTTGAAACTCACCCAGAAATGGGCTAAGAAGAATCTGTAGCTCCCAAGGTTGATGAAAGATCCGGAGGCCGAGGCGAAGCTCACCCCGTCTGAGAGGCAAGATTCGGTACTTAGTTCCTCCATCGGTGAGCCTGATTGGTCCGATGATGACGCCTTAGCCGACACCGCCGTCTCCTCAGCAGCCGAGGCGAGTGGAGGTGCAAGGACGGAGGAGGGCAACGGAGTTGTATCTGGGCAAGCCGATGCGGAGCGGGTGGCCGATGAAACCGCCCTTGAGAGTTGATCGGCTGACTTCTTACGTAGTTTAGCAAGGCAAATGTTTGTAATGCCTTTTTTTGTAATGGTCGTCGAGCCCTCCTGATGTAATGACTTCTCATATGAATGAAATGTCCACTGTTTCCGGCCTTATTATGTGTTCTCCTTGTCTTGTTTTCCTTTCGCTTTTGTTCTCAAGCTTTTCAATTTTTTTCTAAGTGTTTGAAAATTGGGACTCGGTAATTGTCGTCTTCGGTTGCTCCCTGGCTCCGGCCGAAATGGGCAGCTTGGGTGAGTACGTTTCGTCTATGAGGAATACCCTTTGCACTTAGCAGGAACTTTAGGATTTTCCCTAAGTACCAAGACTTCCAGTGAGTGAGTGTCCGCGTCATCTTGGCATCACGCCACTCTTCTCGTTTGTTCATACTTTGGAAAATTTTCTAAGTGTTGAACTAAATGTCACACTTGGAAAATTTTCCAAGTGTCAAATTGAGCCATTCCTTCCTCAGCCAATATGGCCAGTGTGGAATAGCTTCCCATGCCAAGGCGGTCTCGTCGGCCCTGTGTTCTTGTCGGCCATTTCTCCTTGCCGTTCTCATGCCTCGTGTTTGAACAAGAAGTCAAACCTGATTTCTGTAGTCGTAGCCGATGAGGGGACCTGTCCTTTGCTCGACTGAGAGGAAATGTCCGCTTCGTCTTTGTGACACTTAACGTCACACTGTTGTGGCTTCTCTAAGTGTCCCACTTAGAAAGTTTTGGGAATCGTTCCAAGTCTGGATAGACTTAGACCTTTTCCCTCATCAGCCACTCTGGATGGTGCTCAAGGATTTCTCCAAGTACTTAGAATTTTTTTTCTAAGTGTTTGAACACACTTGGACGATTGCTTCCTTTGTGAGTAGCTGATGATGGCCTCCCCTTTGGGTTGTCTGATGCCGGCCCCGTGGTGCCCCTTTTCAGCCCCAAGAGTTTACCTTGGTAATTTTGTCTAAGTTTTTTTTAGTGGTATTGTTAGTAATGCGTAATGCTTTGCCTGATATGTATTTGAGCAGTTTTGGGGTTTTTTATTTTATTGCTCGAGGCCGGCGAGTGCGCGGCTCATCGGCTTCCCTCTTTTATTTTTTGGGGATATCGCTCCAGGCCGGCAAGTGCGCGGCTCATCGGCTGTCCCTCTTTTATTTTTGGTGATATCGCTTCAGGCCGGCAAGTGCGCGGCTCATCAGCTGTCCCTCTTTTATTTTTGGGGATTTCGCTTCAGACCGGCAATTGCGCGGCTCATCGGCTGTCCCTCTTTTATTCTTGGGGATTTCGCTTCAGGCCGGCAATTGCGCGGCTCATCGGCTGTCCCTCTTTTATTTTTTGGGGATATCGCTTCAGGCCGGCAAGTGCGCGGCTCATCGGCTGTCCCTCTGTAAGGAATAAATGTAATTAGATTTTGATGATGCTAGGTTGATTCGAATTTGAAAGTACCCCTATAGAAATTTTGTATTAGAATTTGTCTTTGTAAGTACTAGAATAGTCGACATGCCAGAAACCCTCTTGGTCTTCCTTATCAGAACTTCTACCAGAGTTGCTCCCAGAGTTGCTCTCCAGAGAAGCTATCAGAGTTGGATACCAGAGTTGGCATCAGAAGCTGCCATCTGAGTTCTGATCAGAAAACCTCATCAGACATGCTCGTACCTAGCAGAACTCAAAGGCACTTACCAATGGTCGTTAAACTAACGGGAAATCCTCTAACGGCTAGGAACCTTCGACGGGAACATGGTACTGTACACGCATTAAATGCTCAATTAATGTTGTACGTACGAAGATATATTTAAAGCTGATGATTGACCATGCGAGTATCTTCGTGCCCCCAAAATAGCAAGTCGAAGGTCCAACCGGTCAAGTCAACAGTACAAGCATTTAATGAAGCTGTCTTCTACACTCCAACGAGAAGACTGCTCCCAGTATATAAGATACACTCTGAAGAACTACTAGGATAACTTTTGCTACACAAACTTGCTCAGATCATTTACTCTGAACTAAATACCTCCAAGCTTTCTTGAGATCAAAGACTCACTTACCTCAACAAGAAAAGCTCAAGTTGGAAGATATACTTTCTTATCCTTCATCCAACTAACAAGTAGCAAGGTTCCTCAGTTCTTCAACACTTCGAAAACTTCATCTACACATCCTTTGTGAAGAAGCAACGTTGGAGAAAACTGATCTCGACTCAAACACTTCTTGAAAAAGAAGGGGCGTCTCAAACTAACTGGAGTAAGTGAAGTGGTGATACTTCCAAAAGACTCAGTGAAACGAGACCAGCCATCAAGAAGCAGGACTGCATCCCGGGTGACAACTAGGCTTGAAGAAGATGTGGAGAGCTTCTTAAGTTGTAGGGACTAGGGCGTTGTAAACTGTCGTTTTTGCAAGCTTAGAGGAACAAGTTGTTCCTTGAACCACTATAAAAATCCCCGGTGTCATTTACTTTACTCATTTTATTTCTGCACTTAAGAACTTGACTGTGTAACTCAAAAGGTTGGACTCTGTGTTCAGCAGATCTTCCTCAAGAGTTATCAGAAAGGCATTTGCCTTAGTGTTTTCTGAGGCTACCCGGACAGAAACCAATCCGCTGCCAGGTCCAGTTCTGCCATCAGAACTTGACCCTCTCTGTCACCAGAAATCGACCATCTCTGATAAGTCAGTTGTGACTTAGAGAAAAGTTTAAAATTTTGAACAGTTTATTCACCCCCCCCCCCCCTCTAGACTGTTCCCATTACAAACGGGACCAACAAGTGGTATCAGAGCCTCTTCGTTCTTGTAATCTTTTAGGTTACTTGGTGAACAATAGATCCACTTGTTCTTAGCCTTTTTAATCTCATATTATGGATAACACTCTTTCAAAGAATCTTATGTTCTCAGTGACTAAGTTTGATGACTGGAGGATTCGCATGAAAGCTCACCTCTGCGCACTCCATGATGAAATGTGGGAAGTCCTTGATGCTGGTCCTTTCACAGAGTTTACCAAGATCAATCCTGAATACACTGTGGGTGGTGGTCTACCTCAGATGATCACCAAATTACGGCATGAGTGGTCCAATGAAGAAAGGAGGAAATACAACCTTGATAACATTGCCAAGGACATCCTCTATAAAGCCATAGATGACAAATACTTCACAAGAATCAAGAAGTGCACCTTTGCCAAGGAAATCTGGGATACACTCACCCTGATAGGAGCTGGTGATGAGCAGGAAAAAGATAACAAACTGATCATTACCATGAAGAAGTTTGAAGACTTCAAACTTCTACCCAAAGAGTGCATAGCTGAGATGTATGCACGCCTGCTCACACTCACTGCTGAGATATCAGAACTTGGGAAGGAGCTTACTCCCAAGGAGATCAACCTGAAGGTTCTCAGAGGCTTACCTTCACCCTGGAAGATGAAGGTCACTGCCATGAGAGATAGCAAATATCTCAGAACCTACAACACAGAGAAGCTCATCTCTGATCTCAAATCTTATGAGTTCGAGATGAATGAAGAAGAGAAAGAAGAAGTTGAGGACAGAACAACTGATGCCCTCACAGCCAGCACCTCTCAGGTAAATAACTTTGACCCTTCTATCCTTTTAACTGACGAATATATGGCTGCCTTTGCCAGAAAGTTCAGGAAATTCTTGAAGCCAAAGGACAACAGAAGTCCATCCTGATGGTCCCGGATAGGGTAAAAGTCTAGAGGGGGGGGGGGTGAATAGACTTTTAAATCTTTTCGACCTTTACAAAGAATTCCCTCTAGAGGAGTTGATCTATAATCTTTTGAGAGATTAATAGATGCACAGCGGAAGTCTTTACCCTTTATATATATAATGAATGCTTTAACCACTTTCAGATCTGAGGAAGATTGGACTTAGATAGCTAGCAGTTGGCTTGGCAGTTGGCTTAGCAGTTGGCTAGGTGGTAGGGAACTGCTGAGGCAACTGCTAGACTAATACAGACTTTATGATGAAGATGATGATGGAATATTGTTTAGGATGATGAGGGCAGTGGAACAATATCCTTTAGTTGAAAGGAAGCTACAGCTGTATTTCAGCAGTGGTCTCAGCAATTGGGTGGTACTGAGTGAACTGTTGAGTCACCTGCTTGTATTATAAACTGGGATTCGTAGACTGCCTTCTTACTAGAGATGTTATGAGACAGTGATGATACTTGAGATGTTCACAGGAAGTAAGGTTGTATGAGCAGAGGGCTCAACAGTTGGGTGGTCACCAGGGGACTGCCGAGGTCTCTGCTATACTTGAAGAGTGAATTCCTGGAATCTGATAGAGCGACTCTTCTAGTGATTATGTGACCTTGTATAGTGTGATGAGGGCTTCCTGATTGGATACTGAGCTTGAGAATTTAAGGTGTTTTTGCCTGAGCATAGGTCTCAGCAGTTGAGTGATACCAGGGAACTGCTGAGCCACCTGGTTCAGTAAGAGAAGTGATTTCTGGCAAAGTGTACCTTTAGACAGTGATGTTACGAAGCTCTTGTGAAAAGGTTATCTCAAGAAAAGGTGAGTGATTAAGCAGTAGGATAAGCAGTTGGGTCAGTTAAGACAACTGCTTAAAATGCTGCTGGCAAACTACAATTTCTTATACGAGAAGTGTTGGGTGTGTGCTTTGTTGACTAAGGAAATCAACACATGATATATCCTGGTTCAGAGGTGGTGTAATCCTCCTACATCCAGTCCCATCCTATTTCAAATGGATTTCACTAATGTATTAAGCCCAATACACTTAGTGCCAATCTAGCCTTGACAACTCTGGCCTAGATTGAAGGTTTTTCACGAGGAGTACAACACCACTCCAAGCTACTCAATCCTTTAGGTTTTTCTCAATTGATCCAGTGGGGATCAAAAGGTACTCCTAACCTATCTAACTACACTCAGGTCGGGAACAACTGTCCTCCTGAAGTGTTTACAATAATTTCTGACTGTGGTTACAAGAAATTTCTAACCTCCAACTAGGAACTAAACTTCTAGGATTTTGGCAATGAATACTTGATACTGAGAAGTTTAGTGAAGCAAGAGTCTAAGCAGAGATTCGTTGATAGAATAGCACTTCTTGCTCAGTGAAATATCTCTCTACTTAGGATGCTCAGGCTTGGTTAGAAACTTTCGTTTCAGCCTCTATTTATAGGCTTTTTTGCTGATCAATCTTATCTGTTGGTTAGGATAGATTGATCTCTACCGTTGAACTTCTGGCGAGTACGAGCAGTACTTTTGTCTCTTGTGCTGCAGTATTTATGGAGGATGTTTTTGTCTCCAATAATCGCCGGGCATCTTTTGAGGGTGTGCGTCCCATGCGTGTAGGTCCATGTACCTGTTTTAGCATTTAAGGCAGGTATAGTCTTGTCTTCCAATCATACATATTCAGTGTATGACTTTTCGGGCCTTTCTCTTATTGTGACCAAGAAAATTTATGTACAGATAAAATATACCGGTAGGATCTAAAATATCCTATTAAGGTAAATAAATATTACCTTATTGCATTTTTATTTTTCCGGTAATATTTTATTTGTATCAGCAAATTTTAAATTTATGGGTCACTTCAGGATAAATCAACTTCTAATGTCCACTTTGTGTCTTTTCCTTTTTGTGACGAATTTAATTTGTGATAAAGTAAATATATACCGGTAGGATTTAAATATCCCTTTTAAGGTAAGAATTACCTTATTGCATTTTGACTTTACCGGTATAGTTTACTTAATACAAATATTTTTCTTTTTACTTTTGGTCACTTTAGGTTGTGTATAGCCCATCCCTTATTCCGAACATAAACCAAGTATTTAACTGGTAGGATAACAAATCCTATTAAGGTAAAAATTATTACCTTATTGCATTTTGTATTCCAGTTCTAATAAATAGTTTATTTGTTCGAACTATTTGAACTAACAAATGAATTTAACTGGTTGGATTTATGAGAAATCCTTTTTAAGATAATAGAATATTACCTTATTGCTTTTTATGTTTTTCCAGTTTATATTTATTTGATAGTTCGGATGAGACACTTTTTGGATAATATTTCACTAGCACTTGGTTGGAGATAGGTACAATATCTTGATTTCTTAGTGCTACAAAAGAGGGGAGGAACACAGAAGAGCTTTTGGCATCATCAATAACTGTTTATCAAAATCTAGGGGACTAACAATTTCCCCCTTTAGTGATGATGTCAAAAGAATATAAGTCAAAATAAAGAAAATTAATTAAAAATATTTGACTTCTTTCTTCCCCCTCTTTTGGCAGCATGACCCACTTATTCTGTCCTTCTTCTTTGTCTGTTGGATGACTCCCCAGGGATCGGGTTTGGGGTTCTTCTCCTCCTGAGATTGTTTGCTTCCCTGAGGTTGTCCAGTTTTTCGTAGTAAACACGATGAATGGTGGGTAAGGACAGAGCTTCTCTGACGCTTGGAACTTGGAGCCAGTGAAGAACGAATTGTTCTTCTTGTATGATGCGCGCAGCTACTTGAGAAAGCAACTCCATTGGAGCCATTCTCCATTCCCTCCACCTGAAGACTCTTCTGACCTGATTGTCCAGAGCAGCCTTTTCTCTGAGGAACAAGGCTCGTGACTCCATATTTTCAAGTTGAATTTGTTGTCGTGGAGTCAAGGTAGGTTGTTGGGAGGAGGATGGTCGGGCTAGTGTTAGCTCAAGGGATGGTTCTTGGGGCATTCTGAAGGAGGGATTCATTTTGGAACTTTTACGAAGGAGAGTTTGAGATGAATAGCCAGAGGTCCGAAGAAGGATTATTTGAATGAGATGTGTGGTTAAGGATGAGAGGAATTTATATGAAGTGTGATGTCTCTTCATATTCTCAAATGGGTGGTAATCGAAGCGTGTTTATTCTTTCATTAATGTTGTTACGACTGGCTCTTCTTTTAAGACAATAAATGTCTTGATCCGAGGGTGAGAGATCATTTATTAAATATTCTCTCAGAGCTTCATTAATGAGGAGGTTGAGAGAGCATCTTTGATTACCGGATTTTGGAATATTTTTGACACTTCTTTTAGCATGCTTTGTTAGCTCAGAAATGGAGAATTCTAGGATACTCTTTTAGCTTGTTTATGGCTAATTTTTCGACAGTAATAAAAAATTAGGGTACTGACGATTTTTGTAAGTAGTATCCCCTTTTTCAATCCATATATGAGTTTACTGCTGAATTTTATGGATCAATACCGTACCTTTTTGAATGGGTAGCTGATATTTCGAGCAGTTTTGAGCTTGTTGTTCCTCTCGACCTTTGATGATCATGACTTCCAGATTTGGTGGTAGCAGGGTCCTTTGATTTGAGTCATGATCTCATCATTTGACATCCTCTTTCCTCCCTTGATGAGGTGGCCCCTTTTGTATTCATTCCTCCTTAGTTAAAGCTTGATTTTCTGAGCCTCACATTTGTCTTCCTTGGAGCCTTTTCTTTAGAGCGAGTGTATGCAGTGCCACTTTAATGATTCCGGATACCGTCAATGGTCCTGGATATAGGTTAGCTTCCTGAGATATAGGTTAGCTTCATTTTCCTCCTTTGGTTGACTCTGATGACGTCTGCCTCTAGTTGCTCTAGAGATGTGAGTTCAGCTGTTGGGGATGGAGGAGCTACCTGCTTGGTCGTTTGAGTGACCTGCTATACTTCTGGGCGAGCCACCTGCTTTATTGAGCCAATTGCTGGCCTGAATCAGTGCCCTGCTCCAGAGGCAGTCACCTGCTGGCAGTCACCTGCACGAAATCTTGAACCAGTGTCTTTACCTCCGTTTGCTTTCTTTCCTGTCCTTCCCTTCTTCTTGAAAAGATATGCATTCACTTCTGAGCCCACTGCTTGCTAGTATGCAGTTAACTGCTGAGCCATTTGCTCGGATACTTACTCCTTTTCTTCTTTCTAGAGTTTCTGGTCATCTATGACTAATTCTCCTCTTGAACGTCTCCTTCTGTTATCCAGAACGTTGACCGGTCTCTGCCATATTGATCTGTTTTTATTGAACAAATCCCACCTCATCCTCAGAGTTAGTCAAGTCATCTGGTTTCTGGATTTTGTCAATTGGAGTTAACTAGTTTCCAAGTGAGGCATAGAGTACTCTTGGGAGTAGTATTTCAGAAATCATTTCTTTGTAGCTCAATCATCCTGTGGGCTCGTTTGGTAGTCATCCTCTGTTGTGAGAGTCAGTCACCTGCTTAGTTTGTTGCTCGGAATTTGAGTTAGATGAGCAAAAGACTGTTCATAAAAGTTGGGGTATGTGTTCCCCCTCAGCAGATGCCTAGGAACTCCCCCTCAATTTATGAGTTATGTTCCCCCTGAATGGGTACGGGGCAATTCCTCTTCTTTGATCATCATTCCAAGCTCTTGTCGAGATGTTTTGAATCTTGCTTCACTCACTTGCTTGGTTTGATGTAGAAATCTTGTGGAGTCATATGTAGTCCCAAGAGATAGTTCAACTCTCCTTTTAGGCTCTCTTCAAAGTAGGCTTGAGAGTTAAAAGTTTTAAGGAGTGTGTGGGGACTTTCTTTAATAATGTCTTGTCTACTTACCTTTGATGAACTCATATTTCACCCTATGCTTAGAGAGTGTATCATACCCTTCATTTAGAGTTTGCTTGACTCCAGAGAATGATTTAGGATTGAATACTTCATCTCTTATCAATTTCAAATCAAGGGGACTGCTCCACGTAGTCCTCCTTTTCTTAGTAGACCGTTTTGAGGAAGGCACATTCAGTATGTGAGTTTGCTTATGGGCAGCACATTGTTAAGGATGTTGGATAGATGATGTGGTAATGGCCCAGAATACGTCACTTTTGGAGCACTTCTGATGTTGGATAGGTGTTCTGTTCAAGGGTTACCAGAGATCCTCCTCAGAGATAATTTCAACCGAGAACCTCATCAGAGAACCTTAACAGAGAACCTCATCAGAGAACCTTAACAGAGAACCTTATCAGATAACCTCAACAGAGAACCTCATCAGAGAACCTTAACAGAAAAACCTTGAACAGAGCTCCTCATAAAAGAGAACCTCATCAGAGAACCTTGATCAGAGAGCCTCATCACAGAACCTTATCAGAGAGCTTTGAACAGAGATCTTCTTGGGTCTTTAGGTCAGATAGAGAAGCAATTCTGATTCTGATAGTAGGACGTTACTGGGGGCAACTTTGGGCAGGGGTTTTATCAAAATCTAGTCCTTCTTTGTAGTACCCTTTGGCCACGAGTTTTGCTTTATCCTCAACAATGATGCCTTCCTTCATTTTTGGAGACCCTTTTTGTTCCTATCACTTGATGATGATAGGATCTGGACACAAGCTTTCAGGAAATGTTCTTTGAGTACTTCATTCATAGCTTGTGTGCAGTCAGACTTCCAGTTATCAATATTTTTCTGAGGAGGATGTAGGTTCAACTAATGTAGTTTATTTGAGATACCTGCTCATCCTCCTTTATCATCTGGTAGAGTGAAGGTTGGGATCTTTTAAGCCTTTGTGCTTTAGTTCAGCTGAAGCGTCTGGACAGTTGATTTAGAATGAGTCAACTGCTAGTAGTGATCTCCCATTGTAGTCCTCTGCTGGCAGTGGTCTTCTTACTTGAGTCAACTGCTGATTCCAGAGTTCAGTAGTCTTTTAGCTTCTTCTCTGGGAGGGCAGCTTGGAGCCTTTCCAATGTTCTTTAAGAAAAGTCCCTTGCATGGTTTACTCAATTACTTATTGATGGTTATGTAATTGAGATGGAGATATAACTTGACGATACCACTTGATGGTTTTTGAGCTTGAGATGGCTATGATGTGGTGCCATTTTCAACTCATGTATGAATCTGCTTTTGGAGAGCAAATTCCTTCTTTTATAAACTCCAATCAATACCATGCTTCTTCTTACTCCTTTACCAGTCAGCACAACTTTGTTTTGGGCATCTAAGCAGATGTCCATGGAGAATGTCATATTGTGAACATTATCTTGGAGCTGGCTTGTGCTTCTTGAATTTGAACTTCAATCCTAGGTTGGATTGAAAGTTCGCATTTGATTTGGATTTTCCAGCTCCTTTTGTTTCTCCTTTTTCTTCCCATTCCCAATTTGTTAAATTGGGTCCTTCTTCCAGATCTCATAACTTGATAGTAGCCCCCTGCTAACTATCATGTGCATGGAGTAGTTTGAAGATAAATCTTTTCAATGTTGGCTACTCCAGCACCTTCCCGTTTTCATCGGTTTTGAGTAACAGCCCACAAGTTTGTGGGCATCTTCCCTTGAATGCGTTTGGGCATCCATACCAATTTAGGACCATTTGAGTTTGAGCTAATGGGTCTGTATCCATTTGGATTTATGTTTCCATGAGAAAAAGCTATATGTTTGTGATCATTATTCCTTGTGTGAGGGGGTGAAGGAATATGAGCATTAGAAGTGATCAGCTTTTTCTGAGATAAGTTGTTGGTCCTTTTGATTGGTTGCCAACCAAGTCTTTGATTTGGTTGGTTATTTAAGAAGTTGAAATTGTAGGGAAGTTTGGATTCTGGAGGAGGACTGAGTCCTTTTCTTTGACAGAGTTTGGGAGTGAGGTTGTTGGTGGTTTGAATTCCTTGTGTCTTGTGGATCTGTGGTGGGTTTTGTGATAGGAGAGTATATGGGAGAGTCTTCAAATGGCTTGGATAAGGGTGTGAATCCCAATCCTGTGTTCTTCCAGTTGTGATGGATTTCCTCACTAATAGGGGTAGTGAGGGAGCTCAACCTTTCTTTTAAACTCAAGTTTTCGAGTTCAAGAAAATCATTTCTCTTTATCACTTCACCCATTTGAGCTTGGGCTACTATTAGATTAACTTGAAGTCTACAGTTTTCGTTCATTAAAAGAAGGTGATCCTTTTGAAAGTTTTCAAATTGAAAGAGTAGAGCTTCCATGTCAACACTGGAACAGCTAGAGTGAAATGAGCTGTTTGAAGAACTAGATAATACCTCATCATTATCATTGCTTGTAGTTCCGGCCATAGAGAAGTCATTGGAGAAGTTTTCAACATGGTGCATTCCATAGAAACAAATCAAGGTCTCTTCTTCATCTCCTGATGGACTGCTTTCATCACTTGAGCCTTTTTGATCATCAACTGATTGAGTCATTGAGAGCTCATCATACGTGTTTTGGTTAGGCAAAGAATGTGTTGCCAACCGTTTGTCCATTTCAGAAAGTGTTTGGGGAGTTGAGTGATTTGGATCTTTAGTTCAAATTAGTCAGAAAATGACTCTAGGAACACTCCGCTCTGATACCACTTGATGGTCCCGGATAGGGTAAAAGTCTAGAGGGGGCGGGGGTGAATAGACTTTTAAATCTTTTCGACCTTTACAAAAAATTCCCTCTACAGGAGTTGATCTATAATCTTTTGAGAGATTAATAGATGCACAGCGGAAGTCTTTACCCTTTATATATATAATGAATGCTTTAACCACTTTCAGATATGAGGAAGATTGGACTTAGATAGCTAGCAGTTGGCTTGGCAGTTGGCTTAGCAGTTGGCAAGGTGGTAGGGAACTGCTGAGGCAACTGCTAGACTAATACAGACTTTATGATGAAGATGATGATGGAATATTGTTTAGGATGATGAGGGCAGTGGAACAATATCCTTTAGTTGAAAGGAAGCTACAACTGTATTTCAGCAGTGGTCTCAGCAGTTGGGTGGTACTGAGTGAATTGCTGAGTCACCTGCTTGTATTATAAACTGGGATTCGTAGACTGCCTTCTTACTAGAGATGTTATGAGACAGTGATGATACTTGAGATGTTCACAGGAAGTAAGGTTGTATGAGCAGAGGGCTCAGCAGTTGGGTGGTCACCAGGGGACTGCCGAGGTCTCTGCTATACTTGAAGAGTGAATTCCTGGAATCTGATAGAGCGACTCTTCTAGTGATTATGTGACCTTGTATAGTGTGATGAGGGCTTCCTGATTGGATATTGAGCTTGAGAATTTAAGGTGTTTTTGCCTGAGCAGAGGTCTCAGCAGTTGAGTGATACCAGGGAACTGCTGAGCCACCTGGTTTAGTAAGAGAAGTGATTTCTGGCAAAGTGTACCTTTAGACAGTGATGTTACGAAGCTCTTGTGAAAAGGTTATCTCAAGAAAAGGTGAGTGATTAAGCAGTAGGATAAGCAGTTGGGTCAGTTAAGACAACTGCTTAAAATGCTGCTGACAAACTACAATTTCTTATACGAGAAGTGTTGGGTGTGTGCTTTGTTGACTAAGGAAATCAACACACGATATATCCTGGTTCAGAGGTGGTGTAATCCTCCTACATCCAGTCCCATCCTATTTCAAATGGATTTCACTAATGTATTAAGCCCAATACACTTAGTGCCAATCTAGCCTTGACAACTCTGGCCTAGATTGAAGGTGTTTCACGAGGAGTACAACACCACTCCAAGCTACTCAATCCTTTAGGTTTTTCTCAATTGATCCAGTGGGGATCAAAAGGTACTCCTAACCTATCTAACTACACTCAGGCCGGGAACAACTGTCCTCCTGAAGTGTTTACAACAATTTCTGGCTGTGGTTACAAGAAAGTTCTAACCTCCAACTAGGAACTAAACTTCTAGGATTTTGACAATGAATACTTGATACTGAGAAGTTTAGTGAAGCAAGAGTCTAAGCAGAGATTCGTGGATAGAATAGCACTTCTTGCTCAGTGAAATATCTCTCTACTTAGGATGCTCAGGCTTGGTTAGAAACTTTCGTTTCAGCCTCTATTTATAGGCTTTTGGCTGATCAATCTTATCCATTGGTTAAGATAGATTGATCTCTACCGTTGAACTTCTGGCGAGTACGAGCAGTACTTTTGTCTCTTGTGCTGCAGTATTTATAGAGGATGTTTCTGTCTCCAATAATCGCCGGGCATCTTTTGAGGGTGTGCGTCCCATGCGTGTAGGTCCATGTACCTGTTTTAGCATTTAAGGCAGGTATAGTCTTGTCTTCCAATCATACATATTCAGTGTATGATTTTTCGGGCCTTTCTCTTATTGTGACCAAGAAAATTTATGTACAGATAAAATATACCGGTAGGATCTAAAATATCCTATTAAGGTAAATAAATATTACCTTATTGCATTTTTATTTTTCCGGTAATATTTTATTTGTATCAGCAAATTGTACATTTATGGGTCACTTCAGGATAAATCAACTTCTAATGTCCACTTTGTGTCTTTTCCTTTTTGTGACGAATTTAATTTGTGATAAAGTAAATATATATACCGGTAGGATTTAAATATCCTTTTTAAGGTAATAATTACCTTATTGCATTTTGACTTTACCGATATAGTTTACTTAATACAAATATTTTTCTTTTTACTTTTGGTCACTTTAGGTTGTGTATAGCCCATCCCTTATTCCGAACATAAACCAAGTATTTAACTGGTAGGATAACAAATCCTATTAAGGTAAAAATTATTACCTTATTGCATTTTGTATTCGAGTTCTAATAAATAGTTTATTTGTTTGAACTATTTGAACTAACAAATGAATTTAACTGGTTGGATTTATGAGAAATCCTTTTTAAGATAATAGAATATTACCTTATTGCTTTTTATGTTTTTCCAGTTTATATTTATTTGATAGTTCGGATGAGACACTTTTTGGATAATATTTCACTAGCACTTGGTTGGAGATAGGTACAATATCTTGATTTCTTAGTGCTACAAAAGAGGGGAGGAACACAGAAGAGCTTTTGGCATCATCAATAACTGTTTATCAAAATCTAGGGGACTAACACATCCTTAAGCAGAAAGCTGCACCAGAAACCCAAAGCATCAGAAAGTAGTGGAGAGCTTCTCTGCTACAACTGCAGACAACCAGGACACTTCAAAGCCAACTGTCCGCACCCTATAGTCTCCAAAAGGCAAGGCCAGGAAGGAGAGAAGAAATATGAGCACAGAAGAAGGAAGGCACTCATCACTGAACAACCAGAGAAGGACCCCTCTCTGAGACAGAGTCCAGCTCAGAATCAGAATCCGATGAGGCATTCTGTTGCCTGGATACAGAGACTGAAGACCTATGCCTTATGGGTCAATCTGATGATGAGGTATCCTCTACTTCTAACTCTAGTTTTTCCTCGGTAGGCAAAGCTTTTGATTCTGATTCAATGTCAGAATTTTGGGAAGAGTTTCAAGCCATCCAAACCACTTACTCCTCTGTTAAAGAAGAAAACAGTAAGCTTAAGGTTGAAATCCTTGACTTAAGAAAGGAGGTTGAGATCAAAATCAATCTTCTGATTAAGGAGAGAGATCAGCTGGAAGCTGAAAATGTTTCTCTTCTAAAGAGAATAAAGGAGATAGAGCCTCTTGATATTAAGTATAAAACCTACCAGAAGGCCCATGCCTCAATGGAAAGGTTTGTACTTGATCAACAAATTGGCGCTGGTTTTGGTATTGGATATAGCTCAACAGAATCAGGTGAGCCTTCCATAATGCCTAGCACCAGAGTTGCTAAAGCAGACAAGGTCATAGTGTCACTGATTTCTAGCCCCATTTGCCAAGCTAGTGTATCTGGTACCAAGGTTGTTAATGAGAAGGTCAGACCAGAAAAGGAAAAGATAAAGGTTCAACCAAAACAATTTTTGAAAAATAATGAACTTGGCAGAATACCTAACAACAGAAAAAGTGTTCAAAATAACAAAAAACAAGAACAGAACTTGACCAGACACTCTCATGACTACCACACCAGAAATGATCACCAGAGAGGCAAATATCAAGAGAACGTTAACTTTAGGCATAAAAGGTTGGCTGGTCAACCTAAGAAGCCCAAAGCTAACCGCTCCTCTGCTCTTGATAGTATATGAGACTTCTACCCAACAAAAAAGGCTATGCAGAAGTATGTAAACCGGAAGCATGATCCTCACAAGCATCTGTCCAAAGTGAATCACACTTCCGTTTACTATGACTACCAGGTGGACAATGGGTACCACCCACCAAGGTTTCACTTGATGAGACCAAAGTGGTACCGGCTGCCAAGACTGCATGACCCCCTAGGACCCAACATTGCTTGGGTACCTAAATCTTCCTTTTAATTTTTGTAGGAACTGTGTGCTGGAGCTATCTCTGAGCAAGATTGGTACATTGATAGTGGATGCTCCAATCACATGACAGGTGACAAGAGTTGCCTTACAGAGTTCCAGAAATCAAAGGGCCCAGAGTTACCTTTGGTGGTAATGACAAAGATGGCCAAACTAAAGGAAGAGGGAAGCTGATCAGAGACAAGATAATCATTGAAGATGTCTCGTATGTCAAAGGCCTGAAATTCAACCTACTTAGTGCTAGCCAATTCTGTGATAAAGGCTACACAGTTGAATTCTCCAAAGAAGGCTGTTCTGTCAAGCATGAGACGACTATGGAAGTGGTTCTGACAGCTACCAGAAAAAGAAACATCTATGTTGTTGATTGGTCTACTGCAAAGGGAGGAATCTGCCTTTTTGCTAAAGGAGATTCAAAACTCAGCTGGGAATGGCACAAGAAGCTGAGTCACTTGAATTTCAAAACAATCAACAAACTAGCAAGGGATCACATTGTTGATGGCATACCTAACATTGTGTACAAGAAGGAGAGTCTGTGTAGTGCATGCCAGAAAGAAAGCGAGTGAAGATCTCCTTCAAACCCATTGCTGGAGACCTCTCTACTAGTCCTTTAAATCTGATCCACATGGATTTATTTGGACCAGTGGAAACTCCAAGTGTTGGTGGAAAATGATATACTCTAGTCATGGTGGATGACTATTCAAGATACACTTGGACAATATTTCTGAAGAAGAAAAATGAAACTCTGCAGAAACTACCATCTCTGCTGAAACTACTACAGAATGAGAAGAACCAGAAAGTCAAATCTATCAGATCAGATAGAGGAACAGAGTTCGTCAACAAGGTCATACAAGAGTTCTGTGACCAAAATGGAACAATGCATCAACTCTCTGCAGCCAGAACTCCTCAACAGAATGGAGTTGCAGAAAGAAGAAATAGAACACTCAAGGAAGCTGCAAGGACCATGATTGCTGAATCTGGTCTACCTCACAGATACTGGGCTGAAGCTATCAACACTGCATGCTACACCCAGAACCGGAGCATGATTCACAAAACTCGTCAGAAGACCCCCTATGAGCTCTGGAAGGGAAGGAAACCTAACATCAGCTACTTCCATGCATTTGGAGGCAAATGCTATATACTCAATAATGGGAAGGAACATCTCAAAGTGTTCCAAGTAAAGGCTGATGAAGGAATATTCTTAGGCTACTCAAGCACAAGCAAGGCCTACAGAATACTCAACAAAAGGATCCTTCTTGTTGAAGAATCGATTCATGTCAAGTTTGATGATCTCAACTCTGTTGAGAACATAACAGAGAACTTTAAGAAAACGAATCTAGAAGAATCACCAGAAGTGACAACATCAGAAGTGGTCATCAACTCTGCCATACCAATCCACCTTCAGAATCCCATTCTACAAAACAAGGATAGTGATGAAGAACCTGAAGAAGAGCAAGAGAGACCAAGACAACACTTTTCAGAACCTGATCTAACTTGGTTAAGGGATCATCCCCCAAACCAGGTGATTGGACAGATCAGAAGTGGAGTACAAACCAGATCTGCTACAACCAGAAGAGAAGCAATGCTTGCCTGCTACATATCTCAGATGGAACCTTTGACAGTAGAAGAAGCTCTTGCAGACTCAGATTGGATCAATGCAATGCAAGAAGAACTCACTCAGTTTGAAAGGAACAAAGTATGAGAACTTGTTCCTAGACCTCAACATCAGAATGTCATTGGAACCAAGTGGGTATTCAAGAACAAAGAAAATGAAGAAGACAATATTGTAAGGAATAAGGCTAGGCTGGTAGCCAAGGGATACTGCCAAGAAGAAGGAATAGATTTTGATGAGACATTTGCACCAGTAGCCAGACTTGAAGCCATCAGAATCTTCCTAGCCTATGATGTCTTCAACAACATCAAGGTCTACCAAATGGATGTCAAGAGTGCATTTCTGAATGGAGATCTTGAAGAACAGGTTTATGTGGAACAACAACCAGGTTTTGTGATTCCTACTCACTCCTCGTGTGTCTACAAGCTTAAAAAGGCCCTTTATGGTCTTAAGCAAGCTCCCAGAGCATGGTATGACACATTGTCCCTATTCCTAGTAAACCATGGGTTTACTAAGGGAAAGGTTGACAAAACTCTATTTCAAATCTCTGTTGCTAATCATATTCTGTTAGTACAAATATATGTTGATGATATTATATTTGGTAGTACTAATTCAGAATTATGCAAGAAATTTTCTCAAATGATGCAGAGTCAATTTGAAATGAGTATGATGGGAGAACTCAGCTACTTCCTAGGACTACTGTTGAAGATATTTAATTGTGAATCAAGTTTGTCATAGATTAGCTTTATATTTAATCCTTGTATTTAATTAGTGCATGAATTAGATAGCAATCGGGCCAAGTGTTAGGCCCATATAAACAGGCTAAAAGCCTTGTACGCCTAACCTAAACCTCGCCTATAAAAAGGGAGCCGAGGGTTTAGGATTAGGTTAACGTCGTACTTATTCTTCGTAGCCTTACGCGCATATTCTTGTGTTGTACGAGTTCATGGTCTATCAAAGAGGGTTTTACGTTGATTCATTCTGTGTTCATCTTACGTTTAATCTTCGTTGTTAGATCGTTATTCATTGCTGTTACAGAAACAGGGACTAACAATTGGTATCAAAGCCGATCGAGAGCCGATCAGAAGAACGCCTGCAGATGACTCTGTTTTTCTTTACGTTGTTCTTACTGTCGATATTTCACTCTGTAATCTTGTTTCTTGTTCAAAAATTGTAAAAGTTACACCCTTAGAATCGTCTTTGCAAAGCGATCAAGGGGTATACTTCAGATTTTGTTTTACGCATATTCTGTATTCGAGATATCTCGAGTAGGGGTTGTCGACATCTTGCTTTTTCACAGGTTCTGCTATGTTTTTCGAGCTGAAAGCTTTACCCGAGGATCTCGACATTCTACTCTACAGGAAACTACCTTCAGATTTTGCTTATCTGATTTTTACAGTTTGCAGGATTTCGACATTGAGGATTTCGACATCTAGAATTTCGAGATCAAGATTTCGAAAACAAGGTCTCGACATCTGGTCTCGACATTTGACATCTCGAAATTAGATTTCGAGTTTTAAGCTCTCGACATTTCAAATCTCGAGATCAGCTTCTCGAAATTTGAAAATCTCGAGATCCTTAATCTCGAGATCTTTAATCTTGAGCTCAAATCTCGATACCGGGCCTTCTTTATCGAAATCTGAAATTTCGATATTCAGATCTCGACATCTGAATTTTCGACTTTCTGCCTCTGAAAATCTTTTGATCAATTTTCTCGAACGGTCAGTTTAGTACAGCAATGGCCTCAGAATTCAATGCGCAAGGGAACAGCAGTACCCCTCCTAGTCTCAGGAAGGGAGAATACCAAATGTGGAGGAACAGATTCCTTAATTTCCTTGAGCACAAAGAGAACTCCGCTGCGATGCTTGAATCATTGCTTGAAGGACCAGCTGAACTCTTGATTTCAGTTGGTGGTGATCCAGAAAATAATCCTCCTATTTTTCCAGAAATAAGGAGGAAAGTGCCATCTGAATACACAGAAGCTGACAGGCTCAGGCTTCGTGGTGATCTCATGGCCAAAACATACCTTCTTCAAGCAATCCCCAATGAAGTATACGTTCTCATAGACAGCATGCAAACAGCTAAGGAAATGTGGGATGAAATAGAGAAGCTGCTCCAAGGCACAAGCATCAGCCTTAAAACTAAGAAGACTACGATTCTTATTGCTTATGACTCCTTCAAAGCAGGTCCAGGAGAACCATTGAATGAGACTTACAACAGACTCGTTCAACTGGTAAATGAACTCAGAAAAATCAAAGTATTCAGGTCCAATCTGGAACTGAATATTATATTTTTATCCAGCCTGCATCCTGCATGGGAAAAGACAGTGAAGGATTTCAGATCTCAGATAGATTTGGACGAAATTGACCTCTGCACACTCTATGAACATCTGAAGCAATTTGTCAACGAGGTTGCCTGTGCTGAGGATCATCACACCACAAACCCCTTAGCTCTTGTAATGGAGGCTCAGCGAAGAAGGATAACCACTTCACTAAAGAAGAAAAAGAAGAAGGTGGTGGTTGAATCAAATGATGATGATAGTGATGATGACAAATCTGATCTAGAGGCTGAGCTAGCAGACTTACAGAAGAAGATGGCACTGCTTGCCAAAAGATTTGCTAAGAAGAACAGCTCCTCCAACAAGCTGAGAACTTCCTCCTCAAACTAAAAGCAGAAGAACCATGATCAAGAATCTTCCAGAAATGCGCCATCAGCTGAAGACGCCCCCAAATGCTACAACTGTGGTAAGGCTGGACATGTCATCAAAGACTGCCACCTCCCAAAGAAGAAAGATGCTAATTTCTACAAGCAGAAGATGCTGTGGAATAAGCAGAAAATGCTGATGGTGCAGAAAGAAGAAGAAACTTCTGCTATGATTGCTGAGAATGAGAACTGGGCAGAAGATTCTTCTAAGGAGGAGGAGGAGGAAGACAACTATGCCCTTATGGCACGAGTGGAGGAAGATGAAAGAAAGGGTGATGCTGCGATCCCCAAAAGCGAATGCTCAACAAGCTCTGTAAGTACCTCACATACTCCTTTAAATAATCAAATGCAGTCCTTACTTGAGAAGGACAATCTAATCAAAGAACTAAAGGAGAGACTACACAATAATTACAGGGTACTGAAACAGAATCTAGACCAAAAGTCTTCCTTAAGTGTTCAACTTGAAATTGCAAAAGATCAGGTCAAAAAGGTGTCCTCAGATTTTGAAAGCTTTGAACTTAAGATAGCTGAATTAACTAGGAAATTTGAGGATAGTGAACGGGAAAAAAGCACAGCAAAAGCTGAATGCGATTTTTTGCATAACAAAAGAAGAACACTTTTAAATAAGGTAAAAGAACTAGAGGATCTAGCTGCTAAGAGAGTTCAATCAGAACAAACTGTTTTTCTGCTTAACAGCAAACAAAAGGATGAGCGATTTTACAATGCTAAAACAGGACTGGGCATAACCAACCCACGTAATCTAAAGAAAGTTAACTGTATCCAATTCTATAACAAAGATTACATGGGACTAGGGTTAGTCGAGAAAATGCATTTTCGAAGTGATGAAGAAAACGCTGAAGCAGAAGAGGAAAAGAGAAAGAATCCAAAGTCTGCGATTTCTTGTGACTATTCCTCTGTTAATGAAAAACAACTTTCACAAGAAAAACCTACTTCCTGCTTTAGTGAATGCCTTGACCCTTATTCTAAAGATATTCCTCATATAGGACATCCTCTAGACCCTCCCCCAAGAGTAGGTATTGCTAAAACTGGTGAGGAACCCTGTATATTTCCCATGGGTCAAAAGCTCAAAAACCTACAGGAAACTCTTGATAACGAGAGAGAGAGAGAGATTTGAAACTGAAAAGAAAGGTTTTGAGCGCAACTGGCAGGAACTTCTTCAAAAGTTCAATGATTTGAGTGAGCAGTATCATGCTAAAACAGACCCTTCTACGACTAACCCTGACAGCTCACACACCTCACATGAGAAAAACAATGCTTTAAAAGGTTCGTCCACTCATCTCTCTTCTCCTTTGTTTACAGGAAATGAAGTGAAGAAGGAAGGAGAAGAGAAGAATGAGTGGAGGAAAAAGAGGAAGGAAATCGCAGATGGCAAAAAGAAAGTTTTTGAGAATAATGCCAGTCCTAGATCTAGTTCTATTTTTTACTCTAAAGTTAATTGTAATTCTGTCTCTACAAAACAAACTTCTAGTAGTTCAGTCTTGAGTCCCAAGCTGAATATTTCTGAGACATCTTCTAGACAACATTCTATTTATAATACAAGTATTGCTTATGGTTATTCTGTTCCAGATCCCCATAATTATGAATGTGATGTGAATGTTGTTAAAACAAAGCCTCTCAGAAAGCTCAAACCTGAAAGAGAAACCAAGAAAGGAACTTCTAAGGGAACGTTTTGTATTCCTGATATGAAATATGCTCTTAGAGTTCATTCAAGGAAACATCTTAATCGGCTTTCAAAAGAGGAGATTTTCAAAACCAAACTTAAGAAACAACCGTTCAATCACAAAGCACCTGTCTACTCTCCTCCTAAACCTAAAACGGAAAGGTGGGTCCCCAAGATAAGACCCACCAAAACTGAAACTAAAAGGTGGGTCCCCAAGATGAGACCTACCAAACCTGAAACAGATAGGTGGGTCCCCAAACGAAGACCCATCCAAACTGAAACTGAAAGGTGGATCCCCAATCGAAGACCCATCAAAACTGAAACTAAAAGGTGGGTCCCCAATCGAAGACCCATCAAAACTGAAACAGAAAGGTGGGTCCCCAAATTCAGACCCACCAGAACTAAAATGGAAAGGTGGGTTCACAACAACAGACCCACCAAAATGGAAACTGTGAAGTGTACTCCAAAAACCAGACACACTGCAAAAGCAGATCTGGCTATTGGAAAGCCCACAAAAGATAGATCTTTTGTTGAAAGAGCTGCTGACCTTGGATCACAGCTCAAAGCAAGATTTAAAAAGGTGTTTCTTGATAATAAGGAAGGACCCACTCCAAGCTGGGTACCTAAACCTGTTTGATTGTTTTGCAGGACGGTCATGTGTGGCACTTAGACTCAGGATGCTCAACCCACATGACCGGAATAAAGCACCTTTTGAGCAACTACACCAACTGCTACGGAGGAAATGTCAGATTCGGGAATGACACCTCATCTCCTATTCTCGGGTATGGGGACGTCGTCTGTGCCAGTGTCACTATAAAAGATGTTTCATTTGTCAAAGGGCTCAAACACAACTTACTGAGCATTGGACAATTCTGTGACAGCGGGATGGAAGTGAGGTTCTTTGCAAAACAATGTTGTGTTCTTGACAGCACAGGGAATACATTATTAACGTGCTACAGAACATCAAATCTGTACACTATTGATCTGAAAAGCGTCCAATCCACCACTTCCATCTGTCTGCTGTCCAAAGCTTCAACTGAACAGAACAACCTATGGCACAGACGTCTCTCCCATCTGAACTTCAAACATCTATCAACCTTGTCCTCCAAGAAACTTGTTAAGGGGCTTCCTCTGCTAAAGTCTTCCGCTGAAAATCATTGTAGTGCCTGCAAAATGGGCAAAATGACGCGAAGCTCCCACAAGTCAAAAACCGAACCATCATCTACATATCAGTTGCAGCTAATTCACATGGATCTGTGTGGACCTATGAGAGTCCAAAGCATCAACGATCGCAAATACACTCTGGTAATCGTTGATGATTTCTCTAGGTACACATGGACAAAATTTCTCCGTTCAAAAGACGAGGCTGCAGAAAACATTATGACCTTTATCAGAACCATCCAGAAACTGCTACAGCACAGTGTTCGAATCGTTAGAACTGACAATGGTACCGAGTTCAAAAATCAAACTCTAACTGAGTTCTATGAATCACTCGGTATCACTCAGCAATTTGCAGCAGCTAAAACTCCCCAACAGAACGGAGTTGTTGAGAGAAAGAACAGAACCCTTGTTGAAGCAGCACGCACCATGTTAATCCAATCCAGACTGCCTCACTTCATGTGGGCAGAGGCAATCAATACTGCGTGCTTCACTCAGAACAGAACATCCATCCATAAACGCTTTGACAATTCTCCATATGAAATCCTATTCAACAAAACTCCCGACATCTCTTTCTTCAAGGTTTTTGGCTGCAAGTGCTTCATACTCAATGATCGGACAGAGAGAAGTAAGCTGGATCCCAAAGCCAGAGAAGGCGTGTTTATTGGCTACTCACTGCAATCCAAAGCTTACAGAGTCTATCTCAGAGACAAGCGCACTGTCATCGAGAGTGTAAATGTTACATTCTATGAAATGGCAGACTTTGCGATCGAACATCTCCAGACTGATCCATCAACTGCTGTACCAGTAGCTTCTGATAAAGCTGAACCAAACACCGAACACGACGATGTGATTCTCGACTCTCTCTTCAGAAACTTCTACGAGAACTCACAACCTCCACCTCCTGCATACACTCCAGAGTCAACATCAACTCCAACAGCATAGATTCCGCTCCTCACAGGACCAGACGATGTACCATCCACACCCTCAACCCCTCAAACCAATCCCAGAGGTGTGGATGATCATGGCTTTGCTACGAGTCCAGAATCATCTCCATTACACACCACAGCTGCTCCAGAGCCTTCAACCTCATATCAGGACTCCGATCAACCAATAATTACTCCAACTCCTCTAGCTCATGAGAGGAAGTGGACGAGAGCACATCCTGTTGAACAGATAATAGGTGATCCGAGTCAAGGTGTGCGAACAAGATCAGCAATGATGAATGAATGCCACTTCGCATGCTTCTTAAGCCAGTCAGAACCATCAAAAGTCTCCGATGCGCTACTTGATCCAGATTGGGTGATTGCGATGCAAGATGAACTCAATCAGTTTGACAGACTGGATGTATGGTCACTAGTACCCAGGCCTCAGAGAAAGACAATCATTGGCACGAAGTGGGTATTCAAAAATAAAAGGGATGAAGAAGGCACAGTCGTAAGAAACAAGGCAAGGCTGGTCGCAAAGGGATATAATCAACAGGAAGGCATAGACTACGATGAAACGTTTGCGCCCGTAGCTAGAATTGAAGCAATCCGCCTCTTTCTTGCATACGCGGCGCACAAAAACTTCACCGTCTTTCAGATGGACGTGAAAACAGCTTTTCTAAATGGGACTTTAGAAGAAGAAGTCTATGTCGCTCAACCCGAAGGATTTGTAGATTCAAAATTCCCAGACCATGTATGTAACACCCCCATTTTTCCCGCCCAAAATAATACTTGAAATAATAATATATTGATAACAATCTTGATTTATTCTTTAAAAATAGATAGAGTTTTGCAGCGGAAATAACCGTAATGGAAAAAGGGTGTGTTACCGCCACACCCAGCCCTCAACTTGGCTGGATGTTAAGGCTATCCACCATGAGTTCAACCGAATTAAAAACTTGAATTCAAAATCTACTAACATTATTTAATCTAAGTGAAGACTACACTAAATTCTTCTAAAGCGCTCTCCAGGTTCATCAAACATCATGAGCTTCGTATTCATCATTACCTGCACAAATAAAGTGCAGAAAACGAAACAAAGAAAAGGAAATAAAAATTAGCTTTAGAGCTAAGTAAGTACTACCCAACCCCATAAAATAATCAGGTTTGGCGAAAATAATTTTTCATATAATACTATATAAAAATACTCACACCACCGAAATTCTTTTCTAATGAAAAAACATCATTTATCAACTTTATAATCTCAAAAGAAGTATCACTTTTCAAAAATAACTTTTGTAGCTAAAAATATCACCATTTCCGAAATCAATGTCACTTTCAGATTCTTTTAAGATGGGCGAAACTCAAGATTCCTCGAGCCCAATGAATCATTGTTGTGTACGACTCATCCCGGAATTCCGGCTCCCACCGACCACCAATTGGAAACTGAACTTCACCCTTAAGTGTGCACACCCCCTAAAAGGGATTCCAAGCCCTCCGAGTAGTAAGAAGTCCAAGTAGTTCGGACAACGTCCCCCTACCTCACAATGGGTTAGAAACCCAGGTAATTAGAAACGACTACCACGGCCACCAAAGAACTTTTAAAGTTCTCAAAAGAAATACCGGGAATCTCCCGCCACTAATATTTACCGGGATTTCTCCCGCCAC
This sequence comes from Cuscuta europaea, assembly GCA_945859875.1. Taxonomy (NCBI): domain Eukaryota; kingdom Viridiplantae; phylum Streptophyta; class Magnoliopsida; order Solanales; family Convolvulaceae; genus Cuscuta; species Cuscuta europaea. Next base: position 9,708,162 of record CAMAPE010000029.1, on the reverse strand, counting down.
CAATAATCATCATAAACCTAAACTAAACCCGCGGTATATAGCTCTAACCACCCACTCCTCGTGTTTCTCTCGAGATGTCAAAAATTATTGAAAAACATTATTCCTTCTTGAAAAATCATCTCTCTATATATAGTCCTCCAGAATATCTATTTAATAGATACGTCCACCAAAAATTCACATTCATAAGTACTCCAAAATTCTTTTACATAAAAATTCACTCCAAAGTCATACTAGGGATTAAATCCCAAAATATACCTTCAATATTTCTCAAATTCTTAGTCACCCCAAATAGTACACATTCAAAATTCACACTTAATCACATAATGCATAATAAGCATATAATACGAGGAAACAATTTTGGATTGGCAGAGAAACTTACCTTAAGTCCTGATGCTCCTAGTTATCCTCCTCTAATCCGGTCTCTAGATATTCACCTTTTAATTAAGATGATATAATTAGTCACTTATTCTATTTTTAATAGTTTATCCAATTTTTCCCCTTTTTATTATTATTCGAATTTATTAATTTAGTTAATTAATAATTCGTGTTAATCACTTTTTATTAATCAAATTACCTTATTAATTTCATCCATTAATTTTAAATATTTGAAATAAAATATCCGAATATAATTGACTACAACATCCAATTTTTATTCAATAATCACTATTAATATTAATATTTCCTTATTTAATTACTTAACTAGTTTTATATGGCCTAATTTAAATAAATAGAATAAGAATCGACTTTATAAATTAAAAACCGTCTATAACTATATTTTGGGTCTATATTTGACCTAGGTTGTCCAGATATCTATTTTTTAATTATCTTCCATAATTATTCCTTTAATTTCATATATCTATTAACCGGTTCAATTACAATTAAATATACTAAATCTTAATATTTATTAATTATAAATGGTCCATAAGGTCCTAGTTAGTCATATATTTATCCTAGTTTACTCCAATATTTATTTCATAATTATTTTCGTTATTTAGTTAATTATTTACTAAATGTGTATAAATTGGCCCAATTACCATTAAATCAATTAAAAATAGCTAAAAATATTATTTTCCAATTCTGGTTGGTCCGAATATGTATATTTATACTAGGTATTTAATTTATATTTTTCCAGATTTTATTTATTTCATTTACTATTTTATTTTTAATTTTTATTGCAACTGGGCCGAACTGGCCTAAATTTAATTTTCTGGCCCAATCCTGAAAAAGGCCCAAAAACCGACCAGCGTCTTCCTCCCCAGGTCGCCGGAGAACGGAACTAAAAAAATGCAGAGGAGATTACCTCAACGGCACGGCCAAGGACGGTGGTAGCGGACTTCTGATGGACGGTAACGGACCGTGATGGACTGGCGGCGGCAGTGGCGTCCCCCTTCTTCCCCGTTTCTCCGCCGTTGAAGTTTGCCCGGTGAACTCCGGCGAGGATTTTCTCCCTCGTTTCACGACCATTTTCAACGATTCTTTTTCCGTTGGATTCGTATCACGAAGGGGAAGATTTGAGGGGTGTTTTCAGGGCTTGTTTCTGGCTAAAACGGTGGGTCGAAATATATATATATATATATATATATATATATATATATATATATATATATATATATATATATATATATATACGTATATATGTATATTTCTCAGATTTTGGGATGAAGAAAACGCAGGTTCTGGCTTGCTATTTATAGGGAAAGATGAGGGTTTTAGGCTGAGATGTTAGAGTTGGAGTTGGAGTTGAAACGTACCAGTCTCCTCTTGGCCGTAAACTTCTTGCTTTGATCGGAGTTAATAAGCACGAAGGCTTAATAAACGGAGTTAATATATTACTACGTATAACGTATAACGTATGTAGGTATATTTTTATATTTTAGCATATGGAGTATTTTATATAGTAGTACGTACGTAGGTAGGAGTATTATGTTATAGTAGTTATTTAGGAGTATTATACTTACTATATTCTAAGTTATACGTAGGTAGGTTATACTTTTATTACTATTACGTAGGTGTATTATATTATACGTATTAAGAGTATTTTAATTATTTAGTTTATACTTTGTATATTATACAATCTAAAATAGTTATATAAAAATTAATTTTATACTAAAACATAACTTCTATTATCGGGCCATTTTTATCAGACTAAAAATGTCGTAAACTTGGAAATTTTATCTGATTCGAATGTCACATCTGTTGAATTTTTGTCTGACTTAATTAATAATTAAAATGTTATTTTCGTAATATTTTATCTGATTAAAAATTATTTTTATTTTTATTTAAATTTTTGAAGTGTCACAATGTATACAAACTCAAGAAAGCTCTATATGGGTTGAAACAGGCACCCAGAGCTTGGTACGATGCCTTGACTGAATTTTTTATCGATTCAGGTTTCTCAAAAGGAAAGATTGATACTACTCTGTTTATCAAGCGACAAAAGTCTGACATCATTCTGATTCAGATCTATGTTGATGACATCATCTTTGCCTCTTCAAATCCGCGCTTGTGCCAACACTTTGAGAAACTGATGAAAACCAAGTTCGAGATGAGCATGATGGGCAAACTTAACTTCTTCTTAGGCCTGCAAGTCAGATAACTCTCTGATGGCATTTTCATCAATCAGTCCAAATACATTCTGGATATGCTAAAGAGATTCAACATAGAAGGCAAATCCTCCATGACGACCCCCATGTCCCCAAACAACAAACTGGATTCAGACCCCTCCGGGAAGCCAGTTGATGCTACAAATTACAGGGCCATCATTGGATCTTTGCTATATCTCACGTCAAGCAGGCCTGACATTGTCTTCTCCACATGTTTATGTGCTCGCTTTCAAGCAAATCCGAAGGAATCCCATCTGACAGTTGTACGACGAATTTTAAGATACCTCAAAGGCACGGTGAATCTAGGCCTTTGGTATCCCAAGCATTCAGGCTTCGATCTAGTCGGATACTCGGATGCTGACTTTGCTGGTTGCCGGATGGACCGCAAAAGTACATCGGGAGCCGTCCAATTCTTGGGCGAGAAGCTAGTTTGCTTGTCTTCCAAAAAGCAAAACTGTGTGTCAACATCTACAGCTGAGGCCGAATACGTCGCGGCTTCTAGTTGTTGTTAAGAAATATTATGGATGAAGACTCAGCTACAGGACTACGGCTACACATTCCGCCACATCCCGATCTACAGTGACTCTCAAAGCGCCATCGCCATCACAAGCAATCCGGTTCACCACTCCCGCACCAAACACATTGATCTGCGCTATCATTTTATCAAGGATCACGTGGAGAAAGGAGATATAGATATGTACTTTGTAAGCTCAGAGCTTCAACTGGCTGACTTGTTCACTAAGGCATTGGATGAAAAAAGATTCCAGTTCCTGGTCTCCAAGTTGGGCATGTTGAACCTCGAGCCTGTTTAATGTCTGTCTTCACTGGTCTGAAAAGTGTGTGTGTGTGGGACTTGTAAAAAGTGTGTGTGAGTGTGATCTGTAAATAGTGTGTGCGTTGCATGTGTTGAGGGGGAGAAAACCAGAAAAATAACAAAAATAGTGTGTGTGCGTTGCATGTGTTGAGGGGGAGAAAACCAGAAAAATAACAAAAATAGTGTGTGTGCGTTGTATGTGTTGAGTGGGTGAAAAAATAAAAAAGAACAAAAATAGTGTGTGTGCGTTGCATTTGTACATATTGTTCGTTGCATTTTTTTGGGGGGGAGACAATTTTCACTGTTTGAGGGGGAGCTAATTTTCACTGTTTAAGGGGGAGTTCTCTATTTTTACTGGTTTTGGGCCTCGAAAATTTTTAAAAGGGCACTGTGTGCCAGCCCAATCATTCGGGCTCAACTATTACGGAGGAGGTCCAAATTTTTTACTCGCGTATATAAAACCTCGCGAAAAACCCTTCAGTCCATATTTCACTGTATTTTCGCAAGGATTTTTCGCAAACCAGAGCTCCCTAACCCGTCTCCTTCCCGAAATACTTCCTTCTCCCGTTTCTTCTTCTCAACTAAACTTACGAAGGTAGTTCTTTGTTTCGAAATCGAAATCGCTAAATCAAATTCAAACGAAAACTTGTTCTCACGAAACGATCGTATTTGTCTCAATCTCAAAATCAAAAGGGTTTTCGTTTGTTTCAAGGTCGAAATCTGTGTATATTGTTTCTCGTATCTTATGCTTTTGAATTTGCAGGTGGGATCGTCATTACGAGATATATGATCTCGACATTCAAATCTCCAGATCTCGAGTTCGTCGATTCATCTTCGAGAGAGATCTCGAGATTTGAATCTCGAAATCAAGATCTCGAGATTTGGATCTCGATATCTTGATCTCGAGATTTGGATCTCGAAATCCTGATCTCGAGATTTGGATCTCGAAATCCTGATCTCGAGATTTGGATCTCGAAATCTTGATCTCGAGATTTGGATCTCGAAATCTTGATCTCGAGATTTGGATCTCGAAATCTTGATCTCGAGATTTGGATCTCGAAATCTTGATCTCGAGATTTGGATCTCAAAATCTTGATCTCGAGATTTGGATCTCGAGATTTGGACTTGAAATGTTGTTCAAAAATTCCATCTGCATAAATTGTCTGAAACCTGCAAACCAAAACTCTTTCAATCTAATCTCAGTGAAATCAAACCGATGAATTTCATATGCTGATCCCCTGTTTTCACAGCTCATTATGGCAGGTACACAAAAGAGACATAACATTGAAGACACCATCTATCCACAAGATGGGTGGGTCAAGGTGCTGGACAACAATTTCCAGCTCGATCTGACTGTTTTCAAGTGTCAGGATCCAGTCATCCCCGGGATTCTGAAGCGCCACTATCTCTGGACCGCCTTCCACAACTCAAAGTCGGTGCCAGAAATCTACCTCCAACAAGTATGGGGACACATGCACACCGAGTCAACAAAAGACCGCACTAAAATCCTCACAAAGCTCAACAACATGAGGATTGTCCTGACTCCAGCAACTCTACGCTCTACACTTGCGCTCCCCGAACATGACAGCTACGATCCTCTTCCTTCTATTCCGGATCTTCTCAAAGATGTCGCGGCTCTGGGTTATGCCTCTCTACTACCAAAACTGTTGAACTTCAATGGAGCATACCTTCATCGTCCCTGGAAGAGCCTATTCGGGCTAGTCAACAAGTGCCTCTCTCCAAAGCATGCCGGATTTGACAAATGCAACAAGCAAATACTCTGCATCTTCCACGGCATTGCATACAACAAGAAGTATGACATGGCTCAACTCTTCTTCTCAGAGCTAATGGACCTGGTAAAAGCCAAAGAGAAAAATAGGTCAGGCACCATTCCATACGCCAGGTGGTTGGGGCTGATCATCCATGACTGCATGACAGCAAACACATCTATTCCTCGACGTCCTGATGATCCACACTTCATAGCCCCAAAGCTCCAATACTTCAAAGCTGATAAGAAAGCAGCTCAGGGCCTGCGGATTCCAGATGCTCTGCTCAACCTGGCAAATCAGTCCAATCCAATCATCGTCACATACAAGGAGAACCTTGAGAGAACAGTCCCTATGGTTCAGCAAAACCCAGCTGGACCTACCCCAGGGGCAAAGCCGAGTGTTGGTAAGGGTCCAAAGAGAGCCCAAAAGCCACAGAAACCAGTGGCCGGTTCGCCCAATGAAGGAAAGTCTGACGACTCTCTAGAGACGAGTCAGGCGGCTGAGGGCACCGAAACAAACGTTGAGGAAACAGCCAATGAATCGTCAAGTGAAGCCCAAACAAACACTGACGATGAGGCTTCCGAGAGTGTGGGAACAGAGAGCGGGGAATCTGGCTCAGATGATGACGACGACGACAATGACAGTGATGACGTGGAGCTCACATATGCCCTGATCAGAAAAGGGAAGCTGCCAGTAGAATCTCCGAAAAAGAAAAGAATAACAGCTGAAGACGCAGCACCCATAATCGCTGGCAGACCCCAAGTCTTCACAATCAAGGAAAAAGCTAAGCCGATAGTTGTTTCCAGCGAGACAAACTGCTCAAAGGACGACTATGACGAGGCAGCTCATACAATCAAGAATTCTGCAGAAGTCGTCATCCGGGAGAAAAGGGGCAAAGTTAAGAACGATAAGACTGCCAAGGCAAAGCCCCAGCCCCGAGCCAGAAAGAGCCTGATTGATAAGGCAGACGAGCATATCTTTGCTGGCTGCGATACATTCATCCAGATAAGCCGAGCTGAATCCTTAAGCACAGGAGCCGATCTTTTCGGTTCCCGGGTAGAAGTCGCAGCATCTGGCTCAACTGCGCAAGCACAGCCCTCTCCCAGCCACTCGATAGCCTCTCAACAGGCTATTGTTTCAAAAGAACGGGACTCCACCCCCTCGTTGGTTCCTTCTGAATCAGTTGAGCGTACAATTGACCTATCTCCCGAGGTCAAAACCCCTTCTTCTCACACATCGAGTCTAGGTGTCACATTCCCAACATTTTCTTCATTTTCTAGGACACCTACACTATTCACTGCACATACAGGTGCACACACCCTGAACGCAACAACCAGAGCGCAAGCTATGACGGTTGGAAGCCCTGCTACGCCCACAATGATTCCATCATTGAATGCAGGCCACACATCAGCAATCTTCACTGATGCTGTGTCAACAGTTACAACCCCTGTAACTGGTCACCCTACCTTTGAAGACGTAAACGTTCTACTCAACCGCTTCCTAGATTCCACCATTAAACCATGGGTGCAAGATGCAATGACCGCCCTAACACAGGAATTTAGGACCACCCAAGCGGTTCGGTCTGAACAAACCCCACCCCAACCTTCACCTGAACTGTTCATCTCCCATACACAACCTGTATCCTCCACCCCTCTATCCCACCAATCCATAACCCAAATTCCCATTCCTTCTCTTTCTCGGGGAACCCAGGATACAGAACCAGTATTCTCCCCACACCCGACCACACCCTCCATCGATCTCTCCTCACTATCCTTCGACACACTAGCGTCGGCTTTGCTGAACAACCTCCTCAACACCCCTGAAGACAAACTTAGTCTTCATCAGCAAGCCATACTTGAAGCCCTTCTTCTTCACCAGAAACCAAGAGCACTTGCAAGGAGAGTTCTCGTGGTCGCAAACGTTCCCATGAGGACCCCGATGATTCGGATCCTCATGAGGGGGAGAACAAGCGACCTCGATCACTTGAGCAAACTGCCCTACCAAGCCAAACTCCACAGCCTATCCAACCAGAAACCTCGACAAACCAACAGCCACCACCCACAGCCAACTTATCTAGCATGGTCGAGCTAGAAATAACATCCCGAGGCGTATCTCCCAGAGATACCAACTGAGGAGGGGATGGAAGTCCTGATGATGTTACCACTGGTACATCTTCTGCATCAGGCCATCAGTTGAAACCTAGTTCTAAGCTGATGTCAACGGGAAATCCAAGTGAACCCGGTAGTGCTACTCAGGAACACTCACCGCCTCAAAAACAACAAAGAGTTCCATATATTTCCCCAGGCAAAGACATCCATGATGCACTAGAGGAGGCGGTGATATATGACAAATGGCCGAGAAAATGGACAGAATGGGATGATCTTCGGAATGAGGCTGAACAAGAGGATATGCAAAGAAATTGGTGGCTACGAGAGCTAATTAACAAATGCTCTGAAGATATCATTAGGCTCGAGGACGATGAACGCAAGGAAGGGGAGAACTACAAGGAATCCCAGAAAACTCTTGAATCCGTCGTAAGACAATCAGCGGGAAGACTTCCCAAGACAGAGAAACCCTGGGATAACGTTCGCATCAAAGCCCCCTTCCAAGAAGAAATCAGAGAGCATATCTGGTGTAGACCAGACAGAGTCAAACCGCTGAATGAACTGAAGCTAAGAGGCCTTACTCATCTAAAAGGAAAGCAGGCTGGAGGTCATCTGCATATGCTGCTACAAAGGTCAACCGGTACTCAGAGAGAACTGATGGAACAAGATCTGAAGTCAAATATTCTCCCGATTCATCAAATTCTACAAGTGAAAGCTGAAGATTATCATGGAGTAACATTCTACACTTACAGACTACAACGCACTGACGGGAGCGAATTTACTTGCCAAGAGAACGATTTCATCATGCTGAAACCGGACGACGTCTATCAAATGTTCATGGCCTATAGATATCTTCCAGTCAGGCAGAGCATAACATACAGCGAAGGTCTCGCAGCTATCAAGAGATTCATGCTTAGACAGATCCGAGTACACTCTTCACATGATCTACAGATGGCTATTGAGTGCAATCTGAAAAAGACAAACCTGACAAAGCCAAGACTGTATGGTCCAGAACTTGAAGACTTCCCAGCCTACCACATCTTCTTCACACCGCCAGCAGTCACCTATCTGAACCACAAGAACGAAAAACGTCTGATGGTAGTTAGTGAAATTGAAAAGTACTGTGACGGAACACTGAAGATAATAAAAGAACAGCTTCTAAAGATGAAGGCAGAGCTAGAAGAAAATCTTCAAGAGGCATCGTCTTATGTTCAAAAGGAACACTCTACAGTAGAGACAATCTTAAAGGCCATTGACGATCGCCTCGAAAAGAGAAATATGCTGAGGCAATATGAACATGCACTTGGTATGAGGAAGCACTACTTCAAGTCGCAGAAGCAATAAGAGAGTGACACTTGATCACAAAGGGGGAGATTATTGAAGATATTTAATTGTGAATCAAGTTTGTCATAGATTAGCTTTATATTTAATCCTTGTATTTAATTAGTGCATGAATTAGATAGCAATCGGGCCAAGTGTTAGGCCCATATAAACAGGCTAAAAGCCTTATACGCCTAACCTAAACCTCGCCTATAAAAAGGGAGCTGAGGGTTTAGGATTAGGTTAACGTCGTACTTATTCTTCGTAGCCTTACGCGCATATTCTTGTGTTGTACGAGTTCACGGTCTATCAAAGAGGGGTTTACGTTGATTCATTCTGTGTTCATATTACGTTTAATCTTCGTTGTTAGATCGTTATTCATTGCTGTTACAGAAACAGGGACTAACAACTACAAGTCAAACAGGTTCCAGAAGGAATATTTATCAATCAAGGGAAGTATACCAGAGACCTGATCAAGAAGTTTGGAGTGGAAGGCAAATCCTCAGTGAATATTCTCATGAATACCTCACAAGGAATTGGTCCAGATGATGAAGGAAAGGATGTCGATGCAACAACCTACAGAGGAATCATAGGATCTCTCCCCTATCTAACTGCAAGCAGACCAGATATTTCTTTCTCAGTTGGAATCTGTGCCAGATACCAATCAAAGACCAAGGGGAGCCATCTAAGCGCTGCTAAAAGAATCATCAGATATATCAAAGGAAATCCAAATGCAGGCCTATGGTATCCCAAGGGAGGTAACTTTGAACTAATTGGTTACTCTGACTCGGATTTGGCAAGATGCAGGTTAGATAGGAAGAGCACCTCTGGTCACTGCCAAATGCTAGGTGGGAGACTTGTTTCCTGGTTTAGAAAGAAGCAGAATTCAATCTCAACAAGTACAGCTGAAGCTGAGTACATTGCAGCTGGGAGTTGTTGTGCTCAGTTACTCTAAATGAATCAACAACTGAAGGATTATGGCATTCAAGCAAAGGAGATCAAGCTGCTCTGTGACAACACCAGTTCCATTGCAATCACTCAAAATCCAGTACTTCACTCCAGGACAAAGCATATTGAGATCAGACATCACTTCATCAGAGATCATGTGGAGAAGAAGCATATCTGTATGGAGCATGTACCTACAGAAGATCAGCTAACAGATATTCTAACCAAGCCGTTACCAGAGGCAAGGTTCAACAAGCTAAGGGAAGAACTGGGAATGATGGATGATCTTCCCAGAGATGCATGAACCAGAATTACTGTGAACCAAAACTGACTTCTGGATCAGAAGACCCTGCATCAGAATACCCCTTATCTAATCACCAGAGTACCCTTCATCAGAGAACCTCCTTCTCTTATACAGGGATCCTTATCTGTAGTCCATCAGAGATCCATGTGGACTTGGTTATTTTTCGAGGAACGGGCAAGACCTTTTAACTTGAACAGGTCTTTTACCAGAATACCCCTGATTATTATTCCGTTAACGGAAACGTTTTTCCGCCCGCATTTCTTTAAATGATACCTCGAAACCGTAAATTATCTCAAACGTCCACTAATCCAAAACCATTTATACCCACCTTCTTCAACCTAAACCGCTACTGCAATTCATCTCTCTAAACGTACAAGCTTCAAAACTTCTTAATCTCCAGAATCTTCAGAAATTTCTCAGACAATGAACTTCATCAACATCAACGACCTCACCAAGGAAGAAGCTAAGGCCATTGTTGCCAATGTGGTAACGGGCATGAAGGTAGATATGTCTGCACTACCTCTACTTGCAGAAAATCAGAAAAGAATGGCTAAAATCATCCAAGGGATGAATGAATCCCAACTTAGCAAGATTGTTGCTCATCCCTATGAAGAGTTCAGCACCAGGGATGTGGCTGAATTCTATCTGAACGCCACCATCACCAAGGGCGGAGTCCACTCCAAGGTACAGGGAAAAAGCATTTCTCTCAATGCAGATGCCCTAAATGAGTTCTTTGGAGTCCATCTGGACTCTCAAGATCCTGAGAATCCCACTCTCATTGATCTAGAGTCAGTGGATGTCTCAATTGAAGCGTTTACCCAGACCTACTGCCGCCCTGAGGCCGCTAATCTGGACAGACTCTACATGAAGAAGTTCCTGCTGAAGAAGGACTTTGAGAAGTTGGTCGCCATTCTGCACAGGAGCTTGTGGTGCAAAACTGGCTCAACTGACGAGATCAACAAGGCCAACTGCAAAGCAATCTTTGCTGTTCATCATGGGATGAACATAAACTGGGGTGAGGTAATCTTCGGTTCTTTGACTGAATTCATCAAGAAGAAGGATCAGAAAACAGGCCTCTTCTCAACAAAGATGGGCCATGGCCTCCTTCTTTCTGCCATCCTCACTGCCCATGGAGTTCAACTCAGGGACCCTTCCTCAGTTGACCACTCCAAGACCTTATTCCTGACTGCATCCCCCAAGCTGAACATAGCCATCTCTGCTGAATTGAAGAGAGCAGAAAGGCTGGAGAAGAAAAGGGAACAACAGACTGTCAAACCTAAACCTACCCCCAGGAAGATCACCAAGAAGCCCTCTGTGACTTCAGAACAGCCTGAGCAGTCCCAGGTTGCAAGGGATGTAAGGAAGAAGAAGAAGAATGATAGAAACATTCTATCAGAAGTGGATGCACCAGAGATGGGCGCATCAGAGTTGGCTCCCCCAAAATCTATCAGAACCTCTCCTGCTAAGAAGCAGAAATTGAAAAGGAGGAGGAAGCAAGTTGTTCAGAGTGAGGACTCTGACAACTCTGGTCTCAGACCCTTGAAGAAAAAGAAGAAGAAGGCAACTACACCTGCACGGAGATCAGAAACTCAGGGGGAACCTGAATCTTTTGCACAACCCTCCTCTGCACCAGACTTGATCTTCACTGCAGATCTATCAGAACCCTAAGCCACCTCTGACGGAGCACCAGAGACTGATTACAACACTATTCTTCAAAGGCAATTTGAAAGGGTTCTGACCTGGAGAAGATGGAGAATGGGACCTCTTCAGAAGATCATACAGTATTTTGACTGCTTTGAGGCAGAAGAAGCTGCTGTTCTACACTGGGTGGGCACAGAAGATGTGTCACAGTGCTTTGACCTTGCCTTTCTCATTTCTGTCCTGCAGAAGAAGAAAGAGAGACATCAAGATAAAACACCTATGACTACTTTATCTCCAGAAAAGCATGTCAAAGCTCTGGAGGAACATGAAATGGATATGTTTGATGAATTGCTGATGGAGAAGAAGAGGAAGGAATCACTCATCAAGTTTCGCCACAGTGCTCATGAAGAAAGGGAACTCTCCACAGCAAATGATGTTCCTCTGACAATGGAAAAGCTGGTCAAGGAATGGAGAGAATCCCTGTTCTCTGAAACTGTTCTTGAGGTAATTCCTACACCCCCTCCTTCCCCTCCCAAATCTCCTTTTACTCAATCACCCCCATCTAAATTTCCTTCACCTAAATCTCCCTCACTTACCAAATCACCTTCAAAACCTTCAACCCCACTCAAACAGAAAACCCCATCACCTCAGAAAACCTCCTCTCCCCCACCATCCCCCATCAGAAATCCAACCCCTCAGGAGACTAAATCAAAGTCTCCATCACCCTGCAAACAACCCTCACCTCCTAGAAACCGGTCACCCTCACCACCACCCTCCCCAGACCTCTGAAATCAATTACTCCTCAGAACCCCTCTAATCAGAACTCCCCCCATCAGAAAACCCCCTCACACCAGAGTTCACCTCCTCAGCAGAAATCCCTGTCAAACACCAGAGCTACAACACCCCCACTCTCTCCTCAGCTCTCTGTAGCTTCAACACCCAAGAGAGAGATTCCCATTCGCATACTGTCCTCAGATGCTGACAATGATGGATTCCTCACATCCGCTCTTGCGGCAGACTTCACATCCAAGAGGAGGAAGACACCTCCTAGGGATCAATCTGCTGAACCCACTGGCAATACTACTCCATTCCCTAAGGGAAGAGGTTTGGAGATGCCTGGGTTTGCTCCAGAAGCGCCCCAGATGGACTTCAACCAGTTTGTCCAATCTGCAGAAGCGTTTGGTGGTCAGATGCTAGACAACATGAACAAGCTCATTGTCATCAATGACAAACACTATGAGCATCTGACTCACACAAACATCAATCTCAATCAGGGCCTACAGCAACTGTCAGAAAAGCATGACACTCTGACAGAGTCCCTGCACACCTTCATGAGCTCATCCAACAAGAAGATTGATACAGTCTCCAGAGAAGTAGAAGGAATCAACTCTATCCTCTACTTTCACTCCCAATCTCTGAATAACCAGAATGAGACACTAAAGCAGATCACTGAAGCTTTGGATGTTCTTCAATGGAATGCTGATCAAGCCTCAGCACGCTTTATGGAAATAGGAGATCTGTGTACAGAACATAAAGCGCAAGCTTTAGATCTTTTTCACAAGGACAAGGAGCGTTACCAGAAGTTGGTACTCCTTGAAGCCAGTACACAGAGCATCCAGTCAACTATGGAAAGACAACAGAGCCTGATTGAAGGACTGGCCTCTGTTACCCAGACTCTGACAGAGGCTCTTGATGAGATCAGAGATGCTCAAGACTCAGAGTTCTCGAAGATTGAGCTCCTCCTTGGCGATCTTGTTGATGCCAAAAAGGGGGAAGACATCAGAGAAGAAGAAGGTCCAAGCTCCAGAGCCTTATCTATCAGAGGACCCTCATCTACTGTTGATCCTGCTCCTTATTTCGAAGCTGCCAAGAAGAAAAAGCAAGTTACTGCAGGCACCAGACCTCCTCCTCCACCTCCCAGAAGTTCTAAGAAGAAGTCCTCCAACTTTACTTTTAATGAGTGGATGAAAAGTGGGATGTATAGGCCTGACAGAGCCCAATTTACTCAGACGAAGAAGCTAATGACCCCACTGCAACAAGAAAATCTGATTATGGACAGTGATGGACTCGTCCAAATTAATCATGGTTGATCAATACATGAAGCTGAAATTTGGTGGCAGATGAGAGTCATATCTTGCAAGAACATATCAGAAGCAATCAGAAATTACTTAGACTGCAAGCTTGCACCTCACTGGGCAGATTATCAGAATCCGAGGGACTTAGCCTCCATCAGAGCAAAGATCAATGCAGAGCTTGAAAGAATTGACAAAGCAGGACCTCAGGTAGATGAAGAAGAATCTTAATTTTATCCATCTCTGTTTATGTTTTTAATCTTCTGATAATAAGATACCATCTCTGCCTCTAGTTTGCATGCCATCTTAAATTATCTGTTCTTTCTTCCTTCTGTGACTTCCTTGTGTTTGCTCTGTTACTTTATGTCCTTTTATTGCTATCTGATTGTACTGTACTCTTACTATTTTCCTATGCTAAGTTGGCCACCAAGATTTTAATGAAAGTTTGTAACTTTATTCTTTTATGGTGAAAGGCACTTCTCTGGAAATAGTTAAAGGGTTTTGGCATCATCAAAAAGGGGGAAATTGTCAGGAATAAATGTAATTAGATTTCGATGATGCTAGGTTGATTAGAATTTGAAAGTACCCATATAGAAATTTTGTATTAGAATTTGTCTTTGTAAGTACTAGAATAGTCGACATGCTAGAAACCCTCTTGGTCTTGCTAATCAGAACTTCTACCAGAGTTGCTCCCAGAGTTGCTCTCCAGAGAAGCTATCAGAGTTGGATACCAGAGTTGGCATCAGAAGCTGCCATCTGAGTTCTGATCAGAAAACCTCATCAGACATGCTCGTACCTAGCAGAACTCAAAGGCACTTACCAATGGTCGTTAAACTAACGGCAAATCCTCTAACGGCTAGGAACCTTTCGACGGGAACATGGTACTTTACACGCATTAAATGCTCAATTAATGTTGTACGTACGAAGATATATTTAAAGCTGATGATTGACCATGCGAGTATCTTCGCGCCCCCAAAATAGCAAGTCGAAGGTCCAACCGGTCAAGTCAACAGTACAAGCATTTAATGAAGCTGTCTTCTACTCTCCAACGGGAAGACTGCTCCCAGTATATAAGATACACTCTGAAGAACTACCAGGATAACTTTTGTTACACAAACTTGCTCAGATCATTTACTCTGAACTAAATACCTCCAAGCTTTCTTGAGATCAAAGACTCACTTACCTCAACAAGAAAAGCTCAAGTTGGAAGATATACTTTCTTATCCTTCATCCAACTAACAAGTAGAAAGGTTCCTCAGTTCTTCAACACTTCGAAAACTTCATCTACACATCCTTTGTGAAGAAGCAACGTTGGAGAAAACTGATCTTGAATCAAACATTTCTTGAAAAAGAAGGGGCGTCTCAAACTAACTGGAGTAAGTGAAGTGGTGATACTTCCAAGAGACTCAGTGAAAAGAGACCAACCATCGGGAAGCAGGACTGCATCCCGGGTGGCAACTAGGCTTGAAGAAGACGTGGAGAGCTTCTTAAGTTCTAGGGACTAAGGCGTTGTAAACTGTCGTTTTTGAAAGCTTAGTGGAACAGTGGACTAGAGGAACAAGTTGTTCCTTGAACCACTATAAAAATCCTCGGTGTCATTTACTTTACTCATTTTATTTCTGCACTTAAGAACTTGACTGTGTAACTCAAACGGTTGGACTCGGTGTTCAGCAGATCTTCCTCAAGAGTTATCAGAAAGGCATTTGCCTTAGTGTTTTCTGAGGCTACCCGGACAGAAACCAATCCGCTGCTAGGTCCAGTTCTGCCATCAGAACTTGACCCTCTCTGTCACCAGAAATTGACCATCTCTGATAAGTCAGTTGTGACTTAGAGAAAAGTTTAAAATTTTGAACAGTCTATTCACCCCCCCCTCTAGACTGTTCCCATTACAAACGGGACCAACACCCTCTTTTATTTTCTTCCTCTTTACTCATTTGAGCGAGGAGTGGGTGTCCTTCTTTAAGGCTTCGGCCAAGGGGGTCGATAGTCCCTCGGCTGGTAAGGAGTCCTACTGGATCGTCCTGGGATCTCAAGGAGGTCTCGTCGCCTATTTATGACGCGAGCTAAGGCTTTTGGTCGGTTACCGACGACTGCCGTTTCTCCTCCTTGAGTTGGGGGATTTTTGTCACCTCGGCCATGATTTCAGACCTGTCGTCCTGCTGCTTTCGCGGATGGACGATGTGGTGAGCTTCCCATTTCAAGACGTGGGCTCTTTGCGGGCCCTTCGTCCTGGGGACACCGTCAGCCTTTCCTAAGCATTTTCGCTTTGAGAGGCCGGAACGATGTGCTCTGTTGACCTTTCCTAGGCATGTTCGCCCTGAGGGGTCAGTGTAGTATGATACGTTTCTGATCTTTTAGAGAAGTGGAAACAACTTTTATTAATAAGTGGCTCGAGGCCAAGGGTGGCGTCCGACCAACAATCTGTGGGAAGGTGAGGGCTTTGCCGGCTGCACCGTCCCCGGATTATTGATAGAATTTCACCAAGTGATGTACATTCCACGTTCGTGGTACATCAGACCCATTTGGGTGTTTTAGTTTGTAGGTGTCGGGTTTGACTACGGCGCTGGTGATGTAGGGGCCCTCGTACTTAAGTGCCAGCTTGCCGCCTTCTGTCGGCTTGCTCGCCTCTCTTCGGCGAAGGACGTAGTCCCCCACCTGGAATTCCCGGGAGCGTACCTTGGCGTCATAGTATGATTTTACTTGACGCCGGTAGTTCTCTGCCCGGATAAAGGCCTGCTCTCGTCTTTCTTCGATCAGGTGGAGGTCGATCTTCATGTTTTCCTCATTGGCCTTAGGCTCATAATGCTCCACTCGTCGGCTAGGTATGGTAACCTCTGTCGGGGCCTTTGCTTCAAAGCCATAGCAAAGGGCAAAGGGTGTCTCGTCCGTTTCCCTCCTCGGCGTAGTACGGTAGCACAACAAGATATTGAGGAGCTCATCGGCCCAACTGCCCCCTGTGTCCTGGAGCTTCTTCTTCAGGCTCTCTAGGATGGTTCTGTTGGCGTTCTCGACCTGCCCGTTGCCTTGAGGATAGGCCACGGAGGAGAAACGGTGCTTGATTCCCCACTTCTGGAGGAGCTCTTGAAAGGGCGCGGCCTCGAACTGGGTACCGTTGTCGGATATGATCTCCTGAGGGACGCCGAAGCGGGTGAGGATGTTTTTGTAGACGAATTTCTGACACTTGACACAGATAACGGCAGACAATTCCTGAGCAGGAACTTCGAAAACTATTTGGTCAAATGGGGAATCAAACATTCCAGAGCGTCTGTAGCATACCCTCAGGCGAATGGCCAAGTAGAAAACATGAACCGTACCATTATGGATGGTATGAAGAAAAAACTAGAGCATTGTTCCTCCTCATGGTCGGACCAATTGAAATATATCTTATGGACATACAGGACAACACCCCGAACGGCTACAGGAGAGACTCCGTTTGCCCTTGCCTATGGATTCCAGGCTAAAGTTCCAACAGAAATTCTAGTTCCCACACATCGAACGGTGCATTATGACCTCGAGCGCAATGAGGATAATCTGCGGGCCGAACTGCACTTCATAGAGGAAAGAAGGGATCTAGCTGCAATACGAATGGAGGAATATCATAGAGCAACAAGGAGATACTTCGATAAGCAAGTAAAAATGTGATCGATCGAAGTAGGAGACTTGATCCTGAAGAAGCGGGAAAAGAGCAAACCTCTCGAAGGAGGAAAGATGGCACAAAATTGGGAAGGCCCTTATGAGGTATGCAAAAAATATGCTTCAGGAACGTTTGGTCTACAATCTACCGAAGGCCGACCGGTAGGGACTTGGAATGTAAATCATCTGAGGAAATTTTATCAATAAAAACGTTTGTTGCCACCTCTTGAAAAAAAATATATATGAGAGGGAGACATAACTTCCAGAGAGTCTCACCTCAACTTTTAACATGTATAGTCACTCCGAATGAATAAATGACTTCCGTGTTAACAGTTTGGAGGGAGCCACCATCTCGGCTAACAGAATTTGACCCTGTGATCACGAACGAATAGAGGGATCAAAATGTCTTGGAGGGAATCACCTCAGCTAACAGATTTTGACATTGTGATCACGAACGGTAAAGGGATCAAAACGGCTTGGAGATGGTGTTTAAACAACAAGTATTGTCAAGCCGAGCGACGTTCGGTAACATGGATTGTCGTCCGAGGAGACATTACTTCCATAGAGTCTCATCTCAGCTTTTAACACGAAGAATTATTCTGGATGACCGAATGACGAACGTGTTAACAGTTTGGAGGGAGCCATCATTTCAGCTAACGGAATTTGACCCTGTGATCACAAACGAATAAAGGGATCAAAGCAGCTTGGAGGGAATCACCTCAGCTAATAGACTTTGACCCTGTGATCACGAACGGTAAAGGGATCAAAACGGCTTGGAGATGGTGTCAAAACCATAAGTATGAACGAGCTGAGCGACGTTCGGTAACATGGATTGTCGTCCGGGGGATCGGAACTATGGTTTCAAAATCTCGCCTCAGTCATTAACTTGATTTGGAAGTGAGTCGCCATTTTAGCTAAAGTAAGAAATGACCCGATCCGATTATCTTGCTTA
This sequence comes from Cuscuta europaea, assembly GCA_945859875.1. NCBI lineage: Eukaryota > Viridiplantae > Streptophyta > Magnoliopsida > Solanales > Convolvulaceae > Cuscuta > Cuscuta europaea. The sequence goes on along the minus strand of CAMAPE010000029.1, from coordinate 9,690,004 downwards.
CAGTTTGAAAGTGGTCACCTCAAACCCCTAATATGGATGATACGAATCAAAGGAAACTATTCGGAATGCATCAGAATTATGGGTTTGGAAGGGAGAGAGTCTCACCTCAGCCTTTAACGCCTAGAATCATTCTGGATGACCGAATGACGAACGTGTTAACAGTTTGGAGGGAGTCGTCATTTCAGCTTGCAGATTTTGACTCGATCAAAACGGCTTGGAGATGATGTCAAAACTATGAGTATGGACAAATCGAGCCACGCTCGGTAACCCTAAAATGAGGAAACCAGGGGTTCGGGTTTGGAAGATATTAAGAGGCAATGAATTGACACAATTGTGGAGAGAATCAAATTTTTATTCTTCGGCACTACTGACCGGAAGATACAAAGAAATCAAGAATAAAGTTAGAAAGACAAAAAAGCTATTCTAATGGATGATTGCCGTTCGGGGAAGATTGAGGTTGAGAGCTGCCGGCTTGTGCTGTATCATCAGAGATTGCTTTCTGCCTCATCTTCATGACCCGATCGTAAGTATTCCTGAACATGTCATCAAACCCCAACTCATCAGGATCGAATGGTTTGGGGAAATGCTCCAAGATCAGATCAAGGTTCCTGTCTAGAAGCAGAACTTGACTTTGTTTCACAGTCTTCTCCGTCAGGACATCCAAGAAAGACTTCCCTTCGGGCGTGCTATCTAAAAGCTCGATCCCTGTCTTAATTGGGTCCTCGCTCTCACGCGGGAACTAGCCAAGGTGAGGTCCCAAGAACTGTCGAGCGGTATTTTCCAGAGCGACATTCAGCCCTTTTCCCCGCTGATATTCTATCAAGGCTTGTTGGGTAATCTTGGAGGTATTGGCAGTATAAGGCTCGGGGGGATTTTCTCCCTCTGATTTATCAAACCGCATCCCAGCGGATTCAGCCACCTTCACCTTGGCTCTGAGATCCTTAATTTCCCGATCACGACGCCGGATCCTCTCTTCCGTCTCAGCCAGCTCGGCCATCACCCTCTCACCCTTTTTAAGGCGATCCTGCATATCAGTGATCAGTTTTCGGGCGGCAGATAGAAGCGTCTCACCATCACCCCGATCATTGGCTATGCGTTTCATCTCCTGCTCGGCGGCCAGGAAAGCCCGGTGATAATATACTCCGGCCTATCAACAATAGCGAACAAAATCAGATAAGATCCATCCAAGGATATATAAGCAAAAGGAAATTTTGGAGGATCTATACCTTGAGAGCCTCCAGGTGACCTGCCTCAACCAGATCTGACCAATGGGTTATATTGGAGAAGCTCGGGGGAACCTTCAGGGATGTGCTGCACCACATGGAAGATGGCATCTGCCCGAACAAATATCGTCCCTCTGCACGAGGTCCCGTGTTAAAAAATTCTATGAACATCCGATCGTCGACCGGTATGTTATTGAGAATTGGATTCTTGGGTTGAGGAGGAATGACAGATTTCTTCAGCTCGTTATCTGGACCGGTCAGATCAAAGGGAATGGGAGTGAGTCACCCACACGGACAAAGAGGAACCTTTCTTCCCAATCTGCTGACGGCATGACGTTATCTGTGAACAGCTGACGGTCAGCTCCGACTACCAACTTCAGATACCTGGTGGTCCAGTAAGGCTGATAGTAGTAGTGGTATAAAAACAGATCAACACTAGGAGCAATGCCCAGCTCGTGACAGCGGATGATGAAACTGTTCAGTATGCGATAGGTGCTGGGTATGAACTGAGCGGGAAGTACGGAGACCCGGCGCAAGAACTCCACGACGAACGGATGCAGAGGGAAGCGAAGCCCAGGAACCAAGGCATCAAGATGCACAAGCACGTTCCCCGGTCGGTGCCTCATTGGATGCTTGATGAATCCGGCATAAAACTCCTGGGGCGGAGGTAAAAGCTGGCAAAGTTGTCGATCGGCATCCTCGGGACGACGTTGTTTTTGTTTGCGAATGCGGGAAAAATGCAAAGGAATACGAGGTGGCTGTTCGGGCATTCCCTTGTTATAGATCTTAACATCATCTCCCGAAAGACATCCGTCATCGAGAGGTTGTTCGACATCTTTTTGTACTGGGGAATTGGTAGAGTTAGGTACTTGGGAAGAAGAGCCCCCGGCCTTGTTACCAGCGGGAGTTTTTCCTCTACGGATAAGTGGCATTTCTTCAGACTCTGAGCTAGAGGAGAAGAACATAAAAGAGCACTTAGTATTTCAAGGAAGCCTGAGAATTCTAGAGAGAGAAAGCTTAGAGAGACGCAAGAAGAAATTAAGGAAGCAACAGAGAAAATGAAAAAGAAGCACCTCTATTTATAAGCGAAGATGCCGCCCAAAACCCTAACCCATGAAGAACACGTGACAAAATGTGGTTGCGCGAAATTATGGCACATTTATGGTAATTTAGCACGTTCCCCGAACGATTAATAGGTAATTCATGAAGAACGGGTTAACAGTTTTGGGGAAGCCATCTTAAAGACACCGAGCGATGAACGTATTAAGGGACATCCCAGACCAAGGTCGACATAAGTCGTATATTTGGAACAAGTATCTTTAGATAGTCCGAACAGGTAGTATTTGAAGAACAACAGATAAAGATCAGCGGGATGGTGAAAGTCAGAATCCGGGCGACAGTCAGAAGATATGGGAAGCAAACAAACCGAACAGGGTTATACTAATAGTTATGTGGGATATATAGAAGACCAGAAACAAAAAAATTCAGAAAACGACTAAGTCCTACAGAACTATCTGAAGCCCAAACGGCGGTAAACACAAAAGAGGGGTCAAGTCCTGATGAATTGTCGGGAGCCCGGACGACAATCCAAATGATTAATAACAAAACAAAGGGCCAAGTCCTGATGAATTCACGGGACCCCGAACGGCAATACAAGGGTGGTAACAAAACTGAGAAAGTAGGAAAACTGCTAAGTCCTATAAAGCGGACCGATTCCCGAATGGTAAAGCAAAAAATCAATAAAGACAACGAAGACGATAAGAAAAGCATTGAGCAAAATAGATGTCATATATATTCATCGGCTCTATCGGCCGGGAAGTACAAAGGTGATTTGCAAAAAAGGAAAAGGGGGGAAGGGATTACAATTACTAAAGTATGAAAGTATAAAGAGAAAAGGGTCAAATAAGGCCTTCTACTATTATGAAATAGTCACATAAGGTCATCTACTCAATAAAGTGTCATATAAGTACATCTACTTGTATAAAGCATTCAAATGAGTCCTAACGGCTTATTTAACCCCTCCTAATCCCGATTTTAGCTTACATGTCAATTTTTTTGACTTGTATTTCGACCAATCTGAGTTAAATATTCAACATATGTCGTATAATGTATTCTAAAAAGATGATCAGAAGTACGTTGAAACCGGGATTAAGAGGTGTTAAATAGGTCATTAGGACTCATTTGATTACTTTTTACAAGTAGATGTACTTATATGACACTTTTTTGAGTACATGGCCTTATGTGACTATTTCATAATAGTAGAAGGCTTTATTTGACCCTTTTCTCAAGTATAAATCTACTGGCCAGAAGCCTCTTTGTTTTCTTCTTCATCACCTTCATCCTCATCCGAATCAGTAGGGGGTTCAGGCTCTCTCCCCGCTTCACGATCAGCGGTCCGTTGTAGGTCCCTTTGATATTTCTCGAATTGGGCCTCAACGATGGGGACCGAGGGAAGATTCCCTTTTGGCTATATAACAATCCAATTAATTTATTTAGTAATAAAAGAATAATAATTAGTTATAGTGATAATTTGTATAAACACTTCTATTTAATTTATTTTATTAGATATTACATGATTTGGTTGGTCGTCGATACGGCGTTTGTCAGACTATAAATTAGCCTTTAGTTCTTTAGTTCCGGGTTTTCGAATTATCAATCCTTCGTGCTTCAGCTCTGCCTTCTCTCTAAACCTTAGATTCCTCAAGTTTTTCGTGTTCAGGTATTTTTCATCCCTTAATTTTCTCCCCTTTCTTCGGTCTATCGGTATGAGTTCTCAATCGCGTTCCTCTGATTCGGAAATGGCTTCCCAAGGGGTTGACCATGATGTTGCCGTTGTGGATGTCATAAATGTCCCTTTTGCTGGTGGTTCAAACGAAGCGACGGTGGAGACTAGGGCGGAGGCGGAGGATTCTTCTGTCGGCTCCTCTACGGATGATGATTCCGACGACACGAACTCCGGTGATGAACTCGTTATGATGGCGGCTGGCCTTCCGAGCGACGTTCCCCGTCACAAGGTGGATTTGAGGCTAATTCGGGAAAGGAGGCAAAAATTGACCTCTCATAATAGGGCCCAAATCCCAGCCCTAATCCCTGATCCAGTTAATTTCCATCTTCGGGCTGGGCTTCATCCGATGCGCCACCTTCCTGGGATGGTGGTGGTCCATCTAGACTTAGTAAAAGCTGGGCTTAGGTTTCCCCTACACCCCTTCTTCGTTTCCTTCCTTAACTTTTACGAGATTGTACCGGCCCAAGTTATGCCGAACTCCTATCGGGTAATAGCGGGCTTCATTTGCCGTTGTAAAGATGTCGACGTGACTCCCACCGTAGAGCTGTTCCATCAATTTTTCAAGGTGGCCCCATACAATAGCGGGCTTCATTTGCCGTTATATAAACGGTTACCTACAGAAAATGGAGCATAAAAATTACTCCGTACATTGTAACAGCAGACAAATTTTTGTAAATGAAAATAAAAAACCAAACATCAGACCCATTTGTTTTCCAGCGCTTTGCTGCCTACACGCCGCATTTTGTAGTATTTGTAGTTTAAGAATAGACTTGAATTGTTTTCAGTTCCAGAATAGATTTAAACAGATCAAACCAGAGCAGACTTAAACTGCTCAGACCAAACCAGATTTCCATAGTTATAAAATACACAGAGATCGGACATTTACCAGATCAGACCAGTTCAAAGCAGACTTAAACAGATCAAACGAGCATAATTACATTCAAGTAAAAACATCTTCAAAAGCTATTACTACGTATTATCCAACTATCCAAGGCCAACATTATACCACAGCCATAGATTCGCGATAATACCTTTCCAACCGCCGGTCAAGCTCTGGTCCGGGCACTACCAAATAATATGACCCCAGAAGTATAGTTGTTCCACACCAAAGAGCCGTCAACCCACCAAACCCCTGCCGTTGTGGCCATGTTCAGGTCTGACCTGAAGTGTTTATTTATTTATTACGAAAATGGAATTAAAATGAAAAGGCTAAAATTTCAAGATGATAAAACAAGAACTATTACTGCACAACCCCTGCACAATGTATGCACATCACAAGGCAGAGCTAGTTTTACAACAATATTTGGGAGCGAAGAAGCTTTCAGTGATCTATTCTGTCTACAAACCGATCTGAGCACCAATAGTGAACCGTTCACCTAGTTAGTTACATAGCCATTTGAGGCAGGGAATCAGCTATATTTGCTATACTATTTTAACGAACTAACTATGGTGAGAGGGGGACAATCCTTCTTATGGCGCATCGAGGTGTTCGCTTCTTTTTCCTTCCCCACACTTCTTTAAAACACCACATGTGCTTCTTCTTACAACCAGGTTGCTGCTGCTGCTTCAAACCTTTTGCACTTTTCATCCCTTGCCCATGATTGCTACTCTTAGCTCTTCTCCTCCCTCCCTCCTTGGCCCGCCCCTCCGGTTTCACCCACTTTGATCCCTTCGCTAAAGTGGATGCAATTCCAGCAAACCAATCAAGGCAGCCAATAGGTCGTTCCACCCGAGATGACATAATCAAAACCAGTGTATCAGCTGCAAGCCTGTCATCATTTGATAAGCCAGTCGATGTGTCCAATCGGGCCTCGGGTGAATCATTTCTAGGTGGACAAGACTCCCGGTTCTCTGGGCTAAGTGGAGCTTTGAAACGTTCTCTCTCTTTATCTTCAGGTGCTTGAACGGAAGGGGAAACATCAGTGCGGGCTACAGCTTGATTCTTGTCAGACATTTCCAAATCAGAAATTGACCTTTCTTTTTGTGGCTTTCTTGGTGTCAAACTACAGGAAGCTTTGGCATAAGTTTTCAAGTGGCTTCCATGTTTCACTGAAAAGGCAAGATAATAAATAAATAAAGATCCGGTTATAAATATAATGTAAAGTCATTAGTAAGCATACGAAGTAATTGCTATGCAACTAGTCTATGCCGTTAACATTATTGTTCAGTGTTACGGTTTATGGGGCACTCTGAACAACATAAAATGCTGAGAATACCCCTCATAAAGTCTTAACATTTAAAGGAAGCCAGGAAGGGACTAATTGTATCTAAAGCATAACACTTGAAAGACTAAATTTACAAAGATATAAGAGTTCACAGTTTACATATATCAGATAATTGGGGAAACAGAAGCGCTTGTTTCCCAAACCATATCATTTGTGATAATTTTGAAAAGCAGCGGAGGCTCATCCAGAGATGATATGTAAAAGCCAAAATGCAGGTGCATGGGATATCATTTAAAAATGTCAAATAGCACACTACCAGCACGAGAGTTGCACGGTAGCAGCCCATTTTCTGCATTTTTCTCAGAAGATGAACTAATGATGCAAGAATCACTACGGCTTTCTCCAACAGTAATATCAGGTGATGGTTTTTTACTTGAGCCGATACAGTCTGCATTTGATTTTTCCTTTTCAGAAGGATCTCCATTCCTATTCATGAGATCCTGTTGACTTGAGGAAGCTGGGAATTCTAGTTCATCATCTAGCTCAGCAGGAGGCTCATTCAAGTCGAAAAAGACATCCATCTTTCTGCAACTTGAAAAAGGAGAGCCTTTTCCATGGTAAGAGGAGGACTCAAGCTTCTCTTCATCTACATGCTGCTGCACCTCTGTAATCACAGTCTTAGGCACTTGAAGTTCCAGGTCCAACACCATTCTCTTCCCACATTTGTTTCTTTGGGGTGATGACATATGTACACATGCTTCAAATTCACAATTTGTTGCATGATTGACATTAGATGGCCGCTTTACGTCCCCAGAAGATGTAATAAACCTTGGAGGTTCTCCAAAAGCTAGCATTGAGGGACCAACCCCCGAGAGATTCCTTGAAAGCCAGTGCATGCTCATAGAGGTTTCTGGCACTGGTTCTGATGCAAAAGATAGTTTTAAACTATGCTCAAAGCGTTCTCTCTTTCTGGCTTCCTCCATCAACTCCTTTTGCCTTTTGTAAACCCGGTGAAGTTCATAGACCTGAGAAGAAGAAATTTCGAAGGAAAGAAAAAGTTGAGGAAGATAAAATATTGATTCAAACTAAATAAATTCATATCGATTCATGTTATTCATATATACTATTTAAATACTATGCAGTTTGAGCACATGCTAAAAACTAAAAATATGAACCACATTATATTATCCTGTGCATTTTCCAAAAAAATAAGATAAGAACTTTCTGTAGCATTTTCCAGGATCAAAACATATAGCCTTAAAGGAGAGAAAAATAATTTGCGAGTAAAAGGGGCAGAAGTAATAGAACTTTGTAAGATGAAAAGCAGAAGAAAATCTCTACATACAAGGGAGCTATGCCCCTAGTGAGCAAGCTGCTAATGCTACTATATATAAAATAATATTGTATAAAATGCCAGCGAAGTTTATAATTGATTTCCTCCAAAGATACAAATGTGGAATCTACAAGAAGGATGGAGTTGCCTGGTGTTTGAATATGGACTCCTGCTGTAACATCGTCTGTCTACAAAATTCCTTTGTAGTAGGAACCAGATCCTGGTTCAAGGGAGCCGGATGCAATGAAGCACTGAAATGGGGTCCACTATTCCGTGAGATATCATTGTTTGCTGCTGCTACCCATGAATACCCACAGACGCCTCCATTAAGATCACTTGGATAGTAACTTCCTGGTGGTGCGTCATTTGCAAACGGCATTTTTTCTCTTGCTTCCTAAATCCCCCCCAAAAAAACACAGAAACTTTTAGTTACTCTTTTTGAACAAATCACTAAACACTTTACAATGGACATATGCACATAAGCGGAAAGAAAGATCAAGTGTGAGGCTTATATGGTATTTATTCACACTTCCTGAAAACCACCTGTGAGAGGATTCAATTCTCTCGTCCAAGATTGTTTATTCCAATTGCGACATTGTATAATAATAATAATAATTGTCCTTCACAGTTCACTATAGTTTATTAACTAATTTCACGGGGGAGTTGCAAACTTACCATATTAATCTAGCATCTAAACCACTGAAGATTCATTCTTATTAATGAATGTGTAAAGAACAATCGAGGTTTTTTTGTCAGCATTATTCCGATAAGAAGTTTAGTAAAAAGGTATGAAAGAACACTCATGTAAAAGGAAACATGATTTTGAGGCCATATGTCAATGCAGACTTAACCTCGAGTGGCATTCCTCACAAGCTTACTCCAAAACACACAGTAGAGAATTTAGACTTCAAAACAAGGACCACACTTGGAGGGCCAAATTCAAGCTGTTATCTACACAAACAAACAAAAACAGGAAATTGAGATAAAATTAGAAATTCTGGACTGATAAATACACCAAAATTACTAGAACTTGAGAAAGAGATCATCTTTTCCAGAAAAATGAAGAAGTAAGGTAAAATAAATAAATAAAACAAAAACACTGGGTGTTCAAAAAGTAAAAACCCGCATATTCTGACGGGAAAAGAAGGAGAAAAAAGTCGGAAAAGCCTCACTTTTCAAGTGTAACAAACACTCAAGAAAAATGAAATGGCTCTCACGGACCTGAGAGAAAAGGGGAAGGAGAGCAAAAAGCAAAAACAAAAAGAGAACGAAAATCCCCCGACATACAAAGCTAGCAGTCATTTAGAGGGAAGAGAATCTATCTCTGCTCAAGAATGCACGCACATATCAAGCTAATCTTTATACATGAACGCATAGTGGCTCAAACACTCAATAAACTCAAGTATATCCTGAGAAAGAAGAAAATGAAGGAATTTGAGAAATTACCGAGGACCCAGACTTGAGCCCCCAGCAGGAACCGGAAAATCCCACTGCAGATCGGAAAGAAGCTCAGCTGCTGAAATATTCACACTCAGAGAGGCACAGAGAGAGTGTGGGTATGGGATTATCGGTGTGGTGGTGCAGTAAAATGGCATAGATTTTTATCAGATTACGAGTCCGTATTATTTAAGGAGAAGGCCGGACGAGGAAAAGAAAGGGGCGTTCTTGGGATCTGAAGGGGGCCACTTTCACTAAAGCATACGTTTTTTTCTCTCTCACTAGACCAGACGTTTTTCTTTTCTCTCCCTGGCTCGCAAATTACAGAGAGAGAGAGAGTGAGGAGGAAGGGAGGGATAGGATTGGTGTATATCTTCGGTTGGAAGTTTCTTCACTGTCTGTCTGTCACACAATGCGTAAGAAACTATGGATTTTGTTGCGGGGATTGACCCGTTTAGTCTTCTGCCCCTGTCGTTATCTTCTTATTACTTACTACTCGATCCTCTCCTGAAATTGTCAAAAACACACGTACTTGGAGTATTTTATACTCCCTAAAATCAAATGGATAACATTTAGGTAGTAGCGTTGATATCCGGTCAAATTTGTTGATGAATTTTTTAACAAAAATGACGTTTGTACACACTTTTATACACACTTTTATACACACGTATGTCCGTGAAAGCTATTTTTTTTGTCTGTGAACATCAATTCACAGACAATGTTTTGCACAAACAAAATATTGTCTGTGAACCGGGTTCACGGACAAAAAAAAGTTTCACAAACATGATGTGTATAAGGTGTGTACAAGGGTGTGTACATCAAGAATGATTGATTTTTTAACTACTCCTTCCATTTAGATTTGTTTGACACAGTTTTACTTGTAGGGAAAAAATTTATTGAGAGGTAAATTTTATTGTTTTGAAATTGTTTGAACAATGTTTGACACTGTTTGAACACTCTTTGACACTGTTTGACAATGTTTGACACTGTTTTGGTAAAGATTTGTTTGCCAAATAAGAAACAAGGAAGTGTGACATTCATTTTGAAGCATCCAAAAAATGAAAGTGTGTCAAACAAATTGAAATGGATGGAGTATATTTTTCATCAAGTCTAGTTTAAATCAATCAAATTTCAGCTAAAATTTCAATTGGGAAAACAGTTAAATAAATTATTTAAGAACATTGCGCTTAATATATATATATATATATATATATTAACTGTTAGGAAATTGATGTAACGTACCTCGAAAGTACGGCAACGGAAGTTTAAAATTTTCCCAAACAGATCTTCCCTGATTATGACAAAATAACGAATATGATAATAATAACAGATCTGAGTTAGAACTTACAGATCTTCCAGCCTGGCGGTGATAATCCTTGACCTTTGGTATCCACATGATTTCTCCTTCCCGAAAGAACAGTTAGATCTCCCTAAGAGAAAGGCTAGGAAATCTCTTCGCAGGGAAATAAACTGGTAATACTGAATCTGAAAACTTGTCTCTGAATTATGAAGGAGGATGGTGTATTTATACTAGTTCTAAACTAGTTTTCCAATCACAATAAAAGTCTTACTCATTAATGAGTTCTAGTCCAACTAGGCTCAATAAATATTGTACTTAATTAAATAAATAAATCAATATAAATGATTGTTAGAGGGGAGGATGGCTCACGTCACTCCTTCCTCTCCTAATATTATTTATATTCTAATTTTCCTTTAATTCTAAATTATAAAGAAAATATCAACTCTATTTAATTAAAATTACATCTTAATTAAGTATAATAAATCTAATTTATCAAACTTAATTAATTCTATCAAATAGAACTTTCCTTCAACATGATGAATTAAATATATTAATCTAATTAATAATTAACTCATCTTATTTTCAGCATTATGAATTAAATATTATTTAATCCAATTAATAATATTTAATTCCTTCTAACAATTCAATCGGAAGGTATAATCACTTGTTGTGTGACCCATAGGGCCTTGTATATTAAGCACTAATCAAATTAAGGTCTTAGTAGAATCCCCAGACGATTTACCAGACAAACTTAACATATAAGGACGTTTGCGAGGACTATTCAAACTCCCTGTAATATAGAGTTCATAGTGATACGGTCCTTTCATTCAGCGAACATTCAACTAAGTCTAGAACATGATATAGTGTCTATCCCAATAACTCAGTTTCTGTCTCTCAATCTTTCTAGATGATCCATAACGATCATATTCGATATCCAAAACGAATATATCTTTGCATTGGCCAATGACTTTATGATCCATCTAGATATGAGAAGTAGAATGTTCTCTCTTAATCTATTATGAGGAATGAATCCTTTCTTGGCTCAACTACTACTCCATGTGCTTCGTGATGCACCCAACACATGCCGTATCTACCCCGATTGGAGTGCAAGCGTTGGTCATGGTCAAAGTACATCACTCCGCACATGTAGTACGTATTGACCTCAAGTCGGAGGACTATTACACTACTCTATACGCCGATAATCCCATAGACACATGAATAGAACTTATCAAATGGTTTCTCGGTGGGTATGCCAATATTCTCTAAAATATCTATGTGACCATCATGAATTACAGGAACTCATAGTCGTGAGATCAACTATACTTTCTAAAAGTATGATGTGTCCACATACCAATCTTATCGTATATCATCAATATCCCATTCTTGATGATCATTGATTGGGGCTATTTTAGGACCTTATGTTATATCATATAAGCTCCCACTTACTTATTGACAACATAAATCCAAGGAACACAATTATGAATAAAACATTGACAATCGAAAACAATCATTCATAAAGTGTAATACCGTGTATATATCAAATATAAAAAACTGAATGTGATCAAGTACACATTTCTCTAAAAAGTGATTGTCGCTAGGACATATATACTAACATAAACATCATAGTGTTTTCAATTACACTTTTGACTGACTTTCCGGTTGAATTTTTAGCTTAAATTTGGTGGGTATAAACTAGACTTGATAAAGAACATGCTCAAAAAAAAAATTATCAAAAAATTCCACCGACAAGGGCACCAAATGACCTCGGTCGGATGGTGGTTCCCGTCAGGCTAGCTAGACATGAACGCTACTCAACATTTAGGTACCTAACATTTATTTATTTATTTTTAAAAGACGACACTCGATTTCTGAGACCGACAACACCGACCGAACAGTTACTTTAAGACAATTAATTGAGAGAATGTAAATTAAACTTTAATTTGAAGCTGAATAACAACGAGTGAGGTCTGACTCGGGTTCTTTCAGAGGCCTTAGCTTGTGCATTTTTTACACAATAATCTCTCATTGTAATTGTCGAGATTTGAAAACGAGATTTACCTCTTATGGCATCCTTATGTACAAGTTGAGCTACACATGTCGGCACCTAACAATTAATTTACGAAAACATGTAGAGAAGTTAGGTGTTAATAGGCCGCCCACTTTCTTTTACTAATTACTCAAAGAGTAAAGGGTATGTTGGGATATTGGGTCAAAAGTCCAATATACCAGGCCCATTAGTCAGCAAGGATCCAAAGAATAATAGACCCAGCAACTAGCCTGAACAGGGATCGGATCTACCAAGGTATTTGGGTCAGATCAAACATGTAGTCAGCATGGACCATCACCTCGTTCGGGGAACGGGTAGCTTACAAGTGGCAAAAGGCATTTAATGCTAGGGTATGGCGTCAGCAAGTGGGAGTATGGGCATCCAAGTGGCTCGAGAATGGCAACAAATCATATTCAGCCACGTCATCATCCCCACCCCCTTTTTATTAGTATAAATAGGGGCTCTAATCTCATAGTAAAGGGTTATCATTTTGAGACTCGAAGCCCAGAATAGATTTCTCATTCTTGTTATTGTATTATCACTACTCCGACGTACCGTTCGGGAAGAATCCTGTGTAATCGGTGAATAGTGATGGAGTATATGGGCCTAGGCCCCAGGACCCACATACTCAGAAGAACAGAAAGCACAAGCCACTATGCGGCGCCCTCGTCAGCCAAAGGACCCTCGTCATCCGAAGAGGGACCGACTCAGAATATGCCCATGAAGCCAGGGAACCAGGGTGTCCTCATCGGCCGTGCCCTCATCGGCCGTGCCCTCGTCGGCCAGAACCTCGTCAGCCATGGAGGACTCGCAGAACTAGATTTTACACTTATTCATTTATATAGCCCATCAGACATCAGTTAATTTGTATTCGGCCCAATAGTGGTCCAGTTGTAAATGGGCCTCCCAAGCCCAAGGCTTGGGAGCCCAGCCCGTATTTTTCCTATAAATACTTCCTCTGGAGGTAGTTATAGGGGTTACAAAATCATTCTATTGAAGCATTACTTGCACTTCTCTCTCTCTCTCTTTCTCTAGCCGATGAGCGCACCCTCCTCATCCTATACCAGGGAGCCCTGGTCGGCCCTCTACCCAGAGCTGCTGGCAACAACCGCTACATCATCGTCGCAGTCGACTACTTCACCAAGTGGGTCGAAGCGGAACCTTTGGCCAGCATCACGGGGGCCAGGTGTCAGAAATTCGTCCACAAGAACATCCTCACCCGTTTTGGTGTCCCCCAAGAGATCATATCCGACAATGGCACCCAGTTCGAAGCGGCGCCCTTCCAAGAGCTCCTTCGAGAATGGGGAATAAAGCATCGTTTCTCCTCCGTTGCCTACCCTCAAGGCAACGGGCAGGTTGAGAACGCCAACAGAACCATAATGGAGGGGCTGAAGAAGAACCTACAGGACGCAGGAGGAAGTTGGGCCGACGAGCTCCCCAACATCCTGTGGTGCTATCGTACTACGCCAAGGAGGGCAACGGGTGAAACACCTTTCGCCCTATGCTACGGCTTTGAAGCAAAGGCACCCACAGAAGTCACTATTCCCAGCCGACGGGTGGAGCAGTATGACCCAGAGGTCAACGAGGAAAACATGAAAATCGACCTCCACCTGGTCGACGAAAGACGTGAACAGGCATTCATCCGAGCAGAGAACTACCGGCGTCAAGTGAAATCATACTATGACGCCAAGGTACGTTCCCGAGAATTCCAAGTGGGGGACTACGTCCTCCGCCGAAGGGAAGCAAGTCAGCTGACGGAAGGAGGCAAGCTAGCCTTAAAGTATGAAGGTCCCTACATTGTTAGTGTCGTGGTGAAACCCGGCACCTACAAGCTTAAACGCCCCAACGGGACCAATGTACCACGAACGTGGAATGTACACCATTTGGTGAAATTTTATCAATAATCCGAAGGAGGTGCAGCCGGCGAAGCCCTCACCCTTTGACGGGTTATTGATTGAACGCCACCCTCAGCCTTAAGTCACTTTTGAATAAAAATCATGTTTCCTTTGATTTATTGGAATTCGAGTAGCACATTAACAGGCGCCCTCATCGGCCACCTTAGAGCGAAAGGCTCAGGCATGGCCGATGTGGTGCTTCGCATCTGCAGCCTTAGAGTGAAAAGCTCAGGTATGCCCCATTGTATTTTGTATCAGCGAAAGGTTGAGGCCCAGCTGAAAGAGCACGTCGTACTGGCCCCTCAGAGCAAATCACTCAGGTAGGGCCGACGATGTCCCCAGGACGATGGGCCCGCAAACGGCCCGCGTCTTGAAATGGGAAGTTCACCGCGGCGTCCACGCGCCTGATCGCAGGACGACATGCCTGAAATCATGGTCGAGGTGACAAAATCCCCAAACTCAGGGGTGGGCAACGGCAGCCGTTGGAAACCAACCAAAAGTCTAGCCCGCGTCATAAATAGGCGACGGGACCCCCATGAGATCATGGATGTTATAAACGAAGTCCAAACCGGCCGGAGGAATATCGACCCCTTCGGCCGAAGCCTGAAAGAAGGACACTCCCCGAAATAGGGAACGAAAAAAATATATATATATAAAAGAGGGAAGCCGAGGACTGCGCGCACTTGCCGGCCTCGAGCAGTAAAAATAAATCCCGACAAATCAGCCACACATTTGGCTAAGTACATATCAGTTGAATACAAAGGTAACACTACCAACAGGTAACGCGGACGAAGCGGCCACCCACTACAAGGAAAGTGTCAAGGACGGAGCATGCGCCCATAAAATCCTAACCAAAGTGGTTGGGTGAAACGAGGGTGGTAACCTTCATCGGCCATAACCACCTGAAGCGCCAACACTTAACATGAAAAACAGGGAATCATAACTTCACACTTAAACACAATCCTGAAGTTGACCACCGGAAAGGAGGCCCAGGACGAAGCGGGCAGTAAAACACCCGCGGGAAAGTTAAACACACGAGTAGGCAACCCCTACCGGCCACAACATTCTTGCTGGCCGTTACATGCGCTAAAACCTAGGCAGTTGTTTAAACTGAAAATTTGTCTAAGTGATTCCCAAACACTTAGAGAAAATTTCTAAGGAAAAAAGTTCCCTGAGTGAATTCCAACACTTGGAGAATCCTAAAGAAAGCAAATGCGAAGGAAGAGGCAAAACACCAGGGTACCTTCATCGGACATACAACCAAACTTGGCCGACGACAATACTAAGCAGAGAAAACTACATGGCCTAGCACTTGGGCAATCTCCTCAACGAAGGGACAACCTCAAGACGAAGCGGGCATTCAGACATTTGTAGGTGCCCGTCTCGGCCCTCGCCAACGAAGGGACATTACCTATGTTCTGGTTTGGCACTTAGACAAATTTCAAAGTTGAAATAACCAAGGCAAGAAACATGAACATTTAAAGCCGATGGGGACGACCAATCCATGCAATCCAAAGGTTAAGTCCCATAGGGGAGCACTTCAGCCATCGCACCCAGACGGCAAAAGTCAGGTACCCGTATCGGCCATGAATACAGAAATCAGATATGACTCCTTGTCTAGACTACCGAAAAGGGAACCGGGCCGACGGGATCACCACGTATGGTACTTGGTTCAACACTTAGGAAAATTTCCAAAGTTTTGGGCAAAAGCGAAAGGGGGCGTAGTACTAGGACGACGCCAACATCCACTCATTCGAGGCCTTGGCACTTAGAAAATTTTCTAAGTCCCAATTCCAACACTTAGTAAAGATTCTGAAAAGGCTTGAAAACAGGAGTAAAGAAAGAAAGACGAGAAAAGACATGATAAGGCCGCAAAAACAAACTTCATTAATAAAAGTTGTTACATTAGGAGGGCTCAACGGCCATTACAAAAGGGGCGCCACAATGGCCTAGCTAAAATATATAAAAAAAAGATTATGCAGCCAATCAACTCTCGGGAACGACCTCATCGGCCACCCGCTCCGCTGGGACCTCCTCCGTCCTGGTACCCCCCGCTGACCTCGGTTGCCGAAGAGACGGCAGTATCGACCTCATCGTCGGAATATACAGGCGAACCAATAGAAGAGCTAAGCACCGGATCCTGCCTCTCGTAAGGGGGGAGTTTCGCTTCGGCCTCAGGATCCTTCATCAGTCGGGGAAGCTCCAGGTTCTTCTTGGCCCACTTCTTGGTGAACTTCAGCTTCTTGAACGCCCGGTGCAGCCTTCGGTATAATAGCCGCTGCATCCTCTGCTGGCCCATATCATAATAGACGGCCATCTTCCGAGCAAAGTATGCTTGGCCAGCAGGGCAGTTCTGGCCCCAATCTTCAAGCCGGTCCACCACGACTTCGTAGCACCAGGGCCGGTGGTCATCGGCCTTCCAGCCATCGGCCAGGAACCTCTCGATGGCGCCATCAACGGACTTCTCAGCGGCCCTCTCAGACTCAGCCTGAGCCCTGGCGGCGTCTTCGGCCCGAAGCAGGGCCTCATCACAGCTTCGAAGGGCTTCGTCCCTAGCCCTCAAAGCGTCATCCCGGTCAGCCGCTACTTGCCGGTAGGCCACATCGGCCTCATCAACGCCCTTCTGGAGGGCCTTCACCTCCTCCGTAAACCGGTCTAGGCAGGCCATGGCCTCCTCGGCTGAGGCAGCTTTCTTCTCAGCCTCCCATAGGCGAGCAATCTCCTGCTCTTGCCGTTTGTGGCTCTCCATCAGCATGAGAGCGCCCTGTAACAAAACAAAAAAGGAAATGAGAAAATGAGGACGATGCAAAACCCATGGCATAAAAAAAACGTAAAGTACGAAGAACTTACTTGGACGATGAGGTCCATGCCGCCATCATAAATCCTGACGGCACCCAGCTTCTTCAAGTAAGCCCGATCCTTGACCGGGACAGCTTGGGCCACGACTTCATGGTCGTCAACGGCGTCATTGAAGACGCCACCCTTCACGGGATACTCGATCTCGAGTTTATAAGTCCCACCGGCTAGCTCCTTGCCAGCCCTTTGCTTCCAGGGCTCCTGGCCGGCAGGCGGAGGCCGCGAAAGAATCACCGAGGAAGGAACCGAAACCGCGTCCACAACGGCAACGACGCTAGAACCCCTGACATCGTCTTCCGGCATGGCCACACCCCCGGCACCAGCATCGGCCGAAGGGGAAGCCCTCCTCGACTTCTTGGCTTGCATACCGGCCTCAGTAAGCTTTTTGTGGCCGTCATTAGCAGGCCGCTTCTTCTTCGGCTGGGTTGGTGGCTTCTTCGCCGCATCAGCATTTGATGTAACGTCGCTCGCAGCGGCCACCTTCGCGGCCTCCTTTGCGGCCATTTCTTCTTTTGCCTTAGCTTTTGCTAAGGCCATGACGGATCTGCGATCCATAGCAAAGTCTGCACAAGGAAAACAAACAGTTAGCAAAACACAAAAGAAAACATAGACGAAGACGTCAGGGAAGGTATTACCATCGACATCAGCAGGAATGCCCATATCCGGGACGTCGGCTTCCTCAAAGGTGGTGGTCATCTTCGGCCATAGCTCAAGATCACCTTCCTTGTCACCATAAACATGGTACCTCATGAAGCCGAGGGTGGTCATTTTATACTCCATGATGTAATGTTTCACGCTCCTCGGCCCACCCTTCAGAAACGCCGCCACCTGGGCATCCAGAATACTGCTCTTCGGCACGTCATGTAGGGTGAACTTACCGTCATGACCAACCGAAGGGAACTCCGTGCTGTCCTCACCCAAGGACACGAAGAAGAACTTGCTCTTCCATCCGTGAATAGACGAAGGGAGATCAGTGAAACTCCTCTTCTTCGGCAGCTGCTGGAGATTGGCGTAGCCAGCACAGTTCTTGTGGCTCCCTCGGCCAATCTGGTACAGGTTCATAAATAGTGTCGTCGTCGGCCTAAAATCAAGCTCATCGCAGCGGAGAAGAAAGCCGACGATGAGCGAATAGCTGTTGGGAGTCAGCAAGGCCGGAGGGAGCCCCACCATATCCAGATATTCCGTGATGAAGGGGTGAAGGGGAAACCTAAGTCCCTTTGCGAAGCTCATGGGGTATACTCCAAAATACCCCGGAGGTGGATTCAACACGTGATCCGTCGGCTTGGGCGCCCTAACCCGCCCATATGGCCCCACGTACATCTGGGCCACCAGGTAGTCGGCCGCACTACTCTCTGGCTTAATCAGATAAAGATTGCTGAGATCCAGGTAAGAGAAACCTGGACCCCTCTTCGGCCGCCGCCTTCTTATCGGAGCAGCTCCCTTCACAGCAGAAACCGGCTTCAGGCAGGGGATCGTAGACGATGTAGATGCTCCGTCCACAGCACGTGAAGCCCCTATTTCTTCACCATCAGATGAGGAGGCAGCCTCTTCGTCCTCACCCTCACCCTTCCCGGACTTGAAGGAGCTCAACTCCTCTATCTCCTCACAACACTCCTCTACCACCCGGTAATCAAGGGACCTAGCAGAGGGCTCATCGTCGTACGGGTAGTACTCATCGTCCAAGGACTTCATTATAACAGTTAACTAGAGCCTAGATGTTTCTACTTTGGATCTAAACGTCTATCTCCACTAACAAGGGATCAATGGCCTAGGAAGCGAAATAGGCAAATTACAGAGGGAAGTTTCGATGCACTAACCTTTGAAGCTTGATGAATACGAAGAACACTGGCAATAACTTTATCTCTCTAGAAAATTCAGCAGCACTTCGTTATCTCAGGAATGCAATGAGGAAACCTCTTCGGAGGGGGGGGTATTTATAGGCCTCCCCCCAACGGTCACTACACGTGGCAATTTCCCATTGGCCACATGAGCGGCCACCACCCTCAAAGCCCATTAGGCTGGACACCGGTTCAGAAGTCGGGTCAAGCCCACTTCCACAACACCATCTCACCACTAACGAGCCAACCACTCAACGGCCACACTAATAAAGCGTGCCCGTATCGGCCTCAACACAGAAATGCTTCAAATGGATAGATCACATTTCAAGGAAAGTCGACATCGGCTTGAACAGAATACCAATCGCATGGCTTTCTTAACGGCCACACCAGTAAAACCATCAAGAAAACCCCACGCCATCGACCCTGTATAAAACCCTGATGATAATTTCTTGAAAGCGACCTGCGTCCAATGGTTCTCCCACAGGGTTACCTTGACCATGAAATCGCCGAGGAATTAGATTCAGGTGTATACAAGAGTCCGCTTCGGCCCGGGTACCTCCTTTACTCCTTCACCCCTCACCTACTCTTCAGCCTGAAGCAGTGGAGGACTGGGGGACTACACCGGCCTTTGCAAACCAGGAAAAAATCAAAGAAATCCAAAAATATACTAAGTCCACAACTACAACATCAGACATGCATCACAACGTCCATAACATCATGGTGCACCATCGGCCGCAGCAAAGCTAGCAAACAAAGAATTCCCTCCCAGATCACTGATCAGTGTCGTCATCGTCCTCAAAAGCGTGAACACCAGACTACGGACAACACCGCTTCGGCCAAAAAACACAGAACACGGACAACGGCCAAGAAGCAAACCGCACCCTCATCGGCTACCTGGGAACAAAAGAATACTCATCATCCTCGAACAGGAGACAACCACAAGGGCCTCCTCGGCCCCAAAGAGCCCAGAGCAGCCACCAACTATCACGAGTGGGCATGACCATTCATCGGCCGTTCGTGACAAATGGCGCTCATCCTTCCCACCAAGCAAGGACGCTCATCGTCCAATCAAATGACAGCCCCAATGGCCTCCTCGGCCAACAACACAAACTTTAAACTAACGGTCAGAAGTAGTGAACAACACCCTTAACGGACACTCAAGATGAGGGAGGCTCATCGTCTTCAAGCAAGAACGCAACCGCAGTGGCCTCCTCGGCCCAAAAACGAAATCCAGCCACCGAAGATCGTGAGAAGGAAAGAATGTCTTCATCGGCCCCCATGACTGGAACGCTCATCATCCACGTCAAGGGGAAGGTAACGGCCAAACTCAGAACAGTGCCACCAAACGCCACGACAGGGAACGGCCAACGTGGTCCCGCATCGGCCAAGAGCATCAAGCACAGAAATCTACTCTCCTTCACTTCGTCTACATCTCAGCTTAGAGAGTGGGGGACTCCTGATGGAGTATATGGGTCTAGGCCCCAGGACCCACATACTCAGAAGAACAGAAAGCACAAGCCACTACGCGGCGCCCTCGTCGGCCAAAGGACCCTCGTCGGCCGAAGAGGGACCGACTCAGAATATGCTCCTGAAGCCAGGGAACCAGGGTGTCCTCATCGGCCGTGCCCTCATCGGTCGTGCCCTCGTCGGCCAGACCCTCGTCGGCCACGGAGGACTCGCAGAACTAGATTTTACACTTATTCATTTATATAGCCCATCAGACATCAGTTACTTTGTATTCGCCCCAATAGCGGTCCAGTTGTAAATGGGCCTCCCAAGCCCAAGGCTTGGGAGCCCAGCCCGTATTTTTCCTATAAATACTTCCTCTGGAGGTAGTTATAGGGGTTACAAAATCATTCTATTGAAGCATTACTTGCACTTCTCTCTCTAGCTCTCACTTCTCTCTAGATGTATACTCTATCAAATAGCTTAATACAAGTGGGCTTTTGAGCAGATTATTATTCAGTTTTTATATTTTCTTAGACTATCAACTTATTTTCTATATCCTTAATATCCAAAACGTGTGTTGGGCTTTCGGATCTGCAGGACTTAAACTCAACATTGGCGCCATTTGTGGGAAACAAAACAAAAAGTTTTTCAAATCAACCTATTATCAAAGATGGTGAGAATCACCTCCCATCATACCAATGAGGATTCGGACCGACACGGAAGGAGCAGGACTCCGGGGAGCCGGACCCCCCTAGGGCAATCCAGCCGCGGGTCTTACCCACACTTTGATGGGGACTTCTTCATCCCCGAAGCACTGAGGAGGAACCCACACGCCGTGCAGGATCTAGCTCAGGTCATGCATCATATGGCGGATGAGCAAGACGGGGGCGATCCAGCTACACTGGGGAAACCGGGTACATGACCCCATCCCCACTTCGATCGATGTAATCATTCGATGAGGAGACCACCGACACAGAAGCAACCACGGCTTCGAACCATTCACGAGCCCATCGGGGAGATCACCGAAGGACTCACACGTCTAGGGGCAGGCAGCACACTCCCAGTGACTACACCCCGACCGGGTCTTGAGCCAGAGGAGTTACGCTAATCGAGCGCCATTTCCATTATGGAGAACGTGACAACACCAGATGCAGACAGGGGCGTCCGAATCGGAGAACACCCCCACCGGAAGGAACTCGAGAGTATGTCAATCTGGGAACTCCACCACCACCTCCCCTAACGGCCCAGGAGGAAGAGATGGCCGAAATGAGGAGGCAGGTGAATGAAACGAGGGATCAGATGAACAGGGCACCTCTACAACCTACCCCGAGGCGGGTCGGGATCACTTCCCCCTTTACCCGGGAAATGATGAATGCTGAAATCCAAAGGGATGCCAAACCGCCGACCGGTCAGATATATGACGGGGCGGGAGATCCCCAGTTGCATTTGAGAAGTTACCAAGGAGGGCTCATGCTGTTGGGAGAAACAGAGGCGACCATTTGC
The DNA here is from genome assembly GCA_945859875.1 of Cuscuta europaea. Classification (NCBI taxonomy): domain Eukaryota; kingdom Viridiplantae; phylum Streptophyta; class Magnoliopsida; order Solanales; family Convolvulaceae; genus Cuscuta; species Cuscuta europaea. The sequence goes on along the minus strand of CAMAPE010000029.1, from coordinate 9,668,173 downwards.
CGACTATTATTCAGCACGCTCAGGGGATCCGTCCAGGAGTGGTTCGGAACCCTGCAGCCCGGATCGATCGACAACTTTGCCGAATTATCTTCTTTATTCTTGGCACAAATTTGCTTCCAGTGCCACCCCTAAGCGGCATTTCAGCTAGCTGACCAGTGTTAAAAAGAGGCCAAGGGAGAGCCTCAATCAGTTTCTAAAAAGATGGAGCGGCGAAATCCTAAAGGTTGGGAACATGACGGATGATACGGCAATCACCCTATTCACTAACGCCCTCCAACCGGGTGAACTGTACAAAGATTTGAAAAAGAATCCGGGTGCGGTGTATGTCGAAGTGCTGGACAGGACCCTAAAGCATGCAGCTCTGGAGGAAGAAATCATGATCAAGGATAAGGTGGCTACACCATCTGCCCCAACAAGACTGGCCGATCGGTTGGGTCCTATTCCAGTGGCTGCTCCTCCTAAGCCAAGACACTTCACCCCGCTCATCCTTTCCATTGCGACGATTTTGCAGCATGAGAAGGGCAATATTCCCCTTCCAACTAACACCAAATCTTTCATGGGATCAGATGAGAATGCCTTCTGCAAGTACCACAAACGGAAGGGTCATCCCACACATTTCTGCCGAGCATTACAGATAGCTATCGAAGAACTGATCCAACGGGGTCACCTGGACAAGTATGTGAACAGGGATCCAAGTGTTGTAGGCCTCCCGAAGCAATTAAGAAAACACAATAGCTGGAGACGGGATGATCAGCGTGATGCTTAGCCCAGGAATGATGTCTACATTGCCCCCAGAGACGAAGCAGAGGGTTCGGGGAACCCGGAAAAAAGCCAAGGATGGAGGTGAAGGTGATATTCGGGGGCGGGGAAACAGGGGATTCAACTGCTGAATGAAAAAAGTTCGAACGAGGCCTCTACGTGGGATCCTTGTCCACCCCCACCCCCACCCCCAAGAAAGGAAGAGTGGAGTAGATCACGTTCGGACCTGCAGACTGGCCCAATTCACCAAGTCCGCACAGGGACAAATTGGTCATAAGCATGTGTATTGACAATGCGCTGATCTGCCGAGTGTTGGTAGACATTGGAGCAGTGTGAACATATTGTACTTACAATCATTCAAGAAAATGTGGCTGCAGAGGAATCAGCTGACCCACCTGAAGATGCCACTTGCGAGCTTTACTGGAAACTGCATTGAGGCAGAGGAAACTATCCAGTTGTTGGTCGAAATTGGGGATGAAACCCATAAGGCATCAGTCCGAATGACGTTCGTGGTGGTGGACATCAAATGTGCCCACAATGCCATTTTGGGCCGACCAGGATTGGAAGATCTGGAGGCGATAGCTTTTGTCCGACATTCGGGGATAAAATTCCCGATGGATACTGGGGTTGGTGTAGCTCGGACAGATCCGGCAACAGCCCGAACGTGCTATCGGGAAGCTTTGAAAAAGATGAATACCCGAGGTATGCGGGTGAACAGCATTGAGGTCGAGACTCGCTGAACCGAGTTTGAATCACACCCTGAACCAGCTACTCTATTGGAGCAGATCGATATTGATTCTCCCCTCGATCGAAAAGTGGCGATCGGGGTGGATCTAGAAGCTGAAATTCGGGAGAGTTTAGTTGCTGTTCCGAAGAAGTTTCAGATGTTATTTGCATGAGGACCAGAAGACATGTCGGGCATTGACCCGGAAATAATATGCCATAAACTGGCCGTTCGGCCTAACACCAAGCCGGTTCAACAGAAAAAAAGATATCAGGCAGCCGAACGGCATGATTTTACCAAACAGGAGGTTGCCAGCTTGTTACGAATTAGACACATCCGACCGGTAATCCATGTCGAATGGTTGTCGAATGTGGTGATGGCGCCAAAGGGATCCACTTGGAGGATGTGTGTGGATTATTCTGATCTAAATAAATCCTGCCCGATGGATCCTTATCCCGTACCTCGGATTGATCTTTTGGTAGATGAGACAGCTAGGTGTGAGCTCTTAAGTTTCATGGATGCTTTTCGAGGTTATCATCAAGTTTTCATGCACCCGAACGATGCGGAGAAAACGGCATTCGTCACCTCGGATGGCGTATTTTGCTATATTATGATGTCATTCGGATTGAAGAATGTCATGGCTACTTTCCAAAGGATGATCGGGATACTCTTCAAAGAAGTATTGGGGGTGACAATGGAGGCTTATGTAGATGACATTCTGATCAAAAGCCGAAAGAAGGAGGATCGTGCCCCGGACATGGAAAAGGTGTTCGAGATAATGCAAAAGGCGAATATGAGGTTGAACCCCAAGAAATGTGCCTTTGCAGTTAAAGGAGATAAGTTCTTGGGATACATGATGAGTGAGAGGGGTATTGAACCTAACCCAGAGAAGGTGAAGGCGATCATGGATATGGAAGCCCCGAGGAACCTCAAAGAGGTTCAAATATTGACCGGTCGGTTGGCTGCCTTGAGTAGATTTTTGTCGAAACTTGCTGACCGAGCAATCCCATTTTATCAGATTATGAAGAAGGCGAACCCCTTCGAATGGATTACAGAATGCCAAGCAGCCTTCGAGGAGTTCAAGACATATCTGTCCTTGCCCCTGGTCTTGACAAAAGCTGATCCAGGGGAACACTTGTACATGTACCTCGTTGTAGCCAATCTGGTAGTGAGCTCAGTGTTACTGAAGGAGGAAAATGGCATCCAGCGGCCCATTTACTTCGTGAGCAAAGTCCTGAACGGGCCGGAAACTAGGTACACCCTGATGGAGAAAACAGTGTTGGCCCTGATAGCAGCCATCAAAAGACTTGCGCCCTATTTTCAGGCTCATCCAGTGACCGTGTATACCACTCAGCCGTTCACTACCATTTTGAGAAATCCCATGGCCAGCGAACGCATTACAAAATGGAGTCTCATGATCGGGCATTGTGAAGTGGATTTCAAGCCTCGACCTACTATCAAGGGCCAGGCCTTAGCGGATTTCATAGCAGAATGTACCGCTCGGCCTTCAGAAACTGGGTTAGTGAACAGTGGGCTGAATAATTGGTGGGAGATGTACGTAGATGGTGCATCAAGTGCAAAGGGTTGTGGTGGTGGACTCGTGATCACATCACCCAAAGGGTTTAAAGCATACTACTCCATTCATTTTGATTTTAAAGTAACCAACAATGAGGCCGAATATGAGGCCCTTATTGCTGGTTTAAAATATGCAAAGGCCCTGGGCGCCGATAGGCTCAAGGTCCGATTAGATGACAAACTAGTGGTCAACCAAGTGAATGGCACAACCGAGGAAAAAGAATGGCACTCCATTCATTTTGATTTTAAAGTAACCAACAATGAGGCCGAATATGAGGCCCTTATTGCTGGTTTAAAATATGCAAAGGCCCTGGGTGCCGATCGGCTCAAGGTCCGATCAGATAGCCAACTAGTGGTCAACCAAGTGAATGGCACAGCCGAGGCAAAAGAAGAGAGGATGAAGGCATACAAAGAACTCGTCGAGGAGCAGATCAGTAAATTCGAACAGGTGGTACTCGACCAGGTTTCCAGAATAGAAAATGCTGAGGCAGATATCTTATCTAAGTTGGAAAATGCAGCCTTTGATGATCGAGCACAGATGATCCCAGCTCACATCCAACGGTTTGACAATTGGGAAACCTTGACGACACCAGCAACCATGATCCTCCAGGTGGAAGCTATTTCTTATGCCGTTCCCAGTTGGGTCACGGATATGACTACTTATCTGGAGGACGGAACTATCCCGAAAGACAAAAATTCAACGTATAATATCAAGTTTATTCAGAGGAGGGCTTCCATGTTCGAGTTAGTGGACGGGCAGCTGTACAAAAAGACGTTCGGAGGACCTTATCTAAAGTGCCTTCCGCCTTGTCTAGTAGCTGCAGTAATGGAAGAAATTCATGAGGGTATATGTTCAAGCCATCAGGGGCCGAGGACACTGGCAAGAAAAATCATCTTGCAGGGATATTACTGGCCGACCATCCAACAAGACTGTTTTACCCATACCAGGAAGTGCAAGGTTTGTTAGCTATATGAACCAGTTCCCGGACGGCCTACCACTGTCTACACCCCAATGACCATTGCTCTTCCATTTGCTAGGTGGGGGATTGACTTGCTATGGCCCCTATCTGCTGCCCCCGGAGGACGAAAATATATCATCGTTGGGATTGACTATTTCACCAAATGGGTGGAGGCCGAACCACTGGCTAGCATCACAGATTTCCAGTGCCAGAAGTTCGTCTGGCAGAACATTATTTGCCGGTTTGGCCTCCCCGAGCAGATCGTCACAGACAACAGAAGGCAGTTTGTGAGCAGGAATTTCGAGGATTACTTTGTCAAATGGGGGATCAAACATTCTAGAGCATCTGTGGCATACCCCAGGCAAATGGCCAAGTGGAAAATATGAACTGAACCATCATGGATGGTATGAAGAAAAAGCTAGAAGAATGTTCCTCGTCATGGCCAGACCAACTGAATTACATCCTATGGACGTATAGGACTACACACCGAATGGCCACAGGAGAAACACCGTTTGCCCTCGCTTTCGGTTTCCAGGCTAAGGTTCCAACAGAAGTCCTAGTTCCCACACACCGAACGGTGCATTAAAATGCATATAGGAATGAGGATAATCTACGGGCCGAAATGCACTTCATCGAGGAAAGAAGGGATCTAGCGGCAAGACGGATGGAGGAATATCATAGGGCTACAAGGAAATATTTTGACAAACAGGTCAAAATCCAATCAATCCAAGTGGGAGATTTGGTCCTGAGGAAACGAGAGAAGAGCAAGCCTCTCGAAGGTGGGAAAATGACCCAAAACTGGGAAGGCCCTTATCAGGTCTTCAAGAAATATGCTTGAGGAACGTTCGGTCTACAATCTACCGAGGGCTGATAAGTTCGTATTACAACACGCATTTGATGCGTGTTGGAGTTGGATTTTGATGGTTTTCCTAGCTTTAAGGTGTTGCAAGTCTCAATTTTAGCTCAAGATGTGATTATCAGGCATTGGGTCGAGTTTCGTTGCATTTGGATTAGAATTGAAGAATTTAGAGACCGGCATCGGCGCTTAAAGAGGCAATCGGGAAGAGTTTGGAAGCATTCGAGGAAGATTTGAGAGATTTGGAGGTCACCGGGAGATTCAAGATGAAATTCTGATGAAGAAAGAGCATTTGGATCGACCTTATTTGCATCCGGGAGCATTTGGAGCAAGAAACAGCATGAAACGATCAAGGATAGGCCAGGCACGACCGTGTCTGGACCTAGGCACGATCGTGCCTGAAAAAGAATGTCACGAGGGGCTACTTCCAGCCAGACACGATCGTGTCTGGGCCAGACACGATCGTGCCTCCATCCGAAATGCGCGCATGTTCCGCAGGCACGGTCCCAGGCACGATTGTACCTGGCGTCATGCCTGGCCCCGATTAGTCCTAAATCAGCCCAAATTGGTTTGTTTCCTTTAAGGGGGGATGAAACTTAGAGAGAGCTTAAGAACGAATTTAGAGAGATTTTCAGCCTGGTTTCTTCAACTCTTTAAGATTCTTTGTAAGTTTTTACTTTTTGATTAATGACAATTATTTCTATTTTTCCCAATTCTATTGATTCTTCAATTATGAGTCGAGAGTAGTTTTAATTAGGGATTTGGGGTTGATGAAGGGGTTTATCATGATGTATGACTAGTTTCTTGATGGTTTAATTGCATGAATGTCATTTAATTTGTGTTTGAACAATTTAACTAATATCTTTTGTAACCTAGAATGGCCACTAGAATTACAATTGCACATAGAATAAATTAAGAGAGATCTAATTTGTTCTAGGACACATTCACGCACACTTAATCGTTCGCTAAGAGATTAGTAGCGATTAAGGGGCCGTAAGCTCGTTCGTTTTGGAAATAATTTAGGATCCTGTCGCATGAGAGATCAGCCTGGTCCTCTAAATTATTGTACTCTACGCCGCGAGAGCGGTAAGAACTTAGTATGTATTAGCTAGGCTCAATTAAATTAAATTCATGTAATTAGGCCTGATCTGCCAGAAATCTGATTACCCCGGAATCAATCCCTGTTCCCTTCATCGTTAATCAAGAAGAACCCAAATCTTTATTTTTATTCGCTTATTCGCATTAGTTTAATTTTCTCAATCAACCAAATCTCGCACGACTGCATTTATTTTATTTAGTTTTAATCGCTGAATTTAGTGCTACAAGTACCTCCCCTCTAAACGAGGCCCCATAATGGAGAACTTCACAAGCATTCGATCGTCGACTGGCAAGTTGGTAAGGACTTGATCCCCTGACTTGGCAGTTGGGATGATAGGCCTCTTGGGCTCAGTCTCTGGACCGGTTAAATCAACTATATGATCAATCGGGACAAAATGGGTGCCATCATCTCCCCGACGCCTCTTCCAGGCTTGTTCGGCATCATTCCGGTTTCAACAATCAATTTCTCCTTGCCTTTCCCAGTGGAGGCCGTCAGAGTAGGATCAGGTGTGGGACGCCAAATGGCAGCAGGAGGAATCACACCTGCAAAGAAAGGAAACAAAGCTAAGAAACAGAATTGAACGAAGATTGATCAGGCTAAAACAGGCGAACTTACCAATTCCAGCAGCCAACCTCTTGGAAGGAGTAACAAAGGAACGAAGGTTCCGAGAACCCCCCAGCCGCAGTGATTCAGATTGGGAACGAAGAGTCGAGTCCAAAGTAGGTTCAATATCCCGAACTGGATAAGCATTCCACCGATCGGGATATGGAAGTGACTCGCCCACACGGACAAAAAGAAATCGTCACTCCGAGTTAGCTGGCGCAGTAGGGTTCTCCGTGAACAACTGACGGTCAGCCCGACCCACCAACTTCAAATACCCAGTGGTGCAGTAAGGGTGATAGCAGTAATGATACAAGAACAGATTAACATTAGGAGCAATCCTCAGTTCATGACACCAAATGATGAAACCATTCAGGATGCGATAGGTGTTGGGCACAAGCTGAACGGGAAGCACAGAGATGCGGCGCAAGAAGTCCACAATAAATCAATAAAGGGGGAAGCGAAGCCCAGCTGCTAGGGCATCAAGGTGCACTAGTACGTGCCCCGGATGGTGCCTCATTGGGTGTTTAATGAAGCCAACACAAAATTCCCTAGGAGGTGGCAAGAAATGGTGAATTTGCCGGTCGGCATCCTCAGGAAGGCGTTGGCGTTGCTTTTGAATACGGTGGAAGTGCAAAGGGATGCGAGGAGGCCGTTCGGGCATCCCCTTCTGATAGGTGGCAAGATCATCACCCGAAGAACACCCATCATCTGGGAGAGGTTGTTCGGGCTGGTGCGATGCGGGAGGATTGATGGAACCAGTTACTTGGGATGACGAATCCCCGGCCTTATCAACGGAATTCTGCCCTCTGGAACGATGAATGAGCGGCATTTCATCAGAATCTGAACCGGAGGAAAGTAACATAAGAGGGCACCGATACTTCAATGGAGCCTAAGGATTCTAGAGAGACAAAGCCTAAAGAGAAATAAGAAAGGATTGAAGAAATAACAGAGAAATGAGAAGGAAGCACCTCTCTTCTTATAGAAGAGACTGCCGCCCAAAACCCGGACTCCATAAAGGACACGTGGCAGGATATGGTTGCAAGCAATCATGACACATTTATGATTACTCTAGCATGTACCCCGAACGGTATACGTATCAATGGTGGCGATGAACATCCCGAACGGGAAATCCAAGGTATTGATTTGGGGCGATGAACATCCCCAACGAATTATAGGGTGGAATCCAAGCTATTGATTTGGACGCATCTCCATTTTAACTTTAGGCAGAAGATGACCCGAACAGGAAATCATATCTATAGTTTGAAAGAGGAGATACGTCCAAACCCTTAGTATCTGCATTAGAAACAAGAGAAACGGCTAAGTCCTATAAAACTAGCTCAATCCCGAATGGCAACACAAAAAACAAAATAAGAAGGTAGTGAGCAAAAAGATAAGTGTATTCATCGGCTCTACCGGCCGGGAGGTAAAGTGATCTTAAAATCAAAATAAAAAGATTCCAGAATAAAAGATAATCTACAGGTCCTAAACTTCATCTTCATCCTCTTCTTCATCAGAGGGAGGATCCGGCTCTAAACCTGCCTCACGATCGGCCATCCGCTTCATATCCCGTTCGTATTTTTCGAACTGGGCCTGAACGATTGGACCTAGGGGAAGATCAGAGGCATCAATCGGTCTCCCCAGGCTTTGCTGCAGTTGGTCCAAAAAGGGCTGCAGAATGTGCTGGCAGCCCTTGACATAGAGGTCCGATGCCAGGGAATCGTTCCAACTTTCCCCCCGGGGATCCTTGTCCAACAGATCAAATCCTGCCATACGCCGTTCGCCCCCCCGTGGGAACTTGTCAATATGAGCCCCAAAAATTATTGGGAGTTGTGCTGGGCATACTCCTCCTTGATGACAGAAAATTCATCATAAGATTTGAACGCTTCCCGGACAGCGGACAGGTCCACGTTCACCTCAGCAGGACCGTCTGGGATGCAGGGGGCATTTCTTCAAATTTAATCTGAACAACCTCAGCAGTCAAGACTTTGGCTTGAGAAGCAGCCAACTGGACCCGAAGCTCGCCCAGCTCCTCCTCTAGCTTCTGTTTCTCCTCTGCAAAAACCTTTCGTTCGGTCTCAACAGCAGTAGTGGCAGCAGCAGCAGCAGCCTACTTTGCAGAGGTTTGGGCAATGATCAGATCCTGTTCCTTGGCCAAACGGGCTTCCCTCAGCTGCAAGCTATATAAACCCATCTATAATGCCCCGTTCGGGGATAAAATATGAGATAAGGGTTGCCTGATAAGATGTGAAACAAAGTACAGGGAAAACAAAGTACCTTCAAGGCCGTTAAGCCCACACATTCCTCTGCCCAATCGATCGACAGTTTGGGGAGCGGGAAGTTATTAAAATACGCAGAGGTGGACTAGACTTGGCTCGCGGAAGAACCAGCTTTTTCCAGAATCTCGTGAACAGGATCCTCCAGAGTGATCCGTTCGATCTGTCCTGCAAGATTGGCGGGATTGGCCTGATTGGCCCCCAGGGTTGTATCCTGGGCGGCCTGGAATTGGTCCGAGAAAAATTTGCATTTGCTCATACCTGAATGGGTTGTCAATCATCATATCATCAGGCTCCTGATGACGGGAACCTATTGAATAGGGTCAGGCTCCTGAACGGGCTGAGGAGGCCCAGTGTCTTGTGAAGCGCTGGATGATGGCTTGGGCTGAGGATTCTTCCTGGATTTTTTCCTTTTACCCACTCCACCGGCAACAAGCACACGACTGTCATCCATAGGGACATCTCGATTGGGAACTGAAAAAAGAACAAGATAAGAGTTAGTACCGAGCGATCATACCACATGGAAAACTAGACTAGGACGTTTCTCGCACGAGAAGGACCGCCCGGCCCATGGCACTTGGTTTTCAGTCAAGCAAACCCAAGAGTGCGGGCAGTACCTATCCCGGATTTGATAAGCCGATCAGAAGTCAGGTATCCTATAATGTCGCAAGTTTTGTCCTTTTCCACCGTGAAAACATTCTTGCAGATTTGCTCAGTAAGAAACGGATCGGGAGATTTACGGGGGAAAGCATTCCACCTATTAGGAATCAAGCCGTCCGGGAGAGAAACAAAGAAGAACCGATCTTTCCACCCCTTGATTGAAGTAAGGTTGCCCTTAAATAAAATATGACCCGTTCGGGCAATTGCAGCCAAGTAGCCATGTGTCTGCTGGGGGGCCACCTTAAAAAATGATGGAACAGTTCTAGAGTGGGTGTAATATTGGCATCCACACAACGGCAAATGAAACCGCCCATCAGCCGATAGGAGTTCGGCATGATTTGGGCTGGTACTACTTCATTGAATTTGAAGAAGGACACGAAAAATGGGTGCAGGGGAAACCTAAGCCCAGCTTTTACTGAATCTAAATGGACCACCACCATCCCATGGAGGTGGCGCATTGGGTGAAGCCCAACCCGAAGACAGAAATCCACCGGGTCCGGAATTAGGGCTGGAATTCGGGCCCTATTGTGAGAAGTCAATTTTTGCCTCCTCTCCCTGATTAATCTCAGGTCAGCCATATAACGAGGGACATCGCCTGGGGGGGCCAGCCGCCATTGAAGCAAGTTCATCACCGGATATCATGCCATCAGAGTCCTCGCCGGAAGCATAGTCACATGAAGGATCTTCATCAACCACCCCCGCGGTCGCATCATTGGTAACATCAGCAAAGGGAACTGTTGTAGCTTCTTGTGTAGCGGCGTCATGGAGATCCCCTTGAGTGGCGGAATCCGAATTCGATCCAGAAGAAGGTGATCGAGAAGGCATGTTGACCGAACACGAAGTAAAAAAAAAGTAAGGAGGAGCAAAGTATACCTGAACGGACGGAGCTTGAAGAGTTCTAGAGAGAAGGCACAGCAGTAGCACGATGGATCTGAAAATTCGAAACCCAGAACCGAAGAACCAAAGGCCTACTTATAGCCTGAAAAACGCCGATTCATTGACCAACCAGAAGGAAACACGTCACCTGGAACGTTTGGGAAAACATGTGTCGCACAAAGAAATAAAGTCCAGTAATCATGACGATTATGGGAAAAATCAAACGACAGCCACAAGTAAGCCAAAAATCAGGACATCGGAAACCGGTATGATCCCATACACGATTGCCGAACCGCATACAACCAAATCATTCTACTTCCTTATGCCTTCACTATCGTTTGGGACATCAGAAGTGGGGGACTCGTGTTAGGATTCTGGGCCAAAAGCCCAATATACCAGGCCCATTAGTCAGCAAGGATCCAAAGAATAATAGTCCCAGCAACTAGCCCGAACGGGGATCACATCTACCAGGGTACTTGGGCCAGATCAAACATGTAGTCAGAATGGACCATCACCCCGTTCGGGGAACGGGTAGCCTACAAGTGGCAAAGGGCATTTACGGCTAGGGTATGGCGTCCAACAAGTGGGAGTATGGGCATCCAAGTGGCTCGAGAACGGCACAAATCATATACAGACACGTCATCACCCCCACCCCCTTTTTATTAGTATAAATAGGGGCTCTTATCTCATAGTAAAGAGTTAGCATTTTGAGACTCAGGGCCTAGAATAGATTTGTCATTCTTGTTATTGTATTATCACTACTCCGACGTACCGTTCGGGAAGTTTCCCGTATAATCAGTGAATAGCTTAATACAAGTGGGCTTTTGAGCAGATTATTATTCACTTTTTATATTTTCTTAGGCCATCAACTTATTTTCTATATCCTTAATATCCAAAGCGTGTGTTGGGCTTTCGGATCTGCGGACTTAAACTCAACAGGGTATTTGGAATTGATTCCACTTATGCTTCTTTTTTAAAAGTATAAGTAGAATTTGAATCAGTTTTTAAAAACTGGTCTTCCCCAACTTCTAAAAAACCGTTTCTAAGAGCATTTTGGAGCGCCTAGAAGTATTTAGGCACTTCCACCTAAACACTTCAATATTTGTTTTAAGAAATACCTAAGAGTATATTTTAAGAAGTAAATCCAAGCACACCTAAGAGTATATTTTAAATTCCCAAAATAACTCTTCCTGTCTCATCTTTAACATGCTTTAATAGGAATTTTTATTTATAATAATAAAACATAAAAAATTAAAAAGTAAAAAGACAAAACACATAAAAAAATGTCAGCCTCTGCAGTCACTTTTGTCACATTCTAGCACCATCACCTTCAATCACCAAAAAACAATCAAACATGTAAACATAATGTCATCTTGATGATAGTTTGAAAGCAAAACATGACATTTTCAAATAATAATAATCTCATTTTCACAATATTTTCATAGAAGTGTGACATTTTTATGCAAGATAACATTTTTTCTTATAGTGAAAGGTGGTGGTGCTGGGAGACGGAGGAGGCCTCCATAATCTTTTATATTTTATGATTTTATTTATTAAATTTAAATTTAGAGATTTTTTTTTATTTTTTTTTATTTTTTTGTACGCTTTTGATACGTAAAATATATTTTAATATTTTATGTTTAATTATAATTAAAAATATATTTTTTCTTATTTTTTAGGGTAGAATAAGAAGAGAGGGTATAAGTTACTCCCTTTCTGAGAATATAAAAGCTATAAACCCATTTTTGCATCTTGAGAGTAATTTACTCCTATTTGGGATGAGTTCGATTTTATTCACCCCCAAAAGGGTGAACATAACCCTTTCCTTCCATTGCATATAATAACTTAAATCTACTTTTAGACAGACTAATTTTTCACCCTCTTTTGAGGTGTGAACAAAATTATTCTCATTTGAAATTGATGGAGTATATGGGTCTAGGCCCCAGGACCCACATACTCAGAAAAACAGAAAATACAAGCCACTAAGTGGTCCCCTCGTCGGCCAAGGGACCCCCATCGGCCGAAGAGGGACCAACTCAGAATATGATCATGAAGCCAGGGAACTAGGATGCCCTCATCGCCCGTGCCCTCATCGGCCGTGCCCTCGTCGGCCACGGAAGCCTCACAGAACTAGATTTTACACTTATTCATTTGTATACTCCATCATTTACTTTGTATTCGGCCCAATAGCGGTCTAGTTGTAAATGGGCCTCCCAAGCCCAAGGCTTGGGAGCCCAGCCCAAGGCTTGGGAGCCCAACCCGTATTTTTCCTATAAATACTTCCTCTGGAGGTAGTTATAGGGGTTGGAAAATCATTTAGTGAAGCATTTACTTGCACTTCTCTCTCTAGCTCACACCTCTATCTAGAACAATCAAGTTAGCATCCTTCGTCGCTACCAAGCACAACTAACCACTGATCATGGGAAGAACTAGGTCAAACCGCAACCTCGTCAGCAAGGCCATCCCTGAGGATCAGGAGAACAGGGAGCGTGAGGAAGACGCCACGGCCGACCGGGTCGGAGGAGGGGACGTCTTCCAGGAGGCCATCAACCTCACGGCGGACCTGCGCAACCAGCTCAACGGCGGTGCCCCTGATGCCCGCATCGGCCTGGATAAGAAGGCAGACAATGCCCCGGCCCAACCATTGGTCACGGCTTCTCCGTCTGTTGACCCACAGGTTCAGGCCGCACTGTCGGTCATCATCGCCAGCTTGGCTCAGAACCCCACCGTCCTCAGCGCACTCATGCCAAGGACTGGGGGGAACATCACTCCACCTCGTCATCCCCAACCGTTGGCCATCAATATAGGCAACGATGAGGGGGTGATAGCCCAGGACACGGCGTCGTCCCACTCCCACCCTGCTTCCCCTCTTCGGCCCGGCCGACCCCAACGCGTGGAAAAGCCTCTACCTTCAATAGGCTGGGTGACACGCGTCGTCGTCCGGTTTCAGAGAGGATGGCGGGACGGATTGGTGAGCGCCGGACTGGCTCGCCAAGGGAAAGCCTGGGCTCTGTGTCCCGGATAGCGGACCAGCCCCACCTGAACAAAGGCAAGGGAAAGCTGCACGAGGACGACGTGCGCCACCAGATCAACGCGGCCCACGAGGTGCGCATGTAGAACCAACAGGGTGCCACTACGGCCGCCAGGGACCCTCGGGACGAGGTTATCGCCCAGCTGGAAAGGAGACTAGCTCAGATGGAGGCCAGACAGTCGGCGAACATTCCCACGGCCGGGGCCTCCAATGACCCCGGCCTCAATGCACTCATGAACAAGGTCAGCGCCCTTGAGAGGGAACTGGCTGAGGGACGAGTTGACCCTGTCATCCAGGTCAGGACCAGGACTCCCTTCACTAGCAGGGTGCTCTCGGCTCCCATCCCAGAGAAGTACAGGGGAAATGCCATCAAGACCTACGACGGCCGCTCCGATCCCCAGGAGCACTTTAGCCGCTACCAGAACAACATGCTGATGGTGAACGTGTCGGATGAATACCTCTGCCGTTGGTTCCTCTCCACTCTTGAGGGACCGGCGTACGAGTGGTTCAACGCGCTCCCCGAAGGAAGTATAGACTCATGGCAGGACCTTGCCCAACGCTTCCTCACTCACTTTTCTGGGAGGAAGCGGGCGAAGAAGTATTTCACCCCATCTCCTCTCCGTCAAGCAGCAACATGACGAATCCCTCCGGTCATTCATTGATCGGTGGACGAGGGAGACCGAAGAGGTCGAGGGGGACGATGAACGCACCCTCCTCGTCCTCTACCAGGGAGCCCTCCGCAGCTCCCCGTATGCCAGGAGCCTCATCACCGACCCCCCGAGGTCATATGCAAAGGCGCTTCAGCGCGGGAGTTTGTACGCCGATGCCGACGAGCTCCACAACCACAAGAAGGACGGAGGCCACCCCTCCAAGAAGACAAATCCTTTTCCGGCCCCGGGAACATCCCCGTCTGGCCAGGGTGCCCAGGGCCGTCACGGCTCTGGTGGACAAAGCAAGAAAGACCGCCATTGGCGGCCGAGGTTGGAGCGGCCGGGGGTCCCCTCACACACCCGGTTAGCACCATCCTCGACTATGCCGAGAAGCACGACCTCATTGAACAAGCTTCCCGGCCGACGGAGGAAATCCATGCCATCCAGCAAGGCGGTACCTACTGTTGGTTCCACAAGAACGCCTCACACAACACCGACGACTGCATCACGCTGAAGAAAGCCATCGAGCGCCTGATTCGTCAGGGGGAACTCTCCCAATTTGTTAAAGGTGGCCCGCGCAAAAATACTTGGGTAAACACCGGCAGATCTGGGGGCGAACTCTCTACGAAGAAGCCGGAGATCGGTAGGCTCAGCGACGACGAAGATTTTGAGGAGCCTCCATCGAAGAAGAACCACGTTCACCTCATCGTGGGTGGAAACACCGGGGGGGGGACTCCGTCACCCAGAGGAAGAAATGGGCCCAATCCCTTTACGTTGGGGAGGTGTCCCACGTCCCCCCTCAGCCGAAGAAGCAACGAACGGAGGCGATCACCTTCACCGACAAGGATCTGCCTCCAGGCACGGAGTCACACAGGGACGCCCTCGTCATTCGGTGTGAGATCGGTGATTCCATCATCCACCGCACTTACATCGATACGGGGAGTTCCGTCAATATGATGTACCTGGACACCTTCAGGCAGCTGAAGCTGGACAAAGCTCTGCTGAAGCAGATCAAGACACCGTTGTCCGGTTTCACCAGGGACTCTATCGACGCCGAAGGCACGATAGTCCTCCCCGTGGAGGTCAGCAACGGCTCCCACCGCGCCAAAATTAACATGGAGTTCATGGTGGTCAACCTTCAGTGCGCCCACAACCTGATTTGGGGGCGGCCAGCACTGGAGGACCTGGAGGCCATTATTTCCATGAAGCACTTATGCTTGAAGTTCCCCACCAGTTGCGGCAATGGCTACGCCAGAGGAAACCAGAGGATAGCCAGGGCATGCTACCTCAAGCTAACAAAGCCGGCCGAAAGAGAAGGACAAAGAATAGACACCATCACGGCGAACGTTGCCAAGGATGAGGAGAGGCCCCATGTCGAACCAGCTGAAGAGGTCGAGGAGATCCCCCTGGATACCTCTCGGCCGGAGCGGGTCCTCAAAGTTGGGAAGCAACTCCCGCAGGACCAACGAGACGCCATCCTCCTCGTCCTACGGTCATACGCCATCATCTTCGCGTGGGGCCTGGACGACATGCCAGGCATCAGCCGGAGGGTGATCACCCACCGGCTGACCGTCGCGAGACAGCTTTTGCCCTGTGCTATGGCTTTGAAGCAAAGGCACCCATGGAAGTCGCCATTCCCAACCGACGGGTGGAGCAGTATGACCCTGAGGTCAACGAGGAGAACATGAAGATCGACCTCCACCTGGTCGAAGAGAGACGGGAACAAACATTCATCCGGGCGGAAAACTACCGGCGTCAAGTAAAATCATACTATGACGCCAAGGTACGTTCCCGGGAGTTCCAAGTGGGGGACTACGTCCTCCGCCGAAGGGAAGCGAGTCAGCCGATGGAGGGGGGCAAGCTAGCCTCGAAATATGAAGGTCCCTACATCGTCAGTGCCGTGGTAAAACCCGGCACCTACAAGCTTAAACGCCCAAACGGGACCAATGTACCACAAACGTGGAATGTACACCATCTGGTGAAGTTTTATCAATAATCTAAAGGAGGTGCCGCCGGCGAAGCCCTCACCCCTTGACGGGTTATTGATTGAACACCACCCTCGGCCTTGAGCCACTTATGAATAAAATTCACGTTCCTCTTGATTTTTTGGGAATTCAAAGTAAAAAATATTAACGGGTGCCCTCATCGTCCACCTTAGAGCGAAAGGCTCAGGTATGGCCGATACGGCACCTTGCATCTGCAGCCTTAGAGCGAAAGGCTCAGATATGCTCCATTGTATTTTGTATCAGCAAAGGGCTCAAGCATGGCTGAGAGAGCACGTCGTATCGGGCCCTTAGAGCGAGACGCTCAGGCAGGGCCGACGACGTCCCCAGGACGAGGGGCCTGCAAACGACCCACGTCTTGAAATGGGAAGTTCACCGCGTCATCCACGCGCCTGCTCGCAGGACGACAGGCCTGAAATCATGGCCGAGGTGACAAAATCCCCCAAACTCAGGGTCAGGCAACGGCAGCCGTTGGAAACCAACCAAAAGTCTAGCCCGTGTCATAAATAGGCGACGGGACCCCCGTGAGATCATGGACGTTATAAACGAAGTCCAAACCGGTCGGAGGACTATCGACCCCTTCGACCGAAGCCTGAAAGAAGGACACTCCCCGAAATAGGGAACGGAATCAAAAAAAAGAAGAGAAAGAGGGAAGCCGAGGACCGCGCATACTTGCCGGCCTCGAGCGATAAAAATAAATCCTCACGAATAAAGCCACATTTGGCTAAGTACATATCAGTTGAATACAAAGGTAGCACTACCAACAGGTAACACGGACGAAGCGGTCACCCGCTACGAGGAAGGTGTCAAGGACGGAGCATGCACCTATAAAATCCTAACCAAATGGTTGGGTGAAACGAGGGTGGGCACCCTCATCGGCCATGACCGACCGAAGGTCCAACACTTAGCACAATCTGGGAGCTGAACAAACCGGCGCCAACCCTTACCGGCCACACCATTCTAGCTGGCCGTTAAAGGCGCTAAAACCTAGGCGGCTGCTTAAGTTGAACACTTAGAAAAATTTCAAAGGCAAAAGGGAAAAGACATCCCCAAGACGAAGCAAACAACAGAGAGGAAAGTTGCCTAAGTGAATTTCAAACACTTAGAAATTTTTTGAAGAAAGTTGCCTAAGTGAATTTCAAACACTTAGAAATTTTTTGAAGAAAGTTGCCTAAGTGAATTTCAAACACTTAGAAAATTTTTGAAGAAAGCAAATGCGAAAGAAAAGGCAAGCACCCGGGTGTGCAACACACAGGTACCTTCATCGGCCACACCGTCCAAATTGGCCGACAACGGCACCAAGCAGTGAAAACTACATATCCCAACACTTAGAGAAATCTCCAAAGTATCGAATAACGAGGGGACAGCCTCAAGACGAAACGAGCACTCAAACACTTGCAGGTGCCCACCTCGGTCCCAACAGTGTGCGGTAGTTATTTATGTTCTGGTTTGACAACAACAACAAACAACAACATCCAAGCCTTAGTCCCAAAAGATATTATGTTCTGGTTTGACACTTAGACAAATTTCAAAATTGAAATAACGAAGGCAATAAGCATAAACATTTAAAGCCGAAGGGGACAAAAGCAATATTTAATCAGTCAAAAGGCTCTTACATAGGAGGACGCTTCGGCCATTACATTCAGACGGGAAAAACGAAAAGCTATTACTAATTACAAGGTAAAATAAGTTACAACCGATCAAGCCTCCTCAGCGCCCTCACCGGCAGCCTGGCCCGCGACGTTCTGATCGACGATGAACCTGGCATCATCCTCGGCCTCAGCATCTAAGATGGCCTTTACAACGGAAGTGGCGGTATCGGCCAGGACATCATCCTCACCATAGTCTGGTTCGCCGAGGCCAGAGCTTTCTATCGGAGCCTGTCTGTCAGAAAGGGGAAGTTTAACCTGCTCCTCCGGATCCTTCATCAGCTTAGGAAGCTGCAGGTTCCGCCTGGCCCACCCCCGGGTATAGTTCAGCGCTTTGAAGGCACGACTCAGTCGCCGATAGAGGAGCCTTTGCATCTGATGCTAGACCATGTTGTAATACATGGACATCTCGCGTTCAAAATACTCTTGGCCGACATGGGAGTTTTGCCCCCAATCCTCAAGCTTGGCCGCCATGACCTCATAACACCAGGGCAAGCGCTCGCCGGCTTTCCAGCCCTCGGCCAGGAACTTCTCAACAGCAGCATTAGCGGCCTTCGCCGCTGCAACCTCGGCTTCGGCTTTGGCCCTCTCGGCATCATCGGCCCGCCGGCGATCAGCCTCCCGAACATCCCTCTCTTCAGCAAGTTTGGACAGGGCTTCGTTCTTGGCCGCATCGGCCTTGTCGGCACTCTTCTGCAAGGCCGCGAAGTCCTCTCGCAACCTGTCCAAGCAGCTCATGGCCTCATCGGCCGAAGCTGCCTTCTGCTCAAACTCCTTCAAACGGGCAATCTCCCGTTGTTGCCTCTTATTGCTCTCCATGAGCATAAAGGCACCCTAAAACACAAAACACTATCAGGCAACAAGTTCATGAAAACATCAAAGGAAAACGACAAAGTTAAAGAAGAGAGGATTTACCTGGACGACAAGGTCCATCCCCTCGTCGTATATCTTGACATCGCCGAGCTTGTCAAGATAAGTCCGGTCCTTGGCCGGGATGGCCTGACAGAGCACATCATGGCCGTCAACGCCATCGTTGAAGACACCCTCGTCCTTGGGGTATTCAACCTCAATCTTATAGGTGGCCGTAGCCACCTCCTTGCCGGACCGCTTCGGCCGGGATCCCTGGGCGAGGGAGAGTGGTTGAGAAACATCGCCGGAGAGACCGAAGGTAAGATCCACAATGGCAACAGCAGCACCGGATCCCCCTTCGTTCACAATTGGGACGGTCAGAGCGCCGACCTCGTCGGCAACAGAGGAAGGCGAAGCCTTCTTGGACTTCTTGGCGGGTTGCATGCCGGCCTCAGTCAGCTTTTTCTGAGACTCATCCACCGGCCGCTTTTTCTTCGGCTGGGGGGTGGCTTCTTCGGCACATCACCACATGTCGTCGCCTTCGTCGCGGCCTCCTTGGTGGCCAGCTCCGCCTTCGCCTTTGCGGCGGCCTTATTTATCACAGACCGACTATCCATCACAAAATCTGCATACCAAAAGGGAAGACGAGTTAACAAAGAAAAGGGGTCAGACAGGAAATAAGGCCGATGGGTGAAGTATTACCATCAGCTTCGGCGGGTATCCCCAAATCCGGGCCATCGGCCTCCTCGAAGGTAGTGGTCATCTTCGGCCACAACTCTGCATCATCCTCCTCGTCTCCATACACGAAGTACCTAAAGAAGCCGAGGGCGGTCATCTTGTACTCCGTGATGTAGTCCTTCACGCTCCTCGGCCCCCCTTCCAAGAAAGCAACTACTTGGGCATCCAGGATGGCACTCTTCGGCACATCATGGAGGGTGAATCTACCACTATGGCCGACGGAAGGAAACTCAGTGCCCCCCTCACCCAACGACACGAAGACAAACCTGCTCTTCCAACTGTGGATGGACGAAGGGAGATCGGTAAAGCTCCTCTTCTTCGGCAATTGCTGAAGGTTGGCGTTGGCGGCACAGTTCTGGTGACTCCCTCGGCCAACTTGATACAAGTTCATAAACAAGGCCATCGTCGGCTTGAAGCCCAACTCATCGCAACGCAGAAGAAACCCTACAATCAGGGAATAGCTATTCGGAGACAACAGGGCCGGAGGAAGTCCCACCATGTCTAAATACTCAGTAATGAAGGGATGAAGCGGGAACCGCAGCCCCTTGGCGAAGCTCATCGGATACACTCCGAAATATCCCGGCGGCGGATTGAGAACATGATCCGTCGGCCTAGGAGCCCTAACCCTACCAAAGGGCCCTACGTACATCTGAGCAACCAGGTAGTCAACCGCTCCGCACTGCGGCTTGATGATGTAGATAATACTAAGGTCCAACTGGGAGAAACCAGGCCCCGTCTTCGGCCGGCGCTTCCTCTTCGGGGATGTACCCTTGACGGCGGACACCGGTTTTGGGCAAGGAATGGCGGTGGAGGTAGATGCACCATCCACGACGCGGGAGACCTCCGCGTCTTCGCCCTCAGATGACGAGCCGACTTCCTCATCCTCACCTTCATCGTCCACTTGATCCCCTGACTTCAAAGGGCTCAATCCCTCAATCTCCTCGCAGCATTCCTCCACCACCCGGTAGTCAAGAGACTGGGTGGAGGGCTCATCGTCATAGGGATAATACTCCTCGTTCAGGGTTTTCATCTTAACAACTCCTAAGAAACTACGGGGATCTACTTTAGATCCAAGGTGTTTTTGTGACTAACACTAGATCAAAGTCTAAAGGAAGCAAAATATGTAAGAAATCAAAGAAAAGTTAAGGAACTGGTCTTGAAGTTTTGAAGGAGGTGAAGAACACTCGCAAAAGACTTTATCTCTCTAGAATTTTGGGTAGCACTTCGTTTGCTCAGGATGCAAATGGAGGCTTTCTTCAGAATGGGAGGGGTATTTATAGCCCCCCCCCCCCAACGGTAACTACACGTGGCACCACCCTGGTGGCCACACCAACGGCCACCAATGGGATGCCACCACTTCGTCAAGGGGCCAGGCCCCCTCCACAGATCAACAGCCCACCGGCAAAGGAGGCTCTACGGAGCAAGGAATGGGAAAATAGCACCCACAACGGCCAACACAGGTTACGGCTACCCAGGTCACACCCGTATCGGCCTTTCAAGCGGCCATACAGGTTATGTAAAGAAAGGCCTTACAACGGCCACAACACCCCAAGGGAAAGGAAACCAACGGCCATTCGGCCCTCGCACTAAACCCTTGATGATAACCCTTTGAAAGCGACCTGCGTCCAAGGGTTCTCCCACAGGGTTACCTTGGTCAGGAAATCGCCAAAGGGTTGGATCCAAGGGCAGTATGAGGATCCCGCTTCGGCCTAGGTTTTCAAGCTACTCCTTCATCCCTCAGACACTCTTCGGCTTGAAGCAGTGGGGGACTGAGGGACTACACCGGCCTCAAGAATGGCAAGCAAAATGAGAAACAAAAATGCACAAAGTACACAATTGCAACTACAAACGCGGCCACATCGTCCATGTACCACAACGGTTCCAAGGTCCTCATAACTCGATCTCCGGCCAGACACTTCTATCGTCCCCAAAACTTTGGGCAATATGGCGCCTTGTCATCCAAAGGCACATGGTGTCATCAACAACGGCCAAAAGGAGTGCACAGCACCCTCACCGGCCATCCAAAACAATGGACCATCAACCCAAAAGGAAAATTCAACCATCAACGATCAAGAAAGGATAGACACTACCTTCCTCGGCCACTCATGCCAGAACACTCATCGTCCACAAGCAAGCGCACCAAAGGAATAACAGCCTTCCCCATCCATATCAAGGGGCAGGTAACGGCCAAACTCAGAACAGGGCCACCAACGCCATGACAGAGAACGGCCAACGTGGTCCCGCGTCGGCCAAGAGCATCAAGCACAGAAACCTACTCTCCTTCACTTCGTCTACATCTCAGCCAAGAGAGTGGGGGACTCCTGATGGAGTATATGGGTCTAGGCCCCAGGACCCACATACTCAGAAGAACAGAAAGTACAAGCCACTAAGTGGTGCCCTCGTCGGCCAAGGGACCCCCGTCGGCCGAAGAGGGACCAACTCAGAATATGATCCTGAAGCCAGGGAACTAGGGTGCCCTCATCGGCCGTGCCCTCGTCGGCCACGGAAGCCTCACAGAACTAGATTTTACACTTATTCATTTGTATACTCCATCATTTACTTTGTATTCGGCCCAATAGCGGTCCAGTTGTAAATGGGCCTCCCAAGCCCAAGGCTTGGGAGCCCAGCCCAAGGCTTGGGAGCCCAGCCCAAGGCTTGGGAGCCCAGCCCAAGGCTTGGGAGCCCAGCCCGTATTTTTCCTATAAATACTTCCTCTGGAGAGAGTTGTAGGGGTTGGAAAATCATTTATTGAAGCATTTACTTGCACATCTCTCTCTAGCTCTCACCTCTCTCTAGAATATACTCTATCAAAAATATTATTCAATTTGCTATTCTTGTAACTAACAAATGCTTTTGTTCTTAAATTTAATTATCAGTGTTTGCAAAATTAAAATTTTACTTTTTATTCAATTATCCATCGAAATTTAATTACCAATTTACTATATATGTTCACCAAAATCTAAAAGTGTACATATTATTATTTTGTTCTATATTATTTGTCTAACTTACATATTCAAAACATTTGGTATTGGGTGTCTTGTTTTGTTATTTGGAAATGGGCTCATGATACATTTCTACCCCTTAAGATACGACATAACATAAATCGTATAAAATTAATTTGAGGTAACCCCAAATTAATACTACTCACCTAATAACCCTCACCTATTAATTGTCTCTTTATTATGCATTTTTCAGATTATCTGATCCGGTCAACTAACTATCTTCCGCCCCTTACCTACTAGCACTCTCCAATCAATATAGTTCTCCTTTGACTCATACTTTTGTATTCTTTTCCTCACTTTGCCTAAACGCTAGAAAATAATTATCACATTCCATTATATTACGTATATATCCTTTGCATTTTCGGTAGGAAGTTCAAAAATAATTAGATAAAAACTTTTCCTAGCATTATGTAGGATACAAACATAGCCAAATGAGAGAGAGAAATTGTTTACCTACCGACCCAAGAAGAGAGCGCATAAATTACTCTCATTTTAAGAATATAAAAGCTATAAACCCGCTTTTACATTTTGAGATTTATTTACTTCTATTTGGGGCTATTATCTAATTTACTACTCGTGTAATTAACTCTCATTATGTGATTAACTGTAGTTTTTATAAATTTAATCATCAATTATTGTGAAATTAAAATTTTACTTTTGTTCAAGTATATGCGTTCACAAAATTATAAAAATGTGCATATTACTTTCTTGTTCTAAATGTCTTGTCTATTTACATTCTCGGATCATCTGGTATCACATAATTTAACACATATAAAATTAATCTAAGGTCACCTTTAACTAATGCTCACTCACCTAATAACTCTCACCTACCACTGTCTCTTTATTATGCGTTTTTAGATCTTCTACCCCTCACCTACTAGCCAACTCCAATCAATATGACTCTCCTTTGAACGAGTGTCCTTTTGTAAAGAACACTTGTTCAATACACGGTTGATGAATTTTTACAGGTGTAATTAATTATAATCCAATTTGGAATGAAAAACAAACTTGTAATTTGAATGGAATCTTTTAGAAAAACAAAAAAAAGAATCATTTAGAATATACCTTGTACAATAATAAAATTTTGAGAAAATTGATTGTAATAATCCCAACTATTGGCAATCTGCTTATAATAATCCTAACTATCGATTATCTCAGAATAATCCCAACTTTAGTGACCTTCCGCCAATAATGGTCCAACATGACATGCTATAAATAAATTCATATAGTTTCTAAAGTGGATGAGAAGAGATATAACAAGTAATCCCTATAAATACTTCAACTTTTAATATTTACGCTTTATTTCTATTTAAAATTCACTTGTTATAACAAGTAATCCCTATTCACTTGTTTGGATTATTTTGAGATAATCGATAGTTGAGATTATTATAAACGGACCGCCAATGGTTGAGATTATTACAATCAATTTTTCCTAAAATTTTATATAAAACGAAATATATTTAATATGATTCACCAATGCTTACAGAGTTGTACACAATTTTTATGGCCCCACAAAATAGTAATCAATGCTTGGAAATTAACATTTTCTGTTCCGCACTAACCGTGTTAAAATTAAAATCATTCCTTCAAGTAAATGCTTTGCTAGTAATTTACCCGCGCAACAGTGCAACACACACATGATTTTGGCAAGGATTTTTTTCTTTTTCAAAGGGTTATTTATATTAATTGAAGGTCAATTGTATATAATGACTATACATTTATACGAAACACATTTTCTTAAAAGAATTGCCAAAGTTAACAAGCAAAATAGAGGGGTGCAAACATGTGAAAGTGCGTTATGTCATTCTTAAAATATAGTTGAATACAAATTTATGCGAACATGTTCAAATATATATCATTCTACTATTTCAAATATATTAGTTGAGTCTATATATGAAAAGAAGTAGTGGTATCCTTGAGGCACATTAGGTATCGCTTGTCTTGTTTTCTTATTAGAATATGAGCTCATGACACATTTCTACGTCTTGAGATATAACCTATCTTAACTTGTATAAAATTAATCTAAGGTTTACCTTATATTAATGGTCACCCACCTAATAATCACTATGGATGTTTTTACTTGGACTATAATTCGTCCCAAACCAGGCCAGACCAGATCAGACCAGACCAGACCAGACCAGACTAGTTCAGACAAGACCAGACTTGGATAGTTATAAAAATACAAAGAAACCAGACCAGACCAGACCAGACCAGATCAAACCAGACCAGACCAGATCAGCAAATTACAGTCCCAGTAAAAACATCCTATGTACCATTGTCTCTCTATTATGCGATTTTCTATTTATCCGATCTGGTCAACTAACTATCTTCCGCCCCTTACCTCGCCCCTTATCTCCTTTGACTCCTACTTTCATATCCCCTTCCTCACTTCTATTTGGTCATATACGCCTAAACGCTAAAAAATTATCACATTCCATTATACTACGTATATCCTTTGCATTTTTTGTAGGAAGTTCAAAAATAATTGGATAAGAACTTTTCCTAGCATTATGCAGGATACAAGCATAGTCAAATGAGAGATTTAAATTGTTTACCTACTGACTCAAGTAAAAAATATGGAGATTAAAAGGATAGAAGGAATATCATTTTGTAAGACGAAAAAAATCTATATTTGATAATGTTGTAAGTAGAATAAGAGTAATAGAGTATGCCACATAAGTTTTATATTTCAAAAATAACTCGCTATATCCTATCCTATCCTCAACATGCTTTAATATGAGTTTTTATTTACAATAATTAACATAAAAAAATAAAATATATAAAAATAAAACACATAAAAGAATATGTTGACCCCTGCAGTTGCCTCTATCAACTTCCAGGGCCACCACATCCAATCGCCGAAAAAATGCCGACCTACAAAAAAATGTATCATCATATTTTTAAAGCAAAAACTTAACATTTTCAATGAATAATAATCTCATTTCATGATATTTTCAGAGAAATGTGACATTTTTACGCAAGATATCATTTTCCGTGACAGTGAGAGGTGATGGTGTTGGGAGACAGCGTAGGCCCCTATAATCATTTAAATTTTATGATTTTATTTATTATTTTCTCATGTTATAGATTATTTATTAAATTTTTAGTTTTAATTTATTTTTTATTTGTTTATTTTTTATTTTTTTCCTTTTATTTTCATTTTTGTTCGTTTTTGTTATATGTAAAATACATTTTAATAATTTATGTTTTCATTATAAAATATGTATAATTTTCTTGCTGGTTTAGGTAGCATAAGAAGAGAGGGTATAAATTTCTCCAATTTTAAGAATATAAAAGCAATAGACCCGTTGATGGATAGTGTACCCGGGGGGTATATATCCGAGGGGTTATTGCTGAGAATAACTTAGAGAGAAGTCAGAGCATAAGTAAGTAAGAGAGAGAGTGTATTCAGTATGAATGTCGTGGTTTACAACGGGGGAATGGGGTGCTATTTATAGTAGCAATAAATGCCAGACAGGGACACGTGTCAAGCGCCCATTGGCCGAGAGGTCACCTCAACTGGTTGGCGCTGGCAGCCGCATGTGGCCGCATTTAATGCGGCTGTTGGACGGGACGTTGTACAGGGTACGGTGATCTGTACGCATGTGGCGCGGATATTATGTCGGGAGAGGTGCCCTCGGCTGCGGAGGACTAGCCGAGGGCTCTGAGTGCCGGGGACCCCTGGGTGCCGAGGGCTCCAGGTGCCAAGGGCTACTGCTTTCTGCCGTTTTTCCCAGTTTCTTGGTTTGTTTGAGAAACCCGTTCTGTGAGAGTTTAGAGCCTTCGGCCAGGGGGCCGAAGGCACCCCCTGGTGCGCCTTGCGGGCTGCTTGGTACTCTGGGCGCTGTGATTTGGGCCTGTTGGGCCTTCTGGGCCTGTTGGGCCTTTACTGGAGTAGTAGGAATCTGTGGGCCGGGTGTTCCCGGGCCATATACTCCATCAGGAGTCCCTCACTCCTTTT
Source organism: Cuscuta europaea (assembly GCA_945859875.1). Lineage (NCBI taxonomy): Eukaryota > Viridiplantae > Streptophyta > Magnoliopsida > Solanales > Convolvulaceae > Cuscuta > Cuscuta europaea. The sequence continues at coordinate 9,641,906 of CAMAPE010000029.1, read as the reverse complement.
GCCGAAAGGTACTTGAGGGAAAAGGAGTAATTTGTGTTTGTCCCCTTGATGTTGTCCCGTTGTAATCTCTGAAGTTGGTGAGGAGTTGTTGCTTTCCTGTCCCTGCCGAAGGCAGTCCCTCAGTTACCCACATGTCGGGACTTGAGGGATTGCTTTGCCGTTTGTTGGAATTTTTCACCATTTTGTAATTTAATGATTTTCCCGAGGGGGTGCTCCAGTCCCCCACTCCTTGAGGCACTTGTAAAGTGGTGAAAAGGAGTAGAGTAGTTGCGTTGCTGTTGTGTGCTGAAGGCTGACGCTTTTCGTTTCATTTTGGGGGGATGCCTCGTTAAAAACCTCACTAGGGAAAACCCTGTGGGAAAAAATCCTAATGAGGGAAAAAGAGTGCACCGAATTCCCCCAACGATGAATCGAAAATGTGAAACCTTGGTAAAAAATGGAGAATAACGGTAATGCCGAAGGCTCTCCTTTTTTCTGAGGGCTCATGTGTTGATTAGCCGAAGGCTTGCTGTTGATGTCCTGGGGGGTGCCGAAGGGGAGCCCTTCAATCTGGGGATCGAGGGCGCGATGGATGAGGGAAGTAGTTGAATTGTCACCGGGGGGTCCCCTGCTTGTTGATTAGTTGGTGATGGGGATATCCAGGGGCTCCCATTACCTGTGTGCCGTAGGCTATCCGTCAATGAGGCATACTCCCCGGGGGCTACCCGGTCCTTACAGTGCCGAGGGGAAGTGTGTTATGTACTGTGTGGGCACAAACCGGGGGCGTCTCTGGGTAAGTGTACCCGGAGGCTCTCCTTGATGAAGTGGAGTGAAGTAAGAAAATCCGAGGGCTCCCAGAATATAGCCATTGGAAATATAGCCGTTGGAATATGTAACGTCAGGTTATAGCCGTTGGGGGGGTACACGTGGCGCGTGACGGTTGGCTGTCCGTGGGCGGCGTCACCGGTTGGGCGAAGACACGGCGCGTAATGATGACGGTCCATCCGGAGGCCCGGTTTCCGGGCCCAAGCCCGGATCCCAGCGCCTATAAATACCCCATGGTCGGCTCCTTTCCCCCTGTGCGAAATTCCTATAGCGAAGCTCTGCCCAAATTTCTAGAGAGAGAAACAGCAGCCCTCGGTTGAATCCTCTGTTCTCAAGGTCAGTTCCCCCTGCCCTTCTCCTTCTAATTAGCCGTGCCTTGTGCCCTTAGGTTAGGAGATAGAATTTTCTAGGAAAACCTTAGTTCTCCCGAGCCCTCGAGCTAGAGCCATAATGTCGTCCCAGAGTGATTCTCAAGACATCTCGGGGGCGCCCTCGATGGAGGATGAAGTCCTCTCGGATGTGGAGTCCTCCAGTGCACAGTCCTCGGCCCAGGAGGACGTTGCGATGGCAGTAGAGGTGCAGAAGGAGCTGTTAGCTGAAGTTGAAGCCGAGGGCTTCGAGCAGGAGGTGGAAGACGAAGAGCTGGCCCTCGCCATGCAGGTTGCAGAGGAGGAGGAAGCAAAGGAGGGGACGAGGGTGACCGTGGCTGTCCTTCCCCCTCGGGGTGCTGGTGAGGCCAGTACCTCTCAGCCGCTGAACGCGGTTCCCATCCGGGTGGCCCCCGGAAAGAAGAAGGCCAAGGTAGCTGCCCCCAAGAAGAAGATTGTTGCTGCCGATCAAGGGAAACCCATAGATATGCCGGAGGGGTATTCCTGGCTCAATACTGCTGCCCTGGAGATAAAGTCGAAGGCGGACAAGGCGGATTTCTACGTCACGCAGCTACACGTAGGGCCCTCGGCCGTGGTGGTCGAGCCGGGAGTTGACGATGTGCTGTCTCGGGCGCCCGAGGGGTGTATTGCAGTACACGTACTGTCGGTCTCCATGGGCCTTCGGTTCCCTCTGCACCCCTTCCTCCGGGAGTACCTTAGGTTTGTTGGCTTGGTCCCCTGCCAGCTGACACCTAATAGCCACTCCTACGTGGCGGGTTTTTTGAGCCTCTGCAGGGACCGAGGGGTGACCCCCAGCCTGGACTTGTTCTTCCAGAGCTTCAACCTCTGCCGAGGGGGTCACGCGAATGCCGAGGGCTTCGCCAACCTGCAGCAGATAGCTAGGTGGAAGCTATTTACAGAGGCGCCTTCGTCCAATAAGGGCTGGAAGGAGCGTTGGTGCTACGTCAGAGTTGCTGAGAACCCATTTCCGGCGGAACTTCGGGGTCGCTTCCGTCGGCATCCGAAGGTTGGAAGCGCCGCTCTCAAGAAAGATGGCCTGGTAATAGCCAAAATCCCGGAGGGTCGCACGAAGCAAGTGTCTATTAAAGATTACACTGCCGACAAGGAACTCTACGCCCTCGGCTTTCGGAGATACCGCTTCATCAGGGAAGCGGACGAGAAGTATCCCGTTTTTGCTGAGGCCTTCGGGGGAGCAGGAGGTAGTCTATGAGGGCCCTTAGTCTTGTACTTAGGCATTCTTATTTTGCATCCCGATAGTTGTTTGTTGTATGAATCCTTCGGGTTAATCTTTTCTTTTCATTGTTTTGCAGGTATGGAGGCTCTCTTTGCAATGAAAAAGAAGAAGGAGAGGGCTCAGGCCCAGAAGAAGGAGAAAAAGGAGCCCTCGGGCCAAAAGCCCATTGATGAGGTTCTCCCGAAGGAGGTTGTGGAGCCTTCTGTTGATGCTGCTCCTGCTACTGTGGCCGGGGGGGCAAAGGCCGAGGTGGCCGCCAAAAAGAAGAAGGGAGGCAAGGGGGTGGAGCCCCCGATCAAGAAACAGAAGGTTGCTGGGGGCACCGTTGGAATGGCGGCCCCCCTCATAGTAATTGATGATCAGCCCTCCGCTGACTCCCCGACCATTGACACTCTGATGGCTCAAACAGATCTTCTCCCGGGGAACTTGCCTCGGGAGATTATTCAGCTCTCCCTCGCTCCGGGGGCATCTGTGTTGCACGGTTCAGCTGAACCGATGTCCTTCCTGAGGGGGATTACCTCGATGATGGATAAGGAAGCCCTCTCCACCTATGACGACGACGCCCTCGAAAGCAAGGCCCTTCGATCATCTCTGGATGCAAGTATTTTTACTTTGCTTTTATCTTAACACTTAGTATATTCCCAATGCCCGTCTGAACCCATTGTCCGTTATTCAACAGGCGTGTATAACCTTCGGTGAGCAGGCCCGAAGGCGCGAGGAGTGGCGCCGTCATAAGGCCGAGCTAGAGAAGTCCGTGAAGGAGCTGATCCATGACAAGGATGCTTCCCTCCGGGAGGTGTGCAAGCTGGAGGACGCCCTTCGGCAAGCGGAGCTGAAGCTGAAGGAGGCCAGAGATGACGGCAGGGCCGAGGGCAAAGCAGAGGCCGAGAGGGTTGCGGCCGAGGAGAGAAAGCAAGCGGCTGAGGACGCCGAAAAGGCCAAGGCCGAAGCTGTTGTCAAAGCCCGGGAAGAGGCCATCGCTGGGTTCATCTCCGAGGGTTGGAAGGCCGAGGGCCAGAGGAATTGGGTGGCCTCTGTGTTGAAGGCCTCGATCGAGGAGTGGGTGAAGGGCCCCGGGCTCGACTGGATGAACGAGAGGGGCGACACCTATTATCAAGCCGGCGAGTTCTTCACCCAACATCTGGTTTACCGGAGGCTCGCCCGGCATTTCGGCACCCCTCTGCCGGAGTTTGACCCCTCGGTGTACGGCCTCCCCCCGTTGCAGCCAGATGTGAGAGTCCCCCTCCCCGAGGGCGACGAGCGCCCGGTGATTCATGATTCTATGATGATGGGCGGCGATGATGATGGTGCTGCCGTCGGGGACGATGCCGTCGAAGAAGAAATCTCCTCCAAACCTGCCGCAGGGGCCCTCGATGAAGTGGCTGATAAGTCTTAGCCTGTACTTAGTTGATTTTTGAAAACTCTTGTAATGAATTTCTGTATGTTTTCGGCCTCGGCCATCATTGTAACAATTACACTTACTCTTTTTGTGATGATCGATGGGCGAATGTCAGCCCTCGGGCCTTGTATACATATGACTTGTTTTCTTTAATTCATTCCTCCTTGAATGTATGCCGTCGTTTTTTCTTGAGTGTATGCCTTCGCCTTTTTTGAATGTATGTTTAGGACTTAGGATATTTTCTAAGTGTTTGAATACAGTTGTAGCCTTCGGTAGTTGGGCACCCTTCGCTGGATATACAACCGAGGGCTCAACAATAGTTAGGACTTAGAAAATATTTCTAAGTGTAGCACACCATAGGGCCTTCGGATGTCTGTAGTTCAATTGCTGTGTGGTGATTAGGTTGAGAACCCAATTCTTAGGACTTAGAAAAATTTCTAAGTGTAGTCTGCCCTTGGAAGCCCTCGGCTGGTAGCCTCCTTCCTGATGTGTGAATATTGGACCGAGGGCCCAATATACAGGACTTAGAAAATTTTCTAAGTCTGTTGTAGATGTTGAACCTTCGGTCAGTGAGGAGTCTGTCCGAAGGGGGGATATTTAGGACTCAGGAGACTTTCTAAGTGGACCTCAGATGTTGAGCCCCCGAGTGGTCCTGATAGGAGCCCTCGAATCGCTGGGTGAACCTTCCTGTTGCGTGGATATTTGGCCGAGGGCAAAATATTCAGGACTTAACCTTACTTCCAAATGCATGGTGTCAAGTAGCCCTCGGTTCCGGGGTGATAGCCTTCTCCTTGATGTATAAGTAGTTTGACCGAGGAAAAATATGTAGGACTTAGGAAAAGTGTGGAATCCTGTTGTTGTAAAGAAAGCCGATGAGGAGTATGTGCCCTCGGCATTCACTTGAAAAGTTGTAGAGTTTGACTTAGCCAGTTGTGTCTCTTGTCATGGGGTAAGGGCCCGCGGTATTAGTGCATAACAGATGCCCTCGGTATTTGTTTGAAGTACCGTTTAGTGGACTTTGGATAGTCCAGTCCCTTTGTATTGTTGAAGCCTTCGGTGCTTGTGTGACCGGAGGTGACCAAGCAAAGGACTTAGCCGTTTCTTGATGGTATTTGTTTGAGTAGTATCCTTCGGGAAATAGGAGCCTTCAATTACCGGAGGTGTTCCCGTGGGGAGCCCTCGGCATGTTGTGATCTGTTGGAGTGTACTCTTTGATTTCTCGCTGAGTCTACTCCCCTTCACCCCCTCTTTTTTTTTGTTGGTGGTGAAGGGAAGGCATCAAGAAACTTGGTTTCTTGGTAAGGCTGGGCCTATCAGGAGACCATCAGAATACACCAATGGCTCTCCTCCCTCAGGTTAACCTTCCGAGTTCCGAGGGGATCGAGGGTCGTTTCCTGGGTACAAGATATGATGGTCTGTAACCTGTCTCCCCTTGGGGGATGGCGCGGAAAGCGCCTCATTTTTGAAAGTCGTCCCCTCGGCGCTAGACATAGTCTGTGGCCTGCCACACCCTTGGGGTGGTGGCGCGGGGAGCGTTTCGGTTTGGAAGTCGAATCCTGGGCATTTCTCGTGCCTGTCATACCCTTGGGGTGATGACGCGGAAAGCGTTCCGTTTTTGAAAGTCGAATCCTGGGCATTTCTCATGCCTGTCAAACCCTGGGGGTAGTGACGCGGAAAGCGTTTCAAGGAAGGGTTTTCATTTGCACACTAGTTGCAAATGGCCGGGGGCACTACGTGCCGCCGGCACCGATGGTGGCGCCTTCGGTATATGCGTCCTCGTGGGGTACGACTTTTAAAAACAACACTTGGTGTTAGTTTCGATATGTAGCCCCCGGTACTTGGTACCGAGGGGTCTTCTGTAGGAACACTTAGTGTTCTTTTTTATGTCGACGGGTGAGATGTGTACCCCCGGTACTTGGTACCGAGGGGTCTTCTGTAGGAACACTTGGTGTTCTTCTTTTTGATTTTGATGGTGGAGATGTGTACCCCCGGCACTGGGTGCCGAAGGGTCTCGTGTAGGAACACTTGGTGTTCTTCTTTTTTATGTTGATGGTGGAGATGTGTACCCCCGCACTGGGTGCCGAAGGGTCTTCTGTAGGGACACTTGGTGTTTTGATTGGAGTGTTCACCCTTGGTGTTTGGTGTCGGAGGGCCTTCGAAGGAAACGCTTGGCGTTTCCCAACAGGTGTTTGAAAGTTGACAGGAGGGCATATCCCTGGCACTGGGTGCCGAGGGGTCTTCTTTAAAACATTTGGTGTTTTTCTTTGTTTTGATGTTGATGGTGGAACACTTGGTGTTTCTTTTCGTCGGTGATGGGAGTTCCCACCCTCGGTACTTGGTACCGAGGGGTCTTGATTGAAAACAGATGGTGTTTTCACTGTTGTCTTAGGTGTTGGTGGTGTCCGCCCTCGGCACTTGACGCCGGAGGGGGTTCTTCTCGAGGTGAGGCCTGGGGCCTGTAGTTGGTATGAGGGCTTGGCCGCTCATAAGTGTTTTGTTCTTGGTGTCTTGAATGTGTCTTCATTCTTCAAAATTGGAGGCCTTGGACCATAGGATAGTACATTCACTAGTTATGAGGGCTTGGCCGCTCTTACATTATTGATAAAATTTAACTAAGTGGTGTACATTCCAGTGCCTAGGGACCTCTTTCCCGTTGGGGCGTTTGAGCTTGTAAGTCCCAGGTTTGATGATGGCTGCTATGATGTAGGGGCCCTCGAACTTTGGTGCCATTTTGCCTCCCTCGGTCGGCTGGCTGGCTTCCCTCCTCCGGAGGACATAGTCCCCCACTTGGAATTCTCGGGTGCGAACCTTGGCGTCGATGTAGCCTTTGACTTGCCTTCGGTAGTTTTCTGCCCGGATGAAGGCTTGCTCCCGGCGTTCTGAAAGGAGGTGGAGGTCGAGGGCCATGCTGCTGTCGTTGACCTCGGGGTCATATTGGATCACCCTCCGGGTGGGAAGGGTGACTTCCGTAGGAGCTTTGGCTTCAAAACCGTAGCAGAGGGAGAAGGGTGTTTCACCTGTTGCTCGCCGAGGGGTGGTGCGGTAGGCCCAAAGGATGTTGAGGAGTTCTTCCACCCAGCCACCGCCCTCGGCCTCCAGCTTCTTTTTGAGGCCCTCGAGCAAGGTCCGGTTGGCGTTTTCTACTTGCCCGTTGCCTTGAGGGTAGGCAACGGAGGAGAAGGTGTGTTTGATGCCCCATGCCTCCAGAAGGGCACAGAAGGGGGCTGCCTCAAATTGCGTTCCGTTGTCGGAGATGATCTGGTGGGGGACGCCAAACCTTGTGAGGATGTTCTTGAGGACAAAATGACGGCACTTCGCCTCTGTGATACTGGCGAGGGGCTCAGCCTCCACCCACTTGGTAAAGTAGTCGATGGCCACAATGATGTACCTGTTGTTGGAGGTACCCCTCGGCAGAGGGCCCACAAGGTCTATCCCCCATCGAGAAAAGGGGACAGATGTGCTGATGGGGGCATAGTTGACCGCTGGCCTGCCGGGGGCTTTCTGGAAATGTTGACATGCGGTGCACCTTCGGGCAAGGTCAGCACAATCTCTGGCCATGGTTGGCCAGAAGTAGCCCTGGAGAATGAGCCTTCGGGACATGGAGAAGGGTCCCTGGTAAGCTGAGCAAGTGCCACTGTGCACTTCCTCCATTGCGACCTCGGCTTCATCTTGATGAAGGCACCGAAGTAGCGTGCCGTTGTAGGACCGTTTGTAGAGCCTCCCGTCTTCGAAGGTGTGGCTAGGATCCCTCAGCTTTGCTAGTTTAGCACGGGCCTCATTTTCGGGTAGCTGCCCCGTGGAGATGAAGGTGATGATATCTGAGATCCAGTCCTCTTGGCGTTGTTGTATGTTCATAACGGGGCTTGCATGGATACTTGAGAGACAGAGTTCCTCAATTTTGGCAATCTTGGAGATGTGCTCGGGGGAGTCGGCCGAGAGCTTAGATAGTATGTCGGCCTCGGAGTTCTGATCCCTCGGTATTTGAGTGAGAGAGTGTGCCTCAAATACCTTAAGCAACTCCTTGGCCGCCTCTTTGTACTGTTTCATTCTCCCCTCCTTGGCCTCATATTCCTCGGAGATTTAGCCAACGACCAACTTGGAGTCGCATTTGATGTGGATCTGCCGAGCCTTCATGTTGGCAGCCAGCCGAAGGCCACATAGGAGGGCCTCATACTCGGCCTCGTTGTTGGAGACTTTGAAGGAGAATCGGATTGCATAGTAGGCTTTGAAGCCCTCAGGAGTAATGAGGACTACCCCTCCCCCGCATGCTTTGGTCGCGGAGGAGCCGTCAGTGTAGAGGGTCCACCAGTCGTCCGAGGCAGCCGAGGGCTCCCCGTCCGTGGCTGCCCTTGCGGTACACTCCGTCACAAAGTCCGCCAGGGCTTGGCCCTTGATGGCAGGCCTCGGACGGATGTCAATGTTGTACTGGCTTAGGAAGATAGCCCATTTCACCATGCGGGAGGAGCTGGTGGGGCTCCTCATGAGGGCGCCGAGGGGTTGATGAGTGAGGACCTGAACCGGGTGAGCCTGAAAGTAGTGGCCCAACTTCTTGACGGTCCAAACGATGGCTAACACCGTTTTTCCCACAGGGGAGTACCTGAGCTCGGCCTCCCTTAGGGTCTTGCTTACATAGAAGATGGCATGTTGGATGCCGTCTTCCTCCCGGATGAGCACGGAGCTGATGGCTGCCGGGCTGACCCCAAGGTAGAGATAGAGCGTCTCCCCTACCTTCGGTTTGGAGAGCACAGGGGGTGAAGATAGATACCGTTTGAGCTCGTCGAAAGCCCCCTGGCATTCTGGAGTCCATAGAAAGCCAGCCGTCTTCTTCATGATCTGGAAAAAGGGTAGAGACTTCTCCGCTGATTTAGATAGAAAGCGGTTGAGGGCTGCCAGGCGGCCCGTCAACCGTTGAACTTCCTTCACGTTGCGTGGGGGCTCCATGTTGATGATGGCCCGGATCTTCTCGGGATTGGCCTCAATACCCCTTCGGCTCACCATGTAGCCTAAGAATTTGCCCCCTTGGACGCCGAAGGTGCACTTCTTCGGGTTTAGCCGAAGGTTGAACTTTTGCATGATGGCGAAGATTTCCCGGAGGTCGTCGGCATGGCTGGAAGATTGTTTGCTCTTGACGATCATGTCGTCAACATAGGCCTCCATGGTGCGCCCTAGGACGGCCTGAAAGACTCGGGCCACCATCCGGGTGTAAGTGGCCCCTGAGTTCTTTAGGCCGAAGGCCATCACTAGGTAGCAGAAGATGCCCTCGGGAGTCATGAAGGCTGTCTTTTCGGCATCTTCCTCATGCATGAAGATCTGATGATACCCGCGGAATGCGTTGAGGAATGACATGATTTCACACCCCGCGGTTTCATCTACAAGTTGATCGATATTGGGCAAAGGAAAAGGGTCCATAGGGCACGCCTTGTTGAGATCTGTGTAGTCCACGCACATGCGGAAGGTAGGAGGCTTCTGTGCGAGGACTACGTTTGCCAGCCATGAGGGGTATTTCACCTCCTTGATGTGCTTAATAGAGACGAGCATGGCGACCTCCTTCTTCACAAATTCCCTCCTTTCGGCGGAGAGGGGTCTTCTTCGTTGCTGTACTGCTTTTGCCGAGGGGTCTACCGAGAGGCGGTGGGTGATGACCCTTCGGCTTATTCCCGGCATGTCCTCCGGCCCCCATGCAAAGACAGTGGAGTAGGCGCGGAGGGCGTCGGTGATACCGGTCTTCAGATCTTCAGGGAGCTGGGCTCCAATCTTCACGACTCTCTCCGGCTTGGCCGGATCGAGCGCAAAGTCTTCTACGTCCTCGGCTGGCTCAGCCCTCGGCCTTTTTTCTTCTTCGTCGATGGTTCCGGTGATGGTGTCAACACGAAATTCTGTCTTACTTACCTTCCTCGTGACTTGAAGATAGCAAGCGCGGGCAATTTTCTGATTCCCCCGGGAGTAGCCAATGACCCCCTCGGCGGGGAACTTGAGGCAGAGGTGCCTCATGGAGATGATGGCCTCGAGGTCCTCGAGGACTGGCCGGCCGAGGATGATGTTGTGGGCGCAGTCGATGTTGACGACGACGAACTCCACTTCGAGCTGGGCTCTATGGAGCCCGTCGCCGAAGATTACCGGGAGGGTTATTACCCCCTCGGAATCAATAGTATCGCCGGTGAAGCCGGCAAGAGGGGTCTTAATGGGCCGAAGGGACCCCCTCTCCAGATGCAGCTCTCTAAATGTGCTGAGGTACATTACATTGACGGAGCTGCCCGTGTCAATGTAAGTTCGGTGAATGATGGTGTTGTTTATTTCAGTCCGAATCACCAAGGCATCCCTGTGAGGAGAAGAAGTAGGAGGGAGATCTGCGTTGGTGAAGGTGATGGGTTCCTACCTCAGTCGCTTTACCGGGGGCACATGAGTGACTTCCCCCACGTAAAGCGATTGAGCCCACTTCTTCCGCTGTCTGGTGGAATCGCCCCCTGTATTGCCGCCGGTGATCATGAGGATGTGGCGTTTTTTCTCCTGGTAGTGGGGGTACCCCTCCTCTTCCTCCTCCAAGTTTCCGATCTCCCTCTTCTAACCCAGGGGGATGCTGTTCGGGTTCACCCAAGCGTTCACCTTCGTGTGGTGCCCTCGGGGAGGTCCCTGATGAGAAGGTCCCTCCTGCCGAGGGCTCTGAACAAATTGGGACAGGTGCCCCGCTTGTATCAATCTCTCGATGGCCGTTTTTAGCTGGTGGCAGTCGTCGGTTCTGTGCCCCTGATGCCGATGGAAACGACAGTAGGGAAACTGAGGGTTGATAGCATGTACTTCCGGGGGTGCGCGAGAGTCGCGCTCAACGAGGCCCCTCTCCTTGGCAAAATCAAGGATGATGCTGACGGGGTGCGTCAATGGTGTCCGGGGGCGGTCTAGGAGAATGGGCTGTGCCCAAGTCTTAGGGCTGCTCTTATAACCTCCCCCGGGCTTGGCTTGGCCTTGCCGAGGGCGGTCATCAGAGGGTCCTGAAGCCTTGGGGTGATTTGGAGGAGCCTCCGGCCCCCGGTTATTCTTGTTGTCAGCATTCGGGGGTTGCTGATCTGGATGCTGGTGGTATTTCTCCACCTCCTCGGCCTCAGCGTATCGGTCCCCCCGCTGCAGGGCCCTTATGTAATCGCGGGGGGGTTCAATGATGAGGCTCCTTGAAAAGTTGCCGGTGCGGAGGACGGTTTGTAGGAGGGCCAGGAGGGTCCCGTCGTCAGCACCGTCGACTTTGTCGGCTTCCGTCCTCCAGCGCTCCAGGAAGTCCCGAAGGGTCTCATCCCTCCTTTGGCGTATGGTTAGGAGGTGGGAGAAGTGCTTCCTTGTGCGACGTCTCCCGGCAAATTGCGTCAAGAATCGCTGGGCGAGTTCTTGCCACGAATCAATGCAGCCCTCGGGCAACCGGTTGAACCATTCGTATGCCGGCCCCTCTAAGGTGGAGAGGAACCATCGACACAAATATTCGTCTGACGCCCCTACCATCATCATGCTGTTCTGATATTTGCTGTAGTGCTCCTGGGGGTCCGTCTTCCCGTTGTAGGGCTGTATGTGTTGCCCTCGGTATTTTTCCGGGATCCGGGCCGCCAGTACCCTTGGGGTAAATGGCGTCCGGGTCCGGAGCTGGATGACGGGTTCCCCTGAGCCCTCGGCTACCTTCTTCTGTAATTCCTCCATTTTGGCCATCATGGCCTCGTATTTGAGGTCCGAATGAGGGGTGGAGGTGGTGGCGTGAGCTTTGTTGCCCTCAATTTCGTCAAGTCGGCGTTGGAGGGCCGCAATAATTTCGTCCCGGGGGTCCTTCGGGAGGGTCTCCGCCCCCTGCGAACGAACCCGGGCTGAGTGGGCCTGGTTGATTTGGTGGCGAGCATCATCGGCATGAAGGGGTGCCTTGCCTTTGTCCCGAGGGGGACGCTCCTCGTCTGCCCTCGAGACAGACCCTCCACTTTCCTGGGGCCTTTGGAGTGCTTTCCCTCCGAGGCGGTCTTGCCCTCCTCCGAGCCGGTTGAGGGCGGAAGTGCAAGGCCTTTCTCTGTTGTCATTGTGGTGGTCCCGGGACTGAACTTCCTGGGAGGCCGTATCTTGGGCCACTACCCCTTCGTCATTCCTAACCCGAGGGGTGGGGTTTCCGAAGGGGTGTGGCAGAGGGGGAAGTATGATGTTCTCCCCAACCTGGGGTTGAGCCGGAGCCAGGGTGCCGAAGGCACCTGGGTTCTGAGTGAGCGTCTGGATGAAGGCGGAGAGCGCCGAATGAACGTCGATGGTGAGAACCGGAGGGCTGATTTGGTCATCGCTCCGGTTCTTCTTCTTGGCCTCGATGTCGAGGCGGGCATCGGGGGCATTTTGCTGGATCTGAAGGCGTAGGTCGACAGCCGCCTGTTCCAGCCCAGCGATGACACCGCCCTCGGGAGCCCTATGAGAGGCTTCGGGGGCGTTGACGTCGCCGAGGGCCAGGTTCTTGTCTTCTACATTTTTTGAGTTGGCACGTGTTGTTCTCACCATTTTGGTAGAGGGCTAGTGTTTGGCGAAGGGGGAGGGTTTCTTACTTGATCGTTCGACCTCTCAACGAGAGCACCAAATGATGGATAGTGTACCCGGGGGGTATATATCCGAGGGGTTATTGCTGAGAATAACTTAGAGAGAAGTCAGAGCATAAGTAAGTAAGAGAGAGAGTGTATTCAGTATGAATGTCGTGGTTTACAACGGGGAAATGAGGTGCTATTTATAGTAGCAATAAATGCCGGACAGGGACACGTGTCAAGCGCCCATTGGCCGAGAGGTCACCTCAACTGGTTGGCGCTGGCAGCCGCATGTGGCCGCATTTAATGCGGCTGTTGGACGGGACGTTGTACAGGGTACGGTGATCTGTACGCATGTGGCGCGGATATTATGTCGGGAGAGGTGCCCTCGGCTGCGGAGGACTAGCCGAGGGCTCTGAGTGCCAGGGACCCCTGGGTGCCGAGGGCTCCAGGTGCCGAGGGCTACTGCTTTCTGCCGTTTTTCCCAGTTTCTTGGTTTGCTTGAGAAACCCGTTCTGTGAGAGTTTAGAGCCTTCGGCCAGGGGGCCGAAGGCACCCCCTGGTGCGCCTTGCGGGCTTCTTGGTACTCTGGGCGCTGTGATTTGGGCATGTTGGGCCTTCTGGACCTGTTGGGCCTTTACTGGAGTAGTAGGAGTGTGTGGGCCGGGTGTTCCCGGGCCATATACTCCATCACCCGTTTTTGCATTTTGAGATTTATTTACTCCTATTTGGGCTATTATCTAATTTACTATTTGTGTGTTTAACGGGAGTTTTTATCCTTAAATTTAATTATCAATTATTTTGAAATAAACTTTTTACTTTTGTTCAATTATATGCATTCACAAAATTCTAAAAGCATCACAAAATTCTAAACGTGTGCATATTACTTTCTTGTTCTAATAAATGTCTTGTCTATTTACATTCACGGATCATCTAGTATTCTAGTATCACATAATTTAACGTGTACAAAAGTAATCTAAGGTCACCTTTAATTAATGTTCACTCACATGAAACTCTCACCTACCACTGTCTCTTTATTATGTGTTTTTCGATTTCTCTGCCGCTTACATACTAGCCAACTCCAATTAATATGTCTCTCCTTTGACTTGTACCTTTTGTATAGAACAGTCGTGCGATACACGGTTGATGAATTTCTATAGATGTAATTAGTTTTAATGAAATTTGGAATAGAAAAATTAGCTTGCAATTTCAATTAAATCGTTTAGATAAACAAAAAAAATGAATCATTTAGAATTACACCTTGTACAATAATAAAGTTTTAAATAAAATGAAATATATTCAATATGAGTCACCAATGATTAGAGAGTTGTACATAATTTTTATAACCCCACTAAATAATAATCAATGCCTAGAAATTAACATCAGTCTCGCACTAACCCTGTTAAAATTAAAATCCTTCCTTCAAGTAAATGATTGCAAGTAATTTACCCGTGCAATACACATATGATTTTGGAAAGAAATTTTTCGTTTCCAAAGGTTTATTTATATTAACTGAAGGTATATTGTGTATAATGACTACGGAGTAGGATGACTATACATTTATACGAAACACATTTTCTTAAAAGAATAGTCTGGGTAGACAAGCAAGATAGGGAGGGTGCAAATATGTAAAAGTGTGTTATGTCATTCTTAAAATAAACTTGAATACAAATTTATGGGAAAATGTTCAAATATATCATTCTACTATTTCAAATATATTAGTTAAGTCCATTTATGAAAAAAAGTAGCGGTATCCTTGAGGCACATTCACTTTCAAAATGAATTCAATCTAGCTATCTTAATCTGCTACAGTAAATCATTTTATATATAAGGTGATAGATTTTTTTTGTATAAAAAGACAAATCCATTTAAAAAATCAAAAAATACGAGTATAAAATAGTTAAAATGTAAAAATGGATAAATACTGAAACACTTCTCAAATAAATAAAATACATGAAACTTACATAATACAAAACTACAATGTAGAAGTCATAAAAAGTAGAATATACAAATAATTAAAATGTGCAAATAAAATATACTCCCTCCGGTTCTGAAAGATCTTTACACTTTCCATTTTTAGCAGTACCAGAAAGATCTTTACACTTCCTTATTTGCCTTATTTAGCAAATAAATCTACACAAAACAGTGCCAAACAGTGCCAAATAGTGCCAAATAGTGCCAAACAGTGCCAACCAGTGTTTATTTCCTTAAAAACTGTGAAGTCAAAGTGTCAAGATCTTTTGGAACCGGAAGGAGTAGATTTTACATTCCTGTTTTTTCTGTTTTTTTTATTTTAACAATATTCATTGACTCTTGAAATATAAACTCCTAAAACATATAAAAATAGAATAAAATGCCAAATTGATCGATTTCTTATTTAAAGTGTACTTATGTGATACCAGATTAAAAGATGATGGTGATTTTTTTCTCAAAATATTTTAATACAATATAATATAAGTTATAATATACAATGCTTGTATAAAACTAATCTAAGGTTACCTTGTATAAATGGTCACCTCTACCTAATAATCCCTACGCACCATTGTCTCTCTATTATGCGTCTTTCTGTTTATCCGATCCCGTCAACTAACTATCGTCCGCCCCATACCTCGCCTATTCGAATCAATATGCATCTCCTTTGACTTCTACTTTTATATCCTCTTCCTCACTTCTATCTGGTCATACGCCTAAACGCTAAAAAATTATCACGTTCCGTTATACTAAGTATATCCTTTGCATTTTGTGTAAGAAGTTAAAAAATAATTGGATAAGAACTTTTCCTAGCATTATGTAGGATACAAATATAGCCAAATGGGAGATTTAGAATGTTTACCTACCGACCCAAATGAAAAATAAGGAGATTAAAAGGATTGAAGGAATAACATTTTGTAAGATGCAAAAAAATCTATATTTGATTATGTTGTGAGTAAGTAGAATAAGAGTAATAGAGTATGCCACATAGGTTTTAAATTTCCAAAATAACTCGTCATATCCTATCCTCTCCTCAAGATGTTTTAATAGGAGTTTTTATTTACAATAATAAAACATAAAAAAATATAAAGAATAAAACACGTAAAAAAAATATGTTGACCTCTGCTGTCGCCTTTGCTAACTTCCAAGGCCACCACATCCAATCGCCAAAAAAAGCCAACCTGCAAAAAATGTGTCATCATATTTTGAAGCAAAATTTAACATTTTCAACGAATAACAATCTCATTTTCATGATATTTTCTGAGAAATGTGACATTTTTACGCAAAATATCATTCCCAGTGGCAGTGAGAGGTGATTGTGCTGGGAGACGGTGAAGGCCCCCATATTCTTTTAAATTTTATGATTTTATTTGTTATTTTTTCACAATATAGATTATTTATTCAGTTTTTAGTTTTGTTGTTTAATTTTTTTTTCCTTTTACTTTCATTTTTGTACGTTTATGTTATATGTAAAATAAATTATCAGTAATTTATGTTTTCATTATAAAGTGTATATAATTTTCTTTTCTGGTTTGGGTAGAATAAGAAGAGACGGTATAAATTACTCTCATTTTAAGAATATAAAAGCTATAGACCCATTTTTTTCATTTTGAGATTTATTTACTCCTATTTGGGGCTATTATCTAATTTACTATTCGTGTAATCAAAGAGAGTTTTTATTCTTAAATTTAATTATCAATTATTTTGAAATTAAAATTTTACTTTTGCTCACTTATATGCTTTCACAAATTTCTAAAAGCATCACAAAACTCTAAAAGTGTGCATATTACTTTCTTGTTCTACATGTCTTGTTTAATTACATTCTTGGATCATCTGGTATCACATAATTTAGCACATAAAGTTAATCTAAGGTCACCTTTAATTAATGTTTATTCACCTAATAACTCTCACCTACCATTGTCTCTTTATTATGTGTTTTTCGATCTTGTGTCTTTTACCTACTAGCCAACTCCAATTAATATGACTCTTCTTACTCCTAACTTTTGTATAAAACACTCATGCGTTACACGGTTGATGAATTTCTACAGGTATAATTAATTTTAATCAAATTTGGAATAGAAAAATTAACTTGTAATTTTAATTAAATCGTTTAGAAAAACAAAAAAAAATCAATCATTTAGAATTATACCGTGTAGAATAAAATGAAATATATATTCAATATGATTCACCAATGATTACAGTGGTATACACAATTTTTATCACCCCACAAAATAATAATCAATTCCTCGAAATTAACATCTTCTGTGTCGCATTAACCCTGTTAAAATCCTTACTTGAAGTAAATGCTTTGCAAGTAATTTACCCGCCCCATACACATATGATTTTGAAAAGGAATTTTTCCTTTTCAAAGGTTTATTCATATTAATTGAAGGTAAATTGTGTATAATGACTACGCAATAGGATGATTATACATTTATATGAAACACATTTTCTTAAAAGAATTGTCTGGGCAAACAAACAAAATAGGGGAGTGAAAATATATGAAAGTGTGTGATGTCATTCTTAAAGTACACTTGAATACAAATTTATGGGAAAATTTTCAAATATATCATTCTACTTTTTTAATCCAGAAGACAAACCACCAAAATCGGTGTGGCAAAAGTCGCGGAACAAATGCCATGTTTTATTAAAGAGGCAAAAAGTACATTGGAAAGGGGGACAACACCAAAACCATTCCAAGATACAAAACAGAAACAACACCGTGAAAAAAATCAGTCGAATTAAAATAAAAGAGGGAATTCCAAAGAAGTCCATCCTATAGGCCCTTTTTGCAAAAACTGGCAACTGAGTTGGGCTGTTGAAGAATAAAAATTGAGAGGCCTGATCCGCTGCTAGGTGATGTGTGGCCCAATTGCATTCCCGTTTAGCATGCCCAAAAACAATGGCTTTCCTATTCGAGGTCTGTAAGGGGGCGTTTGGTAGTTTGCACATTAAAACTTTGCATGTAAAATAATTGCATGTAAAGTTTAGGGCATGTAAAATTGTTTGCATGTAAAATAAAGATACATCGTTTGGTTACTTATGTAATCTATTTTTAAATGACATGCAAAATCTTTACAACGTTTGATCATAAAAATAACTTTACGCGTAGAATATTTATAAAAGACTACATGACTACTCCATTCCCGTGATAGCACAAATTCCAGGATCCAACAGTATGGTACTTGCAGAATGGTTCTCTTGGTAACTATTTCAAACCAAATCACAAGATGGCAAATTATATTACTAATTTTTGCTTCCATACACATGTAAAAAAAATGTGAAATACGTAGTAGCATTTTATTTGAATTCTAAGCACGATGTACACATCACTAATTTAAAAGGTTTAAATTGAGAATTACGGAGTACTTTATTGTCATCATTTCTACTACAAAAACCAAAACAGTAACACTTTGAAGGAATTTAGAAGGGTTAAATAAAAACTTAATATTGTCTTAATAAAACTACATAATAAAAAATTCATAGAAAGTCACTAAAACTAGATTTCTCCATTCAAGATAGCTCGAACATAAATCAACTTTGCCTCTTCATCTGACATGAGTAAGAAAGAATCTGTTTTTCCTTTGCTAGATGATATAATTCCAAATGCACGTATTGCCCGCTCCTTACTTAAATCTGGAAAATTCATCATAACATGTAGTATATGTGGCTTAACATCATCAGCAGCATTAAATCGATCAAAAAATGTTGTCACTTTCTCAAATTGCTTGTTTGATGTAACACACATTTCGAGAACTGTTTCAATTTTTTTTGGAACACTTCAGCATGTTTATCAAACTCATTCTTTTTCGACTTTTTTGATGGCTCCTCAAATTCCTTCTTGATGGAAATACCAAGAGTCCTCTTCTTATTTCTGCTAATATCGGGCGATGAAAAAATATCATCATTCATAGCATCGAGATCCACAGCTACACCAAAAAAATCATCATGGACAACACTTTTTGGAACATGAGCTCCTTCTTGAGGTGCACTTTCTTTTCCTAAACTAGTCACCATTTCAGTTGGAGACTCACATTTATCCCCAGTTGCCCATTCAGTGCCAAATATTATTGACAGGTCATCAAAATAAGGAAATGACTTGTGTCTAAGATGAACTGACTCTTTATGTCCCTAGAATGACAATTTTGATTGAAAAATAAGAAAAAAGGTCACAAATAACGTATAACCATATTTAACACGTGCAATAATTTGAATATAATACCTTAATCCAAGAAGCCCAAACCTCATCATCACAATTAACCATTTTGGTTTCCTCATTCCAGCCAAAACCTGAAGCACCCTTCATCATAGAGAATTCCTTATATTGAGTTTTTAAATGTCTTAACCTATTTTTTATATTTGGATCTCCCAAAACATGACAACCATGGATTTTTATAGCCATCCACTTCTGAAGCTGCTGATAGAAACTGGTTTTGAATCCATTTTCAGCTTTCCAACCTTGGTTGATCAATTCCAGACAACCTTCAATAAGTATTTTGTCTTCACGAGGAGACCATTGATGATTATTACGCTTCACTTTTGAACTCGGGGGTGTGATAGTACAATCTTCCATTGTAGACTGTATAACACAAACGTTAAGAACACACAAAAAGGATGGTGAAATATGCAGTCTTGCTTTATATGATGAGTTAATATAAAAAAAGTACAAAAACACATCCTGAAAAAAAACAATCATTTAGATAACTAGTATTTTATTATAAATAACAACAAAGAGTAACAACAGCTCCTTCACAAAGTGCAAAAAGAGTGCACATATTTTCTTATCAAAAAATTAAGATGATTCTTAACAAATAAAAACATATAAAACCACTAATATGATTATTAATTCCTATTAGCTCGACGCTCGTTCCATATTTGTTGTGCCAAGTTATCCTAAATGTAGTCCAAGCTGCAGATTGCTCAACATCTTGTATGTTTGGGGAGATTGCAAGGATTTCTTCAGAGGGGAGACATCAAAGGGGAGATTGCAAGGATTTCTTCAGAGAGCCTTCCTCAGAAGTCAAAGTTCAAAGACAAAGGAAGCTGAATAACAACAAAGACAAAGATATCTGCGCTGCAACGCTGATTCAACACGATTGAACACCAAGGGGGAGATTGTTAGGAATATTTTATGGTGTCCAATCTAATTAAATATCTTTGTATTTGTGCAATTATTAATTAAACGTGTAATACGGGCCACAAATGTGTATCAGCCCGTTAGCTTCCTTGTAACCCGTAAGTTAGCCAACTTCTCCTATAAAAGGAGGCTAACTTACAGGAACCCAAACAACGTTTGAGGCTTTAGAGAACAGAGGCGAGATAGAAAGAGTTAGGGTTTTCCGCTGCTCTCCTTCTCCAGGGAGAGCAGCGACTGTTTATCACGGTATACCAGATTCGGTTCATCTTCTCCATATCTTTCCATTTGCTTCTTCACTGCTTATGATTGTTTGATTGTTAAGTTTTAGAACTATCAATTGGTATCAGAGCCGAGGCGTGAAACAGGTTGAATCTATCTGCGATTTTTCTGATCTTACGAAGAACTGTTCTGCTTTTCTTCTCTTTTTCTTTGATATAGAGATTTGCTCCTGTTATCTTGTTTGTGAACAAAAATCTGCAAAAATTATACTGTTGGAATCGCCTTTCAAAACCGATCCAGCATCATATCTCTGTTTTCGATTTCTGCAATTTTTCAAGTGGTCCACATGTTGTTAACTATCAAAAAATCATTCTGGGACACTCCTCTCCTCCAACACTCTCTCTACTATCTTCAATGAATATTCATTCTAGAGGTGTCACCGGACTTCATCCAAGCTGATCAAGAGCAACTTCTGGGAGGCAAGGACTACATGCAAGATACTGAAGATCCTTCAACCCCCGGCATCAAATAACAAATTGCCAAGAAGACATCAAAGGGGAGATTGCAAGGATTTCTTCAGAGAGCCTTCCTCAGAAGTCAAAGTTCAAAGACAAAGGAAGCTGAATAACAACAAAGACAAAGATATATGCGCTGCAACGCTGATTCAACACGATTGAACACCAAGGGGGAGATTGTTAGGAATATTTTATGGTGTCCAATCTAATTAAATATCTTTGTATTTGTGCTTATTAATTAAACGTGTAATACGGGCCACAAATGTGTATCAGCCCGTTAGCTTCCTTGTAACCCGTAAGTTAGCCAACTTTTCCTATAAAAGGAGGCTAACTTATGAGAACCCAAACAACGTTTGAGGCTTTAGAGAACAGAGGCGAGATAGAAAGAGTTAGGGTTTTCCGCTACTCTCCTTCTCCAGGGAGAGCAGCGGCTGTTTATCACGGTATACCAGATTCGGTTCATCTTCTCCATATCTTTCCATCTGCTTCTTCTTCACTGCTTATGATTGTTTTATTGTTAAGTTTTAGAACTGTCAATTGGTATCAGAGCCGAGGCGTGAAACAGGTTGAATCTATCTACGATTTTTCTGATCTTACGAAGAACTGCTCTGCTTTTCTTCTCTTTTTCTTTGATATAGAGATTTGCTCCTGTTATCTTGTTTGTGAACAAAAATCTGCAAAAATTATACTGTTGGAATCGCCTTTCAAAACCGATCTAGCAGCATATCTCTGTTTTCGATTTCTGCAATTTTTCAATTTCGAAGATCTCTACATTTGAGATCTCGAGATTCTTGTTTTTCACTGCTGCAGAAACGACTTTGACTTGAAACTGATAAAGGAGAATCTCGACCTTCAGGGCTATTCAGAACAGGTTTCAGTTTTTCAAAAATCGAAGTTTTTATTTTGCAGGATCTTGACATTTAGGGCCTCGAATTCCTCATCTCGAGTTTTGAAATCCCGAGTTTTTGAAATCTCAAGTTTTTGAAATTTTGAGTTTTTGAAATTTCGAGTTTTGAAATTTCGAGTTTTGACATCTCGAGTTTTGAAAACTCGAGTTTTGGAATTACGAGTTTTGGGATTTCGACATTTGGGATCTCGAGGCTTAGGATCTCGACATTCCTAAGATTTCGAAATTTTCAAAATTTCTCGATGTTTTGAATTTTTCAAAGTTTGGAGTTTCTTGAATCACTGATTTCTTCTAAACTTGATATCTTTCTTGTTCAGAACACTTCGAAGCTTTACATTATAGGATTTTTGGATGAATCTCTGTTTTTCAAAGTTTTTAGAAGTTTTCGATGTTCTGATGGTTTTCAAACAGCAAGTTTTCGATTTTCTGAGGTTTTCGAAACTCCAAAGTTTTCGATGTTCCCAACATTTTGAAATTCTGAAGATTTCGAAGACTGTAGGTTTGTTTGGCAGGTGGATTTCGTCATTATTCTTTGAGGCAAACTCGAGATTAAGATCTCGAGATTTAAACCTCGCAATTGTAATCTCGAGATTTAAAACTCGAGATTGTAATCTCGAGATTTAAACCTCGAGATTGTAATCTCGATATTTAAACCTCGAGATTGTAATCTCGAGATTTAAACCTCGAGAAGATGAACCGAATCAGGTATACCGTGATAAACAGCCGCTGCTCTCCCTGAGGGAGAGCAGCGGAAAACCCTAACTCTTTCTATCTCGCCTCTGTTCTCTAAAGCCTCAAACGTTGTTTGGGTTCCCGTAAGTTAGCCTCCTTTTATAGGAGAAGTTGGCTAACTTACGGGTTACAAGGAAGCTAACAGGATGATACACATTTGTGGCCCGTATTACACGTTTAATTAATAACTGCACAAATACAAAGATATTTAATTAGATTGGACACCGTAAAATATTCCTAAGAGGGCATTCTCTGTCAGAATCAACATAATCTTCCGGCACCTTATCCTCAAGCGGATCCTTTCGCATCTCCCTTCTTATATGATTGCCATCTTTCCATCTTCTCGACTCTCTGCCTTCAAAGTAACTCACCGCTTCAGTGTTGTCCGACTCCACATCAAAATCGCCATAGCCTTCTTCAACAGCCCAAATCGTAGCATAGCTGATAGCCTGAACCTCCGCATCGACCGGAGAAGAAGCTGTTAGAGGAAACGCGATAGCTACCAACATATTGCCTGAACCTCCAGAATCTCGCATAATCGCACCCCCTGAGGCTTGCCTAGGTAAGTATCTCGCATCAACATTCAATTTGATCTTTAGTTTAGGTTTTCTCCATTTTAGAATCTGAAGATTGGTACCAGTGCTCTTGTAGTTCGCTGGAATAAGGTTTTCCTCAAACAAATTCGAACCAATTGAGCAAACATTAACTTTAGGGAAACTGGTCACCCAATTCTGAGTGTAAATCTTCATCTCGAGAATGATAATATCAGTAGATGGAATAGGGCCTCCCTTTCCCAGGCTTCATTAGAGTAAATTTTTCAAAACTGCCAACAGATTATTCCTGAAATATTATGTCTGAATAAGTCAACCAAGCTTCTATTACCACCTTTTAACCACCAAAATTAGAAGATTCGAGAGTTAAGATTTTGGGACCTAGGAATCCCAAGTATTCCCATAAAGTAAAACCAAATTGGCTTCACTACAGAGCACTGAAATAAATCATGATGTACGGTATCTGAATTATTTTTACATAAAGGGAACATAGATGGATTCATGGTTAAGTTGAATCTGCCTAAGTTGTCAGTAAAGGGAAGAATATTATTAACAATCTTCCATTGAAAAAGCTTGACCTTAAACTCCCGCCAAGGATGCTGATAAGTGCGTATTTCAACACGTTTTTGATGTGTGTTGAGATCAACTTTTGATGGTTTTTCTAGCTTAAGGGTTTCACAAGTCTCATTTTTAGCTTAAGTCATGTTTTACCTGGCGTTGGTTCGATTTTGGTATTTTTGAAGACAAAAACAGGAAATTTGAGCCCGGCATCGGCACTTGAGAAGCAATTAGGACAAGTTGAGATGCAGTTGAAGATGAATTGAGAGCTTTGGAGGTCACCAGGAGGTTTACGCCGAAGATTTGATCCCAAAAGATCTTTAGGATCAATCACGGGAGCATTCAGAGCAAGAAACGAAAGAAAACGATGAAAAAGGGGCCAGGCACACTGTGCCCAATAGGCTAGGCACGCCGTGCGTGCCTGGCAGTGCGCTTGTGACGAGAAACGAGAGGAGGCACGCCGTGACTCTCAAGCTAGGCACGCCGTGCCTCTCAAGCTAGGCACGCCGTGCCTGGATACTGGAACACGAGGTTGCTAACTGCCAAGTGAGCACGCTGTGCCTACCAAACTAGGCACGACGTTCCCGATGATGAAGACAAGAAAGTTTTAGGAGGCATGGACGAGGGCATGTCGTGCCTGTGCGCCGTGCCTGCGCCAGAAACTCTTAGTTCGGCCCAAATTAGTCCGTTTTCTCTATTTAAAGACCCCAAACCCCTGTTTTGAGGGGGAGGGAGCTTAGAGAGAGGTCTAGGGACGTGTTTACACCTATTTTTCCGCATTGTTCTTCAACTACCTTTGGATTATTTGTATGTTCCAACTTTTTAGTTAATGATAATTAATCCTTTTCATCCCAATTCTATTGTTGATTCACTTATGAGTTGTGAGTAGTTTTAATTAGGAATTTCGGATTGATGAAGGTGTTGATCACGATGTATTGCTAGGATTATAATTGCATGTAGAATAAATTAAGAGAGATCTAATTTATTCTAGGACACCTTCACACACACTTAATCGTTCGCTAAGAGATTAGTAACGATTAAGGGGTCGTACGTTCACTCGTTTTGGCAATAATTTAGATACTTGTCGCATGAGAGATCAGCTTGGTTCCCTAAATTATTGTATTCTACGCCGCGAGAGCAATTAGAACTTAGAATTGATTTGTGTTGCTCAATTAATTAATTTTCATGTGATTAAACATGATCATCCAGAAATCTGATTACCCTGGAGCCAATCCTTGTTCCCTTCTGTCATTAATTAGAAAGTCCCAAACTTTATTTTCGTTTAATTGCATTTTAATTTTCCAAACAGATCAAATCTCGCACATTGCATTTATTTTATTTAGTTTTAACCGTTGAACTTAGTTAATACTTAATTCCCTTTTGTCCGTCCCTGTGGAGACGATACTTGTACTTGCACCCTATTCTGCTACGTATTTTAAGTGCGAGAAAACTCACATGAGATGCTAAATGTGTTGGAATGAGAAAGAAATAGAAAACTGCTCTCTTACTTCTTCAATAGCTGATTTGAAAGAAAATTGATCATTTTCCTCTTCTTTCAAGAAAATGTGACCAGATGGGCAAGTGGTGCAAAGAGAGATGGCATGATCATGAACCTGACAAATTCTCCTCCAAATTGGTGAGTCAATTATTTTAGGATTCATGTTATCTCCCCTATCATAACAAACTCTGACGAAATTGGCCCATAGAGAATCACTAGTTTTCCACTTCCACAATTGTTTGAGAGTAAAGGCCCTCTCAATATCTCTCAAGGACCTAATTCTCAAACCCCCTTCATTAGTCAGAAAGCGCAATTTGGACCACCCAATCCAATGAAACTTTTTCTTGGAATCAGAAGAACCCTAGAAAAAAGATGTCATTTTACTATTCAAAACCTTGATAACTTTTTTAGTCAAAGTATCCACAGCTAACACATGGAGGGGAATAGAGTTCAAAACATGTTTAAGGAGAATAAGTTTCCCCCCTTGAGAAAGACTTTTCTGTTTCCAAGGAGTAAGCTTATTCTCAAATTGATTAATAATATGGCTGCAGAACTGAAATCTATTGATACCTTTGTGCAGATTCACTCCAAGATATCTCAAAGGAAGGGATGTAGGCTTCATGTCCATAAGATTCTTGATTCTAGTGTGCCTGACATTGATGGTTTTCCCACACAGAATAGAACTCTTGGTAAGATTCACTGTATGTGCTGATGTTTCCTGATAGTTAGCTAGAAACTTTTTGAAGTTGAGCAGAGACCTTGAATTCTCATTTAGGAAAAATAAAAGATCATCTGCAAATCCCAAGTGAGACATGGGATAACCTGAATTTCCCATCTAGTAGGGCTTCATTTTTCCAGTATCCATCAACCAATTTAAACCCCTGAAGAACCCTTCAGAAGCATTATAAATATGTAGAGAGATAAGGGGTCCCCCCTGTTTGACCCCTCTTTTAGGCTTAAAGAAACCTTGAGGTTTGCCATTAGTAATGATAGATAAACATGTGGATCTAAGATTATTCATGACTAAATGAATAAACTGTGAAGAGAAACCAAATCTGTTTAAAATCTCTGTTAAGTAGGACCAAGAGAGCTTGTCAAATGCCTTAGCCATATCTAGCTTAATCACCATATTTGAGCCTCTAACCTTCTTTTCAATACAATGAATCGTCTCTTGTGCCATTAAAATTTGGTCAGCCATATCCCCGTCAGCCATGAAGCCAACCTGCTCTTCCGAAATAATTTTAGGCAAGATTGTACTAAGTCTAGAAGTCAGGACCTTAGTACAAATTTTGCTAATGAAATTGAGTGACAGATGGGCCTAAAATTAGTAAATGTAACTGGATTATCTTTTTTAGGAATTAAAATAATATGAGAGCTAGACATGCCTTGGGGAATAGTCAAACCAAGAAAGAACTCTTGTACAACCATAGTTACATCCATACCCACAATATCCCAACACTTTTTGAAAAACTTTCCATTAAATCCATCAGGACCAGAAGCACTACTCTGATTGAGATCCCAGACATGTTTCTTTATCTCCTCCGGACCAGGAAGTTGTGCAAGAATGATATTATCATCCCGAGAAATGAGTTGTAGTATATGGTTCAGGATCTCATAATGAGAAATAGAACTTTGACCAGAGAATAGATTCAAGAAGAAATCAATAGCACATCACCAATTTGGGAAGAAGTGGAGATTGTATTCCCAGAACTGTCCTGGATGGAGGTAATACATTGCTTCCTATTCCTGATCTTGACATAGGAATGAAAAAATTTGGTGTTGCAATCCCCTTCTTTTATCCAAAGAATGTGAACCTTCTGTTTCCAATATTTCCTTTCAAGTTTGTATTTTTGTAACAAACTTGAAAGGAAATATTTCTTTTGTGTGCCCAATCCTCCTTAGTAGCCTCACCTGGATTTTCTTCAAATGCTTTTTCAGCAAGAAGGATCACATTTTCACATGCTCTGATATCATCAAAAATATTTCCAAAGACTTCCTTGTTCCAAACTTTTAAATCATGTTTCAGACTTTTGAGTTTAGACACCAGGCCCCTCACTCCTCCCCCATAAGCATAAGAATTCCACTTTTTATTAATGATGTCCTTAAAAGAGGCATTAGAAAACCACATGTTTTGGAATCTAAAGTGGTTTAGGTCTAGAATAACCATTACTGCTGCATTGAATTAAGATTGTGTTGTGATCTGAAGGAGATCTATTAAGAAAAGAAATATGGATATGATCAAAAATATCAATGCATTTATCATTAACAAAACATCTATCAAGGCGCCTCCATACCCTTCCATTTGATCTTACTCCTGTCTAGGTAAAACATGGCCCTGAATGTGGAAGATCAGTCAATTGGCAAGCTGCAATAAAGTCAGAGAATTCATTCACCCCCCTCAAAACTGGTAAAGAGTTCCCTTTATGTTCACTATATTTTGCTATTTCATTGAAGTCCCCTCCCAACCAAGCATATGTCATATTGTAAGAAATAGCCTTGAGGGCATTCCAATGGTCTCTCCTGGTAATGTATGTATGTCTGCCATAAACCCCAATAATCCAACCCTTGAATGTATTACTAGACACTTTAAAGTGGACAAATTGAGTATGCCATTGCACCTGACTAATATTAATCCTTCAGGAGTCCCAAAAAATCCATATTTTTGTGCTAGGTGAAAAAGCTGCATCAATAACACCAAACATAGTTTTGTAATGGTTGATCTTAGAACTGTCCACCGTTGGCTCAATGATAATCAACGACATAAGCCTCCATTGTGTGACTAGGGAACTAAGTCTGGAACTAGAGTATTGCAGGCCCCTAGCATTCCATATTAAGCAATTCATGAAACAGAGCAAAAAATACCCCTAGTTGGACCCTAGTTGGCCTCCTCAGTGATGCTTCTGCTTGTTTTTCCTTTTTTGATGCTTTTCTAACCACCATTGTAAAAGTCTCATCCCTCCCTTCTGATTCCACACGTTTCTCATGCTCTTCAGGTTCAGATTGAGACGGTCCCTCTTTTTCAGTAGCATTGAGGTTAGCTGCTTCCTCTCATCCTAGTTTAAGCTCCATTTTTTCACTAACTTTGATTTCAGGATCCAGTGCTTCAATGTTGATGTTATGAACATTCTTTTGTTGTTCCCCTTCTGAAAAGTACCCCTTGCTGACTCGTGCAGGATCTCCTTCCAAATGATGGATAATTATCAAAAGATGGTGTCATCCTTAGGCCTGCCAATGTCCCTGGGATCTGAGAGAGATAAACCAGGAATTTCAGCCTGGATTAAGGAAACAATGAAGGTTTTTTCTTCAACTGATGGCTGCTCCATTGAATCCAAGAAAACCTCTTCCACGTCTGAGTCACTATCCTTCTGGATGTTATCTGTTTTGGATGTATTTTGCTTATTCTGCTCCTGTAATTTTGTAACTTTCCTTTTCCCTTTTTCTGCTGCTGTAAACCTCCTCTCGAGTGTGTTCTTTATCTTTATTTGGCTTCTGAATCCATCTGTCCTTAGGAAGTGAAATCATCTTAGGCTGCTCAACAACCCTCTTAGGACACTTTTGTTGAGAGTGGCTCAAGTGTAGGCATGAAGAGCAATATTCAGGCCTATTCTCATAAATAATACTTTGAGAGAAGCCATGTGAACTGCAGTTTATCCACACTTTTGAGGCATCTCCTTAGTGAGATCCAACTCCACTTAAACTCTAGCTACTACAGGTCTTGATAGGGTAGTTGTGGCTGAGTCAATTTTAATAGGCTTTCCCACCAATCCAGCTATTTCCCATAGTGCTCTCTTGTCCTGTAGGTGAATTGGCAAACCTTCCATAGCAATCCAAACCGGAACCACCGGAGACTCCACATTTGGACAAAACTCTGGAGTCCATTTGATAACATGCATAGTGTGTCCCTGAATAATCCACGATTGCCTATTCCAACAATTTAGAAAGTCCTCCTCCAATACAAACCTTATGAGTACATGCTTATTGTCCAAAACTCCCAACTGAAAATTCCCTTTAAATCCAATAATCTCAAAGGATTTACCGATCATAGCCAACTAAGGCTTACCTTTGAAAAAATATCCAACCAGATCCTGATTGTGCTTTTATGCGAAAATTTTGATATCTCCCTCGGAAAAATTGATAGAAGGCATCCCTCTGAACCTAGAAGGACTTTTAGCCAAGAGAGCTCCATTACCCGCCACAACCTCTGCAAAGGATTTCCGATCCGAAGCCTTGATCAGAGGCGGCTCCGCCGCCGTAGTAGAATTTTCGGTCATTCTACTATTTCAAACATATGAGCTAAGTCCATATATGTAAAAAGTAATGGTATCCTTGAGGCACATTTACTTTCAAAATAAATTCAATCTAGCTATATTGATTTGCTATAATAAATCGATTTATATACAAGAGTAGCAAATTGATTTTTTGTGTGTGAAAAGACAGGTCCATTTAAAAAATAAATAAACGCGATTATAAAATAGTTAAAATGTCAAAATGGATAAATATTGAAACACTTATCAAATAAATACTATCTCCGTCCCTTTGGAAGGTTCCCATAGCAAAACGGTACGGTTATTTAAGCAATAATTAAATAAACAACTTCGAGTATATTTTGCGAAATAGTTTTAATAGGTATATATTATAATGTAGTTAGTATTGATAATTGTGATGTTATAAATGTATTATTTTTAATATTTAATGATTAATTTGTCACTTAAGATTGTTAATTGTTTCCTAAAATGGAAATGAGAACCTTCTAACGGGACATCCAAAAAAGAAAAGTGGGAACTTTCTAATGGGATGGAGAGAGTAAAATACATGAAAACATACATAATACAAAACTACCATGTAGAATTCATAAAAAAGTAGATTATACAAATAATTACAAAAGTGCAAATAAAATATATATTTTACATTCTTGTTTCTATTTTTCATTTATTTTAATAATATTTTAAAATATGAACTGCTAAAACAGATAACAATAGATTAAACTGCCAAATTGGTGGATTTCTTATTTAAAATGTACTTATGTGATACCAAATTAAAAGATGATGGTGATTTTTTGTAAAAGTTTTTTCTTACAATATAAGCTATAATATACAATGCTTGTTTGGTCGGTAACTATATTCAAAAAACAAATTGCTTCTTAAAATAAATAATTTGCAACACAACATATAGTTATGCGGAATATAAAAGAAGAAGCATCCACTTTTTTTCAATTTGTCACTGCACACATTAAACCTCAAAAACACCTCTTGACCCTTCTCCATTCCTCCATAATCTTTTATATTGCATGGTTTTATTTATTATTTTATAATTTTTTAGATTATTTCATATTTTATTATTGTACGTTTTTGTTATAAGTAAAATAATTTTTAATACTTTATGTTTTTATTATAAATAAAAATATATTTTTTCTTATTGTTTAGAGTAGACCAAGAAGAGAGGGTATTAATTGCTCCCATTTTGAGAATATAAATGCTATAGACCTATTTTGTATTTTGAGATTAATTTACTCTTATTTGGGGCTATTATCCAATATACTATTTGTATGATTAACGTAAGTTTGTATTCTTAATTCTAATTATCTAGTTTTATGAGATTAAATTTTGAATTTACTTTTTATTCAAGTAAATTACATTTTCAGAACATCAAGTATCATGATACATGATGCCTTAAATTGTATAAAGTTAGTCTATGGTTACCTTGTATTAATGGTCACCCACCTAATAATCCATATGTATCATTGTCTCTCTATTATGCATTTTTCTTTTTATCCGATCGAGTCAACTAACTATCATCTGTCCCTTACCTCGCCCACTCCAATCAATTTGCGACTCCTTTGACTCCAACTTTTGTATCATCTTCCTCACTTCAATCTGGTCATACTCCTAAACGCTAAAAAATTATCACATTCCATTGTACTACGTGTATCATCTGCCAAATGATTGATTTACATTGTTTATCTATTGACCCAAATGGAAATTATGGAGATTAAAAGGACAGAAGGAATAACATTTTGTAAGATGAAAGAAAATCTATATTTGTTTATGTTGTGAGTAAGTAGAATAAGAGTAATAGAGTATGCCACATAGTCTTTAAATTTCCAAAATAACTCTGTCATATCCTATCCTTTCCTCAACATGTTTTAATAGGAGTTTTTATTAACAATAATAAAACAAAAAATAAAATATATAAAAATAAAACACCTAAAAAAATATGTTGACCTCTGCAGTCACCTCTGGCAATTTCCAGGGCCACCACATCCAATCGTCAAAAAAATGTGAACCCATAAAAAATGTGAAATCATATTAGAAAGCAAAACTTAACATTTTCAATGAATAATCATCTCATTTTCATGATATTTTCAGAGAGATGTGTGACATTTTCCCGCAAGACATCATTTTACATGGCAGTGAAAGGTGATGATACTCGGAGACGGTGGAAGCCCCCATAATCTTTTAAATTTTACTCCCTCAGTCCCAAATTGTAAGATACATTTACTATTCATTTGGTCAACATAAATCACTCTTAATCTTTTACTTTATATATCAAAAGTTTATAAAGTTTGAATCATTTTTTGCAGGTTTTGTAGCGGTTTTAATGTAGTTTCTGAATATGTAAACTTTATTTTCTAAAACTAATTTGAGTGTTGACGGGGATCAATTTGCTTTATCGTCGGTCAAACATCGTAAACCGTAAAGTATCATACAAATTGGGACGGAGGGAGTATGATTTATTTTTTATTTTTTAATATGATAGATTATTTATTCATTTTGTAGTTTTAATTTATTTTTTATTTTTACATTTTTTTATTTTCATTTTTGTACGTTTCGGTTATATGCATAATATATTTTCAATATTTATGTTTTCATTATAAAAATATACGGAGTATATAATTTTCTTGCTGGTTTGGATAGAATAAGAAAAGAGGGTATAGATTACTCCCTTTTAAGAATATAAAAGCTATAGATTCGATTTGCATTTTGAGATTTATTTACTCCTATTTGGGGCTATTATCTAATTTACTATTTCTGTAATGAACCGGAGATTTTATTCTTAAATTTAATTGTCAATTATTTTGAAATTAAAATTTTACTTATGTTCAAGTATATGCGTTCACAAAATTCTAAAAGCGTCACAAAATTTAAAAAGTGTGCATATTACTGTGTTGTTCTATGTATCACATAATTTAACTCTTACGAGTATAAAATTAATCTAAGGTCACCTTTAGTTAATGTTTACTCACATAGTAACTCTCATCTACCACTTTCTCTTTATTATGCATTTTTCTATCTTCTATCCCTTATCTACTAGCCAACTCCAATTAATATGACTCTCCTTTGACTCGTTCCTTTTGTATAGACCACTCGTTGATACATAGTTGATGATTTTTTACAAGTGTAATTAATTTTAATCAAGCTTGGAA
Organism: Cuscuta europaea; assembly: GCA_945859875.1. NCBI lineage: Eukaryota > Viridiplantae > Streptophyta > Magnoliopsida > Solanales > Convolvulaceae > Cuscuta > Cuscuta europaea. The sequence continues at coordinate 9,610,050 of CAMAPE010000029.1, read as the reverse complement.
TAATAAAAAACAAACTTGTTATTTTAATCGAATCGTTTAGAAAAACCAAAAAAATGAATCATTTGGAATATACCTTGTATAATAATAAAATTTTATATAAAATGAAATATATTCAATATGATTCACCAATGATTACAGAGCAGTACATAATTTTTATAGCCCCATAAAATAATAACCAATACCTGGAAATTAACATCTTCTGTCCCACACAACCCCCGTCAAAATTAAAATCCATCCCACTAATTAAATGCTTTGCAAGTAATTTACCCGTACAACACACAGATGATTTTGACAAAGAATTTTTCCCTTTTCAAAGGTTTATTTATATTAATTGAAGGTAAATAGTTTATAATGATTATGCAATAGGATGACTATACATATATACGAAACACATTTTCTTAAAAGAATAGCCTGGGTAAACAAGCAAAATAGGGGGTTGCAAATATGTGAAAGTGTGTTGTGTCATTCTTAAAATATACTCGTATACAAATTTGTGGGAAACTGTTCAAATAGATCATTCTACTATTTCAAACATATTAGTTGAGCCCACATATGAAAAAAGTAATGGTATCGTTTAGGCACATTTACATTCAAAATGAATTCAATCTAGCTACCTTGATATGTTATAGTAAATGGTTATTGTTGGGATATTGACCTGGAGGCCCAATACCCGGATTAAAACGGCCCAGAATACCCGGCCCAAACAACGAATCCATTACCCTATGATGAACGGGGTTCAGTCCGAGTAAAGGCCGGCCCAGAAAGAAGAGATATCGAATGGAGATCGGACCATATATCATAGTTGGGCCAATTTTTGCGTCATCCGCATGGTCCAGCATCCCGTTCGAGCAACAGGCAACCGGCAAGTGGCAAGGTGTAATTAATGCCAGATTGTGACATCAGCAAGTGGAAGCATGGGTGATCAAGTCGGTGGAACAACGGCCAATCAGCATAGAGCAGCTCATGCTCTCCATTAGTATAAATAGAAGGTTTAATATCATTGTAAGGGTTAGCATTTCGATACTCAAGCTCTAGAATAGCATTATTACTCTTGTTTCCTGTATTAAAAGCACTGTTCCGACCTACCGATCGGGAAGTTTCCTTGTAATCAGACACGTTAAGTAATACAAGTGGGCTTTTGGGTATTAGTGGATTCATCTTTTATATTTTGTTATACACTTTGATTCTAATCCATTCCTGATATATCCAAAGTTTGTGTTGGGCTTTCGGATCTACGGGACGTACCTTCAACATTGGCGCCGTCTGTGGGAAACGTTCAAAAAGTTTCACATTCAATTATCCAAAACAACTATTTTTGAAAATGGTTAGAATCAGTTCTTATCACACAAATGATGGTTCGCGCCGTCACGGAAGGAGTCACACCCCGAGAAATCAAACCCCTCAGGGACAATCCAGCCGAGGATCATATCCTCATTTTGATGGGGACTTTGTAATTCCTGAAGCCCTAAGGAGGAATCCTCAGGCCATGCGAGATATGGCCCAGGTCATGCAACACATGGCAAACGAGGAAGAAGGAGGATCCAATTTTACAGGGGAAACTCCCCACACAGAAACGACCACGGCATCATCCCACTCACGGGCCCATCGAGATAATCGCCGTGGCGCTCCAACAACAGCGCATCATATTCCCAGTGACCGGACCCCGATCGGGTCACAAGCCAGGGGACCTACTCCTATTGGTCGTCATTTCCAGCATGACGAACGGAATAATACTAGGGCCACTCAAAGGCACTGGGATCGGGAGTATACAGATTTGAGGACTCCACCACCGCCCCCTTTGACGGCCCACGAGGAAGAAATAGCTGAAATGAGGAGGCAGATGAATGAGATGAGAGATCAGATGAATAGGGGCGCCCGTACAGCCTGCTCCGATTCAGCTCGGGATTACTTCCCCTTTCACCAGGGAAATTATGTATGCGGATATCCAGGGAGGTGCTAAACCATCGGCCGGTCAGATTTATGATGGGGTAGGCGATCCCCATGTGCATTTAAGGAGTTATCAAGGACGACTCATGCTACTAGCTATCTGCTGATTGTTCTTCAGTACGCTCAGAGGACCCGCTCAAGAGTGGTTCGGGACCCTGCAACCTGGTTCGATCAACAGTTTCGCCGAAATATCAACGTTGTTCTTGGCCCAATTTGCTTCCAGTGCCAACCCAAAACGGCACTTCAGCTACCTGACTATCGTGAAGCAGAACTCCAAGGAAACCCTCAATCAATTCTTGAAAAGATGGAGGGACGAAACTCTGACGGTCGGAAATATGACGGATGATACCGCCATCATCCTATTCACAAACGCTCTCCGAACGGGAGAATTATACAAGGATTTGAAGAAGAATCCGGGTACGGCGTATGCCGAGGTGTTGGACAGAGCCCGCAAGCATGCTGCCCTGGAAGAAGAGATTATGATCAGGGACAAGGTCGCTGCGCCTACTACCCCAATCAAGATGGCCGATCGGCTGGATCCTACCCCAGTGGTCGCTCTCTCCTAAGCAAGGGCGATTTACTCCCCTGGTCCTGTCCGTGGCAACCATTTATCAAAACGAGAAGGACAACATTCCCCTTCCGACTGATTCTTCACATTATATGGGAGCAGATGAGTCTGCTTTTTGTAAATATCATAACAGGAAAGGTCACGCCACCAACGCTTGTAGGGCACTACAAACGGCTATTGAGGACTTGATCCGGCGGGGTCTTCTGGGCAAGTATGTAAGTAAAGACCCAAGTGCGGTAGGCACTTTAAAACCGATCAGGAAACCCAACAGCTGGCGACGGGATGCCCAACGTGATGCCCAGTCCCAGAATGACGTATATATTCCTCCCAGGGATGAACCAGAGGGCTCGGGAGGCCCCGCAAAGAAACCTCGAATGGAGGTCAAAGTTATATTTGGGGGCGGGGAAACGGGGGATTCGAACGCCGAAAGGAAAAGGTTCGAGCGAAGTCTTTATGTAGGATCCATGTCCACCCCCCCCCCCCCCCAGAAGAAAGGAAGGACGGACCCAATCACGTTCGGGCCGGCTGATTTACCCAACTCGCCAAGCCCGCACAGGGATGAATTGGTGGTGAGCATGTACATTGACAATGCCTTGATTCACCGAGTACTGATCGATACGGGAAGCAGTGTGAATGTATTGTATTTACAATCATTCGAGAAAATGGGCCTACAAAGAAATCAATTGACCCACCTAAGAACCCCACTGGCCAGCTTCACTGGTAACTGTATTGAGGCTGAGGGGACCGTTCAATTGTTAGTTGAAATTGGGGACGAAACGCACAAGGCATCACTCCGAATGACGTTCGCGGTGGTAGACATAAAATGTGCTCATAATGCCATCTTGGGCCGACCAGGATTGGAAGATCTGGAGGCAATAGCCTCTGTCCGCCACTCGTGCATCAAATTCCCCACGGACATCGGGGTTGGGGTGGCCAGAACTGATCCGGTGACAGCCTGAACGTGCTACCGAGAGGCCCTGAAGCAGATGAACACCCGTGGAATGCGGGTTAACAGTATTGAGGTGGAGACCCACCGAACGGAGTTCGAGGCACATCCAGAACCTGCCACTCTCCTCGAGCAAATTGACCTGAATTCCCCCCCCCCCCCCGAACCGGAAGATAGCTATCGGGGTGGATCTGGAGGCTGACATTCGGGATGGCGTGATTGCTGTCCTAAAGAAGTATCACGTATTATTCGCCCGAGGGCCGGAAGATATGTCGGGCATTGACCCAGAGATAATCTGTCACAAGCTTGCCGTTCGGCCTGATGCAAAACCGGTCCAGCAAAGGAAATGATACCAAGCAACTGAACGGCGGGATTTCACAAAGCAGGAAGTGGCCACCTTGCTGAGAATAAAACACATTCGTCCAGTAATCCATGTCGAATGGCTATCCAATGTGGTCCTAGCTACAAAACAATCGACTTGGAGGATGTGCGTGGATTACTCGGATCTGAATAAAGCTTGTCCCATGGACCCTTATCCGGTGACGAGGATCGATTTGTTAGTAGATGAAACGGACGGATGTGAATTGTTGAGCTTCATGGATGCATTCCGGGGATATCATCAGATTTCATGCACCCAGATGATGCAGAGAAAACAACGTTCGTTACTTCGAATGGTGTGTTTTGCTATATTGTCATGCCATTTGGATTAAAGAACGCAATGACAACTTTTCAGAGGATGATCGGGATCCTTTTCAAAGAAGTGTTGGGAGTCACGATGGAGGCTTATGTTGATGATATCCTGATCAAAAGGCGGAAGAAGGAGAATCATATCCTGGACATAGAAAAGGTGTTCGGGATAATGCAAAAAGCTAACATGAGGCTGAATCCCAAAAAATGTGCTTTTGCTGTGAGAGAGTGTGACACTCAAAAAAAAAATTATATAATACTACGTATAAAATAAAAATAGTTTGTCTATTAATGAGATAAAATTTTAACAAATTACAAAAGTGACATTTTAAACATATTCCTAATTTGAGAAGTGTGTCATTTAAATTTATATGGACTATATATCCACTATAATAGGCAACCAAAAATACATACCGGAGTACTAATTCCCAAATGGGAGATTTGACTTTTCAAATATGGCGTTTAGGGTAACACCTCATACAAGTCATATACATACATATATAAGATATATAAGACGTACATACATACGCATCCGACTTTTAGTTATCCAAGTTATATACATACATATATAACACGGTCATATATAACGAAGAATCAAGATCTGTAACATATAGTCTTAAATTAAATTCAATACAGGAGATGCAACAGATGAAACCCTAAAGCTGGAACCTTCCAACCTAGTATATATATATACCCATCGATCTGCGACGCCCCTGCGACCTACGGGAAAAAAAAGACTAAAACTAGCAGACGTGATCTATGTTACTCCTATCTCCATCGAGAGGGAAAAAGAGAGTTAATACAGAGGGCCATAGTTGTCGTAACCGTCGGCCAGTCCGACTGAACCGTCGGAAGAGAAGATCGCCTGAGAAGAGGCCAGAAGAACATTTGCGGCTTTGCTGCCGTGCGTTGTATTCGCCGGAGTACCATTCGGGATGCGGGACTAGGTTGAATCGTTTCACGCCGGGAAGAGAAGAGTCATCGTTGATCTGTCCACTTCCACCACCCCCCGGACCGCCGTTTCTCGCCGCCGGGAGAGGAGGCTACTGCGGGGATCACTGGAGGATTCCCCTGCTTCTGTTTCACGCCGGGAGAGTATTTTCTATTTCTCTTCTTTATAGTTAGGTTAGGCTTATATTAGTGGGCTCGATTAATCATAATACTACGTACTATATATTAGATTAATAATAATAATAATAATAATAATAACAATAATAACAATAATAATAATAATAACAATAATAATAATAATAATAGTAATAATACTAATAGTAATAGTAATAATAATAATAATAATAATAATAATAATAATAATGGATGATGTAAATAGTGGACTAAATTATGGACTATTATATTTATAAACAAAGGGGTAGAGAAATTAACCTATAGTTTTGATAAGATATTGATATTAAAATTTTAATATTCTTAGAAGGTGATTTCGAGAAGATCGAGATAGAAGCTTTGATTATGAATTATCACGATTTGAGGTAAGTTTCACATCAATCGAAATTAGTTCTTTTTCTTCGTGATTTCTTTTAAGTATTTTTGTGTGCATATTTGAGAATTCAATTTATGTGTGCTCAAATTTAGTGAATATTATTATACGAAAGGGTTGTATTTGAGATATTATTGATATATTGTTTTGTTGATATGAGTTATTGTATATGATTTTGGGAGATTTTGTAATAGTACGTAATTTATTATTTTTGTGGGAGTTTGATGCAAAGAGAAATTTTTGAAGTATAAACTTCGATTGATTTTGAGAAAAATAAATATTTTCATAAAAGGTGAGCATCACGGAAGAAATCCGTGGTGTTGGTTTTCCACGTCCCTTAAAATGTGGAGGATGGTTAGGTCTACTACTACTCAATTTTTGGTGGTTTTGGTTTGAGGTGAATTGACGGTCGGTAGAAAACATCCCGACTTTTGAGTAGTGGTGGCAGTAGTAGCTCCTAATCATTCAGTTTTTGAGGTGGGGTAGTTGGTAGAAAACATCACGGTTACCCTGATCGACTTACTAACCCGGAGGGCTTGGAATACCTCTAGGGGGTGTGCACACTTAAAGTAGTTGTTTACGTTTCCATTGAGCAGTTGTGGTACCGGCGATAGTCTCGGGGTGGCCGTACATAACAACGGACCACCAGGCTCAACCAAAGTGTTGAGCACCGCCCTTCTAAATTACTAGGAAGTTAGTTACAAAGTGATTTTTGAAGAAATTTAATAGAGGAGAAATTTTGGTGTTTCATTTATTTTGGGAATTATTATGGTTCACGAGTTAGGTGATTGGGATTTTGTATAGATATCGTTTACTTATGATTTATAAAGTGTTTTATGAATATTTTTATACTAACGGTTGTACGAATTTATATATATATATTATTATTATTATTTTAAATGGTTAGGTGGGAATTACTTAGCATTATTGCTAATGTTTGTTTCTTTTATTTTTTTCTGTACTTGATTTTGTACAGGTGCTGAGTTGGTCCTGTTGAAGTTGATTTCGAGAGCGCATCCGTTAGAACACATAATTAGTAAATCATTGTAAATTTCTTTTCAATAAATTTCAAAGTGAACTTTTAATTTTAGAGTTTAAGTTGGTTTAGCCTGTGCACTCGGTTAGGTTAGAACCGAGTGTGGTGGTAGCACCCCTATTTCCCTTTGAATTTTCCGCTGCACATTTTTGTGATTTTTCAAATAAAGTTAGTAATACTTTCCAATAAATCATTATTTAATATATTTTTGGGTGGAAAATTTGGGGGTGTTACAAATTGGTATCAGAGCCAGGTTTTTCTGGGGAACTGTCACGAAGTTTGTTGCAAAAAGTTTTCTAGAAAGAAAAATTCTAACGTTTCTTAGATTTGTTTAAGTGATTTTCCAAAACGAATACCGTGTTTTTTTTCTAAAAACTTATAGGGATTTTCTAAAAACGAATACCGTGTTTTTTTTTCAAATCTTTTCCAAAGCAAATAAACTTAGGTTACAAAAACTTGATTAAGAAGCAAAATGAAATTTTAGGATCGCGGTGAGGTTGTGAGACTTCTTGATTTGTGTTTTCTTTTATGTTGGTATTCATTATGGATTATTTTAGAAAGTGATTTTTGTGGTTTCCTAGGGATGACTAGTGAAGCGTAAAGAATTATTGGATTTTTGTGCATGTTTGATCCTTGGTTTAGAATATATGATAACATATTCCTAAGGAAATTTGAAGATTATGCTTCGGGTATGAAGCACTCTTTAAAGAGGTTAGTATGTGACACCATAAATATTTTTAGATAGAATATTACTCCGTAATATTTTGTAGGAGAGATTAGTAAAGTCTAGAGAAGAACTCTAGGACTTATATATGAACTTACTCCTATTGGTTTAATTGTGTAGAATATAGAATTAGAGTATTCATGAGAAAATTTTAGGACTATATGCTTGGGGGACGAAGCATCTCTTAAGAGAGAGAATGTAATACTCCTTAAATTTTCACTAAAATCAAAGAAGAAAAATTAGCGGCTTTTAATGAAGAAGAAAAAAATGTTAATTTATTTTACCTGTTCGAATAATGAAGGAATGAAAGATAAACGTAACTTTTAATTTAGACGGGTGGGTTATAATACCTCGTTTAAATAACATGTTTTAAAACTTATCTTAGCTTATGCTTCGAGGACGAAGCATTCTTTAAGGGGGATAGAATGTGACACTCAAAAAAAAATTATATAATACTACGTATAAAATAAAAATAGTTTGTCTATTAATGAGATAAAATTTTAACAAATTACAAAAGTGACATTTTAAACATATTCCTAATTTGAGAAGTGTGTCATTTAAATTTATATGGAATATATATCCACTATAATAGGCAACCAAAAATACATACCGGAGTACTAATTCCCAAATGGGAGATTTGACTTTTCAAATATGGCGTTTAGGGTAACACCTCATACTAGTCATATACATACATATATAAGATATATAAGACGTACATACATACGCATCCGGCTTTTAGTTATCCAAATTATATACATACATATATAACACGGTCATATATAACGAAGAATCGAGATCTGTAACATATAGTCTTAAATTAAATTCAATACGGGAGATGCAACAGATGAAACCCTAAAGCTGGAACCTTCCAACCTAGTATATATATATATATATATACCCATTGATCTTCGACGCCCCTGCGACCTGTGGGAAAAAAAAGACTAAAACTAGCAGACGTGATCTATGTTACTGCTATCTCCATCGAGAGGGAAAAAGAGAGTTAATACGGAGGGCCATAGTTGTCGTAACCGCCGGCCAGTCCGACTGAACCGTCGGAAGAGAAGATCGCCTGAGAAGAGGCCAGAAGAACATTTGCGGCTTTGCTGCCGTGCGCTGTATTCGCCGGAGTACCATTCGGGATGCGGGACTAGGTTGAATCGTTCCACGCCGGGAAGAGAAGAGTCATCGTTGATCTGTCCACTTCCACCACCACCCGGACCGCCGTTTCTCGCCGCCGGGAGAGGAGGCTACTGCGGGGATCACTGGAGGATTCCCCTGCTTCTGTTTCAGCCGATGAAGAGTACGTTTGCACTACTACACAGTTTTCTATTTCTCTTCTTTATAGTTAGGTTAGGCTTATATTAGTGGGCTCGATTAATCATAATACTACGTACTATATATTAGATTAATAATAATAATAATAATAATAATGGATGATGTAAATAGTGGACTAAATTATGGACTATTATATTTATAAAGAAAGGGGTAGAGAAATTAACCTATAGTTTTGATAAGATATTGATATTAAAATTTTAATATTCTTAGAAGGTGATTTCGAGAAGATCGAGATAGAAGCTTTGATTATGAATTATCACGATTTGAGGTAAGTTTCACATCAACCGAAATTAGTTCTTCTTCTTCTTCGTGATTTCTTTTAAGTATTTTTGTGTGCATATTTGAGAATTCAATTTATGTGTGCTCAAATTTAGTGAATATTATTATACGAAAGGGTTGTATTTGAGATATTATTGATATATTATTTTGTTGATATGAGTTATTGTATATGATTTTGGGAGATTTTGTAATAGTACGTAATTTATTATTTTTGTGGGAGTTTGATGCAAAGGGAATTTTTGAAGTATAAACTTCGATTGATTTTGAGAAAAATAAATATTTTCATAAAAGGTGAGCATCACGGGAGAAATCCGTGGTGTTGGTTTTCCACGTCCCTTAAAATGTGGAGGATGGTTAGGTCTACTACTACTCAATTTTTGGTGGTTTTGGTTTGAGGTGAATTGACGGTCGGTAGAAAACATCCCGGCTTTTGAGTAGTGGTGGTAGTAGTAGCTCCTCCTAATCATTCAGTTTTTGAGGTGAGGTAGTTGGTAGAAAACATCCCGGCTACCCGGATCGACTTACTAACCCGGAGGGCTTGGAATACCTCTAGGGGGTGTGCACACTTAAAGTAGTTGTTTCCGTTTCCATTGAGCAGTTGTGGTACCGGCAATAGTCTCGGGGTGGCCGTACATAACAACGGACCACCAGGCTCAACCAAAGTGTTGAGCACCGCCCTTCTAAATTACTAGGAAGTTAGTTACAAAGTGATTTTTGAAGAAATTCAATAGAAGAGAAATTTTGGTGTTTCATTTATTTTGGGAATTATTATGGTTCACGAGTTAAGTGATTGGGATTTTGTATAGATATCGTTTACTTATGATTTATAAAGTGTTTTATGAATATTTTTATACTAACGGTTGTACGAATTTATATATATATTATTATTATTATTTTAAAAGGTTAGGTGGGACTTACTTAGCATTATTGCTAATGTTTGTTTCTTTTATTTTTTTCTGTACTTGATTTTGTACAGGTGCTGAGTTGGTCCTGTTGAAGTTGATTTCGAGAGCGCATCCGTTAGAACACATAATTAGTAAATAATTGTAAATTTATTTTCAATAAATTTCAAAGTGAACATTTAATTTTGGAGTTTAAGTTGTTTTAGCCTGTGCACTCGGTTAGGTTAGAACCGAGTGTGGCGGTAGCACCCCTATTTCCCTTTGAATTTTCCGCTGCACATTTTTGTGATTTTTCAAATAAAGTTAGTAATACTTTCCAATAAATCATTATTTAATGTATTTTTGGGTGGGAAATTTGGGGGTGTTACAGAGGGTGCAAGTTTTTGCGATACATGATGAGCGAGAAGGGGATTGCGCCCAACCCTGAAAAGGTAAAGGCAATTGTGGATATGGAGGCTCCTAGAAACCTCAAGGAAGTGCAGAGATTGACAGGTCGGTTAGCAGCTCTGAGCAGATTCCTATCCAAGCTAGCTGATCGAGCCATTCCATTCTTCCAGATCATGAAAAAAGCCAACCCCTTTGAATGGACCGCCGAATGTCAAACGGCTTTTGAAGATTTCAAGGCATACCTATCTTCTCCCCTGGTCTTGACGAAACCCGATCCAAGGGAACACCTGTATATGTACCTCGCTGTAGCTGACCTGGCCGTGAACACGGTATTATTGAAAGAAGAAGATGGCATCCAGCGGCCGATCTATTTTGCAAGCAAGGCTTTGAACGTGCCGGAAACCAGGTACACCTTACTAGAGAAAACAGTACTGACCCTGATAGCTGCTATTAAACGTCTAGCACCATATTCCCAGACCCATCCGGTAACTGTGTATACTACTCAGCCACTCGCCACCATCTTGAGAAACCCAATGGCAAGTGGACGCATTACAAAGTGGAGTCTCCTGATCGGGCAATATGAGGTGGATTTCAAGCCTCGACCTACTATCAAAGGGCAGGCCCTGGCGGATTTCATTGCAGAATGTACCGCTCAGCCCTCAGAAATAGATTCAGAGAACAATGTGCTGGATAACTTGTGACACCCTAAAAATTTAAATGCAAAAAAAAATGAAATAAGATATGAATCTATTATTTAAACATACGGGTCGAAGTACATTAACGCACACTTCTATTGCATAATGTGTAACCTTCTTTGAGTAAGTGAGTGCTTCAGAGACGAAACATCTTTTAAGGAGGATAGAATGCCACATATAATTTCACTAACCACATAAAATGTCAACAAAAGTGACAAACAAAGATGTTAATCAAATAAAATTTTGATTATACATTTTAACGTGTTTTTTTTATCTAAGAAGAGTGTCAACTAAATGCATGGGTAATATATACATGGTATACTATATTAGGAACCAAATATACATACACGTATATCAGTTAAAACACTAAACACCAAATGGGGAAGTTGACTTTTCAAATTGTGGTTTTATTTATCAAACCTCATATACTGAGCAAGTAATACGGAGTATATAACACACACGCAAATAAAGTATACGTTATAAGCACTATGTGGTATACAAATAAGGATAGTACACACTTAGTAAGTTATTAACAAAGAAACTATGACCTACCATATACATCATTCGTTATAAGGTACAAATAAAGAAGGAAAATTCTCGTAAGATGCAATAACCCTAGAAGTTTCGGATGTCTGTATAAAGACCTGGCGATACAAAAGGAGTTCTCCACGCCAAAGATGAAGCTGCGGAAAACTATAAACACCACTTATATAGGGTCGATCGCACTGCCCTGCACAAAAACAGAGGATCCAACCCTTAGAGAGAATCAACTGACCGAGTATCTGCCACTGCGTCACCGGAAGAGAAAGGACGAAGAGGAATGCATCGCCGGAGTTCGTAGCAGGTTGCCCTCTTCTGGGCAAACCGGAGGAATTAGTTTGTCGGCAGTCTGCATCACTGGAGAGGAAGCACCACCTCTGATTTATGTCGCCATACTGGACTGCTGCTACCAAACGTCGTCGCCGCCAAAATAGAAGCTTCTGCGCCGGAGAGGGAAATGGACACGTCTCTGTCGGGAAAGAGGACTACCACCGCAGTCAAAGATAGTTCCGACGACATCCTGCTGCTTGTCGTCACCATCACCTAGCACCCCCAACGCTGGAGAGTTTTACGTTGCTACCCGAGATGCACCACTGCAGAACGAGGACGAAGGAGACGCTGTTACAGTATTCGTACGTAACTCTTACTCCATATTACGTATTTTGGTACTACTTCGGCCAGTCTGCTGGGCTGGGTTATATTGGGCCGCCTGTTGTAGTTAATAATAATAATAATAATAATAATAATAATAATAATAATAATAATAATAATAATAATAATAATAATAATAATAAATAACAATAACAATAATAATGATAATAATAATATTAATAAAAAGATTCTTGGCTTGCTCAGATTAATTGAAAACATGGACTTAATCACTATGTTGACTTGGTAGAAGCTTTGGTTAAATTATCACTATTCGAGGTAAGTTCCACGTCAACCAAAATTATTCCTTTTTGCCTCGTACTTTTGTTAAATGTTTTTATGTGCATATTTGCGAATTGAATTTATGTGTGCTGAATTTTAGTAAATATTATTTCGATTCTAGTTTGCTATGATTGGTTGTACTTGATATATTGGTTTTTTTTCTATTATGTGATTTTGATATTAGTTATTCTATATGATTTTGGGAGATTTTCTACTAGCGAACATTTTGATGTCATTTTGATTAATTTGGTGTTTGAAGAATTTTTTTATCGTATTCTTGAAACATATAACTTTTGATTGAATTTTGATGAAACAAAGAAAAATTAATATTTTCATAAGGGGTGAGCACCTGGGAGAAATCCGTGGTGTCGGTTTTCCACATCCGGATAAATGTGGAGTGTGGTTATGGCTACTACTACTCAACTTGGTTTGATTGGTTTGGCTTGAGTTGATTTTTGACTAATGGAGGGTCGGTAACCACCCCGACATTTGGACATTAGATTCCACTTTGGTAGTAGTAGTAGTTCCTGATCACTCGAGATTAAATATTTTTGGTGGGGTAGTTGGTAGAAAACATCCCGACTACCCGGGGCGACTTACAAACCCGGAAGGCTTGGAATCCCTTTAGGGGGTGTGCACACTTAAGATAGTTGTTCCGATTCCGACTTTTGTGGTTGATGGAGACCGGAATTTCCGGGGTAAGTTCGTAAACAACAACGGCTTACTGGGCTCGGTAACCCCGAGTACTGCCCATCTTAAAAAGAACTAGGAGCTTTAGTCGGAACTATTTTTGGAAGAAAATGTTGAATTTTATTACTCATTCGTTATATTATATTTTCGGCTTACGTTCGACTTGAGGTGAATATTATTTGATTGGATTTGTGGTGGAATTGAATTATTGAATTGATTGGAATTGTTGGATTATTGGATTGGATTATATTTGGATTGAATTTGAGTTGGATTGAGTTATTAAATTAGTTGTGGGTTTTTAGGGTATAAATACTTTTGGATTTGATTTGGTTTGATTATGTTGAATATCGTTTATAATTATTTATATGTATTTTGAGATGAATATTTGATGTTTGATTTACGGTTTGGAATAAATGTGATCATATTCGGTGGTTTATGTATATTGATATTTTGGAATTATTATGGTTTTGAAATATGTACTTATATTTGAAATATTGATATTTTGCATATTATTTGTGTTATAAGAATATTTTATAAATATTGTTTCACTTACGAAATGTTTTACAAATATATATATATATATGGGAGAGTTCCTGTGAGATAGGGCTTCTAGGAGAGAAAAAAAGAATGAAATCTAACCTTTTATTATTCTAATCCATTGGCCAAGATTTTTTTGAAACCAAGCTATCCGTCCACGATTTTCGTAGGGGATTGGTTTATTAAAAGGAAACATGCTACTAAATATTAATTGAGGGACACAATGGTAAAACTCACTTAAGAGTGGTTCACACGCACTGAGCAACAAAATAGGAAGCAATCCTAACCAATAGGATAATAATAAATTTGGAGTACTCTCTTTAATAATTAGAATCATTTATTTTATTGATTTATTTTAATAACTTTTTCTCTTATTTAATTTTCTTTCCAAATACTATCGTATAAGGTTCTCTCACTTATGTTCTTTACTCTTTAAATGCAAGGTTTGTCCATTTGCACTTCAATGCTAAATTCATGCACTATTATTCAACGTTAGATGCAAATATTCATTTAAATATTCACATATATTTGGTTTGAAGGTGGATTTGTTATAATTAAAATGCAAATTTTATTAAAAGCAGAAACATTGATATATGCAATAATTGTAGTTTAAAAGTGCATTTTATTATAATAGAAAAAATATGATGTTGAGCTGTTATAAATATATTTATATGTTTATTGTGCACTAAAATGAATTCAAATTGCACTTTATAGAGCTATTTAAGTATGTGTTGTTCTCACTACATCAAACTTCTTTTTTGAATTCTAACACTTTTTTGTTAAAATGCATACTTCCAATATAGAAACTGCACAATTGATCTATTTGAAGCTCATGATCTATAGTAAATAAAAGATTCAAGGTATAAGAACTTTATATACATTTAATCTCTACTGAAAATGCACTTTAACATTGAATAACCGCACTTTTATTCAAAATTTTATGCAACATAAACATAATTAAATATTTATTTTCTCGTATAGTAATTTAAACAATCAACAACATTCATCAATAAAACAAATCTTAAGAGAAATAGAGTTTTTATTATACTAATCTGCACTTTTGCAAACTGCACGTTTATATATTAGTTTTCACTTACTATATAATTTAGTGCACTTTTGTGCACTTCCATACATTTTTAAAGAAAAATAATGTTAAAAATGAACATAAATAAACGCAGTTGTAACTAATAAAAGTGCACTTCCATACGTTTTTAGATACACTTTTAACGTGTGCATTTAAACATAAATAATAAAAGTGCACTATTGTACTGCACTTTATAAAATTTTATTTTACATTGAGTTTGCAGTGCAACTATAATACTAAAGAGGTGCAACATATACAATATTAATGAAAATGGATTAGATAATCCTTGACAGTGAGTTGTGGATGAGTACGACTCATCCACAGTGAGTTGTGGATGAGTACGACTCTTCACTGCAACACAAAGGTAGTACAGCTATCTTTTCCGTCAGCGCAATTCAGACTAAAATGCTCTCTTCTCCAACTCTGAAGAATCAATTTCTCCTTATAGAAGAAATTACTCTTTCGCCTGAAAACTGAGATTCATAACTTCCAGAAAATCTCAGCCCATGGTTAACACGCAGTCATTCCGGGTGACCGAATGACGAACGGGTTAACAACATGGAAGGAAAATCATTCTCAGCTAAAAGAATTTGACCCTAGACTTATGAACGGATAAAGGGATCAAAACGGCTTGAAGAATCGATGCTCAGAAAATCTCAGCCCATGGTTAACACGCAGTCATTCCGGATGACCGAATGACGAACGGATTACCAACATGGAAGGAAAGTCATTCTCAGCTAACAGAATTTGACCCTGCAATCATAAAAGGGATCAAAACGACTTGGAGTTTGACGCTCAGAGACTCTCATCTCAGCGGTTAACATGGGAATCGTTCCGGACAACCGAATGAGGAACATGTTAGCAGTTTGGAGGGAGCCATTATCTCAGCTAACAGAAGTTGACCCTGTAATTACGCATTGTTAAAGGGATCAAAACGGCTTCGAGTTTGATGTCAGGGAATCTCACCTCAGCTTTTAACACGCAGAATCATTCCGGATGACCGAATGAGGAACGGGTTAACAGTTTGGAGGGAGCTGAGCCATCAACTTAGCTAAATTTGACCCTGTAATTACGACCGGGCAAAGGGATCAAAACGGCTTGGAGATGGTGTCAAGACTATAAGTATGGAAGAACCGAGCGACGTTCGGATAAGGTACGGATTGTCGTCCGGGGAATCGGAACTATGGTTTTGAAAAATCTCGCCTCAGTCATTAACTTGATTTGGAAGCGAGTCACCCTTTTAGCTATAAATAAGGAATGACCCGATCCGATGACCTTGCTTACAGTTTGAAAAGGGTTACCTCAAACCCCTAATATGGATGATACGAGCCAGAGAGAATAGTTCGGAATGCATCGGAATTATGGATTTGGAAGGGAGAGAGTCTCACCTCAGCTTGTTAACACGTGGGATTATTCCGGATGACCGAATGACGAACGGGTTAACAGTTTGGAGGGAGCCGCCATCTCAGCTGAAAATTTTGACCCTGTGATCACGATCAAAACGGCTTGGAGGGTTCCACCTCAGCTAAAGATTTTTGACCCCGTGGATCACGAACGATAAAGGGATCAAAACCGGCTTGGGAATGGTGTCAGAAGTATTGTCAAAACGAACGAAGTTCGATAACATGGATTGTCGTCCGCAGAATCATAATTTTCAGATAGATGACCGAATGACGAACGGTTTGGAGGAAGACATTATTTCAGCCAAAAGAATTTGACCCTGGCCTTACGACCGAATAGAGGGATCAAAACGGCTTGAAAACAATGTCAGAAATATAAAGATACATGAGACGAGTGATGTTCGGCAACACAGAAAATATTATGAGCGAGCGAAATCAAAGAAAAAACAGAAGAGTAATACGTCAACACGGTTAAAGGAAACTTCCCGATCAAAAGATACTAGCCGGAAGATACAAAAGAAAATGAAGAGAAGGCAAAAAATAAATATACAAGGCTATGCTACTGGAGGACTGTCGTTCGGGGAAGGTGAAGGTTGGGAGCTCCCTGCTTGCGCTGCATCATCAGGCACTGCTTCTTTTCTTTTCTTCACAATCCGATCATAGGTGTTCCCGAACAGATCATCAAAGCCCAATTCATCAGGATCAAACGGCTTAGGGAAATGCTCCAGGATCAGATCAAGGTTCCTATCTAAAAGCAGATCCTGACTTTGTGTCACAGTTTTCTCGGTCAGGACATCTAGAAAAGATTTCCCTTCCGGCGTGCTGTCCAGGAGATCGATGCCTGCCTTAATGGGATCTTCGCTTTCGCGTAAAAATTGGCCAAGATGAGGTCCCAGGAATTGTCGGGCTGTATTCTCTAGAGCAACGTTCATCCCTTTACCCCGTTGGTAGTCAACTATTGATTGATTGGCAATCTGAGAAGTATTGGCAGTATAATGCTCGGGAAGATTGTCACCATTGACCTTATCAAATTTAACCCCGGCAGATTCAGCAGCCCGCACCTTGGCCCGGAGTTCTTTAATCTCCCGATCTCGATGTCGGGTCTTCTCTTGCATTGCAGCCAGGATAGCCTTCGCTTTCTCACCTTCTTTGGCGCATTCTTGTAGATCTGCACCTAATTTCCGAGCAGCAGAAAAAAGGACCTAGCTATCGTCCCGATCGCTGGCCAGGAGTTTCATTTCCTTTTCGGCTGCAAGGAAGGCCTTATGATAATATACACCGGCCTGAAGACAAGTAACAAATGAAGTCAGATAAAATGAGCAAACAAAGAGTAGGAAAGTATGGACCAAAATTAAATGTACCTTGAGTGCCTCTTGATGACCTGCCTCAAGTAGATCAGACCAGTGGGTTAGGTTTGTGAAGCTAGGGGGAACCTTCAGGGAAGTACTGCACCACATGGATGATGGCATTAGCCCGAACAGGTACCTTCCTTCTGCTCTAGGCCCCATGTTTGAAAACTCAACGAACATCCGATCGTCGACCGGTGTATCAGAAAGAACTGGATTTTTCGGTTTGGCACGCACAGATCTTTTGGGCTCAGCCTCCGTTCTGGTCAAATCGACTACGTGATTGACCGGGATCAGTATGCTGCCATCATTCCCCCTGCGTTTCTTCCGGGTTTGCTCAGCAGATGCATGATCATCAATCATCTTCTCCTTGCCTTTTCCGGAGGAAGCTGTCAGAGTAGCGGCAGATATGGAACGCCGAACGGGTATAGGGGATATCACACCTACAACAAAGGGAATAAGAGATAAGAAACTAAATTGAAAGGAGGACGATCGGGTTAAAACCCTGTTACACTTACCAATCCCGACAGATAGCATATTAGAAGGGGTAATAAAACCCCGAAGACTTTGAGTTCCTCCCATACACAGAGATTCAGCTTGGGAGCGCATAACGGCATCTACTCTGGGCTGAGAATCTCGAACGGGGTAAGCGTTCCACCGATCAGGGAATGAGAGAGAATCACCTATCCGAACGAATAGAAATCGCTCTTCCCAGTCAGCTAGCGGGGTAGGATTATTTGTAAACAACTGACGATCAGATCGGGCTACCAGCTTCAGGTACCCGGTCGTCCAATAAGGCTGATAGCAGTAATGGTGTAGAAATAAATCAACACTTGGAGCGATCCTTAGTTCCTGGCATCGAATTATGAAGCCAGTCAGAATGCGGTAGGTGCTAGGTACGAACTGAGCGGGAAGTACGGAAACCCGACGCAGGAACTCCACAACGAATGGGTGAAGAGGGAAGCGAAGCCCGGCAATCAATGCATCAAGATGCACTAGCACGTGTCCCGGTCGGTGCCTCATTGGATGCCTGATGAATCCAGCGTAAAACTCTCTTGGTGGAGGCAATAGTTGGCCAAGTTGCCGTTCGGTATCTTCAGGAAGACGTTGTTTCTGTTTACGAATACGATTAAAGTGCAGGACAATGCGGGGTGGCCGCTCGGGCATTCCCTTGTTATAGATCTGAACATCGTCCCCTGATAGGCATCCGTCATCACGAAGCTGTTCGGTATCTTTTCCTATGAGAGGATTGCCGAAATTAGGTACTTGGGAAGAAGAGCCTTCGGCCTTGTTCCCAGCCGAAGTTTTTCCTACACGAATCAACGGCATTTCCTCAGATTCTGAGCTAGAAGGGAAATACATAAAACCACTTAAGGAATCCTGAGAATTCTAGAGAGAGAAAGCTTGGAGATACACGAGAGAAAAACTTGAAACAGCAAGAAAAATGAGGATCAAGCACCTCTCTATAAATAGAGAAAGTGCTGCCCAAAACCCTAATCCGTGAATAACACGTGGCATTACGTGATTATGATTAATCAGGGCGTATTTATGTCTCATTGTTAGGCACGTACCCCGAACGGGCAATGAAGAAACATGGTTGCGAGTACTGGTTAACCAGGCAAGCGAACGTCGAACGGGAACATACGTTTTGAGGCAAATCTTTTCACACAAAGGAATGCAACAAGGTCAATGAGAACAGCTAAAGACTACTCGACTCGCCAATTAACGAACAGCGAGCCAAATAACTAAGATGTTTCAAATTAGCCGAGTGACGAACGGTCTCACAGAGAATTAGCAAAGATCACAATAAATTGCTGGATATAAAACTGCTAAGTCCTAAAAAATGATCAGAAGCCTGAACGGGTATCAACATATGAAGGAAGCCAAATGCGGGTAGACTATCGGAAACATCTGAGGCCAGAAAAATTGCTAAGTCCTAAAAATGATCAGAAGCCCGAACGGCCATCAACACAAAAAGAAAGGGGCCAATTCCTGGTAAATTGTCAGAACTATCTAATGCCCGAGTGGCAATCAAACGGTGATAGGAATGTTAAGTAAAAAATGAGGTCAGAAAACTGTTAAGTCCTATAAAACGGTCCGAATCCTGAATGGTAAGCAATCAATCAATAAAGGCAAGAAAGACAATATATGGAGCTTTGTGCAAAAAAGATCATATATATATTCATCGGCTCTATCGGCCGGAAAATACAGATAAGGTTTGCAAAAAAGGAGAAGGGGGAAGGGATTACAGTTGCTAAAAATATTAAATTCTAAATCTATTGTTCCACCCTAGTGTCTTCTTCATCACCCTCCTCCTCATCTGAGTCAGTAGGGGGATCAGGCTCCTTCCCCGCTTCACGATCAGCAGCCCGTTGCAAGTCCCGTTGATACTTTTCATATTGGGCTTCAACGATGGGCGCTTTGGGAAGATCAGCCAGCTCGACCGGCCTCCCTAGCAATTCTTGCAGTTTGGCGACAAAGGGGGCCACAATGTGCTGGCAGCCCATGACTTAAAGAGATCGGGCCAGGGAGTCATTGAACTTTTTGCCCCTTGGATCCTGGTCGAGCAGTTTGACCCCCTCGCTGCGGCGGGAATCACCCGTGGAGAAACGTTCAAGATAATCACCAAAAGTGACTGGGAGTTCCTGCTGCGCATAATCCTTCTTCAAGACAGCAAACTCCTCAGACCCTTTGAATGATTCCCGGACGGCAGACAGATCAACCTTCACCTCAGTTGGGCCGTCCGGGATACGGGGAGCGCACTCTTCAAACTCCGAGCTGAACCCTGAGTTCACCAAGCTCCGACTCAAGGTGTTTTTTCTCCTCTGCAAAGGCTTTCCGTTCGGTCTCCAGAGCAGCAAAAGCAGAAGTCTGAGCGACGATGAGATCCCGCTCTTTAGCCAGTCGAGCCTCTTTCAGCTGCAGACTGTAAAGCCCAAACTGCAGAATGTCGTTCGAGAAATGAGATGGTGTGAAAGGAAATTTAAACTATGAGAAAAATATAGGGAGAAAAGTAAAATACCTTCAGGGCTGCTAAGGCCAAGCATTCCTCAGATTGCTCGACAAACAGCGTGGGAACAGTGAAATTGTTGAAAAAGCAGAGGTAGACCAAATCTTGCTTGCCGAACATCCACCTTTTTCTACAACTTCATGAACCAGATCCGCCAGTGAGATCCGGTCAACCTGGCCAGACAGATGGACGGCGGGCATATCACCCGCACCCTGACCAGTCTCCTGAGTGACCTAGAAGTGCTCAGGAAATCGATGCATCTGATCAGAACCAAACCGTTCGTCGACCAGCATTGCATCAAATTGGTCCAGATGGACCTATTACAGTGGTTGTCGTTCTGGAACGGGTTGAGAAGTTCCAGCATCCTGAACGGTAATTGTGGAAGGAGTAGGTTGAGGGTTCTTCCTGGCTTTCTTCCGTTTGCCAACCCCACCAGCTGCAAGAACTCTACTGTTGTCCATAGGTACGTTTGGATTGAGAGCTAAAAAATAACAAAGGAAAATATTAGTACCGAGCGGACCTTAGCACGTGGGAAACAAAAAAAAGAAAAAAAAACGTTTCTCGCACGGGAAGGACTGCCCGGAACATGGCACTTGATTTCTCAAAGCAAGTAAACCCAAGAAAACGGGAACTGAGGGTTGATAGCGTGTGATGCCCTCGGGGAGGCCCCTGATGAGAAGGTCCCTCCTGCCGAGGGCTCTGGACAAATTGGGACAGGTGCCCCGCTTGTATTAATCTCTCGATGGCCGTCTTCAGCTGATGGCAGTCATCGGTCCTGTGCCCCTGGTGCCGATGGAAGCGACAGTAGGGGAACTGAGGGTTGATAGCGTGTACCTCCGGGGGTGCGCGAGAGTCGCGCTCAACGAGGCCCCTCTCCTCGGCAAAATCGAGGATGATGCTGACGGGGTGCGTCAATGGTGTCCGAGGGCGGTCCAGGAGGATGGGCTGGGCCCAAGTCTTAGGGTTGCTCTTATAACCTCCCCCGGGCTTGGCTTGGCTTTGCCGAGGGCGGTCATCAGAGGGTCCCGAAGTCTTGGGGCGATTTGGAGGAGCCCCCGGCCCTCGGTTATGCTTGTTGTCAGCCCTCGGGGGCTGCTGGTCCGAATGTTGGTGATATTTCTCCACCTCCTCGGCCTCAGCATACCGGTCCCCCCGCTGCAAGGCCCTTATGTAGTCGCGGGGAGGTTCAATAATGAGGCTCCTGGAAAAGTTGCCGGTGCGAAGGACGGTTTGTAGGAGGGCCAGGAGGGTCCCGTCGTCAGCACCGTCGACCTTGTCGGCCTC
Source organism: Cuscuta europaea (assembly GCA_945859875.1). Classification (NCBI taxonomy): domain Eukaryota; kingdom Viridiplantae; phylum Streptophyta; class Magnoliopsida; order Solanales; family Convolvulaceae; genus Cuscuta; species Cuscuta europaea. The sequence continues at coordinate 9,588,228 of CAMAPE010000029.1, read as the reverse complement.
CGTCCTCCAGCGCTCTAGGAAATCCCGAAGGGTCTCATCCTTCTTTTGGCGTATTGTTAGGAGGTGGGAGAAGTGCTTCCTTGTGCGACGCCTCCCGGCGAATTGTGTCAAGAATCGTTGGGCGAGTTCTTGCCACGAATCAATGCAGCCCTCGGGCAGCCTGTTGAACCATTCGTATGCTGGTCCCTCTAAGGTGGAGAGGAACCAATGACACAAATATTCTTCTGACGCCCCCACCATCATCATGCTGTTCTGGTACTTGCTGTAATGTTCCTGGGGGTCCGTTTTCCCGCTGTAGGGCAGTATGTGTTGCCCTCGGTATTTTTCCGGGATCCGGGCCGCCAATACCCTTGGGGTAAATGGCGTCCGAGTCCGGAGCTGAATGACGGGTTCCCCGGAGCCCTCGGCCACCTTCTTCTGTAATTCCTCCATTTTGGCCATCATGGCCTCGTATTTGAGGTCTGAGTGAGGGGTGGAGGTGGTGGCGTGAGCTTTGTTGGACTCCATCTCGTCGAGCCGGCGTTGGAGGGCCGCAATAATCTCGTCCCGGGGATCCCTCGGGAGGGTCTCCGCCCCCTGCGAACGAACCCGGGCCGAGTGGGCCTGGTTGATTTGGTGTCGGGCATCATCGGCATGAAGGGGTGCCTTGCCTTTGTCCCGAGGGGGACGCTCCTCGTCTGCCCTCGAAACAGATCCCCCGCTTTCCTGGGGCCTTTGGAGTGCTTTCCCCCCGAGGCGGTCTTGGACCCCTCGGCGGTCTGGCCCTCCTCCGAGCCGGTTGAGGGCGGAAGTACGGGGCCTCTCCCTGTTGTCATAATGGCGGTCCCGGGACTGAACTTCCTGGGAGGATGTATCTTGGGCCACCACCCCTTCGTCGTTCCTTACCCGAGGGGTGGGATTTCCGAAGGGGTGTGGCAGAGGGGGAAGTATGATATTTTCCCCGATCTGAGGGTGAGCTGGAGCCAGGGTGCCGAAGGCACCCGGGTTCTGGGTGAGCGTTTGGATGAAGGCGGAGAGCGCCGATTGTACGTCGATGGTGAGAACCGGAGGGCTGACTTGGTCATCGCTCCGGTTTTTCTTATTGGCCTCGATGCCGAGGCGGGCATCGGGGGCGTTTTGTTGGATCTGAAGGCGTAGGTCGACAGCCGCCTGTTCCAGCCCAGCGAGGACACCGCCCTCGGGAGCCCTGTGAGAGGCTTCGGGGGCGTTGACGTCGCCGAGGGGCAGGTTCTTGTCTTCTACGTTCTTTGAGTTGGCACGTGTTGTCCTCACCATTTTGATAGAGGGCTAGTGTTTGTGTTTGGTCGAGGGGGAGGGTTTCTTACTCGATTGTTCAACCTCTCAACGAGAGCACCAAATGATGGATTGTCTACCCGGGGGTATATATCCGAAGGGTTATTACGGGGAATAACTTAGAGAGAAGTCAGAGCGAACAAGTAAGAGAGAGAGTGTATATTCAATATGTATTTTGCGTGGTTACAAATGGGGAAATGGGGTGCTATTAATAGTAGCAATAAATGCCGGGTAGGGACACGTGTCAGGCGCTCATTGGCTGAGGGGTCACCTCTACTGGTTGGCGCTGGCAGCCGCATGTGGCCGCATTTAATGCGGCTGTTGGATGGGACGTCTGTGCAGAGTACGGTGATCTGTACGCATGTGAAGCGGATATCTTGTCGAGTGAGATGCCTTCGGCTATAGAGCAGTAGCCGAGGGCTCTCCCTCCCGATGGCACCCCTGGTGCCGAGGGCTTACAGTGCCGAGGGCTACTGTTTTCGCCGTTTTCTCCCAGTTTCTTAGTTTGCTTGAGACACCCGCTCTGTGACAATTTGGAGCCTTCGGCCAGGGGGCCGAAGGCACCCCTGTGCGTTGTGCGGACTGCTTGGTACTCTGGGCGCTGTGACTTGGGCCTGTTGGGCCTGTTGGGCCTTTGCTGGAGTAGTAGGAGTCTGTGGGCCGGGGGTTCCCGGGCCATATACTCCATCAGGAGTCCCTCACTCCTTTTGCCGAAAGGTACTTGAGGGAAAAGGAGTAATTTGTGCTTGCCCTTTGATGTTGTCCTGTCGTGATCTCTGAAGTTGGTGAGGAGTTGTTGCTCTTATGTCCCTGCCGAAGGTAGTCCCTCAGTTACCCACATGTCGGGACTTGAGGGCTTGCTTTGTTGTTTGTTGGATTTTCACAGATTTTGTAATTTAATGATTTTCCCGAGGGGGTCCTCCAGTCCCCCACTCCTTGAGGCACTTGTAAAGTGGTGAAAAGGAGTAAAGTAGGTACGTTGCTGTTGTGGGCCGAAGGCTGACGCTTTTCGTTTCATTTTGGGGGGATGCCTCGTTAAAAACCTCCTTAGGAAAAACCCTTTGGGAAAAAATCCTAACGAGGGAAAAAGAGTGCACCGAATTCCCCCAATGATGAAACGAAAATGTCAAACCTTGGCAAAAAATGGAGAATGGCGGGAATGCCGAAGGCTCTCTCTTCTGAGGGCTCCTGTGTTGATTAGCCGAAGGCTTGCTGTTGATGTCCTGGTGGTGCCGAAGGGGAGCCCTTCGATCCAGGGACCGAGGGCCTGCCAGATGAGGGCAGCAGTGAAGTTGTTACCGGGGGGCCACTGTTTGTTGATGAGTTGGTGATGAAGATACCCGAGGGCTCCCATTACCTGTGTGCCATGGGCCCTCCGTCAATGAGACACTCCCCGGGGGCTACCCGGTTTTGCAGTGCTGAGGGGGAAACCCCGAGGGGTGCCCCTGATACGCAGCCCTGGGGATCTGAAGGAGTGATCCCGAAGGCGTGTGTAATGTGCTGTGTGGGGCACAACCCGAGGGCACTCCTGGGTGAGAGCACCCGGAGGCAATCCTTGATGAAGTGGAGTGAAGTAGAAAACCCGGGGGCTTCCAGAATATAGTCGTTGGAAATATAGCCGTTGGGGGGATGGCACACGTGGCGTGTGATGGCTGGCTGTTCGTGGGCGGCGTCACCGGTTGGGTGAAACGACGGTGCGTAATGATGGCGTCCATCCGGAGGCCCGGAATCCAGGCCCAAGCCCGGATTCTATCGCCTATAAATACCCCAAAGCCAGGCATTCCTCCGTGTGCGAAAAACCTGTTAGCGAAGCTCTGCCCATTTTTCTAGAGAGAGAAACAGCAGCCCCCGGTCAAATCCTCTGTTCTTAAGGTCAGTTCTCCAGTTACCCTTCACCTCTTAGCTACCTGTACTGCGCCCTTAGGCTAGGAGATAGAATATTTAGAAATCACTAGTTGTACGAGCCTTCGAACTAGAGAATGTCGTCCCAGAGTGATTCTCAAGATATCTCGGGGGCGCCCTCGGTGGAGGACGAAGTCCTCTCGGATGTGGAGTCCTCAAGTGCGGAGTCCTCGGTGGGACAGGATGCCGTCATTGCCTTGGAGTTGCAGAAAGCCCTCGCAGCTGAGGCGGAGGCCGAGGGCTTTGAGCAGGAATGTGAAGACGAAGAGTTGGCCATCGCCTGGCAAGCAGCTGAAGAGGAGGCACAAAAGGAAAGCGGGAGGGTCACCGTTGCTGTGCTCCCCCCTCGGGGTGCCGGGGAGGCCAGCACCTCTCGGCCGCTGAATGCGGTCCCCCTCCGGGTGGCCCCCGGAAAGAAGAAGGCCAAGGCCGCTGTTCCCAAGAAGAAGGGCAGCGTAGCAGATCAAGGGAAGCCCCTCGATATGCCCGAGGGGTACTCCTATCTCAACACCGCCGCATTGGAGATCAAGTCGAAAGTTGATGCGGCGGACATCTACGTCACCCAGCTTCACGTGGGCCCCTCGGCCATCGTGGTGACACCGGGTCCGGATGACGTTCTCTCCCGGGCTCCCGAGGGCTGCATTGCGGTGCACGTCCTCTCAGTATCCATGGGGCTCCGCTTCCCCCTGCACCCCTTCCTCCGGGAGTATCTCCGGTTCGTTGGCCTGGTTCCCTGCCAGCTGACCCCGAACAGCCATTCTTATATCACTGGCTTCCTTCAGCTCTGTAAGTCCCGGGGGGTGACGCCTAGCCTGGATCTCTTCTTCCAGAGCTTCAACCTGTGCCGGGGGGGGGGGCACGCGAATGCCGAGGGATTCGCTAATCTGCAGCAGGTATCCGTGTTCAAACTCTTCACCGAGGCGCCCTCCTCGAACAAGGGGTGGAAGGACCGGTGGTGCTATGTGAAGCTAGCCGAGAGCCCCTTCCCGAGGGAACTGCGCGACCGCTTCAGGAGGCACGAGAAGAGGAGGAGCGCCGCCCTCGAGAAAGACGGCAGGATTCTGGCCATGATCCCGGAGGGCCGGGATAAGAATATCTCCATCAAGGACTGCACCAAAGAAGCAGATCTCTACACCCTCGGGTTCCGGCGGTACCGGTTCCTGGGGGAAACTGATGAGAAGTTCCCAGTGTTTGAGGGAGCCTCCGGAGGTAGTAGCTGAGGGCATTCTCACCCTCATCTTAGCACGTTTGTCCATTTGTTTTGTTAATCTTTTATGCCACTTAATGGTGACCCCTCGATCCTAACCCCTTATTTATTTATTTTTGCAGGTGTCCCAGTAAGTATGATGAACGTCAAAGGCCTCGCCCGATTCAAGAACAAACCGGCCAAGGATCCGAAGGGGCCGGACGCAGGTGGCCAGAAGCCCCTCGGTGCGCCCCTCAAAAAGCCCGAGGGCGATGCTGCTGTGGCTAAGAGAAAGCCGTCGGCAAAGGAGCCCCTCCAAGCCCCTAAGAAGTTAAAGAAGGGGGATGCCGCGAAGGATGACCCCCCGGTGGTGATTGTAGATGACGCTCCGGTGATGCCGACGGCGCAGGTGCCGGGGGTGGTCCGGGAGCCATCTCTCGAGGTCCTCACGCTCTCCCTTCCGGCTGGTACGGCCGTGTTGAATGGCACGGCCGACCCGAGGGCGCTCCTGAAGGGTATAACCCTCGATATTGACAGGGCATCTCTCGGGGATGATGATGATCAAGCCCTTGAAGACAGGATCCTACGGTCTTCCCTCACGGTGAGTTCACTGTAGTTTGTCTTTCTGTTTCCCACTTTGAACTGAGAAATCACGTTTGGCCCCGACAACCCGCTTATCTCCGCAGACTTGCGTTGCCCTCGGGGAGCAGTTCCGACGGCTGGAGGAATGGCGCCTCCTCAAGGCTAAGCAAGAAGCCAAGATGAAGGAGCTGATCCTTAGGGACTCCCAGGCCACGAAGCTGATGGCCCAGCTCGAGGAGGAACTCCGGCTGGCGAGGGCGGAGTCCGAGAGGCTCAGGGGGGAGAAGGCAGAAGCTGAGGCGGCCGCTGCGGAGGCAGCAAGGAGAGCAGCCGAGGAGGCCGAGGCCATCAAGGCGAAAGCTGTTGCCACAGCCCGGGAGGAGGCCATCTCCGGGTTCCTGGACGGGGGGTGGAAGACCGAGGGGCACAAGGCATGGTTGTCTTCGGTCGTTGAGGCCTCGGTTGATGAATGGTCCGAGGGCCCGGGGGAGGAGTGGATGGCCCAGAAGGGTAAGCAATATTATGATGGGGGCGAGTTCTTTACTCAAGCCCTCATCTACCGGAGGATGGCCCGCCATCTGAAGGTTGAGCCGAAGGACTTTGATCCGGCGGCGTACGGGCTCCCCCCTCTGCAGCCAGATATCCGTATCCCCCTCCCCCCTGATGTCGAGAGGCCAGACCTGGAGGATTCCGAGCTCCGAAGGGAAGCCGAGGGCGACGATCCAGATGCAGAAGTTTCCTCGAATGTAATAACTATATTCACTCTTTGTTGTGATGAATGATTGAATGCCTTCGGGCTTTGTATATATGAATTGTTTTTCCAATTCCTTTCTGCTTGAATGTATGCCTTCGTTTTCCTTGAGTATGCCTTCGGTATTTTGAATGTATGTCTAGGACTTAGAATATTTTTCGATTGTAGCTAGCCCTTAGGAGCCTTCGGTAGTTGGGCACCCTCTGCTGGATTATGCAACCGATGGTTCGGCAGCAATTAGGACTTAGAAAATTTTTTTCTGAGTGTAGCACAGCATGAGGCCTTCGGGCGTTTGTAGTAACCCACCTCCTAGGACTTAGAAAAATCTCTAAATGTAGATTCCCCCTTGAGAGCCTTCGGGATACGGCGCCCATTCCTGATGTGTGAATGTTGGACCGAGGGCCCAATGCACAGGACTTAGAGATTTTTGCAAGTGTAGTATGCCATGTAGCCTTCGGCTACTGTGGAGCCCCACCTGTAATATTGAATAGGCCGGGGGCTAATTCTTTTAGGACTTAGAAGATTTTCTTGAGTGTTGATTCCTTGTGAACTGTAGCCCTCGATTGATAGGTAGCCTTCGGCAATGAGGTCCCTCGAGATGAGGGTGAAATATGCAGGACTTAGAAAATCTTCTAAGTGTAGAGTTTCCCTCGAGAGCCTTCGGGAGGTGTCATACCTCCATGATGTATGAGTAGCTGACCGGGGGGAAAGCATGTAGGACTTAGAAAATATTCTAAGTGTAAAGTCTCCCTTGGGAGCCTTCGGGAGATGGCATCCCTTCTTGATGTATGAGTCGTTGACCGGGGTAAACATGTAGGACTTAGAAAATATTCTAAGTGTAAAATCCCCCTTGGGAGCCTTCGGTAGATGGCATCCCTCCCTGATGTAAGAGTAGTTGACCGGGGGGGAAATACATGTAGGACTTAGAAAATATTCTAAGTGTGAATTTTCCCTTGGGTGCCTTCGGGTGATGGGTGCCCTCTGATTCCACATCACTTTGCGAGATGCCCGGGGGCTACTCATTTAGGACAGAATACCCTCTTTTTTTTTAAGTGTTGTTGTATTGCATGGCCTTCGGCCACCATATTCCCTTGGCTGTAATATTGATTGGGCCGGGGGCTCCACCTTTAGGACTTAGAATTTTTTCAAGTGTTGCTTCCCTATGTAGCCTTCGGGTGCCCTCGGCATACACTCTAAAAAGTCGTAGAATTTGATCCTTGTCCCGGGGGGAAAGCATGTAGGACTTCACCGGCGACACCATGGGGAAAGGGCCCTCGGTATTTGTGCGTAACGGATGCCTTCGGTGTTTGTTTGAAGTACCGTTTAGTGGACTTTGGACAGTCCAGTCCCTTTGTGTTGTTGAAGCCTTCGGTGTCTTTGTGACCGGAGGTGACCAGGTAGTGGACTTAGCCGTTTCCTGATGATATTTCCTTGAGTAGTATCCTTCGAGAAATAGGAGTCTTCAATCGCCGGAGGTGTTCCCGTGGGGAGCCCTCGGCATGTTGTGATTTTGTTGGAGTGTACTCTTTGATTTCTCGCTAAGTCTACTCCCCTTCACCCCCTCTTTTGACCAGGTAGTGGACTTAGCCGTTTCCTGATGATATTTCCTTGAGTAGTATCCTTCGGGAAATAGGAGTCTTCAGTCGCCGGAGGTGTTCCCGTGGGGAGCCCTCGGCATGTTGTGATTTTGTTGGAGTGTACTCTTTGATTTCTCGCTGAGTCTACTCCCCTTCACCCCCTCTTTTTTTTTTTTTTTTTTTTGGTTGGTGGTGAAGGGAAGGCATCAAGAAACTTGGTTTCTTGGTAAGGCTGGGCCTATTAGGAGACCATCAGAATACACCAATGGCTCTCCTCCCTCGGGTTAACCTTCCGAGTGCCGAGGGGATCGAGGGACGTTTCATGGGCACCAGATATGGTGGTCCGTAACCTGCCTCCCCTTGGGGGATGGCGCGGAAAGCGCCTCATTTTTGAAAGTCGTCCCCTCGGCGCTAGACATAGTCTGTGGCCTGCCACACCCTTGGGGTGGTGGCGCGGGGAGCGTTTCGGTTTGGAAGTCGAATCCTGGGCATTCCTCATGCCTGTCATACCCTGGGGGTAGTGACGCGGATAGCGTTCCGTTTTTGAAAGTCGAATCCTGGGCATTTCTCATGCCTGTCATACCCTGGGGGTAGTGACGCGGAAAGCGTTTCAAGGAAGGTTTTCATTTGCACACTAGTTGCAAATGGCCGGGGGCACTACGTGCCGACGGCACCGATGGTGGCGCCTTCGGTATATGCGTCCTCGTGGGGTACGGCTTTTAGAAACAACACTTGGTGTTAGTTTCGATGTGTAGCCCCCCGGTATTTGGTACCGAGGGGTCTCATGTAGGAACACTTGGTGTTCTCTTGTTGTAGTTGATGTAGGCGTCTACCCTCGGTACTTGGTACCGAAGGGTCTTCAAATGAAACACTTGGTGTTTCCCGATAGATGTTTGGAAGCTGTTAGGAGAGCATATCCCTGGCACTGGGTGCCGAGGGGTCTTCTTTGAAACACCTGGTGTTTTTCTTCGTTTCGATATTTGATGAGGGAGGTGTGCCCTCGGCACTGGGTGCCGAAGGGTCTTCTGTAGGAACACTTGGTGTTCTAATCTTTTCTTTTTTGATGTTGAAGGTGGGGAAGTACCCTCGGCACTGGGTGCCGAGGGGTCTTGACTGAAAACACGTGGTGTTTCTATTGTTTGCTGTAAGTGTTGATGGTGTCCGCCCTCGGCACTGGGTACCGGAGGGGGTTCTCCTTGTGGTTAGGCCTGGGGCCTGTAGTCAGTATGAGGGCTTGATGTCTTGAATGTATCTCCATTCTTCGAAATTGGAGGCCTTGGGCCATTGGATAGTACATTCACTAGTTATGAGGGCTTGGCCGCTCTTACATTATTGATAAAATTTAACTAAATGTAGTACATTCCAGTGCCTAGGGACCTCTTTCCCGTTGGGGCGTTTGAGTTTGTAAGTCCCGGGTTTGATGATGGCTGCTATGATGTAGGGGCCTTCGAATTTTGGTGCCATTTTTCCTCCCTCGGTTGGTTGGCTGGCTTCCCTCCTCCGGAGGACATAGTCCCCCACTTGAAATTCCCGGGTTCGAACTTTGGCGTCGATGTAGCTTTTAACTTGCCTTCGGTAGTTTTCTGCCCGGATGAAGGCCTGCTCCCGGCGTTCTGAAATGAGGTGCAGGTCGAGGGCCATGTTGCTGTCGTTGACCTCGGGGTCATATTGGATCACCCTTCGGGTAGGAAGGGTGACTTCCGTAGGAGCTTTGGCTTCAAAACCGTAGCAGGGGGAGAAGGGTGTTTCACCTGTAGCGCGCCGAGGGGTAGTGCGGTAGGCCCAGAGGATGTTGTGAAGTTCTTCCACCCAGCCACCACCCTCGGCCTCCAGCTTCTTTTTGAGGCCCTCGAGCAAGGTCCGGTTGGCGTTCTCTACCTGCCCGTTGCCTTGAGGGTAGGCAACGGAGGAGAAGGTGTGTTTGATGCCCCATGCCTCCAGAAGGGCGCAGAAGGGGGCTGCCTCAAATTGTGTTCCATTGTCGGAGATGATCTGCTGGGGGACGCCAAACCTTGTGAGGATGTTCTTGAGGACGAAGTGACGGCACTTCGCCTCTGTGATGCTGGCGAGGGGTTCAGCCTACACCCACTTGGTAAAATAGTCGACGGCCACAATGATGTATCTGTTGTTGGAGGTACCCCTCGGCAGAGGGCCCACAAGGTCTATCCCCCATCGAGAAAATGGGACAGATGTGCTGATGGGGGCATAGTTGACCGCTGGCCTGCCGGGGGCTTTCTGGAAATGTTGACATGCGGTGCACCTTCGGGCGAGGTCAGCACAATCCCTGGCCATGGTTGGCCAGAAGTAGCCCTGGAGAATGAGCCTTCGGGACATGGAGAAGGGTCCCTGGTGAGCTGAGCAAGTGCCACTGTGCACTTCCTCCATTGCGACCTCGGCTTCATCTGGATGAAGGCACCGAAGTAGCGTGCCATTGTAAGATCGTTCGTAGAGCCTTCCATCTTCGATGGTGTAGCTGGGAGCCCTCAGCTTTGCCAGTTTAGCGCGGGCCTCATTCTCGGGTAGCTGCCCTGCGGAGATGAAGGTGGTGATATCTGAAATCCAATTCTCCTGACGTTGTTGTATGTTCATCACGGGGCTTGCATGGATGCTTGAGAGGCTGAGTTCCTCGATTTTGGCAATCTTGGAGATGTGCTCGGGGGAGTCTGCCGAGAGTTTAGATAATATGTCGGCTTCGGAGTTCTGAGCCCTCGGTATTTGAGTGAGAGAGTGTGCCTCAAATACCTTAAGCAACTCCTTGGCCGCTTCCTTGTATTGTTTCATTCTTCCTTCCTTGGCCTCATATTCTTCGGATATTTGGCCAACGACCAACTTGGAGTCGCATTTGATGTGGATCTGCCGAGCCCTCATGTTGGCAGCCAGCCGAAGGCCACATAGGAGGGCTTCATATTCGGCCTCATTGTTGGAGACTTTGAAGGAGAAGCGGATTGCATAGTAGGCCCTGAAGCCCTCGGGAGTAATGAGGACTACCCCTCCCCCGAATGCTTTGGTCGCGGATGAGCCGTCAGTGTAGAGGGTCCACCAGTCGTCCGAGGTAGCCGAGGGCTCCCCATCCGTGGCTGCTCTTGCGGTACATTCCGTCACAATGTCCGCTAGGGCTTGGCCCTTGATGGCAGGCCTTGGACGGATGTCAATGTTGTACTGGCTCAAGAAGATAGCCCATTTCACCATGCGGGAGGAGCTGGTGGGGCTCCTCATGAGGGCGCCGAGGGGTTGATGGGTGAGGACCTGAACCGGGTGAGCCTGAAAGTAGTGGCCCAACTTCTTGACAGTCCAAACGATGGCTAACACCGTTTTTTCCACAGGGGAGTACCTGAGTTCGGCCTCCCTTAGGGTCTTGCTAACATAGAAGATGGCATGTTGGATGCCGTCTTCCTCCCGGATGAGCACAGAGCTGATGGCCGCCGGGCTAACCCCAAGGTAGAGGTAGAGGGTCTCCCCTACCTTGGGTTTGGAGAGCACAGGAGGTGAAGATAGATATCTTTTGAGCTCGTCGAAAGCCCCCTGGCATTCTGGAGTCCATAGAAAGCCAGCCGTCTTCCTCATGATCTGGAAGAAGGGTAGAGACTTCTCTGCCGATTTAGATAGGAAGCGGTTGAGGGCTGCCAGGCGGCCCGTCAACCGTTGAACTTCCTTCACGTTACGTGGGGGCTCCATGTTGATGATGGCCTGGATCTTCTCGGGATTGGCCTCAATACCCCTTCGGCTCACCATGTAGCCTAAGAATTTGCCCCCTTGGACGCCGAAGGTGCACTTCTTCGGGTTTAGCCGAAGGTTGAATTTTTGCATGATGGCAAAAATTTCCCGGAGGTCGTCAGCATGACTGGAAGATTGCTTGCTCTTGACGATCATGTCGTCGACATAGGCCTCCATGGTGCGCCCTAGGACGGCTTGAAAGACCCGGGCCACCATCCGGGTGTAAGTGGCCCCTGAGTTCTTTAGGCCGAAGGCCATCACTAGGTAGCAGAAGATGCCCTCGGGAGTCATGAAGGCAGTTTTTTCGGCGTCCTCCTCGTGCATGAATATTTGATGGTACCCTCGGAAGGCATCGAGGAAGGACATGATTTCACACCCCGCGGTCTCATCCACCAATTGATCAATGTTTGGTAGAGGGAATGGATCCATGGGGCATGCTTTGTTGAGATCAGTGTAGTCCACGCACATGCGGAAGGTAGGGGGCTTCTGGGCGAGGACTACATTTGCTAGCCATGAGGGGTATTTCACCTCCTTGATGTGCTTGATTGAGAGGAGCATGGCGACCTCCTTCCTCACAAATTCCCTTCTCTCGGCGGAGAGGGGTCTTCTTCGTTGTTGCACTGCTTTTGCCGAGGGGTCCACCGAGAGGCGGTGGGTGATGACCCTTCGGCTAATTCCCGGCATGTCCTCCGGCCCCCAAGCAAAGACAGTGGAGTAGGCGCGGAGGGCGTCGGTGATACCGGTCTTCAAATCTTCAGGGAGCTGGGCTCCAATCTTCACGACTCTCTCCGGCTGGGCCGGATCGAGCGCAAAGTCTTCTACGTCCTCGGCCGGTTCAGCCCTCGGCCTTCTTTCCTCCTGGTCGACGGCTCCGGTGATGGTGTCAACACGGAGTTCCGTCTTGCTTACCTTCTTAGTGACTTGAAGATAGCAGGCACGGGCAATTTTTTGGTTCCCCCGGGAGTAGCCAATGCCCCCATCGGCGGGAAACTTGAGGCAGAGGTGCCTCATGGAGATGATGGCCTCGAGGTCCTCGAGGGCTGGCCGGCCGAGGATGATGTTGTGGGCGCAGTCAATGTTGACGACGACGAACTCCACCTCGAGCTGGGCTCTATGGAGCCCGTCGCCGAAGATCACCGGGAGGGTTACTACCCCCTCGGAATCAATGGTGTCGCCGGTGAAGCCGGCAAGAGGGGTCTTAATAGGCCGAAGGGACCCCCTCTCCAGATGCAACTCTCTGAAGGTGCTGAGGTACATTACATTGACGGAGCTGCCCGTGTCAACGTAAGTTCGGTGAATGATGGTGTCGTTGATCTCCGTTCGAATCACCAAGGCATCCCGGTGAGGAGAAGAAGTAGGAGGGAGATCTGCGTTGGTGAAGGTGATGGGTTCCTCCCTCAATCGCTTTACCGGGGGCATATGAGTGACTTCCCCTACGTAAAGCGATTGAGCCCACTTCTTTCGCTGGCTGGTGGAATCGCCCCCTGTGTTGCCACCGGTGATCATGAGGATAAGGCGCTTTTTCTCCTGGTAGTGGGGGTATTCCTCCTCTTCTTCCAAGTTTCCAATCTCCCTTTTCTTGCCGAAGGGGATGCTATTCGGGTTTACCCAAGCGTTTACCTTCGTGTGATGCCCTCGGGGAGGCCCCTGATGAGAAGGTCCCTCCTGCCGAGGGCTCTGAACAAATTGGGACAGGTGCCCCGCTTGTGTTAATCTCTCGATGGCCGTCTTCAGCTGATGGCAGTCATCGGTCCTGTGCCCCTGGTGCCGATGGAAGCGACAGTAGGGGAACTGAGGGTTGATAGCGTGTACCTCCGGGGGTGCGCGAGAGTCGCGCTCAACGAGGCCCCTCTCCTCGGCAAAATCGAGGATGATGCTGACGGGGTGCGTCAATGGTGTCCGAGGGCGGTCCAGGAGGATGGGCTGGGCCCAAGTCTTAGGGTTGCTCTTATAACCTCCCCCGGGCTTGGCTTGGCTTTGCCAAGGGCGGTCATCAGAGGGTCCCGAAGTCTTGGGGCGATTTGGAGGAGCCCCCGGCCCTCGGTTATGCTTGTTGTCAGCCCTCGGGGGCTGCTAGTCCGAATGTTGGTGATATTTCTCCACCTCCTCGGCCTCAGCATACCGGTCCCCCCGCTGCAAGGCCCTTATGTAGTCGCGGGGAGGTTCAATAATGAGGCTCCTAGAAAAGTTGCCGGTGCGAAGGACGGTTTGTAGGAGGGCCAGGAGGGTCCCGTCGTCAGCACCGTCGACCTTGTCGGCCTCCGTCCTCCAGCGCTCTAGGAAATCCCGAAGGGTCTCATCCTTCTTTTGGCGTATTGTTAGGAGGTGGGAGAAGTGCTTCCTTGTGCGACGCCTCCCGGCGAATTGTGTCAAGAATCGTTGGGCGAGTTCTTGCCACGAATCAATGCAGCCCTCGGGCAGCCTGTTGAACCATTCGTATGCTGGTCCCTCTAAGGTGGAGAGGAACCAACGACACAAATATTCGTCTGACGCCCCCACCATCATCATGCTGTTCTGGTACTTGTTGTAATGTTCCTGGGGGTCCGTTTTCCCGCTGTAGGGCTGTATGTGTTGCCCTCGGTATTTTTCCGGGATCCGGGCCGCCAATACCCTTGGGGTAAATGGCGTCCGAGTCCGGAGCTGAATGACGGGTTCCCCGGAGCCCTCGGCCACCTTCTTCTGTAATTCCTCCATTTTGGCCATCATGGCCTCGTATTTGAGGTCTGAGTGAGGGGTGGAGGTGGTGGCGTGAGCTTTGTTGGACTCCATCTCGTCGAGCCGGCGTTGGAGGGCCGCAATAATCTCGTCCCGGGGATCCCTCGGGAGGGTCTCCGCCCCCTGCGAACGAACCCGGGCCGAGTGGGCCTGGTTGATTTGGTGTCGGGCATCATCGGCATGAAGGGGTGCCTTGCCTTTGTCCCGAGGGGGACGCTCCTCGTCTGCCCTCGAAACAGATCCCCCGCTTTCCTGGGGCCTTTGGAGTGCTTTCCCCCCGAGGCGGTCTTGGACCCCTCGGCGGTCTGGCCCTCCTCCGAGCCGGTTGAGGGCGGAAGTACGGGGCCTCTCCCTGTTGTCATAATGGCGGTCCCGGGACTGAACTTCCTGGGAGGATGTATCTTGGGCCACCACCCCTTCGTCGTTCCTTACCCGAGGGGTGGGATTTCCGAAGGGGTGTGGCAGAGGGGGAAGTATGATATTTTCCCCGATCTGAGGGTGAGCTGGAGCCAGGGTGCCGAAGGCACCCGGGTTCTGGGTGAGCGTTTGGATGAAGGCGGAGAGCGCCGATTGTACGTCGATGGTGAGAACCGGAGGGCTGACTTGGTCATCGCTCCGGTTTTTCTTATTGGCCTCGATGCCGAGGCGGGCATCGGGGGCGTTTTGTTGGATCTGAAGGCGTAGGTCGACAGCCGCCTGTTCCAGCCCAGCGAGGACACCGCCCTCGGGAGCCCTGTGAGAGGCTTCGGGGGCGTTGACGTCGCCGAGGGGCAGGTTCTTGTCTTCTACGTTCTTTGAGTTGGCACGTGTTGTCCTCACCATTTTGATAGAGGGCTAGTGTTTGTGTTTGGTCGAGGGGGAGGGTTTCTTACTCGATTGTTCAACCTCTCAACGAGAGCACCAAATGATGGATTGTCTACCCGGGGGTATATATCCGAAGGGTTATTACGGGGAATAACTTAGAGAGAAGTCAGAGCGAACAAGTAAGAGAGAGAGTGTATATTCAATATGTATTTTGCGTGGTTACAAATGGGGAAATGGGGTGCTATTTATAGTAGCAATAAATGCCGGGTAGGGACACGTGTCAGGCGCTCATTGGCTGAGGGGTCACCTCTACTGGTTGGCGCTGGCAGCCGCATGTGGCCGCATTTAATGCGGCTGTTGGATGGGACGTCTGTGCAGAGTACGGTGATCTGTACGCATGTGAAGCGGATATCTTGTCGAGTGAGATGCCTTCGGCTATAGAGCAGTAGCCGAGGGCTCTCCCTCCCGATGGCACCCCTGGTGCCGAGGGCTTACAGTGCCGAGGGCTACTGTTTTCGCCGTTTTCTCCCAGTTTCTTAGTTTGCTTGAGACACCCGCTCTGTGACAATTTGGAGCCTTCGGCCAGGGGGCCGAAGGCACCCCTGTGCGTTGTGCGGACTGCTTGGTACTCTGGGCGCTGTGACTTGGGCCTGTTGGGCCTGTTGGGCCTTTGCTGGAGTAGTAGGAGTCTGTGGGCCGGGGGTTCCCGGGCCATATACTCCATCAGGAGTCCCTCACTCCTTTTGCCGAAAGGTACTTGAGGGAAAAGGAGTAATTTGTGCTTGCCCTTTGATGTTGTCCTGTCGTGATCTCTGAAGTTGGTGAGGAGTTGTTGCTCTTATGTCCCTGCCGAAGGTAGTCCCTCAGTTACCCACATGTCGGGACTTGAGGGCTTGCTTTGTTGTTTGTTGGATTTTCACAGATTTTGTAATTTAATGATTTTCCCGAGGGGGTCCTCCAGTCCCCCACTCCTTGAGGCACTTGTAAAGTGGTGAAAAGGAGTAAAGTAGGTACGTTGCTGTTGTGGGCCGAAGGCTGACGCTTTTCGTTTCATTTTGGGGGGATGCCTCGTTAAAAACCTCCTTAGGAAAAACCCTTTGGGAAAAAATCCTAACGAGGGAAAAAGAGTGCACCGAATTCCCCCAATGATGAAACGAAAATGTCAAACCTTGGCAAAAAATGGAGAATGGCGGGAATGCCGAAGGCTCTCTCTTCTGAGGGCTCCTGTGTTGATTAGCCGAAGGCTTGCTGTTGATGTCCTGGTGGTGCCGAAGGGGAGCCCTTCGATCCAGGGACCGAGGGCCTGCCAGATGAGGGCAGCAGTGAAGTTGTTACCGGGGGGCCACTGTTTGTTGATGAGTTGGTGATGAAGATACCCGAGGGCTCCCATTACCTGTGTGCCATGGGCCCTCCGTCAATGAGACACTCCCCGGGGGCTACCCGGTTTTGCAGTGCTGAGGGGGAAACCCCGAGGGGTGCCCCTGATACGCAGCCCTGGGGATCTGAAGGAGTGATCCCGAAGGCGTGTGTAATGTGCTGTGTGGGGCACAACCCGAGGGCACTCCTGGGTGAGAGCACCCGGAGGCAATCCTTGATGAAGTGGAGTGAAGTAGAAAACCCGGGGGCTTCCAGAATATAGTCGTTGGAAATATAGCCGTTGGGGGGATGGCACACGTGGCGTGTGATGGCTGGCTGTTCGTGGGCGGCGTCACCGGTTGGGTGAAACGACGGTGCGTAATGATGGCGTCCATCCGGAGGCCCGGAATCCAGGCCCAAGCCCGGATTCTATCGCCTATAAATACCCCAAAGCCAGGCATTCCTCCGTGTGCGAAAAACCTGTTAGCGAAGCTCTGCCCATTTTTCTAGAGAGAGAAACAGCAGCCCCCGGTCAAATCCTCTGTTCTTAAGGTCAGTTCTCCAGTTACCCTTCACCTCTTAGCTACCTGTACTGCGCCCTTAGGCTAGGAGATAGAATATTTAGAAATCACTAGTTGTACGAGCCTTCGAACTAGAGAATGTCGTCCCAGAGTGATTCTCAAGATATCTCGGGGGCGCCCTCGGTGGAGGACGAAGTCCTCTCGGATGTGGAGTCCTCAAGTGCGGAGTCCTCGGTGGGACAGGATGCCGTCATTGCCTTGGAGTTGCAGAAAGCCCTCGCAGCTGAGGCGGAGGCCGAGGGCTTTGAGCAGGAATGTGAAGACGAAGAGTTGGCCATCGCCTGGCAAGCAGCTGAAGAGGAGGCACAAAAGGAAAGCGGGAGGGTCACCGTTGCTGTGCTCCCCCCTCGGGGTGCCGGGGAGGCCAGCACCTCTCGGCCGCTGAATGCGGTCCCCCTCCGGGTGGCCCCCGGAAAGAAGAAGGCCAAGGCCGCTGTTCCCAAGAAGAAGGGCAGCGTAGCAGATCAAGGGAAGCCCCTCGATATGCCCGAGGGGTACTCCTATCTCAACACCGCCGCATTGGAGATCAAGTCGAAAGTTGATGCGGCGGACATCTACGTCACCCAGCTTCACGTGGGCCCCTCGGCCATCGTGGTGACACCGGGTCCGGATGACGTTCTCTCCCGGGCTCCCGAGGGCTGCATTGCGGTGCACGTCCTCTCAGTATCCATGGGGCTCCGCTTCCCCCTGCACCCCTTCCTCCGGGAGTATCTCCGGTTCGTTGGCCTGGTTCCCTGCCAGCTGACCCCGAACAGCCATTCTTATATCACTGGCTTCCTTCAGCTCTGTAAGTCCCGGGGGGTGACGCCTAGCCTGGATCTCTTCTTCCAGAGCTTCAACCTGTGCCGGGGGGGGCACGCGAATGCCGAGGGATTCGCTAATCTGCAGCAGGTATCCGTGTTCAAACTCTTCACCGAGGCGCCCTCCTCGAACAAGGGGTGGAAGGACCGGTGGTGCTATGTGAAGCTAGCCGAGAGCCCCTTCCCGAGGGAACTGCACGACCGCTTCAGGAGGCACGAGAAGAGGAGGAGCGCCGCCCTCGAGAAAGACGGCAGGATTCTGGCCATGATCCCGGAGGGCCGGGATAAGAATATCTCCATCAAGGACTGCACCAAAGAAGCAGATCTCTACACCCTCGGGTTCCGGCGGTACCGGTTCCTGGGGGAAACTGATGAGAAGTTCCCAGTGTTTGAGGGAGCCTCCGGAGGTAGTAGCTGAGGGCATTCTCACCCTCATCTTAGCACGTTTGTCCATTTGTTTTGTTAATCTTTTATGCCACTTAATGGTGACCCCTCGATCCTAACCCCTTATTTATTTATTTTTGCAGGTGTCCCAGTAAGTATGATGAACGTCAAAGGCCTCGCCCGATTCAAGAACAAACCGGCCAAGGATCCGAAGGGGCCGGACGCAGGTGGCCAGAAGCCCCTCGGTGCGCCCCTCAAAAAGCCCGAGGGCGATGCTGCTGTGGCTAAGAGAAAGCCGTCGGCAAAGGAGCCCCTCCAAGCCCCTAAGAAGTTAAAGAAGGGGGATGCCGCGAAGGATGACCCCCCGGTGGTGATTGTAGATGACGCTCCGGTGATGCCGACGGCGCAGGTGCCGGGGGTGGTCCGGGAGCCATCTCTCGAGGTCCTCACGCTCTCCCTTCCGGCTGGTACGGCCGTGTTGAATGGCACGGCCGACCCGAGGGCGCTCCTGAAGGGTATAACCCTCGATATTGACAGGGCAGCTCTCGGGGATGATGATGATCAAGCCCTTGAAGACAGGATCCTACGGTCTTCCCTCACGGTGAGTTCACTGTAGTTTGTCTTTCTGTTTCCCACTTTGAACTGAGAAATCACGTTTGGCCCCGACAACCCGCTTATCTCCGCAGACTTGCGTTGCCCTCGGGGAGCAGTTCCGACGGCTGGAGGAATGGCGCCTCCTCAAGGCTAAGCAAGAAGCCAAGATGAAGGAGCTGATCCTTAGGGACTCCCAGGCCACGAAGCTGATGGCCCAGCTCGAGGAGGAACTCCGGCTGGCGAGGGCGGAGTCCGAGAGGCTCAGGGGGGAGAAGGCAGAAGCTGAGGCGGCCGCTGCGGAGGCAGCAAGGAGAGCAGCCGAGGAGGCCGAGGCCATCAAGGCGAAAGCTGTTGCCACAGCCCGGGAGGAGGCCATCTCCGGGTTCCTGGACGGGGGGTGGAAGACCGAGGGGCACAAGGCATGGTTGTCTTCGGTCGTTGAGGCCTCGGTTGATGAATGGTCCGAGGGCCCGGGGGAGGAGTGGATGGCCCAGAAGGGTAAGCAATATTATGATGGGGGCGAGTTCTTTACTCAAGCCCTCATCTACCGGAGGATGGCCCGCCATCTGAAGGTTGAGCCGAAGGACTTTGATCCGGCGGCGTACGGGCTCCCCCCTCTGCAGCCAGATATCCGTATCCCCCTCCCCCCTGATGTCGAGAGGCCAGACCTGGAGGATTCCGAGCTCCGAAGGGAAGCCGAGGGCGACGATCCAGATGCAGAAGTTTCCTCGAAGCCCCCGGGAATGACATGATTTGATATGTATCTGTAATTTGAACAATTTTGTAATAGCTTCGGCCTAATCAATGTAATAACTATATTCACTCTTTGTTGTGATGAATGATTGAATGCCTTCGGGCTTTGTATATATGAATTGTTTTTCCAATTCCTTTCTGCTTGAATGTATGCCTTCGTTTTCCTTGAGTATGCCTTCGGTATTTTGAATGTATGTCTAGGACTTAGAATATTTTTCGATTGTAGCTAGCCCTTAGGAGCCTTCGGTAGTTGGGCACCCTCTGCTGGATTATGCAACCGATGGTTCGGCAGCAATTAGGACTTAGAAAATTTTTTTCTGAGTGTAGCACAGCATGAGGCCTTCGGGCGTTTGTAGTAACCCACCTCCTAGGACTTAGAAAAATCTCTAAATGTAGATTCCCCCTTGAGAGCCTTCGGGATACGGCGCCCATTCCTGATGTGTGAATGTTGGACCGAGGGCCCAAAGCACAGGACTTAGAGATTTTTTGCAAGTGTAGTATGCCATGTAGCCTTCGGCTACTGTGGAGCCCCACCTGTAATATTGAATAGGCCGGGGGCTAATTCTTTTAGGACTTAGAAGATTTTCTTGAGTGTTGATTCTTTGTGAACTGTAGCCCTCGATTGATAGGTAGCCTTCGGCAATGAGGTCCCTCGAGATGAGGGTGAAATATGCAGGACTTAGAAAATCTTCTAAGTGTAGAGTTTCCCTCGAGAGCCTTCGGGAGGTGTCATACCTCCATGATGTATGAGTAGCTGACCGGGGGGAAAGCATGTAGGACTTAGAAAATATTCTAAGTGTAAAGTCTCCCTTGGGAGCCTTCGGGAGATGGCATCCCTTCTTGATGTATGAGTCGTTGACCGGGGTAAACATGTAGGACTTAGAAAATATTCTAAGTGTAAAATCCCCCTTGGGAGCCTTCGGTAGATGGCATCCCTCCCTGATGTAAGAGTAGTTGACCGGGGGGGAAATACATGTAGGACTTAGAAAATATTCTAAGTGTGAATTTTCCCTTGGGTGCCTTCGGGTGATGGGTGCCCTCTGATTCCACATCACTTTGCGAGATGCCCGGGGGCTACTCATTTAGGACAGAATACCCTCTTTTTTTTTTAAGTGTTGTTGTATTGCATGGCCTTCGGCCACCATATTCCCTTGGCTGTAATATTGATTGGGCCGGGGGCTCCACCTTTAGGACTTAGAATTTTTTCAAGTGTTGCTTCCCTGTGTAGCCTTCGGGTGCCCTCGGCATACACTCTAAAAAGTCGTAGAATTTGATCCTTGTCCCGGGGGGAAAGCATGTAGGACTTCACCGGCGACACCATGGGGAAAGGGCCCTCGGTATTTGTGCGTAACGGATGCCTTCGGTGTTTGTTTGAAGTACCGTTTAGTGGACTTTGGACAGTCCAGTCCCTTTGTGTTGTTGAAGCCTTCGGTGTCTTTGTGACCGGAGGTGACCAGGTAGTGGACTTAGCCGTTTCCTGATGATATTTCCTTGAGTAGTATCCTTCGAGAAATAGGAGTCTTCAATCGCCGGAGGTGTTCCCGTGGGGAGCCCTCGGCATGTTGTGATTTTGTTGGAGTGTACTCTTTGATTTCTCGCTAAGTCTACTCCCCTTCACCCCCTCTTTTGACCAGGTAGTGGACTTAGCCGTTTCCTGATGATATTTCCTTGAGTAGTATCCTTCGGGAAATAGGAGTCTTCAGTCGCCGGAGGTGTTCCCGTGGGGAGCCCTCGGCATGTTGTGATTTTGTTGGAGTGTACTCTTTGATTTCTCGCTGAGTCTACTCCCCTTCACCCCCTCTTTTTTTTTTTTTTTTTTGGTTGGTGGTGAAGGGAAGGCATCAAGAAACTTGGTTTCTTGGTAAGGCTGGGCCTATTAGGAGACCATCAGAATACACCAATGGCTCTCCTCCCTCGGGTTAACCTTCTGAGTGCCGAGGGGATCGAGGGACGTTTCATGGGCACCAGATATGGTGGTCCGTAACCTGCCTCCCCTTGGGGGATGGCGCGGAAAGCGCCTCATTTTTGAAAGTCGTCCCCTCGGCGCTAGACATAGTCTGTGGCCTGCCACACCCTTGGGGTGGTGGCGCGGGGAGCGTTTCGGTTTGGAAGTCGAATCCTGGGCATTCCTCATGCCTGTCATACCCTGGGGGTAGTGACGCGGATAGCGTTCCGTTTTTGAAAGTCGAATCCTGGGCATTTCTCATGCCTGTCATACCCTGGGGGTAGTGACGCGGAAAGCGTTTCAAGGAAGGGTTTTCATTTGCACACTAGTTGCAAATGGCCGGGGGCACTACGTGCCGACGGCACCGATGGTGGCGCCTTCGGTATATGCGTCCTCGTGGGGTACGGCTTTTAGAAACAACACTTGGTGTTAGTTTCGATGTGTAGCCCCCCGGTATTTGGTACCGAGGGGTCTCATGTAGGAACACTTGGTGTTCTCTTGTTGTAGTTGATGTAGGCGTCTACCCTCGGTACTTGGTACCGAAGGGTCTTCAAATGAAACACTTGGTGTTTCCCGATAGATGTTTGGAAGCTGTTAGGAGAGCATATCCCTGGCACTGGGTGCCGAGGGGTCTTCTTTGAAACACCTGGTGTTTTTCTTCGTTTCGATATTTGATGAGGGAGGTGTGCCCTCGGCACTGGGTGCCGAAGGGTCTTCTGTAGGAACACTTGGTGTTCTAATCTTTTCTTTTTTGATGTTGAAGGTGGGGAAGTACCCTCGGCACTGGGTGCCGAGGGGTCTTGACTGAAAACACGTGGTGTTTCTATTGTTTGCTGTAAGTGTTGATGGTGTCCGCCCTCGGCACTGGGTACCGGAGGGGGTTCTCCTTGTGGTGAGGCCTGGGGCCTGTAGTCAGTATGAGGGCTTGATGTCTTGAATGTATCTCCATTCTTCGAAATTGGAGGCCTTGGGCCATTGGATAGTACATTCACTAGTTATGAGGGCTTGGCCGCTCTTACATTATTGATAAAATTTAACTAAATGTAGTACATTCCAGTGCCTAGGGACCTCTTTCCCGTTGGGGCGTTTGAGTTTGTAAGTCCCGGGTTTGATGATGGCTGCTATGATGTAGGGGCCTTCGAATTTTGGTGCCATTTTTCCTCCCTCGGTTGGTTGGCTGGCTTCCCTCCTCCGGAGGACATAGTCCCCCACTTGAAATTCCCGGGTTCGAACTTTGGCGTCGATGTAGCTTTTAACTTGCCTTCGGTAGTTTTCTGCCCGGATGAAGGCCTGCTCCCGGCGTTCTGAAATGAGGTGCAGGTCGAGGGCCATGTTGCTGTCGTTGACCTCGGGGTCATATTGGATCACCCTTCGGGTAGGAAGGGTGACTTCCGTAGGAGCTTTGGCTTCAAAACCGTAGCAGGGGGAGAAGGGTGTTTCACCTGTAGCGCGCCGAGGGGTAGTGCGGTAGGCCCAGAGGATGTTGTGAAGTTCTTCCACCCAGCCACCACCCTCGGCCTCCAGCTTCTTTTTGAGGCCCTCGAGCAAGGTCCGGTTGGCGTTCTCTACACGCCCGTTGCCTTGAGGGTAGGCAACGGAGGAGAAGGTATGTTTGATGCCCCATGCCTCCAGAAGGGCGTAGAAGGGGGCTGCCTCAAATTGTGTTCCATTGTCGGAGATGATCTGCTGGGGGACGCCAAACCTTGTGAGGATGTTCTTGAGGACGAAGTGACGGCACTTCGCCTCTGTGATGCTGGCGAGGGGTTCAGCCTCCACCCACTTGGTAAAATAGTCGACGGCCACAATGATGTATCTGTTGTTGGAGGTACCCCTCGGCAGAGGGCCCACAAGGTCTATCCCCCATCGAGAAAATGGGACAGATGTGCTGATGGGGGCATAGTTGACCGCTGGCCTGCCGGGGGCTTTCTGGAAATGTTGACATTGCGGTGCACCTTCGGGCGAGGTCAGCACAATCCCTGGCCATGGTTGGCCAGAAGTAGCCCTGGAGAATGAGCCTTCGGGACATGGAGAAGGGTCCCTGGTGAGCTGAGCAAGTGCCACTGTGCACTTCCTCCATTGCGACCTCGGCTTCATCTGGATGAAGGCACCGAAGTAGCGTGCCATTGTAAGATCGTTTGTAGAGCATTCCATCTTCGATGGTGTAGCTGGGAGCCCTCAGCTTTGCCAGTTTAGCGCGGGCCTCATTCTCGGGTAGCTGCCCTGCGGAGATGAAGGCGGTGATATCTGAAATCCAATTCTCCTGACGTTGTTGTATGTTCATCACGGGGCTTGCATGGATGCTTGAGAGGCTGAGTTCCTCGATTTTGGCAATCTTGGAGATGTGCTCGGGGGAGTCCGCCGAGAGTTTAGATAATATGTCGGCTTCGGAGTTCTGAGCCCTCGGTATTTGAGTGAGAGAGTGTGCCTCAAATACCTTAAGCAACTCCTTGGCCGCTTCCTTGTATTGTTTCATTCTTCCTTCCTTGGCCTCATATTCTTCGGATATTTGGCCAACGACCAACTTGGAGTCGCATTTGATGTGGATCTGCCGAGCCCTCATGTTGGCAGCCAGCCGAAGGCCACATAGGAGGGCTTCATATTCGGCCTCATTGTTGGAGACTTTGAAGGAGAAGCGGATTGCATAGTAGGCCCTGAAGCCCTCGGGAGTAATGAGGACTACCCCTCCCCCGCATGCTTTGGTTGCGGATGAGCCGTCAGTGTAGAGGGTCCACCAGTCGTCCGAGGTAACCGAGGGCTCCCCATCCGTGGCTGCTCTTGCGGTACATTCCGTCACAAAGTCCGCTAGGGCTTGGCCCTTGATGGCAGGCCTTGGACGGATGTCAATGTTGTACTGGCTCAAGAAGATAGCCCATTTCACCATGCGGGAGGAGCTGGTGGGGCTCCTCATGAGGGCGCCGAGGGGTTGATGGGTGAGGACCTGAACCGGGTGAGCCTGAAAGTAGTGGCCCAACTTCTTGACAGTCCAAACGATGGCTAACACCGTTTTTTCCACAGGGGAGTACCTGAGTTCGGCCTCCCTTAGGGTCTTGCTAACATAGAAGATGGCATGTTGGATGCCGTCTTCCTCCCGGATGAGCACAGAGCTGATGGCCGCCGGGCTAACCCCAAGGTAGAGGTAGAGGGTCTCCCCTACCTTGGGTTTGGAGAGCACAGGAGGTGAAGATAGATATCTTTTGAGCTCGTCGAAAGCCCCCTGGCATTCTGGAGTCCATAGAAAGCCAGCCGTCTTCCTCATGATCTGGAAGAAGGGTAGAGACTTCTCTGCCGATTTAGATAGGAAGCGGTTGAGGGCTGCCAGGCGGCCCGTCAACCGTTGAACTTCCTTCACGTTACGTGGGGGCTCCATGTTGATGATGGCCTGGATCTTCTCGGGATTGGCCTCAATACCCCTTCGGCTCACCATGTAGCCTAAGAATTTGCCCCCTTGGACGCCGAAGGTGCACTTCTTCGGGTTTAGCCGAAGGTTGAATTTTTGCATGATGGCAAAAATTTCCCGGAGGTCGTCAGCATGACTGGAAGATTGCTTGCTCTTGACGATCATGTCGTCGACATAGGCCTCCATGGTGCGCCCTATGACGGCTTGAAAGACCCGGGCCACCATCCGGGTGTAAGTGGCCCCTGAGTTCTTTAGGCCGAAGGCCATCACTAGGTAGCAGAAGATGCCCTCGGGAGTCATGAAGGCAGTTTTTTCGGCGTCCTCATCGTGCATGAATATTTGATGGTACCCTCGGAAGGCATCGAGGAAGGACATGATTTCACACCCCGCGGTCTCATCCACCAATTGATCAATGTTTGGTAGAGGGAATGGATCCATGGGGCATGCTTTGTTGAGATCAGTGTAGTCCACGCACATGCGGAAGGTAGGGGGCTTCTGGGCGAGGACTACATTTGCTAGCCATGAGGGGTATTTCACCTCCTTGATGTGCTTGATTGAGAGGAGCATGGCGACCTCCTTCCTCACAAATTCCCTTCTCTCGGCGGAGAGGGGTCTTCTTCGTTGTTGCACTGCTTTTGCCGAGGGGTCCACCGAGAGGCGGTGGGTGATGACCCTTCGGCTAATTCCCGGCATGTCCTCCGGCCCCCATGCAAAGACAGTGGAGTAGGCGCGGAGGGCGTCGGTGATACCGGTCTTCAAATCTTCAGGGAGCTGGGCTCCAATCTTCACGACTCTCTCCGGCTGGGCCGGATCGAGCGCAAAGTCTTCTACGTCCTCAGCCGGTTCAGCCCTCGGCCTTCTTTCCTCCTGGTCGACGGCTCCGGTGATGGTGTCAACACGGAGTTCCGTCTTGCTTACCTTCTTAGTGACTTGAAGATAGCAGGCACGGGCAATTTTTTGGTTCCCCCGGGAGTAGCCAATGCCCCCATCGGCGGGAAACTTGAGGCAGAGGTGCCTCATGGAGATGATGGCCTCGAGGTCCTCGAGGGCTGGCCGGCCGAGGATGATGTTGTGGGCGCAGTCAATGTTGACGACGACGAACTCCACCTCGAGCTGGGCTCTATGGAGCCCGTCGCCGAAGATCACCGGGAGGGTTACTACCCCCTCGGAATCAATGGTGTCGCCGGTGAAGCCGGCAAGAGGGGTCTTAATAGGCCGAAGGGACCCCCTCTCCAGATGCAACTCTCTGAAGGTGCTGAGGTACATTACATTGACGGAGCTGCCCGTGTCAACGTAAGTTCGGTGAATGATGGTGTCGTTGATCTCCGTTCGAATCACCAAGGCATCCCGGTGAGGAGAAGAAGTAGGAGGGAGATCTGCGTTGGTGAAGGTGATGGGTTCCTCCCTCAATCGCTTTACCGGGGGCATATGAGTGACTTCCCCTACGTAAAGCGATTGAGCCCACTTCTTTCGCTGGCTGGTGGAATCGCCCCCTGTGTTGCCACCGGTGATCATGAGGATGTGGCGCTTTTTCTCCTGGTAGTGGGGGTATTCCTCCTCTTCTTCCAAGTTTCCAATCTCCCTTTTCTTGCCGAGGGGGATGGTATTCGGGTTTATGGCTAATTTAAGGCTAATTTATAGCCTTAAAACCACCGTGTCGAGGACCAATCAGGGAATAACACGTCACTAGAACCATTTAAGCTAAACGCGTGTCTAATGAAAAGACTAAACGACAGTAATCATGACAATCATAGGGAAAAGCAAACGATAGCCGTCAAATCACAGTATGGGGAACTGATCACTTCTGTACCCCGATCACCCTTCGGCAGTTGAAACATTGGTGTTCATACTTCCTAATGCACTCACTGTCATTCGAGACATCGGAAGTGGAGGACTTGTGTTGGGATATTGACCCGGAGGCCCAATACCCGGATTAAAAAGGCCCAGAATATCCGACCCAAACAACGAGTCCATTACCCTATGATGAACGGGGTTCGGTCCGAGTAAAGGCCGGCCCAGAAAGAAGAGATACCGAACGAAGATCGGACCAAATATCATACTTGGGCCAATTTTTGCGTCATCCGCATGGTCCAGCATCCCGTTCGAGCAACGGGTAACCAGCAAGTGGCCAGGTGCAATTAATGCCAGATTGTGACATCAGCAAGTGGAAGCATGGGTGATCAAGTCGGTGGAACAACGGCCAATCAGCATAGAGCAGCCCATGCTCTCCATTAGTATAAATAGAAGGTTTAATATCATTGTAAGGGTTAACATTTCGATACTCAAGCTCTAGAATAGCATTATTACTCTTGTTTCCTGTATTAAAAGCACTGTTCTGACCTACCGATCGGTAAGTTTCCTTGTAATCAGACAGGTTAAGTAATACAAGTGGGCTTTTGGGTATTAGTGGATTCATCTTTTATATTTTGTTATACACTTTGATTCTGATCCATTCCTGATATATCCAAAGTTCGTGTTGGGCTTTCAGATCTACGGGACTTACCTTCAATAGTTATATATATATATATATATATATATATATATATATATATATATATATATATATATATATAGGGGAAAGATCAAGTACAAACTGTGCTTATTGTGCAAATGTTTATATGATGCACCTTGACATTATTTGCATTGCATATTGAGGTTCAAAGTGTTGCATATTATATAGTCATAAAATAGCAGTTGCACATTTACGTTCAATGAGTTGCACCCTAGAAAAGTTAGGTTTTATTACAAAAATGCCACCTTGCATTTATATCCTTTAGATCAACTCATCGGATGGCCAAGATAAGTTTGTACTTTGTAAATTAAGTATGATTTGTATTTGATCTCTATTCTATATATATATATATATATATATATATATATATATATATATGTTGAGAGAATTGAATTTTATATATATATAAAGATGGATACATTTAAAAACTAAATAAATACAAGTATAAAAATGAAAAAATGTCAAAATGGATAAATACTGAAACAATTTTCAAATAAACAAAATACATGAAAACGTACTTAATATAAAACTACAATGTAGAATTCATAAAAAAGTGGAATATACAAATAATTAATTAGAAAAGTGTAAACTATAAATTTTACATTGCTGTTTTTTCTGTTTTTTATTTTAACAATATTCATTGACTCTTGAAGACTTGAAATATAAACCGCTAAAACAAAAACAAAAATAGAATAAAATGACAAATTGGTAGACTTTTCAATTGAAAATGTTCTTATATGATACCAGATTAAAAAATGATGGTGATTTTTCTCCCAAAATGTTTGCTTACAATATACGCTATAATTTACAATGCTTGGTTGGTTTGTAACTATATTCAAAAAATAATTACTTCTTAAAATAATATAAATTGCAACAAACAATCACACGGGATAAATTGCGGTCGTCTCCCTAGTCCCTTGGGGTTTTGTTGCGCAGTTTCATTTTTCAGCGCCGATCCTCGCTAGCGATCGGTTTCGGCCTTCGCAGGATTCTAGTGTGCTGTGTTTTGTTTCGGCCACGACTTCAGACTCCTGGGCGGTGTGTTTTGCTTTTGTTTTGCAGGTAGTTTTGTGCAAGTTGGCTGTGGTGTTGGACTGTGGACGGTGATGAGTCAGAGACAGAGGGCGCTGGTTCTTATCCGACGAGTTATTCCACCGGTGGTATTGAGGGTGTGGACAGAATAGAGATGGAGGACATCGCCAATAAGTACAAAGAGATGATGATCGGGGAAGAGTTAGTTTTTGAGGAGGATTCCACCGAGGAAGAGGGGAGTTCGGCCATTCAGGAACCGGTGAAAGAGAACGAAGAGATGTTGATCCGCCCCCTCCCGAACCGCCGCCGTGGAGGAATTGCGCGACTAGGGTTTGGACGATTATTTCTATCTTTGTTTTACTTTATTTGTGTTTTTACTTCGAACTTCATGTTGTTTTGTTTGTCATGTACGTTTATCTTGTCCAGACTCTTGCATTAGCTTGGGGTGGTGAGAGGTCTATTCTAACCGGGTTAGGCTCATTTAATTTAGAGCCATTATAGGATCATCGAGTCATATTGCTTTTTCCAGGGTAATTGGCTCTAAGTCTGGTTCGAGGGTCGGTGGTTGGAAGTGGTTCATTTATCTTCTTGTTCCTTTGCTGAATGCTTTGATATCAATTTAAGCCGCCTAATTGATTAAAAAAATAGTACATAAACTCAATTGAATTTTTCAAAATAGCAGATGGACTGATTTGATAGTTTTCCTCCTGATTTGTAACAATAATTGTTTTTGAGTACTTCTATGGTACCTTCATAAATTGGAAGGTACGGTACAATTGTTTACATGGACAAATGATGCTATGACGTATGGAAATTCATTAGACGTGTTTCATACTAGTGAATTTGCTTACGTAGACGTATTATTTTAGTGAATTGGACTTGTGGCTCTTCCGTTAGTTGTTTCTATTTGACGGAGCGGCATATGGTTACATAGTTTCTTCTTCGCAGACGGTAAACAAAGCACCAGCGGGACGGGACGGGTCGCGGCTGCTGGATTTAAAAAATTGGGGATAGCGCCTCAACAGTCGGCGGCGGAGAGGAGCTACTAGAGGGACGGTATGGGTCGCCGCTGCTGGTTTAAAACATTTGGAGATAGCACCCCAACAGTTGGTGGCGGAGCTGAGCTACTGGAGGGATGGGTCACCACCGCTGGATTAAAAAAATTGGGGATAGCACCGCAACAGTCGGCTGAGGAGAGGAGCTACAGGAGATGGTGAGGTTTTTCACAATGCCGTCCACTTCTGGTCTTGGCGAAGGTATCTTCCGACTCACTCTCCCTTACGGGAGGTCTCAGATTCAAAACTCGATGGATCAATGGAGTGAGTCTTCCCATACCCCTCTCCCAGAGCCCCTTGAGTAAAAAAAAAGTGCATATCATAAAGTAGTGAAAATTACTTCTGTGGCTCGCTTCGTTTAGGTTATGACGTTTCCTGCTAGACTACAATTCCACGGGATTAGTATTACTTGATATGACCAAATGTTCCCAAGTCCACTTTCTGCAAGTATAAAGTTTTTTTCATTAGCAGTTTCTCACTTGATGAGCTTAATGGATCTAGTGACTTAATCGGTCAGTTATATTGGTGTGTTTACATAGGACTTATTTTTTAAGTTGACTTAATGGATCTAGTTACAGTTTTGTTCAGCTGGATTTTAATAGTCCTTGCCGTTCAGACACTTCTGCTTATGAGCTATCTCCCTTTTATCCCTGAGTCTACGTATACTTGGCTTCTCTGACATCACCGATAATCCAAGCTCGTGACTTTGCTTGTAACTGCGAGCGGCCTATCGTGCTTCTTTCTTGCCTTCTTCATCTAGGTATTAGCTCTCCTGCCTTCTTTATCTAAGTATTTGCTATTTTTCTATATCTATTTAGGGTTTTGATTTCTTTTTAAGATTGCACAGTTTTCCTTATTCTCAATGTAATTGTTCTTTTATTGCACAATCTATGTTTCCAATTTGCTGGTAATTTGATTATATACTATATTTAGCTAAAAAAAATATGAGCTAAACCGGTGAAATTGAAGATTATACCTTCACGGTGGGGATGAGCAGTGGCAGTGAAGAAACCTCTGCAGTGGCAGTGAAATTGACGATTATACCTTCTGTGCATTATCCCTATCTGGACTGCCCTCAAATAGCTGTGTTTTATGGGTTTTGCTTTTACTGTGGGGGTAGATGGCCGGGTGAGTAGTGTAGAATCGTGAATGATCTGTTTTTTTTATGATCAAAAGTTCCTTTTTGTGGGAGTTAAGTCCTGAGTCAATCCTAATGTTCTTTTTTCTTATAAATTTTGCAGGCCTATAGTTATTTATTTTATCAATGCAGTTTAAGCTTTAAATTTGATACAGACATACAGCTCATCTCTTTCAAAAACTGAGTTTGAGTTATTGGGATATGAACCGCTTAATGTTAACTTTCGTAGTATATAAGGAGAACAGAGTGCTACCTATAACTTAAGCTTTATTGTTGTCCAGGTGCGTAACTGCATCCTGTACAATTGTGCGTAACTTTCAGAAGATGTTCTTTCAGCGAAGAGTTTTAAATGAAATAGGTACGGAAGTTTTTGACCCTAATTCATACTCTAAATCGCATCATAGCATAATTAACAATGAAGCACAAGAGAAAGGTGAAGATATTGGAGAAGAAGTACATGGAGCACAATATATGATGAATTTGCGGGATGACATTGCTAATAGACTAGTAGGAAATTTTAAATTCAAAGTATTGGTCTTGTAAAATGATTGACCTTTTCTTATTATGTAATGTGATTCTTTTATTTAAATAATTCATATATTATTATAGGCATATGAAATTATCGTTCAGAACAAAAAAGTAAACATGCAATGTACATTCAGCTCTTGTTCCGGTCAGGAGGGTTATTTGGTCATTTGATATTATTCACACATTTCATCCAGCTCACTTGGTAAACAGTTTATTATCTCAGTGTCACTTAATCCAGACAGACACCTTAATGCAGACAGACGTCTTAATCCATTCAGGACTTCATGAAAAAAAGTAAACAGCCCCTAATCAACAATAGAAGTTAAATGATATCTATAAAAGGCCAAATGCGAATTCATTAATTTATTAAGCATGAAATGAAACAATGTGTAATTACATCTATTTTGGCTCCACTTTTATCCTCCAAAAATACATTATTGATATTGCTTTCTTAATATAACACTGATTTGAGATCTTTACAACGTCATTCAGAGTGCGAGTAGTGTTAAAATAACGTTCATAGGTATATAGCCATATCCACTGGTCTTCAATGCTAAAAAACCAAGGAAGGTGTCAAGTTAGTATACTGTGATTTGTTGGGGCACCTAATTTGGAATACTCGAAGTTGTGTAGTGCTGTGATGTGCGGGGACAAGGTGGCTGAAATGCAAAGACTTCCCAAGACAATATGTGACTATATGTATGCTTGGTGTATAAGAATGGATGGTACTAAACAAGCAAGAAAGAATTAAAGAAGGTCAAAGAGAATGGTCTGCCTACTCCCATTAATCATATAAACCATGCTCCATAACT
The DNA here is from genome assembly GCA_945859875.1 of Cuscuta europaea. Lineage (NCBI taxonomy): Eukaryota > Viridiplantae > Streptophyta > Magnoliopsida > Solanales > Convolvulaceae > Cuscuta > Cuscuta europaea. The sequence goes on along the minus strand of CAMAPE010000029.1, from coordinate 9,556,817 downwards.
GATTGCATGGCAGAGACTTGAGTTAAACCTATGTAAAAGTGAATATAGGCTAGGCTCTTGGAGTTTTCACCAAAGCACTAGAAGTGGAGTTATCATCAGAGATGCTCAGGGACAAATGCTAGTTGCAGAATGGAGATGACAATAAATGTTTCTATACTATTGACTATATCTTCCTTTGATGATTTCTTCGTTTGTTTTAAGCATTGCTGAGTAAAAAAAATGGTTATTACTTGATGCACGCAGTTGACACAAATAAAGCAACCTCTTTTCAAATGGATATGAATATATGCTGAATGATTTATCTTAGTGATCACCCCTTACTCAACTATTATTTGACTGTCATGGTTGGAAAATTCTACTGTTGTACTTTTCTGTCTACTCCTTATTTCTTTCCTAAGAGAAAGTTCACTATTCCTCTTTGTAAAATTTCTGGCCTGACCAATAGCCAGTGCAAATGAGCTTTTACTACTTTGTACAAATAGAACTATATAAAAAATCTCTAGATGGGAGGAAAATCAACAACATATCCTAAGTACTTATCCCCTGAAAGGCTAAAATTATAGTTCACCTAGTGTTCTATTTTATTTACCATTGCCGGAATTTTGGCTCACCTAGTGTTAAATGATTCCCATCTTTTTCTTGCACCACTCAGGTTGTTTTTACTTGGACTGTAATTCGTTCCAGACCAGACCAAACCAGATCATATTTTATTATTATTATTATTATTATTATTATTATTATTATTATTATCATCATCATCATCATCATCATCATCATCATCATCATCATCATCATCATCATCATCATCACCATCATCATCGTCGTCATCATCATTATCATTGTTATTGTTATTATTATTAGTATTATTAGTATTATTACTATTATTACTATTATTATTTTTAATTATAAATGAATAAAATATAATTATTTATGGATTACAATATATATAAAAAATAAAATCTTTATGCAAAAAATATAAAAAATAAAATTTGAGGTCGCACCAGATCAGACCATATTTTTATTATTATTATTATTATTATTATTATTATTATTATTATTATTATTATTATTATTATTATTATTATTATTATTATTATCGTCATCATCGTCGTTGTCGTCATCATCAGCAGCAGCAACATCATCATCATCATTGTTATTGTTAGTATTATTAGTATTATTAGTATTATTACTATTATTACTATTATTATTTTTAATTATAAATGAATAAAATATAATTATTTATGGATTATAATATATATAAAAAATAAAATCTTTATGCAAAAAATATAAAAAATGAAATTTCAGACCAGACCAGACCAAAATAGACCAGACCAGACTAAAATAGATCAGACTAGACCAGACCAGACCAGCAAATCACAGTCCAAGTAAACACATCCTCAATAGAAGGTAGTGACACCCATCCATCTAGCTTTCTACACTATCGCAAATTATATCATACACACGGCTATACCGTGCGGACGGTACAATCACACTTTTATTCTCCTACGCACCTCCCAGCAAAGAGCGACCTCCGGTGGCGAGTGTAGATCCAGGCGGTGAGTCAACCTTCAGTATTGGTGATGGACGAGGAGCAGAAATTGATGGATATTTCAGACGAGTTATGCTTAGATGAGTCGTGAGCAACCTCCAATGTCAACCGACGAGCGACGGCTCGACGAGTTCCCGCAATTAGCGAGCGATTCCAGACACGGGCGATGAGCGACTGACCGAGATGGCAATTTCTGACGAGTCTACGGCAGCGGAAGACCATTTCATTGTAATTATATACGGTTTTTATTGATATGAGCATACACAAATGAAAATTTGAGCATGGTAGAAATTTTAAACGAGTTTTTAATTTTTTGATACTCATTGCGTAATTTATGTATGCTCATTTGATATTGGTGCAATATTCATTTTAAAATGTCATATGCATGCATATTTAAAAAGTATAATATTACACGAAATTTCACATATTTGATTCATACGAGTTCATTGTAGATATTTTAAAGAAAAAGAAAAACAAAGTGAATTATAAGATATGAAGCTGATATCATTATGCTCATTATTACACTCTCATTACTCGATAGAATATGTCTGATGCTCACTAAAAATGTATTAATGCTCATTTAGCAGAAGTTGTGAATTCATTTAAATTACCAAAATGCCACCGATTGTATGATGCTCACGATACAAGCGATTGTACTTCCCTACACGGCTACATTACACCCTCTTCACTTGACAAAGAAGAACTCGATCACAAAGAGATTGGATCCATCCATCTAGCTCCTACAATACACCCTTTTCAATTTATAATGAAGAATCCCCCAAAGAGATTGATTTTGGGACCTCTCACAAAGATCAAATGATATTCCTCAATGAATATATGTTATCCTTACTCATTTTATTTAATAAATAATTTTGATTGGTAAAATTTATTTCCCTAATAATCAAGAATTTATATTTAAATAATAACATGTACTATGTATTTATCAAGTAATATTACCGGTGCATTGGATGCCACTGTTTTGAATGATGACATTTTAATACATTAAATGACGTTATAAGTAATTTTTAAGTTTGATATCTCATGAAACGCACGGGTGAAAGACTAGTTTAATTCAATTGGAAAAAAGTTTCCTCTCAACAACTCAACATGTATTTTAAAACGTAAAACTTCTTCAATTTATATGTCATTTCATTCATTATTATTTTGTGGCAAATCTAGTACAAAAATGCTAAATGCACACCAAAAGTTGTACACATCATGACAGAAAATAAATTTTATCTATGTCACAGACAAATCTCTTTATAAAAACGATAAACATTATCTCTATCTTTGTGCAGACAAAAACGGGCGTGTACATGAGACGCGTACAACTTAATGTCTATGCAGTGGCTTTTTGAATCTAATACGGAGTACTCCCTATTAGTGAAGCGAAACTTACATATCGACCTTAAATACATCCTCAGTTAGATGACTCTACTTTTGGAAGAATTCTCTACTTTAGGAAGGAAATGAAAGTACAATGCTAAATCTAATTGACTAATTAGTGTAGAGGCCAAGTAAGATGTCTTCACTGTCTTGCCATTTTCGGGACTCCATGAGAATACTATTATTGAGCAATCATAGTAATTAGATATAAGTGCATATGATGCTTTATGGAAAATTTAATACAACACAATCATAGTAATTAGATATAAGTGTATATGATGCATTATGGAAAATTTAATACAACACAATCATAGTAATTAGATATAAGTGCATGTGATGGATGCTTTAGAGCATCTCCAATGCTACAATGTGCACGGTGCACATGTGGCATTGGAGAGATAGATACAAAATATTGATTTTATAACATTTCTCTCTCATTCTTTTCACGGTCTTATGTTTTTTTGGTAAGTTTTTGTCAGCAATGTCAACCATAATGTCTACATCTAGACATTGTGCTTGACATTGTGAAGAAAAACTTACCAAAATGATGTAAGATCCTTCAAATAAGGAGAGAGATATTTTATTTATTGTTTTTTAATCGGTTATTTCTGATGTCACGTATGCACCGTTAACGTTTTAGCATTGGAGATGCTCTTATGGAAAATTTAATACAACACACCATTGAATCCGGTTTAGGATGTTTTCTTTTGGACTGAAATTTGTCGTTCTGGTCTGGTCTGAACTGATTTTGTAAATGTCTGGTCTCTGTATATTTTATAATTATGAAAGTATGGTGTGGTCTTGTTTAGGACCGAAAACATTCCATAAGAAAACATCCTTAATAAGTCTTAGTATCTTCGTCCCAATAAATTTGAATATGAAGCAGGTTTTAACAAAAAAAAAATAAAGAATAAATTTGGTGTCTTACCATTCCATCTTTCAAAGGTAAGAAAAATAGGACGAGTCGCAAAAGTAAAAATGTGATGTGATAATTTGGAAAATATTACTAACTTGTCTCATATTTTGTAAGATACATTTGTTTTTTTGTTGTCTCATTAGTTCTGTTGCTTTTTGGAGTTAGAATTGTAAAATAAACACTTTAGAATTTATTTTCTAATAAGTCACAACAAACCCACATTTTACATTATGGGACGAGGACAGGAACTAAATTGATAGTCCATGTGCTATGCTCATACTATTGACCTAATTGACGGGTGGTGATATTTAATTCGTGTTACATTTGATCATTTATGCACATATAAATTTGGTTCGATAAATTTTAGATCCCTTCGAAGAACTCATAAATTGGTGGAATATCTTTCATAATTACAGATCTAAGGTAAAAAAGGTAAGGCTTAGTTCTTATCATCGTCTTACTTCAATTCTGTTGTGTATGGCAAAAGGAAACTTAGGTAAACAGTATAATCATTCGTTTGCATCATGTTTCTAAATTTGTACACATCAAAATGAATTACTATCTGAACTATGACTGGAATGCCTTGTAGTAGTATTGCAAGGTGAAATCCTAAGCAACATATCAAGAACCTCTTTCATATTTGGCCGAAAACGTGGCACCTCATTGGTACACAAAATCCCAATCCTCAACAATTCATGCATCTCCTCTGCCCCGTCGGCCAATCCAGGGACTAATGGTGGCGAGGCCCAGCCGGTAGATTCTCTCAGGCCATCTACCACTACCCTCCGCGCCCATTCCAGTAAGCATTCTTCATCCCCTCCTCCGTCAACTGCCCGTCTCGCGGTTGCTAGCTCCATGGTTAGCACTCCGTAGCTGTACACGTCGCCCTTTGTAGTAGCCTGCCACGTCTGCCCATACTCAGGCGCCACATATCCGATCGTCCCGGCCACCATCGTGCTAATGTGAGTCTTGGACACGTCCATGATTCTAGCAAGGCCGAAATCCGTGACACAGGCCCGGCCAGTCCCATCTAAGAGCACGTTGCTAGCTTTGACGTCTCTATGTACGATGCATGGGTAACACTCGTGGTGCAAAAAGGCCAAGGCGCGCGCCACGTCTATTGCAACGCTTAGGCGTTTCTTCCACGGCATGGAGGTCCTGTTTGTGATGAAATTTTCCAAACTACCCCCTTCCATGAACTCATAGACAAGCAACTTCTCGGAGCCATCAAGGCACCACCCGTAGAGTGTGACAAGGTTGGGATGAGGCCATCCGGATCCGTTTCCGCTTAACGCTTCCATTTCGGCCCGAAATTCTCTCTCGCCTTCCACCCCTTCTCTCTGGAGCTTCTTCACTGCCACTTCTCGCCCATCGGGCAGAACTCCTCTGTACACTGTTCCGAATCCTCCCTGCCCGACTATCCTGTCATCTGAGAAGCTCCCTGTCGCTTTCAAGATGTCTGAGTGGGTGAATGATGTTTTGTCCAAACGGATAACCTTAACACTACTGTCTGATGTGCCGCCACCTTTTGCGTCCTCCAACAACCACCCTGATGAAGCCATCGGTGATTTTATGACAAAGCAGACGATAATGGTCATGATTCCACAAACTATAAATGCAAGGAATGATCCAGCAATCACCAAAACTGTGATGGTTTTGGACTGCCTTTTTGAGTTCTGCGTCGGACTGAGCTTAGACGACTTATTGTTGGTGATGAAAGGTGGAAGGCGTAGCAAAGGGTCCCCAACGAACGACCACTTGTCGAATGTTGCTAGCTGACCAGTGGCAGGGACATCACCATAGATGTTTCGGTTGTAAGAGATGTTGAAATTGCTGAGATCTGACAATTTGGTCAGGCTACTGGGAAATAAACCAGAGAAGTTGTTGCCTGACAGATCAAGATTCTCTAGGCAGTTTATGTTCCCAATTTCGGAGGGAATGCTCCCTGAAAATCTGTTCCCAGTCGCGTTCAGTACAATCAACGGCATTCGTCCAATCTCAGATGGAAGCTCCCCGCTGAGGTCATTTTCCCCTACGTGAAGCATACTGAAATTCCTCAATTTGCGGATATCCGATGGGATCGAACCCGACAAATAGTTCCCGCAAAGTTGCACATAACCTGTTATCCGATACCTACGGATCGTACTCCCAAGCTCGCAAACCGGGAAAATGCCAACGCCTTTAAGCAGCAAATCCCATAGGCTCCTACAGTTTTTCCTAGTCAATAAAGGATATAAAAAACTGAAAGGTGGATAATCCGCAGGTATCCATCTCCTCAAGGCCAGACACTCACCCGATCCGGACGTGATCTTATCTCTCTCTCGGTTTAACAAGAAAGTTGGCATCGGGTTCGACCCTATGTTCGCTAGCTCATGAGGGATCGGCCCGGAAAGCTCATTCCTTGCGAGATTAAACCATAACAAGCTGCTGCAATTCCCTAGCTCTCGCGGGATTTCGCCTCTCAATGAGTTGTTTGCGAGCATTAGCCATAAAAGAGAAGTTAGCCTCCCTATAGTTGGAGGTATGGATCCGTTTAGCCTGTTGGAGGAAAGATCAAGAACTTGGAGTCCGTTGAGGTTTCCATATTCGGAAGGTACGGGGCCCGTGAATTGATTGTACGAAAGAGCCAAGAACGTCAAGCTTGCCATCCGAGAGATCTCAACCGGCAATGGACCGGAGAAATTGTTGTAGCTCAAGTCCAACTGCGAGAGGTTGACCAGCTTGGTGATTCCAGATTTAATGATCCCTCCCGAGTAATGATTTCCATGCAGGAGAAGGAGCTTGATCTGCGTGAATCGCCCGAAAATCTCTTGGATTTCGCCCCGAAACCCGTTCTCGGTTAGGTCGAGAGAGTGTAAGTTGGGCAGAGCCGGCAGGGTTTCGGGAATCCGACTCGAAAAACGGTTGCTTCCCAGGTACAACCCTTCAAGGCTGAAGAGCGATCCGATTTCAGTGGGAATCGGACCTGAAAAATTGTTGGCAGACAGGTTTATGATCCTTAAATCCTTACAGTTCGATATCTCCTTGGGCAATAGACCGGAGAAGTGATTCCCTGATAAATCCAGGAACTGCAGGCTGCAATTGGGGCTGAAAATCGGACCGGATAACCCTCCCGACATCTGGTTCTCAGCTAACGAAACCTCCTTGAGCCTGTCAAACCTGCCGGAAAACATATCCCCGGTCAAATTGTTATAGCTCAGATCTATATACTCGAGATTCCTGCACTTACGGAAGGCGTCTCGAATCTCTCCGGTAACATGATTGTTGGAAATATTGGCGACGACCAGACGGTCACAAGTTCCGGGGAGACCCGACCCGATATCCCCATGGAGACGGTTCGTAGAAACGTCGAGAACCTCCAAGCGGTGCAGGGCAGTGAGATTGAGCTGACCGTCAAAGATGTTATGCGAGAGGTTCAAGAAGCGTAGGGAGGCAGCCATGCCCTCGGTCAGCAGGTCAGCCGGTATGGGCCCACCGATCGTGTTGCTGGAAAGGTCCAGAGAGCTCAATTCGGTCAAGGCGGAGAAGTTGCCGAACATTCTGCCGGTCAGATAGTCGCCGGCGAGGTCTATCCCGGTGACTCTTCCCCCGAGGCACGAAACACCGGGCCAATCGCAGTGTGACCCGCCCGTTGTTGGATTCCATTTAGTGTACCTTGATCCTCTGTTAACAGGGCTTTGCTCCTCAATAACTGCTTTTAGTTCCAGCAAAACATTCCTGTCTGTCTCTTCTGAATCTCCTCCTAAAATAACACGTTTCAGAACTTAAAAAACAGAGTACAGATCGAAAGCTGGAAAATTAAATAGTGGGCATGCAATTCAGAAATACCTATGCAAATTAGGAAAAAGAAAGTGAAAGAGAGGAGAAGAAGATCTTTATTGGTTTTCCGTTTTGACATGATGATCTTTCTTGTGCATGCATGAGCTCGTTACGTGTTGTTTTGATCGGTAAGGTCAGAGAAAGAGGCATATATGGATTGTCGGGTGAGAATGTTCAAGGCGAAAATGTAGAAGCAATGGGAAAGATCCTAGCCTACTTAACTAAATTTGGTTGTTTCGGTCTATGTTCTCGGTCAAGATAGAATTTGACAATATGAAAGATCCTAGCCTACTTAACTAAGACATTGTCAGTCAACTTTTTCACCAAACGCATATTTTTTGCTTTCGCGCGTTGAAATGTGTAATAAGCAAAAAAGTAAGGTTGTAGTTACTTTTCTGGCTGTATTGGCTGAATTTACTGTAGAAGACCATTTTAGCTATTTTCACATATAATTTTTTCTTTATTTTATTAATAAAATATATTTTAAAAGTATTTTTTTCTTAAATCAGCAGAATCAGCCAATGCAGCGACTTCAGCCAGAACTTCATAAATTTCAGCAGAATCAGCCAAATCAACCGATTTTCGTGCTACCAAACGGGCTCTAAATTTGGTTGTTTCGGTCTATGTTCTCGGTCAAGATAGAATTGGACTTGCTTGTTTCATGGAGATTTCCCAAAATATGAGTAAATGGAGTTTGAAATTCTAAAATATAACTATTATGTTTTTATTCCCGAAATAGGACTTACGTGTCATTATTTATTGTCTTCTTGCAGTCGTGACTGCCAAATAGTTTTAGTACAATTCATTTCATATGGCAAAATATATTATAATTAATGACAGAAATTTTCAATCATGGCAGTATTTTTCATACATAGCAGTAACAACTTCTATTTCGGGAAGAAAAACATAATAGTTCTATTTTGGAATTTCAAACCTCACTTACTCCTATTTAGGGTAATTTCCATACTTGTTATGATATACTTCCTCTCTTTTTTAATTGCAATGATTCACTTTTCACATTTGTCAAAGCACATGTTTCAACATTAATATCTTTCATTCTTTATTAATGAAAAAATTTAAAAAAAATAGATTTTGAAAATTGAAATGAGAAGAATGTAATAATAACATTTTAAAAATTAATTTTTAATACATTAATAAATAAAATAGAATCACAGTAGAACATGTCAACAATGCAAGAAGTCTAATATTGCATTTAAAAGAGAACTGAGGTAATAATGTCTAATTTAATTCATTTATAACATCATAAATAAGAGTTAAAATAATGTAAAATTTTAAAATAAGAGTATGTGTTTATTTCTTAAATATGCATAATTACAATGGTACTTGGATAGTTGGATGATCCTGTCAATTGTGATATAAATATTACGTATCATAGTATCATATTGACGACTCATATAGTCATATGTTAAAACTCAAAATATAACATTATAATATCGTATTTAATTCTTATCTCAGGAAATAGGAAAATTTCTTATTTATAATCTTATTGTTGTTTTATAGTGTTGATGGCCGGCGTCGTCTAATCTGCTAATACAAATATGCATATGGCGACGGACTAATAGTAACCATACTTGCGGTACAAATTTCTTTATTTATCCGTTATGACAGTGCAATTTTAATACCAAGGGTTACCGCCCCCAACAAGAATTCTTTTTAGTGTATATATATGAAAATTAATTTTCTCCCTCCAAAAAAATATTTTCGGCCTCCCAAGATGACTTTCCTGGGTCCGTCCCTGTGCGCGCGTAGTAATTTTAATCATGTGTAGTGTATAAAAGACTGCATGTGTAAAAGACCGCATGGTAGCAATATTATATCAAAGAGTAAACTGATTTTAGATAATAATTGAATTGATTGTTTACATTTAGCTGGCATAAATGAGATGATAGAATTATTAATTTGATATATACGTCTTATGAAATGTATTATAAAGTTTACCTAACCAATGAGTGAAAAAACGTTATTTTAAAAATGTTGGTATGTGCCAAATAGTTTGTGGTTTGATGACATCACTGATGATCTCCCAAAAAGGATAATAGGTTTAAAAGGATATTCTAAAAAAGAATGTTTGTATATAGGTGATTAATACTAGTAGTAAGTATCAAATTTCACTCATTTTCAAATTTCCAAAATGTTGATTCTACAGAAGTCATAATGAGTATTTCAATGTTCTACGTTATGCGTGACTTTTTACTTTCTAATTTAGTTTATATTTTCTAATTACATTATGCATGCATGGCTTTTTACTTAATTACCTTCTATTTACAAAGCCTTTTTTAGCTATCACAAACCTTAATACGTAGTAAAAAATATATAAAACGGCCACGAATGAATATATATAATTTAAAAGGTGATGTTTGGTTTCATTTTGTTTGACGATATATATAAATAAATACCTGAATGGTTTACTTAATTTCTAAATTAATGAAATTATGTTATTGGGTATTGCCGCGTTGCTTGTGACTTTGTTAGCGAGCAACTACGAGTACAAGCAGAGTTTGGGAATGACACAAGGCACTCCAAACTTGACCATTTTCTGGGTTTGAATTTTGAAGTCGGAGACCATTCTGGACTGTGTTTTAATTTTTTAATTTTATATTTCCCGGGTCAAAGTCTCATTTGTAAATAATTTATATATGTATTAGGGGAAACTATCAAATAAGCCCTCGAACTTTCATAAAAAGTGCAAATAAGCCCTTTTACAGGAGGCTTTGTCCGGCTGTCGCCATTTGAGGCGGTTTTCGGTTGAAGATTTTGATGAAATTTTTTGAACACCTTCTTCATTCAGTCTAGTTTACACATACCAAATTTCAGCTAAAAATTCAATCGAGAAGATAGTCAAATGATTTTCTGAAATATACTTTGCTGCCTAACTGCGCAGTTATCTTCAAAAATTCATTTGACTGTCTTCCCGATTGAATTTTTATCTGCAATTTGGTATGAATAAACTAGAGTTAATGAAGAAGTTGTTCAAAAAAATTCATCAAAAAATTCAACCGGAAACCGCTCAAAATGGCGACGGCCAGACAGAGTCTCCTATAAAAGGGCTTATTTGCACTTTTAATGAAAGTTCGAGGGCTTGTTTGATAGTTCTCCCTATGTATTATATAGTCCGTATATGTACGCCTTATGATATATACGGAGTATGTCCGAGTAGTTCCTCTCCATCCGTCCGGCCGAGGTTGTTTCGAGTCCTTCCCGGTAGAATTATTGATGAATTTTTTTGAGCATTTTATTCTTCAATTCTAGTTTATGCATGCCAAATTTCAGCTAAAACTTCAACCGAGAAGGCAGTTAAATAAATTATTTAGTTGAAACTTGGTATGAATAAACTACACTTGATGAAGAACATGCTGAAAAAATTTCATCAAAAAATTCTACCGGGAAGGGCCCAAAACAGCCTCGGCCGGACGGAGATTCCCGTCAGGCCGGCTGGACATGAAGATTTGTCTAATATATATGCATATCTTATATTTATATTATATGAGGGAAACTACCTAACTATAAGTAAGACATTACAAGAGTGCACAAATAGGACATCAATGTTTAATAGGAGCAAAAAGTATGGGTGGACAAAAACACCCTTAATGAAAAATATAATTGTTTTTTATTGATACAAAACAAAATCAGAAATGCTTGGGGTACACAAGTTGTACACAACTTGTACACAAAATGTCGGTCACAGACAATTGGTACAAAATTGTCTGTGTCCACAGACATTTACTTTTTTGTAAAAAATAGACTGACAACCGTCTGACACTGACACCGGCTTGCAAATCAATCAATATATGTGCAGTGCCTCTGTGCACAGACAATATTTTCATGTTGCACAGACAACTATTTGTCTGTGTACACAGACAATATTTACCACACAGACAATAGTTGTGCGTCTCACAGACAATAGTTGTTTGTCTTATCAACTTTAGTTGTCGGTGTGATCAATTTCAATTGTCTGGGTGAACAAAAAAATTAATTGTCTATATATATCCAAATGAATGATGTAGTTGTATGTGTGATAAATTTACATGTAATTTGAAATAAATATATAATGGGAGAACTGTCAAATAAGCCCTCGAACTTACATAGAAGTGCAAATCACCCCTTTTATAGGAGGCCCTGCCCGGCCGTCACCATTTGGGGCGGTTCCCGGTGGAATGCTTTGATAAATTTTTTTGATCGTCTAATTCATTAAGTCTAGTTTACTCATACCAAATTTCATCTAAAACTTCAATCGGGAATGCAGTCAAATGAATATTTGAAGATAACTGTGCAATTAGAAAGCGCAGTATATTTCAGAAAATCATTTAACCGCCTTCTCGGTTGATTTTTTAGCTGAACTTTTGTATGGGTAAACTAGACTTAATGAAGAAGATGCTCAAAAAATTTCATCATAATTTTTCACCAGAAACCGCCCAAAATGGCGACGTTCGGACAGGGACTCCTATAAAAGGGCTGATTTGTACTTTTTATGTAAGTTCAAGGGCTTATTTGGTAATTCTCCCATAAATAATTAATAAAAATAGACGGAATAAGATGAATAAGCTAATTTTGTGCAAATAATGCAAAAAAAATGATATAAAATGGTAGAGAAAAAGAGAATGAAGAAAGGATGAGAAAGATGAAGAAGAGAAGATGATCTCTCGTTTTTTTGAGATAATCGAATGTTGGGTAATAAAAAGGAAAGAGAGAAGGGAGATGGAGGGAGAGAGAATAGAGAGAGAAAGGGAAGAGGGGAATGGGAATTTTTGGGGCCTTTTATATGGTGTACACCATGTGTACACTAAGCATTTTTCAAACAAAATACTCCTTCCGTCCCATTAGGTTCTCATCCACTATTCACATGATCAACTTAAATCATTCTTAATCTTTTGCTTTATATATCAAATTTTTATCAAATTTACATTTTCATTATTAGGATTTGTAGCGGTTTTAATGTAGTTTCTAAATATGCAAATTTTATTTACTAAAAATAATCAGAATGTGAGCAGGGATTAAATTGCTTTATAGTCAGTCAAGCATCGTACACTGTAATTGAAACTCCTAATGGGAAGGAGGAAGTACAACGAAGATACAAGAGACGGAAGATGTGGCGATACAACCCTGGCCTGTGACTGCCACCTTCACCGGCTACGGCTTCTACGGCACTACCAGCCGCCACCGCATATGACATCGCCGCCTCGTTGCATTTGACATTGCCGCCATCGCATCTGACATCGCCGCCGCATCTACTTCCTTTACCTATGCCACCGATGGCCGTCTAAGTTGTCGTCGCCGCCTATTCTAGCAGGTGGATCTCCGGCATCGACGCGCCTTTGCTGTTACCGGATGTCGCCTCATTTGGCAAGGCCACTATATATGGATCTCCAACAAGTTGGTCACATCTGCCGGCATCTTTGGTGCTTTGCCATCTTCAACATATCCAAAAAATGGCATTTTGAGAAAAATTATGGCATTTAAAAAACATGGTATTTGTGGATAGAAAAAACATGGCACTAGAGTTAATATTATTGATGAGATTAGAGTAAAATGACATTAGAGTAAAAATGGCACTTTGAGGATATAAAAACATGACATAAGAGTAAAAATGGCACTTTGTAATTAGAGCATCATCAATGGGCCACCGTTAACATAGAATAAATTATAACACATGACAATCAATGAATGGAATAGTCATCCACATCATTTTGGTTGGATGCACCTGAACCGTGAGGCCCAAAAAATCGGTCTAGTGCTTCCTGTTAACAGCCCTATTAAAAGTTCACGTGTCAACTAAGAATGGCAATTTAACCCGACCCGATGGGAACCCGCACCGAACCGAATCAGTCAAAATGGGGAAAACTGCTTTGACTGGGTAACGGGTACGGGGCGGGGAATACCCAATTTATGTAAACGGGTAATGGGGCGGTTATGGGTTTATACCTACCTACCCCTTTACCCGCCCCGTTTAATTTGGATACGGTTACCCGCACCATTACCCGACCCGCACAATTAACTTACATATTTTAATAATTTATGTATTTATTATTTAATATATTAGTACATTAGTATATGACACTTATTCCCTCTAATTTTTTGAAAAATATTCAACAAATCGGCTATCCTTTGCAATTTTGAGGAGTTGGTGCTTAAAGTACACTGTTTTAGTGTAAGGAATAATTGTAATTAGATTTTGATGATGTTATAGGACTTTAGAGTACCCCCCTTAGAAAATTGTATTAGAATTTTCTTTGTATTTGTTTTAATATAGTCGACTGATAGAAGACCTCCTGACAGAAGACCCTCTGATAGGCTTAGTCTGACAGAAGACCTTTGGGTCTCTGCTGGCTCATATCGAGACAGAAGATCCCATGGCTCTCTGTTAGATTTCACTAAGAGCAGAAACTGTCATGACCTCTGTTGACTCGCCTCTTGACAGAAGACCTATGGACTCTCTGGTAGCTAGTCCAACAGAAGTACTCGAGACCTTCTCTGGTTGACCCTCTGCTGAAGACACCAGAAGGCCTGACACTTGGAGAATTTTCACTAAAACAACTTCAGCCGGTGAAACCAACGAAAGATTCCTTCAACGGCTAGAAGACTTCAACGGAAAAGCTACAGTACGCGCATTAAATGCACATTTAATGCACCCCGTACCCTGAAGAGTAAAAGCTGATGATTGGCCGACATTCCAGGATATTTCAGGATAATTTTATCCCAAAATAGTAACTCGCCAACTTCGCTGGGTCCTACAGGTCAAGTCACCTATTCACACATTTAATGCAGTTGTCCTCCTCCTCCAACGGAAAGACAACCCCAGTATAAAAGATACTACTCGAAGAACATCAACAACAACTTTGCTGAAACTTTGAAAAAACTGTGCTCGAACAAAAAATTCAAACACTCAAACGCACAAGCCTTCTTGAGATAAAAACATCATCATCATCAACGAGAAAGGCGAACGTTGGGAAGATAATATTTTTCTATCTTCATATCCCAACAAAAGCAAAGTTCCAACCATTCTTCAACTCTTCAAGCTCTTCAACAACAAATCTCATGTAAAGAAGCTAGTTGGAAAACCCATGTTTTCACAAAACTCTTCTCCAACGAGAAGGACGTCCAAGTAACTGGAGTAGTGAAGTGGAGATACTTCCAGGAAGCTCAGTGAAAGGACCAGTCTTAGAGGAAGCAAGGAAGTGCATCCCAAGAGACATCTAGACTTGAAGAAGATGTGGAGAGCTTCTTAAGTACTAGGACTAAGGCTGTGTAATTGGATTTTTACAAGCTTAGTGGAACAGTGGATTAGAGGAACAAGCTGTTCCTTGAACCACTATAAAAATCTGTGTTGTCATTTACTTACTGCTTTTAATTCTTGCATTTATCTTTAACTGATTAACTCCATAATCTGGGTCTCTGTGTTCAGCAAAACCCCTCTTGTGAGTTAACAGAAGGCCTACTGCCTTTGCATCTCTTAGAGGCTAAGCGGACAGAACCCCTACCAGAAGACCATCCACTGCCAATCTGTTCTGTCAACATAACAGGCTATTCTATTAAATCTGGTACTTAGCTTGAAAAAGTTAAAAAAATCAGTACAGTCTATTCACCCCCTCCCCTCTAGACTGTACCCAGTACAACCGGGACCAACATTTAGTTTTTTAATTTTCAATATCATTCATCATCCTTCCTTTGTTAACTCCTACAAGATTTATTTTCTTCACATATTGATTATTTGATTTTTGTGATTTTTGTACACAATTTTCACATTGTGACTCTCTTAATGTTTTACCCAGTAACTTTCATAAAGCTCACATATCAGTTTAAAGTCCAAATATTGGAAAACATTACTCTAGATTGCTTTAATTTATGTAATTGCTAATAATTTTATAGAGGTGCATTGGATGATTAGATTAATTTTGATTGGTTGCTCTAATTTATATCAAGTTTTAAATTTAAATTATGAGGTCTGTAAAACAGTAACTACAAGAATACCTAAATCATAGTATTAGAAGTATACTTATTAAAATAATTCCAAATCTATAATCAAAATAAAAGGTGTGGACAAAAAATGTGACTCTAGTAACTTTAATATTTATAATTTTATTCAAATGTTATATTGTGGTGACTATAAAACTTACCCATGGTAACTTATAGTCACATTTATGTCCATATATTTTTTATTAGTAATATTTTAGAGGAAAAAACTTCACATTTTCATTATGTTACTTGTATACATTATTGTTCTTAAATTTAGATGTTGAATGCTGGTAGAGTATGATTATTGAATTTTTGGAAGTTAAATGTTTTTGTGATTCATATTTAGATTTTACTATCGAGACATGACTTAATCTTTTGATGACGATGTGGTAAGAGATTCATAATTTTGAATCTAGACATATATAATTTGTGAATATTAGGTTCAAACGAGTGTAATTTTTTTTATGTTTTAAAAAACTTTATCTGTGGTGCTATTTAATTTTGATTATTTTAATTTAGGTGGTCAATTATAAGTAGTTAATCATCATTTTAGAATTTATACTAATTTTGAAGCAAAAAAATTATCTTTTAATAAAACGGTTACCCGCGGGAAAACCGTTACCCGCGGGGAAAACCGTTACCCGCGGATAAAAAATACCTGACGGGTAACAGAGCGGTTTCAGAGAAAAATATTATCAAACGGGGCGGGTACGGGTAATGGTATACCCTATCCCGAACCGCCCATTGCCTTCCCTAGGGTCAACCGTATATTTTCCAGATGAAATACTGCGTACATCATATTTCATCTAAAATCCTCCTGCGTGTATTTAAGGAATACCTTGAACATGTGAATGCTTTTTGTTCTTGATATATATTCTGTATATATAGGTGTAAGAGATTACATGTGAAATTATTTTTGCCAAATAGAAACCCACTACTGGGGTGTATGTTGTGGATGATCAATTTTGGTGCGCAGATATGGTTTATGAGCGAGAGACTTCCTATTTTCTGGATTTTTGTTGCCGTATTACGAACTCATCATGTGGAAGACACTGTTATCAGAAGACATTCGCTTAAACAATGTTCACGGTTTTAATGTCATAAATGACATTAGTCATAAATGATCGGACAAAAAATATTTATGTCATTTTCAGATTTACAATGAATAATAGAAATAGTAATCAATTTGTATTAAACTGAAATAATCAAAATCAATTGAAAATGTGAAATCGAACAACTTTGTACGGCAAAAGATGAAATGAATTTCAAAAAAAAAAGTGAAAAGGTGAAAAATAACTTTCAAATTTTATGGCAATTTCGAACAATAATCATAATGAAGCTTTGCATTTCGTATCTCAGATTTTCTGGCAATGTCGAACAATAATCGAAATGAAGCGTTACACTTTCATATCTCAAATTTCCAGATCTAGAAAATCAAAAGAAGATGAAAACAGAGAACAAAGGAGAATGAAGAGGAGTAGAAGGAGGAGGAGGATTGTGGACGACGGCCAGTAGCGGAGATTGTGGAGCTGAAACCGGGCGGCGAAGACAAAGATGGAGGCATGTTGGAGGTTTAATCGACAGCGAAGAACTCTCTGGAAGACAAGCAGCCTGAATTGATTTGGGAATAGCCAAACAGGGGTTTTAATTATTAGAAGGGTATGTTAGTGATATGGAATCTTATTTAGTGAATAAATAAATAACTTAAACTCCTAATAAGGAACTCATCTTATGTTTTAGGTCAATTTCTATTTAGATCAATTTCTTTATTTACGTAAAATTGATCGCAAATGATAATGATAAAGTATTAGATTCTAGAGAGAATTGAGAGCTAGAGAGAGAATTGATTAATTAATATTTATCAACCCCCTATAACTACCCCTTAAGGGGCTATTTATAGAAGTAAATGTGGGTTTGGACTTCTAGCCTTAAGCTTAGGAGGCCCATTACAATAATAAGGTCTTTTGGGCAGAACAAATCCTTTTTTGGGCGTAATAAGGCCACTAATGGGTTGGGTACATAGTTTATTTAACTAAGTATGGAAATACAATCTGCCAGAGCTTCTTGGCCGATGCGGGGTACCAGGCCGAAGGGGTGCCAAACCGATGGGAGACCCACTTCTGCCTTGGGCTCTTGGTCTGTGATCTGAGCTCTTTTTGTTCTGGCCGATGGGGTGCCATCATGCCGATGCGATGCCACGTGGTGACGGTGTTTAACCTTCTGAGTATGTGGGCCACGGGATCTGGGTCCATATACTCTATCAGGAGTCCCCAACTCTCTGAGCTGAGATGCAGACGAAGTGAAAGGGAGTAATTTCGTTGCTCTTGATGCTTCTGGCCGTAGCGAGGCCATGCGCTGCTGTCTTGTTCTATCTTTGTGTCTTGGTCGTAGCATGTCTCACTGGTTTCTTTGTAGCGGATGGCCGATGTCCTTGACATATTTTGATGGCCGACGAGCTGCCATTACCTTTGTAGCCGTTGTGGATCCCTAGCTTTTGTTTTGGGGTGATGAAGTGTGATTCATCATTTTGAGGATGATGTGCATCCTCTAGGTTCACCTTTTGGCTTGGCCAAAGGTAAACCATGTATTTGTGGCTGTGATGCTAGTAATGCGATCTTGCTCTGTTTTGCTTTTGAGTTTGATAAGTTTTTGGAGCCGACGTAGTCCCCCATGAAGGAGTGAAGGAGTAAAGGAGTAAGGTAGGAATTAGGCCGAAGCGGAACCACTAATATCCCTCATGAAATCCAACCCCTAGGCGATCCCTAACCAAGTTAACCCTATGGGAGAACCCTTGGACGAAGGTCGCGGGCCAGGGGCTATCATCCATGAATTTTGTACAAGTGGCCGGAGGCTCTGGTTTTTGTTTTGTTCGGCCAATCGGGTCACGCCACGTGTAACGACCGTTGGTGGGTGTGCCTATAAGTATCCTCAATCCGGAGCCATGCCCTCATTTGCGTTTGAGCTAACGAAGTGCTGCCCAACTTTCTAGAGAGATAGTCTCTCCCAAATCTTCAAGTGTTCATCGAGTTCTTCACATCTTCAAGGTTAGGTTCTTCATTTGTTCTTGTCTTTTTTCTCATATTTTGCTTCCTTGGGGGTTAGATCTAGTGTTTGTAGGAAACATCACCTAGATCGAGAAACCACCCTTACGGAATTGTTTTAGTGGTTATGCCGCTCCGTGACGGCCATCGCGTACCCTCCCTCCTTAATTTAACAACATCTTTAGACGAGGAGTACTGGCCTTTTGACGAGGAAGACCCCTCCCCTCAGATTAAGCTCAGATTAGTGGAGGAGTTCTCCGAAGAGATGGAAAACAACAGGGAGTATTGTACTGAGGACGATGAGGAGTGCAGTGAAGATGATACGAGCGTGTTCACGTCTGGTAAGGACGAGGCAGATTCTGGCCCAACGCTCTGGGGAGACGATGCGGGTGATGCTTCGTCACGTCGTCCGCTATTCCTTGCCCTCCTCCAATTTCCTCTGTTCCGGGTGATGCCTCGTCGTCTAGTGTTGCGAAGAGGAAACGCTGATCCCGTCGCAGAAAGGGTATGGCTGGCGGGCTCTCCCAATTGGATCTATCGAATATCTACATCATTAGGCCGCAGAATTGACCTAGTGAGTATCATGTTGCGCAGCTGTACGTTGGTCCCTACGGCCGGGTTAGGGCTCCTAAGCCGACGGACCACGTGTCGAATCCTCCTGACAGCTATTTTGGGGTGTATCCCATGAGTTTTGCCAAATGGTTGAGGTACCCCTTCACCCTTTCATCTCGGAGTATCTTGGGATGGTGGGCCTTCCTCCGGCCCTACTCACCCCTATTTGTTATTCACTGATTATCGGGTTTCTGGTTTGGTGTTCTGAGCTGAGTATTGAGCCCAAGACGGCTTTGTTTACCAATCTCTATCGGATCGGTCGTGGGTGTAACACCCCGACCCCGCAGGACCCGAGGAAGTTACTCGGGACCTCTAGTATTGTCCCCACAAACCACCACGAGCCTTTACCGCGCACTTTGTCCTCACTCATGCGCGCCCTGAGAAACTTCCTAGGAGGTCACCCATCCCAAGACTACTCCCGTGTAAGCACGCTTAACTTTGGAGTTCTTGGTTCATGAGATCCCTTAAAAGGAGATGCACCTCTGTTGGTATGAGTAGTACTATTAATCCTCTTAAATTAATCTCGGGTATTACAATCACCCCCACTTAGGAACGCAACGTCCTCGTTGTGCCCATAAACAATCTCAATCATATCCCAGAATCTTTTCCCCTGCTAAGTGCCCGCTCGATATCCAACGGATCAGCACACTGTCACAGGGTTGCTCTGATACCATTTGTACCACCCCAGCCCCGCAGGCCACGAGGTAGTTACTTCTGACCTCTAGTATTGTCCCCACAAACCACCACGAAACTTTATCGCGCGCTTTGTCCTCACTCATGCGCGCCCTGAGAAACTTCCCAGGAGATCACCCATCCCAAGACTACTCCTGTGAGAGCACGCTTAACTATGGAGTTCTTGGTTGATGAGCTCCCTTAAAAGGAGATGCAACTCTGTTGGTATGAGTGGTACTATTAATCCTCTTAAATTAATCTTGAGTATTACAATGGGAGCCATAAGAATTGCGCCGGTTATGCCGCGTTGCAACAATTTCAGAATCAGAGATCTTTCAAGGACCTGCCAACGTCTATTCATGGCTGGAAAGCCAAGTTCGTGTTTGTGACTCTGGCTGGAGGTGGGTTTTTTCCTTCCTTAGGGCACTCAGGGGCTTTTTAACCTTCATGATCCCCCGAAGGGTGCCACGATTGATGCCCAAGTAGCGGCGTTCCTGAAGGATAGTCCGAGGAGCGTGAAAGAATATATTATTGAGTATAAGATGGCCGCACTCGGCCTTGTGAGGTACTTCATCCCAGAGGACGCTGATACCGGTTTGTGGCCGAGGATGACAGGCTCCTTTGAAGAGGCCGAAGGGCCGCATCTGGGTGTTCCTGTTGAGGCCGAATGTTCATTTCTGACCTTATGCTTTTATGTCTGCTTTTGTTTTTCCTTTGCTAAAATTTTGCCATCTGTTTTGTAGGTATCAACATGAGTCGCAATATGTTCATGACCAACGCTGCCAAGTTGTTAGACTTGGAGATGAAGGCTGCTAAGGAGGGTGAGACCTCAAAGAGCTCATCCGATGGCTCCAAAGGTCGGGCCGATGCTGCGACGAAGCCTGCTGCGACGAAGAAGAAGAGACCCGCCGAGGGCCGGAAGACCTTAACTGAAGCTAGCCTTAAGTTGAAGGCACATAAGAAGACGAGGAAGTCCCCTCCTAGATATGAGGCTGGTCTTGGTTCTAGCCAAGTTGCAGTCGAGCTAAATGCTACTGACGTCGTGGTTGTGGAAGACTTAACCGTGGGTGTTCCTCCGGCTTCCCTTACTCTGGTCCCTCCTCCTGGGAAGACTTCTGCGTCTAGGGTCCGCTCAGGCCAAGACCTCGTTAAGGGTTTATACGAGGTCACCGTCCGTTACCCGATGAAGGGAGGCCATTTCAATGATGGCATCACTGGCCATGACATGATCTTCTGAGCCATGCCCGATGAGGATCATCTCTATCTGAGCCATCAGGGTGGTGATGTGCGGCTCTACGATGGTGGAATGGACTTCATCGTCCGAGTAAGTATCCTTTTGTACTTGGCCATTTCTTACGTTCTTCTCTTTCCTTCCCTTATATGAGGTTTATTTCTCCGTTTAGGGCGCTTTCATGCTGATGGAGCAGCGCAAGAGGCAGAAAGAGGAGATAGCTTGTCTGGAGGAGGTGGAGGTGAAGGTGGCATCAGCCGATGAGGCATTGAGCAATATCGAGCGTCGCCGTGCCGAAGTTGATGTCTTGAAGAGCAGGGCCGATGTGGCTAAGAAAAGGGCTGCAGCGGCCGAGGAGAAGAAAAAGATCATCTAGTCCCAGTTGGATGATGAGGTGATGGCTCACCGTCGGACCGAGGAGGCGTCCAAGCAGCATAAAGCGGAGACCAACAAAGCTGCTAACAAGGCCATTGAGCTCTTCATGGCTGAAGGGTGGAAAATCGATGATATGCGCCCTTTTTGCTATGACGTAGTGGCTGCTTGTTTTAAAGACTGGACGGCCAACGATCCTGCCGGTTAGAAGTTCTGGTGAGAAGAGATCAAGATTTTTACGACAAAGCTGCTTGTTTATAGGAGGTTGTGCCGTCATTTCAAGAAGATGAAGCTGAGGGGCCTAAGTTTGTCTCGGAAGATGAATGACCCCGAGGAGGAACTTAACCTCCCTATTGAACAAAGGCAACCATCGATCTTGAGCTCTGATGAAGGCGAGGAGCCATGGAGCGATGATGATCTATCGGAGGACACAACTACCTCCTGGGTCGATGGTGAAGATGGTAGGAACGAAGAGGATTAAGAAGGTGGAGAGACTATTGAGAAAGCTGGACAAGAAGCAGGTCAAGCCGATGAAGTGGCTTAGTTCCCCCTCCCTGTCTTTTTTTTTTGCTTAGTAGCTTGGTGTGAGGCCGAAGCGTCCATATTTATGTAATGGCCGAGGTGCCCCCACCTGTACTTTAACGTCAATTTATGGAATCCTTTCTTCATCTTCGTACTTTTTTGGTAGTCGGTCTCGCGTCGTATCCTCTGCGTCTTTCTTTCTCTTTTACACTTGAGATAAATAATCACGCTGAGGCCGAGGGGCCATTCGTGATCTGAGAACGACGACATTGATGGGCCGTTCGTCATATAAAGGCGACGGTCACCATCTTGGAAGGGAATGGCGAGCCCGATCGCTAGCTCAAGACGATCGGCGCTGGGGAAGCCGGTCTTGGGATAGATAATTATGCCGAGGCCGAGGGGTCGGTAGTGATGTGCGGACGGTGATGATGAGGAACCATTCTGAAATATGATGACGAGGCAATGATGAAACCGATCGTCATATAAGGACGATGGTCCCCGTCCAGGAAGGGATTGCGAGCTCGATCGCTAGCGCAAGACGTTCGGCGTTGGGGAATCCAGTCTTGAGATATAGAATCACGCGGAGGCTGAGGGCCGTTCGTGATCTGAGGACGTCGGCGCTGATGGGCCAACCGTCATATGAAGACGATGGCCCCCATCCTGGAAGGGATGGAGAGCCCGATCGCTAACTCAAGACGTTCGACGCTGGGGAAGCCGGTCTTGAGATAAATCATCATGTTGAATGCTCGTCTGAAGGTGGAGGACGGTGAAGTCGGGTTGATGATGAAGGACCAGGCATGGACGCTCGTCTGAAGGTGAAGGAAGGCGGAGCCGGTCTGATGACGAAGGACCAGGCTTGGACGCTCATCTGAAGATGAGGGACCAGTCTGAAGATGAAGGACGGCGCTGGATGCACGTCCCTTGATGATGACGGCGCTGATGAAGCTGGCAGTCATATGAAGGACCAAACTTTGACGCTGGTCTGAAGGTGAAGGACGGTGTTGGACGCACGTCCCTTGATGACGAAGGCGCTGATGAAGCCGGTCCTCATATGTACTTAGCCAAAATTATGTGGCTTTGCTTGGCGATTGCGCGGTCCTTCGGCTTCCCTCTTCTTTTTTGTTTTTTTCCCTTTTTTTAAAGATCCTCTTCTTTTAACGAGGGGTGAGACATGTTTTATAGGTGAGGCCGAGGGGGTTGTTATTCCCTCGGCCGGTTTTGGGATTCCTCGATTTTATCCGTTCCTCCGTTGTTCGCGTGAGCTGAGACGAGGGGTTTGCTATTCCCTCGGCTAATGAGGCATTGCTCTTACCTTGGGGTCATTTCTTGCCTATTTATGATGCCCGATCAGACTTTTGGTCAGTTTCCGACGGCTGTCGTGATTGGTCCCTTAGAAATGTCCGTAAGTGGGGAGTTTTAATTACCTCGGCCTTCTTTTAGATCTATTGTCCTGCATTTTATGCGCGGATGATGCGGTAGTGTACTCCCTTTTGTTTTTTAGGGCCATGTTGGCCCTTCGTTGTGGACGTCGTCGTCCATTCCCCGAGTGTTACAGCGCCGTGGGAGCCGAAGCGGCGTTTTTTCGTGTTTTCCTTTACTTGATTCATAATATAAGAGGAATACGATGTTGAAAAAATTGATCTAATTAGGACTAAAACATAGTGAATATTCCAACTTAGGACTTAATGTTTTAAATCCCCTAAATAGGACTCCTTATTACCATTTTACCCCTAATATATAAAATCCCTAAATCTGTATTCCACGTCGATAGCTCTCTCGATCTCCTCTACCTTCTCTTCTAGATCGATCGCCGCAGATGTCTTCTGCATCTCTCCCATGTCCGCATGTCATCTTCGCTTCCACGCTCCACTGCTCAGGTCAAAATATTTCCAGGTGATGGATAAGTGTACCCGGGGGTATCTATCCGAGGGGTTACTGCAGGGAGTAACTAGAGAGAAGTCAGAGCAAAAGTAGAGAGAGTGTATATTGATAATGGGCGTATTCAGCATGTATTACAAATGGGGAAAGGGGTGTTATTTATAACAGCAATAAATGCTAGATAGGGACACGTGTCAACAATCTGATGGTCGAGGGGTCACCTCAACTGGGGCGGCACCGACACTCGCATGTGGCCGCATTAAATGTGACGGTTGGATGTGACGTTTGTACTTTGTACGTTGATCCAGCGCATGTGGATGAGAGATTCTGTCGAGGAAGGTGCCTTCGGCTGTATATGATTAGTCGAGGGCTCTTCAACCCGGGGGCCTCTGTGTGTCGAGGGCTCCATTTACCGAGGGCTACTATTTTTCGTCGTTTTCCCCCAGTACTTTCGTTTGCCTAAAACAGTTGTTCTGCGAGTTTATAAGCCTTCGGTCATGGGGGCCGAAGGCACCCAAGTGTACGTCGTGGGCTACTTGGCACTTGGGGCGCTGTGATTTGGGCCTGCTGTGCTTCCTGGGCTCATTGGGCCTTTGTTATAGTAATAAGCGTATGTGGGCCGGGGGTCCCCAGGGCCATATACTCCATCAGGAGTCCCTCACTCCTTTTGCCGAAAGGTACTTGAGGGAAAGGGAGTAAAATGTGTTTGTCCTCTGATGCTGACGTTTTGTTCTGTAATTTGTGGAGTTTGTGAGGAGTTGTTGTTTGCACATTTTGCCGAGGGCAGTCCCTCAGTCCCCCACATTTTGGGATTTGAGGGATTGGGTTGCTGTTTTTGGGAGATTTTGATAATTCGCTTTTTTGAGATTTTCCCAAAGGGGTCTTCCAGTCCCCCACTCCTTGAGGCACGTGTAAAGTGGTGAAAAGGAGTAGAGTAGTGCCTGTCTGCAATATGGGCCGAGGGGTGACGCTTTCGTTTTATTTTGGGGGGATGCCTCGTTAAAAACCTCATTAGGAAAAACCCTGTGGGAAAAAATCCTAATGAGGGAAAAAGAGTACACCGAATTCCCCCAATGATGACTCGAAAGGGTCACCCTTGGGCTAAGATGAAAGATAATATTGATGTCGAGGGGTGTCCGTGAGTTGAGGGCCTTCTTACAGAAGTTAGCCGAAGGCTGACGGTTAATATCCTGGAGGTGCCGAGGGGAGTCCCTCAGTCAGGGAGGCTGAGGGCGCGTTGATGCAAGTGATAGTTCCTTTGTTGCCGAGGGGGTTCCTTAGTCGTTTGACAAACTGGGGGCTGAAGGCTCCCGTTTTTTTATGCCGGAGGCTAACCACTGATGAGGGGTTTGGAGGTGTGGCCCCGGGGGGCTCCTGATTCCCAACACGTTGAGGGTTGAGGGGTCCCGAGGGGTTTTCCCTTTGTTAAGCCGTGGGCTCCTGAAGGAGAAAGCCCGAAGGCATTTGTGATGTTGTATGAGGGGTACCGGCCGGGAGCACCTCTGTGTTTTCAAAATATATCCGTTGCAATAAGACCATTGGAATATGGAACATTTAAAATGTAGTCATTGGAGAGGACTTCCACGTGGCGCGTGGTCGTTGGCTAGCTGTGGACGGGCGTCATCGGTTCGGTGAACCGACGATTTGTAATGATTACTTTGGTGACCGGAGGCCCAGTTGTCGGACCAAGCCCAGATATTGGAGGCTATAAATACCCCAAGCCCTGAGCCTTACCCCCTGTGCGATTCAGTGTTAGCGAAGCTCTGGCAAAATCTTTTCTAGAGAGAGAAAGTGCCCTTCGATCAAATCCCCGTTCCTAAGGTCAGTTCTTCGCCTGTTCTTGGTAATTCTTGCACCTTTTGCTTCCTTGCCTTTAGATCTAGTGTTTAGGGACCTTTAGATCCTAGAAACTTCCCCCGTGAGCTTCTTGCTACATCATGTCTTCCGAGAGCGATTCCCAGAACCGGTCCCAAGAGCCTTCGGTTGGAGCAGAGAGCTACTCGGATGTTGAGTCCTCGTCCGATCTTCCTTCGGCGAGTGGAGATGCGGCCGTGGCCATGGAGGTGCAAAAAGATCTTGCCGCCGAAGTTGAGGCTGAAGGGTTCGAGCAAGAGTGTGAGGACGAGGAGTTAGCCCTCGCCTTCCAAGTGGCCGAGGAGGAGGCGCAGAAAGAGAGGATGAAGGTCACCGTCGCCGTCCTCCCCCTTTTAATGCCGGTGAGGCCAGCAGCTCTAGGCCTCTCAATCCGACGCCGCTCAGGGTAGCCCCCGGAAAGAAGAAGAAGAAGAAGGTGAAGGCCGCTCCGAGAAAGAAGCAGGCAGCCGCCGATGCTGGTCAGCCGATGGGCATCCCCAAAGGTCATTCTTATTTGGACACTGCTACGCTGGAACTGAGGACGGGGGCCTCCCCTGCCGAGCATCAGGATACCCAGATCCTCGTTGGTCCTTCGGCACGTGTGGTGGAGCCGGGGCCAGACGACCTGTTGCTGCATGCGCCCGAGGGCTGCTTCGCCGCACATATCTTGTCAGTTGAGATGGGGCTCCGATTCCCGTTACATCCTTTTTTGTTGGAGTATCTGAGGTTTGTGGGGTTGGCCCCCTGTCAGCTAACGCCCAATAGCCACTCCTACATAGTCGGCTTTCTTTCCTTGCGTGAGAGCCGAGGGGTGCCACCAACCTTAGACCAGTTTTTCCTGTCCTTCAACCTATGTCGGGGGGCATTCGAATGTTGGGGGCTTCGCCAACTTACAGCAAGTCCCCGAGTTCAGACTTTTTGATGATGTGCCTTCATCCCATGAGGGATGGAAGGACAAGTTTTGCTACCTTTGACCGGAGGAGAACCCCTTCCCGGCTCCACTTCGTAACTGCTTTCGGCGGCACCCGAAGGTGAGAAATGCAGCCCTCGAGAAGAACGACAAGATACTCGCGAAGAAGCCGGAGGGGTCCGAGAAGCACGTGAAGATCAAAGATGTTACCCTTCCGGATAATTTGTTCAAGCTTGGATTTCAGCAATATAGGCCGAGGGGGTCGGAGGATGAGAGATACTCTCCGATAGATCGTGTATTTGAGAGCATCAGAGGTGATTACCGAAGGGCTACTTGTTTTGTACTTGAAAATTTCTTCTTTTTTTTTGTTGACTGCTCATGCGTTTTGGCCCTTCGGCCTAACTCCTTGATGTTGTTTTGTAGGTACTAACATGGATGTGACCTCCCTCTTTGCGATGAAGAACCAGAAGGGAAAGAAGAAGGAGCCCTCGGGTTCGAAGCCGGCGGGTGCTTCCACCAGGGAGGAGCCCTCCCAAACTGGTGTTACCGGTGCCGGTGCCGGGAGCTCCAAGGGCGAGGGGGCCCCTGAAAAAGAAGAATAGTGACAAGGGGATTGAGCCCCCAACAAAGAAGCTGAAGGCCGCGGACTCCGGCAGACAACCGGCCGCTGACGTTGTCGTTATTGAGGACGAGGGGGCGCCTCCGGTCCCACCCCTCAAGAGCACCCCCATCAGGACTTCTTTGGTCGGGAGAAATTGGAGGCCCTCGTGCTGAAGGGAGCCTCCGTATTGGAGGGGAGCCTCAACCCCTCAGTGCTAATGAGTCAGATGATGCCCTCGGGCGATCGGGTAGCCCTCGCTAGGATGGATGAAAACTCCATCGAAGCCAAGATCCTTCTGAGCAGTGCTTCTGTGAGTCATGCTTCTCCTTTTCCTTTGTTTATATATATATATATATATATATATATATATATATATATATATATATATATATATATATTGTGTGCACTATGTCTAACCATCACCCTTGTTGACCGCAGAGCTTTATGGGCCTCTGTGAGTACCTCTGGAGGATGGGGCAGATGAGGGAGGCCAAGAGTGCTACTGATGGGGAAGTTGTCGGCCTTATAAAGAAGCTGGCTGAGGCCGAGGATTCCCTTCGCTTGGCTACTGACAGCATGGAGCATCGGGTGCAAGCTGCGAAGGCCGAGGGGAAGAGCGAGGGCCTGGCTGAGGCCGAGGAGGCTGCTGCCGAAGCCGCTCGTGTTGCTGCCGAGGAGGCCCAGGATGCTAAAGAAGAGGCCGTCGCCAAGGCCCGGGAAGACGCTGTGGCCGCCTTCACTGCCGAGGGGTGGAAGGCAGAGGAGCAAAAGGAGTAGCTGGCCTCGGTGATGGAGGCTTCGGTAGATGATTGGGTGAAAGGCCCCGGCAAGATGTGGTTGGCCGAAAAGGGTGACTCCTACTATCAAGGTGGGGAGTTCTTCACTCAACGCCTCATATACCGGAAGCTCGCCAGATACTTCAACGTGCCCCCGGTGGACTTTAAGCCGGAGACCTATGGCCTCCCCCCTCAGCAGGCAGACGTCAGGGTCCCCCTCCCCGAAGGTGAAGATAGGCCGGTGCTCGAAGATTCCGAGACCCTGAGGGAATGTGGCTTCGGTGGTGACGAAGACGATGCCGAGGGCGGCGCTACCTCCAAAGCAGCTGAGGAGGGAACCGCAGAGTGACTTTGTATTTGTAAATCTTTTGAATAATATTTTGTAATGTATGATGCGCCTTCGGGATTCATTGTAATTAAACACACTTTCCGCCCTTGCATTTGGATGTTATCTTCTGAATGAAATGCCTTCGGGCTTTGGTGTTTGAATTTACTCTTGTGTTTTGTGAATGGATGCCTCCGCTTTTCCTTTATGCTTTCTTCTCTAGGGATGTATGTCCATTCCATGATTGGTCGAGGGCCTTGTATTTTGGTCTTAGAAATTTCTCTAAGTGTAGTAGACCCTTTCAGCTGGATGTTGAGTTGGCCGAGGGTCAACCGTTTTTAGGACTTAGAAATTTTTCCAAGTGTTGTGCAGTACTAGGCCTTCGGTTGAAGCTTCCCCTTGATCTCGTGTAGCTGTCATTAGTTGACCGAGGGCCCAAATTTTTAGGACATAGAATATTTTTCTAAGTGTTGCTCACAACTTTTGCCCTCGGCTGACATCCTCTTTGTATACCTTTGAGCCCTCGGTTGAATGTTGAGTTTGACCGAGGGGTAACCTTTTTAGGACTTAGGAATTTTTTCTTAGTGTAGTTTCACCACTGAGCCTTTCTGTTGTGTGACCCCTTTGGTTGCATGGAGATTTGACCGAGGGCCATCCATTTAGGACTTCTACATTTTCCAAGTTGTGTGTATTGTGTGGCCCTTGGTTATTAGGTCCCCTGACTTGCATAATGATTTGACCGAGGGCCTAATGTTTGGGACTTAGAAAGAGTTCCTACATGTCACTTGTCACTTGGCCTTCAGTAAATGAGCCCCGTGAGTACCAGCCTCCGGTGTAGATTGTAGTGCCGGGGGTTGCTGGAACTTGGACATACGAAATTCAAGACCATGTCTGTGGGTACTCGCCTTCGGTGTTGTGTAGCAGACGCCCTCGGCCGTAGTGGGTTCCGAAGTGTGGACTTAGGAAAATTTTGTAAGACGTTCATGTTATAATAAAGGCGGATGGAGAGTGGGTGCCTTCGGTATCCCTTCAGTCGTTGTTGAGTGGACTTAGCCAATTTTAATCCTTTCGTAGGATTAGAGCCCTCGGTATTCGTTGATGCCGGAGGCCACCGGTTTGTGGACTTGACTGATATTTGATGTATGGTGACTGGGGGCATTCTTTTGGAGATCCCTCGGTGTTGTTTGACGCCGGAGGGGCACCGGTATTTTTTGGTTAATCCATATAAAGGAATTAGCCATTTTTCGGTAGCCTTTGTTGAATAGCGGCCTTCTGGAATTAGTAGCTCCCAGGTATCGGATGTGTTTCCTTGGGGAGCCCTCGGGATGATTTGCATTGTCTTGTGATGATCCTTCTTGCTGTTTGCTGAATGGTGTTCCGTTGTGGATTGCTGGAGTTGTGTACTCATTGATTGTTCTTTGAGTCTACTCCCCTTCACCCCGTTTTTTTTGTAGTGAAGGGAAGGCTTCAAGAGACTTGGTTTCTTGGTAAGGCTTGGCCTATGGGGAGGCAACAACATACACCATTAGCTCCCCCCTCGGGTTAACCTTCCGAGTTCCGAGGGGATCGAGGGTCGTTTCCTGGGCGCGAGACGTAGTCTGTTGTCTGCCTCCCCTTAGGGGATGGTACGGAAAGCGCCTCAGGTTTGAAAGTCGTTCCATGGGCACGAGACATAGTCCATGGCCTGCTATACCCTTGGGGTAATGGTGCGGGAAGCGTTTTATTTTTGAAAGTTGAATCCTGGGCATATTAGTTGCCTGCCATACCCTTGGGGTAATGGCGCGGAAAGCGTTTCGTTTTTGGAAGCCGAATCCTGGGCATTTTAGCTGCCTGTCATTCCTTTTGAAAGCGTTTCAAAGAAGGGTTTTCATTTGCACACTGGTTGCAAATGCTTGGGGGCACTACGTGCCGCCGGCACCGATAGGTGGCGCCTTCGGTATAAATGCGTCCTCGAGGGGTATGGCTTCAGAAACAACACTTGGTGTTTGTTTCAGCATACGGCCCCGGCACTTGGTACCGAGGGGTCTTCAAAGGAAACACTTGGTGTTTTTCTCCATTTGTCGTAGGTGATTGGAGTGTCTACTCTCGGCACTTGGTGCCGAAGGGTCTTGCTTGTGACAAGGCCTTGGGCCAGCAGTCCGCATGAGGGCTTGGCCGCTCATATGTGTCTTGTTTCTTGTTCTTGGTGTCTTCAATATGTCTTCAAATTTGAAGGCCGTGGGCCGTAGGATAATACATTCATTGGTTATGAGGGCTTGGCCGCTCTAATATTACTGATAAAATTTAACTAGGTGATGTACATTCCAATGTCTAGGGACCTCTGTCCCATTGGGGCGCTTGAGTTTGTAAGTCACAGGCTTGATGATGGCTGTCACGATGTAAGGGCCTTCAAACTTGGGCGCCATTTTGCCGCCCTCGGTTGGTTGGCTTGCTTCCCTTCGTCGTAGGACATAGTCCCCCACTTTGAATTCTCGAGAGCGGACTTTGGCATCGATGTAGCTTTTGACCTGCCTTCGGTAGTTTTCCGCCCGCATGAAGGCTTGCTCTGTGCATTCTGAAATGAGGTGGAGGTCGAGGGCCATGTTGGCGTCGTTGACCTCGGGGTCGTATTGGGTGACCCTTCGGGTTGGAAGGGTCACTTCAGTGGGGGCCTTAGCTTCAAATCCGTAGCAAAGGGAGAAAGGTGTCTCGCATGTTGCCCGCTGAGGGGTGGTGCGATAAGCCCATAGGATGTTATGGAGTTCTTCTACCCAGCCTCCCCCTTCGGCCTCCAGCTTCTTTTTTAGGCCCTCAAGTAATGTCCGGTTGGCATTCTCCACTTGACCGTTGCGTTGATGGTAAGCAACGGGTGAGAAGGTGTGCTTGATGCCCCATGCCTCTAGGAGAGCACAGAAGGGGGCTGCCTCAAATTGGGTCCCGTTGTCGGAGATGATTTGTTGGGGGGTGCCAAACCTTGTGAGAATGTTCTTTAGGACAAAGTGGTGGCACCTGGCCTCAGTAATGCTGGTGAGGGGCTCAGCCTCCACCCACTTGGTGAAGTATTCAATGGCAACGATGATGTACCTGTTTTTGGAGGTACCCCTCGGCAGAGGGCCCACAAGGTCTATGCCCCATCTAGCGAAGGGTATAGATGTGCTGATGGGGGCATAGTTGACCGCTGGCCTGCCGGGGGCCTTCTGGAAGTGTTGACAGGCGGTACACCTTTGAGCGAGATCCGCACAATCTCGGGCCATTGTAGGCCAGAAGTAGCCTTGGACTATGAGCCTTCGGGACATGGAGAAGGGTCCCTGCTGAGCTGAGCAAGTTCCATTGTGCACTTCCTCCATGGCGACTTCGGCTTCGTCTTGATGAAGGCATCGGAGTAGTGTGCCATTGTAAGATCGTTTGTAGAGCCTTCCATCTTCGATGGTGTAGCTGGGAGCCCTCAGCTTTGCTAGTTTGGCGCGGGCTTCATCCTCGAGCAGTTGCCCTGTGGTGATGAAGGTGATGATGTCTGAGATCCAGTCCTCTTGCTTTTGATGGATGTTCATGATGGGGCTGGCGTGTATGCTTGAGAGGCTAAGTTCTTCTATCCTTGCGATTTTAGAGATGTGCTCGGGGGATTCATCTGAGAGTTTTGATAAAATATCAGCCTCAGATTTTTGAGCCCTCGGTATTTGGGTGAGAGAGTGTGCCTCAAATACCTTAAGCAACTCCTTGGTCGCCTCCTTGTACTGCTTCATTCTTCCTTCTTTGGCCTCATACTCCCCGGAGATTTGGCCCACGACAAGCTTGGAGTCACACTTAACGTGGATCATTCTGGCCTTCATGTTTGCTGCCAGCCGAAGGCCACTTAGGAGGGCCTCATATTCCGCTTCGTTGTTGGAGACTTTGAAAGAGAAGCGGATAGCATAATAGGCTCGGAAGCCTCCGGGTGTGATGAGTACTACCCCTCCCCCGCATGCTTTGGCTGCAGAGGAGCCGTCGGTGTAAAGGGTCCACCAGTCGTCCGGGGTGCCGAAGGCTCCTCGTCGGTGGCTGATCTTGCCGTGCATTCTGTCACAAAGTCAGCTAGGGCTTGGCCCTTGATGGCAGACCTCGGACGGATGTCAATGTTGTATTGGCTGAGAAAGATGTCCCATTTTACCATTCGGGAGGAGCTGGTGGGGCTCCTCATCAATGCACCGAGGGGTTGGTGAGCGAGGACCTGGACCGGATGGGCCTGAAAGTAGTGGCCAAGCTTCTTCACAGTCCAAACAATGGCTAGAGCTGTCTTTTCCGTGGGGGAGTACCTGAGTTCGGCCTCCCTGAGGGTCTTGCTAACATAGAAGATGTCATGTTGGACGCCATCTTCCTCCGGGATGAGCACTGAGCTGATGGCAGCTGGGCTGAGTCCAAGGTAAAGGTATAGGGTTTCCCCCACCTTGGGTTTAGAGAGCACAGGGGGTGAAGATAAATATCGTTTCATCTCGTCGAAGGCCTCCTGGCATTCTGAGGTCCATTGGAAGCCGACGATCTTCCTCATGATCTGGAAGAAGGGTAAGGAGTAAGGACTTCTCCACCGATTTGGATAGGAAGCGGTTGAGGGCTGCCAGGTGGCCCATCAACCGTTGGACCTCTTTCACGTTGCGTGGGGGCTTCATGTTGATGATGGCCTGGATTTTCTCGGGGTTGGCCTCAATACCCCTTCGGCTCACCATGTAGCCTAAGAATTTGCTTCCTTGCACGCCGACGGTGCATTTCTTCGGGTTTAGCCGAAGGTTGAACTTTTGCATGATGGCGAAGATCTCCCGGAGGTCGTCAACATGGCTTGATGATTGTTTGCTTTTGACGATCATGTCGTCATCATAGGCCTCCATGGTGCGCCCTAGGACGGCTTGAAAGACCCTGACCACCATCCGGGTGTAAGTGGCGCCTGAGTTCTTTAGGTCGAAGGCCATGACCAGGTAACAGAAGATTCCTTCGAGAGTCATGAAGGCTGTTTTTTCAGCGTCTTCCTCATGCATGAAAATTTGGTGATGTCCACGGAAGGCGTCGAGGAATGACATGATCTCGCACCCCGTCGTGTCATCCACCAATTGATCAATATTTGGCAAAGGGAAGGGGTCCATAGGGCACGCTTTATTGAGATCTGTGTAATCCACGCACATGCGGAAGGTGGGTGGTTTCTGTGCGAGGACTACGTTCGCCAGCCATGAGGGGTATTTCACCTCCTTGATGTGCTTGATGGAGAGGAGCATGGCAACCTCCCTTTTCACAAAATCCCTCCTCTCGGCTGAGAGGGGCCTTCTTCGTTGTTGTACAGGTTTGGCCGAAGGGTCCACCGAGAGGCGGTGGGTGATGACCCTTCGGCTGATTCCAGGCATGTCCTCCGCCCCCCATGCAAAAACAATGGAGTAGGCACGGAGGGCTTCAGTTATACGGGTCTTCAGGTCTTCGGGGAGCTTGGCTCCAATCTTCAAGACTCTCTCCGGCTTGGCCGAATCGAGCACAAAGTCTTCTACCTCCTCGGCGGGTTCAGTCCTCGGCCTCTTCTCTTCCTTCTCCACGGTTCCGGTGATGGTATCAACACGGAACTCAGTCTTACTGACCTTCTTCGTCACTTGAAGGTAGCAAGCGTGGACAAGTTTTTGATTCCCCTTGAATAACCGATGCCTCCTTCGGCGGGGAACTTGAGGCACAGATGCCTCATGGAGATGATGGCTTCGAGGTCCTCAAGAGCGGGTCTGCTGAGGATGATATTGTGGGTGCAGTCGATGTTGACGACGACGAACTCCACTTCGAGCTTGGCTCTATGGAGCCCGTCACCGAATAGTACCGGGAGGGTTATGACCCCCTTGGAATCAACGGTGTCTCCAGTGAAGCCGGCAAGAGGGGTCTTTATGGGCCGAAGGGACCCCTCTCTAGATGCAACTCTCTCAATATGCTGAGGTACATTACATTGACGAAGCTGCCCGTGTCAATGTAAGTCCGATGAATGATGGTGTTGTTTATTTCGCTTTGGATCACCAAAGCATCCATGTGAGGAGAGGAGGCAGGGGGAGATCGGCGTTTGTGAAGGTGATGGGCTCCTCCCTCAGCCGCTTTACTGGGGGCTTATGTGTGACTTCCCCCACGTATAGCGATTGAGCCCACTTCTTCCACTGGCTGGTGGAGTCCCCCCTGTGTTACCTCCTCTGATCATATGGATGTGACGCTTCTTCTCCTGGTAATGAGGGTACCCCTCCTCCTCGTCAGGGTTCCCAATCTCCCTTTTATTACCCTTTAGGTCGCCGAGGGGGATGGTGTTTGGGTTGACCCAAACGTTTGCTTTCTTAGGGGGCCCTGGTAGTGAGGGGTCCCCTGAGATGGAGGGCCTCTGATGAATTGGGATAGGTGGCCTGCCTGTATCAACCTCTCAATGGCCGTCTTCAGCTGATGACAGTAAGGATAATTGGGGTTGATGGCATATACCTCTAGGGGTGCGCGAGAGTCGCGCTCCACTAGGCCACAAATATTCGCTCGATGCCCCCACCATCATCATACTGTTTTGGTATCGGCCGTAATGCTCCTGGGGGTCTGTTTTCCCCTCATAGGGCATGATGGGTTGCCCCCGGTATTTTTTCGGAATTCGGGCTGTCAATACCCTTGGGGTAAATGGCGTCCTAGTCCAGAGTTGGATGACGGGTTCTCCGGAGCCCTCGGCTATTTTCTTTTGCATCTCCTCCATTTTGGCCATCATGGCCTCATATTTGGGATCTGCATGAGGGGTGGTGACGATGGTATGTGCTCGATGGGCCTCCATCTCATCAAGCCGGCGCTGGAGGGCCGCAATGATCTCGTCCCTAGGATCCTTCGGGTGGGCCTCCGCCCCCTGCGAACGAAAACGGGCCGAGTGGGCATGATTGATTTGATGTCTCGCGTCATCGGCATGGAGTGGTGCCTTTCCCTTGTCCTGAGGAGGACGTCTTTCGGCTGCCTTGGAGATGGATCCGCCACTTTCCTGAGGTCTTTGGAACGCCTTCCCCCCGAGGCGGTCTTGGACCCTTCGGCGGTCTTGCGCCCCTCCGATCCTCTCGAGGGCGGAGGTCCGGGGCCTTTCTTTGTTTGTGCCAGGGCGGTCCCGGGATTGGACCTCCTGAGAGGTAGTGTCCTGGGCCACGACTCCCTTGTCGTTCCCCATCCGAAGGATAGGTTTCGCGAGGCGGAGTGGTGGTGGGAGCGGTGTGGCGTTCTCCCCGACCTGTGGTTGAAGGGGCACCAGAGTGCTGAAGGCACCCGGGTTCTGAGTGAGTGTCTGGATGAAGGCGGAGAACGCCGATTGTACATCAATAGTAAGGACCAGAGGGCTCACTTGGTTTTCGCTCCAGTCCTTCTTCCTGGCCTCGATGCCAAGGCGGACATCGGGGGCATTTTGTTGGAGCTGAAGGCGTAAATCGACAGCCGTCTGGTCCAACCCGGCGATGACGCCGCCCTCGGGAGCCCTGTTAGAAGCTTTGGGGACGTCGACTTCGCCGAGGGCCAGGTTCCTGTCCTCATGAGTCTTGGATTGGGCATAGCTGTTTCTTCCCATTTTGATAGGTGTTTTTGGCTGAAGGCGAGGGTTTCTTACTTGATTGTTCGACCTCTCAACGAGAGCACCAAATGATGGATAAGTGTACCCGGGGGGTATCTATCCGAGGGGTTACTGCGGGGAGTAACTAGAGAGAAGTCAGAGCAAAAATAGAGAGAGAGTGTATATTG
This sequence comes from Cuscuta europaea, assembly GCA_945859875.1. Taxonomy (NCBI): domain Eukaryota; kingdom Viridiplantae; phylum Streptophyta; class Magnoliopsida; order Solanales; family Convolvulaceae; genus Cuscuta; species Cuscuta europaea. The sequence continues at coordinate 9,520,681 of CAMAPE010000029.1, read as the reverse complement.
ATAATGGGCGTATTCAGTGTGTACTACAAATGGGGAAAGGGGTGCTATTTATAGCAGCAATAAATGCTAGATAGGGACACGTGTCAACAATCTGATGGTCGAGGGGTCACCTCAACTGGGGTGGCACCGGCACTCGCATGTGGCCGCATTAAATGCGACGCTTGGATGTGACGTTTGTACTTGGTACGTTGATCCAGCGCATGTGGATGAGGGATTCTGTCGAGGAAGGTGCCTTCGGCTGTATATGATTAGCCGAGGGCTCTTCAACCCGGGGGCCTCTGTGTGCTGAGGGCTCCATTTACCGAGGGCTACTGTTTTTCGCCGTTTTCTCCCAGTACTTTCCTTTGCCTAAAACAGCTGTTCTACAAGTTTATAAGCCTTCGGCCATGGGACCCGAAGGCACCCAAGTGTACGTCGTGGGCTGCTTGGCACTTCGGGCGCTGTGATTTGGGCCTGTTGTGCTTCCTGGGCTCATTGGGCCTTTGTTATAGTAATAAGAGTATGTGGGTCTGGGGTCCCCGGGGCCATATACTCCATCACCAGGTAAGTTCTTCTTCTTCTTCTTTTTCTTCTTCTTCTTCTTCTTCTTTCTTCTTTTCCTCCTCCTCCTTCTCCCTCTTATCCTTCTTCGTACTCTTTTATATAAATGGATTAATGATGCTTGTTCTAATCGTGATTCTCTATGCTTTCAATGTTGTTCTTACAATTCAAAAATAGAGCTTTGTTGATTTTTAAGATTCAAATAAATTTTTTTATTAGAAAATTTTGGATTTGGAACTTTTGGATATGAATTTCCCATCCTTTTCAAATCTAGGTCCTCTGTTTTCTTCTTCTTTAGATTTCCAGAAAATGACACTTTTTTGAATAAGAGAATATCATAATTATTGGGTATTTTTAAAAATGTCACTTTTATGTCATTACAATATTTGAAAATGCCATATTGAGAATGACATGTTTCTATACGAAATTGTCATTGTTGTGTCATTATTGGTCATTTTTAAAAATGCCACTTTTATGTCATTACATTATTTGAAAATGTCATATTGAGAATGTCATGTATCTATACGAAATTGTCATTATTGTGTCATTATGCATATATTAAGTGGCATTCTCGCATATGAAGTGTCATTCCTCATGGAAGTCTACACAGACTAACTGGAGGGTAGTTTTTTGTTGGAGAACGATGACAGCGTACTTGCTGAGGCGTGAAGGTGGTGGCAGACTTGATGGATGGTGGCAGAGCTGCCATTGATGGAGGCACCGATCTTGGAGGCATGTAAACGCACAGGGCACACCGTTTGCGCTGTAGGGGAATCACATATGCGCAGCACAGGTCTTTGTGAACTCTTAATATGTTCATTAAGGGTATTTTTGTCCAATTAGCTCTTTTTAGTCATATTTTTGTCCAATAAAACATAGTAGTCCTATTTTTGCAATGCTACCTTCATTTAGTCTTATTTAGGGAATTCTCTCATACGATGTTTTATTGATAAGTGGCTCAGGGCCGGGGGTGTTTTAGCTTATCAATGTTCTGAAAAAAGGTATTAGCTTCATCTTTGAGCTTTTAACCTTCACATCATTGATAGTACTTCACGAGATGATGTACATTCCACAATCGTGGTACTTCCATCCCATTTGGGTGTTTGAGTTTGTACATGCTGACTTTTATTATTGCTTCAATGATGTAGGGCCCTTCGTATTTGAGGGCGTGCTTGCCACCGTCCATCGGCCTACTGGCCTCCCTTCGGCGTAGGACATAGTTGCCCACTTGAAATTCCCGGGAGCGGACCTTGGCGTCGTAATATGATTTGACTTGGCGTCTGTAGTTCTCGGTTCTGAGATAGGCCTGCTCGCGCCTTTCATCGATGAGATGCAAGTCGATCTTCATATTCTCTTTATCAACCCCAGGGTCATAATGTTCGACCCTTCGGCTAGGTAGTGTGGCCTCAGTGGGTGCCTTCACTTCGAAGCCGTAGCAAAGGGAGAATGGTGTCTCGCCGGTAGCTCTCCTCGGCGTGGTTCGATAAGACCAAAGGATGTTGTGAAGTTCATCCACCCAGCTGACTCCTTCGTCTTCCAGCTTCTTCTTTAGTCCTTCCAGGATGGTTCTATTTGTGTTCTGAACTTGCCCGTTACCTTGAGGGTAGGCAACAGAGGAGAATCGATGCTTGATGCCCCATGCCTGGAGGAGCACTTCAAATGGCGCGGCTTCAAATTGAGTGTCGTTGTCTGATATGATCTCCTGAGGAACGCCGAAGCGGGTAAGAATGTTCTTGTGAACAAACTTCCGATAGCGGCCCTCTGCGATGCTAGCGAGCGGCTCGACCTCAATCCACTTAGTGAAGTAATCTATGGCGACGATGATGAACTGGTTGTTGCCTTCGCCTCTTGGAAGAGGCCTGACCAAGTCGACCCCCCACCTAGAGAATGGTATGGCCGTGCTGACTGAGGTGTAGTTGGCGTCTGGTCAGCCAGGGGCTCGTTGAAAGTGTTGGCATGCGGTGCATCTTCTAGCCATTTGTACGCAATCCTGCGTCATCGTCGGCCAAAAATAGCCTTCGATAACGAGGAGTCGAGACATGCTGAAGGGTCCCTAGTGTGATGAGTAGATGCCGCAATGTACCTCCATCGCCACTTCGGCTTCGTCCTGGTGTAGGCACCGTAGGAGAGTGCCATTATAGGATCGCTTGTACAGCCTTCCGTCCTCGATGGTTTAGCTTGGGGCTCTAAGCTTGGCTAATTTAGCTCGTTCGTCATCCTTGGGTAACTCTCCAGTTGTGATGAAGTTCATAATATCAGATATCCAATCATTTGGTCGTTGTTGAATGCATAGGACGGGGCTGGCATGAATGCTAGACATGTTTAACTCTTCGACTTTTGCTATTTTGGAGGTGTGCTCCGGGGTGTCGGAGCTAAGTTTGGAGAGTATATCGGCCTCAGCATTCTCCACCTTAGGGATCTGAGTGATCTCATGGGTTTCAAATGCCTTGAGCAATTCTGTCGCTGCTTCCCTGTACTGTCTCATCCTTCCTTCCTTTACCTCATAGGAGCCCTCAATCTGACCCACGACCAACTTAGAGTCGCACCTGATTCTGATATGTCGTGCTTTGAGGCCGGCGGGTAGTCTAAGGCCACTGAGGAGGACCTCATACTCAGACTCGTTGTTGGACACTCTGAAGTTGAATCGGATGGCGTAGTATGCTCTGGCAGCTGATGAGCCGTTAGTAAAGAGGATCCATGTTTCGTCTGGCTCGGTGCTGGTGGTGACGACGACTGATTCCCTGATTGTGCATTCCATAACAAAGTCGGCCAAAGTTTGTCCTTTGGTGGATGGCATCGGCTTGATCTCGATTTGATACTGGCTCAAAAATATCGCCCACTTCACCATCCTCGAAGAGCTCATAGGGCTTCACATGAGCGCACCAAAGGGCTGCTATGTAAGGATATTTACACGGTGCGCCTGGAAATAATGCCCCAACTTCTTCATTGTATGGACTATGGCGAGCACCATCTTCTCAATGGGGGAGTATGTGAGCTCCGCCTCTCTTAACTTCATGCTGACGTAGAATATAGCCTTTTGCACACCATCCTCCTCCTTGATGAGCACAGAACTTGTGGTCGACGTGCTCACCCCAAAGTAGAGAAATAGAGTCTCGTCGGGGGTGGTTTTAGATAGGACGGGTGGGGAGGCGAGATATTGTTTTAGTTCTTCGAAGGCTTGCGGGCACTCCGTTGTCCATTTGAAGCCGATGGCCTTGCACATAATTTGGAAGAAGGGTAATGATCTCTCGGCTGATTTGGAGAGGAAACGGTTCAAGGCCGCTAGGCGTCCCGTTAGCCGTTGTACCTCTTTATTTCGGGGTGGCTCCATTTTGATGATGGCCTGTATCTTCTCTGGGTTCACCTCAATCCCTCTTCGGCTAACCATATACCCCAAGAATTTGCCGCCTTGGACACCGAAGGTGCATTTCTTTGGGTTGAGGCGGAGGTTGGATTTCTTCATAATTTCAAAGATCTCCCAGAGGTCCTCTACGTGTGTGGATGATCACTTTCTTTATACGATCATGTCGTCAACATACGCCTCCATCGTTCGGCCCAGGATGATTCTAAATACTCCTCCGGCTACCATCCTTGTATAAGTGGCGCCTGAGTTTTTGAGGCCGAAGGCCATGAGAAGGTAGTAGAAGATGCCCTCTGGGGTCATGAAAGCGGTTTTCTTTGCATCATCTTCATGCATGGATATTTGGTGATATCCTCTGTTGGTCTCGTTTACACAAGAAACAGTCTAGAGGGGGGTGAATAGACTGTTCAAGTTTCAAACTTTTTGTCTAAGTCTTAACAGACTTGACAGAGAAGATTGAGTTCTGGTGGCAGAACTGGACCTGGCAGCGGATATTCTGGTAGCAGTTCTGGTCGAGTAGCCTTAAAAAAAACAGTAATGCAAATGCTTTTCTGATAACTCTTAGGACAAGATCTGATGAACATAGAGTCCAAGTCTTTGGGAGTTAAGTAGTTAAAATCTAAGTGCAGGAAAGTAAATGTGTAAAGTAAATGACATCGGGGTTTTTATTGTGGTTCAAGGAACAACGCGTTCCTCTAGTCCACTGTTCCACTAAGCTTGCAAAAACAACAGTTTACAACGCCTTAATCCTAACACTTAAGAAACTCATCTCGTCTTCTTCAAGTGTAGATGTTTCTTGGGATGCACTTCCTGGTTTCCTTTAAGATTGATCCTTTTCACTGAATTTCCTTAAATATCCCTACTTCACTACTCCTGTTACTTTTGACATCCTTCATAACAAGAAGATTGTTCCGTAGAAACGGAGTTTCTCCTACTTGCTTCCTCACAAAAAGATATGTAGATGAACTACTTAACCATAAACTTACAAAAATGGTTCTCTCCGTAGAAGCCGTTCCAGAGTCACGCGGATGTTGGATTTCAGTCGAGCAATGGCTGGGAGGGTTTTGATTACGTTTTCTTGGTGGTTCTTAGTCGGAATCCACCTCTTGTTTCAGATCCGAGCCCGGATTGCTAACTGGAAGGAGGATTTAAGGCCAACACACTCAAAAACGATAGGATTCCTCGCGATTTTTACTGTTCAATTTGAAATCGATTTTTGGTTGAAGTTTCAATCTGAACAACTGTTTCTGCGATTCAAAGGTGTTGTGCGGTTCTCCTACCTCAGCCGCACCTCTATTTCTGGAGCGTGGGGAGGTTGGATAGGCGTAAACTGATTTCGTCGATTTTACACTGTTCACCGTCGTTCTTGGCTACGACGCCTCCTCCAATGTCAGGAAAGAAACAGGGGAATGCACAACTGCCTATGGCGAGAGCTACTAGGTCATCTAGCCAGGTTCACTTTGGCTAGTGAACGCAGTAACTCAGGAACTTACTACAAGTGTGAAACCACCTGGACAAAAGACCGCACCAGGGCCGACTACTGTAGCACCGTCCAGGTTAACTGTGGATGCTCCTGCCTTGACTACTGCTACTACAAGTGCTAGGAACTCTCCTGGGAATTTAGTTCCAGCTAGTGGTGTGCGTAAAGCTACTGCCGACACTAATACTGGGAGTCCATCTGTGCTGGGAGCAGAAAAGCTGGTGCGGGTAAAACCTTCTGCTGGAGAAAATCAGAAAGAACATGTGTTTGCTATACAAACCTCTTCTCCAGGAGGGACTGGGAATCCGGTTGAGGGGTTGCTGGAAGCAGATGTGCTGGAGATTTTGGGTACTGTTACTGGTGGAATGCCTTTGGCTAGTGAACGCAGTAACCCCGGGACTACTCTACAGCACGCTAGAACAATCACAAAACAGAAGGATTTGGTTGAGAAGCCATGGACTGCACTCTTTAAAGATAACTGAGCCCCTTCTAATGGGATCAAACTGAATTTTGTGCCTCCTAAAGGTAATACTTTGGACTTCTCCGATAGAGTTATGCCATACATGGTTGATATGTGAGGATATTGCCTAGTTGGTTTCGGTCGTTTTTCTGGGCTAAAAGCTATCCATGAACTAAAATTTTGAACAGGTCGTTTTCCTGGGCAAGCTACTCATGCCGAAGGTTTTATCTGAACACTTTACATTTGAGGATAAAGAGTTCCTCAAAGTGATGATTTGGGTTAAATTCCCACACTTATCAATGAAACTATGGAATAAAGATGCCATGAGTGAAGTAGCTTCTATGGTTGGGATGCCAATGACTACGGAGTTGATCACCCAAGAAAGGAGAAATCATAGGTTTGCTAGAGTGTTTATTGAAGTTGATGTGTCGAAACCGCTCATACTTTCATTTCCTATTCGAGTACCTTCCCGTAAGGTAGTCAACCAATCGGTGGTATATGAAACTTTTACAAATTTTTGTTTTCATTGAAAAAATATGGGCACAACCCATTTATTTGCATTAGATGGATGTGAAGACAACGAGTGATCTTTATGTGGATAAAGTCCTACTTTTGAACGGATTTGCAACGAGACCAAGGAGAAGGAAACTAAAGAAGTTGAGGCAGGGGGATTAGAGTTGGAAGAGTTAGTTGAGCCTAGAGGTGGACTCAGGCCGGGCCTAGGCCTGGTCGGGCCGCCGGTTTGTATCTCATGGACCCGGGACCGGTCCGAGGGTTGGACGGGTCCGGTTCGGGCCGGGCCACCCGCCCGGATCACGGGTCAAGCCACCTGCCGGGCCGGGCCGGTTAAAGTAATTTTTTTTTTATAATTTATACTTTATAGTTTTATACAAGTATTAAAAACAAACTTCAAGTGCATTTATTTGAAATGAAATAGGAACTACATTTGAAAATTAAAACAAACTTCAAGAGACATGCATTTTGTAAATTCTAATCAATCGAAACTTCTCGCACCTCCCGATCCTCTGGCTTTGTCACATGACTTAATATGCTTCATTGCCATCCCGTATCCGCCTGAAATTCCCATGCTACATTTTTTCCCGCACCATTTGCAAATTGCGTACCACATCCCGGTCTTCGGGTCCTTTTGCTTATCAAAATTATATCGTATAACGACATCTTGATTTTCCATCTTAAAAATGGATATAATAATTCTACAATAGATGGAAATGAAGATGGAGATTGGAGAATGGAGATTAGAGATTGGATGTTGAAAAAGATGTGTATAAAATGTTAGAAAATAGGAGTATTTATAGAATATTTTGTACCCCCACTCACCTCCACCCCCAATGGCTCTATGTCTCTATTGATTCAAAATTCAATAGAGTCGTTTGAGGCTTTTGATTTCAAATTTTTTTTGTATGTTTTATTTTGAATAAATTACATTATGTAAAATTAATTAATTAATTTTACGAATTCAAAAAAAAATGCTACATATAAAAAAATGAACGTATATTTATTTGAAATATGAACTACAAGTTTACAAGTTACAGTTGAGAATTGAAGAAAATTAAAACATGAAATACTAATCAATCATTCAATCGGAATCTCCGACATAGATAGAGTTTCCCTCGGTTGTAGTCCTTGTAGATTCATCCATAAAGTGTTGGGATGGGGTGATGTCAATTTTTTGAGCTCTACGGGTCGCTTTCAATCAATCGTGGTAGCATATAAGCGTCTCAAGAGATTTTGCGTTCAACCTCGTTCTACATTGCGTTAGGACATTGTCGGCCGAACTAAATTCTTGTTCCACGGCAATCGTTGAAACCGGCATTGATAGCACTTGCTTAGTCATCTTTGCTAAAACCGGGAACATTCTTTCTTTTCCCTTCCACCAGTTTAGTACGTCAAAATCATCATCTTCTTCAAAATCAACATCATATGTTAAATACAAAGAAATCTCATTAATTGTGCTTTGTTGCGTAGCAGGAGTAGATTTCGTTTTTTAATAAGATTGGCAAATGTAGATTTGAAAATTGATTTTCCTTTAGATGATGTTTGTGTCGGGGGAGGGGACGCATTGCTATTGTGCATGAAACTCATTGAATAATGCATAAAATATATCACTAACATCGATGTATTCTTTTTTCGGATCGATTGTGTTGTCCTCATACATTGGCAATGGACCAAAAAAGGAGCATAATAATAATTCAAACATTCTTCTAAAGAATCAAGTCTAAAACGAGGATCGAGAACAAATGTAATACCATAAATATGCGGAATATGTGAATAATATTTTAAAAACTTTTCCTTCATAAAACTAGCAAAATAACTCACATAATCAGCATTCTCAAAATTTGAAAAAGCACCGGCGAGATTAACAGCTTCACGAATAAATTGGTTTGAGGTAGGTTTATAAACATGACTAAAAGTTTCAGTTGCATTATTAAAATATATCAAATCATTACAAATTTTTTCACAAGTGTCGATCTCAGCCGAGTTTATACTATAGTTATCATATTGTTTCATAAAAGCAGGAAAATGTTGTTTATATCTAAGAAAAACTTCAATTAACTTATAGGTACTATTCCAACAAATAGACAAATCTTTAGGGAAAGCCACATATTTCTCACCTCTTTCTAGCAAATAATCATGTCATTTTTTCCTAAGTTGTCCATTACCCCAAATACGTCTAATCCCCCCTTGACTACCTCTAAAGATGCTCCCAACGCTTTTAGACCATCTTGCACACATAAATTTAGAACATGACATGCACATCGTTGATGAAAAAATCTACCCATCAAAGAAGTAGAACCACACAATTCACGCAATCTAGGAATAGCAGCAGTATTATTAGTAGCATTATCAAAACCAACAGCAAACACCTTATCAATTAAATTATACTCAATTACAATACACTCAATCAAAATATAAATATGTTCAGCGGTGTGACGATCATTAAATTCACGGAAAGCAAGAACACGTTTATGCATATGCCAATCATTATCAATATAATGTACAGTCAGACCAGAATAATGTAAATTATGATAAGTATCCTCCCATATGTCAGAACATACAGTAACACGCCAAACGCCATCAAAGTTTGCAAAATAATTTTGTAACCTTATCTTTTTCGCACCATAAAGCCTTAAAATTTCTTTCTTAACCGTTTTGCGACTATAACCTCTATATTGCGGATTTAAACAAGTTTGTGCATAATCACGAAAAGCAAGTCTTTCAGAAAACAAATAAGACAAATTTTCTTCAACAAGTAAGTTAGCCATACCAGTCAAATTTTGTGCATCATTATATGAGAAATTACCAAAAGCTTGTTGGTTATTTGCAAACCTCGATATTTGAGTTTGCTTCCCCGTTCCGCCGCCTAATTTTGCATACTCCACCGGGTGTTTGGACTTAAGATGTCTTGTGGCGGATCCGTATCCGTCGGAAATCCCCAAGCTATAGTTTTTCTTGCACCAATTGCAAGTTGCGGTCCAATTCCCGGTGTTCGGGTCCTTCCATTTGGAAAAATTATTAGCCATTAGTTCAGATTTACTTTTTTTCGTACCGGTTTGGGATGAGGCGGGCTCGTTGGCGTCATGGCTGCCGCCACCCTCCTCCTCCTCGTCGTCGTGGCTCTCCGGAATTACTTCCTCCACATCGTCGTCCTCGAGCTCTTCTTCGTCAATGGTCCTCGGTTGGTCTTGAAAAAAGCGGGAATTATGTCAGTGCAATTCTTGTTCTAGTTGTTCGTCGGTCATCGCATCCTCATCCCTCATTGCGTAATGATACGTTCGTAATTTCCATTTCTATGTTTATGTTTTTAATTAGTTTTGCTTGACTTTTACTTTGGAAATTACACACTTTTGGTGTAATAGATTAGATTGTTAAATTCTTGTAAATAGGTTAGATTAGACATATTCTGAGCTTAAGCAGGTTTTGGTCACCCAAAGTACAGTTGGTGAACCCAAAAAGTGAAGAGAAGGTGCAAAAGTTCAAAGACAAAAGAAGATCCTGAATTTTGGTCTATACTCGGTCGAGTATTGGCTATACTCGATCGGGTATTAGGTTGGAACTTCAAATCGGATCAGATCCGAAGACAAAGGAACATGCAGGGAAGATTTTGACCACGATTCTATGTCTATACCCGATCGGGTAGACCGACATACCCGATCGGGTATGCCTTTAAATTGCAAACGAAGATCGGTCGAGTATAGCCCGAATACCACTTTCTAAGCATACTCGACCGGGTATTCATATATACTCGATCGGGTATCACTATGCACCCGGTCGGGTATTGCTAGAAATGCTAAAATTGAAGGGGACTGACTCCCACACTCGACCGAGTACCCGCTTCAAAAATGAAAAAAAAAGCATATACCCGATCGAGTATGGAGGAATACTCGACCGGGTACAGGAGACAGGCTGCTCACAAAGTTCATTTTCTAAGCATACTCGACCGGGTAACTCCACCCTACCCGATCGAGTACAGGAGACAGGCCGCTCAAAAACTACACTTTCCAGCCATACCCGACCGAGTACCAGCACATACTCGATCGGGTATACGGGTCTTATAACCCCAAATCAGCCCCAAAACACTTCATCTTCCCCAAATTCCCAACCCTATCTCGAACAAAAAACGCCCAAACCCCATTTTTACACCTTCTCTCTACCATATCTCTTCCGAATCTTCACCAAATCCACCCATTCCAACGCCAAAACACTCCCCTCATCCTCCTCTACACATTCATACCCACCAATCCCATTCTCCCCCAACTTTCAGAGGTCCGAAAAACCCTACCCCCACCATTCAAATTTCGGTTTTCAAAGGCCAAATTCACTTCAAATGGCTCCAAGGAAAGAGAAAGGGCAAAGCTCAAGCACTAGGACAATCATCCCGGGCTACGAGGACATCCTTTTCGTGGACAACGAACAACGCACACGCTTCATGTCCACAATTGAAAGGCAAGTCAAACCTTCCCGCTTTTTATGCCTTGATGCTCTAAAGGAATTAGGAGTATACACAATAATGAAGAAATTTTTTCATGAGTTGCATATGGATAAAATTTTCAAAATGCAATACAACTCAAATGAAAAAATTATCTATGAATTCCTAAGCTCGGTGCACTTTGAGAACAATGAAGAGGACTTTAGGGATGATAAACTCAGGTTTCGATTGTTTAATCACAATCACACCATCACGAAACTTGAGTTTGCCGAACACTTTGGTATTTCGGTCCCGTACCAAAAGTCTATATCCGACAATACCGCCTTCGGCCACACCCTATGGACCAAGATGACCGGGGAGACCAAAGTTAACTCCTCCCAACTCTACATTAGTCATGTCCAACATCCAGTCCTACGCCTCTTTTTGAAATTTCTTGCCAACTCCTTGCTTGGACGTCCCAACAACCATCATACAAGGATGGGGGATGTATGCCTCATCTCAGTTGCCTTATTCCGTATCCACGTGGATTTAAACCTCTGTAATCTCATGTGGGCTCATCTAAAGAAGGAAAGTGTGGCAAAGGGTGCTATCGTAGTGGGCGGGGTGATTATGCACTTGGCCACAAAGTTCGGGTATACGGATGACTCTCCTATACCCGACTACTGTTTAATGAACATATCTTGGCTAGGCCACTCGGGCTGTACTTCTTTTTCACACACCGTTTATGGTGAAGAAAGGCCCAAAAATATGTACAACTGGCACATCCACCCCAAACCCCTCAAATACTTCCTCTTGCCCAACCCAGAACTCCCCCAACTCCACTTCAAAACAGGCAGATCGGATCAACACTACCTCTTCCCAAACGCCCTCCCACCACATCTTCAAGAACCGGAATAGGAACTCCCCCAAAACCAACCCGATGACGAGCCCTATGAGCAACTCCATAGCCATCCAACCATGAGCCATGATTTCCCAGAACAAAGCCAAAACCCTCCACCACCCGACTTCTTTCAACAACTTCTGGAGGGTCAACAACAACTTCTTACGGGAATAACCCAAATGGACAACCGGTTCAACCGATTAGAGGAAGAGCAAAGAGCCGGTTTTCAAAGATTGGAGAATGAGCAAAGGGCCGACTTTCAACGTTTGGAGGAGCTCCGGGAGGCCGATAGACACCGGTATGAGGAAGACCAACATAGGTTCTATGGGCCTATGTACTCGTTTATGGCACAGCAGGGATCCTTCCACACCATGGCGAACCCTCCTCCACCACCCTCATGGTATGACCCCACTCATTGGGGTAACTTTGGAGGATCTGGCTCCGGTGGTGGAGGGTACGACGGCGGAGATGGCGGGGACACTTACATGGGAGATGGTGGCCAAGGGAGCGGCTTTGGAGGGAGCTACTACGGAGGAGAAGGCGGGCACTAGGGACAGTGCGTGATTCAAGTGCGGGGGAAACACTCATGATGGTATGTAATTCTCATTTGTACCTAGCACTATGCATGTAATTCTTTTGAACTTTTACACTCAAAAAAAAAATTAAAGAAAAAAAAAATATAAACAAAAGAAAATAAATGCTAGTTAGGTTGAAAACCCAACAAAATGGACAATCTAAGCAAAAAAGGCTTATAAAAAAAATTGAGTGAGTTGGAGAGAATGGAAAATGAAAAGAGGTGCTAGGATGAAAACCTGAAAAGGCTCCTAGGCAAAATTAGAGATATGAGAGAAATGTTTGTTCTTGCAGGCACTCATTGTATCCTTATGAAGAATATGAAGATTCAAGATAAAGAAGAAGAGAGGAGGAGAAAAGAAGACAACACTAGGAGGCCATTAAACCCAAGATGCTCTTTTGTGATTTGAGTTTAAAACTCATTTTTCTTTGTAATCCTTGGTGGTCTTTGTGTTTGTATTATATTTTTGTTGAACTGTGGAACTTTTGGACAAACATTGACACTTGTAAACATTTGATCTTACTCGAGACGAGTAAAGGTTTAAGTGTGGGGGAGTTGATACGTTCGTAATTTCCATTTCTATGTTTATGTTTTTAATTAGTTTTGCTTGACTTTTACTTTGGAAATTACACACTTTTGGTGTAATAGATTAGATTGTTAAATTCTTGTAAATAGGTTAGATTAGACATATTCTGAGCTTAAGCAGGTTTTGGTCACCCAAAGTACAGTTGGTGAACCCAAAAAGTGAAGAGAAGGTGCAAAAGTTCAAAGACAAAAGAAGATCCTGAATTTTGGTCTATACTCGGTCGAGTATTAGCTATACTCGATCGGGTATTAGGTTGGAACTTCAAATCGGATCAGATCCGAAGACAAAGGAACATGCAGGGAAGATTTTGACCACGATTCTATGTCTATACCCGATCGGGTAGACCGACATACCCGATCGGGTATGCCTTTAAATTGCAAACGAAGATCGGTCGAGTATAGCCCGAATACCACTTTCTAAGCATACTCGACCGGGTATTCATATATACTCGATCGGGTATACACTTAGAAAATAGCCTGAAACCGGTCGAGTATGCCTCGGATCGGGTGTTACACACATACTCGATCGGGTACCATGTATATACCCGATCGAGTACCCGAATCTCATCCCAAAAACCTATAAATACACCTTCTTTCCTTCACAAAAAGATATCCAATCCCTTATACATCTAAGCTCAGTATAGAATAGCTCTTTCTTTATATTTTTTATCATGTTTAGTCTCCAAATGAGGAGCTAAACTCTTCCATCTTGGTTTTGCTACTTTGAAGCTTAATGAATTTGTAAGTTGTGAGTTATTTTCTTTAATCTTCTTCCTTGAATATTAATTCTTTCTTTCAAAATACTATCTCTATATCAAAGTTGGGGAGTGTTACTAAGATGACAATTAGTTAACATCTTGACATTGGTTATAGTAATAGCTATTTCTTCCTCTATGATAATATTGGGGAGTGTTACTAAGATGACAATTAGTCAACATCTTGATATTAATCATAGTAGGATCCATATATTTTAATATTCTTCCTTGAGTATTAATTAATTCCTATTCATATTTCATGTTAATATCTTAAACATTACTTAAAGCATCAACTAGTATTGTTTCTCATATTAATTATTACTAGAATCAATCGGTTAATACGCTTGTTATTAATCCGGTTCTTTCAACGGTAGTAAACTTGGAATATTAATGCATGCATCTCATGGTTAATATGCCAAGGGGAATTAATTATATTGATTAAACCAATAAACCGCTTGTGTTGAGGTTATCAATCTCAATCGTTTTCATCTTAAGTTTATTGCTACTATCAAGTTAATATACGGCGCTTGTTCTATATTGACTCGATAGTAAGTTTTATTAATGAACGCATCTCGTTATTAATAACTACCCTCGATGAACTGGATATACTCCTCGATTGAGTATTCGAGAGGAAGATAGTTAAAGATATAACCGGGATCGACGAACATTTCATTAAGTGGATAAAAGCAAAACCAAGTCTTCATCTCATTGAATTAAACTCATATAGGTCGTTTATCTTAGTGTTATTAAACCAAACAAATCTAAACCCCCCTTGTTATTATTTATATAAAAGAAAAGTATTACTTTCCCTGTGGATACGAACCTTACTACACTATACTACGTATTAGTGTTGTATTGATTAATTATTTTGAGTGCACCTAACGACGAGTGCACGTCACGTAACCCATATCAAAATCATCTCGACTTTGAGATGAAGAGCCGATATGTGATTTACCTTTGCGGGATCTCTTCCTCGCAAGCTATTTCCGGAATCGAGCCCGCCCCTGCCCATCCCCACCGGTTCGGGTCTACACCCGGTCCCAGACCGCCAGACCTGGCCGGTCCCGGGCCCGCACAGTAGCGGGCCGGGCCGGGCCACGGGCCGGGTGGCCCAAACCGAATCCTGAGCCTATGGATACGATAGTGGGAACCAGGGCTACACCTGCCCAGGAGTCGGCATCACCGGCAGAATCTGCTCCGGAATCTGCACCCCCATCTCGCCGGATCCCATTGTGGTGCAACCTCCCAAATGACCTATCAAGTACATTTTGAGAGTCCGTGTGGATAAGGATGGGAAGAAAAGGTTGTTTAGAAATGATGATGAGATATGATATTTTCATGCATTCATTATGAAAACATTGATTTGGTCTTTATCTAGGGGCCTCTCCTGATATCTACATACCTAGAGTGTTTGAGATGTTTATATCTAGGTTAGTTTATTCTAGCTTAGATAGTTTGTCATGAATTTTGGACACATTGTATGATGTTATTTTTGGGTGTTAATACAATTACCTTTCATCCAAAAAACACAGGAAGAACTTTGCTCTTTGTTGGAATAGGAAGATATGAGAATATTATCTTAGAAACTATAATTTAATACACAACTATTCTTCTTTAGTTTTACGCATACATATTATTTTACCTTCACAAACGAGTATGGGTAAATGCACTATACTTTTATTTATTATTTCACTTATCCAATTCAAACTTAAAAAGAATTCAAGCGATGAAGAGATTCAAAACAAATGTTTGTAAAAAAAATTGTATTATGTCTCAATTGAGGTTCACTTGCTTCGATCGTATTAAATGTGTATATTTATTTTAAAAAAATCTTTTAAAACAATTGCATGCGTATGCTACGATATTGGTATTGGGCATTAATCTATCGCGCAACGCACGTCACAAAAACTAATTAATATATATATATATATATGAAGTAATTTAGTTGTGCAGACGGTGTAGTGTGCATTTATAAATGTATTTGTCTTTGTTTGTTTGTGCCTCCTGGTTCCTTGGTATTTTTAATGGTAAGTTTCGCTTGTTGTTTCATAGTATGTTATAATTCTATTGGTTGATTTAGTACTTAATTTTTTGTCATATGTAACACTTGTTTTCTTTCTTTAAGTTCTTTGTTCGCATGATGCAATTAAGTTTTTTATTTATTTTACCGTAACTTTCTGATTTGGTCTGATCTGGTCAGGTGGATGTCTGGTGTATGTGTTTTATACAACTATCGAAGTCCGATTCGATCTATCTCAGTTTAGTCCGATCTGAGATATTTAAATTGTTCTGATCTGAGATTGAAATCAATTCTTCAAGTAAAAACATTATTCTAAGTATAGAGATTTCATTTGTAATATAAATATATTAGTTATGGATCATCTGCTTGATGGATTAGCGCATTCTGCTACATTTAATCAAGCTTGTCCATTTCAAAATGATTATTTTTAATCAAGTATTTTAATTTAATTTAGTTTGAGGAATGATGTTACCTACAGAAGTCTCATTTTTTAGTTCATTTGTTTCATTGTTAAGCTTAAGAGTTCAAAGCATGTACAATTTACATTATGTGTCATACTAATCTATTTAAGTTCCTAAGCCTAACCTAGCTACCAATCTAATTATCCTAGGTGGCTTGTTACTTGAGGTCTCATTGATTCCTGGTCGGAGTTCATCATGAGTCTATGCTACCCGGCTAAATCACTCCGGTCATGCTCTTTAAAATCGAGTCAAGTCAAATCACTGCCCTAAGATCTATCTATGAGTTTGTGCCAACCCGTTCATGCCATTCACCGTTGGTCCGGGTGAAGTCCTCTATTCTATTTCTAAGGCTGACTTTATTATAATAAACCTGCCTTACAAATTCGTGCTACTCCAACTTGCACTATCTAGAGTAGTGCCGGATCACAATCCTCAAACCTTTTTTAGAGACATCACATCACAATAGCAATACTTATATCAATTTCTAGTCAACTCTAAGGTGTACTCGGGTGATTATCTTTAGCAAGCAACACGACTCGATTAATGTTCATCTATATATTCTCAGCTCCCATCGAGTACAACCAGCGTACCAGGACATGTGCGTGCATCACAACTATTAAGTCATCTATATGATCTCTAACATGCTTTAATTTCATCTACAAGACCTCTTAGCATCTTCAAGCAAATTTCATTCATTTTTAGAGTACTAGATAATACTTAATAGTTCATAAAACATTTTACATTATTCTAAAACATCTAATTTCACTTTAGGTTCTTGTTGAACCTACTAATTATAAGTATATACTTCGTATATAAGTTTCCAATTCACTAAGCTCGGATTCATGACTACTATCAAGGTGAATAAGCTCTCATCCTGCATGAGTCAAAAATTTGATCAACACTATTTTTTCCCTGTTTATTGTCACGCTCGTTTTGAGTACTTTTATACTTAAAGTGACACTATTTTGAATATTAGAGTACCGTTGGCACGGTACTCATGAAATATTGAAATATTGTTGGCACAATACTCAAGTAGCACAATAGAAGCCCTGTACAACACGAACAAATATTGCAAACTTTGCCATAACAAAAAAACATCATCTAAATGGCTAATTAACTAAGTTGGTGCAAATGCATCTGGTTGCTTTACTGAGTTTTTGATATTGCTTCTACTTTTTTTTTAAAATTGAATATAAAGAAAACGCTTTATTGAGGTACATTCCTCGCGATCTGAGGGTCCAACACGTTTCTTTGAGATTTTGTTGGATTCTACTAAAGATTATTTATCTTTTAGTGAATGGATCAAGTGATTATGAAGGCAAAAACACCAGCACGAAGAGCATAAGGTAAAGTCATCAAGTTCTATTGGTGGATTTAGAACAATTACAATGCACCCTTATCGAGCCTGGAGTGCGACCCTTTATTCTATATCGAGAGAATACAAAAGAACTAGAGAGTGGAATTAGATACGTTTGGTGACTATGTTTTTCGACTTATCAGGCTTATTATCCAACTTTTTAACCAAACACATGACTTTTGATTTTGCGCATTGAATCGTCTAACAATAGATTAGCCAATGTGGGTAGGCAACCACATTGGCTAATTGATCAGCCAGGATTTTGAGGGCTTTGCAATTTTTGTCCCTGTAATTAACCGTAGCCTACTATTGCTCCTAGACAAATCATTTATTTGCTATTAAATTACTTTATTTCTTACCTTTATTTGTATCATTGTATCCACCCCATATTGTACCTAGATACATCATGTATATATTTGGCTAGCATATTTGTAGACTTAATTCTTGGGATTACAGCCGTTACATTGCATGGCTTCGGTAATCCCATGCTTGTATATAAACAATGGCCGATCGGCCTAATACAGCAAGGGAATAATTTCTCCAAAATATATTGTTCCAATTTGGTATCAGAGCATATTGAAATAGACATTCACTTTGTCCGGGAAAAAGTGGCTCGTGGGGAGTTCCGTATTCTACATGTCCCCACCCATCATCAATTTGCGGACATATTCACCAAAGGCCTGCCACGCATCTTATTCGATGACTTCCGTTCCAGTCTCCACGTTCGGTTGCCGCCTCACGTATCAACTGCGGGGGCGAATTAACCGTAGCCTACTATTGCTCCTAGACAAATCATTTATTTGCTATTAAATTACTTTGTTTCTTACCTTTATTTGTATCATTGTATCCACCCCATATTGTACCTAGATACATCATGTATATATTTGGCTAGCATATTTGTAGACTTAATTCTTGGGATTACAGCTGTTACATTGCATGGCTTCGGTAATCCCATGCTTGTATATAAACAATGGCCGATTGGCCTAATACAGCAAGGGAATAATTTCTCCAAAATATATTGTTCCAATTCTAACAATAAGAAAAAGTAAGGTTGAAGTTACTTTTCTGGTTGTATTGTCTAAAGTTACCGTAGATGACCATTTTAGCTGTTTTTAAATATAATTTTTTCTTTATTTTATTAATAAAATATATTTTAAATATATTTTTTTCTTATATCAGCAGAATCAGCCATTACTGTCACTTCAACCAGAACTTCATAAATTTCACCAGAATCAATCGATTCAGCCAATTTCAGTGTTACCAAACGGGCTCTTAAACTATTTGATAGACAGTCTATACCAGGATGCCGCTAGTGGTATATAGAGAGAAGTTAGAGCAATAAGTAAGATGGAGAAAATGTCATACCAATAAATAACCAATACCCGTTACAACGGCCCAAGGGGCGCTATTTATACTAGTCATAAATGCTAGG
Source organism: Cuscuta europaea (assembly GCA_945859875.1). Taxonomy (NCBI): domain Eukaryota; kingdom Viridiplantae; phylum Streptophyta; class Magnoliopsida; order Solanales; family Convolvulaceae; genus Cuscuta; species Cuscuta europaea. The sequence continues at coordinate 9,501,828 of CAMAPE010000029.1, read as the reverse complement.
TGCATTAAATGCACTTACACGTGTAGGCTGATCTATGGAGGAGAGCCCCCCCGGTTGTGCAGGTGCTGACATGTGGCGCCACATTAAATGCGGTGGTTGAGCGCTACGCAGAGAGGAGCTTCTGATAAGAGTGGGGGCCTTCGTTAAGGGGCCGAAGGCTGTATAGCCGAAGGCTGATGTGATGAGGTAAAATCTCTAGATGTGTTGTCTAACCAGAATGGAGTGGAGTCCCTGAGTTTGAGGCCTTAGACCATGGTGTCGAAGGCATTCCCTTGTGGGATGCGGGCTGCACTGTGCTTGGGCTGCTGTATCTAGGCCACTTGGGCTCATTGGGCCTGTTTGAGGTAGCATGAGTATGTGGGTCGGAGGTTCCCTGGCTATATACTCCATCACTATTGAATGCAAATTGCCAACCTTTTACAATGTAATAAATGCATTTATTTATACTACAAGCTAATAGATGGTGGTGATGACAAGGCGAGCCATGAGTGTTTTAAATGCATGAGTGTTTTAAATGCATGAGTGTTTTAAATGCCCTTCACATAATCTCATTGCTTTCTCGTCAACAATAAAATTTGACAGTGTTTGACAAAAAATTTTTGAAAAGTAAAAATGGGTACTTATTGGTAAAAAAGTGTTTGTGCCAATTCTTTTTTAAAACCACTTTAAGGTCTCCTGCACATGCTTAAAGCCTTAAATTAGTTTTTATGTACTTAAATTTAATAGAATGTCGATTAATAACACCTATTTCAATTTTTTAAGTCATGAATTGAAAACCACATTTTCATTTTTTTTGAAAATAGTCCTTTATTACTCCAAATCCCCAAAATCTTTTACATATACTCCCTCCGTCTCTTTTAACTTTGTCATCTTTCATTTTTTGGATTTCTCAAAAACTTTGTCATTTTCCCTTCTAATCAACGAATTTGTGGTTCCTGTTATTTGTGTCCTCTGCACGTATCTCAACCACATAGTTTTTACTTTATTATTTCTCGTGTGGTCAAACGGAAAAATATTGGTCAACGATACTTCGTATATTGTCACTAGCGGCTCAGCATTGTCCACGTGTACATGAACACCGAACCATCAATCTAGCCAGCCAGCCAAATCCCGTAAACCCCCAGCAAGAAATTTGGGTTGCAATAGACCAAAATATGGATCCGGGTCATCCTCTCCGCACACTTTCAGTCCACAACGTTCCTCTTTGTCCCTCTCATCTCTCTTCACAGCATGTGACGCTTTCTAAAACAATTGCGACAATCAAATCCCAAAATTTTCGACTTTCTATGTTTCTGCACACCTAATTTGGCAGTTTTATTGCATTTTGATCCCCAACCCTCCTTCAGCTATCGCTCTCTTTCTCGGCTCCATTTCTGTTTTCCGGAGTTGAACCTGCAATATTGTGCCTGTGTATATTTCCACGCGGGCTGCAATTTGAGGATTTCTGGACTGCTGGAGTGCTGGTTTAAGTTCATTATAGTTGTGCAGCTGATTTTTGGTTGTTTTTGTTCGAGGCTGCGCTGTTAAGTTTATGTGACTGTGGAGAGATCTGTTGGAGGGGACGAAGTGGCAGATTGAACTGCCAGGGGTTTGGATCCGATCGCAGTGGAAACAGCGCCACTAGATGGCGCTGTTCAGGCGTTTCTTTTACCGAAAGCCGCCTGATCGGCTCCTCGAAATATCGGAACGGGTCTATGGTGTGCCTACTTTTTCCTTCTTTTTATTTGTTTCCCATTTCCTGCCCCGAATTTTCAGTTTCTGTGTTGAGTGTATGCCTGGTTGGGGGGGACTTCGGATTTTGGATGGTCTCATTTTTGAGGTGCCACTGTGCTCGACTTTACTGCAAATTCAGCTCAAGCTTGAATATTTTTGTCAACACGAGTTGTGGATTAACTGGCTGCTGATTGGGTCAACCTACATTTCATAGTATTTCACTAATACTTTATTAAAAGAGTGGATTTTAAAGTTGGAAGTGCTTCTTTTTATTATCGAGTTCATGTGTTCATTTTTCTTACCTCAATAGGAATCAACTTAAAGCTCGGATGTTGTTATATGAACACGTGCAGGCTGAGTGGGGGGGGGGGGGGGGGGGGGGTTAAAATGCCACTATAAGCATTCATTGAAACGGTGGTTTTTTGCGATGGGTATTTATTCTTTGTTGGTTATGCGCAGTGTTCGATTGCTGCTTCTCCACTGATGTACTTGATGAAGACGAGTACAAGTCTTACATGGGCGGAATTGTAGCTCAGCTACAAGAGCATTACCCTGAAGCTTCTTTCATGGTATTTAACTTCAGAGAAGGGGATAGGAGAAGCCAAATATCTGACATCTTATCGCAATATGATATGACTGTCATGGATTATCCTCGGCAATATGAAGGGTGTCCTCTATTACCATTAGAAATGATTCACCACTTCCTAAGGTCTAGTGAGAGTTGGTTATCACTCGAAGGCCAACAAAATGTGCTGTTGATGCACTGCGAGAGAGGAGGATGGCCTGTGCTGGCCTTCATGCTTGCAGGCCTCCTTTTGTACAGAAAGCAGTACAGTGGTGAGCAGAAGACACTTGAAATGGTATACAAACAAGCACCCAAGGAACTTCTTCATCTTTTATCTCCTTTGAATCCACAACCATCCCAGCTTAGATATCTTCAGTATATCTCTAGGAGAAACTTTGGCTCTGATTGGCCACCATCAGATACACCTCTAGCTTTGGATTGTATCATACTAAGGGTCATCCCTGTATATGAGGTTGGAAGGGGTTGCCGACCCGTGGTTCGTGTTTATGGTCAGGATCCTTCTTCAACTACATCCAACAGGAGTTCCAAGCTCTTGTTTTCAACTTCAAGCACAAAAAAGCATTCCAGATTCTACCGACAGGTAATGCTAAAGTTATAACAATCAGATTGAAATACTTAAATTGACTCAATTATGAAGCTTTAAACTGTCCTCATACTGCAGGTAGAGTGCGAGCTAGTTAAAATAGATATACACTGCCGTGTCCAGGGGGACATTGTCCTTGAGTGCATACATCTGGATGATGATCTAGCAAGGGAAGTAATGGTGTTTAGAGTCATGTTTAACACAGCTTTTATCAGGTCAAATGTTTTGATGCTAACCCGTGAAGATGTTGATATCCTGTGGGACGTGAAAGAGCAATTTTCTAGGGACTTTAGAGCAGAGGTTGGTTGTTTTTATTTATCTTCCTTTCTAATATTTTATTCGAACCTGTAGGAGTTGAAGCATGCTCACTTTTGTATTAGGTACTCTTTTCTGATGTGGATGTTGATCCTCCTACTATACCAACTGAAGCATCAAATGAATATGGGAATGAGACAGAAAGTGCCTCGCCTGAGGAGTTTTTTGAGGTTGGAGAAATATTCAGTAATCCAGTTGATGGGCAAGATGCAAGAGGCGATTCAGATAACCACACGCTGGAAAGTAAGAGGGACCATGAGAGCCATGAAGTAGTCTGGAAGGAGGAATCTGACCATCACTCATTTCAAGATTGTGCATCTGAAGAAGGAAATCATCACAGACATGTTCTTAGGGTTGATCCTACTCATCCTCATGCAGATGTTAACATTATGAGGGAACAGCATGTTGTATTGGAGAATAAACAATACGGAGAAACTGCACTCTCACAGAAGAAGCTAGACAGGCATGGTTCAGAAAATAAGACTGGAGGTGATAGTAGTAATAAGCAAAAGTTTGATAAAGTACTTTTGACTGGTTCAAAGAAACAACAATTATCAAACTCAAAACCTTCATCCGATGGCATTGCCAAAAACAAATCTAAACAACAAGAATCTCAGGGGAATATTTCAAGACAGGCAAAGCCAAATGTAGTATCCAGATGGATCCCTCCTAATAAAGGCTCTTATACCAATTCAATGCATGTATCGTACCCACCATCAAGGTATAACAGTGCTCCACCCGCATTTGTGCTTGCCAAGGATTCTCAGTCAAGTGGAAAATCAAAACCAGCATCTACTCGTAGCTCTACGGACGTGACTGCTTCAGTGAATGGTACTACTATTGATGCAGCTAGTCGTGCACCTTGTTCTTCATCAGCAGACATGTCAATGCCTCAAGTTGCACCAACTCCCCCTTCAACTTCTTCTCCAGTTGAGAGCCAAGACCTGCAAGAGTGTCCACTTCCTTATCCCTCACTCCCGGATCAGCATACAACCTTATCATCATCTCAAGTCCTGTGTACGCATGTAGAGGGAGGTGGCGCCTCACTCCCTTCTCCATCCCAACATTTACCTCTTCAAGAAACCCGGAGTTTAACAGTTTCTACTACTTACCCACCTCCTCCACCCCCTCCTCCACCCCCTCCTCCACCCCCTCCTCCACCACCTTTGCCCCTGTTTTCTAGTGGCATTATTGCCTCTACTTCCCTATCACCAACTCCTACGCCACCTTGTGTTATTCCCAGTGCAGATAATGCTTATATGGTCTCACCCTCGCTGCCTACATCAACAACCTCAACCAGCTGGGGTAATGCAGCTTCTTCTGTGGCACTGTCAAAGTCTATGTCAATTCCACCATCACCCCCTCCTCCACCATTACTTTCATCATCTATGATAGAATCTGTTACCATTAGAGAATCCTCTCAACCCCCACCTCCACCTCCACCTCCATTGCCACCCCCTCCTCCACCAGTACTTTCAGCATCTGTGATACAATCTGCTACTGTCAGAGTATTCACTCCGCCTCCGCCTCCACCTCCACCTCCACCCCCACCTCCACCTCCTTTGGTTAGACCTACTCGCTTATGTGTGCCAGTTCATGCAAATATGACATCTGTTTTACAGGGTGTTCCACCTCCTCCACCTCCTCCACCTCCTCCACCTCCTCCACCTTTGCCTTCACGAAGTGTTCCACCACCCCCGCCTCCTCCCACACCATCTTCACATAGTGCTTCAATTCCACCTCCATCACCACCACCTCCTCCTCTCTTTCCACCTTCACATAGTGCTCCATCTCAACCCCTCTGCCTGCCACTTTCAGTAGGTGCTCCACCCCCTCCTCCACCTCCACCTCCACCTCCACCTCCCTTATCACAAAATGGTTTAACTTCATCCTCCTTGTCTAGCTATGTTCCACCACCACCTCCTCCTCCCCCACCACCTTATTTGCGTAGTACTGCATCTCTTTCACTAAGTGGAGCTCCACTGCCACCACCTCCACCTCCCCCATTACCTGGAGGTCCACCACCACCACCACCCCCTCCTCCTTCTCCTCCTCCTCCTCCTAAGAGTGGGGCCTCACCCCCTTCGCTGCCAAATCGTGCACCACCACCACCGCCACCTCCTCTAAGTCGTGGCGGAGTACCACCACCGCCCCCCTCCTCCAAGTCACGGAGGAGCACCACCACTGCCTCCTTCTCCAAGTCATGTAGGAGCACCGCCACCACCACCACCTCCTCCAAGTCATGGAGGAGCACTTCCATCGCCTCCATGTCGTGGAGGAGCACCACCACCGCCACCACCTCCAAGTCGTGTAGGAGCACCGCCACCGCCTCCTCCTCCAACTCGTGGAGGCGCACCTCCACCTCCTCCTCCACATGGTGGTCCACCACCTCCCCCACCGCCTCTAAGGGGTTGTACACCTGGCCCTCCCCCACCACCTAGCACACCTGGCCCTCCACCACCGCCAGGAGCTCCAAGACCTCCAAATGGTGTACCTCCTCCACTTGGGAGAGGCCTTCCCTCCGGAAGAGGGCGTGGACTTTATGGAAAAGCACCTCCTGCTGGAGCTCCTCGAAGGTCTACATTGAAGCCACTGCATTGGAGCAAGGTAACCAGGGCAGTACAAGGAAGTTTGTGGGATGAACTACAGAGAAATGGAGAACCTCAAATGTATTGACCTACACCTAGAAATTCAGCATACAGATTTCTGTGTAATCTTATGAACTCATTGCTTGTTTTGTTCTCATGCAGAGCACCAGAATTTGATTTTTTAGAACTTGAGACTCTTTTCTCTGCCATAGCCCCAAAGTCAGATAAAGGTGACAAATCTGGAGGGAGACGGAAATCTCTTGGATGTAAACCTGATAGGGTTCATCTGGTAATAAGATATGAAATACAAAAAGTTTACACATTTTTGAAGACCTAATTTCCCACGAATGGGTGGTTCTGTTTCACTGTTTGTGCTTGTGGGATGTTATGATTGATAAATGCCCATAGTGATTTAGCATCGTTCTTTGACTACTATGCACCATTTTTCCTGAAACCCACTATGAGATTTTTTGAGTGGCATGAATCATGACACCGACCTCTTTTAAACATGCATGCAGATAGAGCATTTTTTACCTGTTAAAACTTAAAATCATTCAATGTTAATAAACAAAACTCACCCATCCTGATGAGAGAGTTGTACCTGACATACTGTTTATATTATTAGATTTAGAAAAATTACTTTCTTGGGGTGCAGGACCTGTAGATGGATCTTAGGATGTGTGTAATTTTGCATCCAGTTGAAATTTTATTATTTTTGCTTTTGCAAATCTAATTTCTTATGACTGGAAATGGGGTTAACCGCTGTAATATAATATTGAGTATTTCCTTATGGAATAAATAAGCTTTCCAGCTAGAGGTTAGGTTTTATCAACTAACCTTGAACATGGAATGCCACTCATTACCCATAACCGATTGATTAGCATCTCTTGTTAGACATAAAGAAACATACCTCAATTGCATGTCTCTTCTGAATAAATTTTTGGGTTTATATTTATCTAAACCTTTTTTGGTACAACAGATCAAAACTCTTAAACAATTTTCTTTTTTGATGGAGTTAATGCACCTACATTGTAGTTTTGTACATCTGGCGCCTTTAGAGTATGTATGGGAAGATCGAAATAAGTGACTTATTCTACAATTTGTTTTCATGCCTGTGTGTGTGCCTGTGTGGACTCGGTTGGGCAGCTCAGAGGATAACTACTCCATAGAGCCATATGATTGTTTCTTTCAGCTTTTCTTCTCAATTGACAGTTTAATGTTAACCCATTTTTTTGTGTTTGATAGGTTGACTTGAGAAGGGCCAACAACACTGAAATCATGTTAACAAAAGTGAAGATTCCACTTCCAGACATGATGGTTAGTTTTTATCGTTCGTATTTCAAACATCCCCAGTTGTTCATTCTAGAGCAGGCTCTATGAGATGCATAATTGTTTACTACCTCCGTCCCGCTATGATTGTCCCATTTTACCTTATCGGTCCGTCCCACTAAGATTGTCTCATACCAAATTTGGCAAAGTTTGTGTGGCTCTAAATCATTCTTACTTTATTTTTACTTTATCAATTCAATATCAACCACATAAACCACTTTTTATTGATTTGCGTGCCACTCCCTCTTGTCCCATTGTTAGCGGGACGGAGGGAGTAATTACTTAATTAATGACTTCTTATAGTTAGGACTAAGGATAATAATATAATCAGTGGCTTATAGGAAATGGTTATGCAATTTTGTTTTTTACTCAATGATTTGGAATTATGGTTGCACCGTTAGGGGGTACTAGTTCATACATTAGTTTCCTGGCTTTGAGGAAATTACTACAAAGGTTTTAATGAGACTATGTTCCTTGTCCTTCTTTAGTTGGTACATTGAAAACAAAGCATCATAGTTTGTTAAGATATTGTGAATTAGGGTAAAATGTATATTGGTTCTCAAACTATTTCCCTCATATTGGTCCTTAAACTAAAGATTCTAACTCTTGTCCCCAAACTTTATAATCCTTATCATTGTGGTCCTTTCGGTTAGTTTTCCTTCCATTTATCCCTTATTTTCCATATGACATGCCACACATTGCCATATGGCATGCTATTAGTCACATGCAGCTCATGTACTACATTACTACCATTGTACTATTACAACTGCATACATTAATTATGAATGTAATTTAAAATAACTACATTTATAGTAGCACATACGTAGTATACATTATTTTCTCACACACACACTTAAAATCTATTTTGAAGTCCAAAAAGTAATTTAATAAAATTAAATTTATCCTTGCAAATATAATTGAGAATTATGATTTATGAAATAGATTAACATGAACTTTAATTAGTAACAACTACATCCATGTTAAAAAATGTTTAATTTCCCGTTGGACTTCTCTGCAATAAGAAGTAGTGTATAAAGAAATACATAAAATAGAAACTTACATAAACCTTTTGTGTGAAGCTGTTTTTCTTTTTATATTTAAAGTAAAACAGAAATTTGGGGTCAGCTATACGGAGTAATTAACTTATGAAATAAAACATCTTTCAAAACGACTTACTAGTTAAAATGCACACTATTGTTTTAAAAAATATTAATTAGATTTGTTTGTTAATTTTGTTTGTGTTATAGAACTGTTTAGATGAAAAATAGATTTTAGGTTTATGGGTCTGAGAAAATACTGAATTCTGCTATTATTAATTATTAAATTTATTCACACCAATCAATTCAACTTTTTAATAATACATTAATTAACATTAAAATGACAAACTGTTAACACAACATGTACTTTAGGGATGCTTCTCTTTAACATTCATTTTCAGTACTTTTCCTTTTCCATGATCTCATTTATTCAAGCAGGCTGCTGCATTGGCAATGGATCATTCAATCTTGGATGCTGATCAAGTAGAAAATCTGATTAAGTTTTGTCCTACAAAAGAAGAAATGGAACTTCTTAAGGTGAAATTAATTGGTCTTAAACTGTAGTTTCTTCCGAAAAGAATTATACCTTTGAGTACTGTTTCCCCCCTATGATCTGAACCCCTCTCTCTTCCAAATGATGAAATGTATCATTGTATCTAGTTACCTATCTTACAATCTTTCTTAACTTATGTCTATTCATTTTTCGGTTACGGCTTCATAGAATTACACTGGTGACAAGGATAATCTGGGAAAGTGTGAACAGGTATGCCTCTAGATTGTGTTGTGTGTACTTTATACTGCAATGTTTCTTTATATTGTCGTATGCAGTATAGTTCTTTTAGGCAGTGCCTCTATGGTTGATGGAATCTCGCTGATTGTTGTGCAAATGATTTTCTGCTGATTGATCTGCTTTTAATGTGATTCTTTTACTGTGGTTGATATATAAAGAATGTTATTCCGTATGCATAGGGAAGAAATAGACAGTTGGGGTTACATAGTATGCAAAGTAAATCTTTTTCCTAGTCATGTGCCCCCATCCCAACCTTCAACTCAAAAACATGATTTGTTACCGGTTAATAACTTGTATTTTACGTACAATCAATTAACAGTAAGTCGTTAATTTCTTCAAGATCTCTGTAGACTGGTAATATTTTAAATATTGTTTCAAAGATTGTCAGTTTACAATAAGCTGTTACTCTTTTAATCCAATGCATGCTAACCGTTGACACTTCATAATTCTCATTATACATAACACTAATTTACTAGATATGTATATGTGCAAGTCTTATACACACAAATCTTCTGCTAGCTGCTTTGCAGTGTTACCGACGGGTTTCGTAAAACAAACAGTTTACTCTTAAATTCATAATATATAAATTAATTTTATTTTTTACTAATCTATTACAAATACATCGAGTAGAAATAGTGATTCACAATTTGAAGTGATACTTGATGATGTGTAAAGTAACAGTGGTTAATAAATAAATGATTATTAGAATTTTGTTAAGTTGTAAACAGATACTCCCTCTGTCCCTTATAACTTTGACAAGTTTGTCCGGCACTCCGGCACTGGGAATAATAAAGTAAAAACTGAGATTTGTGCAGAGGATAGAGAAATTTAATGAACCACAAATTAATTGATTTAAAGGGAAAGTGGAAATGTTTTGGGACAATAAAAAAAGGAAAGATGACAAAGTTATAAGGGACAATTGAGTATTATATATAGTGCTTGCAATAAGTAGATAACATTTCATGTTAATTGGGTTGAAGCCTTGAAGGTAAATAAACCAACACAGTTCATGAAAAAGTGCCACATGGTTTCGTTATAGTGGTATCTTGTTAGCTAGTATGGTATCTTTACAATCATTATTGTTGTTCTTTGATTTATTACTTCACAAGTGCATTTGATGATTAATCAACAAAATTGTTTAGGGTGTTTCTTACTTTAAGTTCTAATCGATGGGAGTATGAAATTAACTCACATAGGATGTTTGGTAGCATTAGTATTACCACTTGAATGGGAGCTGGTGTCCCCGCGTCATAAGACCCGCCAATTCAGGAGTTATTGATTGGAATGACACTCTTAGGGAGAGGATGGGAATGTCACTCTCATCCCCCAATTTCTTATTATATTCAAAAGCTCAAAGAACCCACCTACATGTTATCTTTATTGCAAATATGTAAAGTTGTAAATTATTTTATAAAATATTTTCTTATTCATCATCAAATCTAAATTTAAAAAACTCTATAATAATAGTGGAAGTGGTATATCACTATAGAATTCTTAATTATGTGAAACAACAACGAAGAATAATAGTGGTTGAATTACAAAGCTAAGTCATTCAAAAAACACTATCCAACTCATTTTAATTACCACTGCATATTCTTTGTATAAGGGCAAGACTGGAACCGGAAAGCCAATGCTTTTTCCAACGCCAGTGAACACTTCAGTGATGTTCTTATTCATATTCCTACCACTCCAAATTCCAATACACATGAACTGAACACGTGATTAGTGTTTAAACTAATGAATCCATTTATCCATTTGAAATTTTAAATAAGCTATAATTAGATAATATAGAGAGGATGATAAGCTCTTACCTTTCCTTTACATAATGTGAATTTTCAGTTTTTTCTGGAACTGATGAAGGTACCACGGGTGGAATCAAAATTAAGAGTTTTTCTCTTCAAGATTCAATTTAATTCCCAGGTTTTAACACATTTTTTCATATTCTGAAGCTCTAGATATTGTTGTTGTCGTCGTCATCATCATCTAAAATTGACTCTTTCATTAGGTCTCAGATTTCCGAAAAAGTTTGTCTACTGTTAACTCTGCTTGTGAAGAGGTATTACAATATTTTGGCTCTTTTAGATCTGTTTTTGCTGTATTTAACTTTTGCAAGCTTCAGGTCCGGAATTCTTATAAACTGAAGGAAGTCATGTGGAGAATATTACAACTGGGAAACACGTTAAATCAGGGAACTGCCAGAGGTATGAATTTATTGACATGGTCTTGCGCATATGTGTGTGTATACACACGCACGCACACAAACAAACACATGCACACATACACACACATATTATAAATGATGCACTCTATTTTAAGAAATCTTGAAAATTTTGTGAACTCCAATAATAGTATAACGATAGACAAATAAAATTTATGACCCACTTTCTCTGTAGTCCTTTTAGTCGCCAAAGCTGTATGGATCTGTGTATTCTGAACCATTTCTGCATAGGATTATTGAGAAACCACTACAAGTTTTATATTGCACAAAAGGAGACTAGATATTGCGTTCATCTAAACACAAATAAGTTATTGTTTACTTAGGCCTTAATCGGCTGATCTGAATGTCTGATTTTATTTATCTGTATAGTCTGAAAATGTTTGCAGCATACCCTCAGGATTAAACTCAATATATCTACCTTTTGCAAGGTTCGGCTGTTGGGTACAAGTTGGACAGTCTTTTAAAACTTACTGATACTCGTGCCACTAACAACAAGATGACACTCATGCATTACCTTTGTAAGGTAACGAACATAAACTAGTTTCATAGCTTGTTTGTTTGATATATATTGTCTCCCTATTTTTTTCTAAAGCTGTTCATGCAAAAGAATAATTCAACTATTCTCAAACAATGATACGAAGAAAATTTCATAACATGGGTCCCATTATGAGCTAAGAAATTGTTCAAAATAACACCATGATCCCCAGGCATGAAATTCTTCATAATACCTAATTTCTTCAAAAACTAGAAGCCCATTAAAGTCAGGAAACTCCCTGAGAAAATTCTCTAGTGGTTCATTGTGGTGTGCGAATGACACAAAAGGCTTTTTGATGGAAATAGTATTCTCATCATAAAAAAGATTGTGCAGCGATGGCAGGTGTCCTGAATCACTCAGCATGGCTGCGCTCCCCACGCTGACCACGTCTTTCGCTACATTGGTAGGGGTCTGTCTGACACCAAACCCAAGTGTGGTCATGGCATCAAAAGTTTTTGCTTTTGAGTCTGAAGGTTCTTTATGTGTTGCGTGAATAAGCCAACCTATGATGGATTTGAGTGCTGTCTTGTCATTGGGGTATCATGCAAGGAGCGGGGGCTGGTCTTTGCATACCAACTGATGCTGGCAGAAGCTTACAACCAAAAGAACAGACAAATATAATATGTCGGTTTACTAAGAGATGTACACATATTTGAATAATTGAAGAACTAAATGAAATATATTGACTGATATGAGTAATCAAAATGTTTAATAAAACAAAGGTTAATGTTCCCTAACAAAACAAAGGTTGATGTTCCTTAACAATTGAAAAGAACAACCACTATTTACAAGTTACTAAACTTGAAATAACCAGGAAAACACAATTTCCGAACTAATTAGGCAATTGTAACCCCCAAACTTCCTATGAAAGCATGAGTTATGAACTAGGAAAAACATAATCGTCTAATTGGAACATTAGTATAAACAACAACAACAGTATTAATAGTTTAATACATCATATGTACATCACTTGGCAAGGTAAAAAACCCTGTGGGTGCTTTCAAAGACGAGTCTGCCATTTATCAACTATACTCATAACCAGATTCCATTTGAATGGACTGAATTATACATTTGGCCGTTGTGAGATTATACTTTAACAAGTCCCTCTTTCCTTTTGTACATCCTTTTCACTATTCTCCTTGCGCTATTAGTAGATCTATTTTTCACGTTGTTCATTCATTTTTCTGTAAGAGGTTGTTTATTTAGAAGTTTGTAAGAGGTAGGATTTGGATACGATACTTCTCTTAAAACTAGAAGAATGACTAGAAGTAACTTTCTGTATTTACTTTTTGGATAATGACACAGAAATTTGCACACAAAAGGTATGCATGATTTATAGACTCATCTGTGTCTCTGATGTTGTAAGGTTTTGATGTCTCGGTCATTTTACCTATACAAGGTATTATGACGCTCTAAATTATGCCTTCCCAACATATCTGACCAAAAGCTTCAGGGTTGTTCACTGGCATAAGCATCTTCAATGCATGATGATTGTGTCTGTGAGTGATTTGTTCTGCAAATGGATTGACACATGATTATCAATATATAATCATTATATACTAGCTCTGTAACTTGTTGCAGAGGATTGGTTCAGTTGTGCTTACTAACCTAATTTTGTTTTCTAACAACGCAGTAAATCTTTTTTCTGATTCTGCAGTTTTTTCCTTCATTTAATGGGAGTGTTTTTTCTTGATTTTCTATCATGTCCTTATTCTCTCCTTTGCTCAAATTAGAGTTGGGTGTTTTGGAGGTCATGTTCGCTAATTATTTCCTTTGGCTTCCATCAGGCTCTTGCTTCAAGGTCACCTGCACTTCTGGACTTCCATGTCGATTTTGCAAGCCTAGAAGCTGCATCTAAGGCTAGTATTTAATTTTTTATTGTGTTTATTGTTAATACAAAGTACAAAGGAACTCGGGAAATAATTATTAGTACTTCCGTTTCGGCTTAAGGATCCCATTGAAAAATGGCACTGTTATTTAGAGTTTTAGACAATAATTAAATAAGGTAATTTGAGTATATTTGAGAAGTAGTTTGGATGGGTATACAACATAATGGGGTCATTGATGATTACTGTGATGTCATAGATGTATTACTTTTAATATTTAATTAAGTTGTCATTTAAGAGTGCAAATTGTTTCCTAAAATAGAAACAAGATCCTTTAGATGGGACCGTCCAAAAGGCAAGTAAGCACCTTTACCTAGGATGGAGGGAGTATTTACTAAATATTAGTTTGTGCCATCAGATACAATTGAAATCTTTAGCAGAGGAAATGCAAGCCATCATCAAGGGATTGGAAAAATTAAAGCTTGAACTGGCTGCGTCCGAGAATGATGGACCTGTATCTGAAATTTTCCGGAAGGTACTTTAGCATTTGAGGTTCTCATTCAGCTGCATTTCATTGTTATCCACTCTTGATTAGCCAACCTTCCTTTTAAGATGCATCACAGGAAAACAAATAAAAATGATTTCATCATTAGCATAAAGTTCTGTTTTTTCTCTATCTAGCCTTGATAAGCCAAAGCTCAAGAAATCTTCTCAGATACAACTGGGGAAAATAAAAAAATATTCCATCATTAACATAATGTTTTTACTTAAGGGAAGAATTATGTTGAATGTCTTTGCATCTTGAAGCAGACTATGCATGCACAATGTATGTATGCTAAGAGTCTAAGACTGCTGCATATTTCAAAGATTATATTTTTAATTATAAAGTTTCTCTTTCTCTTGCACAAACTATTTTTTTTGTTGCATGAAATTTTGATCATAAGCAAAAAGATGCTCTATGTGGGTTCTATTTCGAAACTAAAATCTTTTTTTAATTCTAATTATTTTTTCATTCACACTCATAATAAACAGACACTAAAAGAGTTCATTGGAGTTGCTGAAACAGAGGTGGCATCTGTAACAAATCTATATTCCACAGCGGTTTGTTCAAGCATTTCTTCTCTCTACTTATTTATTTGTATTTTATCTTGAATGGGGGTGCTTGTTATGATGGAACATGTTTACTTTTAATGGAAGGTATAAACAACTTTCCACTTCTTTTTTCCCATCATAACAAATAAACTTTTAAGGGGAGCCTTGTGTCCAGTTACGGTGTGGCTGTGTGACTTAGAGGTCACGGTTTAAGTCTTGGGAGCAGCCTCTTGTCAAAATGACAAGGGAAAGCTTGCTCCTTATACCCTTGTGGTGGGACCCTCACACGGATCCTCGCCTTGCGGAGACGCCAATGTGCACATGGCTTCACTTTGTATAGCAAATCTTAGCTTGGATGGATAGTGTGATCAATGTTAGCTTTTAATTTGTATCCCATTGAAAGTGAATATCATGGATCGATTCATGTTAGCTGACCCCAAAATCTTTTGGGAATAAGACTTGGATGTTGTTGTGAAAGTGAATGACCAGGGATTGGTGAGAAGGCGATTCCCTTGTCAAAGTGAATTAAGTTCCACTTTGATCACTTTCCACTTCTGGAATTGTTATTAATTCCAATTTCCACTGATCTATGCTTTATACTTTTGATAAACAGGGAAGGAATGCAGATGCACTGGCACTGTATTTTGGTGAGGATCCTGCCCGCTGCCCATTTGAGCAAGGTTGGGAAGTGTATTGATACCTTCTTAAGTTCCAAGTATTTCTTGTTGGCTGTTATGTGCTTTATGGCAATTAATATATCACCTCAAACAGTTTTATATGTTCATGCTCTAGATTTGGGTTCATTTTAAAAATTTAAATAGACCTTTATAAACCTTGTGTGATGGAATGTGTAAATCTTTATTTTAGAGGACCGAACAAGCTTGACTGTATCAGAAAATAATGTTGGCCCAGTTGGGTCGATGACCAAAGGTATAGCATGGTTAAATGCTGTATACTGTTTTAAAAATCTTTAAATGAAGGAGATTGAAACAATGTCAGAGAAATTGTTCTCAATTATTGTGTAGCCTTGAATAAACGATGATGATCATAAGAATCTTATTTAGTTTTTTAGCTAACCCCTCGTAATAAAACAAGGATTTTAATCATTTTCTTCCATATGCATGAGATTGCTATTTGATAAATTTAGGAAGTGGTTTGTAAATCTAGTGGAACCTGTAATTAAGTTGCCATACTATAAAAGGAGCAGAACCGAATATCACATGAACCTAAAGTGACTCAAAGTGCCCTATATAGTATAAGTACTGTTTCTTGATCCCTCCTTCCCAAGTCTAGTTATTGAATCAGTGTCAATCAATATCACGATCTGTGCACTTTATGTCAATAAAAATGGTGAATCTCATACATGTGGTGCTTGTTAATTGATGCAGTTACTGCGACCCTCTTAAACTTTGTGAGGTTGTTCAGAAAAGCCCATGAGGAGAACTTGAAACAGGCTGAATTAGAAAGGAAAAAAGCTCTAAAGGAGGCTGAGACGGAGAATGCTAAAGGCATGAACCTTACAAAGAGGGGTCCTAAAGAATGACAATCCCAAGAAATGCATGGTACCAGAAAATTGGTGCAAGCGGTTAGCGGACCAACCACAAAAAATCTAAACTACTTTCGAAGTAGTTTAGTTTGTGTGGGATTCAAAGTATGAAGTGCATTTTCAAGGCTTATGAACCTGAAAGTGCAGTTATGGCTCAGCAGGCGAAGCTAAATGAGGCCTGAAAGTGCTGTTTTGGAGGGTGGATGTTATTGCTTTCATGTTCTCCCTCCATGTGCCATGATCAGACAGGAGTAATCGACTTTGCACATGGCGCCAGAGATATATCCATTGGGAAGTGTAAATGGGAAGAAGATCTGCAGGTATGCATTAGTCTTGTACAGAGTATAGATTATTTTATTGTAACATAGGAAGGTCCCTTTCCGTGAAAGAATATATGGGAATTGACCACGGAATTTGTTGTACATAAAGTATTAGTCGCTATCATGCTAGCTAGGTAGATTGGTTAGTGGTGTAACCGTGTAACAAAGAATAAGCTTATCAGGTCAGATGCCTCTTTCACAGTTTGCTAATTCTTTTATTTGTTTGTCATTGGAATTATTTTTTGACACAATATCAATTATTAATACAATGCGTCCATTTCTTTGCAAAGTACAAACACCTTACACAATATAACTAATTCTTTTATTTGTTTGTCATTGGAATTATCAAGTAATTTGTTTCTACACCTTAAAATAGGTCTTATTATCGTCTTTTAGAAGTGTGGTAGTATTATATTCGTCATTATTTCTAAATGGGAAGGAACAAATCAATAGGGAAAGCTTCTCCAAGCTATAGTCTCCACCAATAGTATCTCATCCTCTTATCCATCTCCATTCCACCATAGGTTTGAGGTGGAATGGGCCGGGCCAATTTTTTTATTTATATTTTTTTTGATTTTTTTTTAAAATTATTGGTTGGGCTGGGTATTTTGGGCCATTTCAGGTGGTCAGGGTTGGTTTGGGGGTGAGGGGGAGGATTGGGGGTTAACTAGGAAAAGCCAAAAAAAAAAATTAGAATTGAGGCCCGGCCCGGCCCGGACTCGGGGGTTACCCGGGCGGGTTCCGGGCCTCCCCCTTCATGAACCGAGGCTCGGTCGGGCCCGAACCGGAACTGGTCCATCCCTACCACCGAGGAGCAACACTCTGACCTTGGACCCACCACCGCCCGGGTGGCTGCCGGTCTGGAAGTTACTGTAACACCTCGGCCTCGCAGGACTCGAGGTAGCTACTCCAGACCAATAGTACTGTCCTCACAAACCACCACGAGCCTTTACCGCGCACTTTGTCCTCACTCATGCGCGCTCTGAGAAACCTCTCAGGGGGTCACCCATCCCAAGACAACTCTCGTGCAAGCACGCTTAACTTTGGAGTTCTTGAGTGATGAGTTCCGCGCACTTTGTCCTCACTCATGCGCGCCCTGAGAAACCTCTCAGGGGGTCACCCATCCCAAGACAACTCCCGTGCAAGCACGCTTAACTTTGGAGTTCTTGAGTGATGAGCTCCCTTAAAAAGAGATTCACCTTTGTTGGTATGAGTAGTACTATTAATCCTTTTAAATTAATCTCAGGTATTACAATCACCCCCACTTAGGATCGTAACGTCCTCGTTGCGCCCTTAAATCAATCTCAATCAAACTCCAGAATCTTGCCCCGCTAAGTGCCCGCCCGATATCCAACGGGTCAATACACTATTGCAGGGTTGCTCTGATACCATTTGTAACACCCCGGCCTCGCAGGACCCGAGGTAGCTACTCCAGACCAATAGTACTGTCCTCACAAACCACCACGAGCCTTTACCGCGCACTTTGTCCTCACTCATGCGCGCCCTGAGAAACTTTCCAGGGGGTCACCCATCCCAAGACAACTCCCGTGCAAGCACACTTAACTTTGGAGTTCTTGGGTGATGAGCTCCCTTAAAAGGAGTTGCACCTCTGTTGATATGAGTAGTACTATTAATCAATTTAAATTAATCTCGGGTATTACAGTTACACTGCTAATCTCGGATGCCGTCCGCCCGAGCGCCATCACCCTGGACGGTGGCGCCGGACCACTGTGCTTGCGTGATCTCTGTCACTGCCAAACAAATGATACCGACAACAACCCTGCCGCCAAGAGGAAGAAGAGCACCGGGGCCACCGCCGGACAACACGGAACCCCAAGGAATAGAGACTACAACATAGCCGCCTGATCGTCTGGCCGCCTAGCCGCCCGGCTGCCTGGCTGCCCGGCCGCTCGACTGCCTGGCCGCCTGGCCTCCCGACCGCCTTGCCGCCGGCCGCCTGGCCGCGTGGCCGCTTTGCAGCCCGGCCGCCTTGCCGCCCGATCGCTTTACCGCCCGACCGTCGGACAACGCGGAACCCCATGGAATAGAGACTTCAGCCTGGCCGCCTGACCATCTGGCTGCCTGGCCGCCCGACCGCTTTACCGCCCGACCGCCTAGCCGCCCGGTCGCTTTGCCGCCTAGTCGCTCGCTGCCTGACCGCCTGCTTCCATGGAGGTGATGATGCCATCCGACGCACGCCACCCAGCCACCTGGCCGCCTAGGGCAGGACGCACGCACGCATGCAGGAAGTCCAGGAAAAAAAAGAAAGCAAAGTATAAAAAAGGAGACATGAATTAAAAATCAAACATCCATTCGAAACACAGAGTATTCAACTGGAAGCTACAAAAAAAATACAAGGTCATGGCCAAGCGGACCCAGCACCATCATGTCCAATGGTCTAATCATGGGAGTGGCTAGGAACCTCAAAAAGCTCTCTTGGAATCCAAACTCTAGGGCCATCCCCTCCATGGTTGTTCTCATCTTGTTGGGTGGTCGCCATGTTAAATGGAGCACTTGGGAAAACCTAGCCGAGGCATGGAATTTTCTCGCTGCCTGTCTCAGCGTCCTTCACCTTGTCAGACTCATGAGAGAGCTTTGGCCAGACAAAATCAAAACTTGTAAACCTGCCAAAAAAAGAGAAGTAACAAAGTGTCAATTTGCAGGCCAACGATGACCGGCCAGCCGTGGGTCGACGTGGGCTGCCACCACCTAATAGAAAAATGACGTCGGGGCAACCACCGGCCAACGCCGACGCCCGACGAGTGGGGATATCAGCCCGTACCATCGCATCTAGGAAACAAGTGTCGGTCAACGCGGACGCCTAGCCACCTAGAGGTATGGCTACGCCGGTCGGCAGGGGGTGACTGATAGCCTCCTGATCGACGTCGGCAGCCACCAGAATTCAGGAGCAACCCAGCCTCCTGGGCGACGCCGGCCGTTGGGGAAGAATGCCTGGGGGATGCCGTACGACGGAGGAATTGATGGGCTGACCGCCTGAGAGAAGGTCACCATCCGACTTGGGGGGGCGTCAGGCTACCAGTCCACCTGAGAGAAGGACACCATGCCGGCCAGAAGTGGAATGACTGCCGGATGAGGAGATTGGGTTGGCCGGACATGGGGTCCAGACCCGCCAGCCAGATCTGCTGGACTGCAGGGGAGACGCCGGTCGCCAGCGGTGGTGCGAAGCAGCGATTGAGCGCAGCGGGGGTCGACCCAGGAGCCACCGGGAGAAAAACGCCGGTCAACCTAGTGGGCTGGTTGACTGCGGCTCTGGGGCGACGCGAGGAAGACGCACGCGGGAAACCAGGAAAGAGAAAAGGAAAGAAAAAAAGGAAAGGAAAGAAAAGAAAAGAAAGGAAAAGAAAAGTAAAGGAAAGAAAAAAAGAAGGAAAGAAAAGTAAAGGAAAAGAAAAGAAAAGGAAAGAAAAAAAGAAGGAAAGAAAAGAAAAGGAAAGAAAAGGAAAAGGAAGGAATAATAAAATATAGTCCGAAAATAATTTATGAAATAATAATAATGAGTTTCAGAAATTCTTGGAAGTTGACCTGGAGTCTGAAGAAAGTTGACTGCTGGAATGCTAGGATGCTAAGGGAATTAATTTGGAGCCTTTTAAAGCTAGGTGACTTATTCAAAATTTGGAAATCTCCACAAATTGTGGGATTGACAGAATCCACAATTATGGCTCCCTCGTATGTGAATATCTTTTAATTGGCAGCTAACTTGAACTACTCCCTCTTAGCCGAGTCTACTACTCGACTAAGGGAGTGGGGGACTCGTGATGGGGTTATGGGACTAAGCCCAGAGCCTAATCGGACCAGGCCCCGAACTTGGACCAGCAGGCCCAAGCCCAGCAACCCAGAGCTCGAGTCGGTCCAACCGATCAGGCCAATCAAGGAGCGGAAGCCCAAGAGAGCCGGCCTCCAGCCCAGCGGGATGCCTTCCTTCCAGCCCGGCCGACAGCCTGCCTCCAGCCCAGTGGGGAGCCTGCCTTCCAGCCCAGCCAGGAGCCTGCCGACCAGCTCTGCTGGGAGCCTGCCTTCCAGCCCAGCCAGGAGCCTGCGGTCCAGTCCAGGCGGGAGCCTGCCTTCCAGCCCAGCCAAGAGCATGCCTTCCAGCCCGGCCAACGGCCTGCCTTCCAGCCCGGCCAACGGCTTGCCTTCTAGCCCAGCCAGGAGCCTGCCTTCTAGCCCGGACAACGGCCTACCTTCCAGCCCAGCGGAAGCCTGCCGCACGAGGAGCTCAAGCGTTCTGTCTGCCAGCCAGGCCGACCTGCTAGCCAACCAGAAAGAGTAACGACCAACAATTAAGGCACCATTAATTATGTATTTAATTCCGTATTAATGTTGTAATTAATTTAGTCATCATTATGTTCGGGAGTTACCATTTATAATCGCCTATAAAAGGCAATTCGAATTTCAAATACAGATATGCTATTTCTGGTAACTAAATCTCCTAGCTACTTTCCATTCTCGTTCTTGCTTTCATAATTCCTGCTTGAGTGTCGTATGTAGCTTTCCTAAAAGCCTACGAACGTCCTATTTTGGACCAACAAATATCTATGAGAATTATACATTGTTCTAAAAGCTAAATTACAATAGTTTTTAGTCACTTTCGGTCTTTTCCTCAAGTTTACTCTTGTTTACTTCTTCTAGTTTCTTCTTTGCTTCTTCTGCTTTCCTTCTTCTGATTTGCTGTTCTTCTTGATACAACTTGTTCTTTCGTCTTGTTTCAGGTGCCTTCTTTGCTGCTGCTGACCTTGAGGAGGAGGGGCTTGCTGGCCTTGAGGAGGAGGGGCCTGCTGGAGTATTTTCCCCCATTTTGGCATCATCAGGGATGTAACTTTCTTCAAAGAGTTCTTCAACTTCATCATCAATGTAGTGTTGAGACCATAGACCTCTATGGAGAGTGCTTTGATGTAGTTGTTGATGTCTATAAGGTCTGTCTTTACCTCGTCCTTGACCTCTGTATCCAGGTTTTGAAGCTTTTGCTTTGTTGTTTGTAAGTCTTGACCTAGCTTCTGGAAATCACTGCCTTGTTTCCAAAAGGTTTTTTGAGTTGCCTTTTGGAGAACTTTGAAGTTTTGAGCAATGTCCTTGGTTAGTTTCTCATATGCTTGAGCGTGAGCCTGCTGCTCTATGAGAAACTTCTAAGATAGTTTCAGCATGGCAGGGAACTCCTCATGTTTGAGCTTGTTCAGGTATTCTTCATGCTCTTGTATTTTTAGAAGAGTGTGTTCAAGATTAGGAGGTAAAGAATGAAGAGAGGGTACCTGGGTAGAGGACTCTGCTGCTGGTTGGGAGGCAGCTCCAAGCTCTTGTTCCCCTAGTTGCCTAATAGAAGCCAATATCTGGTTTTCCAGCTGTCTATCGTGTGCACGTAGGTCTGCAAGCTCCTTGTGTATGGCTTCAATCTGAGCAGGCTGCTGGGAGAGTTGCATCTTTAGTTGTGCCTTTTGTTCAGAATTGAAGACCCGCTGAATCATCAGGTTCTGCTCTTGATGTGGCAATGGACTTCTGCAAACCGCATCTCTAGGAGTTTGTCAAAATGCTTCTTCATCTTAATTAGCCTTTTGTGGAGCCTAACCTCAGCGTTGCTTATGAACTTGGTGGTGACTCTTCTTTCCTAGATGAAGACCTCTGCCAAGGTAGGAGTGTCCTTTGCATCATCTGTGATCATTTTCTCTTTGAGGTCAATTGATGTGGTGGGCTGCAGTTCAGGAGTTTCTTCGTTGACTTCTTCTTGTTGGAATATCATGTTGAGGTCAGGGATTTGAGCTACCTGCTGGAAGTTGGCAGTTGGCTGCCCCGGAGTTTCTTCATTAGCTTCTTCTCTTCTTCCATTGCTTTAGAGGTTTCTCCACCTCTATGTGTCTCCAATCTAGATTTCTCTAGAACTCTCCTAAATTCCTTGTTATGAGTAGATGGAGAGTGGATAATTTGTTTACCTCTTGAGTGTGGTGGCCCTTTAGGATCATTGTCAGCATCATCATCATCATCATCATCATCATCATCATCATCACTTGAGGCTTGAGCTTTCAATTTGTTCTTTGGCAGTGAGCTTCTTCTTCTTTGTGGCATATACTTGATTGATTTTGTGGAGCTTTGTAGCGTCTGCCATGTCTTCAATTCCAAGCCACTCCACTACGAAGTCTTCTTCCTCAATGAAGGCGGAAAGGGTTGCTGCTTGCTCCAAGATTCTAGATAGCTTCCATTTTCTCCAAGCTTTGACTCTTGCAAAGTCTGCATCCAGTTGCTCTAGAGGAGTTAATTTGGGCGAGTTGGAGGAACCCCTGTTTCAACAGAAACTCTTCTTGTTACAAGAAGGACGTCCAAGTAACTGGAGTAGTGAAGTCGTGATACTTCCGGGAAGCTCAGTGAAAGGACCAGTCTTAAAGGAAGCCAGACAGTGCATCCCAGGAGACATCTAGGCTTGAAAAAGACGTGGAGAGCTTCTTAAGTGCTAGGACTAAGGCGTTGTAAACGGTCGTTTTACAAGCTTAGTGGAACAGTGGATTAGAGGAACGAGTTGTTCCTTGAACCACTATAAAAATCCCTGGTGTCATCTACTTACTGTTTTAATATTTGCACTTAGATAGAACTGTCTAACTCCTTAGACTCGGTATCTGTGTTCAGCAGAACTTGTCCTACGAGTTAACAGAAGGCCTACTGCCTTTGCTTCTCTGAGGCTAAATCAACAGAACCCCTAACAGAACCTTATCCGCTGCCAGTCTGTTCTGACAACAGAACAGGCTATTCTGTAAAATCTGGTACTTAGTTTAAAAAGCTATAAACCAATACAGTCTATTCACCCCCCCTCTAGACTGTATCCAGTACAAGCGGGACCAACAAGTGGTATCAGAGCCTCCTTGTTCTAATAATCTCTTAGGTTATTTTACTGAACAAAGATCCACTTGTTTTTCTGTTATTTTCCCCATTTCTATCTGATATAATGGATCACTCTCTTGCCAAGAATCTTATGTTCTCAGATCTTAAGTTTGATGACTGGAGGATCCGGATGAAAGCACATCTCTGTGCTTAGGGATGGCAATTTCACCCGACCCGATGGATACCCGCACCGAACCGAACCGGTCAAAATGGGGAAAACCGCTTTGACCGGGTAATGGGTACGAGGCGGGGAATACCCGATTTCTGTAAACGGGTAATGGGGCGGTTATGGGTTTATACCTACCCGCCCTGTAACCCCCCCATTACCCGCTCCGTTTAATTTGGATACGGTTACCCGCACCATTACCCGACCCGCACAATTAACTTACATATTTTAATAGTTTATGTATTTATTATTTAATATATTAAGTATATATGAATAGTAGTACGTTAGTATATGACACTTATTTCCTCTATTTCTTTGAAAAATATTCAACTAATCGGCTATCCTTTGCAATTCTGATGAGTTGATTCTCAAAATTCACTATTTTAGATTTTTAATTTTCAATTTCATTCATCACCCTTCCTATGTTAACTTCTACAAGATTTATTTTCTTCACATTTTGATTATTGGATTTTCATGATTTTCTATACACCATTTTCACATTGTGACTCTCTTATTTTTTCACCCAATAACTTTCATAAAGCTCACATATGAGTTCAAAGTCCAAATATTGGGAAACATTACTCTAGATTGCTTTAATTTATGTAACTGCTAATAATTTTGTAGAGGTGTATTGGATGATTAGATTAATTTTGATTGGTTGCTCTAAATTAGAATACCTAAATCATAGTATTAAAAGTACATTTTTAGAAATAATTCCAAATCTATAATCAAAATAAAAGTCGTGGACAAAAATGCGACTCTAGTAACTTTAGTGTTTATAATTTTATTCAAGTGTTATATCGTAGTGACTATAAATATTACCCATGATAACTTATATTCACATTTATGTCCATATATTTTTTATTAGTAATATTTCAAGAAAAAAACTTCTCATTTTTATTATGTTACTTGTATACATTACTGCTCTTAAATTTAGATACTAAATGCCGGTGGGGTATGATTATTGAATTTTTGGAAGTTAAATGTTTTTGTGATTCATATTTAGATTTTACTATCGAGACAAGACTTAGTCTCTTGATGTTGATGTGGTAAGAGATTCATAATTTTGAATCTAGACATATATAATTTGTGAATATTAGGTTCAAAAGATTGTAATTTTTTGTGATGTTTTAAAAAACTTTATTTGTGGTGCTACTTAATTTTGTTTTTTTAATTTAGGTGGTCAATTATAAGTAGTTAATCATCATACTAATTTTGAAGAAAAAAATTATCTTTTAATAAAACAAGTGGTGCTATTTAATTTTGTTTTTTTTTTAATTTAGGTGATCAATTATAAGTAGTTAATCATCATTTTAGGATTTATACTAATTTTGAAGAAAAAAAATTACCTTTTAATAAAACGGTTACCCGCGGGGAAACCGTTACCCGCGGGGAAAACCGTTACCCGCGGGGAAAAAATACCCGACGGGTAACGGGGCGGTTTCGGGGAAAAATATTATCAAACGGGGCGGGTACGGGTAATGGTATACCCGACCCCGAACCGCCTCGTTGCCATCCCTATCTGTGCTCTGCATGATGAGATGTGGGAAGTTCTTGACATTGGACCTTTCACAAGCTTCCAGAAGGTCAACCCTGAGCATGCTATTGACAACACCAGACCCCAGATGATCAGTAAAGCCAAGTCAGAATGGACCACTGAAGAGAGAAGAAAGTACAATCTGGACAATATTGCTAAGGACATCCTCTACAAATCCATTGATGATAGATACTTCAACAGAATAAAGAAATGCAGAACCGCAAAGGAAATCTGGGATACTCTCGAGCTCATTGGGGCCGGTGATGAGCAAGAGAAAGATAACAAGCTGACCATAGCCAACAAAAAGTTTGATGATTTCAAGCTTCTCCCTGGAGAAACCATCTCCAAGATGTATGATAGACTCCTCACCCTTACTGGAGAAATCTCAGAGCTTGGCAAAGAACTCACCACCAAGGAGATCAACCTCAAAGTATTGAGAGGTCTTCCCTCTGCATGGAAGATGAAGGTGGTTGCGGTCCAAACCAGCAAAGATGTGAAGACCTATCCAACAGACAAGCTCATCTATGATCTCAAAGCTCATGAGTTCGAGATGATTGAAGAGAAGGAAGATGTACCAGAAGAAAGAACCACTACAGCTCTTACAGCCAGTACATCTAAGGTAACTGATTTTGACCCTAAAATACTTTTATCTGACGAATATATGGCTGCCTTTGCCAGGAGATTCAAAAAGTTTATGAAGAATCCTAAAGATGGAAGAAGCCCATCTTCCAGCAGAAAACCATACCAGAAGGTCAAACCAACAGAGAGCAATGGAGAGCTTCTCTGTTACAACTGCAGACAACCTGGTCACTTCAAGGCAGATTGCCCCCATCCAAGGGTGTCCAAGAGACAAGGACAGGATGGAGAAAAGAAGAAGTTCGAAGACAATCCCAGAAGAAGAAAAGCGCTTGTCACAGAACACGTCGAGAAAGACCCTCTGTCAGAGACAGAATCCAGTTCTGACTCCGATTCTGATGAGGCATTCTGTTGCCTAGATACAAAGACAGAAGACCTATGCCTCATGGCTCAATCTGATGATGAGGTATCCTCCTCTTCTAATTCTCGTTTTTCTTCGGTAGGCACAGCCTTAAATGATGATGCAATGTCATCATTATGGGAAGAGTTTAGAACTATCCAGACAACTTATTCTTTAGTTAAAGAAGAAAACAGTAAGCTAAAAATAGAACTCTCTAACTTAAGAAAAGAGACTGAGGTAAAAGTCAATATCTTAACTAAGGAAAGGGACTCTGTCAAAGCTGAAAATGTTTCTCTTCTCGACAGAATAAGAGATATTCAGCATTTGGAAGTCAGGTTTAACAGTCTTATGAAAATGCAAACTTCTCTTAAGGCTATTAATGTTGATCAAATGCTACCCTCCGGTTCTGGTCTTGGATATGTTGCAACAGAATCCGGTGAGCCTTCTGTAAAACCTAGCACCAAAGTTGTTATGGTTGATAAGGTCATAGAGCCACGGACTTCTAGCCCCATTTGTCATGCTGGTGTATCTGGCACCAAGGTTATTCATGAGAAAGTCAGACCAGAAAAGGAAAAGATAAAGGTTCAACAGAAACCCATTTTAAAAATTAATGAACCTGGCAGAAAACCTAACAACAGAAAAGGTTTTCAGAATACCAAAAATCAAAGACAAACCCATAACAGACAAACTCATGATAACTGTGTCAGAGATGATCACCAGAAAGGCAGATATCAAGAGAAAGTTAACTTTAGGCAGAAAAAGTTGGCTGGTCAACTTAAGAAGCCCAAAGCTAACCGCCCCTCTGCTCTTGATAGTATATGGGACTTCTTCCCTACCAAGAAGGCTATGCAGAAGTATGTAAACCGGAAGCATGATCCCCACAAGCATCTGCCCAAAGTGAATCACACTTCGGTTTACTATGACTACCAGGTGGACAATGGATACCACCCACAAAGGTTTCACTTGATGAGACCAAAGTGGTACCGGATGCCAAGACTGCATGACCCCCTAGGACCCAACATTGCTTGGGTACCTAAACCTTTCTTTTAATTTTGCAGGAACTGTGTGCTGGAGCTATCTCTGAACAAGAATGGTTTATTGATAGTGGATGCTCCAGGCACATGACAGGTGACAGATGTTGCCTAACAGAGTTCCAGAAATGCAAAGGACCTAAATTTACCTTTGGAGGTAATGACAAAGAAGGACAAACAAAAGGAAGAGGAAAGCTGATCAAGAACCAGATAGTCATTGATGATGTTTCATATGTCAAAGGATTGAAGTTCAACTTGCTGAGTGCTAGCCAATTCTGTGACAAAGGCTACACTGTTGAATTCACAAAGGACCTCTGCTATGTGAAGCATGAGACAACAAAGGAAGTGGTACTGACTGCATCAAGAAAGAAAAACATCTATGTAGTTGATCGGAAGACTGCCAAAGATGGTGTGTGCTTGATAGCAAAAGGAGATTCAAAGCTAAGCTGGGACTGGCATAAAAAGCTCAACCATCTGAATTTCAAGAAAATCAACAAACTGGCCAGAGAACACATTGTAGAAGGGCTACCAGACATTGTGTACAAGAAGGAGACCCTCTGCAGTGCATGTCAGAAGGGCAAACAAGTGAAGAATTCCTTCAAACCTATTGCTGGAGATCTTTCTACTAGTCCTTTAAATCTGATCCACATGGATTTATTTGGACCAGTTGAAACTCCGAGTGTAAGTGGCAAAAGATACACACTTGTCATGGTGGATGACTATTCCAGATATACATGGACTATCTTTCTAACAAAGAAGAATGAAACTCTTCAGAAGTTGCCCTCTCTGTTAAAGCAACTTCAGACTGAGAAGAATTTGAAAGTGAAGACAATCAGATCAGACAGAGGAACTGAATTTGTCAACCAAGTCATAAAAGGCTTCTGTGATCAGAATGGAACTTTTCATCAACTCTCTGCCGCCAGAACCCCTCAACAGAATGGCGCAGCAGAAAGAAGAAACAGAACCTTGAAAGAAGCTGCAAGAACAATGATTGCAGAATCTGGACTACCAATGAGATACTGGGCTGAAGCAATCAACACTGCATGCTACACCCAGAACAGAAGCATGATCAACAAGAATCACAAGAAGACTCCTTATGAACTTTGGAAAGGAAGGAAACCAAACATCAGCTATTTTCATGTGTTCGGTTGCCAATGCTACATTCTCAACAATGGAAAGGAACATCTGAAGGTCTTTCAAGAGAAAGCTGATGAAGGTGTATTCATAGGCTACTCAAGTACTAGCAAAGCCTATAGAGTACTCAACAGAAGAACCCTACATGTTGAAGAATCTATACATGTAAAATTTGATGACAACACATATGTTGAAGATGTGACAAATACCCTCAAAGAAGTCAACATCGAAGATAGAATACCCAAACCGACAGAAGAGGTTGTAGTTAATCCAGTGTTTCCAACACCTGCACCAAACCCCCTTCTGTTGAATGAAGATGAAGACTCTGAAGATGAGGAAGCAGAGAGACCAAGACAGCAGCTGACAGAACCTGATCTAACATGGTTAAGAGATCATCCCCCTGGCCAAGTGATTGGTCAAATCAGAAGTGGAGTTCAAACCAGATCCACATCAAGAAGAGAAGCAATGTTTGCCTGCTATATATCTCAAATGGAACCCATGAGTGTGGAAGAAGCTCTTGCAGATTCAGATTGGATCAATGCAATGCAGGAAGAGCTTACTCAGTTTGAAAGGAACAAAGTATGGGAACTTGTTCCTAGACCAAAGCACCAGAATGTCATTGGTACCAAATGGGTATTCAAGAACAAAGTTGATGAAGATGGCAACATTGTAAGGAATAAAGCAAGGCTGGTAGCTAAAGGGTATTGCCAAGAAGAAGGAATAGATTTTGATGAGACCTTTGCACCAGTTGCCAGACTTGAAGCCATCAGAATCTTTCTAGCCTATGCTGCTTACAACAACATCAAGGTCTACCAGATGGATGTCAAGAGTGCATTTCTAAATGGAGATCTTGAAGAAGAAGTTTATGTGGAACAACCACCAGGTTTTGTCATTCCTACTCAATCCTCTTGTGTCTACAAGCTTAAAAAGGCCCTATATGGTCTTAAGCAAGCTCCCAGAGCATGGTATGACACATTGTCTCTTTTCCTAGTGAACCATGGGTTTACCAAGGGAATGGTTGACAAAACTCTATTTCAAATCTCTGTTGCTAATCACATTCTGTTAGTACAAATATATGTTGATGATATTATATTTGGTAATACTAATCCAGAACTGTGCAAGAAATTTTCTCAAGTGATGCAGAGTCAATTTGAAATGAGTATGATGGGAGAACTCAACTACTTTCTAGGACTACAAGTCAAAGAAGTTCCAGAAGGAATCTTTATCAATCAAGGGAAATACACCAGAGACTTGATCAAAAGTTTGGAGTGGAAGGCAAGTCATCAGTAAAGATTCCCATGAACACTTCTCAAGGAATTGGACCAGATGATGAGGGAAAGGATGTAGATGCTACAACATACAGAGGAATAATAGGATCTCTGTTGTATCTGACTGCAAGCAGACCAGACATATCATTCTCTGTTGGAATCTGTGCCAGATACCAATCAAAGCCCAAGGAGAGCCATCTAAGTGCTGCAAAAAGAATCATCAGATATATCAAAGGAAATCCAAATGCAGGCCTATGGTATCCCAAGGGAGGTAACTTTGAACTAATTGGTTACTCTGACTCAGATTTTGCAGGTTGCAGACTAGACAGAAAGAGCACCTCTGGTCACTGCCAATTGCTAGGAGGAAGGCTTGTTTCCTGGTTTAGCAAGAAGCAGAACTCTATCTCAACAAGTACAGCTGAAGCTGAGTACATTGCAGCTGGGAGTTGCTGTGCTCAGTTACTCTGGATGAAGCAACAACTGAAGGACTATGGAATT
Organism: Cuscuta europaea; assembly: GCA_945859875.1. Taxonomy (NCBI): domain Eukaryota; kingdom Viridiplantae; phylum Streptophyta; class Magnoliopsida; order Solanales; family Convolvulaceae; genus Cuscuta; species Cuscuta europaea. The sequence goes on along the minus strand of CAMAPE010000029.1, from coordinate 9,471,858 downwards.
CAAGCAAAGGAGATCAAGCTGTTGTGTGACAACACCAGTGCCATTGCCATCACTCAGAATCCAGTTCTTCATTCCAGGACAAAGCACATTGAGATCAGACATCACTTCATCAGAGATCATGTTGAGAAGAAGCACATATGCATGGAGCATGTGTCAACAGAAGACCAGCTAGCAGACATTCTAACCAAGCCCTTACCTGAGGCCAGGTTCAACAAGCTAAGAGAGGAATTGGGAATGATGGATGACATTCCAAGAGAAAGTTGAAAGGAAGACTCTCTGTTGCAGATTCTCTGTCAAACGAACCCTTGTACAGAACCCCTTGTGTTCTACATCTCAAACAGAGAACCTTAGTACACATCAGAACATCATCGACAACATACCTTCTTACTTATCCAACATAAGGTTGTGGACTTAGAAATATTTCGAGGAACGGGTGACCTGGTAACTTATCAAAGGTCTTTTACCCCTTTACCTTTAAAATGGCTTTATAGCCGCATTATACTTACTGCGCCTCCTTTCGCATTAAACTGAAACCTCGAAACTACCAATAATCTCAAACGTCCATTAACCCAAACCCTTAAACCATTTTCTCTAAACTAAACCGCTACTGCTTCCTCTACTCTCAAACCTTCATAATCTCATATCTCTCTAGCTCTCAAACTCTCAGAACTTTCAGAAATGGCTTTCATCAACATCAATGACCTCACTCAAGCAGAAATTGAACTTCTCGTCAAGAATATCTACACTGGGATGAACTGCGACCTCTCCGCACTCCCAGAACTGGCCGCCAATCATGAAACCATGGAGAAGATAATCCAGGGAATGAAGGATTCCCAGCTGGATAAAGTGGTGGGATTCCACTTCAACTCCTACAGCACAAGGGATGTAGCAGAGTTCTACCTCAACGCTACATATGAAGGCGAGACCATTAGGTCTAAGGTCAACGGGGATGACATCGTCCTCACCCCAGAAATCATCAACGCCCTCTTTGGCGTAGTGGAGAATCCACAAGAAGAGGACACTGAAGGGTTCATTGCCCTAGATAGTGTCAAGGTCACAGTGGATGAGTTCATCCGGCTTTACTGCAGACCAGAAGTTGCTGAGATTCCCAAGCTGAACATGAAGAAGAATCTCCTTGAGAGTAACTATGAGAAGTTGGTCAACATTTTCCACCGGTGTGTCTGGAGCAAGAGCACCTCTACAGATGATATGACTCTTCGGAATGCAAAGGCTGTCTTTGCAGTTCATCATGGGATGAACACCAACTGGGGACAGGTAATTGCTAAATCCCTAATTGATTTCATCAAGAAGAAGGATAGGAAGACTGGACTGTTCAGAACCCCCATGGGTTATGGACTTCTGTTGTCTGAGCTAATGCTCAAAGCAAGAATTGAGCTGAGGAATCCAATTGATGCTGACTACACCAAGCTGCTCTTCCTCAACACCTCCAGTGACAGGAAGGTTGCTCTCAAGGCAGAGCAGAAAAGGCTGAGAACTCTTGAGTTCAACAGAGAAAAGCTACAACAGAAGGCTGTTCAGCCAAAGAAAATTACCAAGAAGCAACATAAACCCTCTACTCCTTCGGATTCTGAAGAAGAAATGCCTTTGATCAAGAAGGTGGTCAAGAAGGTCCCTAAGAAGAAGACCACTCCTGTCAAAGTCCACAAGCTAGTGGCTAAGAAGGTTGTGATCAAGAGAAAGCAGCCTTCCCCCTCTCCAACAGAGTCTACTCCTTCTGCTTCACCAGTTGCAAAGAAGATCAGGGTGATGACTCCTTTCATTCAGGAGGAACTTGAAGACTCCATTCACTCTGCACAACCCAACAGAAATGCTTGGCAGGGCAAGCGGATTGTGTTTGAGTCAAGTGACTCAGAAGAGGAAGTAGTGGTGCAGGATGCCACTACTCAGGGGGAACCACACCTCTCTCCTCTTGCTTCTACAGATGATCAACCACGGGTGGTTTCTTCACCAGAACACCAAGAAGCTAGCAGAACCTCAAACTCTGCAGATAGGCAATTCATCAGGGTTCTTGCATGGAGAAAGTGGAGAGTGGGACCTCTCACTGAGATGCTTAAAAATTTGTCCCACTTCATCTCTGAGGAAGAAGAAGTACTCCGATGGGCTGACACAGAAGATGTGGAACAATGCCTGGACAAAAAACTTCCTTCTTTCAGTCCTACAGAAAAAGAAGGAGAAACACCAAGGAAAAGCTCTTCTGTTCAAAGAATCACCAGAAGACCATGTGAAGGCTCTTCAAGAGCATGAGATGGATGATTTTGATGCTTGGCTGGTTGAAAAGAAAAGGAAAGAATCTATGATCAAGTTTCGACATAGTGCACATGGAGAAGGGGAACCCTCTACTGGAAATGATCTACCCTTGGTTATGGAAAAGCTTGTCAAAGAATGGAGGGAATCTCTGTTCACAGAAACTGTTCTAGAGGTAATCCCTACAACCATTCCTTCTCCCCCCTCTCCTAAAATCACTTCACCTCAACCTCAACTGAAATCCCCATCACTCTCAAAAAAATCCTTCTCCAAACAGAAAACCCCTCCTATTCCCCAACAGAAAACCTCTTCACCCAAAACAAAAAACCCTTCTCCCTGCAAACCCCAACCCTCAAACAGATCCATATCACCATCACCTCCACCCTCTCCTCCACAACAACAGAAAGCTCCCTCACGCCAACCTCCACACCAACAGGAAAACCCCTTTACCAAGAAATCCAGAACTCCAACCCCCTCTTCTCCAAAGTCTGCACCACAAGATGCAGCCATTCCTCTCTCCCCTCAACACTCTGTGGCTTCTACTCCCAGCAAGGAACCTATCTTCAAGATTCATTCATCTACTAGTGATAATGATGGGTTCCTCACTTCCTCCATAGCTGCTGACCTTACTTCCAAGAGGAGGAAGACCCCTCCCCAGAATGAAGAACAATCCAGAAGGCCTCCTATGCCTTGGTCAAGAGGTCTAGGTATGCCCAGGTATGCAGAATCCAAAGAAGCTAAGCCCCAAATCTCCTTCAATCAGTTTGTCACTGCAGCTGAGGACTTTTGTGGTAAAGTGCTTGATGGAATGAATCAACTGGCTGAGATCAACACTAAGCACCATGAACATATCACCTTTGTACATAATCATCTTGAGGCTGGACTTCAGCACATCTCAGAGAAGGTTGAAGCTCTGACTCAGACACTGGTCACCTTCATGGAATCATCATCTGCAAAACTTGATGCTGTTGCCAGAGAAGTTGATGGTGTCAACTCTGTTCTCTACTCCCAATCTCAGATTCTCAACAAGCAGAATAAACAACTCAAGGATATAACAGAATCCCTTGACATTGTACAATGGTATGAGGACCAATCTGCTGAGAAGTTTATGCAGCTACAACTCTTAAACAATGATCACAAAGATCAAGTGGCCAACCTGATCAAGAAGGATCAAGAGAGATATCAGAAGCTGATACTCCTCGAAGCTAGCTCTCAGGACATCAAGTCTGCTCTTGATCGTCAACAGAACCTGATAGAAGGTCTGACTTCTGTCACTCAAACCTTACCAGAAGCTCTTGAGCAGATTGCCATCTCCCAGGCAACAGAGTTCCAGAAGATTGCATTGATGATCTCTGACCTGGATGATGCCAAAAAGGGGGAAAAGGAAAAGGACCATCAACAGAAGAAATTGCCTCCTAGGCCAACTACTGGACCCTCATCTGATATTGATCCTACCCCTTACTTCCAGGCCTCCCAACAGAAGAAGGGAGAAGCTGGCACTCCAAGACCTTCTTCTCCTCGCAGAGGTTCTACCAAGAGGAAGAAGCCCTTGAGCTTAACTGAGTGGAGACTTGGAGGCTCTCAAAAGATTGACAGAGCGCAGTTTGAAGACATACAACAGAAGATGACCCCTACTCAAAGACAGAATCTCTATCTTGACAGAGACGGTCATATAAGGGTCAGACATGGTGGTTCCTTGGAAGAAGCTGAATATTGGTTTCACAAAAGAGTACTCCCAGGCAAGGATGTACATGAGGGAGTACTTCACCATTTTAATTGCAAGCTCTCTCCCATTTGGGCCTCTTGTCAAGCACCAGGAAATTTGGCTGGCATAAGAGAAGAAGTGAATACTGAACTTAAGAGCCTAAAAGAACAAGATCGAAGAACCAGAGCTGAAGCTGAAAGGGAGAATCTGTAATTCCTTTTAAACTTCTCTTAAAACTCTTGATCTAATAAAAGCTTATCTCTGCTCCCTCTAAGGTCTCTTTACTTCTACTCTTTGTTGCTTACTTTTTTTTCTTCTGATACTTGTTTCTTTTTGATCTGCTATCTGAATGTACCGTACTCTTACTATCTTCATATGCTAAGTTGCCCACCAAGATTCTAATGAAAAGTCTCTTACTTTAAATCTCTTATGGTGAAGGCACTTCTCTGGAAATAGTTAAAGGGTTTTGGCATCATCAAAAAGGGGGAAATTGTAAGGAATAAATGTAATTAGATTTTGATGATGCTATAGGATTTTTTAAATTACCCCTTAGAAAATTTGTATTAGAATTTTCCTTGTAATTGTTCTAGTATAGTCGACTGACAGAAGACCCCCAGACAGAAGCCCTTTTGGCCCTCTGGTGATAGTGCCTTCACAGAAGTCCTCCTGACTCTCTCTTGGACTTCACCTAGGCAGAAGCACTTAGGTCCTCTGTTGGCCTCTAACAGAACAGAAGGACTGGAGACCCTCTGCTGTCATCCGTTGCAACAGAAGTGCTCATGACCTTCTCTGGTGTACACTCTGATAAAGAGACCAGAAGGCTTGACACTTAGAGAAATTCAAGTTTACTTCCAAGCTGGCGAAATCAACGGAAGATTCTCTAACGGCTAGAAGACTTCAACGGAAAAGCTACAGTACGTACATTAAATGCTCATTTAATGCGGATACGTACGAGAAGATATTTAAAGCAAATAATTGACCACCTTTTGGAAAGAATCTTCTCAAAATAGCAAGTCGCCGAATTCAGTGGGCCCAACCGATCAAGTGAACAACACGCGCATTAAATGCAGTTGTCCTCCTTCACCTCCAACGGGAAGACAACCCTAAGTATAAAAGATACTCTTCGAAGAACAAAGGGATAACTTTGCTCTGCTAACTTTGCCAACTTCACCACATTCTTTGCGAGAAAAACACATTCAAATCATTCAAGGCAAAAAGGTCCTCTTGAGATTCAAACTCTTCATCCTCAACAAGAGAGACACAAGTTGGAAAGAATATACTTTCACATCATCAAATCCAACAAGAGAAAGATTCCAACAGTTCTTCAACAACTTCAAGCACTTCATCTACAAATCTTTTGTAACGAAGCAAGTTGGAGGAACCCCTGTTTCAACAGAAACTCTTCTTGTTACAAGAAGGACGTCCAAGTAACTGGAGTAGTGAAGTGGTGATACTTCCGGGAAGCTCAGTGAAAGGACCAGTCTTAAAGGAAGCCAGGCAGTGCATCCCAGGAGACATATAGGCTTGAAGAAGACGTGGAGAGCTTCTTAAGTGCTAGGACTAAGGCGTTGTAAACAGTCGTTTTACAAGCTTAGTGGAACAGTGGATTAGAGGAACGAGTTGTTCCTTGAACCACTATAAAAATCCCTGGTGTCATCTACTTACTGTTTTAATATTTGCACTTAGATAGATCTGTCTAACTCCTTAGACTCGGTATCTGTGTTCAACAGAACTTGTCCCACGAGTTAACAGAAGGCCTACTGCCTTTGCTTCTCTGAGGCTAAATCAACAGAACCCCTAACAGAACCTTATCCGCTGCCAGTCTGTTCTTACAACAGAACATGCTATTCTGTAAAATCTGGTACTTAGTTTAAAAAGCTAAAAACCAATACAGTCTATTCACCCCCCTCTAGACTGTATCCAGTACAACCGGGACCAACACAGTCCGTCAATGATGTTGGTCATTCTTTCTCCTTTTTCTGCAAATCTAGGTAGTACCACCAGTTCACACTTCATCCCTGTCAACACATTCTTGAGCAGGGTTGCTTTTTGTTCCTTGGAGAGGTCGGTGAAGTTCAAGAAATCCATAGCCGGATTTAGCGGTTGAGAGTTTTTAGAGAGATAAGGATTCGAAAGCTTGAGAGTAATGAAAGCAATAGCGGTTTAGGTTGGAATGAGGAGAATATATGGGTACGGGTTAGTGGACGTTTGAGATCATTGGCGGTTCCAAGGTACCAATAAATGAAAATGGGGGCGCAGTAAATATTTTGCGGTTGTATACCGTTTTAAGGGTAAAAGGGTAAAAGGCCTTCATTAAGTTACTAGGTCACCCGTTTTTTTTTTCCAAAATATTTCCAAGTCCACAACCTTCTGTTACAGAAAAGGGTTTCTGAGGGTAGGTAAGAAGGATTTCTGTTACTGAGGTGTTCTGTCAGGAACGGAGGTACTCTGTTCACGATAGAGAACAGAAGGGGTTAACAGAAGGGGTTCTGCAACAGGTATTCTGTTAGCAGAGAGTATGCAACAGAGGGCCTTCCTTTTCAACTTTCTCTTGGAATTTCATCCATCATTCCAAATTCCTCTCTCAGTTTATTGAATCTAGCCTCAGCCAGAGGCTTTGTCAGAATGTCTGCAAGCTGGTCTTCTGTTGGCACATGCTCCATGCATATGTGCTTCTTTTCAACATGATCTCTGATGAAGTGATGTCTGATCTCAATGTGCTTTGTCCTGGAGTGAAGAACTGGATTCTGAGTGATGGAAATGGCACTGGTGTTGTCACAAAGCAATTTGACCTCCTTTGCTTGAATGCCATAATCCTTTAGCTGTTGCTTCATCCATAGGAGCTGAGCACAACAACTCCCGGCTGCAATGTATTCAGCTTCTGCTGTACTTGTTGAGATTGAATTCTGCTTCTTGCTAAACCAGGAGACAAGCCTTCCTCCTAACATTTGGCAGTGACCAGAGGTGCTCTTCCTGTCTAATCTGCAACCTGCAAAATCTGAGTCAGAGTAACCAATTAGTTCAAAGTTACCTCCCTTTGGATACCATAGGCCTGCATTTGGGTTTCCTTTGATATATCTGATGATTCTCTTTGCAACACTAAGATGGCTCTCCTTGGGCTTTGATTGGTATCTGACACAGATTCCAACAGAGAATGAGATATCTGGTCTGCTTGCAGTCAGATACAACAGAGATCCTATGATTCCTCTGTAGGTAGTTGCATCGACATCCTTTCCTTCATCATCCGGACCAATTCTTTGTGAGGTGTTCATGGGAATCTTCACTGAGGATTTGCCTTCCACTCCAAACTTCTTGATCAGGTCTCTAGTATACTTCCCTTGATTGATAAAGATTCCTTCTGGAACTTGTTTGACTTGTAGTCCTAGGAAGTAGCCGAGTTCTCCCATCATACTCATTTCAAATTGACTCTGCATCACTTGAGAAAATTTCTTGCATAGTTCTGAATTAGTGCTACCAAATATAATATCATCAACATATATTTGTACTAACAGAATATGATTAGCAGCAGAGATTTGATATAGAGTTTTGTCAACCTTTCCCTTAGTAAACCCATGGTTCACTAGGAATAGGGACAATGTGTCATACCATGCTCTGGGAGCTTGCTTAAGACCATAGAGGGCCTTTTTAATCTTGTAGACACAGGAGGAGTGAGTAGGGATGACAAAACCTGGTGGTTGTTCCACATAAACTTCTTCTTCAAGATCACCATTCAGAAATGCACTCTTGACATCCATTTGGTAGACCTTGATGTTGTTGTAGGCAGCATAGGCTAGAAATATTCTGATGGCTTCCAGTCTGGCAACTGGTGCAAAAGTCTCATCAAAATCTATTCCTTCTTCTTGGCAATAACCCTTAGCTACCAGCCTTGCTTTATTCCTTACAATGTTGCCATCTTCATCAGCTTTGTTCTTGAATACCCATTTTGTTCCAATGACATTCTGGTGCTTTGGCCTAGGAACAAGTTCCCATACTTTGTTCCTTTCAAATTGAGTAAGCTCTTCTTGCATTGCATTGATCCAATCTGAGTCTGCAAGAGCTTCTTCTACAGTCATGGGTTCCATCTGAGATATATAGCAAACAAGCATTGCTTCTCTCCTTGTTGATGCTGATCTGGTCTGCACACCACTTTTGATATGTCCAATTACTTGATTAGGGGGATGGTCTCTTAACCATGTCAGATCAGGTTCTGTCAGTTGTTGTATGGGTCTTTCTCGTTCTTCATCTTCTGAATCTTCATCTTTTTTTGGATGAAATGTAAGTATATATAAAACACCCAAAAAATAACATTTTACAATGTATCACACCCAATCTAAAAAAGCTATCTAAGTTAGATAAATCTAACCTAAATATAATGCATCATCAGAATAATGGGACAACCCCCATATCCACCTAATCGGGTAAACTAGGTTCAAAACAATCATCAAGCAAAGAAATTAGCCTAACCCTATTTGCTCAGGATCAGCTTCCCTCCCTTTCTTTGTCTCCCTATATTGATTAATTTTTCCCCAAAATTCATCAAGAATTTTTTGTTCCTCCTCACCCGAGAAAGAATCCTCTTCATCTGATTCCCCTTCATTTGAATCCTCCTCCCCCTCCGGTTCCGGCAAATCAGCCGGTTCATGCGGTGTAGTTTTCTCGGGCGGGACAGTTTTTGCCGTAACCTCACCCCTCACATCGTTTTCAATACCCCTTTCTTCGACCTCCTTAACAATTTTTTCTTTTCCCTTATCCTTTGGTGCAACTTGAATAGTATCATTACCAGCTTTCTTTTCCTTTTCAACAATAGTCTCATCCTGTTCTTTAGCTGCCAGTTTCTTGCAAATGAATGGGTTGTGCCCATACATTTTACAATGGAAACAGAAGTTGGGGAAAGTTTCATAAACCACCATTTGGTTGACTACCTTACGGGAGGGTAATCGTATTGGAAATGATAACGGGGGTGGTTTAGAAACATCAACCTCAATCAAAACTCTAGCAAAGTGGTGATTGCTCCTATTTTGGGTAATTTTGTCCGTAGAAAGCGGGACCCCTACCATAGATGCAACTTCACTCATGGCCTCCTCATTCCAAAGTCTCATATGTAGATTAGGAAATTTTACCCAAATGGGGACTTTGACAAATTCATCATCATCAAAGGAAAAATCTTCCGAAAGTGTTTTTAACATGAGTTGTATACCAAAGATGGTATAAGGACCTCCATTCAACACTTTGGACCTGTCTTCATCATTTTTAAATTTGAAAATAACCCATTGTTTACTATGTGTGTCAACAATGCAACTAAGTCCCCAAGTATTCTTCAAGTCATAGATAGCTTTAAGGCCCGGGAATTTTCCGGTAAGGAAACCCACAAGACAAAAACCCCACATGTCAACCATAGAGGGCAAAACTCAATCAGTAAAATCTAAAGAAGTGCCTTTCGGCGGAATATACCTCAATTTCAATCCATTTGATGGGTCTCGGTTGTCTTTGAACAATGAAGACCATGGTTTTTGAGTAGCCCCTACATCCCCTTGACTGCCAATAGGTTGTCCAACACCTTTACTTTGGATTGCCACTGCCCCAACAACAGTATAGCTGCGAGAAGTTACTGGCCGTGGGAGGTCAGTATGTCCAGGAGTAGCACCCAACTTTAGTGTTTGCCCAGGTTGGTTAGTATTGCACTCTGCATCAGCGGGTTCACAAACGGGGGCAGTCCACTCAGAATTCCCAGTCATTCCAGGAGGACCAGGCTGTGCCTTTTTCTGCCCAGTTTTGGCAGTAGAAGGTAGGCCAGGTGAGGCTTGGGAGGCCCCTGCAACTGCAATTTTCCCAATTAGCGCACCAGAATTAGTAGTAATAGGATTTCCCAGTTGCATTTTCTTCAAAACAGTGTTCCCAGTAGCTTTGGTTGCATCCGGAGTGGCATGCCTCAGGTTTCGTAGCATTCAGCTGGATCACAGGAGGGTACATTCTGCCTGATTCCCGGCTGCAGAGCCTGCCCAGAATTACCAGAAGATGGAGCTATCCCAGGCCCAGGCTGCAGTGGAGTTGTCTGTCCAGATTTCACAGGTTTCAGGCCAGAAAAGGGCAAAGCAGGTTCCGCAGCAGGTGCTGCAAAGTTGGCTCCATTCCCAAAATGAAAAGGGATTTCAACATCGATGTCGGGCAGAACGTCAAACCTTGACCTTGACCTGGTGTTTCGTACATTTACACCCACAGACCTCACCATGACTGAGTTCGTATGAGAGCAGCCCTAATTACAGATTTAGAGCAAATAGAAACAAAACATAGCAGCAAAATATGGGGCAGATAGCAGCAACTCACAGGGGAGATAAGTAGCAGCAAAATAAACTAAATAACATCAAACAATTTCTCTAAGCAACGTAGCGAAGCAAAAATCTCTTCTTGTGCAGGATGAACCCCAACACACCAGCAAAACAGAGCATACCAGCAGATTAAGTCTTCTACTCGTATCCCCTGAAACTGAGCAGCGAACCAGAAGCACGGGAAAGATGAACAGTACCCGGAATGGGTTTAGCCGATCATCTTACTCAAGAACGGGAAGTTCGTCAGAGGGGGATAAGCACCTCTGAATCTTCATCTTCATTCAACAGAAGGGGGTTTGGTGCAGTGTTGGAAATGCAGGGTTATCTGCTATCTCTTCTGTTGGTTCAGGTATTCTGTCTTCTATGCTGACTTGTTTGAGGGTCTCTGTTACTTCTTTAACAGAGATGCTATCATCAAACTTCACATGTATAGACTCTTCAACATGTAGAGTCCTTCTGTTGAGTACTCTATAGGCTTTACTGGTGTTTGAATAGCCTATAAAGATACCTTCATCAGCTTTCTCTTGAAAGACTTTCAGATGCTCCTTTCCATTGTTAAGGATGTAGCATTTGCATCCAAACACATGAAAGTGACTAATGTTGGATTTTTCTTCCTTTCCAGAGTTCATAAGGGGTCTTCTGGTGATTCTTGTTGATCATGCTTCTGTTCTGGGTATAGCATGCAGTGTTAATTGCTTCAGCCCAGTATCTCATAGGTAGTCCAGATTCTGCAATCATTGTCCTTGCAGCTTCTTTTAATGTTCTGTTCCTCCTTTCTGCTACGCCATTCTGTTGAGGGGTTCTGGCGGCAGAGGGTTGATGAAAGGTTCCATTTTGATCACAGAAGTCCTTTATGACTTGGTTGACAAATTCAGTTCCTCTGTCAGACCTGATTGTCTTAACCTTCAAGTTCTTCTCAGTCTGAAGTTGCTTTAACAGAGATGGCAACTTCTGAAGAGTTTCATTCTTCTTTGACAGAAAGATAGTCCATGTATATCTGGAATAGTCATCAACCATGACTAGGGTGTATTTCTTGCCACCAACACTTGGAGTCTCAACAGATCCAAATAAATCCATGTGGATCAGATTTAAAGGACTTGTAGAAAGATCTCCAGCAATGGGGTTGAAAGAGTTCTTCTGTTGCTTTCCCTTCTGGCATGCACTGCAGAGGGTCTCTTTCTTGTAAACTATGTCCGGCAGTCCATCAACAATGTGTTCTCTTGCCAGTCCCAGCTTAGTTTTGAATCTCCCTTGGCTATCAGGCAAACTCCATCTTTTGCAGTGTTCCAATCAACCACATAGATGTTCTTCTTTCTTGATGCTGTAAGAACCACTTCTTTTGTTGTCTCATGCTTCACATAGCACAAGTCCTTTGTGAATTCAACAGTGTAGCCTTTGTCACAGAATTGGCTAGCACTTAGCAAGTTGAACTTCAGGCCTTTGACATATGAGACATCATCAATGACTATCTGGTTGTTGATCAGCTTTCCTCTTCCTTTTGTTTGACCTTCTTTGTCATTACCTCCAAAGGTAACTCTAGGTCATTTGCATTTCTGGAACTCTGTTAGGCAACTTTTGTCACCTGTCATGTGCCTGGAGCATCCACTATAAATAAACCATTCTTGCTCTGAGATAGCTCCAGCACACAGTTCCTGCAAGATCAAAAGAAAGATTTAGGTACCCAAGCAATGTTGGGTCTTGGGGGGTCATGGAGTCTGGGTAGTTGGTACCATTTTGGTCTCATCAGGTGAAACCTTGGTGGATGGTACCCATTGTCCACCTGGTAGTTATAGTAAACCGAAGTGTGATTCACTTTGGGCAGATGCTTGTGAGGGTCATGTTTTCTGTTTACATACTTTTGCATAGCTTTCTTTGTTGGAAAGAAGTCCCATATACTATCAAGAGCAGAGGAACGGTTAGCTCTGGGCTTCTGAAGTTGACCAGCCAACCTCTTCTGCCTAAAGTTAACTTTCTCTTGATATCTACCCTTCTGGTGGTCATTTCTGGCACAGTTATCATGAGGTCGTCTGTCAATGAATGGTCTTTTATTTTTGTTATTCTGAAAACCCTTTCTGTTGTTAGGTTTTCTGCCAGGTTCATTATTTTTCAAAAAGGGTTTCTGTTGAACCTTTATCTTCCCTTTTTCTGGTCTGACTTCCTCATGAACAACCTTAGTGCCAGATACACCAGCTTGGCAGATGGGGCTAGAGATCAGTGGCACTATGACCTTATCTACCTTAGCAACACTGGTGCTAGGCATTACAGAAGGCTCACCTGATTCTGTTGAGCCATAACCAAGACCAAACCCAGTGCCAATTTGTTGATCAACTAAAATGTTTTCCATGGAAGGCTGGGCCTTCTGGTAAGCTTTGTACTTAATCTCAAGAGGCTCAATTTCTCTTATTCTCTTGAGAAGAGAAACATTTTCAGTTTCCAACTGATCTCTCTCCTTAATTAGAAGATTGATTTTGATCTCAACCTCCCTTTTTAAGTCAAGAATTTCAGCCTTCAGCTTACTGTTTTCTTCTGTGACAGAGGAATAAGTGGCTTGTGTAAGGAATAATTGTATTTAGATTTTGATGATGCTATATTAATTAGGACTGTAGAGTACCCCTTTAGAAATTATGTATTAGAATTTTCCCTTGTAAAGTTCTTAGCATATTCGACCACCAGAAGGTCTCTCTACCAGAAGTCCTCCAGACAGAAGATCTTGGTTCTCTGTCTAGGAACAGAAAACGTCAGGGTCTCTGTTACCCTTTAGCGTGACAGAAACCCTCCTGGTTCTCTGTAAGCTACCAACAACAGAAGTGCTCATGATCTTCTCTGATTCAGTTCTCTGTTAGTAACACCAGAAGGTCTGACACTTGGAAGAAATCCACAAAGCCGGGAAGTCAACATAAAGATTCCTTCAAACGACTAGGAGTATGAAACGGAAAAGCTACAGTGCTCGCATTAAATGCTCATTTAATGCTCCCCATGCTCCGTGGAGTAATTGCAGATAATTGGCCGCAATGTCAGGATTACTTTATCCCAAAATAGTAACCCGCCAACTTTACCGGGTCCTACTGGTCAAGTCAACTGCTCGCGCATTAAATGCAGTTGTCCTCCTACTCCTCCAACGGGAAGACAACCTCAGTATAAAAGATACACTACGAAGAACAACCGGATAACTTTGCCATAACTTTGCTATCACATTGCTAACCAAGCAAGATATTCTAACTCTGAAAAGCAAAAGCCTCCTTGAGATTCAAACTTACTATCCTCTACAAGAGAAGGCAGAAGTCGGAAAAATACTCTTTCCTACTCAAGCAAAGTTCCAAGTGTTCTTCAACTCTTCAAGCTCTTCACATACATACATTTTGTAACGAAGCTAGTTGGAGGAACCTCTGTTTCAACAGAAACTCTTCTTACTACAAGAAGGACATCCGAATAACTGGAGTAGTGAAGTGGTGATACTTCAAGGAGACTCAGTGAAAGGACCAGTGTTAAAGGAAGCCAGGCAGTGCATCCCAGGACACATCTAGGCTTGAAGAAGACGTGGAGTGCTTCTTAAGTGCTAGGACTAAGGCTTTGTAAACGGCAGTTTTTACAGCTTAGTGGAACAGTGGATTAGAGGAACGAGTTGTTCCTTGAACCACTATAAAAATCCCTGATGTCGTCTACTTACTGCTTTTAATACTTGCATTTAGTTAGAACCGTTTAACTCCCTGAACTTGGTATCTGTGTTCAGCAGAACTCGTTCTACGAGTTAACAGAAGGCCTTCTGCCTTTGCTTCTCTGAGGCTAACAGAACTCCCTGCCAGAACCCCATCCGCTGCCAGTCTGTTCTCTCAACAGAACAGGCTATTCTGAAGAACTGGTACTTAGTTTTAAAAAGCTAAAAACCAATACAGTCTATTCACCCCCCCCTCTAGACTGTATCCAGTATAACCGGGACCAACAAGTGGTATCAGAGCCTCCTTGTTCTAATAATCTTTTAGGTTATTCGTTGAACAAAGATCCACTTGTTTTTCTGTTTTACCTCATTTCTATCTGATATAATGGATCACTCCTTGTCCAAGAATCTTATGTTTTCAGATCTTAAGTTTGATGACTGGAGGATCCGGATGAAAGCACATCTCTGTGCCCTGCATGATGAGATGTGGGAAGTTCTTGACATTGGCCCCTTCACTAGCTTCCAGAAGGTCAATCCTGAACATGCCATAGACAACACCAGACCCCAGATGATCAACAAAGCTAAGTCTGAATGGACCACTGAAGAGAGGAGAAAGTACAACTTAGACAATATTGCTAAGGACATCCTCTACAAGTCCATTGATGATAGATACTTCAACAGAATCAAGAAGTGCGAAACTGCTAAGGAGATCTGGGATACTCTTGAGCTCATTGGAGCTGGTGATGAGCAAGAGAAAGACAACAAACTAACCATAGCAAACAAGAAGTTTGATGACTTCAAACTTCTCCCTGGTGAAAGCATCTCCAAGATGTATGACAGGCTCCTCACCCTCACTGGAGAGATCTCTGAGTTTGGGAAGGATCTCACAACCAAGGAGATCAACCTGAAGGTGTTGAGGGGACTGCCCTCAGCATGGAAGATGAAGGTAGTTGCTGTCCAAGCCAGCAAGGACGTAAAGACTTATCCCACTGATAAGCTCATTTCAGATCTCAAAGCTCATGAGTTTGAAATGATTGAAGAGAAGGAAGATGTACCAGAAGAGAGGACCACTACAGCCCTCACTGCCAGCACATCTAAGGTAAATGATTTTGACCCTTCAGTACTTTTATCTGATGAATATATGGCTGCCTTTGCCAGGAGATTCAAAAAGTTTATGAAGAATCCCAAAGATGGAAGGAGTCCATCTTTCAACAGAAAGCCATACCAGAAGGTCAAATCAACAGAAAGCAGTGGAGAGCTTCTCTGTTACAACTGCAGACAACCTGGTCACTTCAAGGCTGATTGTCCCCATCCTAGAGTGTCCAAGAAGCAAGGACAGGATGGAGAAAAGAAGAAGTACGAGGACAACTCCAGAAGGAGAAAGGCACTTGTGACAGAACAGGTGGAGAAAGACCCTCTGTCAGAAACAGAATCCAGTTTTGACTCAGATTCTGATGAGGCCTTCTGTTGCCTGGATACTGAGACAGAAGACCTTTGCCTCATGGCCCATTCTGATGATGAGGTAACCTCTACTTCTGAATCTAGTTTTTCTTCGGTAGGTTTAGCTTTTAATTCTGATTCAATGTCAGAATTTTGGGAAGCGTTTAAGGCCATACAAGCCACTTATTCTTCTGTAACAGAAGAAAACAGTAAGTTAAAAGCTGAAATTCTTGACTTGAAAAAGGAGGTTGAGATCAAAATCAATCTTCTAATTGAGGAAAGAGATCAACTGGAGACTGAAAATGTTTCTCTTCTTAAGAGAATAAGAGAAATAGAGCCTCTCGAGATTAAGTACAAAGCTTACCAGAAGGCCCAGTCTTCCATGGAAAAGATTGTGCTTGATCAACAGATTGGCACTGGCTTTGGTCTTGGTTATGGCTCAACAGAATCAGGTAAGCCTTCTGTAATGCCTAGCACCAGAGTTGCTAAGGCAGATAAGGTCATAGAGCCACTGATTTCTAGCCCCATCTGTCAAGCTGGTGTATCTGGCACCAAGGTTGTTCATGAGGAAGTCATACCAGAAAAGGGTAAGATAAAGGTTCAACAGAAACCCTTTTTGAAAAATAATGAACCTGGCAGAAAACCTAACATCAGGAGAGGTTTTCAGAATAACAAAAATAAAAGACCATTCATTGACAGACAACCTCATGTCAATCGTGCCAGAAATGATCACCAGAAGGGCAAATATCAAGAGAGAGTTAACTTCAGGCAGAAGAGGTTGGCTGGTCAACCTCAGAAGCCCAAAGTTAACCGTGCCTCTTCTCTTGATAGTATATGGGACTTCTTTCCAACAAAGAAAGCTATGCAAAAGTATGTAAACAGGAAGCATGACCCTCACAAGCATCTGCCCAAAGTGAATCACACTTCAGTTTACTATAACTACCAGGTGGACAATGGGTACCACCCACCAAGGTTTCACTTGATGAGACCAAAATGGTACCAACTACCCAGACTCCATGACCCCCCAGGACCCAGCATTGCTTGGGTACCTAAATCTTTCTTTTGATCTTACAGGAACTGTGTGCTGGAGCCATCTCTGAACAAGAATGGTTTATTGATAGTGGATGCTCCAGGCACATGACAGGTGACAGAAGTTGCCTAACAGAGTTCCAGAAAATCAAAGGGCCTAGAGTTACCTTTGGAGGTAATGATAAAGATGGCCAGACAAAAGGAAGAGGGAAGCTGATAAAGAACCAGATAATCATTGATGATGTCTCATATGTCAAAGGACTGAAGTTCAACTTGCTGAGTGCTAGCCAGTTCAGTGACAAAGGCTACACTGTTGAATTCACAAAGGACTTCTGCTATGTGAAGCATGAGACAACAAAGGAAGTGGTTCTTACAGCATCAAGGAAGAAGAACATCTATGTAGTTGATTGGAACACTGCAAAAGATGGAGTTTGCCTGATAGCCAAAGGAGATTCAAAACTGAGCTGGGACTGGCACAAAAAGCTCAATCATTTGAATTTCAAAACAATCAACAAACTGGCCAGAGAACACATTGTAGAAGGGCTACCAGACATTGTGTACAAGAAGGAGACCCTCTGCAGTGCATGTCAGAAAGGCAAACAAGTAAAGAATTCATTCAAACCCATTGCTGGAGATCTTTCTACAAGTCCTCTAAATCTGATTCACATGGATTTATTTGGACCTGTTGAGACTCCAAGCGTTGGTGGTAAGAGATACACCCTAGTCATGGTTGATGACTACTCCAGATACACATGGACTGTTTTTCTGACAAAGAAAAATGAAACTCTTCAGAAGTTGCCATCTCTGTTAAAGCAACTTCAGACTGAGAAGAACTTGAAAGTAAAGACAATCAGATCAGACAGAGGAACTGAATTTGTCAATCAAGTCATAAAGGACTTCTGTGATCTGAATGGAACTTTTCATCAACTTTCAGCCGCCAGAACCCCTCAACAGAATGGCGTAGCAGAAAGAAGGAACATAACTCTAAAAGAAGCTGCAAGAACAATGATTGCAGAATCTGGATTGCCTATGAGATATTGGGCTGAAGCAATCAACACTGCATGCTATACTCAGAACAGAAGCATGATCAACAAGAATCACCAGAAGACCCCTTATGAACTCTGGAAGGGAAGAAAACCTAACATCAGCTACTTTCATGTATTCGGATGCAAGTGCTACATCCTCAATAATGGAAAGGAGCATCTGAAAGTATTTCAAGAAAAGGCTGATGAAGGAGTCTTTATAGGCTATTCAAACACCAGTAAAGCCTATAGAGTACTCAACAGAAGAACCTTACATGTTGAAGAATCCATTCATGTGAAGTTTGATGAAAGCACCTCTGTTGAAGAGGTAACAGAGATTCTCAAGGATGTCAGCATAGAAGACAGAACACCAACAGGAGAGGTGGCAGACAACCCTGCATTTCCAACACCTGCACCAAACCCCCTTCTGTTGAATGAAGATGAAGACTCTGAAGATGAGGAACCAGAGAGACCAAGACAGCAGCTGACAGAACCAGATCTGACATGGTTAAGAGATCATCCTCCTAACCAAGTAATTGGTCAAATCAGAAGTGGAGTTCAAACCAGATCCACATCAAGAAGAGAAGCAATGCTTGCCTGCTATATATCTCAGATGGAACCTATGACAGTTGAAGAAGCTCTTGCAGACTCAGATTGGATCAATGCTATGCAAGAAGAACTCACTCAGTTTGAAAGGAACAAAGTGTGGGAACTTGTTCCTAGGCCAAAGCACCAGAATGTCATTGGAACCAAATGGGTATTCAAGAACAAAGCAGATGAAGACGGCAACATTGTAAGGAACAAAGCAAGGCTAGTGGCTAAAGGATATTGTCAAGAAGAAGGAATAGATTTTGATGAGACCTTTGCACCAGTTGCCAGACTTGAAGCCATCAGAATCTTTCTAGCCTATGCTGCCTACAACAACATCAAGGTCTACCAGATGGATGTCAAGAGTGCATTTCTGAATGGAGATCTTGAAGAAGAAGTTTATGTGGAACAACCACCAGGTTTTGTCATTCCTACTCAATCTTCTTGTGTCTACAAGCTTAAAAAGGCCCTCTATGGTCTTAAGCAAGCTCCCAGAGCCTGGTATGACACATTGTCCCTTTTCCTAGTGAACCATGGGTTTACTAAAGGAAAGGTTGACAAAACTCTATTTCAAATCTCTGTTGCTAATCATATTCTGTTAGTACAAATATATGTTGATGACATTATATTTGGTAGTACTAATCCAGAACTGTGCAAGAAATTTTCTCAAGTAATGCAGAGTCAATTTGAAATGAGTATGATGGGAGAACTCAGCTACTTCCTAGGACTTCAAGTCAAACAAGTTCCAGAAGGGATCTTTATCAATCAAGGGAAGTACACCAGAGATCTAATCAAGAAGTTTGGAGTAGAAGGCAAATCATCAGTGAAGATTCCCATGAACACCTCACAAGGAATTGGTCCAGATGATGAAGGAAAGGATGTAGATGCAACAACATACAGAGGAATCATAGGATCTCTGTTGTATCTAACTGCAAGCAGACCAGACATCTCATTCTCTGTTGGAATCTGTGCCAGATACCAGTCAAAGCCCAAGGAAAGCCATCTAAGTGCTGCAAAGAGAATCATCAGATATATCAAAGGAAACCCCAATGCAGGCCTATGGTATCCCAAGGGAGGTAACTTTGAACTAATTGGTTATTCTGACTCAGATTTTGCAGGTTGCAGACTAGACAGAAAGAGCACTTCTGGTCACTGCCAATTGCTAGGGGGAAGGCTTGCTTCCTGGTTTAGCAAAAAGCAGAACTCCATCTCAACAAGTACAGCTGAGGCAGAGTATATTGCAGCTGGGAGTTGCTGTGCTCAGCTACTCTGGATGAAGCAACAACTGAAAGACTATGGAATTCAAGCAAAGGAGATCAAGCTGTTGTGTGACAACACTAGTGCCATTGCTATCACTCAGAATCCAGTTTTTCATTCCAGAACAAAGCATATTGAGATCAGACATCACTTCATCAGAGACCATGTAGAGAAGAAGCATATCTGCATGGAACATGTACCAACAGAAGACCAACTTGCAGATATCTTGACAAAGCCTCTCCCTGAGGCTAGGTTCAACAAACTGAGAGAGGAATTGGGAATGATGGATGAGATTCCAAGGGAAAGATGAAAAGGAAGGCCCTCTGTTGCTCTTTTGCTGTTGACAGAATACCTGTAGCAGAACCCCTTCTGTCAAACCCTTCTGATTCCTACCCTGGGAGAACACCTCAGCAACAGAAAACCCCCCTTCTACAGAAAAATCCTCAGAAGGTTTTGGACTTAGAAATTTTCTGAAACCGGGTACCTTAGTAAATTATTAAAGGTCTTTTACCCTTTTACCCTTAAAACGGTATCAAGCCGTATAATATTTACTGCGCCCCCGTTTATTTACTCCGCCCCTTTTTACATTTATTGATTTCTTGGAACCATAAATTAATTCCAAACGTCCACTAACCCAAACACATAAATTCCCTTTTCGCAAACCTAAACCTCTACTGCTCCCACTACTTTCTAACTCTCAAACCTCCATAGTTCTCAAGCTTTCTGCAACTCTTCTCTGAACAAATGGCTTTCATCAACATCAACGACCTCACCAAGGAGGAAATCAACACTCTTGTTTCGAACATTTACACAGGGATGAACTGCGACCTCTCCGCACTCCCTGAACTCGCTTCTAACCACGACACGATGATGAAGATCATCAAGGGAATGGAGGACTCCCAACTGAACAAAGTGGTAGGTTATCACTTTGAATCCTACAGTACCAGGGATGTAGCAGAGTTTTATCTCAATGCTACATTCGAAGGAGAGACCATCCGGTCTAACGTCAATGGTGAAAACATTACACTCACCCCTGCAGACCTCAACGCCCTCTTTGGCGTAGTAGAGGACCCACAAGAAGAGGAAACTGAAGGCTTCCTCACTCTGGACAGTGTCAACGTCACTGTGGACAACTTTGTCCAACTCTACTGCCGACCTGAAGTGGGTAGAGTTCCAAAGCTTTACATGAAGAAAAATCTTCTCCTGAGCGACTATGAAAAACTGGTCAACATCCTGCATAGGTGCGTCTGGAGCAAGAGCACCTCCACAGATGACATGAATGCGCTGAATGCAAAGGCTGTCTTTGCAGTTCATCATGGGATGAACATCAACTGGGGACAAGTAATTATCAAATCCCTTGTTGAGTTCATCAAGAAGAAAGACAAGGAGACAGGTCTTTTCAGAACCCCCATGGGTTATGGTCTCCTCATCTCTGAAATCCTGCTCACCGCAAGGATAGGACTGAGAAACTCCGTTGAGGCAGACTACACCAAGCTGCTCTTCCTCAACACTTCAAGTGACAGGAAGGTTGCCATAAAGGCAGAGCAGAAAAGACTCAGAACCCTTGAGTTCAATAGGGAAAGGCAACAGCAGAAGGTTGTTCAACTCAAGAAAGTCTCAAAGAAGCAACAGAAACCCCCTACCCCTTCTGACTCTGAAGAAGAAATACCTTTGGTGAAGAAGGTAGTCAAGAAGGTTCCCAGGAAAAAGATCACACCTGTCAAAGTCCACAAGTTGGTGGCAAAGAAATCTGTACTTAAGAGAAAGGCTCCTTCACCTATCTCTTCAGCAAGCACCCCTTCTGCCTCCCCCATTGCTAAGAAGGCCAAAATCTTGACACTCTGTCACCTCTGCCCCAGCCAACAGAAATGCTTGGCACGGCAAGAGAATCATCTTTGAGTCAAGTGACTCAGAAGAAGAAGAAGTTGTGCAGAATGCCACTTCTCAGGGGGAACTACATTCTTCTCCTCCTGCCTCTGAAAGAAGCAGTACTTCAAACCCTGATAGGAAATTCATCAGGATTCTGGCATGGAGAAAGTGGAGAGTGGGACCTCTCACTGACCTCCTCAAGAACTTGTCCTACTTCATCTCTGAAGAAGAAGAAGTACTCAGATGGGCTGACACAGAAGATGTGGAGTCTTGCCTAAGCAAGGAGTTTCTTCTTTCTGTCCTACAGAAGAAGAAGGAGAAATTTCAAGGCAAAGCACCTCTGGTCAGAAACTCACCAGAAGACCATGTGAAGGCTCTTCAAGAGCATGAGATGGACGCATTTGATGCTTGGCTAGTTGAGAAGAAGAGGAAGGAGTCAATGATCAAGTTTCGACACAGTGCACATGGAGAAGGTGAACCCTCTACTGCAAATGACCTACCTCTGGTCATGGAAAAACTGATCAAAGAATGGAGAGACTCTCTGTTCACTGCAACTGTTCTAGAGGTAATTCCCACAATCATTCCTTCTCCCCCTCCCTCTCCTAAAGTCACTTCACCCCAATCTCAACAGAAATCCCTCTCACCCTCACAGAAAACCATCTCTACACAGAACACCTCCTCAACTCCTCAGAAACCCTCTTCTCCACAGAAAACCTCTACACCCCAGAAAACCTCAAAATCCAAATCCCCATCCCCTCAAGGACAAATTATCCCTTATCAACACCAACAGATCTTCTCCTCTACAACTTCACCCCAACAGAAAACCTCCTCGCCAAAAACCAAAAATCCATCTCTCTGCAAATCCCAACCCACAATCCGATCCAGATCACCATCACCTCCACCCTCTCCTCCACAACAACAGAATGCTCCCTCACAACATCAAAACCCCTCCATCAAGACATCCAGAACTGCCTCTCCTCAGCATACACCACAAGATGCAGCCACACCTATCTCCCCTCAACATTCTGTGGCCTCCACCCCCATCAGAAAACCTATCTTCAGGGTGCCCTCCTCTTCCAGTGACAATGATGGATTTCTTACATCCTCCATTGCTGCTGATGAAACTTCCAAGAGGAAGAAGACACCTCCTCAGAGTGAAAAACAATCCAGAAGGCCTCCTGTGCCTAAGTCAAGAGGTCTAAAGATGCCTCCATCTGTTGAACAAGAGAACCAAATTCCCTTCAACAAATTCGTTGAAGCAGCTGAAGACTTTGGTGGCCAACTCCTCCATGGCATGAATAAGTTGATACAGATCAATGACAAGCATTATGGGCACCTTGCTCATGTGAATGATAATCTCAACTCTGGGATGCAGTTTATCTCAGACCGCTTTGAGAATCTGACAACATCTCTCAACGACTTCATGGCCTCCTCAACTGCTAAAACAGATACACTGTCAAGGGAAGTGGAAAGTATCCATAAGACCCTCTTCACATTTCATCAGACTCTGATAGCTCAGGGACAAGCTATTGAAACAATCTCTTCCAATATTGAGGAACTTCAATGGGCTGATAGCAAGACAAAGGAACAGCTACTGGACATAGAGGAACTGTGCAAAGTCCATCGTGATCAAGCCAGGACTCTATTTGCCCAAGACAAAGAGCGATACCAGAAGATGGTTCTCTTAGAAGCCAGTAATAAAGATATCCTATCTGCACTTCAGAAGCAACATGGGCTTATTGAAGGTCTCACATCTGTGACTCAGACCTTACCAGAAACCCTGGAACAGATTGCCTCTACTCAGGCCTCAGAATTCCAGAAGCTCTCCCTTTTGCTTGGTGATCTAGATGATGCCAAAAAGGGGGAAGAAGGCCCTCATCTATCAAAACCCAAAACCTCCAGAACCTCAACATCTGCTGAACCAAGTGTGGATCCAACACCTTACTTTGAGGCTGCTCTTCAGAAGAAAAGGCTAGCTGGTATTCCTAGACCTCCATCCCCACTGAAGAAAGGATCCAAGAAAAAGAAAGCTCTAAGCTTTAAAGAATGGAGAATGGGAGGTTCTCAGGTGATGACTACTACACAATTTGATGAAATGAAGCAGAAGATGACCTCTACTCAACAACAGAATCTCTACTTGGACCATGATGGTCAAGTGAAGGTCAGACATGGTGGATCTCTGGAGGAAGCAGAATTCTGGTTTCACAACAGTATAGTACCGGGAAAAGATATCCATGAAGGTGTTCTTAACTACTTAGACTGCAAACTCTCACCTGTCTGGGCCTCCTACCAGAGAACTGGAAATCTGGCTGGAATCAGAAAAGAGGTGAATGCTGAATTAAAGAGACTACAAGGACTGGATGAACAAACAAGAGCTGAAGCAGCCAAGGCTATTATGTAATCAGACAATCTTGTAATCCACCTTAATAAAAGAACATCTCTGCCTCACACGTTGTAAGGCAATTCCCCAATCTCTGTTTTTTTTTCCTTACTTTCTGTTTGTGTTTGTTTGTTTGATTGCTTTGTGATATTTTATCTGCTATCTGAATGTATCGTACTCTTACTATTTTCCTATGCCAAGTTGCCCACCAAGATTTTAAATGAAAAGTTTTAAACTTTAAATTTTTGTGGTGAAGGCACTTCTCTGGAAATAGTTAAAGGGTTTTGGCATCATCAAAAAGGGGGAAATTGTAAGGAATAATTGTATTTAGATTTTGATGATGCTATATTAATTAGGACTGTAGAGTACCCCTTTAGAAATTATGTATTAGAATTTTCCCTTGTAAAGTTCTTAGCATATTCGACCACCAGAAGGTCTCTCTACCAGAAGTCCTCCAGACAGAAGATCTTGGTTCTCTGTCTAGGAACAGAAAACGTCAGGGTCTCTGTTACCCTTTAGCGTGACAGAAACCCTCCTGGTTCTCTGTAAGCTACCAACAACAGAAGTGCTCATGATCTTCTCTGATTCAGTTCTCTGTTAGTAACACCAGAAGGTCTGACACTTGGAAGAAATCCACAAAGCCGGGAAGTCAACATAAAGATTCCTTCAAACGACTAGGAGTATGAAACGGAAAAGCTACAGTGCTCGCATTAAATGCTCATTTAATGCTCCCCATGCTCCGTGGAGTAATTGCAGATAATTGGCCGCAATGTCAGGATTACTTTATCCCAAAATAGTAACCCGCCAACTTTACCGGGTCCTACTGGTCAAGTCAACTGCTCGCGCATTAAATGCAGTTGTCCTCCTACTCCTCCAACGGGAAGACAACCTCAGTATAAAAGATACACTACGAAGAACAACCGGATAACTTTGCCATAACTTTGCTATCACATTGCTAACCAAGCAAGATATTCTAACTCTGAAAAGCAAAAGCCTCCTTGAGATTCAAACTTACTATCCTCTACAAGAGAAGGCAGAAGTCGGAAAAATACTCTTTCCTACTCAAGCAAAGTTCCAAGTGTTCTTCAACTCTTCAAGCTCTTCACATACATACATTTTGTAATGAAGCTAGTTGGAGGAACCTCTGTTTCAACAGAAACTCTTCTTACTACAAGAAGGACATCCGAATAACTGGAGTAGTGAAGTGGTGATACTTCAAGGAGACTCAGTGAAAGGACCAGTGTTAAAGGAAGCCAGGCAGTGCATCCCAGGACACATCTAGGCTTGAAGAAGACGTGGAGTGCTTCTTAAGTGCTAGGGCTAAGGCTTTGTAAACGGCAGTTTTTACAGCTTAGTGGAACAGTGGATTAGAGGAACGAGTTGTTCCTTGAACCACTATAAAAATCCCTGATGTCGTCTACTTACTGCTTTTAATACTTGCATTTAGTTAGAACCGTTTAACTCCCTGAACTTGGTATCTGTGTTCAGCAGAACTCGTTCTACGAGTTAACAGAAGGCCTTCTGCCTTTGCTTCTCTGAGGCTAACAGAACTCCCTGCCAGAACCCCATCCGCTGCCAGTCTGTTCTCTCAACAGAACAGGCTATTCTGAAGAACTGGTACTTAGTTTTAAAAAGCTAAAAACCAATACAGTCTATTCACCCCCCCTCTAGACTGTATCCAGTATAACCGGGACCAACAACTTGGATGGCCTTAAACTCTTCCCAAAATTCTGACATTGAATCAGAATCAAAAGCTAAGCCTACCGAAGAGAAACTAGATGCAGAAGTAGAGGTTACCTCATCATCAGAATGAGCCATGAGGCATAGGTCTTCTGTCTCAGTATCAAGGCAACAGAAGGCCTCATCATCTGAGGTCTGGTGTTATCAATAGCATGTTCAGGGTTGACCTTCTGGAAGCTTGTGAAGGGCCCAATATCAAGTACTTCCCACACCTCATCATGCAGAGCACAGAGATGTGCCTTCATTCGGATCCTCCAGTCATCAAACTTGAGATCTGAGAACATAAGATTCTTGGAAAGGGAGTGATCCAATATATCAGATTAAAAATGAGGTAAAACAGAAAAACAAGTGGATCTTTGTTCTGCAAATAACCTAAGAGATTATTAGAACAAGGAGGCTCTGATACCACTTGTTGGTCCCGGTTGTACTGGATACAGTCTAGAGGGGAGGGGGGTGAATAGACTGTATTGGTTTTTAACTTTTTCAAGCCAAGTACCATATTTAACAGAATAGCCTGTTCTGTTGGCAGAACAGACTGGCAGCGGATGGGGTTTTGGTAGGGAGTTCTGTTAGTATAGCCTCAGAGAAGCAAAGGCAGTAGGCCTTCTGTTAACTCACAAGACAGGTTCTGCTTAACACAGATACTAAGTCTTTGGAGTTAAGCAGTTCAAAAAAAAGCGATAAATAATGCAGTAAGTCAATGACACCAGGGCTTTTTATAGTGGTTCAAGGAACAACTTGTTCCTCTAGTCCACTGTTCCACTAAGCTTGTAAAAACGACCGTTACAACGCCTTAGCCCTATCACTTAAGAAGCTCTCCACGTCTTCTTCAAGTGTAGATGTCTTCTTGGATGCACTTCTGGCTTCCCTAAGACTGGTCCTTTCACTGAGCTTTCCCGAAAGTATCACCACTTCACTGCTCCAGATATTTGGACGTCCTTCTTGTGAAAGAAGAGGGTCTGTTAAGAACAGGGGTTCCTCCAACTTGCTTCGTTACAAAAGTTTTGTATATGAGGTGCTTGAAGAGTTGAAGAACGATGAGAACTTTGTTTGAGTTGGAAGTGAGGATCTTTCCAATGTCTGCCTTCTCTTGTAGAAGATAAAGAAGATTTAATCTCAAGGAGGCTTTTGCGTTTTTGGCGTTTGAATATTTTGTATGCGCACAGTTGTAGCAAAGTTATTAGGTTGTTCTTCGTAGTGTATCTTTTATACTGAGGTTGTCTTCCCGTTGGAGGAGAAGGAGGACAACTGCATTAAATGAGCGAGCAGTTGACTTGACTAGTAGGACTCGGCAAGGTTGGCGGGTTACTATTTTGGGATAAAGTTATCCTGACATTGCGGCCAATCATCTGCAATTACTCAATAGAGTACGGGAGGCATTAAATGTGCATTTAATGCGCGTACTGTAGCTTTTCCGTTCAAGACTCCTAGCCGTTGAAGGAATCTTTCAGTTGGTTTACCGGTTTGGTGAAATTCTTCTAAGTGTCAGGCCTTCTGGTGTCTTTAGCAGAGAGTTGATTAGAGAAGGTCTTGAGCACTTCTGTTGAAGAAATATCCAACAGAGAACCAGGAGGGTTTCTGTCAGAGTAACGGCTAACAGAGACCCTGAGGTCTTCTGTTCTGAAGCAGAGAACCAAAGGTCTTCTGTTCAACCAAAGCCTTATCAAGGGTCCTCTGTCAGGGGGTCTTCTGTTATGGAGGCCTTCTGTTCTGGAGGCCTTCTGCTCTGGAGGCTTTCTGCTCTGGAGGCTTTCTGCTCTGGAGGCCTTCTGCCAGTCGATTATACTAAAGAACTTTACAAAGGAAAATTCTAATACATTAAGTCTAAAGAGGGGTACTCTAAAGTCCTAATTAATATAACATCATCCAAATCTAATTACAAATATTCCTTACAAAATCCAAATCCAGATCCTAGCAAGGTATTAACCTCATCAAGTAATTATTTAAACTATTAAATCAACTACCATGCTCAAATAGCGTACTAATCTTTTCTAACTTCCAAATCAAGTTGAAATCAAATGTTCAGTTGAAATAAGTTTTAAATATATGAAACAAGTAAGATAAGAATCACATAAGGGTACAACAACAATTTACTTGTTCATCTTGTGAGGTTAAATGAGATGCTTTCAATGTGTGACATGCTTTCTTGCTGATTCATAAGAAAATATCACTGAGACATTTTTACAAACACATCATTGACATTACACATCTAGAATGTTACAAGCTAACTTTCATTTTTTTTAATTCCACGACTGAATGTTTCATTTGAATATCTCAATCAGAAATTTTTACAAACCTCAGTTTTGCTAAGAATACACAAATGTATAAATAAACATTTTAATACTCTATCTCAAATTTAAGGCTAATAAACAAACTCAAACTGTAAGTTTACAAATATTTAATATCTTTGGAAAATGCGCTTTTTTACCTAGAGATGCTGGAGATAAATAAGGTTAAAGAGGTGATAAAGGTGATGGACAACCACATCATGGAATTGATGGTGATGAGAGAGTGACAATTAGAGCTGGAAGAGCGGCGCATAAGGAGCGGCGCATAAGGAGCGGCGCATAAGGAGCGGCACATAAGGAGCGGCGCTGGAGGAGTGGCAGAGATTCATGCGGCTATCTCCGTCTGTGTATGAAGTATTCCAGCGATGCAGAGCAGTGCATCCCTTCACTGCCGGTTGATACAGAACTATCGTATTTGTGCGTCCCTTCATCGTCGGTGGAGGGGAATTCCCCCTTGATTTGAGAATCAGGTTCCCCTTGATTTGAGTGCAGGGTTATTCCTTTACTTGATCAATATCATCTAACATTCCAAGGTCTCGCCTTAGTGTATTGAATCTTGCTTCATTCAGTGGCTTGGTGAAGATGTCAGCCATCTGCTTTTCTGTGGGAATGTATTCTAACTTGATGATCTTTTTCTCAATATGTTCTCTGATGAAATGGTTCCTTATCTCAATATACTTGGTTCTTGAGTGAAATACGGGGTTATGAGTAATTTCCATAGCACTTGTGTTATCACACAGTATGCTAATTTCCTTTGTTTCTTCACCATAATCCTTTAATTGTTGTTTCATCCAAAGTATTTGAGCACACCAGCTATCTGCAGCAATGTATTTAGCTTCTGCAGTGCTAGTAGCAATTGAGTTTTGTTTCTTACTGAACCAAGAGACAAGTCTTCCTCCAATCAATGGACAAGTACCAGAGGTGCTTTTTCTATCAATCTTGCATCCAGCAAAGTCTGAGTCTAAATAGCCATAGAGATCAAAACCTCCATTTGTTAGGTACCATAATCCAGAGTTAGGATTACCTTTGAGATACCTCAATATTTTCTTTGCTGCTAGGAGATGGTTTTCTTTAGGCTTT
The DNA here is from genome assembly GCA_945859875.1 of Cuscuta europaea. NCBI lineage: Eukaryota > Viridiplantae > Streptophyta > Magnoliopsida > Solanales > Convolvulaceae > Cuscuta > Cuscuta europaea. Next base: position 9,443,214 of record CAMAPE010000029.1, on the reverse strand, counting down.
GATTGGAACCTTGCACACACTCCAACTGAGTAGGATATATCTGGCCTACTGGTAGTTATATATAACTAGGAACCAATCAAACCTCTATAGAGTGTAGGATCAATATCTTTCCCATCTTCATCTTGACTTAACCCTTGAGAAGTATTCATGGGAATCTTCACAATAGATTTGTTTTCAACCTTGAATTTCTTCAAGAGATCTCTTGTATACTTGGCTTGGTTGATGAAGATACCTTGTGGAGTTTGCTTCACATGTAGGCATAAGAAATAGTTCAACTCTCCCATCATGCTAATCTCAAATTTCTTTTGCATGAGAGTTGAGAATTTCTCACATCGTGCTTGATTTGAGCTTCCAAAAATTATGTCATCAACATAAATTTGAACAAGAAGTATGTTTGGACCTTCTTCAATTTTGAATAGTGTTTTGTCTACTTTGCCTTTAGTGAACCCATTACTCACTCAATATTCAGAGAGTGTCATACCATGCTCTAAGGGCTTGCTTGAGTCCATAAAGAGCTTTATGCAATTTGTAGACTTGGTCCTTTTCTCTGTTGATTTCAAATCCAGGAGGTTGCTCCACGTAGACCTCCTCTTCTAGTAGACCATTTAGGAAGGCACTCTTCACGTCCATTTGAAAGACAGTGAATTGCTTATGGGCAACATAAGCTAAGAATATCCTTATGGCTTCAAGTCTGGAAACAGGAGCAAAGGTTTCATCAAAATCTATCCCTTCTTCTTGGCAGTAGCGTTTGGCTACCAATCTTTCCATGTTCTTAACAATGGTACCTTCCTCATTCATTTTGTTTCTGAACACCCATTTGGTGCCTATCACATGTTGATGATAGGGTCTAGACACAAGCTCCTATACATTGTTTCTTTCAAACTGATTGAGTTCTTCTTGCATAGCTTGTATCCAGTCAGAGTGAAGTAGGGCTTCTTCAATTTTCTTGGGTTCAGTTTGTGAGATGAAGCATGAGAATAGTGCTTCTCTCTGAATGACTTCCCTCGTACGAACTCCTTCATGGATGTTTCCAATAATTTGGTGAGGAGGATGCTTATTCAACCATCTATTGTAAGATGTTTGAACTGTTTGAGTTTGTTGCTCATCCTCGTCTTCTTCTTCACTATCCTCTGGTAGAGTGTGAGGATTAGGAATTTCAAGTCTTGAATTTGATTCAGCTGGAACATCTGGGACGTTGATTCTGAATGAGTCAGCTGCTGGCAGTGTCCTGTCGTTTGAGTTAACTGCTGGCAGTGGGCTGCCATTTGAGTCAACTACTGCTTCCAAAATCATCCCATCTTTTTGAATATCATTACTGGGAAGGCAGCTTGGAGCCTTTTCAGTATGCTTCTTTGATTTAGATGATTCACCTTCATCCCTTTTGTGAGCAGTGGAGTGGTTTTCAAAGACCACACGGATTGATTCTTCTACAACCAGAGTTCTTTTGTTAAGGATTCAGAATGTCTTGCTTGTAGCTGAGTAGCCCAGGAAGACCCCTTCATCAGATTTAGGATCAAAAGGCTTGAGATAGTCCTTTCCATTGTTTAGAATGAAACATTTACATCCAAATACATGAAAGTGACTGACATTTGGCTTCCTTTCCTTCCACAATTCATATGGAGTCTTTTTGTAAGTCTTGTGAATAAGACTTCTGTTCTGGATGTAGCAGACCGTATTGATTGCCTCTGCCCAAAACCTTTTGGGTAGTCCTGCTGCTTCAAGAATTGTTCTTCCAGTCTCCTTAAGTGTCATCTTCCTTCTTTCAGTAACACCATTTTGTTGAGGTGTTCTAGCAGCTGATGTTTGGTGATGGATTCCATTTTCTTCACAGTACTGAATTATTACAGAGTTCAGAAATTCAGTACCTCTGTCTCACCTGATCTTTTGTATTGAAAGACTTTTCTCATTCGGGATCAGTTTCATCAATTCAGGGAGCTTCCTTTCTGTCTCATTCTTCTTCTTGAGGAATAGAGTCCAAGTGTATCTGGAGTAATCATCAACTACAACCAAGGTGTACTTTTTGCCACTTAAGCTTGTTGGTTCAACTGGTCCAAACAAGTCAAGGTGCAGTAGGGTTAATGGTCTAGTTGATGATTCTGCTTTTTTTGATTTGAATGATACCTTTGTTTGCTTCTGTTTTTGACATGCATCACATAAGTGGTCCTTCTTGAAGTTGATTTCTGGAAGCCCTTTCACCAATCCTTTTCTGGACAGTTTGTTGGTGGTTTCGAAGTTGAGATCACTGAGTTTGTTATGCGAGTCCCAACTTAAGTTTGAATCTGCCTTTGTCACTAAGCATATCCCTTCCTTTGCTGAGCTCCAATCAACGACATACATGTCCTTTTTCCTTCCACCATATAACACAATTTTTTCGTTTTGACATCCTTAATCAAGCAGATGTCTTTGGAGAGTGTCACATTGTATCTATTGTCATAGAGCTGGCTTGTGCTTATGAGATTAAACTTTAAACCCTTAACATAATATATGTTTTGGATTGTTAGTCCATTGATTGATAAGTCTCCAGCTCCTTTGGTTTCTCCTTTCATTTCCACATTCCCAAATGTAACTTTGGGTCCTTCTTCAGCAACATAGTTAGACAGTAGCTTCTTGCTTCCTGTCATGTGCCTGGAGCAGCCTGAGTCTATGTACCATATTTGTGAGTCAACTGCTCCAGCACCTTCCTGTATTCATCAGTGTTGAGCAGTAGCCCACAAATTAATGGGCAACTTCCCTTGTACTAGTTTAGGCATCCAAGTCCATCTAGAACCATTTAAATCTAAGCAGATAGGTTTATAGCCATTTGAGGTATTGTAATCATGTGGGATGGCTATATATTTATTAATCCTTTTCCTTTTGGATATGGGAAAGTGATTATTCGATTTTGGAGGGGTCTGCTTTATATTTGGGCTATTGTTGGTCTTATTGATTGGTTGCCAACTGGTTCTTGGGTTTTGATGGTTAGGGAAAGTTTGTTTGTACAGGAATTTGGATTTTGATTTGGGAGCTGGTTGGTATCTTTTCTTTGGGAATATATTGGGAATGGGGCTTTTGTTAGATTTGCTTTCTTGTGTTCATTTGGTGGCTTGTGGATGGGGAGTGTTGAGTGAGTCTAGTGGGAGATAGATAACCGAGACCTCTTCTCTTTCTATGCAGAATAAGTTCAGCAGTAGGGTCACAAGTTTTACTATCCATGCTGAAGTTATTCATTTTGTTTTTCAGCTCTTTGTTCTCTTCTTCTAAGACTTTATTTTGGCTTAAGGCATCTAAGTGCTTAGTATGGATAACCTTAATGTCTTGTTTTAATCTATCATTTTCTGATCTTAAGAGAACATGGTGATTTTGGACTTTTTGGAAGTCTTGTAGTAATGACTCCAGTGTAATATTTGATGGTCCAGAATCACTAGAGCTATAGGAAGAGCAGGATGTTACCTCAACATCATTGAAGTGGTCGTCTGCCATGAAGCATCTGGGTGAGCAGCTTTCCTCACTTGTGGAGTTTTTGTTTGGCTGCCCGCTGCTTTCTCCAGAGCGCCACCTGCTGCTATTTCCAGCAACCTGCCAAGTACCAAGGCCTAATAATGCTTCGTCAGAGCTCTCAGATGACGAGCTTTGATCACTTGAGCTGCTCTCTTCATCAGTTTGGGATTCTACCTTCTTCTTCTCACTTACAAAGGCTTGTCTCTTGCCTTTGAAGTCCTTTTTGTATCCAGCTTTTTTAGCAGTTGCCTGCTGCCCTTGATATTTATTTGCCAAAGGAAGGGGGCACTCATTCTTGTAATGTCCTGGTTGTCTACAGTTGTAGGATATGAATGTATCCTCACTGGTTTCAGGTCTCCCTTGTCTTCTAGAGGGCAGGTTGTATGGCTTCTTTGGAGCAGATCCCTCCTTCTTCATGAATCTTTTAAACTTCCTCACAAACATAGCAAACTGCTCATCAGTGAGGAGATTGTTGAGGGATTTCTCATTTGATCGGGATGAGTTTGGTTTTGACACTAGAGCTAGTGTCTTTGGTTCTTCTTACTTTTCTTCTTTGATCTCCTTCATTTCAAACTCATAAGCTTTAAGATCAATGAAGAGCTTATCAGTTGACAAATTTTTGAGATCTCTGTTATCTCTCATAGCAGTCACCTTCATATCCCATTTTGAGGGAAGACCTCTCAAAACCTTAAGGGATATCTCCTTCTGAGAGAGTTCTTTCCCAAGGTCAGAGACCTCTACCACAGTTTTTAGAAACCTAGACTCCATTACATGGATAGATTCATCTGGTAGCATCCTGAAATCCTCAAACTTCTTAAGGGCAATAGTGAGCTTGTTATCCTTTTCTTGTTCATCTCCTGCTCCTATTTTTGTGAGCTCATCCCAGACATCCTTGGCCGTTTCACATTTCCTAATCACGGGAAATATTCATTCATCTACAGATTTGAAGAGAATGTCTTTGGCAATATTGTCAAGATTGTTTCTCTTCCTGTCTTCAGTTGTCCATTCCAACTTGGGTTTTGGAATGTACACATCATCTGATGCTTCTAGCGATTTGTATGTACTGACCTTCATTATTTTGATAGGTCCATCAGTAATTACTTCTAGCATTTCATCATGTAAAGCACTGAGGTGTACTTTCATTCTGATTTTCGAGTCATCAAACCTATTTAAGTTGAACAGGAGATTTTTGGCAAACTGACTTTCCATATAGAAAGAAAGTTTTGTGGGAAGTGAAGTGGGTTGGATCATTAGTTCAAATTAGTCAGAAACTGACTCTAGGAACACTCCGCTCTGATACCACTTGATGGTCCCGGATAGAGGTAAAAGTCTAGAGGGGGGGGGGGGTGAATAGACTTTTAAAGCCTTTTCAACTTTACAAACTTTTCCCCACTAGATGAGTTGATTTATGATCTTTTGAGAGATTATAGATGCAAAACAGAAGTCTTAACCTCTATATGAGTATGAACTTTCTATCTTTGGGTAGAAATTGGGTTTAAACAGTGAGCAGGTTGCTTAGCAGTTGGCTCAGCAGTTGGGTGAAACACAGGGAATTGCTGAGGCAACTGCTGAAGAAATATATAGCTTATGATGAAATTAATTATGGAGTCTTACTCAGGATAATGAGGGCAATCTGAAGATGTATAAAGCTTAGTGGAAAGTGGGCGTTTATGATAGCAGTGGTCTGAGCAGTTGGGTGGTTGTCAGGGAACTGCTGAGGTAACTGCTTGATAAAAGATGAGAATATGAGAGGGCTGATTGCAGAATCTTATCTAGAATGATATGAGTTTTCTAGAAATGTGCTCAGCTGAGTTTAAGTGGAAGTTTATGGAAACAGTGGCCTGAGCAGTTGGGTGATTGCCAGAGAACTGCTGAGGTACCTGCTGAGTTATGATTCCCAGAAATCTGTTTGAACAAACTTCTTTGTAGTGATTTTGTGAGAATATTGCAATGTAAGGATGTCTCAAAGAAAGTATGTAATTAAGCAGTAGGCTGAGCAGTGGCGTCAGTTGAGGTTACTGCTGGCAGACTACTTTCTTTAATGAGAAGTGTTGGGTGTGTGCTTTGTTGACTGAAAGTAAATCAACACACATTATATCCTGGTTCAGAGGTGGTGTAATCCTCCTACGTCCAGTCCCACCATCTTTTAGATGGATTTCCACTAAAGTATTAAGCCCAATACACTTAGTGCCCAATCTAGCCTTTACAACTGATATGGTCTAGATTGAAAGGTGTTTCACAAGGAGTACACACCACTCCAAGTTACTCAGTCCTTTAGAATTTTCTCAATTGATCCAGTGGGAATCAAAATGTACTCTATCTATCTATCTATCTATCTATCTATCTATCTATCTATCTATCTATCTATCTATCTATCTATCTATCTATCTATCTATCTATCTATCTATCTATCTATCTATCTATCTATCTATCTATCTATCTATCTATCTATCTATCTATCTATCTATCTATCTATCTATCTATCTATCTATCTATCTATCTATCTATCTATCTATCTATCTATCTATCTATCTATCTATCTATCTATCTATCTATCTATCTATCTATCTATCTATCCATCCATCCATCCATCCATCCATCCATCCATCCATCCATCCATCCATCCATCCATCCATCCATCCATCCATCCATCCATCCATCCATCCATCCATCCATCCATCCATCCATCCATCCATCCATCCATCCATCCATCCATCCATCCATCCATCCATCCATCCATCCATCCATCCATCCATCCATCCATCCATCCATCCATCCATCCATCCATCCATCCATCCATCCATCCATCCATCCATCCATCCATCCATCCATCCATCCATCCATCCATCCATCCATCCATCCATCCATCCATCCATCCATCCATCCATCCATCCATCCATCCATCCATCCATCCATCCATCCATCCATCCATCCATCCATCCATCCATCCATCCATCCATCCATCCATCCATCCATCCATCCATCCATCCATCCATCCATCCATCCATCCATCCATCCATCCATCCATCCATCCATCCATCCATCCATCCATCCATCCATCCATCCATCCATCCATCCATCCATCCATCCATCCATCCATCCATCCATCCATCCATCCATCCATCCATCCATCCATCCATCCATCCATCCATCCATCCATCCATCCATCCATCCATCCATCCATCCATCCATCCATGAAATTGGGAGGCTGAGCGACGATGAGGACTTCGAGGAGCCCCAGCCAAAGAAGCGTTATATCCGCTGATTGTCCTTCTTCTAAGGGACGCACGGCTGACGACTGGGTCGTCATGGTGAGGTTCTACCAGCACGGCAACGGACGGTTAAGCCCGCAGGCAACTAGACGCCTCATCCCTCAAAATATGAAGGGCCCTACGTCTCAGTAAAGTTCTATCAGCAATCCAAGGAGGTTGCAGACGCCGGAGCCCCCACCCCAAGGTCAGGAGCTCATTAAGAAGCTAACTCCCGAACGGATTGTTAAGAAGTTATCACCCTCGGCCTCGAGCCACTAACCCTAATAAAAGCCATTGTCATGAACAACACACCTGTTGTATTCCGCTTATCTCTTGTAAAATTTAAGTAAAGGATGTCACAAAATGAAGCACGTCGCATCGGCCCCTTCGAGCAAAACACTCAGGTATGGCCGACGACGCCACACAAAACAGCACATCGTCCCGGCCCCTTCGAGCGAAACGCTCAGGCATGGCTGACGATGTCCCAGGACGAGGGGCCCGCAAACGGCCCACGTCTTGAAATGGGAAGCTCACCGCGTCGTCTTCACGCTAAATCGCATTACGACAGGCCTGAAAGAATGGCCGAGTTGACAAAATCCCCACACTTGGGGTTGGGAAACGGCAGCCGTCGGTAACCGACCAAAAGCCTAGCCCGTGCCATAAATAGACGACGGGACCCCCCAAGGTCTAGGGACGCGCCAGCGCCAGAGGCCGGATAGCTGCCCTCCTGGACTCCCTATCGGCCGAGGGAATAGCAACCCCCTCGGTCGAGCCTAAAAGAAGGACCCCCACTCCTCGCTCGAAGCAGTAGAGGAAGAAATAAAAGAGGAACAGCCGAGGACCGTGCACTCGCTGGCCTCGGCGAAATCCCCACAAATAAAAGAGGGACAGCCGAGGACCGTGCACTCGCCGGCCTCGGCGAAATCCAAATAAAAGAGGGACAGTCGAGGACCGTGCACTCGCCGGCCTCGGCGAAATCCCCACAAATAAAAGAGGGACAGTCGAGGACCGTGCACTCGCCGGCCTCGGCGAAATCCCCACAAATAAAAGAGGGACAACCGAAGGACCGTGCACTCACCGGCCTCGGCGAAATCCCCACAAATAAAAGAGGGATAGCCGAAGGACCGTGCACTCGCCGACCTGGAGCAATAAAAATAAAATCCCCACAAATCAAGCCACATATTTGGCTAAGTACATATCAGGCAAACACTATGCATTATGGACGAAGCAAGACCATACATGCGGATCAGACGAGCGCCTAACGTCGTCCTTCATCATAGGTACAGCTTCACCGTCCTCATCATAGGACCGGCTCCGCCACCCTTCATCTTCAGACGACTGGCTTCATCAGCGACGTCGTCCTCACATCACGACCGGCCCCTCGGCCAAGGCGTGATTATCTAACTCAAGACCGGCTTCCTCAGCGCCAAGCGTTTTGAGCTAGCGAGCGGGCTCGCCATTCCCTTCATGGATGGTGACCCTCGCCTTCATACGACGAGCAGGCTTCATCAGCGCCGTCGTCCTCGGACCACGCTAGACCCCTCGGTCTCAACGTGATCCTTCATCTTCAGGCAAACGGCTTCATCAGCGCCATCGCCCTCAAATCACGGTCGACCCCTCGCTCTCAACGTGATCCTTCATCTCAAGGCCGGCTTCCTCAATGCTGAGAGCCTTGAGCTTGCATGACGAATGGCTCCATCAACGCTTTCGTCATCATTTATTTGGACCGGCTTCATCAGCACCGTCGTCCTCAAATCATGCTCGGCCCCTCGGCCAAGGCGTGATCATCTATCTCAAGACCGGCTTCCTCAGCGCCGAGAGTCTTAAGCCAGCGATCGGGCTCACCATCCCTTCCTGGATGGTGACCATCGCCAGTACATGACGCACGGCTTCACCAACGCCTCGTCATCATTTACTTGGATCAGCTTCATCATAGCCGTCGTCCTCAAGTCACGCCTGGTCCCTCGGCCTTGGCATGATCATCTATCTCAAGACCGGTCTTAGTCATTCCTTCACCGGATGGCGACCATTGCATGGATTTCCTGACCGACCCTTCAGTGCCGTCGTCCTCATATCGCGAGGGGTCCCTCGGCCTCGGCGTAACGAGCGGCTTCATCAGCGCCGTCGTCCTCAGATCACGACAGACCCCTCGGTCACAATGTGACCCTTCATCTCAAGACCGGTCTTAGCCATTCCTTTATCAGATGGCGACCGTTGCACGGATTTTCGAACTGGCCCCTCAGTGCCGTTCATCCTCACGTCACGACCGGCCCCTCGGCCAAGGCGTGACTATCTATCTCAAGACCGGCTTCCTCAGCGCCGAGAGTCTTGAGCCAGCGATCGGGCCCACCATCCCTTCCTGGATGGTGACCATCGCCACTATATGACGATCGACTTCATCATCGCGACCGGCCCCTCGGCCAAGGCGTGATTATCTATCTCAAGACCGGCCTCCTCAGCGCCGAGAGTCTTGAACTAGCAAGCGGGCTCGCCATTCCCTTCCTGGATGGCGACCCTCGCCTTCATATGAGGAGCGGCTTCATCAGCGCCGTCGTCCTCAGATCACGACCGACCCCTCGGTCTCAACGTGATCCTTCATCTCAAGGTCGGCTTCCTCAACGCCGAGAGCCTCGAGCTTGCATGACGAATGGCTCCATCAACGCCTTCGTCATCATTTATTTGGACCGGCTTCATCAGCGCCGTCGTCCTCAGATCACGGCAGACCCCTCGGTCTCAACGTGATCCTTCATCTCAAGACCGGCCTCCTCAGCGCCGAGCGTCTTGAGCCAGCGAGCGGGCTCGCCATTCCCTTCTTGGATGGCGACCCTCGCCTTCATACGATGAGCAACTTCATCAGTGACGTCGTCCTCACATCACGACCGGCCCCTCGGCCAAGGCGTGATCATCTATCTCAAGACCGGTCTTAGCCATTCCGTCACCAGATGGCGACCGTTGCATGGATTGTAGGGCCGGCTCCTCATCGCCGTCGTCTTCACATCACGACCAGCCCCTCGGCTATGGTGTGATGCTCAATCTTAAGACCGGTCTTAGCCATTCCTTTACCGGATGGCGACCGTTGCATGGATTTCGGACCGGCCCCCCAGTGTCGTCGTCCTCATATCTCGAGACCGGCTCCCAACGTCGAGGTACTGTTATAGCGACCGGGCTCGCAATTCCCTTCCTGGACAGTGACCGTCGCCTTCATATGACGCACGGATCATTACCATTGTCGTTCTCACAATTCAGACGGGCATCCATCGCCTCGTCCTCATATTCGGACCGGCTCATCAGCGCCGTTGTCCTCACCACCAGGCGGGCGTCCCCTCATCAGACGGACACCGCTTCAGCTCCACACCTAGGCCGAAGGGTTCACCCCTTGGAGTTCATTTTGGGGAATCCGGTGTGCTCTTTTTCCCTCATTAGGATTTTTTCCCACAAGGTTTTTCCTAATGAGGTTTTTAACGAGGCATCACCCCATTGTGGATCAAAAGGTGTCGACCCTCGGCCCCTTATTGAAGACGTGTATTGCTCTACTCCTCTTCACCTCACTACATGAGCCTCAAGGAGTGGGGGACTGGGGGACTACATCGGCCTCCACATACATGAAATCATCCAGAAAGCAACAAAAAGCAAGGACTACCAAGTGGTACCTCCGTCGGCCATGTCTCCATCGGCCAGAAGAAGGTCTGGGGGACTACATTGGCCTCCAACGCAAAGATAAACAAATTCAAAATCCAACGAACACAAGCCCATGACAATGGTACCTCAACGTCCAACAACCATGTGTTCACCCTTCGGCCATGCTGAAGCGCAAAGCAGGACGCACATCATCCTCAATGTCAAGGACACACATCGTCCTAAAGATCAAGGGCACGTATCGTCCTCGAAGCCAAGGACACTCCTCGTCCTCAAGGCCAATGGCACGCATCGTCTCCGGGACTATGAAATTCATCGTCCATATCACGAACAAAACGAACACGCCACGAACGTCCGCAAGCGTAAGATCCATCAACTAAAGTCAAAAGCACAAGGGCAGGACATTCTTCGTCCACAGAGCCAAGGGCGGACAACGTCCTCTGGTCCAGGACCCTCATCGTCCTCAAAATGAAGGACATCCATCGTCCTCAAGATGAAGGACACTCATCGTCCTCAAAATGAAGGACATTCATCGTCCTCAAAATGAAGGACATTCGTCGTCCTCAAAATGAAGGACATCCGTCATCCTCAAGATGAAGGACACTCATCGTCCTCAAAACGAAGGACATTCATCATCCTCAAGATGAAAGACACTCATCGTCCTCAAAATGAAGGACATTCATCGTCCTCAAAATGAAAGACATTCATCCTCCTCGAAATGAAGAGCATTCGTCGTCCTCAGAATGAAGAACATTCACAGTCCTCAAAATGAAGGACAAGGCAGCCAACAATTATGGCACCGCCTCGGCCAGGAACACTACAATTCCCAGGTAATCCTCCATCGGCCAAAGCGTCAGAACAACAAGGATCTACTCCCTTTCACTTAGTCTACACCTCAGCTCAGAGAGTGGGGGACTCCTGATGGAGTATATGGGTCCAAACCCCATGACCCACATACTCAGAAGACTAAGAGGAAGCGCAGCTTTCACCCAGTGGGTCCTCCTTCGGCCAGGTGGCCCTCCACCAGCCGTAGAAGAGTCGATCCAGAATACGGTCCAGAAGCCAAGGAGAAGAATTGTCCCTCGTCGGCCGGTGCCCCCGTCGGCCAGTGCCTCTGTCGGCCGGCGCCCCTGTCGGCCAAGCAACAGTCAGCTCAGAATATGGCCCAGACAGCAATCAGCTCGGACAGTCCTCCGTCGGCCGTGTCTCCATCGGTCAGGCGCCTCCGTCGGCTGGCGCCCCCATCGGCCAAGTAACAGTCAACCCAGAATATGGCCCAGGCAGCAATCAGCTCGGATGGTCCTCCGTCGGCCGTGTCTCCATCGGCCAGGCGCCTCCTTCGGCCGAACCTCCTTCGGCCACAGAGAACTTCCAGAACCGGATTTCATACTTAGTTATTTTTACACTCTTTGTACTCGGCCCAGTAGTGGCCCAATTGTAAATGGGCCTCCCAAGCCCAAGACTTGGGAGTCCGACCCTAATTTCCTCTATAAATACTCCCCTTGGGAGCCATGTAAGGGGTTCACAAAAATCATTTATTGAAGCATTTACTTGCACTTCTCTCTCTAGCTCTTATTTCTCTCTAGATATATACTTTGTCAATAATAATAATAATGATAATAGTAAAAATAATAATAGTAATTATAATAATAGTAATAACAATAATTATAGTAATAATAGTAATAATTATAATACTAATAATGATAATATTACTTGTAATAGTAAAAATAATAGTACTAATAATTGCAGTGATAATAATAGTACTATTATTGTTGTTATTATTGTTATTATTAGTATTATTATTATTATTGCTGTTATTATTGTTATATTATTATTATTAGTATTATACTATTATTATTAGTTTTATTATTATTATTAAAAATGAGTCAGTCTTATGTGACGACGGTAATCCCCTCAATTATAGGGAATTAGGGATATAGTTGTTCCAATCGTCTCGACACTTTCATGAACTTCCGGACGGAGACTTAAAATCTAGGGAAAATGAAAATTAATAATTCAACCTTTTAAAGGTCTTCATTCGTTGGTTTCATTTTATCGTTATTCATGAATAATCCAACCTTTGCACCTCATCTTCATTCGTTCGTCCCTGACCGGTTGATGACCTGCTATTCCAGTTTTTTTCATTTTGTTTACAAATCATTCAACCATAAATCCCACCTTTCACAAATCTTCTCCAAACGGTCCCACGTATCATTTTTCTTTTTTTTTCTTAAAACTTTTCCCTTTTTATTTTTATCGTCTTGACTATTTTATTCTCCTGTTTTGTCTTCTTATTATTATTTTTACTACTTTTCAATTTTTTTTTTATGTTTATGTATTCCATTTTTCCTTTTTTCGTTCATTCCGTTTATTATTTCATTTTCATTTTTATATATTTTTCAGATTGGTTTCCTTATAAAAGATCTTTTTCTCACCGTACTAACTTTTTACTTTATTTTCTTTTAACTTACACTTATATTCCTTTTTCCCTTTCTTACCTTTATTCTAACATTAATATATTTTTGAGAAAAAAGCCCAAAAATAGGACTAAACTAATTCCTAAATGCACAAATAGGACTATGTTATTTATCTTCCCAAAATAGGAATAAAATACCGTCTATCTTCTTATTCTACATTTCTACTCTTAGCATAACTTAATAGACAGTGCTTTAGTAAAGATAAATAACACAGTCCTATTTGTGCATTTGAGGATTAATTTAGTCCTACTTTGGGGCTATTTTCTCAAATATATATTAGTGGTAGAATAAAGATAAGAAAAGGAAAAAAGGAAATAAATAAGTGTAAGTAAAAAGAAAATAAAGTAAAAAGTTAGTACAGTGAGAAAAAAATCTTTATAAGGAAAGTAATATATAAACATTGAAAATGGAATACTAAACGGGAAGAAGAAAAAGAAGGAAAAATGGAATACATAAACATTGAAAAAAATAAAAAAAAATGAAAAGTAATAAAAATAAAAATAAGAAGACAAAAAGGGGGAATAAAAGACTCAAGATGATAAAAATAAAAAAGGAAAAGTTTTAGGAAGAAAAAAGAAATATGACATGTCGGATCGCTTGGTGAAGATTTATGAAAGGTGAGATTTATGGTTGAATGATTTGCAAAGAAAATGAAAAAACTTGGAATAGTAAGTCATGAACCGGACATGGACCAACGATTGAAGATGAAGTGAAAAAAGTTGAATTATTCATAAATAACGATAAAGTGGAACCAACGAATGAAGACCGCTAAAAGGTTGAATTATTAATTTCCATTTTCCTAAAATCTATGGGCATAAGTCTAGTATAGTCTAGTAACAAAGAAAATTGTGTCACATTTCGTGGGTAGCCCGTCGATGTGATGTATTTTAGATGGATTGGATTTCAGTGAATTTAGCTTTGATCTAACGTACGCAACTAAATTTACTTTGCAAATGTAGACTTTGGTGGTAAGACCAAGACCTTTTGTCTAAATGACAGATTTGATTAACTTTAACAATTTGACATAACGTAATTGCTAAATTACATGCGTGGCATCTGGTAAGTGTCAATTTCAATAGATGGGCATAAGTTTCACATCTAAGACATGCATACCATTTTTAAAGATGGCAAAAAAACTAAAACATAAGAATCCTAACCACAAGAGTAAGAATTATATGAAAAGACATCTTTTTTCAGTACACCGGATTAAAATAGACCAAACTAAACAAGACTTAAACAGATCAGACGTCCATAGTTATAACATACACAGAAATCACACATTTATCAGACCAGACCAAACCAATAATTCAGACCTGACCGGACTTAAATATATCAGAGCAGACCAGTAAATTTGAGTCCAAGTAAATACATTGTGAATGATTTGATTGAGTACATGTATTCGTTCAAATGAGATTTCCGGCCATGTCATTTTAAATAAATACATAAAATTTATTTTGATTTTGTTTGATAAAATGAAATCGATATCTCTGTACAAAAGAAAAACGGGTTGGAAAATATTTTCTGTTTATTTGACATCTAAAATGTGAACTGAATTGAAGGCGGAAGTAATCACATGAATTGAATGGAACATTTTTCTGAAATTGTATTTGTTACTAATTAAATTATAGTATTGCAATTCTTCTCCAGCAATTTTTGAAGATATATTGAATTGGCAGCTGGGATGGCAAGCTTCCATCTTGACATATTTGAAGATAAAAATAGCCAACAATGGTGTCAAGAACATGGACAAGAGCGTACAAATAGGCTATCAACATTCCCTCTAGTGCCACACCCGCTGGGAAATTCCAAATGGTTTCTTCATCTTCACGATGATAAGCCCTCATCACTATTCTGTACTGAAACAGAGCCTCAACCGCAGCAAGTGCAGCATTGATGATCATGGCTAATGACAGCACTGTTGCCGTCCTTCCCCTGACCATCATAACACATGATGATGCTTTCTTGACAGCTTCGATGAATCCTCCATTGTTTTTGTTCACTCCTGTTATAATCAATGTGAGGTTGCAGATGATGAAGGTGCAGGCAATAGCTATGGAGAAAACCAGACCTCCAATGGCAGAAAGAAAGAGGGTGAACCCGGGGAAATAGTATGAAAGGCCCAATCCATCAGCCAGAGTGAAGGCTATGAACATGAATGAGAAGCAGGTTGCATTTACACAGAGGGCGAGTAAGGAATTGCAGATCTGGGTATGAACTAACGGGCCGTAAATTTTGACAAAGGAGAAAAAAGGCGGGTTCTTGGGGCGTTCTTGATCTTCCAGAGCGAGAATCACGGCGGCTTTGCTGAAGAGGAATGAGGAAAGTGTGGACGGGATGGCAAGAACAGAGACGCAGATGGTCTGGGAGATCTTTGCTTGGAGGATTGAGGAAGGGGGGAAGCCGGCAGCAAGGAAAAGAGAGTGAATTCGGGCGTGAATTAGCCGCCGGAAAGAGGACGATGAGGCGGCGGCGGAGGCGGAGATAAGGAAGGATGATCGGAGAAGGAGAAGTGAGGCTGCAAACGGGAAAGCCAGGAATGCTGCTGTGGTGGTGAAGAACTGGTAGTTCTGCAGAAATGTAAAGACTGATCTTCTGAGAATCGTGGTGGATGACGGCGATCTTTCTGCCATGGGATAGGTAGCAGCTGATTGATTTGAGAAGAGGAATGAATTGAAGTTGTGGAGACGACAATGGGAGTGGGGGAATCGATTAAAACAAACGTACGTACATACATACATACAGTTAGTTTTGTCTACAAGATTCTGTTGACCGTTGTACCTATTTCTGATCACATCTTGACTTTATTTCGGTCATGCCAAATTAGTACTTGTACATATGGAGTTTAACCAAATTACTGTGGATTGTTGCGGCACCTACGGATGCTTCTATGATTAACGGTAGTTATTTTATCACAGGGATTAGTGGGCACAATTTCTGTAAGATTATTTTTTTTGGATAAAATATAAGTATATATATCCAGAAAATAGCAAAGTACAATGCATCAAAAAAATCAAAAATAATATCTAAACTAGCATGTGAACCTAAAATAGTAACTATCGTATCCCCCTCCCCCCAACCTCGCAGTAAGTGGGGATAGAGAGATTTTTTATGAAGTCAAAACGGCACAGGACAGGTCCCGACACGTAGCACAAAAGATCAAAACTAGCACGGGACAGACCCCCGACTTAGTAATCAAAAACCAGTCCGCAAAATAGATCAACACCTAAAATCCAGTCCAAGATAAGCGACTGGACCGTGAGCTAATAAAAGCCCCCAGGCCCAGCACACATAACAAGCGTCCAGGGTGAGTTTCCCCTATCCTCAATTTCCTCATGCATCCGAGCGGTCAGGTAATTGTCCCCAGTCCGCATCTTCCTAACTTCGAACCTTGCTTTCTAGCCCCAGAAAACTTCCATCTTCGGCTCGTTCACCACCGTCACAGGCCCCCCATCTCAAAACCAGTACACAGGGTTACTAGCCGCCGTCAATGGCAGCCTCGGTTGTTTCCGGCGAGGTTTAGGCCATTGGAGAACAAACCTCCATAAACATCTCAGAACACCCATCCAAGTGGTGTTGGAGCTTCCAAAAATCAGAACTATGCACCTGAAACCCACCGGAGCCAAGAGGCCCCCGGCGGCGGCGGCCATCGTGAGTGGTGGTGCCGACCTGAAAGGGAAGAATAGCCCGAGTGGCTAGAGAGAGACTCTCTCAACTTCCTTTCAGGCTTCCTGTAAGATTAAAACATACACAATGTTATATTTGTAATCCTAATTCTACTTATATTCTCTATGATGTTTTAATACCTAGATAGGAAGGTAAAGCAAAGTTAGAAAGTAATTATACATGATGGACTCTAATTGATTTATTCAATTAGACCATTAAATTTGGTCTGGCCTGTTTCAGTCCCTTCCGCCGCTGTTTGAGCCTGATATTTCCTTAATCCAGTCTGATTCTCCTTATTTGACCCAGCTTGTTTGGTTCGCATATAAAACGTCTCCTTCCACTCTTCTGGAAACATCTTTGCATCATTCTAAACCCTAAATACAGAGAGGCGATTCTGAGAGCTTGTGCGTTGAAGGAGAGAGAAACCTTTGGTTTTCTTTTCAAGATCCGAAATCACTTGAGGCCAGAATAAGCTGAGAAAGGCAAGAAGTAAATCGTGCGGTGAAGCTTAGATCCAGAGCAGTTGGTTTGAATCCAAGAATCTGAGAACTCCTAGGTTTTGATAGTTTCGTCCGGTTATTTCTGTTCCTTTTCTTATTTTATTCGTGTGCTTGTTTTTTGGCTGATTCTTGTGTGTTGGATCTGGTTATTTTCGTACATTGCTTTGCAACCATCTGTGTATTCAAACTGTTCTGAGCTAGTGGATTTTTGGGACTGGGTTTCCCCTGTTGAAACCCCGTTGATTAGGATTTTCAATCTGAATTGCGTCAACATATCGTGCAGTGTGTTCTTTTCTTTAATTTCTGTTTGGTTGAACTTGAAGTTTGAATCCGGTATTTTGACTGTGACTGTTGATATAGTCTGAGAACACACAAAGTTCAAAAAATAGAATTAAATATGTTTTATTACAAAATACGAAGTATGACTTACTTAGTACTATTAAAAGAATAAACTGATTAAAATTTTCTAAATTAAGAGAAACTCTCTTACTATACCCTTGAGCCACCCCAACTCTATCATCTCTAGGAAGAGTTATGTTTCTCTACCTTGTGGGTAGAGAACCTCTCAGCTTTACAACAAAGCTCTCACAACACACTAACAAACCTGAGGAAGCTACACATAGCTAATCTTCAAAACCCGATTACAATATGAAGAAGGGAAAAAGAAATTATATCTATAACTTTGTATGAGCTGTTTCAGGTGCCTTAGACGTTGTAGTTCTTTGATGAATATTCCTCTCAATAATAGTCTCGGTCAAGCACACTTATGTTCTCTTGGTCCTGACCCTCCTGGCATA
Source organism: Cuscuta europaea (assembly GCA_945859875.1). Classification (NCBI taxonomy): domain Eukaryota; kingdom Viridiplantae; phylum Streptophyta; class Magnoliopsida; order Solanales; family Convolvulaceae; genus Cuscuta; species Cuscuta europaea. The sequence goes on along the minus strand of CAMAPE010000029.1, from coordinate 9,425,413 downwards.
TATGTAGCTCCTTGGAGAAGTCCCTTGACACTTTTCTTTCCTTAAATGGTCGATGAACTTGCCTAGTTGCCTTGATATTATTTAAAAAGCTTTCCTTTCATTTGAGGATATAATGATCCTTGGTCAACCATACATATTTATGGTAGTAATACGTATATACATGAGTGTTGGAGATTTAATTGTGAATCAAGTTGGTCATAGATTAGCTTTATATTTAATCCTTGTATTTAATTAGTGCATGAATTAGATAGAAATCAGGCCAAGTGTTAGGCCCATATAAACAGGCTAAAAGCCTGGTACGCCTAACCTAAATCTCGCCTATAAAAAGGGAGCCGAGGTATAGGAATAGGTTGAACGTCGTACTTATTATTCATAGCCTTACGCATATCATTCTGTTGTACGTGTCCACGGTTTATCAAAGAAGGTTTTACGGTGATTCATTCTGTGTTCATCTTTACGTTTAATCTTCCTTGTTAGATCGATTATTCATTGCTGTTACAGAAACAGGGAATAACAATTGGTATCAGAGCCGATCGAGAACGATCTGAAGAACTCCTGCAGAATACTCTGTTTTTGTTAACGTAGTTCTTTCTGTCGATTTTTTGCTCTGTAATTTTGTTTCTTGATCAAAAATTGTAAAAGTTACACCTTTGGAATCGCCTTTTCAAAGCGATCAAAGGGTATACTTAAGATTGTGTTTTACGCAAATTCAGATTTCGAGATATCTCGAGCAGGGGTTGTCGACATCCTGCTTTTTCACAGGTTCTGCTACGTTTTTCGAGCTGAAAACTTTACCCTACGATCTCGACATTCTACTCTACAGGAAACTACCTTCAGATTTTGTTTATCTGATTTTTACAGGTTGCAGGATTTCGACATTGAGGATTTCGACATCTAGGATTTCGAGATCTTAATTTCGAGAAAAGGATTCGACATCTGGTCTCGACATTTGACTTCTCAGATTAAGATTTCGAGTGATTAACTTCTCGACATTTCAAATCTCGAGATCAGCATCTCGAAATTTGAAATCTCGAGATCCCTAATCTCGAGATCCTTAATCTCGAGCCCAAATCTCGATACCGGGCCTCCTTTATCAAAATCTTAGATTTCGATATTCAGATCTCGACATCTGATTTTTCGACTTTCTGCCTCTAAAAATCTTTTGATCAATTTTCTCGAACGGTCAGTTTAGTACAGCAATGGGTTCAGAATACAATGCACAAGGGAACAGCATTACCCCTCCTAGCCTCAGGAAGGGAGAATATCAAATGTGGAGGAACAGATTTCTAAATTTCCTCGAGCACAAAGAGAACTCTGCTGCGATGCTCGAATCTTTGCTTGAAGGACCAGCTGAACTCTTGATTTCAGTTGGTGGAGATCCAGAAAATAATCCTCCTATTTTTCCAGAAATAAGGAGAAAAGTGCCATCTGAATACACAGAAGCTGACAAGCTCAGACTTCGTGGTGACCTTATGGCCAAAACATACCTCCTTCAAGCAATACCAAATGAAGTTTATGTTCTCATTGATAGCATGCAGACAGCTAAGGAAATGTGGGATGAAATAGAGAAGCTGCTACAAGGCACAAGCATCAGCCTCAAAACAAAGAAGACTACGATTCTCATCGCTTATGACTCCTTCAAAGCAGGTCCAGGAGAACCATTGAATGAGACTTACAACAGACTTGTTCAACTGGTAAATGAACTCAGAAAGATCAAAGTATTCAGGTTCAATCTGGAACTGAATATTAGATTTTTATCCAGCCTGCATCCTGCATGGGAAAAGACAGTGAAGGATGTCAGATCTCGGATAGATTTGGACGAAATTGACCTCTGCACACTCTATGAACATCTGAAGCAATTCGTCAACGAGGTTGCCTGTGCTGAGGATCATCACACCACAAACCCCTTAGCTCTTGTAATGGAGGCTCAGCCAAGAAGGACAACCACTTCACTAAAGAAGAAAAAGAAGAAGGTGGTGGTTGAATCAGATGATGATGAGAGTGACAATGACAAATCTGATCTAGAGGCTGAGCTAGCAGACTTACAGAAGAAGATGGCACTGCTTGCCAAAAGATTTGCTAAGAAGAACAGCTCCTCCAACAGGCTGAGAACTTCCTCCTCAAACTACAAGCAGAAGAACCATGATCAAGGATATTCTAGGAAGGCATCATCAGCAGAAGAAGCTCCTAAATGCTATAACTGCGACAAGCCTGGACATGTGATCAAAGACTGCCGCCTCCCAAAGAAGAAAGATGTTAACTTCTACAAGCAGAAGATGCTGTGGAATAAGCAGAAAATGCTGATGGTGCAGAAAGAAGAAGAAATCTCTGCCATGATTGCTGAGAATGAGAACTGGGCAGAAGATTCTTCTTCTGAGGAGGAGGAAGACAACTATGTCCTTATGGCACGTGTGGAGGGAGATGAAAGAAAGGGTGATGCTGCGATCCCCGAAAGCGAGTGCTCAACAAGCTCTGTAAGTACCTCACATACTTCTTTAAATAATCAAATGCAGTCCTTACTTGAAAAGGACAATCTAATCAAAGAACTAAAGGAGAGACTAGACAATAATCATAGAGTACTGAAACAGAATCTAGACCAAAAGTCTTCCTTAAGTGTTCAACTTGAAATTGCAAAAGATCAAGTCAAAAAGGTGTCCTCAGATTTTGAAAGCCTTGAACTGAAGATAGCTGAATTAACTAGGAAATTTGAGGACAGTGAACGGGAAAAAAGCACAGCAAAGGCTGAATGCGATTTTTTGCATAACAAAAGAAGAACGCTTTTAAATAAAGTAAAAGAACTAGAAGATCTAGCTGCTAGAAGAGGTCAATCTGAACAAACTGTTTTTCTGCTTAACAGCAAACAAAAGGATGACCGATTCTACAATGCTAAAACTGGACTGGGCATAACCAACCCACGTAATCTTAAGAAAGTTAAATGTATTCAAATCTATAACAAAGATTACATGGGACTAGGGTTTGGCGAGAAAATGTATTTTCGAAGTGATGAAGACTATGCTGAAGCAGAAGAAGAAAAGAGAAAGAAACCAAAACCTGCGATTTCTTGTGATTATCCCTCTGTAAATGAAAAACAACTTTCAGAAGAAAAACCTACTTCCTGCTTCAGTGAATGCCTTGACCCTTATGCTAAAGATATTCTTCACATAGGACACCCTCTAGACCCTCCCCCAAGAGTAGGTATTGCTAAAACTGGTGAGGAACCGTGTATATTTCCCATGGCTCAAAAGTTCAAAAACTTACAGAAAACTCTTGATGACGAGAGAGAGAGATTTGAAACTGAAAAGAAAGGTTTTGAGCGCAACTGGCAGGAACTTCTTCAAAAGTTCAATGATTTGAGTGAGCAGTTTCATGCTAAAACAGACCCTTCTATGACTAAGCCTGACAGCTCACACACCTCACATGAGAAAAACAATGCTTTTAAAGGTTCGTCCACTCATCTCTCTTCTCCTTTGTTTACAGGGAATGAAGTGAATAAGGAAGGAGAAGAGAAGAATGAGTGGAGGAAAAAGAGGAAGGAAATCGCAGATGGCAAAAAGAATGTTTTTGAGAATAATGCTAGCCCTAGATCTAGTTCTATTTTTTACTCCAAAGTTAATTGTAATTCTGTCTCTACAAAGCAAACTTCTAGTAGTTCAGTCTTGAGTCCCAAGCTGAATATTTCTGAGACATCTTCTAGACAACGTTCTATTTATAATACAAGTGTTGCTTATGGTTATTCTGTTCCAGATCCTCATAATTATGAATGTGATGTGAATGTTGTTAAATCAAAGCCTCCCAGAAAGCTTAAACCTGAAAAAGAAACCAAGAAAGGAACTTCTAAGGGAACGTTTTGTATTCCTGATATGAAATATGCCCTTAGAGTTCATTCTAGGAAACATCTTAATCGGCTTTCTAAGGAGGAGATTTTCAAAACCAAACTTAAGAAACAACCGTTCAATCACAAAGCACCTGTCTATTCTCCTCCTCAACCTAAAACGGAAAGATGGGTCCCCAAGATAAGACCCGTCAAAGCTGAAACTGAGAGGTGGGTCCCCAAGATGAGACCTACCAAAACTGAAACAGATAGGTGGCTCCCCAAACGAAGACCCATCAAAACTAAAACTGAAAGATGGGTTCCCAATCAAAGACCCATCAAAACTGTAACTGAAAGGTGGGTCCCCAAATTTAGACCCACCGGAACTAAAATGGAAAGGTGGGTTCACAACATCAGACCCACCAAAATGGAAACCGCTAGGTGGACTCCAAAAACCAGACACACTGCAAAAGCAGATCTGGCTATTGGAAAGCCCACCAAAGATAGATCTTTTGTTGAAAGAGCAGCTGACCTTGGATCACTGCTCAAAGCAAGATTTAAAAAGGTGTTTCTTGATAATAAGGAAGGACCCACTCCAAGTTGGGTACCTAAACCTATTTGATTGTTTTGCAGGACGGTCATGTGTGGCACTTAGACTCAGGATGCTCAACCCACATGACCGGAATAAAGCACCTTTTGAGCAACTACACCAACTGCTACGGAGGCAATGTCAGATTCGGGAATGACGCCTCATCTCCTATCCTTGGGTATGGGGACGTCGTCTGTGCCAGTGTCACAATAAAAGATGTTTCATTCGTCAAAGGGCTCAAACACAACTTACTGAGCATTGGACAATTCTGTGACAGCGGGATGGAAGTGAGGTTCTTTGCAAAACAATGCTGTGTTCTTGACAGCACAGGGAATACATTATTAACGTGTTACAGAACATCAAATCTGTACATTATTGATCTGAAAAGCGTCCAATCCACCACTTCCATCTGTCTGCTGTCCAAAGCTTCAACTGAACAGAACAACCTATGGCACAGACGTCTCTCCCATCTGAACTTCAAACATCTATCAACCTTGTCCTCCAAGAAACTTGTCAAGGGGCTTCCTCTGCTAAAGTCTTCCGCTGAAAATCATTGTAGTGCCTGCAAAATGGGCAAAATGACGCGAAGCTTCCACAAGTCAAAAACTGAACCTTCATCTACTCATCAGTTGCAGCTAATACACATGGATCTGTGTGGACCTATGAGAGTACAAAGCATCAACGGTCGCAAATACACTCTGGTGATCGTTGATGACTTCTCTAGGTATACATGGACAAAATTTCTCTGTTCAAAAGATGAAGTTGCGGAAAACATTATGACCTTTATCAGAACGATCCAGAAACTGCTACAGCACAGTGTTCGAATTGTTAGAACTGACAATGGTACCGAGTTCAAAAATCAGACTCTCACTGAGTTCTATGAATCACTCGGTATCACTCAGCAATTTGCAGCAGCTAAAACTCCCCAGCAGAACGGAGTTGTTGAGAGAAAGAACAGAACCCTTGTTGAAGCAGCACGCACCATGTTAATTCAATCAAGACTGCCTCACTTCATGTGGGCAGAGGCAATCAATACTGCGTGCTTTACTCAGAACAGAACTTTCATCCACAAGCGCTTCGACAAGACTCCATATGAGATCCTATTCAATAAAACTCCTGATATTTCTTTCCTCAAGGTTTTTGGCTGCAAGTGCTTCATACTCAATGATCGGACAGAGAGAAGTAAGCTGGATCCCAAAGCCAGAGAAGGCGTGTTCATTGGCTACTCACTGCAATCCAAAGCTTACAGAGTCTATCTCAGAGACAAACGGACTGTCATCGAGAGTGTAAATGTTACATTCTATGAAATGGCAGACTTTGCTATTGAACATCTGCAGACCGATCCATCAACTGCTGTACCAGTAGCTTCTGATAAAGCTGAACCAAACACCGAACACGACGATGTGATTCTCGACTCTCTCTTCAGAAACTTTTACGAGAACTCACAATCTCCACCTCCCGCATACACTCCAGAGTCAATATCAACTCCAACAGCAGAGATTCCGCTCCTCACAGGACCAGATGATGTACCATCCACACCCTCAACTCCTCAAACCAATCCCAGAGGTGTGGATGATCACGGCTTTGCTATAAGTCCGGAATCATCTCCACTACACACCACAGCTGCCCCAGAGCCTTCAAACTCATATCAGGACTCAGATCAACCAATAATTACTCCAACTCCTCTAGCTCATGAGAGGAAGTGGACGAGAGCACATCCTGTTGAACAGATAATAGGTGATCCAAGTCAAGGTGTGCGAACAAGATCAGCAACAACAAATGAATGTCACTATGCATGCTTTCTAAGCAAGAATGAACCGTCCAAAGTCTCAGAGGCACTCGCTGATCCAGATTGGGTGATTGCCATGCAAGATGAGCTCAATCAGTTTGACAGACTAGACGTGTGGACACTCGTGCCTAAACCCCCTCAGAAAACCATCATTGGCACTAAATGGGTGTTCAAGAACAAGAAGGACGAAGAAGGCATAGTGATACGGAACAAGGCGCGACTGGTCGCTAAAGGATATAATCAGCAAGAGGGCATAGACTATGATGAAACATTTGCACCCGTAGCAAGAATTGAAGCAATCTGCCTTTTTCTTGCGTACGCGGCCCACAAGAACTTTACCGTCTTTCAAATGGACGTCAAGACTGCCTTTCTGAATGGAGTCTTGGAAGAAGAAGTCTATGTCGCTCAGCCCGAAGGATTTGTAGATCCCAGATATCCCGACCATGTGTACAAGCTAAAGAAAGCTCTGTATGGGTTGAAACAGGCACCAAGAGCTTGGTACGATGCATTAACCGAATTTCTGGTTGACTCCCGTTTCTCAAAAGGGAAGATTGATACCACACTTTTCATCAAACGACAGAAGTCTGACATCATCCTGATTCAGATCTATGTTGATGACATTATCTTCGCCTCCTCAAATCCACGTCCGTGCAAACACTTTGAGAAACTGATGAAAACCAAGTTCGAGATGAGCATGATGGGCGAACTGAATTTCTTCCTAGGCCTGCAAGTAAGACAACTCTCTGACGGCATTTTCATCAATCAGTCCAAGTATATTCTGGAAATGCTTAAGAGATTCAACATTGATGGCAAATCTTCCATGACGACCCCCATGTCCCCAAACAACAAACTGGACTCAGACCCCTCCGGGAAGCCAGTTGATGCTACAAACTACATGGCCATCATTGGATCTTTGCTATATCTCACGTCAAGCAGGCCTGACATTGTCTTCTCCACATGCTTATGTGCACGCTTTCAGGCAAATCCGAAGGAATCCCATCTGACCGATGTTCGAAGAATTCTGAGATACCTCAAAGGCACTGTGAATCTAGGTCTTTGGTATCCCAAGCACTCAGATTTTGACCTAGTCGGATACTCGGATGCTGACTTTGCTGGTTGCCGGATGGACCGCAAAAGCACATCAGGAGCCGTCCAATTCTTGGGCGATAAGTTAGTCTGCTGGTCTTCCAAGAAACAGAACTGTGTGTCAACATCTACGGCCGAGGCAGAATACGTCGCGGCTGCTAGCTGTTGTTCACAAATATTATGGATGAAGACCCAGCTAAAGGACTACGGTTACACTCTCCGCCATATCCCGATCTACAGTGACTCACAAAGCGCCATCGCCATCACCAGCAACCCGGTTCATCACTCCCGCACCAAACACATCGACCTGCGCTATCATTTCATCAAGGATCACGTGGAGAAAGGAGATATTGACATGTATTTTGTAAGCTCAGAGCTTCAACTGGCTGACTTGTTCACTAAGGCACTGGATGAAAAAAGATTCCAGTTCCTAGTCTCCAAGTTGGGCATGTTGAACCTCGAGCCTGTTTAATTATGTCTCCACTGATCTGCAAAGTGTGTGTGTGTGGGACTTGTAAAAAGTGTGTGTGCATGTGCTTTGTAAATAGTGTGTGTGAGTTGCATGTGTTGAGGGGGAGAAAACCAGAAAAATAACAAAAATTGGTGTGCGTGTGTTGCATGTGTTGAGTGTGTGTGAAAAATAAAAAAGAACAAAAAATAGTGTGTGTGTGTTGCATTTGTACATATTGTTCGTTGCATTTTTTGAGGGGGAGAAAATTTTCACTGTTTAAGGGGGAGCTCTCTATTTTTTACTGTTTGGGCCTCAAAAATTTTTAAAGGGCACTGTGTGCCAGCCCAATCATTCGGGCTCAATTGTTACGGAGGAGGTCCAAATTTTTTTCTCTCGCGTATATAAACCTCGAAAAAGCCCTTCCCTTTCTATTCTAAAAACTTTTCGCAAAGGCAGAGCTCTCCGACTGTTCTTCTTCTTCTCAAAACCGTGTTTTCGAAAAACTTATCCTTCTCCGATTCACTTTCGCAATCACTAGAAGGTAGATTTCCATCGATTTCGAGTTCAATAACGACGCCTCAAACGAAAAATCTTCTCATCACTCGAATTCGAAATCATTATCTTCAACTGCTTTCGAAAACGAACGATCTCGAGATTGGCATCTCAATAGTTTTTTTCAAAATCATCATAAAAAGGTTTTTGTTAGACTTTAGGTCAAAATCGCTTGTTATTGTTTGTTATATCGTTGTCTTTGCAGGTGGATTCTTCGCTTCGAAATCACGATTTCGAGATTTTGGTTTTCAGGATCTCGAGATCGTCGATTCATCTTCTCGAAATCAAGATCTCGAGATGGGCATCTCGACATCTTGATCTCGAGATTTGAATCTCGAAATCAAGATCTCGAGATCTGCATCTCGACATCTTGATCTCGAGATTTGAATCTCGAAATCAAGATCTCGAGATCTGCATCTCGAGATTTGAACTTGGCAATTTTTTTTCAAAATTCCACCTGCATAAACTTATCTGAAAACTGCAAATCAAACTCCTTCAATCAAATCAAACAGTTGAATTTCATATGCTGACCACATGCTTCTACAGTTTAAAATGGCAGGAAACACAAAAGCACAGATCGATGATGCCATCTACTCTCAAGAAAAATGGATCAAGGTGCTGGACAACAACTTCCAGCTAGACCTTGCAGTCTTCAAATGCCAGAACCCGATCGTTCCAGCTATCATGAAAGGTCACTATCTCTGGCCTGCACTTCACAACTCAAAACCAGTGCCAGAGATATACCTACAACAGTTCTGGGGGCACATGCATACTGAATCAGCGAAGGATCGCTCCAAAATCAAGACTAAGCTAAATGGCATGCGGGTGATCCTTACACCATCTACTCTACGGGCTACTCTATCGCTGCCAATCCATGATGAGTACGATGCACTGCCATCCATCCCAGATCTACTCAAAGACGTGGCATCCCTTGGCTACACATCACTACTGCCACAACTGTCAAACTTCAACGGTTCATATCTCCGTCACCCGTGGAAGAATCTCTTCGGGCTAGTGAACAAGTGCCTGTCGCCGAAGTATGCCGGATTCGACAAGTGCAACAAGCAGATCCTGCTTATCTTCCATGGCATCGCCTTCAACAAGAACTACGACATGGCACAGCTCTTCTTCTCAGAGCTAATGGACCTGGTCAAGGCCAAAGAAAAGAATAGGCCAGGTACCATTCCGTACGCTAGATGGCTCGGGCTGATCATACACGACTGCATGGCAGAGCACGCCTCCATACCAAGACGCAGTACAGATCCTCACTTCACAGCACCGAAGCTACAGTACTTCAAAGCAGACAAGAATCCTACTTATGGTCTGAAGATACCTGGATTTCTGCTAAAGCTGGTAAAATCTTCAAATCCAGCAGTCCAACAATACAAAGAAGCCACCGAGAAAACCGTCCCTATGGTTCAGCAAAACCCAGCTGGACCTACCCAAGGGACTAAGCCGAGTGTGAGTAAAGGTCCTAAGAGAGCCCAAAAGCCACAGAAACCAGTGGCCGGTTCGCCCAATGAAGGAAAGTCTGACGACTCTCTTGAGACGAGTCAGGCGGCTGAGGGCACCGAAAAAGACGCTGAGGAAATGGCCAATGAATCGTCAAGTGAAGCCCAAACGAACACTGACGACGAGGCTTCCGAGAGCGTGGGCACGGAGAGCGGAGAATCTGGCTCGGATGATGACGATGATGACAATGATAGTGATGGTGTGGAGCTCACCTATGCCCTGATTAGAAAAGGGAAACTGCCAGTTGAATCTCCTAAGAAGAAAAGAATAACTGCTGAAGATGCAGCACCAATAATCGCTGGCAGACCCCAAGTCTTCACTATCAAGGAGAAAGCTAAACCGATAGTTGTTTCCAGCGAGACAAATTGCTCCAAGGATGACTATGACGAGGCGGCTCATTCGATTAAGGCATCAATCAACTCGGAAGAAGTCGTCATCCGAGAGACCAGGGCAAAGGTCAAGAATGACAAGGCTGCCAAGGCCAAGCCCTAGCCCCAAGCCAGAAAGAGCCTGTTTGATAAGGCAGACGAGCACATCTTCGCGGGCTGCGACTCCTTTATCCAGATAAGCCGAGCCGAATCCCTAAGCACAGGAGCTGATCTTTTCGGTTCCCGGGTAGAAGTCGCAGCATCTGGCTCAACTGCGCATGCACAGCCCTCTCCCAGCCACTCGATAGCCTCTCAAAAGGCTATTGTTTCAAAAGAACGGGACTCAACCCCCTCGCTGGTTCCTTCTGAATCAGTTGAGCATACAATTGACCTATCTCCCGAGGTCAAAACCCCTTCTTCTCACACATCGAGTCTAGGTGTCACATTCCCCACATTTTCTTCCTTTTCTAGGACACCTACACTATTCACTGCACATACAGGTGCACTCACCCTGAACGCAACAACCAGAGCGCAAGCTATGACGGTTGGAAGCCCTGCTACGCCCATAATGATTCCATCATTAAATGCAGGCCACACATCAGCAATTTTCACTGATGCTGTGTCAACAGTTACAACCCCCGTAACTGGTCACCCTACCTTTGAAGACGTAAACGTTCTACTCAATCGCTTCCTGGATTCCACCATTAAGCCATGGGTGCAAGATGCAATGACCGCTCTAGCACAGGAATTTAGGACCACCCAAGCGGTTCGGTCTGAACAAACACCACCCCAACCTTCCCCTGAACCGTTCATCTCCCATACACAACCCATATCCTCCACTCCTCTATCCCACCAATCCATAAACCAAATTCCCATCCCTTCTATTTCTCGGGGAACCCAGGATACAGAACCAGTATTCTCCCCACACCCGACCACACCCTCCATCGATCTCTCCTCACTATCCTTTGACACACTAGCTTCGGCTTTGCTGAACAACCTCTTAAATACCCCAGAAGACAACCTCACTCTTCATCAGCAAGCCATACTTGAAGCCATTCTCTCTTCACCCGAAACCAAGAGCACTTGCAAGGAGAGTCTTCGTGGTCGCAAACGTTCCCATGAGGACCCCGATGATTCGGATCCTCATGAGGGGGAGAACAAGCGACCTCGATCACTTGAGCAAACTGCTCTACCAAGCCAAACTCCACAGCCAATCCAACCTGAAACCTCAACAAACCAACAGCCACCATCCACAGCCAAACTATATAGCATGGTCGAGCTAGAAATAACATCCCGAGGCGTATCTCCCAGAGATACCAACCGAGGAGGGGATGGAAGTCCTGATGATGTTACCACTGGTACATCTTCTCCATCAGTCCATCAGTTGGAACCCAGTTCTAAGCTGATGTCAACGAGCAATCCTAGTGAACTCGGTAGTGCTACACAGGAACAATCACCGCCTGAACAAAAAATTCCATATATTTCCCCAGGCAAAGACATCCATGATGCACTGGAAGAGGCGGTGATATATGACAAATGGCCAAGAAAATGGACAGAATGGGATGATCTTCGGGTTGAAGCCGAACAAGAGGACATGCAAAGAAACTGGTGGCTACGAGAGGTAATCAACAAATGCTCTGAAGATATTATAAGGCTCGAGGATGATGAACGCAAGGAAGGGGAGAATTACAAAGAATCCCAGAAGACTCTTGAATCGGTTGTAAGACAAACAGCGAGAAGACTTCCCAAGACAGAGAAACCCTGGGATAATGTTCGCATCAAAGCCCCCTTCCAAGAAGAAATCAGAGAGCATATCTGGCGTAGACCAGACAGAGTCAAGCCACTGAATGAACTGAAGCTAAGAGGCCTTACTCACTTGAAAGGAAAGCAGGTTGGAGGTCATCTGCATATGTTGCTACAAAGGTCAACCGGTACACAGAGAGAACTGATGGAACAAGATCTGAAGTCGAATATTCTCCCGATTCATCAAATTCTGCAAGTGAAGGCTGAAGACTATCATGGAGTAACATTTTACACTTACAGACTTCAATGCACCGATGGGAGCGAATTTACTTGTCAAGAGAACGACTTCATCATGCTGAAACCGGATGACATCTACCAAATGTTCATGGCCTACAGATACCTTCCAGTCAGGCAGAACATAATATACAGCGAAGGCCTCGCAGCTATCAAGAGATTCATGCTTAGACAAATTCGAGTACACTCTTCACACGACCTACAGATGGCTATTGAGTGCAATCTGAAAAAGACAAATCTGACAAAGCCAAGACTGTATGGTCCAGAACTTGAAGATTTCCCAGCCTACCACATCTTCTTCACACCGCCAGCAGTCACCTATCTGAACCACAAAAACGAAAAACGTTTGATGGTAGTCAGTGAGATTGAGAAGTACTGTGACGGAACACTGAAGATAATCAAAGAGCAGATTCTAAAGATGAAGGCAAAGCTAGAGGAAAATCTTCAAGAGGCATCGTCTTATATTCAAAAGGAACACTCTACTGTAGAGACAATTTTAAAGGCCATTGACGATCGCCTCGAAAAGAGAAATGTACTGAGGCAGTATGAACATGCACTTGGTATGAGGAAGCACTACTTCAAGTCTCAGAAGCAATAAGAGAATGGCACTTGATCACAAAGGGGGAGATTGTTGGAGATATTTAATTGTGAATCAAGTTGGTCATAGATTAGCTTTATATTTAATCCTTGTATTTAATTAGTGCATGAATTAGATAGAAATCAGGCCAAGTGTTAGGCCCATATAAACAGGCTAAAAGCCTGGTACGCCTAACCTAAATCTCGCCTATAAAAAGGGAACCGAGGTTTAGGAATAGGTTGAACGTCGTACTTATTATTCATAGCCTTACGCATATCATTCTGTTGTACGTGTCCACGGTTTATCAAAGAAGGTTTTGCGGTGATTCATTCTGTGTTCATCTTTACGTTTAATCTTCCTTGTTAGATCGATTATTCATTGCTGTTACGGAAACAGGGAATAACAATGAGTGAGTTAGAAAGATATATATATATATATATATATATATATATATATATATATATATATATATATATATATATATATATATATATATATATATATATATATATATCTGTGTGTGTGTGTGTGTGAACGAACACTCAATTAGCAATCAATAATTTGTTCCCTTAACATATTTGAATATGCAACAGTCCATAGCAAAATGATATTTTAATAAGGTACTATGGACAACTTCAAATATGAATAATGCAATCATGTACACGCAAGCCAAGATTCTTTCCAAAAAATATTCATTTAATATTTTAACTAAGGATGACTTTTCAAAATCATATGGCAATGAAATATTTATTTAGCAAATTAAAATGTGCTACGGTCAACTACTATAAAGGTAGCAGGGTATTCATTTAACTCAAACAATGATACTTTCAATAACGTATTAAGCTATATAGGTCAACTAATTTAATTGGGGTGTTCAATCATGTATGGAAAGATATTGTGCCACGTACGTTTAGAGCATGATATCAATCTAGGTTCATAGATAAGGCATTATCATGTAATCACATATCAATTCATTTATTCATTATGCGCAACAATCATTCGCATAGAATAGAACTAATGTATGGTTCTGACTTCTGCTCATATTCAACAGTGAGAAATAAGAATAATAAAAACTGTGCTGTTAAAGTTTGTGCAAAGGGGAGAAATATGAGCAGAACTACAAAATAGTTACTTCAATAGAAAAGTGACAAAGTTTTTTGGGACAACAAAAAAAGGAAAGTTTGCAAAATCCAAAGACACAGAGGGAGTATTATTTAAATTAAAATTGTTTACAAAAATATGATTAATAGTTATTAGAATAATTTTTATAATTATTCGCGTGTAAATATTAAACTTCAGTTACTATAGTTACCTAAGAAAAACAGAACTACAAATAAAATTACAAAGTAACACGTTATGTGTACACCAACAAGAATTGAACTATATCATTTTTATCTAAGTTATCATTCAAAACTAGAACCGTATAATGTGTTGAACAAATTTTGTTTGTACTGGTTGAAATATATATGACACTACCACTATTCGAAAGTCAAGTTCAATTCATATCATTCTTCCTATCTTTGAGGCAAGTATGCAACTCAATTTTAATAGATCATTTCACATATCTAAATTTTTACACATTTCAATACAAAAAAGAATATTTGTTTTGACATAACTTATAACACATTGGCACAAATTCTTATTATAACTATGTGCTAAAAAAAATTCGAGGCAAAGGAACTTTGGGAATGAATTTTGTGAAAGCTTAAACGAATGCAGAAATTGAAGAAAGCGGAAGAAGTTGTATTACGAAGAAGGAGAAAAATGAATCGTATGTTTACAGTAGGTTAAAGTAATCTATTTATACTAAAGGGCTAACAGGCTAAAATAATATAACAATCCAATACAGTTTTAAGCCCAATAAGAATAAGCCCAATTATTTATTCTTGAGACGCCCCCTCAAGATGAGCATGAATGTCCAGCATGTTCATCTTGTCTGCAAACTGCTTGAAGAGAGGATTTCCAAGTGGTTTTGTGTAGATATCTGCAAGTTGATAAATATTAGGGATATGAGTAAGATTTATGAGTCCAGAATTAATCTTTTCCCTTATTAAATGACAATCCAGTTCTATGTGTTTAGTTCTTTGATGTTGTATTGGATTATATGCTAAATGATATGTAGATTTGTTATCAGTATATAATGTAATAGGTAAGGAATTATGAATATGTAAATCCTGAAGAATATAAACAAGCCATTGGGCTTCACAGACTGCATTGGCTGCAGCCCTGTATTCTGCTTCAGTAGAGGACCTACTGATAACAGATTATTTCTTGGATTTCCAAGAAACTAAAGAATCACCAAGATAAAAACAATAACCAGAAATACTTCTCCTAGTATCAACACAGGATCCCCAATCAGAATCAGTATATGCTTGAATAGTGAAAGAAGATTTGGAGGAATAAAAAAGTCCTTTACCTGGAGAGCTTTTAAGATATCTAAGGACTCTATGAGCTGCAGCCATATGAATGTCAGTAGGAGAAGATAAAAACTGACTAAGTGTTTGGACAGAATAAGCTATATCAGGTCTGGTTACAGTAAGGTATAACAATCTGCCAATTAAAGTCCTATAGGTTTTAGGATCACTTAAAACAGTGTCATCATTTTTTGAGAGTTTAATTTTTGAATCCATAGGTGTAGAAAAAAGTTTGGATGAAAGATACCCAAAATCAGAAAGAATATCAAGAGTATATTTTCTTTGATTTAAAACTGATAGAGTATATAGACTCGGACCCCCGGGTCTCACGACTATTGAGCCCGGACAGCGGCCCACACACATCTTACGGATATCATTTGTATTATTGTACTGCTTATATGTCATTTGTATGTAACTATGTACTAGATTAGTCTTTTATGTAGTTGGGCTACCGGGCCCATATTAGCGGCCCGGCCCATTATTTCCCTATTTATACTCCTCTTGGAGCCATTTGTAAACCTAACTTTTCCTAACTCATAATTCATACACAATATCATTCTTACTATTCATCTTCTCCAATTATCTAGCTCAATCTCTCCATTTTAATATACTTTGGATAACCTATAATCCATCAATGGTGCTCTCGTTGAGAGATTAGAGCAAAATCAAGTGAGAAATCCTCCCAAAATCATACAAAAAATTCATTCCAATCAAAAGAAATCAATAAACATTCTTGGAATTATTATCAAAAAAAAGGGTCTGCATCTTTGGCTCTAGAACAACCGTGCGCCGTTCTTCTCCTCCACAACCAGGTCTGTTCAGAATCTCGCCTCGACAATGGAGCTCCCAACGCCCACAGCTTGCCAGTATCGGTGGAAGCTCGAGGCACCCCACCGCAGCAGCTCGCCAATCGCTGAACTACCTCGCTATTCCGCCTCCTTCGCAGCTCGAACTTGAACCGTGTGAGCTACCGCAAAAGCTAAAAAGCGGCAGTCGCGTCTGAGGGTGCTGAACCGTGCTGTGAGCTTCCGCCATTAATGGCCGTTTCAGAGCTTTGCTCGCGACCTGAGCAGAAGCGACATCGAGGATTCGTACTTCCTCTCCAACAGGGACCGCGACCGGTTTGCCTCGCCTTTTCCTTCTGATAGTCTCTCTTTGGTCTCCATACCCGGCGGCAGTGGCTGGCCATTAACAGAGGATAGGTCAAGGGAGTTTCTGGACCAAGTGGAAAAGAATGGGCTGGAATATCTCTGCATAAGTTCTTTCCTTCTGATCGCCTTTTCCTTCTGATCGCAAACATTTCTGGACCAAGTGGAAAAGAATGGGCTGGAGTATCTCTACACAAGTTGTTTCAAGGGCCTAATTTCTTCATCAGCTCTCAATTATCAGCCCACAATATTCTGGCCCAAATATGAGCTAAGTATCCAAGCAACCCAATACTCCTATTTATGCACTTAAAATATTTATTAAATGATAATGGTATAATTATTACTATTATTAATTATATTATTTCACCACCATTATGGCGGGTTAAAAACCCCCGAGGTGGTGAAGACCTTTATGAGGGATTAAAATTTCCCGAGGTCGCTAATGAAAATTTATTATTGGCATTATTATTTTTATCAATGTCATTAGACCGGGTCAAAAAAACCCAAAGTGGTGAACCCGAGCTCTAGTCTACCGAACATCTTTATTTGATGATTCGGATTATATTTAGGTCCATCGACCTACCCTAGTCACCTTTATTTGGTTGCTCGGACATCTAAAAATGAGAGTCGCTACCGGCCGCACATGGCATTATGCCCGAGAGCGGTAAACGGTACACCTCGTTCTCCGAGACGCTAATCGCGTCGCCCAAAAGCCGTTGCCATGAACAACGCACCTATTGTATTCCGCTTATTTTTTGGAAATGTAAATAGAAGATACCACATGTCGTATCAGCAGCCTTCGAGCGAAAGGCTCTGGTCTGCTCCACTTTGTATTTTGTATCAGCGAAGGGCTCAGGCCTAGCTGAGAGAGCACATCGTCCTGGCCCCGTAAGCCTAGAGTGAAACGCTCAGGTATGGCCGACGATGTCCCCAGGACGAGGGGCCCGCAAACGGCCCGCGTCTTGAAATGGGAAGTTCACCGCGTCGTCCACGCACCAGATCGCAGGACGACAGGCCTGAAATCATGGCCGAGGTGGCAAAATCCCCCCACTCAGGGTTGGGCAACGGCAGCCGTTGGAAACCAACCAAAAGTCTAGCCCGCGTCATAAATAGGCGACGGGACCCCCCTGAGATCACGGACGTTATAAACGAAGTCTGAACCGGTCGAAGGACGAGCACACCCTTTGGCCGAAGCCTGAAAGAAGGATACTCCCCGAAATAGGGAACGGAAACGGAAATAAATAAAAAAAAAAGAGAAAAGGAAAAACAAAAAATAAAAGAGGGAAGCCGAGGACCGCGTGCACTCGCCGGCCTCGAGCAACAAAACATGAAATCCCCACAACAATACTAAGTACATATCAGGCAAATACTAGACGAGCGCCCTGCGCCGTCCTTCATTCTTAGACGAGCGCCCAGCGCCGTCCCTCATTTTTAGACGAGCGCCCTGCGCCGTCCTTAATTTGTAGACGAGCGCCCAGCGCCGTCCCTCATTTTCAGACGAGCGCCCAGCGCCGTCCATCATCTTAGACGAGCGCCCAGCGCCGTCCATCATCTTAGACGAGCGCCCAGCGCCGTCCTCCATTTGTAGACGAGCGCCCAGCGCCGTCCCTCATTTTCAGACGAGCGCCCAGCGCCGTCCTTCAGTTTTTAGACGAGCGCCCAGCGCCGTCCATCATTTTCAGACGAGCGCCCAGCGCCGTCCCTCATCTTAGACGAGCGCCCAACGCCGTCCTCCATTTGTAGACGAGCGCCCAGCGCCGTCCCTCATTTTCAGACGAGCACCCAGCGCCGTTCTTCATCTTAGACGAGCGCCCATCACCGTCCCTCATTTTTAGACGAGCGCCCTGCGCCGTCCTTCATTCTTAGACGAGCGCCCAGCGTCGTCCCTCATTTTCAGACGAGCGCCCAGCGCCGTCCCTCATTTTCAGACGAGCGCCCAGCGCCGTCCATCATCTTAGACGAGCGCCCAACACCGTCCATCATCTTAGACGAGCGCCCTGCGCCGTCCTTTATTTGTAGACGAGCGCCCAGCGCCGTCCCTCATTTTCAGACGAGCGCCCAGCGCCGTCCATCATCTTAGACGAGCGCCCAGCGCCATCCTCCATTTGTAAACGAGCGCCCAGCGCCGTCCATCATCTTAGACGAGCGCCCAGCGCCGTCCTCCATTTGTAGACGCGCGCCCAGCGCCGTCCTTCATCTTCAGACGAGCGCCCAGCGCCGTCCATCATTTGTTAGACGAGCGCCCAGCGCCGTCCTTCATTTTTTACACGAGCGCCCAGCGCCGTCCCTCATCTTATACGAGCGCCCAGCGCCGTCCTCCATTTGTAGACGAGCGCCCAGCGCCGTCTCTCATTTTCAGACGAGCGCCCAGCGCCGTCCTTCAGTTTTTAGACGAGCGCCCAGCGCCGTCCATCATTTTCAGACGAGCGCCGAGCGCCGTCCCTCATCTTAGACGAGCGCCCAACGCCGTCCTCCATTTGTAGACGAGCGCCCAGCGCCGTCCCTCATTTTCAGACGAGCGCCCAGCGCCGTCCTTCATCTTAGCCCAGCGCCCAGCGCCGTCCCTCATTTTTAGACGAGCGCCCTGCGCCGTCCTTCATTCTTAGATGAGCGCCCAGCGTCGTCCCTCATTTTCAGACGAGCGCCCAGCGCCGTCCCTCATTTTCAGACGAGCGCCCAGCGCCGTCCCTCATCTCAGACGAGCGCCCAGCGCCGTCCATCATCTCAGACGAGCGCACAACGCCGTCCATCATCTCAGACGAGCGCCCAGCGCCGTCCCTCATTCTCAGACGAGCGCCCAGCGCCGTCCATCATCTCAAGACCGGCTTCCTCAGCGCCGCGAGTCTTGAGCTGGCGATCGGGCTCGCCATCCCTTCCCGGATGGTGACCATCGCCTTTATATGACGATCGGCTTCATCAGCGCCTCAGCATCATATTATAGGACCGGCTCCTCAGCGCCGCGAGTCTTGAGCTGGCGATCGTGCTCGCCATCCCTTCCCGGATGGTGACCATCGCCTTTATATGACGATCGGCTTCATCAGCGCCTCATCATCATATTATAAGACCGCCTCCTCATCGCCGTTGTCCTCACATCACGGTCGGCCCCTCGGGCTCGGCGTGATCATCTATCTAAAGACCGGCTTCCTCAGCGCCGCGAGTCTTGAGCCAGCGATCGGGCTCGCCATCCCTTCCCGGATGGTGACCATCGCCTTTATATGACGATCGGCTTCATCAGCGCCTCGTCATCATATTATAGGATCGACTCCTCATCGTCATCGTCCTCATATCACGACCGACCCCCTCGGCCTCAGCGTGATTATCTATCTCAAGACCGGCTTCCTCAGCGCCGCGAGTCTTGAGCTAGCGATCGGGCTCGCCATCCCTTCCCGGATGGTGACCATCGCCTTTATATGACGATCGGCTTCATCAGCGCCTCGTCATCATATTATAGGACCGGCTCCTCATCGCCGTTGTCCTCACATCACGGCCGGCCCCTCGGCCTCGGCGTGATCATCTATCTCAAGACCGGCCTCCTCAGCACCGCGAGTCTTGAGCTAGCGATCGGGCTCGCCATCCCTTCCCGGATGGTGACCATCGCCTCTATATGACGATCGGCTTCACCAGCGCCTCGTCATCATTATTGGACCGACTCCTCATCGTCGTTGTCCTCACATCACGACCGTCCCCTCGGCCTCGGCGTGATCATCTATCTCAAGACCGGCTTCCTCAGCGCCGAGAGTCTTGAGCTGGCGATCGGGCTCATCATCTCTTCCCGGATGGTGACCATCGCCTCTATATGACGATCGGCTTCACCATCGCCTCGTCATCATTATTTGGACCGACTCCTCATCGTCGTCGTCCTCATATCACGATCGACCCCCTCGGCCTCGACGTGATTATTTATCTCGAGATCGGTCTTAGTCATTCCTTTACCGAGTGACGACCGTTGCATGGATTTTTGGACCGGCCCCTCATCGCCGTTGTCCTCACATCATGCCCGGCCCCTCGGCCTCGGCGTGATTATCTATCTCAAGACCGGCTTCCTCAGCGCCGAGAGTCTTGAGCTGGCGATCGGGCTCACCATCCCTTCCTGGATGGTGACTGTCGCCTTTATATGACGATTGGCCCATCATGGCCTCGTCATCATTTATTGGAACGGCTCATCATCGCCGTCATGCTCACATCGCGGCTGACCCCTCGGTCTCAACGCGATCTTGAGCTAGCGACTGGGTTCACCATCCCTTCCTGGATGGTGGCCATCGCCTCTATATGACGGCCGGCTCATCATTGCCCCGTCATCATATTTCGGATTGGCTCTTTTCATCGCCATCCGCGCATCACGACCGGCCCCTCGGCCTCGGCGTGACTATCTATCTCAAGACCGGCTTCCTCAGCGCCGAGAGTCTTGAGCTAGCAATCGGGCTCGCCATCCCTTCCTGGATGGTGACCATCGCCCTTATATGACGATTGGCTTCATTCTTGCCTCGTCATCATATTATCGGATCGACTCATCATCTCCGTCCGCACATCACGATCGGCCCCTCGGCCTCGGCGTGATTATCTATCCCCAAGACCGGTCTCAGTCATTCCTTCATCGGATGGCGACCGCTGCTTGGACTTTTGGATCAGCCTCATAGTGCTGACGACCTCACATCACGATCGGCCCCTCGGCCACGACGTCACACCCTATCCCAACATCGGCTTCATCAGTGCCGAGTGTGTTGGGCTAGCGATCAGGCTCGCCATCCCCTCCTGGATGGTGACTATCGCCTCTATATGACGATCGGCTCCATCATCGCCTCGTCATCATATTTCGGACTGGCTCCTCATCATTGTCATCCGCACATCGCGATCAGCCTCTCGGCCGCGACGTGATTATTTATCTCAAGAACGGCTCCCAGCGCCGAAGTCTTGTTATAGCGATTGGGCTCGCCATCCCTTCCCGGATGGCGACCGTCGCCCCTATATGACGCACGGCTCATCATCGCCTCGTCCTCACATTTAGACCGGCCCCAGCGCCGAAGTCCTTATCTAGCGACCAGGCTCGCCATTCCCTTCCTGGAAGGTGACCGTCGCCCTCATATGACGCATGGCTTATCATCGCCTCGTCCCCATATTCGGACCGGTTCGTCAGCGCTGTCGTCCTCATATTCGGACCGACTCATCAGCGTCGTCGTCCTCATATTCAGACAGGCGTCCACCGCCTCGTCCCCCTATTTAGATATAGCGAACATCTTGCGGTCTCCGGCCGAAAGGCTAAAGGAGCCCAGAGTTCAGCCATATATCGCTCCGTCATCTTTATTTGATGACGCGAAGCTCATTTGCAGGCCAATCGGCCATATATCGCTCTGTCATCTTTATTTGATGATGAAGAGCTCATTTGTAGGCCCATCGGCCATATATCGCTCTGTCATCTTTATTTGATGATGAAGAAGCTCATTTGTAGGCCCATCGACCATATATCGCTCTGTCATCTTTATTTGATGATGAAGAGCTCATTTGTAGGCCCATCGGCCATATATCGCTCTGTCATCTTTATTTAATGACGAAGAGCTCATCTACAGGACCATCGGCCATATATCGTTCTGTCATCCTTATTTGATGACGAGGAACTCATTTGTAGGCCTCTGAGCCACATCTTGCTCCATCATCTTTATTTGATGACGCGAAGCTCAGTTGCAGACCCATCGGGCATATATCGCCTCGTCATCTTTATTTGATGACGCGAAGCTCATTTACAGGCCCATCGGCCATATCTCGCTCCGTCATCTTTATTTGATGACATGGCGCTCGCATATAGGCCTCTGAGCCATACATCACCCCGTCATCTTTATTTGATGATGTGGGGCTCTCATGTAGGCCTCTCGGCCATACGTCGCCACGTCATCTTTATTTGACGACGTGGAGCTCTTATGCAGGCCCCTCGGCCACACCATCGCCTCGTCGTCTTTATTTGACGACGTGGAGCTCTTATGCAGGCCCCTCGGCCGCACCATCGCCTCGTCGTCTTTATTTGACGACGTGGAGCTCTTATGCAGGCCCCTCGGCCGCACCATCACCCCGTCGTCTTTATTTGACGACGTGGAGCTCTTATGCAGGCCCCTCGACCGCACCATCGCCCCGTCGTCTTTATTTGACGACGTGGAGCTCTTATGCAGGCCCCTCGGCCGCACCATCGCCCCGTCGTCTTTATTTGACGACGTGGAGCTCTTATGCAGGCCCCTCGGCCGCCCCATCGCCCCGTCGTCTTTATTTGACGACGTGGAGCTCTTCTGCAGGCCCCTCGGCCGCGCCATCGCCCCGTCGTCTTTATTTGACGACGTGGAGCTCTTATGCAGGCCCCTCGGCCGCACCATCGCCCCGTCGTCTTTATTTGACGACGTGGAGCTCTCGTACAGGCCTCTCGGCCCATCGGCCTTACGTTCTGGTCATCTTTATTTGATGAACCAGACATCATATTGTGGACGGTCGCTCGACCCATCCCTTAGTCATCTTTATTTGATGACTAGGACTACTGATCATGATGAGCTACCCACATCTAGAGATCGGCCTCGACCATCGCCCCAGCAGACGGGCACCGTTGCAGCTCCATCTCCAGGCCGAAGGGTTCACACCTTTTGTTTCATTTTGGGGGCATCCGGTGTACTCTTTTTCCCTCATTAGGATTTTTTCCCACAGGGTTTTTCCTAATGAGGTTTTTAACGAGGCATCTCCCCATCGTGGATCAAAAGGTGTCAACCCTCGGCCCCCTGTTGAAGACATCATCCGACACGCATTACTCTACTCCTCTTCACCTCATTACACTCGCCTCAAGGAGTGGGGGACTGGGAGAGCGGGGGACTTAGCGCCTCCGTTAACCAAAGAAGCAGAATTTCAAATTTTTTCATGAAGTTTATTCACCAGACGACGACAGATCAGCACACAGTTCTACTCTCTTTCGTCTCGAATACTCTCGACTCAGAGAGTGGGGGACTCCTGATAGAGTATATAGACTCGGACCCCCGGGTCTCACGACTATTGGGCCCGGACAGCGGCCCACACACATCTTACGGATATCATTTGTATTATTGTACTGCTTATATGTCATTTGTATGTAACTATGTACTAGATTAGTCTTTTATGTAGTTGGGCTACCGGGCCCATATTAGCGGCCCGGCCCATTATTTCCCTATTTATACTCCTCTTGGAGCCATTTGTAAACCTAACTTTTCCTAACTCATAATTCATACACAATATCATTCTTACTATTCATCTTCTCCAATTATCTAGCTCAATCTCTCCATTTTAATATACTTTGGATAACCTATAATCCATCAAAAACAATACCAGTTTTTTATCTAGCAATTTCTGTTCCCAAAATGTATTTCAATTCACCAAGATCTTTAATAGTAAATTTATGATGTAGAAAAGATTTAACAGCATTAATTTCATTCATATCATTTCCAACAAGAATAAGATCATCAACATAAAGTAATATTGCAGTAAAAGAGGTTTTAATAACTTTAGTGAAAAGAGAGAAATCTGCCTAAGATTGATTATAACCAAAAGATTTTAAAGATTCAGAAAGTTTAAAATACCATTGTCTAGATGCTTGTTTTAAACCATATAAGCTTTTAAGAAGTTTACAAACTCTAGTATCATTACTTTGTAAATAACCAGGAGGGGGTTGCATATAAATGTTTTCATTCAAATCACCATGTAAAAAAGCATTATTTACATCTAATTGATGTAAGTACCAGTTTTTAGAGCTGGCAATAGCTAAAAGAATTCTTACAGTGGTAAACTTTACAACTTGAGAGAAAGTATCAAAGTAATCAAGGCCTTCTTCTTGAGTGTAACCTTTTGCTACAAGTCTAGCTTTATATCTATCAAGAGAACCATCAGATTTAAGTTTTGTTTTAAAAACCCATTTGCAACCAATAGTATGTTGATTAGCAAGAAGATCAACAAGAATCCAAGTATTATTATTCTCAAGGGCTTTAATTTCATCATTCATAGCATTTTGCCATTCTGAAAATTTAACAGCTTGTTTGTAAGTTTTTGGTTCTGGAATCTTAGAAAGAGATGCAATGAAACAGTGATGAGAAATATTTAATTTGTTATAAGAAATGTAATTTTGAATAGGATATGTAACCATATTACAAGAAGATTCAGGATTACCTGGAATGATAGAATTAGGTAGATCATAAGCAAAATCTCTTAAATGAATTGGAATGGATCTTACTCTAGTAGATTTTCTTTGAGTATTTTGTTCAAAAATGCTGTCATGAACCTGAGAAGTTTCTGTGTTCAACAAACTAGAAGAATCATTAGCAATAGAGTTATTATTATCAGAATGAAACAAATTTACCTCCTCATTGATTTGAGTGTCCAAGTAATTTGTGAGAGTATTATTAGAATCATTTGAATTTTGAGTAACAGAATTAGTGAGATTGTTTAAGTAGTCATTAAAAATATGATTATTTTGTGTATTTGTGAAATCTGAATCAAAATTATTTTTAGTATGTTGAGTCTTATATGGAAAAATCATTTCATAGAACTTAACATTTCTAGAAATAAAAGTTTTATGAGTAGTTAAATCATATAATTTGTATCCTTTAGAACCTAAAGAATAGCCAATAAAGATGCATTTATGTGCCCTAGAATGGCTAATTTTTTATGGGGTACTTCTAATTATAGACCCAAATATCATTGGGTCAGTTGGAAGAAAATTAGCTATCCCAAAGAAGAAGGGGGTTTGGATATTAGATCACTTAAAGATGTTGAAAGAGCTTTTTCACTTAAAATGTGGTGGAAATGGAAGACTTCTTCCTGTTTTTGGTCTGAGTTCATGAAAGCTAGATATCCTAGGGAGGGGGATATGAGGATTAAAATTGCGGACTCACCCATTTGGAGAAGACTCTGTTTGGTTAATGATCTGGCTACTTGTTTAATAGACTCCTCAGACAATCAGTTCACCTGGAAAGATACAAAAAATGGTCAGTTTACTCTTAAATCTGCCTATCATGCTATTAGGCATTCTTTGGGTTCCTCTTATGCATTTAAACAGCTATGGCATCCACAGCAACAACCTAAAATCAAAATTTTTCAATGGAGGCTTTTCAAAGGGGTTTTACCTATTACTGACAAGTTGATTCATTTTAGGAGGATCATACAACCTTCTATTTGTCCTCTTTGTAGGAATGATGATGATTCTACTATTCACATTTTCCTGGAATGTGACTTCTCTAAAGCTATTTGGTCATATTTTGCTCAGATAATGTCCATTCCTATGCCTTCTCATTGCTCTTATATTCGTAACATCTTTCTGATTTGGTGGTTTGAGGCTGGTAGTAAAAACCTAATTGACTTGTTCAAACACAACCTTCCTGGAATTATATGTTGGAACATTTGGAAGGTTTATACTGATCAAATTTGGGGCACTGGATCTAGGACGCCTAATTTTGCTTACACTATCTGGCAAATTAAACTCTATACTCAGAATTGGGTTTTAAGTCTTTCGAATCAGAAATTGGGCAAAATAGATACCATTTTATACGAAGAACGACTTATTCCTCAGGGTTTTAAGCTTAAACATAGACTGTTAAAACCCATCAGTTGGTTGAAACCTAACAGAGGATTGAAGTTGAATATTGATGCAGCTTACATACCAGATTCGGCCTCGGGTGGTGCGATTTTGAGGTATCACAGGGGAGAATTGGTATGTGCCATTGCTTTTCTGATTTCTGCTTCTTCGTCTTTTGATGCGGAGCTAAACGTGGCGATGACGGCTACACGATGGGTGATTAGTAATGGCCATAGGGATTTTCAGGTGGAGATCGACGTTGAAGCTGTTCTTAGCTTCCTTTCAGATGGATTCAACGTTGCTAGGTCTGAGGAAGTTGTTTCGTTCAGACAGCTCTGCTTCAGGAAAGGGGTCAGGTTCAGACACATTTTTAGAGAAGGTAATAGGCCAGCCCATTATCTTGCAGCACTACATCCGACCCATTTCATGTCTTGGACTGCGGTTAATTTGTTGCCTAGCCCAGTCCGAATTGAATTCAATTTTGATTTTTTCAATATTCCTTATATTAGATGGCTTGTTTAGTTTTATTTCTTCTGATGGGTCAGGTCGAGCCCCCCCATCAGATTTTGTGTTTATTTTGTCTCTGGTGTTTTTTGGGAAGGATGTCTTCCCCGGAAAGGTTTTGGCCTAGTCCCCCTTTCTTCTTTGTATCTCACTATTTTTAATAAAATACGGTAAATGTTCCCCGGCATTTACCCCACTGATTTTGGTGGTTTGCCTTCCGGGTTTAAAAAAAAAATAGTTGAAGCAAAAGCCAAACAACCAAAAACCTTTAAATGATTATAATCTGGAGCATGATTATAAAGCATTTCAAAAGGAGATTTGTTATGAAGAATAGAAGTGGGTAATCTGTTGATTATATGCACAACACTAAGTATACAATCAGACCAAAAAGTGATAGGTAACAAGATTGAAAAAGAAGAGATCTAGCAATTTGTAAAATGTGTTGATGTTTTCTTTCAACCCTACCATTTTGTTGAGGAGTTTCAACACATGATAGTTGATGAACAATACCTTTTGAATTATAAAAATCAGGAAAGAAGAATTCAGTACCATTGTCAGTTCTTATGATTTTAATTTTCTTTTGAAATTGAGTTTCAATAAAAGTATAGAAATTTAACATATGAAATCTTACCTCAGATTTAGTTTTAAGTAGAAAAACCCAAGTACATCTAGTGTAATCATCAACAATAGTTAAAAAATATTTAAAACCAGTGTAAGAAGTAACTTTATAAGGACCCCAAACATCCATATGTATCAAATCAAAAGCATTAGAAGCATGAGAAGTACTGATAGGAAAAGGAAGCTTTTTTTGTTTAGCAAAATGGCAAATATCACAAGGTAAAGACTGTTTGTCATTATCAGAAACATTACAATCAGAAAGCATGTAAATTTTAGTAAAAGGAAGATGCCCTAGTCTAAAATGCCAAAGAGTAGCAGATGAAGTATTATGCTGACTATTAGCAGAATGCACAGTAGGAGTATGATGAGCTAAAGATGAGTCTGGAGTATAGTGGTATAGGCCATTCCTTAAATCAGCAAAGCCAATCGTTTTGCTGGTAAGGTGGTCCTGCAAGATAGCATGGTTAGAAGAGAAATAGACTGAGATATTATCATGAGAAGTTAAACTGGAAATAGAAATGAGATTAAAAGTAAAATTAGGAACATATAAAACATTGTGTAATGTAAGATTAGAATTCAATTTGATATCACCAATTTTAGTAGCAGAAATAAAATTACCAGTAGGAAGTTGAATTTTAATTGAAATGTGTTTAGTTGGAGTGGTGTATAATGAAGCATCATAAACCATATGGTCAGATGCTCCAGTGTCAAGAATCCATTGAGATGATTGAAAAGTTGAAAGAGCAAAGTGTTTACCTAAAAAGTTTGTGTCACAGTAAGAAGCAGTTTGGTCATCATCAGGAGCAATGGTGACAACATTAGCTGAAGCAGTTTTAGATTGTTGAGCTTGAACAAATTGCAGAAACTTCTCATACAGATTGGGATCACAGAAATCAGTGGTAGTAGAAATGGAATTGATAGAAGTAGGAGCAGATTCAGTGTAATTTGTAGCCAAATGAGCATGATGATTGTTGTTTGAATTGGTAGGAGTTATAACAGGTTCAGTGGAATTAGTAGCCAAATGAGCATGATGATTTTTATTAAGATTGGGATTTGGTTTAAAACCAGGAGCAGTTCTCTGTCCTTTTGGCCCTTTCCAATTACTAGGATAACCAATGAGTTGGAAACATTTATCAGATGAATGGCCTTGATAGCCACAGTGAGTACAAGTAACAGAACTTTTCTTTTTAAAATTTTTGACAAAGAAAGCAGTAACATCATTGTTAAGCTTTTCAGAAGCAGAAGGTTCTGAAAAAGAAGTAGTGAAAGGAAGAGTATTCTGAAGAGATCTTTGAGACTTTTCTTGCAGAAGAATAGAGTAGATACTAGACAGAGTAGTTTTTTCTGTGTTAAGAAGAATTTGGCTTCTCAGATTAGAATAAGAATCATTCAAACCAACAAGAAACTTGAGAATAGACTCTTTCTGGATAATGTTTTGATAGGTTTCAGATATATTGCAAGTGCATTGACCACAAGTGCAAGAAGGAATAATTCTGAAATTACAGTATTCATCCCAAATTTCTTTGAAAGAATTGTAGTAATCAGTTATACTACGAAAACCTTGAGAAAGATTTCCTAGGGTTTTGATGGATAGTGTACCCAGGGGGTAGCTTATCCGAGGGGTTATTACGGGGAGTAATAAGAGAGAAGTTAGAGCAAGTAAGTATAGAGAGAGAAAGTGTATTTAAAAAGTATGCAGCGTTTATCAATGTGTTACGACTTGGTTACAAATGGGGAAATGGGGTGCTATTTATAGTAGCAATAAATGCCGGACAGGGACACGTGTCAAGCGCCCATTGGCCGAGAGGTCATCTCAACTGGTTGGCGCTGGAAGCCGCATGTGGCCGCATTTAATGCGGTTGTTGGATGGGACGTTTGTACAGGGTACAGTGATCTGTATGCATGTGGCGCGGATATTATGTCGGGAGAGGTGCCCTCGGCTGCAGAGGACTAGCCGAGGGCTCTGAGTGCCGGGGACCCCCTGGGTGCCGAGGGCTCCAGGTGCCGAGGGCTACTGTTTTCTGCCGTTTTTCTCCCAGTTTCTTAATTTGCCTGAAAACACGTTCTGTGAGAATTTTGAGCCTTCGGCCAGGGGGGCGAAGGCTCCCCAGTGTGCGCTGTGGGCTGCTAAGTGCTTTGGGAGCTGTGATTTGGGCCTGTTGGGCCTGTTGGGCCTTGTTTGGAGTAGTAGCAGTCTGTGGGCCGGAGGTTCCCGGGCCATATACTCCATCAGGAGTCCCTCACTCCTTTTGTCGAAAGGTACTTGAGGGAAAAGGAGTAATTTGTGCTTGCCCTTTGATGTTGTCCCGTCGTAATCTCTGAAGTTGGTGAGGAGTTGTTGTTTTCATGTCCCTGCCGAAGGCAGTCCCTCAGTTACCCACATGTCGGGACTTGAGGGATTGCTTTGCCGTTTGTTGGAATTTTTCACCATTTTATAATTTAATGATTTTCCCGAGGGCGTCCTCCAGTCCCCCACTCCTTGAGGCACTTGTAAAGTGGTGAAAAGGAGTGAAGTAGTTGCGTTGCTGTTGTGGGCCGAAGGCTGACGCTTTTCGTTTCATTTTGGGGGGATGCCTCGTTAAAAACCTCATTAGGAAAAACCCTGTGGGAAAAAATCCTAATGAGGGAAAAAGAGTGCACCGAATTCCCCCAATGATGAATCGAAAATGTGAAACCTTGGCTCAAAATGGAGAATAATGGTAATGCCGAAGGCTCTCCTTGTTCTGAGGGCTCATGTGTTGAGTAGCCGGGGGCTTGCTGTTGATGTCGTGGGAGGTGCCGAAGGGAAGCCCCTCAATCTGGGGATCAGGGGCGTGATGGATGAGGGCAGTAGTTGAATTGTCACCGGGGTGTCCCCTGCTTGCTGATTAGTTGGTGATGAGGATCTCTGAGGGCTCCCATTACCTGTGTGCTGTAGGCTATCCGTCAATGAGGCATACTCCCCGGGGGCTACCCGGCCCTTACAGTGCTGAGGGGGAATCCCCGAGGGGTGGCCTTATATGAAGCCTTGGGCTTCTGAAGGAGTGATCCCGAAGGCGACTGTTATGTACTGTGTGGGGCACAACCCGGGGGCGTCTCTGGGTAAGTGTACCCGGAGGTTCTTCTTGATGAAGTGGAGTGAAATCAGAAAATCCGGGGGCTCCCAGAATATAGCCGTTGTAATGTGACCGTTGGAGGGGGAGTACACGTGGCGCGTGATGGTTGGCTGCCCGTGGGCGGCGTCACCGGTTGGGCGAAGACGCGGCGTGTAATGATGACCTTTTGCCGGGGCCCCGGTTTTTTTTGGCCCAAGCCCGGATCTGGGCGCCTATAAATACCCCCAGCCAAGGCCATTCGCCTTTGTGCGATCATACCGTTAGCGAAGCTCTGCCAAAATTTCTAGAGAGAGAAACTCCGACCTTCAGTCAAACCAAGTCTCAGAGGTTAGTTCTCCTTCTGTCCTTAGCTCTATTTGAGTACTTAGCTTTTGGCCTTAGGGTTAGGCTTTAGGACCCTTCAGGAACCCTTCTGTGTACGAATTTTCCGACCCCTCGCCTTTTAGAAGTAATGTCGTCAGCTAGTGATTCCCAAGACATCTCCGGGGAGGCTTCAGTGAACATCGAAGTGGCATCTGACGTGGAATCCTCAAGCGAGCAGCTCTCAGTCATCGCCGACAGGGCCGTAGCCGAGGCGATACAGGGTGACCTTCGGCTTGAACTCGAGGCCGAAGACTTCGAGCAGGTGAACGTGGATGAAGAGCTTGCCATCGCCTGTCAGGTGGCCGAGGACGAGGCCCAGAAGGAGGGCCTGAAGGTGACTGTAGCTATCCCTCCTCCTCTTTGTGATACCGAAGCTGGGAGCTCCCGGCCTCTTGACGCCGTACCCCTCAGTGTGGCCCCAGGGAAGAAGAGAAAGAAGACGAGGACGGCTCCGAAGAAGAAGCAAGCTGCCGTCGACGCTGGCCAGCCAGTGGGACTGCCCGAGGGCTATTCTTTCCTGAATACGGCCGCCTTGGAGGTCAAAAACAAAGCTACCCGAGGGGAGATGATGGCGGCACAATTTTTGGTTGGACCTTCGGCGCAGGTGGTAGAGCCAAAGCCGGATGATGTGCTCCTCCGTGCCCCCGAGGGCTGTTTTGCCGTACATCTGCTTTCAGTGGAGCTGGGTCTCAGATTTCCCCTTCATCCCTTCGTGTTGGAATACCTACGCTTCGTCAAGCTAGCCCCCTTCCAGTTGACCCCGAACAGTCACTCATACCTGGCAGGGTTCCTGTCGCTGTGCCTCAGCCGCAAGGTCCCCCTACTCTGGAGCAATTCTTTCTGTCGTTCAACTTGTGTCGGGGGAGTGATTCGAATGCCGGGGGCTATGGTAATTTGTAGCAGCTCCCGAAGTTCAGGATTTTCGACGAGGCGCCTTCGTCTCACAAGGGGTGGAAAGACAAGTTCTGCTACATCCGTCTGGCTGAGAACCCTTTCTCCGCTCCGCTTGGTGATAGGTTTCGGCGGCACCTGAAGGCAGAAGGGTATGCCCTCGAGAAAAATGGGCGGGTGTTGTCCAAGAAACCGGAGGGGTCTGATAAGCACGTGTCCATCAAAGGCGCAACGCTCTCCAGTGAGTTGTACAAGCTTGGCTTCCGTCGGTACCGGCTGATGGGGGAGAAAGAGGAAGGCTACCCCACGATTGATCACGTATATGAGAGCGCCGAAGGTTGTTGCAATGCCGAGGGCTTTAATTTTCATACTTAGAATTTTTTTTTTGCTTTGTTGTAGTAGTAAACTAACCTTTGTGTGCCTTCTTGTGTTTCAGGACCAGATATGGACGCCCGGAACCTTGTCAAGCTGAAGAGGCAACTCGCCAAGGAAGACCAGAAGAAGGAGGCCCCCGCACAGCAGAGGGCGGTCGACGAGATATTCCCTAAGGCAGGAGCAGCCGAAGAGGCCAAGGAGGTAGGGCCCGTCACGGAGACCACCGTCGGAGGCTCCCCCGGTCTGGAGCCGAAGAGGAAAAGACTTGGGAAAGACCCGGCACAACCGGAGGGGAAGAAGAAGAAGAAGGGGGCCCCGGAGTTGAAGGAAGCCTCCGTTGTGGTCGTAGATGAATCTTCTCCCCCCAAGCCTTCGGGTCAAGCCACTGGTCTGACATGGCCCCAGGACAAAATCCAATTCTCCATCACGAAGGGGACTGCTATCATGCACGGGACCCTGAACCCGAAGGAATTTTTGAGGGGTGCCACCCCTCCGACCGATAAGTCTGTGCTCTCCCGCCAAGCCGACGATGTCCTCTGCTCTAAGGTTCTGATGGCCTCGGTTACGGTAAGGTTCATTCCTTCTCTTTTGCAGGTAACTTAATTCTTTACGTGTGTAGTGACTTAACCTCCGGTAATTTATGTTTGCTTTCAGGCAAGCCTTGGCCTTGGCGAGCTGGCCCAGAGGATAGAGCAGTATGATTCGGAGAAGAAGAAAGCTGATGAAGCATTGGCTGAGGCCCGAAGGCAGCTCAAAGAGGCCGAGGAAGCTCGCAAAGTTGAGCAAGAGGATTTTAATGAAATCCTCGAGAGCTCCTAGACGGTGGCCAGGGCCGAAGGCAAGGCAGAGGCGGAGAAGGCTGCGGCCGATGCTGCCAAGAAGGCCGCGAAGGATGCCGAGGAGGCCCAGATCAAAGCCGTCACCGAAGCCCGGGAGGATGTTGTTGCCGCTTTTGCTGAGGAGGGATGGAAAGCCGAAGGCCGGCAGGAATGGGTGGCTTCGGTGGTGGAGGCTTCGGTGAACGAATGGGTGAAAGGCCCAGGCGCAATGTGGCTGGCCCGAAAGGGGAAAGAGTATTATGACGGGGGTGAGTACTTTACTCAGGCCCTTGTATATCGAAGGTTGTCCCGGCATCTCGGGGTGGACCCGAAGGCCTTCGATCCGGCATCCTATGGTCTCCCTCCCCTCCAGCCAAACCCCAGGGTTCCCCTCCCTGAAGGTGTTGCGAGGCCTGATTTGGAAGACTCCATGCTGATGGCCGAGGGCAGTGACGAAGAGGAAGAAACCGGGGATGATGCCGCGTCTAAGCCTGTAGTAGAGGACGCCTCCGGGAATGATGTTGTTGATTTGTAATTTGTACTTAGTAAATATTTGGGACTTACTTTGTAATGGTCACATTTGTATGCTTCCGACCCTAGCCATCGTTGTAACAATTACATTACTCTTCTTTTTGATGGATGAATGTTAGCCCTCGGGCCTTGCGTATTTGACTTGTTTTCTTTAACTTATTTCCTCTCGAATGTATGCCGTCGTTTTCTCTTGAATGTACGTTTAGGACTTAGAAAATTTTTCTAAGCGTAGCCCACCATAGGGCCTTCGGGTGTTTGTAGTTCAATTGCTGTGAGATGATTAGGTTGAGAACCCAATCCTTAGGACTTAGAAAAATTTCTAAGTGTAGTTTGCCCTTGGAAGCCCTCGGCTGGTAGCCTCCTTCCTGATGTGTGAATATTGGACCGAGGGCCCAATATATAGGACTTAGAAAATTTTCTAAGTGTGTTGTAGATGTTGAACCTTCGGTCAGTGAGGAGTCTGTCCGAGGGGAGAATATTTAGGACGAGTATCTCAGATGTTGAGCCCCCGAGTGGTCCTGATAGGAGCCCTCGAATCACTGGGTGAACCTTCCTGTTGCGTGGATATTTGGCCGAGGGCCAAATATTCAGGACTTAGCCTTACTTCCAAATGCATGGTGTCAAGTAGCCCTCGGCTCCGGGGTGATAGCCTTCTCCTTGATGTATAAGTAGTTTGACCGAGGGAAAAATATGTAGGACTTAGGAAATTTTCTAAGTGCCGTTGCATCTCGTAGCCTCCGGCTATCATGGTTCCTCAGTTGAAATATTGATCAGGCCGAGGGCCCAATCTTCAGGACTTAGAAAATTTTCTAAGTGTTGCTTCCTTGTGTAGCCTTCGATTAGTAGTGTTTTCCCATTGAGATTTCCCGGGGGCGACGTTATTTTGGAATAATCCCCCTTGGTTGGCCTTTGATGATTTGTAATAGATGCCTTCGGTCGTTGGGTGATATGTGAGCCTCCGGCTGTTGTCATTTTTTCAAAAGTGTGGACTTCGGAAAATTTGTAGGATATTGATGTTGTAGTGAATGCTGGTGGGATATAGGTGCCCTCGGCATTCATTTGAAGGGTTCCTGAGCTGCCTTAGTCAGTTGCATCCCCTTTTACAGGATAGGACCCCTCGGCAGCAATGGATGACCGATGGTAGGTGCCCTCGGCACTTATTAGAAGTGAACTTATCCCTTTGTATTGTTGAGTAGTAACCTTCGGGAAATAGGAGCCTTCAGTTACCGGAGGTGTTCCCGTAGGGAGCCCTCGGTATGTTGTGATTTGTTGGAGTGTTGTACCCACTGATTTCTCGATGAGTCTACTCCCCTTCACCCCCTCTTTTTTTTTGGTTGGTGGTGAAGGGAAGGCATCAAGAAACTTGGTTTCTTGGTAAGGCTGGGCCTATCAGGAGACCATCAGAATACACCAATTGCTCTCCTCCCTTGGGTTAACCTTTCGAGTTCCGAGGGGATCGAGGGTCGTTTCCTGGGCACAAGATATGGTGGTCTGTAACCTGCCTCCCCTTGGGGGATGGCGCGGAAAGTGCCTCAGTTTTGAAAGTCGTCCCCTCGGCGCTAGACATAGTCCGTGGCCTGCCACACCCTTGGGGTGGTAGCGCGGGGAGCGTTTCGGTTTGGAAGTCGAATCCTGGGCATTTCTCGTGCCTGTCATACCCTTGGGGTGATGACGCGGAAAGCGTTCCGTTTTTGAAAGTCGAATCCTGGGCATTTCTTATGCCTGTCACACCCTGGGGTAGTGACGCGGAAAGCGTTTCAAGGAAGGGTTTCATTTGCACACTAGTTGCAAATGGCTGGGGGCACTACGTGTCGCCGGCACCGATGGTGGCGCCTTCGGTATGTGCGTCCTCGTGGGGTACGGCTTTTAGAAACAACACCTGGTGTTAGTTTCGATATGTAGCCCCCCGGTACTTGGTACCGAGGGGTCTTCTGTAGGAACACTCAGTGTTCTTCTTCTATTTGACGTTGATGGGTGAGATGTGTACCCCCGACACTGGGTGCCGAAGGGTCTTGAAATGAAACACTTGGTGTTTCCTGTTGCCAGGGATGGGGGTCCCCACCTTCGGTACTTGGTACCGAGGGGTTTTGTTTGAAACACTTGGTGTCTTCACTGTTGTTGAGGGTGTTGATGGTGTCCGCCCTCGGCACTTGGTGCCGGAGGGGTTCTTCTCGTGGTGAGGCCTGGGGCCTGTAGTTGGTATGAGGGCTTGGCCACTCATAAGTGTTTTGCGGTTGTTCTTGGTGTCTTGAACGTGTCTTCATTCTTCAAAATTGGAGGCCTTGGGCCATAGGATAGTACATTCACTAGTTATGAGGGCTTGGCCGCTCTTACATTATTGATAAAATTTAACTAAGTGGTGTACATTCCAGTGCCTAGGGACTTCTTTCCCGTTGGGGCGTTTGAGCTTGTAAGTCCCAGGTTTGATGATGGCTGCTATGATGTAGGGGCCCTCGAACTTTGGTGCCATTTTGCCTCCCTCGGTTGGTTGGCTGGCTTCCCTCCTCCGGAGGACATAGTCCCCCACTTGGAATTCTCGGGTGCGAACCTTGGCGTCGATGTAGCCTTTGACTTGCCTTCGGTAGTTTTCTGCCCGGATGAAGGCTTGCTCCCGGCGTTCTGAAAGGAGGTGGAGGTCGAGGGCCATGTTGTTGTCGTTGACCTCGGGGTCATATTGGATCACCCTCCGGGTGGGAAGGGTGACTTCCGTAGGAGCTTTGGCTTCAAACCCGTAGCAGAGGGAGAAGGGTGTTTCGCCTGTTGCCCGCCGAGGAGTGGTGCGGTAGGCCCAAAGGATGTTGTGGAGTTCTTCTACCCAGCCACCGCCCTCGGCCTCCAGCTTCTTTTTGAGGCCCTCGAGCAAGGTCCGGTTGGCGTTCTCTACTTGCCCGTTGCCTTGAGGGTAGGCAACGGAGGAGAAGGTGTGTTTGATGCCCCATGCCTCCAGAAGGGCACAGAAGGGGGCTGCCTCAAATTGTGTCCCATTGTCGGAGATGATCTGCTGGGGGACGCCAAACCTTGTGAGGATGTTCTTGAGGACGAAGTGACGGCACTTCGCCTCTGTGATACTGGCGAGGGGCTCAGCCTCCACCCACTTGGTAAAGTAGTCGATGGCCACAATGATGTACCTGTTGTTGGAGGTACCCCTCGGCAGAGGGCTCACAAGGTCTATCCCCCATCGAGAAAAGGGGACGAATGTGCTGATGGGGGCATAGTTGACCGCTGGCCTGCCGGGGGCTTTCTGGAAATGTTGGCATGCGGTGCACCTTCGGGCAAGGTCAGCACAATCCCTGGCCATGGTCGGTCAGAAGTAGCCCTGGAGAATGAGCCTTCGGGACATGGAGAAGGGTCCCTGGTGAGCTGAGCAAGTGCCACTGTACACCTCCTCCATTGCGACCTCGGCTTCATCTTGATGAAGGCACCGAAGTAGCGTGCCGTTGTAAGACCGTTTGTAGAGCCTTCCGTCTTCGATGGTGTAGCTAGGAGCCCTCAGCTTTGCTAGTTTAGCGCGGGTCTCGTCTTCGGGTAGCTGCCCGACTGAGATGAAGGTGATGATATCTGAGATCCAGTCCTCTTGGCGTTGTTGTAAGTTCATGACGGGGCTCGCATGGATACTCGAGAGACTGAGTTCCTCAATTTTAGCAATCTTAGAGATGTGCTCGGGGGAGTCGGCCGAGAGCTTAGATAGTATGTCGGCCTCGGAATTCTGAGCCCTCGGTATTTGAGTGAGAGAGTGTGCCTCAAACACCTTCAGCAACTCCTTGGCCGCCTCCTTGTACTGTTTCATTCTTCCCTCCTTGGCCTCATATTCCTCGGAGATTTGGCCAACGACCAACTTGGAGTCGCATTTGATATGGATCTGCCTAGCCTTCATGTTGGCAGCCAGCCGAAGGCCACATAGGAGGGCCTCATACTCGGCCTCGTTGTTGGAGACTTTGAAGGAGAAGCGGATTGCATAGTAGGCTTTGAAGCCCTCGGGAGTAATGAGGACTACCCCTCCCCCGCATGCTTTGGTTGCGGAGGAGCCGTCGGTGTAGAGGGTCCACCAGTCGTCCGAGGTAGCCGAGGGCTCCCCGTCCGTGGCCGTCCTTGCGGTACACTCCGTCACAAAGTCCGCCAGGGCTTGACCCTTGATGGCAGGCCTCGGACGGATGTCAATGTTGTACTGGCTCAGGAAGATAGCCCATTTCACCATGCGGGAGGAACTGGTGGGGCTCCTCATGAGGGCGCCGAGGGGTTGATGAGTGAGGACATGAACCGGGTGAGCCTAAAAGTAGTGGCCCAACTTCTTGACGGTCCAAACGATGGCTAACATCGTTTTTTCCACATGAGAGTATCTGAGCTCGGCCTCCCTTAGGGTCTTGCTTACATAGAAGATGGCATGTTGGATGCCGTCTTCCTCCCGGATGAGCACGAAGCTGATGGCTGCCGGGTTGACCCCAAGGTAGAGATAGAGGGTCTCCCCTACCTTTGGTTTGGAGAGCACAGGGGGTGAAGATAGATATCGTTTGAGCTCGTCGAAAGCCCCCTGGCATTCTGTAGTCCATTGAAAGACAACCGTCTTCCTCATGATCTGGAAGAAGGGTAGAGACTTCTCCGCTGATTTAGATAGAAAGCGGTTGAGGGCTGCCAGGCGGCCCGTCAACCGTTGAACTTCCTTCACATTGCGTGGGGGCTCCATGTTGATGATGGCCTGGATCTTCTCGGGATTGGCCTCAATACCCCTTCGGCTGACCATGTAGCCTAAGAATTTGCCCCCTTGGACGCCGAAGGTGCACTTCTTCGGGTTTAGCCGAAGGTTGAACTTTTGCATGATGGCGAAGATTTCTCGGAGGTCGTCGGCATGGCTGGAAGATTGTTTGCTTTTGACGATCATGTCGTCAACATAGGCCTCCATGGTGCGCCCTAGGACGGCCTGAAAGACTCGGGCCACCATCCGGGTGTAAGTGGCCCCTGAGTTCTTTAGGCCGAAGGCCATCACTAGGTAGCAGAAGATGCCCTCGGGAGTCATGAAGGCTGTCTTTTCGGCGTCTTCCTCATGCATGAAGATCTGATGATACCCGCGGAATGCGTCGAGGAATGACATGATTTCACACCCCGCGATCTCATCTACAAGTTGATCGATATTGGGCAAAGGAAAAGGGTCCATAGGGCACGCCTTGTTGAGATCAGTGTAGTCCACGCACATGCGGAAGGTAGGAGGCTTCTGTGCGAGGACTACGTTCGCCAGCCATGAGGGGTATTTTACCTCCTTGATGTGCTTAATAGAGAGGAGCATGGCGACCTCCTTCCTCACAAATTCCCTCCTTTCGGCGGAGAGGGGTCTTCTTCGTTGTTGTACTGCTTTTGTCGAGGGGTCCACCGAGAGGCGGTGGGTGATGACCCTTCGGCTTATTCCCGGCATGTCCTCCGGCCCCCATGCAAAGACAGTGGAGTAGGCGCGGAGGGCGTCGGTGATACCGGTCTTCAGATCTTCAGGGAGCTGGGCTCCAATCTTCACGACTCTCTCCGGCTTGGCCGGATCGAGCGCAAAGTCTTCTACGTTCTCGGCTGGTTCAGCCCTCGGCCTCTTTTCTTCTTCATCGATGGTTCCGGTGATGGTGTCAACACGGAACTCCGTCTTACTTACTTTCTTCGTGACTTGAAGATAGCAAGCGCGGGCAATTTTCTGATTCCCCCGGGAGTAGCCAATGCCCCCCTCGGCGGGGAACTTGAGGCAGAGGTGCCTCATGGAGATGACGGCCTCGAGGTCCTCGAGGGCTGGCCGGCCGAGGATGATGTTGTGGGCGCAGTCGATGTTGACGACGACGAACTCCACTTCGAGCTGGGCTCTATGGAGCCCGTCGCCGAAGATTACCGGGAGGGTTATTACCCCCTCGGAATCAATAGTATCGCCGGTGAAGCCGGCAAGAGGGGTCTTAATGGGCCGAAGGGACCCCCTCTCCAGGTGCAGCTCTCTAAAGGTGCTGAGGTACATTACATTGACAGAGCTGCCCGTGTCAATGTAAGTTCGGTGAATGATGGTGTCGTTTATTTCAGTCCGAATCACCAAGGCATCCCTGTGAGGAGAAGAAGTAGGAGGGAGATCTGCGTTGGTGGAGGTGATGGGTTCCTCCCTCAGCCGCTTTACCGGGGGCATATGAGTGACTTCCCCCACGTAAAGCGATTGAGCCCACTTCTTCCGCTGGCTGGTGGAATCGCCCCCTGTATTGCCACCGGTAATCATGAGGATGTGGCGTTTTTTCTCCTGGTAGTGGGGGTACTCCTCCTCTTCCTCCTCCAAGTTTCCGATCTCCCTCTTCTTGCCGAGGGGGGTGGTGTTCGGGTTCACCCAAGCGTTCACCTTCGTGTGGTGCCCTCGGGGAGGTCCCTGATGAGAAGGTCCTTCCTGCCGAGGGCTCTGGATAAACTGGGACAGATGGCCCGCTTGTATCAATCTCTCGATGGCCGTCTTTAGCTGATGGCAAGCATCGGTTCTGTGCCCCTGATGCCGATGGAAACGACAGTAGGGGAACTGAGGGTTGAGAGCATGTACCTCCGGGGGTGCGCGAGAATCGCGTTCAACGAGGCTCCTCTCCTCGGCAAAATCAAGGATGATGCTGACGGGGTGCGTCAATGGTGTCCGGGGGCGGTCCAGGAGAATGGGATGTGCCCAAGTCTTAGGGCTGTTCTTATAACCTCCCCCGGGCTTGGCTTGGCCTTGCCGAGGGCGGTCATCAGAGGGTCCTGAAGCCTTGGGGTGATTTGGAGGAGCCCCCGGCCCCCGGTTATTCTTGTTGTCAGCCTTCGGGGGTTGCTGATCTGGATGCTGATGGTATTTCTCCACCTCCTCGGCCTCAGCATATCGGTCCCCCGTTGCAGGGCCCTTATGTAGTCACGGGGGGGGGGGGGGGGGGTTCAATGATGAGGCTCCTTGAAAAGTTGCCGGTGCGGAGGACGGTTTGTAGGAGGGCCAGGAGGGTCCCGTCGTCAGCACCGTCGACTTTGTCGGCTTCCGTTCTCCAGCGCTCCAGGAAGTCCCGAAGGGTCTCAATCCTCTTTTGGCGTATGGTTAGGAGGTGGGAGAAGTGCTTCCTCGTGCGACGCCTCCCGGCAAATTGCGTCAAGAATCGCTGGGCGAGTTCTTGCCACGAATCAATGCAGCCTTCGGGTAACCGGTTGAACCATTCGTATGTCGGCCCCTCTAAGGTGGAGAGGAACCAACGACACAAATATTCGTCCGACGCCCCTACCATCATCATGTTGTTCTGATATTTGCTGTAGTGCTCCTGGGGGTCCGTCCTCCCGTTGTAGGGCTGTATGTGTTGCCCTCGGTATTTTTCTGGGATCCGGGCCGCCAGTACCCTTGGGGTAAATGGCGTCCGGGTCCGGAGCTGGATGATGGGTTCCCCGGAGCCCTCGGCTACCTTCTTCTGCAATTCCTCCATTTTGGCCATCATGGCCTCGTATTTGAGGTCTGAATGAGGGGTGGAGGTGGTGGCGTGAGCTTTGTTGGCCTCCATTTCATCAAGTCGGCGTTGGAGGGCCGCAATAATTTCATCCTGGGGATCCTTCGGGAGGGTCTCCGCCCCCTGCGAACGAACCCGGGCCGAGTGGGCCTGGTTGATTTGGTGGCAAGCATCGTTGGCATGAAGGGGTGCCTTGCCTTTGTCCCGAGGAGGACGCTCCTCGTCTGCCCTCGAGACAGACCCTCCGCTTTCCTGGGGCCTTTGGAGTGCCTTTCCTCCGAGGCGGTCTTGGACCCCTCGGCGTTCTTGCCCCCCTCCGAGCCGGTTGAGGGCGGAAGTGCGGGGCCCTTCTCTGTTGTCATTGTGGCGGTCCCGGGACTGAACTTCGTGGGAGGCCGTATCTTGGGCCACTACCCCTTCGTCATTCCTAACCTGAGGGATGGGGTTTTCGAAGGGGTGTGGCAGAGGGGGAAGTATGATGTTCTCCCCAACCTGGGGTTGAGCCGGAGCCAGGGTGCCGAAGGCACCTGGGTTCTGAGTGAGCGTCTGGATGAAGGCGGAGAGCGCCGAATGAACGTCGATGGTGAGAACCGGAGGGCTGACTTGGTCATCGCTCCGGTTCTTCTTCTTGGCCTCGATGCCGAGGCGGGCATCGGGGGCATTCTGCGGGATCTGAAGGCGTAGGTCGACAGCCGCCTGTTCCAGCCCAGCGATGACACCGCCCTCGGGAGCCCTGTGAGAGGCTTCGGGGGCGTTGACGTCGCCGAGGGCCAGGTTCTTGTCTTCTACGTTTTTGGAGTTCGCACGTGTAGTTCTCACCATTTTGGTAGAGGGATAGTGTTTGGCGAAGGGGGAGGGTTTCTTACTTGATTTTTCGACCTCTCAACGAGAGCACCAAATGATGGATAGTGTACCCGGGGGGTAGCTTATCCGAGGGGTTATTACGGGGAGTAATAAGAGAGAAGTCAGAGCAAGTAAGTATAGAGAGAGAAAGTGTATTTAGAAAGTATGCAGCGTTTATCAATGTGTTACGACTTGGTTACAAATGGGGAAATGGGGTGCTATTTATAGTAGCAATAAATGCCGGACATGGACATGTGTCAAGCGCCCATTGGCCGAGAGGTCATCTCAACTGGTTGGCGCTGGCAGCCGCATGTGGCCGCATTTAATGCGGCTGTTGGATGGGACGTTTGTACAGGGTACGGTGATCTGTACGCATGTGGCGCGGATA
The DNA here is from genome assembly GCA_945859875.1 of Cuscuta europaea. Classification (NCBI taxonomy): domain Eukaryota; kingdom Viridiplantae; phylum Streptophyta; class Magnoliopsida; order Solanales; family Convolvulaceae; genus Cuscuta; species Cuscuta europaea. The sequence goes on along the minus strand of CAMAPE010000029.1, from coordinate 9,383,640 downwards.
TTATGTCGGGAGAGGTGCCCTCGGATGCAGAGGACTAGCCGAGGGCTCTGAGTGCCGGGGACCCCCTGGGTGCCGAGGGCTCCAGGTGCCGAGGGCTACTGTTTTCTGCCGTTTTTCTCCCAGTTTCTTAGTTTGCCTGAAAACCCGTTCTGTGAGAGTTTTGAGCCTTCGGCCAGGGGGGCGAAGGCTCCCCAGTGTGCGCTGTGGGCTGCTAAGTGCTTTGGGCGCTGTGATTTGGGCCTGTTGGGCCTTCTGGGCCTGTTGGGCCTTGTTTGGAGTAGTAGGAGTCTGTGGGCTGGGGGTTCCCGGGCCATATACTCCATCAGGTTTTTTCAAGATGAAAAAGTCTAGGACCATCAATTTTTCCATACCTAAGCTGAACCTCATCCCAAAGCTCCTTATCATCAGTAAAAGATAGGAAAGTAGTGCGAAGAGCAGGTGAAATAGAATAAATCAGCCAAGATAAGAGGAGAGCGTTGATACGATATCAGGTAGAGTACATAGAATTATCTAGACTCGGTTTTGCAATTGAACCGTCGAGAAATCCCATCTTGTTCTTCACCGCCATAGCCATGGAAACAGATTTCTTCCAAGCACCAAAATTGTCGCCTGTGAGTGTTTCGTAGATGACTCGAAGCCCAGCGTGATCGCTTGGATGAAGATAATACGGTGACGAAGAGTCTTCGTCGGATTTAGCGGTAGAGCCATAGCAGTTAGGGTTTTGCAGACGATTGTAAAAAACGATTGAGAAGAAATCGATTATAGAAATTGATTAAAAGAGGATGAAATCGATTGTGAAGAATCGATGAGAAAGGAAGAACGAATCAGGATCGATCAAGACCTTAGTCTGATACCATGTGAAAGCTTAAACGAATGCAGAAATTGAAGAAAGCGGAAGAAGTTGTATTACGAAGAAGGAGAAAAATGAATCGTATGTTTACAGTAGGTTAAAGTAATCTATTTATACTAAAAGGCTAACAGGCTAAAATAATATAACAGTCCAATACAGTTTTAAGCCCAATAAGAATAAGCCCAATTATTTATTCTTGAGAAATTTTGGCACAAACATCAAAAGGATCCGTAAAGCCGTGCCAGGTCTATTGTAAAATCCTTGTAGCAATTATAAAATTCAAAATATTAATGCCTATATGTGACTAATTTGTTCCATAACTCCTATCTTCTTACCGTGTTTGTATTATGTTTAGGGATATAATATTACTTTTCCTATTAATAGCTTGTTTGGAGAGCCTGTTTTTCAACTTTTCAAGCTTATGAGTCAACTTTTTCAACAAACACGACACTTTTTTATGTCGCGGGTTGAAGTGTGTAATAATAAGAAAAAATAAGATTGAAATTGCTTTCTGACTATAATGGTTGAGTTACCATAGAGGGACATTTTAGCTATCATTTCATATATATTTTTTCTTTATTTTATTAATAAAATAAATTTTAAATATAATACTTACATAAATCAGCAGAATCAACCAATACAACCATTTCAGCCAGAACTTAATAAGTTTCAGTAAAATCAGCGGATTGAGTTCATTTTGGTACTAGTTTCATGTAATTTTAAAATATGTAAGATTCGATTATATATACTAATTCAGATATTATTAGGATAAAATTAATTTTATCCTCAATTATGCATAATAAATTGAAATGAGGGTTTCATTTAAGGAAGGAAGGTGTAAAACTAATCACAAATTAAAGCAATTCACATAATCTAATTTATGTCTTGTATTTTATAGAAAAACAATCTGAAATAAATTCATGTCGATCAAATGGTTCTATATAACAACAATTGAGATGAAAACAATATTAATTGGATACGAGCAGTGGCAGAGCCACATTAGTTCAAGGGTGTTCACATGAACACCTAGAATTTTGAAAAATATGTTAGTACACAAGTATAAATTTAGTTTAATTATTTATTGTCTTTTCAAAATTTATTTTTAGAAAAAAATGAACACCCATCCATATATAGCTTGAATTGTAGATCCGCCACTGGATTACGAGGGTTTCAGTAGTAGTAGTATAATGGTATTTTCTTATTGAACAGGTGTTTCTTTATATCAGTTTCTACAATATCTGAGTTTAAACATTTACTTAAAAACTAATACGGAGTATTATTCAACCGAATTATACCTCGGATGAAATTCTTAGAAGCCCACTGTTTTTAGAAGTGAGTTCTTAGAATCCCACTGTTTTTCGACTATTTCCCGATTGAATTGTCGGATGAAATTTGGTGGACATAAACTAGATTTGATGAAGAATATGTTCAAAAAAATTCATCAAAAAATTCCACATGTAAGGGCCTCAAATCAAATCAGAGCCGGCTATGAGGGCAAGGCACATAGGCATATGCCTAGGGCCACATCACTAGTTGGGGCACCAAATTTTAAAAAATACTGTAACTATTAATATTATGAGTATGTGCGGTGAACAAAAGTAATTTATCACACCAACTACAAGAATAAAGAAGAAATACTTTACCACTACAAAAAATGTGTGTGACCGATTGTGTAGCTCATTTATAAAAATCATTGCACAATAATCCTACAAATAGAAAGTATTACGTAATACTTATTTCAAGCTCTAAAATATGGTTGTCTCTTCCTCACTATATTACACAAAGAGAGCAAAATCAATTATTTCTTAAATATTTATTTAGTCAATTTGTAGACATGCCACCAAGGCATGCACCCGTACACATGTCAAAGGAAATTCAAAATTCAGCTAGAAAACTCAATTCGTTTTAGTGTCGCCATATAAAATATTATTTCATATTAGGTAAATTTTTAATGAGACAATATTTTAGTCAATTTAGTTTCAAGTCAATTGAGAAATTCATATATTAGTTTTTAAATTTGTGTCTCAAGTGTAACAACATTTTTCTTGTAGTATTTCTTCTAAAATTTATTCATTAAAAGATACAGAGTATGTTTCTATATTAAATAGATTGTGATATAGTTAATTATAATTTTATGCTAATTTTTTTATATAATATAGTTTATACTCTATGAGAGGCAAACAAAAGTGAATGGATATATAGATTTGATAGTTTAAATAAAGCTAAACAAACCAACTAACCAAGCTATACAATATTTGATAAGTTCTATGGATGGATAGATATGTAAAAACAAATCTCTCTAAATTTGTACAACCAACCTGGATAATTAGATATGTTTCATAATTTTATTACAATATTTAATTTTTAATTATCGATCCTTTGATTCATGTAATTGGTGGTACCCATGTGTTTATTTTCTGTAACCAATACTCCAAATATGATTTGCTTTGTGTAAATATGAATGTCACTCACTAATATAATAGTCTAATTTTAATTTTCGTCGTAGAGCACCGAAATTCCTAAAGACGACCCTGGATCAAATGGCTTTGACCGGACGGGGATTCCTGTCAGGGCGGCTGGACATGAACGCTATTCTCTATAAGTGAGTTCTTAGAAGTCCAATATTAATTCGATGAAATCGGGATAAATTTACTAACAAAAAAGAGAGAGAAAGAAAACTTTAAGCCTTTCAATACATTTCTAATCCCTAATTTCTGATTTGTGCGCAGGTGCCGATCGTCTTCCTCGCTTCCGGCTTCAGGTGCTATGGAGACGACGATTGACAGACGCAACTCCTTTGCAGAAGCAAAACTTTCACCATAAAGGACGCACCTGTTGATTGAATAGTTCAATAGCTCAAACTGGAAGCACGTACCTGGTGATTGGAAGAGGTGTATTTTATGGATCTAAATGAATTGTTCCATAAGATTTCAAGTAAAGTGATGTAACGTGATTCATTCAATATCCAGCAACCGAAATATGACTAAATGGATAGGATTATCATCCCATATTGATGTTTGACCCTATTTTTAAATTTAAAAAATAATTTTAAATTTAAGAATGTTTTTTAATTTAAGATGAATAATTGTGTAAAATTTGATGAGCATAGTGCTTAATAGAAATGAACATATATAAATGTATATTTGAGCACAATATATATTTCAAATGAGCTTTAGAATTTTTCGATACTCATTTTGTAAGCTACGCATGCTCATTTGATACAAGGAGCATATACCTAGGATGATCAATTTCAACTTTGTATTCTAATATTATACGAGTATTTTTTAATATTGTGTTAATATTTTTCAAAATATTTCGGTGCTCATTTCGTAATTTATGTGTGCTCATTTGAAATTGGTGTAATACTCATTTTAAAATGACATATTCATGCATCTTTCAAACATATTATACTACATTAGATTCGCATTAAAAATGAGTTTTATGTTAAACTCTAATGAGTAAAACGCCAAAAATGAATGCGCACACACAAATGAGCTTTTAATTTTTTTGATACTCATTTTGGAACTTATGTGTGCTCATTTGATAATGCTTTATGCTCATTTTAAAAGGTTGCACATTTCAAACACATCAAACTATATTGAAATTAATTGAAATTGATTATAGACATAACTTCACTTTTTAATATACAAAAAAATAATAAACAGAAAGTGATATATATGGTATGAAGCAGATATCACTGATGCTCACTGTTGCTCCTAATACTCAAAAGAACATGCTTGATGCTCATCAAAATTGCATATATGCTCATCAAAATTGCATATATGCTCATTTAAGGGAATCCGCGATTTTTACAAAAATTACAAATTTGTCATCGGCTGTACAGTGATCATTGTACAGCCGGTTGTACAGTATACCGATTCTGCATGAACCAGTCTTAATTTTCATTTTCCGTTAACAAAAGAATTGGTTAATTAGTAAACATGTTTCATTAGATTTCTTAATAAAATTCAATTATACAATTTTTTAGGGGTGGGCATAACGGTTCGATTTGATCGAACCGAACCGTACCAAACCGAATTAAACCAAACCGAAACCGAACCATTTGTAATTTGGTTTGAGTTTGGTAGTATTCCTCTCAACCCGTATTAAACCGAACCAAACCGAACCGAAATCATAAAACTGAATAAAACCGAACTAATCTAAAAATGAAATAATTTCTTATTTTTTTAAAATAACAAATCAAAACCAACTTACACCAAACTACACCAAACCAAAATATAAGATTTCTTTCATTAATTTGATTTATGTTAATCTTTTTGAAGCTTTAATTCTTTAATTTTAGTTTCCAGGACTAGAGTTTACTACAAGACTTACATTTACAACTATAACAATTATAGTGAATTAAGTAGATAGTATTTAACTATAATTTTTATCTACTACTGCTATATATTTGGTTCATTACTTACAAGTACCAGTTTTGTTTTTGTTTTGACTTTATATATAATTTGATTCATTCCCGTTGTTGTTGCTTACAAATGTGTCATGCTTATATATTTTTGGTTCATATGTGTTTTGTTACTGTTTGCAAAATTTATATCTAACATTATATGTGGTCCATTACTATCGCTTCTTGGTTCATTATTTTGAGTTAATTTTTTTTATTTCAATCCAAACCTTAATACTTTGGTAAATCAAACTCCAAACCGAATCGAACCGTACCGAACCGTACCAAACCTAAATTAGTTTCATGTTTATTTTTCATAGGTTTACCAAAAATTGTAGGGGTGGGCATTTCGGTTTTCATAGAAAATATTTTCTATCAAACCGATTGAACCGAAACCGAACCGAAACCGAAGAAAACCGAAATGCCCACCCCTACAATTTTTGGTAAACCTATGAAAAATAAACATGAAACTAATTTAGGTATATAGGGAGTATAATTTTATTTGAAATCAACATTCTTTTAATTTATACTCCGTAGTATTTTGTAGCGCAGGAGATAAAAGTCAAACGCTTATAATGTGTTTCCAAGCCTGTTATTTTGTTTTCACTCTTACATCTTTATTTTTATTATTTATTTGCTCTCTGTGCGATTTTTCAAAAAGTAAAACCGACTTTGAATAAAGTTAAAAGAGAAGTTTAATGAGATAATTTGACAAAACTACAAAAAGTCATCAGTCACATGTGGGCGTAGCTCAAATGACAGCGAAGAAGTGGCACAAGAGTTAGGTCCCGGGTTCGAATCCCGACAACTGTGATAAGAGATTACTATGCTAAAAATGCACAGGAACTCTACCACAAGTCATTAGTCGTCCGCTAGAGTAGTACGTACTATAGTCTATGTCTAAGAAATGACAAGTTCTTACATTTCTAATTTCTCCATTTCTCCGAATTCATGTTTTTCTTGTCATAAAAGCATTTTTTAATTTTATCAAGGACGTTTGAATTTTGGTCATTTTTTAATCTTGTCATAAAACCGATAAAAAAACATCTTAAAAGCAATTAAATTTTGGTCATTTTAAGGAGATATTCTTATCTCATATAATTACTTGGTGAAAAGTTAGACATTAACACATGCAGTATATATTACGTAGTATTATGTAGAAATTTCTCAAAATATCAATAAAAATAATGTAGTTTGCTTAATTGGAATCCTATATTTAGAGTAAGATAGTGACATATTGAAATCATACTGTTGTATTATGACAAATATGCACTCTTAGTAAACAGGGATGGATTTAGGGGGGGGGGGGGGGGGGGGGGCGGGGACGACCGCCCCACTTGGACTTTCAAATTTTTCTACAATATATTTAATATTTTCATAAAATTTTTATACTTTAATTAGATATATATGTGTTCGCCCCCCTTAACTTTTATTTTTCAAAATTAATATATAGTCTTACATTATATAATACTTAATTGGAGATTTGAAAGATGAAACATCTAAAATAATTTACATAACTTAAGAAAATATACAATAGAACAACTCATTGTTCAAGACTTAGGATACCTATTATATAAAAATTCATAGTTTTGAAATGTTTTATTATCTTTAATTTATTAGATAATTATTACTCGATTTGTAAAATATCAAGCAATATTATATACGAGACACAGTAGTTAAACAATTTTTCGATCATGTGAAATGAATCTAAAATTACACAATTCGTTTACTTCTTACTCTTTAAAAATAATTTATTGCATAGATAATAAATTTCAACTTATTTTATCACAACAACAACAACATCCAAGCCTTAATCCCAAAAGAATTTGGAGTCGGCTAACATGAATCGATCTATGATATCGATGCCAAACAAAGAAGATAGACAAGAAAGGGAAGAAAAAGAAGTAAGATAAGACGAATAAAATAAAGAAAAAAATATAAGATAACAATAACACAAGAATATAAGAAAGATAAAAGATAAAAAATAAAAGAGCATAAAAAAGCTAGAAGATAAAAATAACATAAGAATATAAAAAGATAAAGAAGATAAACGATAAAAGAAAAAAGAGAGGAAAGATAGAAAAGACATCAATCTAAGAATCAACGATATAATATTATTCTAAAAATAATAATCTCATACTCCGTACATACTATACTTTTGTAATATTAGCAAAACTTGCAATTCAAAATTTGCAATTCAATAATATTATTCTAAAAATAATAATATCATACTACGTACATACTATATATCCTCATGACTCACGAACACCCTTCTTGGTAAACAAAATTTGTAATTCAAAAATCAATTCCTTTTAACGATAAGATTCATGTTGTTAAACATGACATGAGTTATTTAAAAAGCATTGGTGGTTGTGCACCTTTTTAACTCTTTACCTTCAAATAATTTGATAAAATGTTATATATCCTTTGTTATTTTCAAATAATTTTCCTTTAATTTGCTTTATCTTACGCTTTAATGTATCAATACTTTTTTCTAAAGCACTTACAATTATAAAATCAAAGTTATTTGATGTTGTCTAAACTTTTTAATGTATCCTTTGTTATTTGTTCATTGTCTAAACTTAGAATGTAGAGCCCATTTGGTGACACTAAAATTTGTTGAATTGGCTGATTCTGCTGAAATTTATGAAGTTCTGACTGAAGTGGCTGTATTGGCTGATTCTGCTGATTCATGAAAAAATTATATTTAAAATATATGTTATTAATAAATTAAATAAAAAATTATATAAAAAATAGCTAAAATGATCCTCTACAGTAACTTCAGCCAATACAACCAGAAAAGTAACTCTAACCTTACTTTTTCCGCTTATTATAAACTCCAGCACGCGAAATAAAAAGTTACGTATTTGGTGAAAAAACTGGTTGATAAGCCGAAAAGGGGTCACCAAACGGGCTCGTAATATACTCCCTCCATCCCGTAAACAACTTCAAACTTCGTTTTCACACATATTAAGGAAATAAACATGCTGGGGGATAAATTTTATTGTATGGACACTGTTTCGACATTGTTTGGCACTGTTTGGTACTGTTTGACACTTTTTGAATGTAGAGAATTTGCCAAATAAGGAACTGGAAAGAAGTGTGAAGTTATATTCGGGACTGTCCGAAAAGGAAAGCGAGAAGTTGTTTCTGGGATGGAGGGAGTATTTAAATATCATCATGTATGTACTTATGAATTCTTTTTTAATAAAAATTAGCCGCAAAGCCTTTCTAAACTAGCGGAAAAAAATTCGCCCCACTACACTAGCAAAAAAAAAAAATTGCCCGATTACACTAGCGAAAAAAAATTCACCCACTACACTAACGAAAAAAATTTCTCCCCCCTTAGTTCCAAATTCTGGATCCGTCCCTGTTAGTAAATCAAGTGTGCATACTTAATTAACTTCATATATTATACAAATGGGTTGAAGAATCAAAAAAAGGATGACCTTAACTATGAGGTATTTTTATTTGGGAAATAAAAATATGGTTGAAAAAATAATGGAATTAAGGTTGCACATAATTCCTATAAAAGTGCATCTATAAAAGTCCCAAGCTAATTGCAATACTTTTCAATAGGGATAAGGGTCAGATAGATCCTCAAACTTGAAAAAAATGTCAAATAAGGCCATATTTAGGATGCTCTGTCCTGCCGACGCCATTTGGGGTGGTTCCCGGTGGAAATTTTTGATGATTTTTTTTGAGAATCTTATTCATTAAGTGTAGTTTAATTATATCAAATTTGAACTAAAAATTCAATCGGGAAGGCATACAAATGAATTCTTAAAGATAACTGCACAGTTAAAAGATCGGTTTTCTTCAAGAATTTATTTGAATGTCTTCTCGATTGGAGTTTTAGTTCAAATTTGATATGAGTAAACTTAGGATTGGACTCGGGCCGGGTCGGGCCCGGGCCGGCGGTTCTATATAGCTGGACCCGGGACCGGCCCGGGTAGCCACCGGGTCCGGTCCGGGTCCGGGCCGGGCCTCGGGTTTGGTTAATTTTTTTTTTTTTGCTTAGCTACCCATCCCTGACCCCCCCCCCCCTCACCCCCACCCCCAAACCCCTCCTAAACATCAAGCCCAACCCGGTGGAGCCCAAACAAATGAAAAAAACCAAAAAAATAAATAAATTTGGCCCGAACCGGGCCCGGGCCCGGCCGGGCCGGGCCTTGTTATGGGTGACCCGAGCTCGGACCGGAAACCCACCGGGTCGGGCCTACCCGGACCGGTCACTGACCGGACCACCGGTTCAGGCCGGGCCGGAACAGTACCGGTCCCGGGCCGGTTCCGGGTCGGGCCACTCGGCCCGAGTCCAACCCTAAGTAAACTAGACTTAATGAATAAGATTGTCAAAAAAAATCATCAAAAAATTTCACCGGGAACCACCCCAAATGGCGTCGGCCGGACAGAGCATCCCAAATATGGTCTTATTTGACATTTTTTCCGAAGTTCGAGACCCTATATGACCCTTATCCCCTTTTCAATACAGTGCAACTTCATTCATTTATTGTTGAACATTTAATATATTATCTGTTACATTTTTTTGAAGATATATATATGTTATTTTAACAACAAATGTGCATCAAGAGAAGTAAATTTAGTTACACGTGAAAATGGACTCTTAAGAAAGACATGTATACTGAAAATGTGTACATGATGAATTAAGTTTTTTGAATTATTGAATGACTTTGTATATTCATTTTACAATTTCTTGTTTACGTTGGTATTCTATTTTCGATACTTAAAATAGGGGTGGACTCGGGCCGGGCCAACTGGCCCGGAACCGGACCGGCCCGCTACTGTGCGGGCCCGGACTAGCCCGGTGAACCGGTTGGTTGGCCGGTTCAGGCCACCCGGCCCGGTGGGATGTCGGTTCGGGCTCGGGCCCTTCAAAAGGTGAACCGGCCCGGCCGGTTCAGGGCCGGGCCAATTTTTTTTTTTGAATTTTTTTTAAGTTTTTGGGTTGGGCTGGGTATTTTGGGCCATTTGAGGTGGTTAGGATTGGTTTGGGGTGAGGGGGAGGGTTGGGGGTTAACTAGGAAAAGCCAAAAAAAAAAATAGAACCGAGGCCAGGCCCGGCCCGGCTCGGCCCGGACCCGGGGATTACCCGGGCCGATTCCGGGCCTCCCCTTCCTGAACCGAGGCCCGGTCGGGCCCGAACCGGAACCGGTCCATCCCTACGTCTTAAGACAATTCATTTAAGAAAGTATTTAATATGAAAATATAGAAAACTTTATTTGATTTGTATAAAAACTATATCGGTTTTACCAAATGCACTTCCCATATAACAATCCTATATATGAACAATGCATATATAAATCAAAATGGAAAACATTCGTAAATCTTAATAGATTAGGACATTTGCCATAATTATAACCACTCCTGATTAAAATTTAAAACGGAAAACTTCCAAACTAACTCTGTATGCTTAGGAAAGCAAGTGCACAATTGATTTACCTAAAAGCCCCTATGATACAAATCAAATGTAACACATTTAATGCAAGTTACTAATTCCTTTAATTTTTTGGGTTTTGGATTCCAACGACTCTTTTTACTCATTTCTCTCTGAACCATTTTCTCACCAAAATCATTTGTATTCGTGCTCGAAAACTATTTGATTCAAAAACATATTCTAGCAATATTGGTAGAAATGATTTTTGCAGCATTACATCAAGCATGGATAGCACAGACAGAGGGCATCTCTCAATTTATCAAGTTTGGGATTTTGCTATCTAGTCTAGGGGGATGAACCCAGTCCGGCCAGTCTAGAACCGAGCCAGTCTAGAACCGGGTCCAGTATTGTTCGAAAGCACAAAAAAAGCTCAGCCCAGCCCGGATCCGGTATCGATCCAGGTCGGTTTCGGGCCCAACAATTTGAAAAAAAAAAACATGTCCGGGCTCAGCCCGGAACCGGACCGGACCGGCCCGGGTCCATCCCTAGTGGGGTCTAGTGGCAAATATTGCGAATATGAATAGCAATCTCAAATAGTGTTTAGCAATGGGATTCGCTCTATTTGAGTGGCTGCTGTGTCAGTAGGTGCAGGAGTTTTCTGAGCAGTTTTTATTCTGGATTGGTATTTTTGCAAGCATTTCGCATAAATCAATTTAAATTAACCCCTTGTAGAAGCTCCCCTGTAGGATCACTACTTCCTCATGCTAATAAATACTCTCTCCATTCTCTAATACTTGGCCCTCTTTCCATTTTGGGATGTTCTCTATTAGTTGTCTCTCTTTCCACTTTTGATAAGTTTTTTCAATAAATATACTTATTTACCCTCATTCTCTTTCCTACTTTTACCTTCACTTTCCTACTTTTACCTTTACACACAACACACTACACCTTTTATCTTACCCCTATTAAATTCTTCTTAAATATTGTGCCAAAGGCTATACTCCCATCTATTAGAGAACGGAGGGAGTAAAATCAAATGCACTAGTTCCCTTCACACATGTAAATTGTTCGAAAAAAGCCAACCCAAGTATTCCTCCGCCCTTCCTCAATGCCACTTTTAAAAATGGATGAATTGGATCATTTTTTATTTAAGAGGCGCTGAAAAATCTGCAACGCCTTGAGTTATGTTTTGGTCAAAAACAAAGTACGCCCAACGGAAATCCAGTGTTTTCAATCATTCGGGCCCTATACCTACACAGTTTATTTTTCGGGTCCCGGATTAATATTTCATTTATCTTTCAGGCCAAAATCCTCTCAGCTTTAGGTGAGAGTATCTTGTTTCTGCACCCAAAAAATCACCCCTACAACTAACTCATTCACAATATTAATTTGTGTAAAATGGAACATATTTAGTTTAAGACAGATTTTTTCCATATTATCTCATTTTTGTCATATTATCATTTTTCTAAAAATAATTTTACGAGATTATCATTATGTTGGGCATGAGTTTTCACGCTTATGCGTAATGTTGTAGTACGTGTATTTGGAGGATCGAGAACATAAGAATGTCATAAAAGGTTAGCAGATTACCTTGCCATCGAGTTGAAGCAACTCCCCTTCAACCCACTTGGGATTTTTGAAACCAGGTTCTGCTATTCTACCTTGGCCTTTGTAGCTTGCAGCCTACTGATTCAAAATGCAATATGACTTGCCTGAAACATATCTCTTGAGTCTTGACTAGGTGCATCACTGTGTCTAAAAGGAAGGGTGAAGAAATATATTTTTTATCGGAGTAAAATTATCTAAAAAAGTTACTATGAAGTTACTTTTTCATGAGTAGTAGTTGCAGTAGTAATGAACTGAAGTTAATGGTCATTTGTCAGTTGGCTCCAAACAGATGCATTTCTTTCATAGAAGTTACGAAAACATTTAAGTTTAGCAATTCATTCACCTTATGGGAGGCCTTTATCGACCCAAGGTGACTAATTTTACCAGAAATGATAAAATCAGGAACTAAGTAAAATCAGGAACTAAGAACCGGGAATGCTGGAAAAGTTGAGCTGCCCTGCTCAGCAGTTTATTTACAGTTATATAGGCAACATGGGAATATATGTACAAGGAAACAAATCAAGGGATTCTTACAATTAATGCAAGATATCCCTGCACTCAATGCCTAATAAAATCTTCCTATAATTACAAAGATTCAATAAGATACAAAGATATTTTTCTACTGACTCCCTGATTGACATCCCCCCTCAAATTGATGATGGTTGATCAACAAGCATCAATTTGCCTCCAAGGAATTGATGTCGCTGACGAGGAAGAGCCTTCGTGAAGATATCAGCCACTTGAAGATTTGTGGATACATGGGGCAAGGAAATCACTTGATATTCAAAAGCTTCCCGAATAAAATGACAGTCTACTTCAATGTGTTTCGTGCGCTCGTGATAAACTGGATTGGCAGTAATGTGAATAGCACTAGTGTTATCAACATGCAATGGAGTAGGCCTCGTGGGTGAAAACCCAAGCTCTGCTAGTAAACCTCGTAGCCATATGATCTCTGAACAAGCAAGAGACATAGCACGATATTCTGACTCCGTAGATGATTTAGAAACTCGATCCTGCTTCTTGCTTTTCCAGGAAACGAGAGCAGGTCCTACAAACATACACCATCCCGTGGTGGAGCAACGAGTGTCTACACAGCTAGCCCAATCAACATCACTATAGCCAGATAGTTCAAGAGAAACACCATTTGGAAAATAAAGTCCCTTGGTAACGGTTCCTAGAACATAACGAATAATACGTCGAACTGCAGCCATATGGAGATGACGGGGATTCTGAAGAAACTGACTAACCTGCTTGAACAGCAAACGAGAGATCTGGACGAGTAATCGTAAGATATACTAAGCTGCCCACAAGCCTACGATATATTGGTGGGTCTGGAAGAAGATCTCCTTCATCTTTTCGAAGTTTAACATTTAGCTCCATAGGAGTATCAACAGGAGAAGTGCCACTAAGACCTGCAGAATCAATGATATCCCGAACATACTTGGCTTGATTTAAAAAAATACCAGTTGAACCCACAGTAACCTCGAGCCCCATAAAATATGAAAGTCCTCCAAGATCCTTCATATGAAAAGAACTATGCAAATGTTGTTTGAGCTGAGAAATAATTGAGTGATCAGTTCCAGTGATAACAATATCATCTACATAGACAAGAAGCACTACAATCCCGTCTGAAGTATGTCGGAGAAACATGGATGTATCATGCTTACTTGGCTGAAACGGGAACTGCTGAAGTGTAGCACGAAACTTTTCATACCAAGCACGAGGCGACTGTTTTAGTCCATACAAAGAACGGTGTAACTTACAAACCTTTGTGGTGGGACTAGAGAAAAGACCAGGAGGTGCACGCATAAAGATATCTTCTTTGAGATCACCGTGAAGGAATGCATTTTTTATATCCATTTGACATAGAGACCATCCCTGGGAGGCAGCAATAGCAAGAACAGTCCGGATTGTGGTCATTTTTGCTACAGGAGCAAAAGTTTCCTCATAATTGACTCCATATTCTTGATGATTACCGAGTGCCACCAAACGTGCTTTAAAACGATCAATACTGTCATCAGATCTAACTTTGACCGAATACACCCACTTGCATCCAAGAGGAGTGATATTAGGAGGACAGGATACAACATCCCATGTCTGATTAATTTCAAGAGCCCGCAATTCTTCCTGCATTGCTTCTTGCCAACACTTATGTTTGGCAGCCGGTGAATAACATGAGGGAATAACAACAGATGCTACTGTAGCAACAAGAGCATGAGAAGAGGATGAAAATCCATACCGATCTGGTGGTACTGAACGTCGTGTAGAGCGACGAAGATGAATCTCCACAGTGCTCGTATCCTCAAGAGGAAGCTCTGGCACAGGATCTGATGCAGGGAAGGAGGTGGCAAAGAGTCTGGCGGACGGCGTCTAGCATACACTATTCCTTTGAACCTAGAGCTAGGAGGACTAAAGACACTTTCAAACGTAGGTAATATGACAGAAGATGAGTTATTAGGAAAATAAGTACGATAGAAATACTGATTTTCAAAGAATATAACATTCCTGGAGACTCGCAGCTTGTTTTCTTGCGGATCAAAACAAATGAATCCCTTTTGACTAATGCTATATCCTAGAAACACACAACGAACAGACTGGGCAGAAAGTTTATGACGTTCGGTGGGCGGAAGATGAACAAAACACACAACCAAAATGGTGAAGATTAGTGTACACTGGATGACGTTTATGGAGCCAGAAATAAGGTGATTCAAACTCCAAGACCTATGATGGAAGTCGGTTTATTAGGTAACTGCTGTAGACAAAGCTTCAACCCAAAATCGAGTAGGGACTTTGGATTCTATAAGTAAGGTCCGAAGGATATCAAGAAGATGGCGATTTTTTGTTCCGCAACACCATTTTGTTGAGGAGTATAAGGACATGATCGTTGAGATAGGATTCCCTTGGATTCAAGAAATGTTTGAAATTCATGAGACATATACTCCCCACTAGAATCAGTATAAAGAACTTTGATACTTGTGGAAAATTGAGTTTCTACAAAGGCAAGAAAATTTTGAAATGTTCTGAAAACATCAGCCTTCGATCGAAGAAAATATATCCAAGTGTAACGACTATAATCGTCAATAAAATTAACAAAGTATTTGTGATGAGAATGAGACACAACAGGAGAAATTCCCCAAACATCACTATGAATGAGCTCAAAACAATGGGAGGCACGACTACCATTAGATGGAAAAGTAAGAACTTTGCTTTTGCCTAGTTTGCATGATTCACAATCAAAATGAGAAAACATATTCTCTTTATTACTCAAAAGACCAAGACGTAACGAATGAGAAAGAACTCGAGGATTCGGGTGGCCAAGTCTCCTATGCCACACCAATCCTGAATTTTTATTACATGCAAAAGCAGAAACTGAGTTATATCTAGTAAAGTGTAAAGGAAAAAGACGTCTAATCCTAGGCCCCTTCGTTATCAGCTCCCCTGACACTTAATCCTGCACAAGACAACCATCACAAGAGAATTTCACGTCACATTTATCATCAAGAAGTTGTCCAACAGAGATCAGACTTGTAGATAATTTGGGACAGACAAATACATCTTTAACCAGATGAGAAATATCACCAATTGCGGTAATATGCAGCTTATTACCATTGGCGGTTTCAATAGATAAAGAACCATCATATTTGTGAATATTATTGAGTCCATGTACTGAATGTGTCACATGATTGGAGGCTCTTGAATCTAGAAACCAATTAAAATAAGGTAAAGAGTTGCCTTGAATTCTCGATGCTGAGAAAGTAGAAACTATGATCTGTTGTACCATTTCAGGTGTAATAGAGACGGGAGTATTTGACACGTTTGGAGAAGTGAGCACAGGTAGCCTGATATGCGGTATTTTTCCTGCGGGGTGGACGAATAGAGCAATCTTTGATGATATGTCTAAAGGAATTTAGAATAAGAAAGAATTGAGACTGAAAGGCTTGATTTATTCCATGAAATGATTTGCTATTTATACAATATTCTAGGGATTAATAAGGTAGGTTACTAATTATAATATTAAATACAAATATTTTGTAACTGAAAATTCTATTTAATAATGTAACTGTTGTCTAGACTTTTCTTTGTCTAGACTCTTCTATATGCCCCCGCAAGCCAGGTTTTCTATCAGTGTTAAGAATCCTGAGCTTGTCACGTAGAAGAACAAATCGCTGCCGTGAAAGTGGCTTGGTGAGAATGTCAGCTAGTTGATCGTGAGAGGGAATATGGAGGACTAGAAGAAGGCCATGTTGCACACGTTGACGGACAAAATGGAAATCAATGGCCACATGTTTCATTCGGGAATGGAATATACCGGATTGGCGGAAGAGGTGGTCGCACCTTTATTATCACATAGAAGAACTGGAGGAGTAGAAGGGGAATGTCGAAGCTCATGAAGAAGTGACTCAATCCAAAGAGTTTCCGATGCAGTAGTGGAAAGGGCCCGATACTCTGCTTCGGTAGAGGATTTGGCAATTGTGCGTTGCTTGGATGACTTCCACGAAATAAGTGATTCTCTGAGAAAAATGACATAGGCACTAGTAGAGGATCGATCGTCTGGATTTTCTGCCCAGTCTGCATCAGCATAAGCACACAAAGAAAGTTGAGAACTCCGACAGAGATAAACCATGAGAGGTTGTTCCTTGAAGATACCGCAAGAGACGTTTCATGAGATGCCAATGATTCACCGTGTGTTTGTGCATAAACTGGGCTAGCTTGTTGATGGCAAAGGCAGTGTCAGGTCGGGTGAGGCTTAGATACTGAAGTGATCCAATAACTTGACGATAGAGGGTGGCATCACAAGAACCCGGACTATCAAACAGAGTCAAGGAAGCTGAGGAAGCTAAGGGTGCGGATACTGGATTCGCCTCGTGCATATTCAACACTAGTAATAAATCTGTAATGTACTTGTGTTGATCAAGAAAGAGTCCATCAGATGTAGGGGTGACCTGTATGCCCAAAAAGTAATGTAATGATCCTAAATCCTTAATGGAGAACTTCTGTGCTAACAAGTCAATAGTCCGATGAATCAAGTTTGGTGTAGAGCCCGTGACAATAATATCATCCACATATACCAACACATAGATATAAGAGGGATGAGAAGAAAATATGAAGAAGCTGGCATCAGAAACTGATTGATGAAAACCAAGGGATAAAAGAAATCCATTGAGAGATTGGTACCACCACACTCGAGGCGCTTGTTTGAGACCATAGATGGTTTTCCTAAGACAACACACTCTTCCAGAGCCATCATTGAAATCAGGGGGTTGTTTCATGTAAACCTCCTCTTGAAGAGCCCCGTGTAGGAATGCATTGTTGACATCTAGTTGGTTTATGTGCCAGCCATAAGAAAGGGCAATTGTCAGAACAACCCGAATAGTAACTGGCTTTATGATTGGGCTAAAGGTTTCAGAGTAATCAATCCCCATGCTCTGATGAAAGCCCTTAGCCAGCAATCGAGCTTTGAAACGATCTAAGGAACCATCAGGCTTATATTTCACAGTATAAACCCATTTGCAGCCAACAATGTTCTGACCAGGATGAGCGGGTACAAGTTCCCATGTCCCTTGTTGAACCAAGGCATCAAATTCCACAGACATAGCCTTCCTCCATTCAGGTACCTATAAAGCTTGAGAAGCACAAGTAGGAATAATATGATGAGGTAATGATGAGTGAGTGACAATATTAGCTTGTTTACGAGGATGAAGGGTCATTGGGTGGGTACGTTTGGGTGGAGAGGTTTTTGGATCATGATGGTGACCCAAGGTAGATATGGGATTATTTGTAGTGGGAGTGATGGTTGTGGGGGTGGTGTTGGGTGCATTTGGTAAGGATGGGGCGGTTGGATTTTGTTTGAACCGGCGGTGATAAGTGATGAGGACCGGTGGGTTAGAAGCGGGTAGACTGTTATGAGTCATATGAAGGTCTAAAGGAGCGGAGTTAGGGGAGTCTTGTGTCGCTGGGGTATGAGTAGTAGGAGACGCCTTTGCTAGTGATGTACCTTAGATGGGAAGATAAGAGATAGGAGGCTGAAGCCCATTGTCAATTTCAGAGGACAGATCTGTAACTGGTGTTGGATTGTTAGAGAAAGGTAAGAAAGACTCATTGAGAACCACATGCCGATTAATGAAGATGTGGTTGGTAGTAGGATCAAGACAGCGATAAGCGCTTTGTTGATTGCAATACCCAAGGAAAATACAAGGTTTGGATCGTGGCTCCAACTTATGAACTGTATAAGGACGGAGCAATGAAAAACATTGACATCCGAAAATAGCAAGTTTTGTGTAATTGGGAGGTTTTTGAAAAAGTTTTTCATAGGGAGTACAAAAACCTAGAGATGTTGTTGGTTGCCTATTAATTAGATATACAACAGTTAAAAAGGCATACGACCAATATTTTAGTGGCATAGAGGAGTGGTGAAGTAAACTGATCCATGTTTCTACAATATGACGATGTCGGCGTTCAGCGAAGCCGTTATGCTCAGGGGTATAAAGAGGGGTCAATAAGTGAGTAATACCACAAGAGGCCAGGAATCTCCCTAGGGATATATATTCACCCCCTCCATCTGAATAAACCATTTTAATAGATTTTTGAAAAACGTTTTCTACAAATTTCTTAAATTGTTGAAAATTGATGTTACCTCAGACTTGTGGGTGATAGTGTAAAACCAAATGTATTTTGTGTAGTGATCAACAAAAATAACACAATAACGAAAACCATCCACAGAATTAATGTGTGAAGGACCCCAAACATCTGTATAAATTAAATCAAGGGGACTCGAACTTGAAAGGGAAGATTTAGCAAAAGGTAACTTGTGGCTTTTATTACTTGCGCATGAAGTGCACAAGGACAAATCCTTACTAACATCTTTAAAGGAAATACCTAATGAGGAAATAATTTTTTGAGTGATAGGAAGGCCAGGATGTCCTAAACGACAATGTCATTTACTTAGAGAAAATTTTGTAGTAACGTTGGCACATGGTGATGAGGGAACAGGAACATCAGGCAGGCTGTAGACGTCACCTTTATTCATACCCCGTAACAAAATTGCTCCCGTTTTCCGGTCCTTGACAAGACAAAAAGAAGGGTGAAACTCAATTAGTACATCATTGTCACGACATAATTTGGCAACTGAAATTAAATTAGTATGAATAGAAGGAACAAAAAGAGTATTAGGTAAGGAGAGAGAATGGAGGGTCATATTCCCAACTTGTGCAATTTCAAGACTTTTACCGTTACCGACAATGAGGGAGTCTGTGCCGGTATAATCGGACGACAGGGTAAGATTGTTTAAATTATTGGTGACATGATTAGTTGCTCCCGAGTCTAGTAACCATCCGCTTCGTCTGGTCGTGACAGTATTGGCTTGGGGGGGGGGGGGGGTATGTTGTTGTTCAAATCTGTGCCAACAATTGATAGCGAGATGGTTCGGTTTGCCACAAATTTGACATACAACAACGCCCGAATTGGTATTTCCCCCAAAATTGGTACGCCTGCCCCCGGGATTACTATTTCCACGTTGATTTGAATTGTAGAAGTTGCGTGGGCCTCGATTCTGATTTTTGACAAAATTTTTATTTTGAGTATTGGGTCTGTTGGGTAGACTCTGAAGTTGGGCAGATGGACCTGGGCCTAATATAGACGCAGTCTAGTCTGGGACCCTGCGAGCCGTCATTGCGACCGATCTTCCTTCTTCCTCTTTTCTTTCGACGGTCGCTAGGTTCACCGTAACAATAGCGGCGGAATTCAAGAGCTCCTTCTGTCGCAATGTATCTTCGAATCTGACCAGTAAAGAATGAAGTTCTTCAAAGTTTGTTTCGTTTGGGTGGATGGAGTTCTCCATCGATTCAAACTCGGGACGAAGACCCTCCAGGGCTTGAATGGCGAAGTTTTCATCGTCAACGGGTCGACCGGTCATGGCTAGTTCATCTGCCAAGGTTTGAAGGTGATGAAGGTATTCTGCTACAGGTTGCGACCCTTGTTTAGCATGGCGGAACTGATCTTTCAAACTCCGAATTTTGGAGGCCGACCGGGTCCCGTACAGGCGCTCTAGTATTTTCCAGACGGAAGCGGAGGTCTTTGCAGAGCCAACCAGCGCTTTGCAAGTGGAACTGAGAGAAGATACAAGAGCGTGTCGCACCAGACGGTCCTATCTCTTCCATCACAGAAGGCTGGTAGCTTCACTTTCTGGAGGAGGACCTATTTTTTCATCAACATACTGTTCCAGATGAGAACCGAACAGCAGGTTCATTACTTGATCTCTCCGTACAAGGTAATTTGATCCATCTAGTTTTTCTGGGAATTGGTTAGGGTTGAGCATAATAAGGTCATCCGGGGTTAGGGGATTATTGGTCGAGAGAGATGATGTTGAGTTATCATGAACGTCTTCTGGACTTTTGTCTCGGTTATCTTCAGTAGCCATGGGGCAGAGGTGGGCAGAGGAGGATGATGGTGGTAGAGTAGTTCGTTGAAGAGAATAGGCCGATTAGGCCTCTAGAGGCTCTGATACCATAAAGGAATTTAGAATAAGAAAGAATTGAGACTGAAAGGCTTGATTTATTCCATGAAATGATTTGCTATTTATACAATATTCTAGGGATTAATAAGGTAGGTTACTAACTATAATATTAAATACAAATATTTTGTAACTGAAAATTCTATTTAATAGTGTAACTGTTGTCTAGACTTTTCTTTGTCTAGACTCTTCTATAATGTCCGAGCTTCTTGCAATAACTGCATACCTTATTAGGGCAATGTTGCGCAATGTGACCGTAATTCTTGCAAGAATAACACTGTGTGGAACTTATATCTCTAGGGTGAGGCTTAGCTTGAATGACATAAGCAATAGGAGTGTGACCTTGTTCCAAGATAGCCTCGGTAAGTAGACGATGCTCTTCTCGAAGTAGTTCCCGAAGGCAAACTTCCAGAGACGGAACTGGATTCCTATTCAATAAAGAGGAGCGAGTGTTCTCAAACTCGGAGCGCAGTTTCATCAAGAACTGTTTGCGCTGCCGTGCTTGTAACATATCCCGAAGAGGCTCAACAGCAGTTTCAGGGACGTCAGCGAGACATAAGTCGATATATTCAGTCCAAAGCTCTAAAAGACTGGAATAGTATTGCTGAACAGTTAAGGAACCTTGTTGAAAGTTAGAAATATCCAACTCCAACTGAAACTGATGGGCTACATTATCCTGATCATAAACTTGTCGTAGATAAGCCCACATGGCTTTAGCTGTGCGATGGGGGCGTAGGTTAAGAATAATATGAGGATCGAGTGACCCTCATATCCAACTGCGAATTTGAGCATCTTTCACCTCCCAAGTGTCATCCTGAGTGGCAAAATTCTGTGTGGAAGAGTCATCCACGTGAGTCCACAGATCCTTTCCTTTCAGAAAGGTTTCAAATTGAAACGCCCAAGTAACATAATTCTTGCCATCAAATCAAACACATAAGTTTTCTAATTTATCCTTGATAACAAGAGAACAGAATAAATCTGAGAAGGAGATGTGTTGATCTGAGATAGAAGATGGCTGGAACTAAGTGCTGAGATGACAGACTCTGAGAGGAAACCCTAGGGTTTGTGTTTAAAACAAAAAACTGAGACGTCGAGCAAGAACTCCAAGAACAAACCCAACTGAATTTTAGGGTTTGCTGAAAAAATGCTTATGGCTCTGATACCATGTCACTAATTTTACCAGAAATGATAAAATCAGGAACTGAGTAAAATCGGGAACTAAGAACTGGGAATGCTGGAAAACTTGAGTTGCCCTGCTCAGCAGTTTATTTACACTTATATAGACAACATGGGAATATATGTACAAGGAAACAAATCAAGGGATTCTTACAATTAATGCAAGATATCCCTGCACTCAATGCCTAATAAAATCTTCCTATAATTACAAAGATTCAATAAGATACAAAGATATTTTTCTACTGATTCCCTTATTGACAGAAGGAACCCCCTTAGGAATGAAATTTCGAAATATAAACTGATTAAACAGCTTTCCAAAAAATGCACTTACAGAAATATGATAGGGATCCGGTCACTATTAATAATAAGAGTCTTATTAAATATTTTAATATTGTTCAATAATAGGGTTCTAGGCCCATTAACTTAGTTGAGGGCCGGCCCTTGAGGAGAGTGTTATTTAAGAACGGGTAGGGGGGGAATAAGGGGGGTGGAAACTAGTGGCAAATTATATCCTACACCCGGGTGTACAAGTACACCCTGTTTTTTTTGAAATTAGTAGCACATTTGAGGGTAATTAATAGGCTAATGCTCCACTCTTCCCTTTTAATTTCTGCCGATGCTCCACTCAGCCACTCTCCCTTCTTTCTGCCGATGCTCTACTCTTCCCTTTTAATTTCTGCCGATGCTCCACTCAGCCACTCTCACTTCTTTCTGCCGATGCTCCACTGTTCTCCTTTCTTTTCTTTTCTGTGTTTATTCTCCTTTTTTTGTTTTTTTTGTTCTCCTTTTTTAACAACCTTCTAGTTTAATGTTATATTCAATTATTGTGAAAAAGAAAATGTGTAATATAAAATATTAGTACGTATTAAATGTTTCAGTTTTTTTTAGATTCATGTTGGAGTTGATTATAGATATAGGAGCACAAACCATGATACTCAATTGGATATTTTCGATACTCAATAGAGAATGTTTGATGCTCAATAAAAATGTCTTGAGTTTCAACTAAAAAATTATTATTTTCATATCAATACTCATTTTGTAAGTTACGTTTGTTCAATTTGTACTCATATTATGCTCATTTTTAAAATGTCATATTCATGCAAATTTTAAAAGTTGCATATGATATTAGATTCACATTGTTAGTTTCCTTGTACTCAACCGAATAAGTTTGATGCTCATTGAAAGTGTTTTAATGCTCATTATAGGTCTGATGCACATTAAAAGTTCATTAGTGCTCATTCACTAGAAATCGTGATTTACATCTCAATAAAGGAGGTTTGATGCTCAATGAAAATGTCATTATGTCAAACTAACAAACCTTACGATTTTCATATCAATGTGCACTTTGTAAGTTATGTATGCTCATTTGGTACTGATGTTGTGCTCATTTTGAATTGTTATATCAATGCATATTTCAAAAGTATCATATTACATTAGACTCAGATATTAAAATTTATAGGGGTGTATTATAGATATAATATAATAAGTTTTTATAAAAGAAAAAATAAGAAAAAGAAAAAAGAATTAGAAGATTTGAAGTAGGGATCGTGATATGTTAGATACCTCAACAAAAGCAGCAGAAATTTACGATTTATTGAAGATGAAAGTCCGGTCGATTACAGTTGAACAGGAAAGAACAGAAACAAAGAGAAGAAATCAGAACGAGACACTTCGAGCAGTCCCCTCTCCCAAGTCCCAAGCCTAATTCCAATTTCTGCCTAACTTCCTTCTTCTTTCCTTCCCACTCTTATAGTAATTATATCCTAACGGGCCAGCCCACTATTACATTGGATTAAAATACTCAGTATTATTTCTATTATATCTCACTCCATAAGCCCATAAGTCCAGGTCTCTATCATCACTCCTCCCTTTGACAACCACCTTGTCCTCAAGGTGGGAAGTAAGAGCCTTGACCTTCAACTTCATCTTCATCCGGGCACCTCTTCCTTCCCAGTATCTAACTGATGGCGGAACCATGAGTGTGCCTGCCTGGAGAACACGCTGATTGTTGGGATCTTTGTAATTGTTTTGTTCCTCATGATCAGATGGTGCTGTTTGATCTTTTCTTTCAACATGCTTTTCTGGATGTACTGGTTGCGAATTGATAAAACAGCCAATGCTGCAAGTCATTAAAATAATGTGTCCATCTCTGGTTAAGCACAAAGCAAGTTCTTCCTTAGTTTCATATGAGATTCCACCTTCCGGTTTCACAGTGTTTTGATGAACACCCAAAGATGCCTTAGCAGAATAGACCAGAGATCTTGAGTTAGAGTGACTGTATATTACAAATAAAACCGAAGGTGAGCCAATATCAAGCAGAGCAACCCGGCGACTTTCAAATCCCAGAACCCGTTTGGATCCTGATGCCATGTACCGCCAGATGCATACTGAAGAACTGACAAGTGAAGAGTGAGTTGTGCATTGATACACAACACCACTTGGGAAAAGGGAAACTTCAGTGTTGGGTTCAGTGATCAATTGCAATCTTGTTTCCTCAGAGCCAGAGCTACTGCCAATCATGTAATCGTGAAATTGGACAGATTCGTGTCCAATAACAACACTCAAAAAATGAGTGTAAGAGTCTAGAGTTGTTGTTGCCGCAGTAGTACTAATGATCTCCATGCCGTTTACCTCAGGTAGAGTAGCCAACGTAAGTGGTAAAACTGGGTACATGACCTTCACCTCAGATAAGAATTCACAGGTAGCAAAATGTTTATGGAATGATTTGACTTCTACCTGAGAATTGATGTGGACCAAACTTAGAGATGCTTTCTCTGAGGGACCGTTCAGCATTTCAAAATGTTGTAGAAGAAATGAAGCATCTGGATGCTCTTGCTCATGAGTTATTTATGACATTGAAATTAATTGATATCCTGAAACGATTTTACTTCTCCATGGTGGCCAAACAACGTCAAAGCCATCCATGTTAATACCAGCTTCTTCAAAGTTTACCACGAAAATCAGTGCCCTGTCCTTTAACTCTGCCAGAATCCCAGAATGCAATAGTTTCAACTTGACTCTAATCTCCTCCTTTAATCCATTCATGAATTTGTCTTTAAGCATCTCAGACTCCTTGAATTTCATAGAAGCTATCACCAATTCATATATCTCGTCATCTGATGCCTTTCGGTTCAAGTATTTTTGAGAATTTGGGAATAGGAGGGACACATTTTCATTTCCATGCTTGCCAATAATAAATATACCAATCTTAATAATGTCCTCAGGTACCAAGTGGTAAGCACAATTTGATATATTCAAATCAATCTCCCTTCTTGGGCTGATATGATTTCTGTTAATGGACACCTCCTCTTTATATGATGTAGGCTGTGAACTGATGATTTCTCCTCTGTCTAGCCTCACACTAGGGCTCGCATAGGATGATCCCGTTGATTTCAAGTCTCCTCCTGATCGAGTCACACAAGAGCTGTTAGTAGATGAAGAGACCTGTGAACAGGGGAGATCTGTTTGTGGAGAACCCTGAGGTCTGGGAGATACTGTTTGCGGCGAAGCTGGCGAACTGGAAGAAGCTGCTGACGATGAAGATCGAAGAGGAGAAACAGTTCACAACGAACTGGGAGATGATGCGGTTACCCACTGCGAACTGGATGAAGCTAGAGATGAAGTCAGCGAACCGGAAGATGAAGTTCGCGATTGCGAACTGGAATGATTCCTGAGCGTCGAACTCTGCGACCTATGAGAAGTTGTACGTGAAGGGGCCTGTGAACTGCGGACATCTGCTCGGGGCGACGCTTGCGAACAGGGAAGAGCTATTGACGATCGCTGAGAACTGCGATAAATTGTAGGCGACGAAGAGGGCTGGTGAGTAACGGCTAACGTCGAGCATTGTTTTTCAATTGGCCGACGATGTCTAGGAGGGCTCCTAGCTCTGTCTCTATGTCGCCTCTGACGGTGACGAAGTTTGCGCAGCATATAGCGCAACTCCTTCCAACTGTCGCTATTGTCCATCCTCTTCTTCGACTGTCGTTGAAACTGACGATCGATTCAGGCTCCAGGAAGGATGCTTTGATACCAATGTTAGATACCTCAACAAAAGCAGCAGAAATTTACGATTTATTGAAGATGAAAGTCTGGTCGATTACAACTGAACAGGAAAGAACAGAAAGAAAGAGAAGAAATCAGAACGAGACACTTCGAGCAGTCCCCTCTCCCAAGTCCCAAGTCTAATTCCAATTTCTGCCTAACTTCCTTCTTCCTTCCTTCCCACTCTTATAGTAATTATATCCTAACGGGCCAGCCCACTATTACATTTGATTAAAATACTCAGTATTATTTCTATTATATCTCACTCCATAAGCCCATAAGTTCAGGTCTCTATCATGATACTCATTGTTAGTCTCTTAAATACTCAATAAAATAGGTCTGATGCTCATTAAAAGTACACTATTGCTCATTTAGCGGAAGACGTGATTTTTCGCTTAAATTACAAAAATCCCACCGAATTAATTTTGGTCTGTATTAGTTTTTGGGCTGTATACCTTAGTTGGGCCGGGTGTACATACACCCGGATGTACCATATAGGCACTCGAAACTAGTCAGACTGGAAATTAGGAGAGCGAGACCTTAAGAAAGACATGTATACTAAAAATGTGTACATGATGAATTAAGTTTTTTGAATTATTGAATGACTTTGTATATTCATTTTACAATTTCTTGTTTACGTTGGTATTCTATTTTCGATACTTAAGATAGGGGTGGACTCGGGCCGGGCCAACTGGCCCGGAACCGGACCGGCCCGCTACTGTGCGGGCCCAGACTAGCCCGGTGAACCGGTTGGTTGGCCGGTTCAGGCCACCCGGCCCGGTGGGATGTCGGTTCGGGCTCGGGCCCTTCAAAAGGTGAACCGGCCCGGCCGGTTCAGGGCCGGGCCAAGTTTTTTTTTTTTTTGAATTTTTTTTAAGTTTTTGGGTTGGGCTGGGTATTTTGGGCCATTTGAGGTGGTTAGGATTGGTTTGGGGTGAGGGAGACGGTTGGGGGTTAACTAGGAAAAGCCAAAAAAAAATAGAACTGAGGCCCGGCCCGGCCCGACCCGGACCCGGGGGTTACCCGGGCCGATTCCGGGCCTCCCCTTCCTGAACCGAGGCCCGACTGAGCCCAGACCCGAACCGTGCCCGAACCGGAACCGGTCCATCCCTACGTCTTAAGACAATTCATTTAAGAAAGTATTTAATATGAAAATATAGAAAACTTTATTTGATTTGTATAAAAACTATATCGGTTTTACCAAATGCACTTCCCATATAACAATCCTATATATGAACAATGCATATATAAATCAAAATGGAAAACATTCGTAAATCTTAATAGATTAGGACATTTACCATAATTATAACCACTCCTGATTAAAATTTAAAACGGAAAACTTCCAAACTAACTCTGTATGCTTAGGAAAGCAAGTGCACAATTGATTTACCTAAAAGCCCCTATGATACAAATCAAATGTAACACATTTAATGCAAGTTACTAATTCCTTTAATTTTTTGGGTTTTGGATTCCAACGACTCTTTTTACTCATTTCTCTCTGAACCATTTTCTCACCAAAATCATTTGTATTCGTGCTCGAAAACTATTTGATTCAAAAACATATTCTAGCAATATTGGTAGAAATGATTTTTGCAGCATTACATCAAGCATGGATAGCACAGACAGAGGGCATCTCTCAATTTATCAAGTTTGGGATTTTGCTATCTAGTCTAGGGGGATGAACCCAGTCCGACCAGTCTAGAATCGGGCCAGTCTAGAACCGGGTCCAGTATTGTTCGAAAGCACAAAAAAAGCTCGGCCCAGCCCGGATCCGGTATCGATCCAGGTCGGTTTCGGGCCCAACAATTTGAAAAAAAAAACCTGTCCGGGCTCAACCCGGAACCGGACCGGCCCGGGTCCATCCCTAGTGGGATCTAGTGGCAAATATTGCGAATATGAATAGCAATCTCAAATAGTGTTTAGCAATGGGATTTGCTCTATTTGAGTGGCTGCTGTGTCAGTAGGTGCAGGAGTTTTCTGAGCAGTTTTTATTCTGGATTGGTATTTCTGCAAGCATTTCGCATTAATCAATTTAAATTAACCCCTTGTAGAAGCTCCCCTGTAGGATCACTACTTCCTCATGCTAATAAATACTCTCTCCGTTCTCTAATACTTGGCCCTCTTTCCATTTTGGGATGTTCTCTATTAGTTGTCTCTCTTTCCACTTTTGATAAGTTTTTTCAATAAATATACTAATTTACCCTCATTCTCTTTCCTACTTTTACCTTCACTTTCCTACTTTTACCTTTACACACAACCCACTACACCTTTTATCTTACCCCTATTAATTTCTTCTTAAATATTGTGCCAAAGGCTATACTCCCATCTATTAGAGAACGGAGGGAGTAAAATCAAATGCACTAGTTCCCTTCACACATGTAAATTGTTCGAAAAAAGCCAACCCAAGTATTCCTCCGCCCTTCCTCAATGTCACTTTTAGCATAGCATATACGGGTAATATATGTCCCTTGAGCTGTTAAGCATAGGCATATATGATACATTTAGCTATGTGTTAGCAAATACTATTTAAGTTACAACGTCACATGGTAAGGTTGAAGTCTTGAAGATCTCCATCTGTTTGATAAACTACACATTTTCAATATTCAACCCAACACAAACATATGGTGTAAAACTCTCTTTTTCTGAGTCTAGCCGCGAGACTGAGGGCTCAAAACTGCACGCCACTACCTCCATTAAGGTTGATATTCACATGCATTAGGCCGAGGAGCCTAGTCTGGTAGCTTCAAACGACTGAAAAGCAGAAGAAAGCTCTGCTCTAGATCGGTGTACAGAAAACCAAGATCTGCACCTTTAATGTGTGGCCCAAAACCCTGCATGTTTAACCAAGTCTTAATACACTTGCGCAGGTAGGAGAGCCCGGGCCCAAGCCTACCTCCAGTTCGTTAAAAACATTTATATATGTATAATCTATTTAGTATAAAATTCTATGAAACAAATTTCTTTCCGGCCCAACAAAAATGTAAGAATTGGGATCCTGGCTACACCATTGACATGCTATCACATATGTATGGTTGTATATATACGTATGGGTGGGTGTATATACACACATAAACACACATGTTTATATGTAATTATCTTACAATCACTGCAAAATAAAATTCTTGTACAGGATAGTTACATAAACGATGTCACATTACAAGAATTGATCATTAATTAGAAAAATGCAAGTTTGAGATCAAAAGTTCTCATTCTTAGATGTGCTCAAGATAAAAGGTGTTTTTAGAAGAACCATCTTTTATATATACATATGTATACAAACACACACACATACACACACACAAATATATACAAAGATATGTATTTAGATGTAATATATGTGTCAATATATACGCTATATGTGTGTGTAGGGTTAGGTGTAAATGAAAAGAACACTTCACATGAAAAATAAGAATACATCTGCCTTTTGTTAATAAAAATGGATGAATTGGATCATTTTTTATTTAAGAGGCGCTGAAAAATCTGCAACGCCTTGAGTTATATTTTGGTCAAAAACAAAGTACGCCCAACGGAAATCCAGTGTTTTCAATCATTCGGGCCCTATACCTACACAGTTTATTTTTCGGGTCCCGGATTAATATTTCATTTATCTTTCAGGCCAAAATCCTCTCAGCTTTAGGTGAGAGTATCTTGTTTCTGCACCCAAAAAATCACCCCTACAACTAACTCATTCACAATATTAATTTGTGTAAAATGGAACATATTTAGTTTAAGACAGATTTTTTCCATATTATCTCATTTTTGTCATATTATCATTTTTCTAAAAATAATTTTACGAGATCATCATTATGTTGGGCATGAGTTTTCACCCTTATGCGTAATGTTGTAGTATGTGTATTTGGAGGATCGAGAACATAAGAATGTCATAAAAGGTTAGCAGATTACCTTGCCATCGAGTTGAAGCAACTCCCCTTCAACCCACTTGGGATTTTTGAAACCAGGTTCTGCTATTCTACCTTGGCCTTTGTAGCTTGCAGCCTACAGATTCAAAATGCAATATGACTTGCCTGAAACATATCTCTCGAGTCTTGACTAGCAGTTCAGAAGTCGGAACTACATAGTGAAATTCCTATTGTTTAACAATATCAATAGGTGCATCACTGTGTCTAAAAGGAAGGGTGAAGAAATATATTTTTTATCGGAGTAAAATTATCTAAAAAAGGTACTATGAAGTTACTTTTTCATGAGTAGTAGTTGCAGTAGTAATGAACTGAAGTTAATGGTCATTTGTCAGTAGGCTCCAAACAGATGCATTTCTTTCATATAAGTTACGAAAACATTTAAGTTTAGCAATTCATTCACCTTATGGGAGGCCTTTATCGACCCAAGGTGTCACTAATTTTACCAGAAATGATAAAATCAGGAACTAAGTAAAATCAGGAACTAAGAACCGGGAATGCTGGAAAACTTGAGCTGCTCTGCTCAGCAGTTTATTTACAGTTATATAGGAAACATGGGAATATATGTACAAGGAAACAAATCAAGGGATTCTTACAATTAATGCAAGATATTCATGCACTCAATGCCTAATAAAATCTACCTATAATTACAAAGATTCAATAAGATACAAAGATATTTTTCTACTGATTCCCTGATTGACATCCCCCCTCAAATTGATGCTGGTTGATCAACAAGCATCAATTTGCCTCCAAGGAATTGATGCCGCTGACGAGGAAGAGCCTTCGTGAAGATATCAGCCACTTGAAGATTTGTGGATACATGGGGCAAGGAAATCACTTGATATTCAAATGCTTCCCGAATAAAATGACAGTCTACTTCAATGTGTTTCGTGCGCTCGTGATAAACTGGATTGGCAGTAATGTGAATAGCACTAGTGTTATCAACATGCAATGGAGTAGGCCTCGTGGGTGAAAACCCAAGCTCTGCTAGTAAACCTCGTAGCCATATGATATCTGAACAAGCAAGAGACATAGCACGATATTCTGACTCCGTAGATGATTTAGAAACCCGATCCTGCTTCTTGCTTTTCCAGGAAACGAGAGCAGGTCCTACAAACATACACCATCCCGTGGTGGAGCGACGAGTGTCTACACAACCAGCCCAATCAACATCACTATAGCCAGATAGTTCAAGAGAAACACCATTTGGAAAATAAAGTCCCTTGGTAACGGTTCCTAGAACATAACGAATAATACGTCGAACTGCAGCCATATGGAGATGACGGGGATTCTGAAGAAACTGACTAACCTGCTTGAACAACAAACGAGAGATCTGGACGAGTAATCGTAAGATATACTAAGCTGCCCACAAGCCTACGATATATTGTTGGGTCTGGAAGAAGATCTCCTTCATCTTTTCGAAGTTTAACATTTAGCTCCATAGGAGTATCAACTGGAGAAGTGCCACTAAGACCTGCAGAATCAATGATATCCCGAGCATACTTGGCTTGATTTAAAAAAATACCAGTTGAACCCACAGTAACCTCGAGCCCCAGAAAATATGAAAATCCTCCAAGATCCTTCATATGAAAAGAACTATGCAAATGTTGTTTGAGCTGAGAAATAATTGAGTGATCAGTTCCAGTGATAACAATATCATCTACATAGACAAGAAGCACTACAATCCCGTCTGAAGTATGTCGGAGAAACATGGATGTATCATGCTTACTTGGCTGAAACGGGAACTGCTGAAGTGTAGCACGAAACTTTTCATACCAAGCACGAGGTGACTGTTTTAGTCCATACAAAGAACGGTGTAACTTACAAACCTTTGTGGTGGGACTAGAGAAAAGACCAGGAGGTGCACGCATAAAGATATCTTCTTTAAGATCACCGTGAAGGAATGCATTTTTTACATCCATTTGACATAGAGACCATCCCTGGGAGGCAGCAATAGCAAGAACAGTCCGGATTGTGGTCATTTTTGCTACAGGAGCAAAAGTTTCCTCATAATTGACTCCATATTCTTGATGATTACCGAGTGCCACCAAACGTGCTTTAAAAAGATCAATACTGTCATCAGATCTAACTTTGACCGAATACACCCACTTGCATCCAAGAGGAGTGATATTAGGAGGACAGGATACAACATCCCATGTCTGATTAATTTCAAGAGCCCGCAATTCTTCCTGCATTGCTTCTTGCCAACACTTATGTTTGGCAGCCGGTGAATAACATGAGGGAATAACAACAGATGCTACTGTAGCAACAAGAGCATGAGAAGAGGATGAAAATCCATACCGATCTGGTGGTACTGAACGTCGTGTAGAGCGACGAAGAGGAATCTCCACAGTGCTCGTATCCTCAAGAGGAAGCTATGGCACAGGATCTAATGCAGGGAAGGAGGTGGCAAAGAGTCTGGCGGACGGCGTCTAGCATACACTATTCCTTTGAACCTAGAGCTAGGAGGACTAGAGACACTTTCAAACGTAGGTAATATGACAGAAGATGAGTTATTAGGAAAATAAGTACGATAGAAATACTGATTTTCAAAGAATATAACATTCCTGGAGACTCGCAACTTGTTTTCTTGCGGATCAAAACAAATGAATCCCTTTTGACTAATGTTATATCCTAGAAACACACAACGAACAGACTGGGCAGAGAGTTTATGACGTTCGGTGGGCGGAAGATGAACAAAACACACACAACCAAAAGGGTGAAGATTAGTGTACACTGGATGACGTTTATGGAGCCGGAAATGAGGTGATTCAAACTCCAAGACCTATGATGGAAGTCGGTTTATTAGGTAACTGCTGTAGACAAAGCTTCAACCCAAAATCGAGTAGGGACTTTGGATTCTATAAGTAAGGTCCGAAGGATATCAAGAAGATGGCGATTTTTTTGTTCCGCAACACCATTTTGTTGAGGAGTATAAGGACATGATCGTTGAGATAGGATTCCCTTGGATTCAAGAAATGTTTGAAATTCATGAGACATATACTCCCCACTAGAATCAGTATAAAGAACTTTGATACTTGTGGAAAATTGAGTTTCTACAAAGGCAAGAAAATTTTGAAATGTTCTGAAAACATCAGCCTTCGATCGAAGAAAATATATCCAAGTGTAACGACTATAATCGTCAATAAAATTAACAAAGTATTTGTGATGAGAATGAGACACAACAGGAGAAATTCCCCAAACATCACTATGAATGAGCTCAAAACAATGGGAGGCACGACTACCATTAGATGGAAAAGTAAGAACTTTGCTTTTGCCTAGTTTGCATGATTCACAATCAAAATGAGAAAACATATTCTCTTTATTACTCAAAAGACCAAGACGTAACGAATGAGAAAGAACTCGAGGATTCGGGTGGCCAAGTCTCCTATACCACACCAATCCTGAATTTTTATTACATGCAAAAGCAGAAACTGAGTTATATCTAGTAAAGTGTAAAGGAAAAAGACGTCTAATCCTAGGCCCCTTCGTTATCAGCTCCCCTGACACTTGATCATGCACAAGACAACCATCACAAGAGAATTTCACATCACATTTATCATCAAGAAGTTGTCCAACAGAGATCAGACTTTTAGATAATTTGGGACAGACAAATACATCTTTAACCAGATGAGAAATATCACCAATTGTGGTAATATGCAGCTTATTACCATTGGCAGATTCAATAGATAAAGAACCATCATATTTGCGAATATTATTGAGTCCATGTACTGAATGTGTCACATGATTGGAGGCTCCTGAATCTAGAAACCAATTAAAATAAGGTAAAGAGTTGCCTTGAATTCCCAATGCTGAGAAAGCAGAAACTATGATCTGCTGTACCATTTCAGGTGTAATAGAGACGGGAGTATTTGACACGTTTGGAGAAGTGAGCACAGCTTCTGTGGTAGCCTTATATGCGGTGTTTTTCTTGCGGGGTGGACGAATAGAGCAATCTTTGATGTTATGTCTAAAGGAATTTAGGATAAGAAAGAATTGAGACTGAAAGGCTTGATTTATTCCATGAAATGATTTGCTATTTATACAATATTCTAGGGATTAATAAGGTAGGTTACTAATTATAATATTAAATACAAATATTTTGTAACTGAAAATTCTATTTAATAATGTAACTGTTGTCTAGACTTTTCTTTGTCTAGACTCTTCTATATGCCCCCGCAAGCCAGGTTTTCTATCAGTGTTAAGAATCCTGAGCTTGTCACGTAGAAGAACAAATCGCTGCCGTGAAAGTGGCTTGGTGAGAATGTCAGCTAGTTGATCGTGAGAGGGAATATGGAGGACTAGAAGAAGGCCACGTTGCACACGTTGACGGACAAAATGGAAATCAATGGCCACATGTTTCATTCGGGAATGGAATACCGGATTGGCGGAAGAGGTGGTCGCACCTTTATTATCACATAGAAGAACTGGAGGAGTAGAAGGGGAATGTCGAAGCTCATGAAGAAGTGACTCAATCCAAAGAGTTTCCGATGCAGCAGTGGAAAGGGCCCGATACTCTGCTTCGGTAGAGGATTTGGCAATTGTGCGTTGCTTGGATGACTTCCACGAAATAAGTGATTCTCTGAGAAAAATGACATGGGCACTAGTAGAGGATCGATGGTCTGGATTTTCTGCCCAGTCTGCATCAGCATAAGCACACAAAGAAAGTTGAGAACTCCGACAGAGATAAACCATGAGAGGCTGTTCCTTGAAGATACCGCAAGAGACGTTTCATGAGCTGCCAATGATTGACCGTGGGTTTGTGCATAAACTGGGTAGCTTGTTGATGGCAAAGGCAGTGTCAGGTCGGGTGAGGCTTAGATACTGAAGTGATCCAATAACTTGACGATAGAGGGTGGCATCACAAGAACCCGGACTATCAAACAGAGTCAAGGAAGCTGAGGAAGCTAAGGGTGCGGATACTGGATTCGCCTCATGCATATTCAACACATGTAATAAATCTGTAATGTACTTGTGTTGATCAAGAAAGAGTCCATCATATGTAGGGGTGACCTGTATGCCCAAAAAGTAATGTAATGATCCTAAATCCTTGATGGAGAACTTCTGTGCTAACAAGTCAATAGTCCGATGAATCAAGTTTGGTGTAGAGCCCGTGACAATAATATCATCCACATATACCAACACATAGATATAAGAGGGATGAGAAGAAAATATGAAGAGGCTGGCATCAGAAACTGATTGATGAAAACCAAGGGATAAAAGAAATCCACTGAGAGATTGGTACCACCACCCTCGAGGCACTTGTTTGAGACCATAGATGGATTTCCTAAGACAACACAATCTTCCAGAGATTGAAATCAGGGGGTTGTTTCATGTAAACCTCCTCTTGAACAGCCTCGTGTAGGAATGCATTGTTGACATCTAGTTGGTTTATGTGCCAGCCATAAGAAAGGGCAATTGTCAGAACAACCTGAATAGTAACTGGCTTGATGATTGGGCTAAAGGTTTCAGAGTAATCAATCCCCAGGCTCTGATGAAAGCCCTTAGCCACCAATCGAGCTTTGAAACGATCTAAGGAACCATCAGGCTTATATTTCACAGTATAAACCCATTTGCAGCCAACAATGTTCTGACCAGGATGAGCGGGTACAAGTTCCCATGTCCCTTGTTGAACCAACGCATCAAATTCCACAGACATAGCCTTCCTCCATTCAGGTACCTATAAAGCTTGAGAAGCACAAGTAGGAATAATATGATGAGGTAATGATGAGTGAGTGACAATATTAGCTTGTTTACGAGGATGAAGGGTCATTGGGTGGGTACGTTTGGGTGGAGAGGTTTTTGGATCATGATGGTGACCCAAGGTAGATATGGGATTATTTGTAGTGGGAGTGATGGTTGTGGGGGTAGTGTTGGGTGCATTTGGTAAGGATGGGGCGGTTGGGTTTTGTTTGGGCCGGCGGTGATAAGTGATGAGGACCGGTGGGTTAGAAGCGGGTGGACTGTTATGAGTCATATGAAGGTATAAAGGAGTGGAGTTAGGGGAGTCTTGTGTCGATGGGGTATGAGTAGTAGGAGACGCCTTTGCTAGTGATGTACCTTAGATGGGAAGATAAGAGATAGGAGGCTGAAGCTAATTGTCAATTTCAGAGGACAGATCTATAACTGGTGTTGGATTGTTAAAGAAAGGTAAGAAAGACTCATTGAGCACCACATGCCGACTAATAAAGATGCGGTTGGTAGTAGGATCAAGACAGCGATAAGCGCTTTGTTGATCGCAATACCCAAGGAAAATACAAGGTCTGGATCGTGGCTCCAACTTATGAACTGTATAAGGACGGAGCAATGAAAAACATTGACATCCGAAAATAGCAAGTTTTGTGTAATTGGGAGGTTTTTGAAAAAGTTTTTCATAGGGAGTACAAAAACCTAGAGATGTTGTTGGTTGCCTATTAATTAGATATACAACAGTTAAAAAGGCATACGACCAATATTTTAGTGGCATAGAGGAGTGGTGAAGTAAAGTGATCCCTGTTTCTACAATATGACGATGTCGGCGTTCAACGAAGCCGTTATGCTCAGGGGTATATGGAGGGGTCAATAAGTGAGTAATACCACAAGAGGCCAGGAATCTCCCTAGGGATATATATTCACCCCCTCCATCTGAATAAACCATTTTAATAGATTTTTGAAAAACGTTTTCTACAAATTTCTTAAATTGTTGAAAAATTGATGTTACCTCAAACTTGTGGGTGATAGTGTAAAACCAAATGTATTTTGTGTAGTGATCAACAAAAATAACACAATAATGAAAACCATCCACAGAATTAATGCGTGAAGGACCCCAAACATCTGTATAAATTAAATCAAGGGGACCCGAACTTGAAAGGGAAGATTTAGCAAAAGGTAACTTGTGGCTTTTATTACTTGCGCATGAAGTGCACAAGGACAAATCCTTACTAACATCTTTAAAGGAAATACATAATGAGGAAATAATTTTTTGAGTGATAGGAAGGGCAGGATGTCCTAAACGACAATGTCATTTACTTAGAGAAAATTCTGTAGTAACGTTGGCACATGGTGATGAGGGAACAGGAACATCAGGCAGGCTGTAGACGTCACCTTTATTCATACCCCGTAACAAAATTGCTCCCGTTTTCCGGTCCTTGACAAGACAAAAAGAAGGGTGAAACTCAATTAGTACATCATTGTCACGACATAATTTGGCAACTGAAATTAAATTAGTATGAATAGAAGGAACAAAAAGAGTATTAGGTAAGGAGAGAGAATGGAGGGTCATATTCCCAACTTATGCAATTTCAAGACTTTTACCGTTACCGACAATGAGGGAGTCTGTGCCGGTATAATCCGACGACAGGGTAAGATTGTTTAAATTATTGGTGACATGATTAGTTGCTCCCGAGTCTAGTAACCATCCGCTTCGTCTGGTCGTGACAGTATTGGCTTGGGGGGGAAATTTTGTTGTTCAAATCTGTGCCCACAATTGATAGCAAGATGGTTCGGTTTGCCACAAATTTGACATACATCAACGCCCGAATTGGTATTTCCCCCAAAATTGGTACGCCTGCCCCCGGGATTACTATTTCCACGTTGATTTGAATTGTAGAAGTTGCGTGGGCCTCGATTCTGATTTTTGACAAAAATTTTATTTTGAGTATTGGGCCTGTTGGGTAGACTCTGAAGTTGGGCAGATGGACCTGGCCTAATATAGACGCACTCTAGTCTGGGACCCTGCGAGCCGTCATTGCGACCGATCTTCCTTCTTCCTCTTTTCTTTTGACGGTCGCTAGGTTCACCGTAACAATAGCGGCGGAATTCAAGAGCTCCTTCTGTCGCAATTTATCTTCGTATCTGACCAGTAAAGAATGAAGTTCTTCAAAGTTTGTTTCATTTGGGTGGATGGAGTTCTCCATCGATTCAAACTCGGGACGAAGACCCTCCAGGGCTTGAATGGCGAAGTTTTCATCGTCAACGGGTCGACCGGTCATGGCTAGTTCATATGCCAAGGTTCGAAGGTGATGAAGGTATTCTGCTACAGGTTGCGACCCTTGTTTAGCATGGCGGAACTGATCTTTCAAACTCCGAATTTTGGAGGCCGACCGGGTCATGTACAGGCGCTCTAGTATTTTCCAGACGGAAGCGGAGGTCTTTGCAGAGCCAACCAGCGCTTTGCAAGTGGAACTGAGAGAAGATACAAGAGCGTGTCGCACCGGACGGTCCTATCTCTTCCATCACAGAAGGCTGGTAGCTTCACTTTCTAGAGGAGGACCTATTTTTTCATCAACATACTGTTCCAGATGAGAACCGAACAGCAGGTTCATTACTTGATCTCTCCATACAAGGTAATTTGATCCATCTAGTTTTTCTGGGAATTGGTTAGGATTGAGCATAATAAGGTCATCCGGGGTTAGGGGATTATTGGTCGAGAGAGATGATGTTGAGTTATCATGAACGTCTTCTGGACTTTTGTCTTGGTTATCTTCAGTAGCCATGGGGCAAAGGTGGGCAGAGGAGGATGATGGTGGTAGAGTAGTTCGTTGAAGAGAATAGGCCGATTAGGTCTCTAGAGGCTCTGATACCATAAAGGAATTTAGAATAAGAAAGAATTGAGACTGA
The DNA here is from genome assembly GCA_945859875.1 of Cuscuta europaea. NCBI lineage: Eukaryota > Viridiplantae > Streptophyta > Magnoliopsida > Solanales > Convolvulaceae > Cuscuta > Cuscuta europaea. Next base: position 9,345,141 of record CAMAPE010000029.1, on the reverse strand, counting down.
AAGGCTTAATTTATTCCATGAAATGATTTGCTATTTATACAATATTCTAGGGATTAATAAGGTAGGTTACTAACTATAATATTAAATACAAATATTTTGTAACTGAAAATTCTATTTAATAGTGTAACTGTTGTCTAGACTTTTCTTTGTCTAGACTCTTCTATAATGTCCGAGCTTCTTGCAATAACTGCATACCTTATTAGGGCAATGCTGCGCAATGTGACCGTAATTCTTGCAAGAATAACACTGTGTGGCACTTATATCTCTAGGGTGAGGCTTAGCTTGAATGACATAAGCAATAGGAGTGTGACCTTGTTCCAAGGTAGCCTCGGTAAGTAGACGATGCTCTTCTCGAAGTAGTTCCCGAAGGCAAACTGCCAGAGACGGAACTGGATTCCTATTCAATAAAGAGGAGCGAGTGTTCTCAAACTCGGAGCGCAGTTTCATCAAGAACTGTCTGCGCTGCCGTGCTTGTAACATATCCCGAAGAGACTCAACAGCAGTTTCAGGGACGTCAGCGAGACATAAGTCGATATATTCAGTCCAAAGCTCTAAAAGACTGGAATAGTATTGCTGAACAGTTAAGGAACCTTGTTGAAAGTTAGAAATATCCAACTCCAACTGAAACTGATGGGCTACATTATCCTGATCATAAACTTGTCGTAGATAAGCCCACATGGCTTTAGCTGTGCGATGGGGGCGTAGGTTAAGAATAATATGAGGATCGAGTGACCCTCATATCCAACTGCGAATTTGAGCATCTTTCACCTCCCAAGTGTCATCCTGAGTGGCAAAATTCTGTGTGGAAGAGTCATCCACGTGAGCCCACAAATCCTTTCCTTTCAGAAAGGTTTCAAATTGAAACGCCCAAGTAACATAATTCTTTCCATCAAATCAAACACATAAGTTTTCTAATTTATCCGTGATAACAAGAGAACAGAATAAATCTGAGAAGGAGATGTGTTGATCTGAGATAGAAGATGGCTGGAACTAAGTGCTGAGATGACAGAATCTGAGAGGATACCCTAGGGTTTGTGTTTAAAACAAAAAAACTGAGACGTCGAGCAAGAACTCCAAGAACAAACCCAACTGAATTTTAGGGTTTGCTGAAAAAAATGCTTATGGCTCTGATACCATGTCACTAATTTTACCAGAAATGATAAAATCAGGAACTGAGTAAAATCGGGAACTAAGAACTGGGAATGCTGGAAAACTTGAGTTGCCCTGCTCAGCAGTTTATTTACACTTATATAGACAACATGGGAATATATGTACAAGGAAACAAATCAAGGGATTCTTACAATTAATGCAAGATATCCCTGCACTCAATGCCTAATAAAATCTTCCTATAATTACAAAGATTCAATAAGATACAAAGATATTTTTCTACTGATTCCCTTATTGACAGAAGGAACGCCCTTAGGAATGAAACTTCGAAATATAAACTGATTAAACAGCTTTCCAAAAAATGCACTTACAGAAATATGATAGGGATCCAGTCACTATTAATAATAAGAGTCTTATTAAATATTTTAATATTGTTCAATAATAGGGTTCTAGGCCCATTAACTTAGTTGAGGGCCGGCCCTTGAGGAGAGTGTTATTTAAGAACGGGTAGGGGGGATAAGGGGGTGGAAACTAGTGGCAAATTATATCCTACACCCGGGTGTACAAGTACACCCGGTTTTTTTGAAATTAGTAGCACATTTGAGGGTAATTAATAGGCTAATGCTCCACTCTTTCCTTTTAATTTCTGCCGATGCTCCACTCAGCCACTCTCCCTTCTTTCTGCCGATGCTCTACTCTTCCCTTTTAATTTCTGCCGATGCTCCACTCAGCCACTCTCGCTTCTTTCTGCCGATGCTCCACTGTTCTCCTTTCTTTTCTTTTCTGTGTTTATTCTCCTTTTTTTTTTGTTTTTTTGTTCTCCTTTTTTAACAACCTTCTACTTTAATGTTATATTCAATTATTATGAAAAAGAAAATGTGTAATATAAAATATTAGTACGTATTAAATGTTTCAGTTTTTTTTAGATTCATGTTGGAGTTGATTATAGATATAGGAGCACAAACCATGATACTCAATTGGATATTTTCGATACTCAATAGAGAATGTTTGATGCTCAATAAAAATGTCTTGAGTTTCAACTAAAAAATTATTATTTTCATATCAATACTCATTTTGTAAGTTACGTTTGTTCAATTTGTACTCATATTATGCTCATTTTTAAAATGTCATATTCATGCAAATTTTAAAAGTTGCATATGATATTAGATTCACATTGTTAGTTTCCTTGTACTCAACCGAATAAGTTTGATGCTCATTGAAAGTGTTTTAATGCTCATTATAGGTCTGATGCACATTAAAAGTTCATTAGTGCTCATTCACATGAAATCGTGATTTACATCTCAATAAAGAAGGTTTGATGCTCAATGAAAATGTCATTATGTCAAACTAAGAAACCTTACGATTTTCATATCAATGTGCACTTTGTAAGTTATGTATGCTCATTTGGTACTGATGTTGTGCTCATTTTGAATTGTTATATCAATGCATATTTCAAAAGTATCATATTACATTAGACTCGGATATTAAAATTTATAGGGGTGTATTATAGATATAATATAATAAGTTTTTATAAAAGAAAAAATAAGAAAAAGAAAAAAGAATTAGAAGATATGAAGTAGGGATCGTGATATGTTAGATACCTCAACAAAAGCAGCAGAAATTTACGATTTATTGAAGATGAAAGTCTGGTCGATTACAACTGAAAAGGAAAGAACAGAAAGAAAGAGAAGAAATCAGAACGAGACACTTCGAGCAGTCCCCTCTCCCAAGTCCCAAGCTTAATTCCAATTTTTGCCTAACTTCCTTCTTCCTTCCTTCCCACTCTTATAGTAATTATATCCTAACGGGCCAGCCCACTATTACATTTGATTAAAATACTCAGTATTATTTCTATTATATCTCACTCCATAAGCCCATAAGTCCAGGTCTCTATCATCACTCCTCTCTTTGACAACCACCTTGTCCTCAAGGTGGGAAGTAAGAGCCTTGACCTTCAACTTCATCTTCATCCGGGCACCTCTTCCTTCCCAGTATCTAACTGATGACGGAACCATGAGCGTGCTTGCCTGGAGAACACGCTGATTGTTGGGATCTTTGTAATTGTTTTGTTCCTCATGATCAGATGGTGTTGTTTGATCTTTTCTTTCAACATGCTTTTCTGGATGTACTGGTTGCGAATTGATAAAACAGCCAATGCTGCAAGTCATTAAAATAATGTGTCCATCTCTGGTTAAGCACAAAGCAAGTTCTTCCTTAGTTTCATATGAGATTCCACCTTCCGGTTTCACAGTGTTTTGATGAACACCCAAAGATGCCTTAGCAAAATAGACCAGAGATCTTGAGTTAGAGTGACTGTATATTACAAATAAAACCGAAGGTGAACCAATATCAAGCAGAGCAACCCGGCGACTTTTAAATCCCATAACCCGTTTGGATCCTGATGCCATGTACTGCCAGATGCATACTGAAGAACTGACAAGTGAAGAGAGAGTTGTGCATTGATACACAACACCACTTGGGAAAAGGGAAACTTCAGTGTTGGGTTCAGTGATCAATTGCAATCTTGTTTCCTCAAAGCCAGAGCTACTGCCAATCATGTAATCGTGAAATTGGACAGATTCGTGTCCAATAACAACACTCAAAAAATGAGTGTAAGAGTCTAGAGCTGTTGTTGCCGCAGTAGTACTAATGCTCTCCATGTCGTTTACCTCAGGTAGAGTAGCCAACGTAAGTGGTAAAACTGGGTACATGACCTTCACCTCAGATAAGAATTCACAGGTAGCAAAATGTTTATGGAATGATTTGACTTCTACCTGAGAATTGATGTGGACCAAACTGAGAGATGCTTTCTCTGAGGGACCGTTCAGCATTTCAAAATGTTGTAGAAGAAATGAAGCATCTGGATGCTCCTACTCATGAGTTATCTGTGACATTGAAATTAATTGATATCCTGAAACGATTTTACTTCCCCATGGTGGCCAGACAACGTCAAAGCCATCCATGTTAATACCAGCTTCTTCAAAGTTTACCGCGAAAATCAGTGCCCTGTCCTTTAACTCTGCCAGAATCCCAAAATGCAATAGTTTCAACTTGACTCTAATCTCCTCCTTTAATCCATTCATGAATTTGTCTTTAAGCATCTCAGACTCCTTGAATTTCATAGAAGCTATCACCAATTCATATATCTCGTCATCTGATGCCTTTCGGTTCAAGTATTTTTGAGAATTTGGGAATAGGAGGGACACATTTTCATTTCCATGCTTGCCAATAATAAATATACCAGTCTTAATAATTTTCTCAGGTACCAAGTGGTAAGCACAATTTGATATATTCAAATAAATCTCCCTTCTTGGGCTGATATGATTTCTGTTAATGGACACCGATAGAGTATATCTAGAGAGAAGTGAGAGCTAGAGAGCGAAGTGCAATAATATGCTTCAATAGAATGAATTTGTAACCCCTATAACTACTCCCAAGGGGAGTATTTATAGAGAAAATACGGGCTGGGCTCCCAAGCCTTGGGCTTGGGAGGCCCATTTACAACTGGACCGCCACTGGGCCGAATACACAGCCACTAATGGGCTGTACAAATAAGTAAGTGTAAAATCCGGTTCTGTGAGGTCTTCGTGGCCGACGAGGGCGTGGCCGACGAGGGCACGGCCGACGAGGGCATGGCCGACGAGGGCGTGGCCGACGAGGGCACGGCCGACGAGGGCGTGGCCGACGAGGGCGTGGCCGACGAGGGCACCCGGGTTCCTTGGGCTCAGGACCATAATCTGAGTTGGCACCTTTTCGGCCGACGGGGGTCCCTTGGCCGACGAGGGCGCCACTCAGTGTCTTGCGCTTTCTGTTCTTCTGAGTATGTGGGTCCAGGGGCTCAGACCCATATACTCCATCAGGAGTCCCCCACTCTCTAAACTGAGATGTAGACGAAGTGAAGGAGAGTAGATTCCCGTGCTTTAGTGCTTTTGGCCGATGCGGGCATTCCCAGGCCGTTAGCTGTTGCGGCATTGGCGCTGTTTCCATTTTGGTGATCCTGTTCGGTGCTTTGGCCGTTACCTGCTCCTTGTTGTGGGCGGGGAGGCCGTTGTTTCCTTGATATGTTCGTTTGGGGACGATGAGTGTCCTGCTTCAATGGTGGCCGTTTGAAAGGCGCGATTTCCCTTTCTTGGACGTTGATGGTTGAAGTTTACATTTGGGCCGACGAGGCCACTGAGGTTGAACCTTGTTTCAAGGACGATGGTGTCCTTCCCTTTGGGTGGCCGATGAGGGTGTTTGCGCACTCCTTTTGGCCGTCGCTGATTTGCTTTCGTGTTCTTGGCCGAAGAGCCCCTTATGGTTAACTGTTGGCAGGGGATGATGAATGTCCTTGCCCTGGGTGGCCTGTTGGCCGTTGTTGATGATGTTATGTGCCTCTGGCCGATGAGGCGCCATTATGATGCGTGGACGATGTGGCCATGCTTTGTGGTTACATTCATGTTCTTTGTATTGTTCCTTTTTGTTTTGTTGAGGCCGGTGTAGTCCCCAGTCCCCCACTGCTTCAGGCCGAAGAGTGTGAGGGGTGACGGAGTTGCTTGAGTCCCTGGCCGAAGCGGCCTCTCCGTAGTCCCCCTGAATCCAACCCTCATGGCGATTTTCTGGCCAAGGTAACCCTGTGGGAGAACCCTTGTGCGCAGATCGCTTGTAGAGAGTTATCATGAAGGGTCATTACGAGGAGCCGATGGCTGTGGGTTCTTTGTTCCTTTGGTTCTGTGGCCGTTACGGGCGTTCATTACGTTCATGGCCGTTGCCGTCTCCTTATTGTTGGCGTTCTTGAACCTGGCAAGCAAATAGGACGTTGTGGGCGCTTGCTGGCACTCGTGAAGCCGGCAAGTGTGTAGGCCGTAGAGTCTGTTTTGCCTGTGGGCTGTCGATTTGGGGGTTGGGCCTGGCCCGTTGGTGACGTGGTGGCCTCCCATTGGTGGCCGTTGATGTGGCCATTGGGAGGGTGCCACGTGTAGTGACCGTTGGGTGGGGGGGTTCTATAAATACCCCTCCCCCTCCGACGAGAAACCTTATTTGCATTCTGAATTGTCGAAGTGCTGGCCAATTTTCTAGAGAGATAAACTCCCAAGCTTGTTCTTCGTGTTCTTCGTGTTCAAGGTTAGTGTTCATCGCCATCTTCTGTACTTTGCATACTTTGCTTCCTAGGCTAGTGATCTAGTGTTAGGCGTTTGAACCACCTTAGATCCTAAGTTATTCCCCTTAGGCTCGTAGTAGTTGTTATGATGAAGAGCTTGAACGAAGACTACTATCCGTACGACGACCAGCCCTCCACTAGGTCACTCGACTATGAGGTGCTCGAGGAGTTCGAGGAGGAGATACAACACTTAAGTCCTTACAAATCCGAAGAGCCGGTGGACGACGGAGTCGAGGACGAGGAGTCCGCCTCATCTTCAAAAGGTGAGGACGCAGCTGCGTCCCGAGTGGTGGACGGGGCGTCCACTTCAGCTGTTATTCCGTGCCCGAGGCCGGTGTCCGCCGTTAAGGGAGCCGATAAGCCGAAGAGGGTAAGGAGGCCGAAGAGTGGGCCTGGCGTCTCCTACCTGGATCTCACCAACATCTTCCTGATCAAGCCGGAGAGCAGCGCGGCCGACTACTTGGTTGCCCAGATGTACGTGGGGCCGTTCGGGCGGGTTAGGGCACCCAGGCCGACGGAGAATGTTCTTCATCCGCCACCGGGATACTTTGGAGTATACCCGATGAGTTTTGCCAAGGGGCTGAGGTTTCCCCTTCACCCCTTCATCACCGAGTACCTTGACATGGTGGGGCTCCCTCCGGCCTTGCTGACGCCGAACAGCTATTCGTTGATGGTGGGGTTTTTGCTCCGCTGTGAGGAACTGGGCTACAGGCCGACGACGGCACTGTTCATGAATCTGTACCAGATAGGCCGAGGAAGCCACAAAAATTGTGCAGCCTATGCTACTTTGCAACAGTTGCCGAAGAAGATGAGCTTCACGGACTTGCCTTCGTCCATTCATGGGTGGAAGAGCAAGTTCGTTTTTGTGTCCCTTGGTGAGAGTGGCACCGAGTTTCCCTCCCTCGGCCATACCGGGAGGTTCAATCTGCATGACCCGCCGAAGAGTTCTATCTTGGACGCTCAGGTGGAGGCTTTCTTGGAAGGGGGGGCCGAGGAGCGTGAAGGATTATATCACTGAATACAAGATGACCACCCTCGGCTTCATGAGATACCATGTGTATGGTGATAAAGAGGATGATATCCAACTCTGGCCGAGGATGACCACCACCTTCGAAGAGGCCGACGGCCCGGATTTGGGCATTCCTGCTGAGGCCGATGGTAATTATTTCTTCGGCTTTCGTCCTTTATGATTTGTTCTTTTGCCTTGCTAATCTGTTGTTTTTCCTTTGTGTAGATTTTGTCATGGATCGTCGTTCCATTATGGCTATAGCCAAGGCCAAGGCGGCCGAGGAGCTGGCTGCAAAGGCGGCCGAGGCGGCCAGATGTGCCGCGGCCGAAGGAGGTGGGGCTACTGCTGGTGCGGCCCCAAAGCCTGCTCAGTCCAAAAAGAAGAGGCCTCCCACTGACGGCCAGAAGACATTGACCGAGGCCGGCCTGAACGTCGCTAAGAAGACGAAGAGGGCACCGTCTCCTTCCCAGGCTACTGAGGCCGACACTCTGACTGTCCCCAGTGTGGACGATAGTGGTCCTGTAGTGGACCTCACTGCTGCTCCTAGCGATGCTGCCCAATCGCTTCCTCTCGTCCAGGAGCCACGGACGAAGAGGGCCGGCAAGGAGATTGCCGGTGCCACCTACCAGAAGATGGTGGAATACCCCGTCGGCGGGGGTGTTTTTGATGACGTCGTCCTCGGCCACGATGTGCTGGCCCAGGCCATGCTGGCCAAAGATAGGGCCTATCTGAAGAGGCTCGGGGACGTGAAGGTTTACGAGGGCGGGATGGACCTCCTCGTCCAAGTAAGTTCCTTTCCTTTTGCTTGTCGTTTTTCTCGTCGTCCGTGTAGAGTCATTTGCCTGAGTTTTGTTTTCCTTTTTTATGCAGGGTGCCTTTATGCTCATGGAGAGCCATAAGAGGCAGTACCGGGAGATAGCTCGTCTGAAAGAGCTGGAGCAGAAAGCTGCCTCGGCCGATGAGGCGGTAGCTTGCTTGGATCGGCTCCGGGAGGATGCCAAGGCCTTGCAGCAGAAGGCCGACGAGGCCGCCGCAGCCAGGGACGATGCCCTGGCCAAACTCGAGGAGAGACAACGGGCGCTGGAGGCCGAGCGGCGCAAAAACGAGGAAACCGTGAAGGCGAAAGCAGAGGCCGAGGCTGCCGTTGTGAAGGCTGCTGATGAGGCCGTTGAGCAGTTCCTGGCCGAGGGGTGGAAGGCCGATGAGCGGCTCCCCTGGTGTTATGAGGTGGTGGCCGCTAGGCTTGAAGATTGGGGGATGAACTCCCCCGCCGGCCAGGAGTATTTCAGCAGGGAGATGGCCGTGTACTATAACATGGGCCAGGAGCGGATGCAGAGGCTCCTGTGTCGGCGGCTATCTCGTGCTCTGAAGGCCATGAATTACACATCCGGGTGGGCTAGACGGAACTTGAAGCTTCCAAAGCTGATGAAAGATCCCGAAGAGCAGGCCAAGCTTCCTCTGTCGGAGCGGGAGTCCCCCATTGAGAGTTCCGGCCTCGGCGAGCCGGATTACACGGAGTTTGATTTCCTGGACGATGCCACCAGTGCTGCGGCTGCCGGCGGCCAGGAGGCTGAGGCCGAGGAGGGAGCCGAGGACGTCGAAGAGCCAGCTGCGGATGGAGGTGCCCAAGAGACTTGATCGGCTGCTCCCCGCTCCTTTGTAATTAGCTTTTTCATTTTGTGCCCAATTGATGTAATGGCCGAAGCGCCCACCATTGTAATGAATTGCTTATGAATGGAAATTTTGCTGTCATCCTCGGCTTTGAATTTCTTGTATGTTTACTGCCTTTTGCCATTTCAATTCTGAAATTTGTCTAAGTGTAAAAGTTATAACTTGGGTCACCCGCGAGTGTCCGCTACGTCCGTGAGGTAGTCCACCCTGTCCGGTGGACTGGTCGGCCTGGCCGTCGTTTCTTTACTATCATAACACTTAGGATTTATTCAAAAATTTCCTAAGTGTTTTGAGTCCGCGTAGTTGCTTTCTTTCCGGCCTGGTGGCTTGGTCGGCCTGTCCGGGGTTTCTTTACTATCATAACACTTAGGACTTATTCAAAAATTTCCTAAGTGTTTTGGGTCCACTTAAGTGCTTCCCTTTCCGTCCCTGACTGTGGTGTCCGTTCCGTCCTGGCAATGTCTCATTCATCTTTTTTGTTAGAATTTTTCTAAGTGTTTAACTTCAAGTGGATGGGTGTTCTCGTCGTCCTGGTATTGAGTCTCTCCCCATTATGGGCAAATGGTTTGGGAGATTTGCCAAGTGTTGAACCACTGTCGTTGTCGGCCCAGTGTTTTTTGTGGCCGTTGTGTTCCCCTGTTTCTGATCTGATCAGGAAGGTCGGCCTGCATCCTTGTGTTGTGGCCGATAAGGGCACCTTGGACTTGCCTTTTTGAACTTAGAGTTTTTTCTAAGTACACATGCAAGGCGTAGGTAGCTAACGGCCTTGGAGTATGCAGGTACCCGCTTCGTCCAGAGTTTTCCCATTTGAGTACTTAGAGATATTTTCTAAGTATAAATGCGAGACATAGTTTCTTCTTTGTGGTACCGCTGCCGGCCAAGAGATGGCCCTACCTTCATCGGCCAAGGTCTGGCTTGTGGCCGATGAGGGTGTCCCTTGCTTTTCCCAAGAGAAAGCCCTACCTTCATCGGCTAAGGCATAGTTCCTTCTTGAGGAACTTTTTTCCTCAGAATTTTCTCTAAGTGTTTGGTAAACACCTGAACAAATTTCCAAAGAACTTTCTTGAACAAAGTGTTTGGTTCCAGTGCCTGTATCGGCTATCCGGGATGTTGTGGTAAGTAGGGATTGTTTCTTGATTGCTTGATTCTTCCGTGGGTGTGATAAGTGCCCGCTTCGTCCTGGTCATCCTCAGGATTGTGATTCTTTGTTTCCTACCAAGCGTTGGTGCTTCAAAGGACTGTGGCCGATGAAGGTTACCTCTCGCGTGTCACCCAACCGATTCGGTTAGGGTTTTATAGGCGTATGTTTCGGCCGTGACCATTCCCTTGTGGTGTGTGGACGTGTCGTCCATTGTACCTGTCAGTGGTACTACACTTGTGTTCAACTGATATGTACTTGGCCAAATTGGGCCTGAATTGTGGGGATTTTATTTTTCATTGCTCGAGGCCGGCTAGTGTGCACGGCCGTCGGCTTCCCTCTTTTTCCCTTATATATATATATATATATATATATATATATATTTTGTTTTCGGAGAATATCCTTCTTTCAGGCTTCGGCCGAAGGGTGTGCTCGTCCTTCGGCCGGTTCGGACTTCGTTTATAACGTCTGTGATCTCAGGGCGGGTCCCGTCGCCTATTTATGACGCGGGCTAGACTTTTGGTCGGTTTCCAACGGCTGTCGTTGCCCATCCCTGAGTTTTGGGATTTTGTCACCTCGGCCATGATTTCAGGCCTGTCGTCCTGCGATCTGGCGCGTGGACGACGTGGTGAGCTTCCCGTTTCAGGACGTGGGCCGTTTGCGGGCCCCTCGTCCTGGGGACATCGTCGGCTATACCTGAGCGTTTCACTTCTAGGCTTACGGGGCCAGGACGATGTGCTCTCTCAGCTAGGACTGAGCCCTTCGCTGATACAAAATACAATGGAGTGCCTGAGCTTGTTGCTCGTAGGCTGCAAATGCAAGGGGCCACGTCGGCCATGCCTGAGCCTTTCGCTCTAAGGTGGCCGACGGGGGCACCTGCTAATTTTTTACTTTAAATTCCAGAGAAAAAATCAGGAGGAACATGATTTTATTCATAAGTGGCTCGAGGCCGAGGGTGGCGTTCAATCAGTAACCCGTTAAGGGGTGAGGGCTTCGCCCTCTGCACCTCCTTCGGATTACTGATAAAACTTCACCAGATGGTGTACATTCCACGTTCGTGGTACATCGGACCCATTCGGGCGTTTAAGCTTGTAGGTGTCGGGTTTGACCACGGCACTGACGATGTAGGGCCCTTCGTACTTCAATGCTAGCTTGCCACCCTCTGTCGGCTGGCTTGCTTCCCTTCGGCGGAGGACGTAGTCCCCCACCTGAAATTCTCGGGAACGTACCTTGGCGTCATAGTATGATTTTACTTGACGCCGGTAGTTTTCTGCTCGGACGTAAGCTTGCTCACGCCTCTCATCGACCAGGTGCAGGTCAATCTTCATGCTTTCTTCGTTGGCGTCAGGCTCGTACTGTTCCACCCGTCGGCTGGGGATGGCAACTTCCATGGGCGCCTTTGCCTCAAAGCCGTAGCATAGGGCGAAAGGCGTTTCCCCTGTCGCCCTCCTCGACGTGGTTCTGTAGCACCACAGGATGTTGGGGAGCTCGTCGACCCAACTACCCCCTGCGGCCTGGAGTTTCTTCTTCAGCCCCTCCATGATTTTTCTGCTGGCGTTCTCGACCTGCCCGTTGCCCTGAGGGTAAGCAACGGAGGAGAAACGGTGCCTCACCCCAAACTCTCGGAGGAGCTCCTGGAAAGGGGCTGCCTCGAATTGGGTGCCGTTGTCTGATATAATCTCCTGGGGGACGCCGAAGCGTGTGATGATGTTCTTGTAAACAAATTTTTGGCATCTGGCCCCCGTGATTATGGCCAGGGGTTCCGCCTCGACCCACTTAGTGAAGTAGTCGACGGCGACGATGATGTAGCGGTTGTTCCCGGCGGCTCTGGGCAGGGGGGCGACCAGGTCAATCCCCCATCTAGAGAATGGAATTGCAGTGCTGACGGGGGCGTAGTTGACGGCCGGCCGACCAGGGGCCTTCTGGAGTACCTGGCATGTGGTACACTTCCTGGCCAGGTCAGCGCAGTCTCGTGCCATCGTCGGCCAGAAGAAACCCTGGACGACGAGACGCCGGGACATGCTGAAAGGGCCCTGGTGCGAGGAGCAGACGCCACAATGAACTTCTTCCATGGCTATGTCGGCCTCGTCCTGGTGGAGGCATCGAAGGAGAGTGCCATTGTAGGATCGTTTGTAGAGTTTGTCATCTTCGATAGTGTAGCTTGGGGCCCTGAGTTTGGCAAGTTTGGCCCTCTCCTCGTCCTGGGTAACTCCCCTGTTGTGATGAAGGTGACGATGTCGGAGATCCAGTCCTCTGGTCGCTGTTGGACGCACAAGACGGGGCTGGCATGGATGCTGGACATGCTCAACTCCTCGATCTTAGCCAGCTGGGAGATGTGCTCCGGGGTGTCCGAGCTGAGTTTGGAGAGGATGTCGGCCTCGGCGTTCTCGGCCCTTGGGATCTGTGTGATCTCGTGGGTTTCGAACGCCTTCAGCAGCTCCTCCGCCGCTTGTTTGTACTGCTTCATCCGGTCTTCCTTTGCTTCGTACGATCCCTCCACCTGGCCCACTACCAGTTTGGAGTCGCACTTGATTTTGAGGTGCTTGGCCTTGAGGCCGGCGGCAAGTCTGAGACCGCTGAGGAGGGCCTCATACTCGGCTTCGTTGTTGGATACCCTGAAGTTGAAGCGGATGGCATAGTAAGCTCTGAATCCTTCAGGGGATATGAGGACGATGCCGCCACCGCATGATTTCGCGGCCGACAAGCCGTCAGTGAATAGGATCCATGTATCGTCCGGCTCCGGCCCGGGGTTGGCGACGGTCGTCTCCCTCGCTGTGCATTCAGTGACGAAATCGGCCAAGGCTTGCCCTTTGATAGATGGCCTTGGCTTGATCTCAATTTGAAACTGGCTGAGGAAGATCGCCCATTTCACCATCCGGCCGGGAGGTATTCAGAGGGACCTCCTCGGCCGGCTCAGCATGTGGCCTCTCCTCGTCCTTGGCTACGGCGCCCGTGATGGTGTCTATCCTCTGGCCTTCCCTCTCGGCCGGCCTCGTCAGTTTGAGGTAGCACGCCCTGGCTATCCTCTGGTTTCCTCTGGCGTAGCCGATGCCGCCATTGGTGGGGAACTTCAAACATAAGAGCTTCATGGAGATGATGGCCTCCAAGTCCTCCAGCGCTGGCCGGCCCAAGATCAGGTTGTGGGCGCACTGGAGGTTGACCACCATGAACTCCATGTCAATCCTGGCGTGGTGGGGGCCGTCACCGACCTCCACGGGGAGGACTATCGTGCCCTCGGCGTCGATAGAGTCCCTGGTGAAGCCGGATAACGGTGTCTTGATCGGCTTCAGCAGAGCCCTGTCCAGCTTCAGCTGCCTAAAGGTATCCAGGTACATCACGTTGACGGAGCTCCCCGTATCGATGTAAGTGCGGTGGATGATGGAGTCCCCGATCTCACACCGGATGACGAGGGCGTCCCTGTGTGATTCCGCACCCGGAGGCAGATCCTTGTCGGTGAAGGTGATCGCCTCCGTCCGCTGCTTCTTCGGCTGGGGGGGAACGTGGGACACCTCCCCAATGTAGAGGGATTGGGCCCATTTCTTTCTCTTGGTGGCGGAGTCCCCCCCCAGTGTTCCCACCTACGATGAGGTGAATGTGATTCTTCTTCGGCGGGGGCTCCTCGAAGTCCTCGTCGTCGCTGAGCCTACCAATCTCCCGCTTCTTCGCAGAGGGTTCGCCCCCATGTTTGCCGGTGTTTACCCATGTGTTTTTGCGTGGGCCACCTTTAACAAACTGGGAGAGTTCCCCCTGGCGAATAAGGCGCTCGATGGCCTTCTTAAGTGTGATGCAATCGTCGGTGTTGTGCGACGAGTTCTTGTGGAACCGGCAGTATGTGCCGCCCTGCTGGATGGCAAGGATCTCCTCGGCCGGCCGAGGAGCCTGCTCGATGAGGCCGTGCTTCTCAGCATAATCGAGGATGGTGCCGACCGGGTGAGTGAGGGAGACCCCCGGCCGTTCCAACCTCGGCCGCCAGTGGCGATCTTTCTTACTCTGTCCACCAGAGCCGTGACGGCCCTGGGCACCCTGGCCGGTCGGGGACGGACCCGGGGCCGGCGAAGGATTTGTCTTCTTGGAGGGATGGCCCCCCTCTTTCTTGTGATTATGGAGCTCGTCGGCGTCGGCGTACAAGCCTCCGCGCTGGAGCGCCTTGGCGTACGACCTCGGAGGGTCGGTGATAAGGCTCCTAGCGTACGGGGAGCTGCGGAGGGCTCCCTGGTACAAGGCGAGGAGGGTGCGCTCATCGGCCCCTTCGACCTCCTCGGTTTCCCTCGTCCACCGATCAATAAATGACCGGAGGGACTCCTCGTGCTGCTGCTTGACAGAGAGGAGGTGGGTGAAATACTTCTTCGTACGCTTCCTCCCGGCAAAGTGATTGAGGAAGCGTTGGGCGAGATCCTGCCATGAGTCGATGCTTCCTTCGGGGAGCGCGTTGAACCACTCGTACGCTGGCCCCTCGAGAGTAGAGAGGAACCAGCGGCAGAGGTATTCGTCGGACGCGTTCACCATCAGCATGTTGTTCTGATAGCGGCTGAAGTGTTCCTGGGGGTCTGATCGGCCGTCGTAGGACTTGATGGCGTTCCCCCTGTACTTCTCCGGAATGGGGGCCGAGAGGACCCTGTTGGTGAAAGGGGTCCTGGTCCTGACCTGGATTATGGGGTCACCCCGCCCCTCGGCCAGCTCCCTCTCCAGGGCGCTCACCTTGTTCATGAGCGCGTTGAGGCCGTGGTCGTTGGAGGCGCCGGCCGTAGGGATGTTGGCCGACTGCTTGGCTTCCATCTGAGCCAGCCTCCTTTCCAGCTGGGCGATGACTTCGTCCCGGGGGTCCCTGGCGGCCGCCGCGGCGCCCGGCTGGTTCCTCATGCGTTCGTCGTGAGCCGCATTGATCCGGTGGTGCACGTCGTCTTCGTGCAGCTTCCCCTTGCCCTTGTCCGGGCGGGGCTGGTCCGCTGTCCGGGACACAGACCCCAAGCTTTCCCTAGGCGAGCCAGGCCGACGCTCGCCAATCCGTCCCGCCATCCTCTCCGAAACCGGACGACGGCGCGTGTCACCTAGCCTGTTGAAGGCGGAGGCTTTTCCACGCGCTGGGGTCTGCCCGGGCCGAAGAGGGGAAGCAGGGTGGGAGTGGGACGACGCCGTGTCCTGGGCCATCACCCCCTCATCGTTGCCTATCTGGACGGCCAACGGTTGGGGCTGAGGAGGTGGAGTGACGTTCTCCCCGGTCCTTGGCAAGAGTGCGCTGAGGACGGTGGGGTTCTGAGCTAGGCTGGCGATGATGGCCGACAGCGCGGCCTGGACCTGTGGATCCACGGACGGAGAGGCCGCGGCCATAGGCTGGGCCGGGGCGTGATCCGTCTTCTCAGCTCGTTTCTTGTCCAAGCCGAGGCGGGCATCAGGGGCTCCGCCGTTGAGTTGGTTGCGGAGGTCCGTCGTGAGGTTGAAGGCCTCCTGGAAGAGGTCCCCTCCGCCGACCTGGTCGGCCGTGGCATCCTCATCGTGCTCCCTGGGCTCTTGGTCCTCAGGGATGGCTTTGCTGACGAAGTTGCGGTTTGACTTGGTTCTTCCCATGATCAGTGGTTAGCTGTGCTTGGTAGCGACGAAGGGTGCTAACTTGATTGTTCTAGCTCTCAATGAAAGCACCAAATGATAGAGTATATCTAGAGAGAAGTGAGAGCTAGAGAGAGAAGTGCAATAATATGCTTCAATAGAATGAATTTGTAACCCCTATAACTACTCCCAAGGGGAGTATTTATAGAGAAAATACGGGCTGGGCTCCCAAGCCTTGGGCTTGGGAGGCCCATTTACAACTGGACCGCCACTGGGCCGAATACAAAGCCACTAATGGGCTGTACAAATAAGTAAGTGTAAAATCCGGTTCTGTGAGGTCTTCGTGGCCGACGAGGGCGTGGCCGACGAGGGCACGGCCGACGAGGGCGTGGCAGACGAGGGCACGGCCGACGAGGGCGTGGCCGACGAGGGCACCCGGGTTCCTTGGGCTCAGGACCATAATCTGAGTTGGCACCTTTTCGGCCGACGGGGGTCCCTTGGCCGACGAGGGCGCCACTCAGTGTCTTGCACTTTCTGTTCTTCTGAGTATGTGGGTCCAGGGGCTCAGACCCATATACTCCATCAGACACCTCCTCTTTATATGATGTAGGCTGTGAACTGATGATTTCTCCTCTGTCTAGCCTCACACTAGGGCTCGCATAGGATGATCCTGTTGATTTCAAGTCTCCTCCTGATCGACTCACACACGAGCTGTTAGTAGATGAAGAGACCTGCGAACAGGGGAGATCTGTTTGTGAAGAACCCTGAGGTCTGGGAGATACTGTTTGCGGCGAAGCTGGCCAACTGGAAGAAGCTGCTGACGATGAAGATCGAAGAGGAGAAACAGTTCGCAACGAACTGGGAGATGATGCGGTTACCCACTGCGAACTGGATGAAGCTAGAGATGAAGTCAGCGAACCGGAAGATGAAGTTCGCGATTGCGAACTGGAATGATTCCTGAGAATCGAATTCTGCGACCTATGAGAAGCTGTACGTGAAGGGGCCTGTGAACTGCGGACATCTGCTCGGGGCGACGCTTGCGAACAGGGAAGAGCAATTGACGATCGCTGAGAACTGCGATAAATTGTAGGCGACGAAGAGGGCTGGTGAGTAGCGGCTAACGTCGAGCATTGTTTTTCAATTGGCCGACGATGTCTAGGAGGGCTCCTAGCTCTGTCTCTATGTCGCCTCTGACGGTGACGAAGTTTGCGCAGCATATAGCGCAACTCCTTCCAACTGTCGCTATTGTCCATCCTCTTCTTCGACTGTCGTTGAAACTGACGATCCATTCAGGCTCCAGGAAGGATGCTTTGATACCAATGTTAGATACCTCAACAAAAGCAGCAGAAATTTACGATTTATTGAAGATGAAAGAACAGAAAGAAAGAGAAGAAATCAGAACGAGACACTTCGAGCAGTCCCCTCTCCCAAGTCCCAAGCCTAATTCCAATTTCTGCCTAACTTCCTTCTTCCTTCCTTCCCACTCTTATAGTAATTATATCCTAACGGGCCAGCCCACTATTACATTTGATTAAAATACTCAGTATTATTTCTATTATATCTCACTCCATAAGCCCATAAGTCCAGGTCTCTATCATGATACTCATTGTTAGTCTCTTAAATACTCAATAAAATAGGTCTGATGCTCATTAAAAGTACACTATTGCTCATTTAGCGGAAGACGTGATTTTTCGCTTAAATTACAAAAATCCCACTGAATTAATTTTGGCATTTATTAGTTTTTGGGCTGTATACCTTAGTTGGGCCGGGTGTACATACACCCGGATGTACCATATAGGCACTCGAAACTAGTCAGACTGGAAATTAGGAGAGCGAGACCTCTGAAAGACTCTCA
Source organism: Cuscuta europaea (assembly GCA_945859875.1). Classification (NCBI taxonomy): domain Eukaryota; kingdom Viridiplantae; phylum Streptophyta; class Magnoliopsida; order Solanales; family Convolvulaceae; genus Cuscuta; species Cuscuta europaea. The sequence continues at coordinate 9,327,677 of CAMAPE010000029.1, read as the reverse complement.
AACTGGTTACTGCTTTACTTCTTTACAGTTTCTGTGTTTTCTTCTGAATCAACATCTATTTTTCCTTTTACTATTTTGGTTCCTATCATTTGGTATCAAATCAAGTGACGACCGCTATACCTGCACATGGTCTTCACTCGAGCGAGAATGGAGCAACGTGTGGAAAACCTAGAACACAACTTAGCGGAAGTGAAAACTGCCATGAACGAACTGCTTGGCTTGCGTGAGACGGTGGCCGAACTGAAGAATCTGATGTTACACGGTGATCGCCATAGGAGAAGAGGACGGTCGTCGGTCGCAGGTGTCTAAACATCATCGCCGGGAGGAAAGTATGAACTCGTCGCATACCAGAGGTCATTCTAACAGTTCTCATGCTTCGTCCTTTACTCCGGAACCTACAGTAAATAGGTATTATGCTCGTACTGGAAGGAAAGTTGACTTGCCTGTTTATAACGGGGAAGATGCACATGGGTGGATCATTAGGGTGGAAAGGTTTTTTCGGTTGAATCAAGTTAAGGAGACTGAGAAAATAGAGATGGTGGCCGTGGCAACGGAGGAGAAAGCTTTAAACAGGTACCAATGGTGGGAGGAACAGACCAATGAACGTTCCAGGGAAAAATTTAAGGAAGCTGTGATTAGACAGTTCCAACCAAGGATGGTGCAAAATCCCTTCTGTCCTATTCTTAGCGTGAATGCGTGATGCAGATAGGATCAGTCATGGACTATCAGGATAAATTTGAGCTGATCGTAGCCCCCCTCCGCGAAGCATTCACAATGGAATGCTTAAAGGCATTTTTATCAATGGCCTAAAGTAGGAGATCAAAGCAGAACTCAAACTGTTTCCTGCACAAAGTTTGACCAAGCTGATGGACCGAGCTCTATTACTGGAAGAAAGAATGTAGCTCTGAGAATAAGAGGAAGCAAGGATGTAGACAAGGGAGTAGAAAGAAAAAGGGGGGACTGTATCCAAGCATCAACAGTGGATAGAAGCAGAGGCGGACCCAGTAAGGGTCCTACGGGTCCCGGGACCCTGCACCTCGAAAAAAATAGCTATATATTATATAAAATTAATTATTCAATGTATATTTACAAAAAAACGACCTTGGAATCAAAAAAACGGAGCAGGGGAACGAGAGCACGCATGGGATTGAAAGTTCGCATGGGATTGAAAGTTTCTATGTTGCGGGAGGTACCATGTTCGAATCCCCCTGGTTTTTTTTTTGTTTTCCAAAACTATTTTAATTAAATAGACCAAAACTACGTCGTTTTGGCCAATCTTTTTACTTTTACCATTTCACATTCACTTTTTACCCCTTTTTCTCTCCCTCTTTCCTTCTCCTCTCTTCCTCTCTTCTCTGCGCTCATTCCTTTACCGTAGCCCTGTTTCGACATTTTTCTTTCCTTCATTCTCATAAGCTTTCAATTTTTGGAGATGTCAACTCTCAATTGACATGAAAATTATGAGAAGCCACTTTGTTGAACTATGAATTAAACTACGGAGTACTTTTTTCTCCCTACCTTGATTTGAGGTTTGTCCCTTTCTTGTGCATTTAGATCTAAATTTGTTTATATTTTTTCTTTTCGATTTTAAGCATAGAATACATGTTAGAGTGTTTACTGTTTGATTACATTATTGTATTGTGATGGACCAGTCATGTTTATAATTTTAATTATAATTCAACTATTCTATCGCTTTTATACTCACAAGGTATTTGTTGAAATAATTCGATGTTTTTTGCATTCATATCCACAATTTCTTGTGTTCATTTTCCCTTTTTGTTAACATATTTTTGAGTTGGATGGATTATAGATATTATTTCTATATTTTTTCTGTTCATTCTCCCTTTTTGATTTTATGTATGTAATACATAATATATGTTAATTATAATGTTGGATGCTTATTTATAGATTTGTGATGTTAATAATAATAAAAATTGTTCAAATATTTTATTTGACTTTTATGCTCGTAATTAAGGTGTTTGAAAAGTCACATATGAAAATCTTTACTCATCATTTTCTTTCTCTTCACATTTGAATTCTAGTATTTGGTTAATAAACTCACCTTCAAAGAATTTCTTTTCACATGTTTTTATCACACCACTCAAACTAATTTAATTAGTTTTATAATCTTACTAAATTGTTAAAGCTCATTCTTTAAATGAGCTTTAATGGATTATGTTCTTATTCACTAATTATGTTCTTATAATCTTACAAAATTGTTAAAGCTCATTCTTTAAATTGTTAAACTAATTATGTTTTTATGATTCTTTAATATTTTTTTATTAGTTTTATATTAATTAGAGATTAGAGATATAAAAGGGTAGGGACCTCATGGCTCCAACTTTCTGGTCCGCCACTGGATAGAAGGGAACTGGTAGAGACATGACCAAAATAATACCAGCCTCACTGAGAAGGTTTCGGCTGATATTAAAATAAAAGAAGCACAAAAACTGAACCAAACATGGGAGGGAGGCCAAAGGTTGTCACAAGCGGAGATAGAAGAAAGAAGTAGAAAGGGCCTGTGTTTCAAATGTGGAGAAATGGAGTAAAGAATATGTTTGCAGAATGAAACTTTATAAATTTGTCCTTGTGGAAGGTCTAGAAGAGGAGAAAGGATCAGATGTACAGCTGCCTGAACTGGATGTAGCAGAAAGGGATAGGGATCCAGACACTACTAAATAATACTCCATCCGTCCCTTAAAGGTTTGCCAAGTTTGACCGGCACGTAGAATAATAAAGTAAAAACTGTGTGGTAGATATTTGTGCAGAGGAGAGAGAAATAACAGGAGCCACAAATTGATCGATTAAAAGGGAAAGTGACAAAGTTTTTGGGACAACCAAAAAAGGAAAGTTGGCAAAGTTATAAGGGACGGAGGGAGTAAGAGTCTTATTAATTATTTTAATATTATTCAATAATAGGGTTCTAGGTCCATTAACTTAGTTGAGGGACGGCGCTTTAGGAGAGTGTTATTTAAGAACGGGTAGGGGGGAGAATAAGGGGGGCGGAAATTAGTAGAGACTGGGAATTGGGAGAGAGACCTCTTGAAGAGTCTCAAACTGTTTTACTTCTTTACCGTTTCTGTATTTTCTTCTCAATCGACATCTATTTTTCCTTTTACTGTTCTGGTTCCTATCAAAATATGATAACAATTTTAAAAGAATGATCTCTAAAAATAACAGATTCAGTCCAGCAGACCATAAGATTCACAGCTTGGAAAGAAAAAAACGTGGCTGGTATAGTGGTATCTATATTCTAAATATCTAATTTACATTTCTCGTCTCTACTAATAGGAGTGAATGTGTGATTACATTTTTCATTAATGGATAGGCCTTAACGAGTTAAATTTTGCACTACATTATACAATCATCAGCCCTTGCTGTGAACCAAGTTGGTGCATGTTTGGGATGACTTAATGTATAAGAGCTTTACAGTAATAACTATTAAATGTAAAAGGGCTCAACTACCCAAAGTCATATATAGAAAGGAGCAAAGGGCATCTTTGGAGGTTTAATCTTTCTTACTACCCTGATTATTCCAATTAAATTTATGCCAACTAACCAAATTACAAAATTTAGTATGATTTTTACTCCCTACGTATTCTTCTCAACCACTTCATTCCTCCTTTATCACTTTCTTTGTACGAAAACGAGCTGTTGGTGTTTCATAGAAAATCGGGCTGAGAACTCAGGGTAAGTATGCATTAGTGCTTTAAAAGAAGCAAAAATAAACTTAAAACCCACAGGAAAAGTTTTTTTCCCTGCTTCATCCTCCAGACTTCCTGATAGAGTATATCTCCTGAATTCTAGAGAGAAGTGAGAGCTAGAGAGAGAAGTGCAATAATATGCTTCAATAGAATGAATTTGTCACCCCTATAACTACTCCCAAGGGGAGTATTTATAGAGAAAATTAGGGTTGGGCTCCCAAGCCTTGGGCTTGGGAGGCCCATTTACAACTGGACCGCTACTGGGCCGAATACAAAGCCATTAATGGGCTGTACAAGTGAGTAAGTGTAGGATCCGATTCTGGGAGGTCCTCGTGGCCGACGAGGGCACGGCCGACGAGGGCACGGCTGACGAGGGCACGGCCGACGGGGGCACCCGGGTTCCTTGGACTCGGGATCATAATCCGGGTTGGCTTCCTCTCGGCCGACGAGGTCGTTTGGCCGACGAGGGCGCCACTCTGTCTTGTGCTCTGTTCTTCCGAGTATGTGGGTCCTGGGGCTCAGACCCATATACTCCATCAGGAGTCCCCCACTCTCTAAGCTGAGACGTAGACGAAGTGAAGGAGAGTAGATTTCTGTGCTTTGTTGCTTTTGGCCGACGCGGGCGTTTCCAGGCCGTTAGTCGTTGTGGCGTTGGCGTTGTTTCCTCTCTGGTGATCCTATTCTGTGTTTTGGCCGTTACCTGTTCCTTGCTGTGGGCGGGAGGCCGTCATTTCCTTAATGTGTTTTGGGACGATGAGTGTCCTTCCTTCAATGGTGGCCGTTGAGGGCGCGCTTTCCCTTTCCTGGCCGTTGGTGTTTGAAGTTTACGTTTGGGCCGGTGAGGCCGTTGAGGTTGTTCCTTTGTGTCTTTGGCCGAAGAGCCCGTCAAGATTAATTGTTGGCGGAGGACGATGAGTGTCCTTGCCTCTAGTGGCTTGTTGGCCGTTGCTAGTGACGTTATGGGCCTTTGGCCGATGAGGTTCTGTTGTGCTGTACGGGTGATGTGGCCATGTTTTGTGGTTACCTTGTTTATACCTTTGTTTCGTTGAGGCCGGTGTAGTCCCCCAGTCCCCCACTGCTTCAGGCCGAAGAGAGTGAGGGGTGAAGGAGTTGCCTGAGTCCTTGGCCGAAGCGGTCTCGCCGTAGTCCCCCTGAATCCAACTCTCATGGCGATTTTCTGGCCAAGGTAACCCTGTGGGAGAACCCTTGTGCGCAGATCGCTTGTAGAGAGTTATCGTCAAGGGTTATTACGAGGAGCCGAAGGTTGTGGGCTATTTGTTCCCTTTGTTCTTTGGCCGTTACGTACTTGGCCGTTGCCATCCTCTTATTGTTTGGCATTTGTGATATTGGTGAGCAAATGGGACGTTGAGGGCGCTTGCTGGCAGTTGTAAGGCCGTTGAGCGTGTGTAGGCCGTAGAGTCTGATTTGCCAGTGGGCCGTTGATATGGGTTGGTCCTGGCCCGCTGGTGACGTGGTGGCCCCCCAGTGGTGGCCGTTGATGTGGCCATTTGGTGAGTGCCACGTGTAGTGACCGTTGGTGGGGGGGGTCTATAAATACCCCTTCCCCTCCGACGAAGAATCACATTTGCATTCTGAATTTGTCGAAGTGCTGGCCGATTTTCTAGAGAGAGAAACTCCCAAGCCTGTTCTTCGTGTTCTTCATTGTTTGAGGTTAGTGTTCATCACGATCTTCCTCACTTTTCATATTTTGTTCCGTAAGTAGTTGGATCTAGTGTTAGGCATCTAAACACCCTTAGATCGTAAGTTCTCCTTAAGCCCGTAGTAGTAATGAAGAGTTTGAACGAGGACTACTACCCCTACGACGACCAGCCCTCCACGAGGTCCCTTGACTACGAGGTGCTCGAGGAGTTTGAAGAGGAGATAGAGCGTTTGAGCCCCTACAAATCCGTAGAGCTAATGGACGAGGAGATCGAGGACGAGGAGTCCGCCTCCTCTTCAGAGGGTGAGGACGTAGGTGCGTCCCGAGCGGTGGACGGGGCGTCCACCTCTGCTGCCGTTCCGTGCCCGAAGCCGGTATCTGCCGTGAAGGGCGCATCGAAGCCGAAGAGAGTGAGGAGGCCGAAGAATGGGCCGGGTCTCTCCTACTTGGACCTTACCAACATATTCCTGATTCAGCCGGAGAGCAGTGAGGCCGACTATCTTGTCGCCCAGATGTACGTGGGGCCGTTCGGGCGGGTTAGGGCACCCAGGCCGACGGACCATGTTCTACTTCCGCCACCGGGATACTTCGGAGTATACCCGATGAGTTTTGCTAAGGGGCTGAGGTTCCCCCTTCACCCCTTCGTCACCGAGTATCTGGACATGGTGGGGCTTCCTCCGGCCCTGCTGACGCCGAACAGTTATTCCTTGATAGTGGGTTTCTTGCTTCGGTGTGAGGAGTTGGGCTACAGGCCGACCACGGCCTTATTCATGAACTTGTACCAGATCGGCCGAGGAAGCCACAAGAACTGTGCGGCCTATGCCACTCTTCAACAGCTGCCGAGGAAGAGGAGCTTCACGGATTTGCCTACGTCCATTCATGGGTGGAAGAGCAAGTTCGTGTTTGTGTCCATTGGTGAGAGTGGCACCGAGTTCCCCTCCCTCGGCCACACCGGGAGGTTCAACCTTCATGACCCGCCGAAGAGCTCTATTCTGGACGCTCAGGTGGAGGCTTTCCTGGAAGGGGGGCCGAGGAGCGTGAAAGATTACGTCACTGAATACAAGATGACGGCCCTCGGCTTCTTCAGATATCACTTGTATGGAGATAAGGAGGATGACCTCCAACTCTGGCCGAGGATGACTACCAACTTTGAGGAGGCCGATGGCCCGCCTTTGGGCATTCCCGCTGAGGCCGATGGTAATTCTTCTTCGGCTTTGTGTCTTTACGTTTTGTCCTTTGCCTTACTAATCTGTTTGTGCTTTTCCCTTGTAGATTTTGTCATGGACCGCCGTTCTATGATGGCGATTGCGAAGGCCAAAGCGGCCGAGGAGATTGCTGCTAAGGCGGCCGAAGCGGCCAGGCGTGCCGCGGCCGGTGTGGGCGGGGCTAATGCAGATGCGGCCCCAAAGCCTGCCCCGTCCAAGAAAAAGAGACCGGCCACTGACGGCCAGAAGAAGTTGACCGAGGCCGGCGTGAGCGTCTCTAAGAAGACGAAGAGGGCTCCTTCCCCTTCTCCTGCCAGTGAGGCCGGTACGCTTACCGTCCCCAGCGTGGGCGATGGTGGTCCTGTCGTGGACCTTACTGTTGCTGATGGTGCCGCCCCAGCGCTTCCTCTCGTCCAGGAACCACGGACGCAGAGGGCCGGCAAAGAGGTTGCCGGTGCTACCTATCAGAAAGTGATAGAGTACCCCGTCGGCGGGGGCGTGTTCAATGAGCTCGTCCCCGGCCATGTCGTCCTGGCCAAGGCCATGCCGGCCAAAGATCGGACTCATCTGAAGAAGCTCGAGGAGCCGAAGATCTATGAGGGTGGCATGGATCTCCTCGTCCAAGTAAGTGATTGTCCTTATATCCTTGTCTTTCTTCGGCTATGTAGAGTTTTTGCCTGACCTTAGTTTTTCTTCTGCAGAGTGCCTTCATGCTTATGGAAAGCCATAAGAGGCAGTACTGGGAGATTGCCCGCCTGCAAGCACTGGAGCAGAAGGCTGCCTCGGCCGACGAGGCGGTAGCTTGCCTTGACCGGCTCCGGGAGGATGCCAGGGCGCTGCAGGCCAAAGCTGTTGAGGCCGTCGCGGCCAGGGACGTTGCCCTGGTCCAGCTCGAAGAGAGCAAAAGGGAGCTCGCAGAGTCCTGTAGAGCGCTTGAGGCCGAGAAGCGCAGGAGTGAGGAGGCCGCCAAGGTGAAAGCTGAGGCCGAAGCCGCCGTTGTGAGGGCTGCCGATGAGGCTGTTGAGAAGTTCTTGGCCGAAGGGTGGAAGGCCGATGAGAGGCTCCCCTGGTGTTACGAGGTGGTGGCCGCCAGGCTGGAGAATTGGGGGATGAACTCCCCTGCCGGCCGGGAGTATTTCAGCCAGGAGATGTCTGTTTACTACAACCTGGGGCAGGAGCGGATGCAAAGGCTCCTGTACCGGCGGCTATCCCGGGCGTTGAAAGCCATGAATTACACGGCCGGGTGGGCTAGACGAAACCTGAAGCTCCCAAAGCTGATGAAGGATCCCGAAGGGCAGGCCGCGCTTCCGCTGTCGGAGCGGGAGTCCCCCATAGAAAGCTCCGGCCTCGGCGAACCGGACTATACCGAGTTCGATTTCTTGGATGATGCCACCAGCGCCGCTGCCGGCCAGGAAGCTGAGGCCGATGAGGAGGGGGCCGACGAGATTGAAGAGCCAGCCCCGGAGGCTTGATCGGCTAGTCCCTATTGTAGTTAGCTTTTCATTTTTTTGCCCAATTATGTAATGGCCGTAGTGCCCTCCAATTGTAATGAATTTTATCAATCGAGGAAATTTTTGCTGTCCTGTTCGGCCTTGAATCCTTTGTGTGCTTGTTTGCTGTGTCATTTCAATTCTGTAAATTGTCTAAGTATCAAGTCATAACTTGGGTCACCCGCGAGTGTCCGCTACGTCCGTGAGGTTGGCCTTCCCGTCCAGTAGTCTGGTCGGCCTATGCCTTTTTGATTTACTGTCATAACACTTGGGAAAAAATTCCCCAAGTGTTTTTGGGTCCATGTAGATCCCGTCTTTACGGCCTAGTGGCTTCGTCGGCTTGGACGTAGTTTCATAACACTTAGGAATTTTTCAAAAATTTTCTAAGTGTTTTGGGATCCACTTAGGTGCTTTCCTTTCGGCCTGGTGGCCATGTCGGCTTGACCGGTGTTCCTTTGCCATCATAACACTTAGGATTTTTTCAGACAATTTCCTAAGTGTTTTGAATTCCTTTTAGGTGCTTCCGTTTGTAGCCTTGACCGTAGTGTCCGTTCTGTTTTAGCGTTGGAGTCCTCATCGTCCTGGCCTTGGATACATCTGGCCATGGCCGTTGGCGGCTTGTATCCCTGTGTTCTGGCCGATAAGGGCACCTTCACCATAGTCTCGTGGACTTTGAATTTTTCACAAGTACACATGTGAAGGTGTAGGTGGCTAACGGCTTTGTAGTATACTGGTACCCGCTTCGGCCAGAGTTTCTCCATTTTAGTACTTAGATAATTTCCCAAGTATAAATGTTAGGCGTTTGCTTCTTCGCGGTGCCACTGCCGGCCGAGGTCTGGCTTGTGGCCGATGAGGGTGCTGGGCAAGAAATAGCTTGTCCAAGGAGATGGTCCTGTATTCGTCGGCTAGCTATGGTTCCAGTGCCTGTGTCGGCCATCCAAGGTGCTGTGCCCGCTTCGTCCCGGTCATCCTCAGGATTGCGATGCCTTGGTTCATACCCAGCGTTGGTGCCTCAAAGGTCCATGGCCGATGAAGGTCACCTCTCGCGTGTCACCCAACCGATGTGGTTAGGGTTTTTAAAGGCGTGTGTATCGGCCTTGATTGTTCCCTCGTGGTGCGTGGACGTGTCGTCCATGCTGCCTGTCAGTGGTACTAAACTTGTGTTCAACTGATATGTACTTGGCCGAAATGGGCCTGAATTTTGGGGATTTTATTTTTTCATTGCTCGAGGCCAGCAAGTGTGCGTGGCCGTCGGCTTCCCTCTTTTTCCCTTGTATGTTTTTTTTTTTTTTTTTTTTTTTTTCGTTTCGGGGGGTATCCTTCTTTCAGGCTTCGGCCGAAGGGTGTGCTCGTCCTTCGGCCGGTTCGGACTTCGTTTATAACGTCCGTGGTCTCAGGGCGGGTCCCGTCGCCTATTTATGACGCGGGCTAGACTTTTGGTCGGTTTCCAACGGCTGTCGTTGCCCATTCCTGAGTTTTGGGATTTTGTCACCTCGGCCATGATTTCAGGCCTGTCGTCCTGCGATCTGGCGCGTGTACGACGCGGTGAGCTTCCCGTTTCAAGACGTGGGCCGTTTGCGGGCCCCTCGTCCTGGGGACATCGTCGGCCATACCTGAGCGTTTCACTTCTAGGTTTACGGGGCCAGGACGATGTGCTCTCTCAGCTAGGCCTGAGCCCTTCGCTGATACAAAGTACAATGGAGTGCCTGAGCTTGTCGCTCGTAGGCTGCAAATGCAAGGGGCCATGTCGGCCAGACCTGAGCCTTTCGCTCTAAGGTGGCCGACGAGGGCACCTGCTAATGTTTTTACTTTAAATTCCAGAGAAAAAATCAGAACATGATTTTATTCATAAGTGGCTCGAGGCCGAGGGTGGCGTTCAATCAGTAACCCGTTAAGGGGTGAGGGCTTCGCCGTCTACACCTCCTTCGGATTACTGATAAAACTTCACCAGATGATGTACATTCCATGTTCGTGGTACATTGGACCCATTCGGTCGTTTAAGTTTGTAGGTGCCGGGTTTGACCACGGCACTGACGATGTAGGGCCCTTCGTACTTCAATGCTAGCTTGCCACCCTCTGTCGGCTGGCTTGCTTCCCTTCGGCGGAGGACGTAGTCCCCCACCTGAAATTCCCGGGAACGTACCTTGGCGTCATAGTATGATTTCACTTGACGCCGGTAGTTCTCTGCTCGGACGTAAGCTTGCTCACGCCTCTCATCAACCAGGTGTAGGTCAATCTTCATGTTCTCTTCGTTGGTGTCAGGCTCATATTGCTCCACTCGCCGGCTGGGGATGGCTACCTCCGTGGGCGCCTTCGCCTCAAAGCCGTAGCATAGGGCGAAAGGTGTTTCGCCTGTCGCCCTCCTCGGCGTGGTTCTGTAGCACCACAGGATGTTGGGGAGCTCGTCGACCCAACTACCTCCGGCGGCCTGGAGGTTCTTCTTCAGCCCCTCCATTATTGTTCTGTTGGCGTTCTCGACCTGCCCGTTGCCCTGAGGATAGGCAACGGAGGAGAAGCGGTGCCTCACCCCAAACTCCCGGAGGAGCTCCTGGAAAGGGGTTGCCTCGAATTGGGTGCCGTTGTCTGATATAATCTCCTGGGGGACGCCAAAGCGTGTAATGATGTTCTTGTAAACAAATCTTTGGCATCTGGCCCCCGTGATGCTGGCCAAGGGTTCCGCCTCGACCCACTTGGTGAAGTAGTCGACGGCGACGATGATGTAGCGGTTATTCCCGGCGGCTCTGGGCAGGGGGCCGACCAGGTCAATCCCCCATCTGGAGAATGGAATTGCGGTGCTGACAGGGGCATAATTGACAGCTGGCCGACCAGGGGCCTTCTGGAGTACCTGGCATGTGGTGCATTTCCTGGCCAGGTCAGCGCAGTCGCGTGCCATCGTCGGCCAGAAAAAGCCCTGGACGACGAGACGCCGGGACATGCTGAAAGGGCCCTGGTGCGAGGAGCAGACGCCGCAATGTACTTCTTCCATGGCTGTGTCGGCCTCGTCCTGGTGCAGGCACCGTAGGAGAGTGCCATTATAGGACCGTTTGTAGAGTTTGCCATCTTCGATGGTGTAGCTTGGGGCCCTGAGTTTGGCGAGTTTGGCCCTCTCCTCGTTCGGGGGCAACTCCCCCGTTGTGATGAAGGTGGCTATGTCGGAGATCCAGTCCTCTGGTCGCTGGTGGACGCACAAGACGGGGCTGGCATGGATACTGGACATGCTCAACTCCTCGATCTTGGCCAACTGGGAGATGTGCTCCGGGGTGTCCGAGCTGAGCTTGGAGAGGATGTCGGCTTCGGCGTTCTCGGCCCTTGGGATCTGAGTGATCTCATGGGTTTCAAACCCTTTCAGCAATTCCTCCGTCGCTTGTTTGTACTGCCTCATTCGGCCTTCCTTTGCTTCGTACGATCCCTCCACCTGGCCCACTACTAGTTTGGAATCGCACTTGATTCTGAGGTGCTTGGCCTTGAGGCCGGCGGCGAGTCTGAGACCGCTGAGGAGGGCCTCATACTCGGCTTCGTTGTTGGACACCCTGAAGTTGAAGCGGATGGCATAGTAGGCTCTGAATTCTTCAGGGGATATGAGGACGACGCCGCCACCGCATGATTTCGCGGCCGACGAGCCGTCAGTGAACAGGGTCCACGTGTCGTCCGGCTCCGGCCCGGGGTTGGCGACGGCCGTCTCCCTTGCTGTGCATTCGATGACGAAGTCGGCCAAGGCTTGCCCTTTGATAGATGGCCTTGGCTTGATCTCAATTTGAAACTGACTGAGGAAGATCGCCCACTTCACCATCCTCGAGGAGCTAGTGGGGCTCCTCATGAGCGCGCCGAGAGGCTGCTGGGTCAGCACATGGACGATGTGGGCTTGGAAATAGTGCCCCAGCTTCTTCACGGTGTGGACGATGGCCAGTACCGTCTTCTCAATGGGGGAGTACCTGAGCTCGGCCTCCCTAAGTGTCTTGCTGATGTAGAAGATGGCCTTCTGCACCCCTTCGTCCTCGCGGATGAGCACGGAGCTGATGGCCGACGTGCTCACCCCTAAGTACAGGAAGAGGGTTTCGCCGGCTTTGGGCTTGGAGAGTATGGGTGGGGACGACAGGTACCTCTTCAATTCGTCGAATGCTCCTGGCACTCCGTCGTCCACCTGAAGCTGGTTGCCTTGCGCATGATCTGGAAGAAGGGGAGTGGCCCTCTCAGCTGACCTGGAGAGGAAACGGTTCAAGGCCGTCAGGCGCCCCGTCAGTCGCTGTACCTCCTTGACGTTGCGGGGCGGCTCCATGTTGATGATGGCCTGCGTCTTTTCCGGGTTTATCTCGATGCCTCTCCGGCTGACCATGTAGCCGAGGAACTTGCCACCCTGGACGCCGAAGGCGCATTTCTTGGGGTTGAGGCGGAGCCTGAATTCCTTCATTATCTCAAAGATTTCCCGGAGGTCGTCGGCGTGGGAGGTGGCCTGCCTGCTCTTGACGATCATGTCGTCGACGTACGCCTCCATCGTCCGGCCAAGGACCGCTCTGAAGATTTTGGCCACCATCCTAGTATAGGTGGCGCCGGAGTTTTTGAGTCCGAAGGCCATGACGAGGTAGCAAAAGATTCCCTCTGGGGTCATGAATGCCGTCTTCTCGGCGTCCCCTTCATGCATGGAGATCTGGTGGTACCCTCTGAAAGCGTCGAGGAACGACATCAACTCGCACCCCGCCGTCTCGTCCACCAGCTGATCGATGTTGGGGAGAGGGAACGGGTCCATGGGGCACGCCTTGTTCAGGTCAGTGTAGTCAACACACATTCTGAACGTCGGCGGCTTCTGTGCGAGGACGACGTTGGCCAACCATGTTGGGTACTTCACCTCTTTGATATGTTTGATTGATAGGAGCATGGCGACCTCCCCTTTGACGAAGTCACGCCTGTCAGCGGACAAGTAGCGCCGCTTCTGTTTGACGGGCGCGGAGGCCGGATCGACGGTCAGCCGGTGAGTGATCACCTGGCGGCTTATGCCGGGCATATCGTCCGGGCCCCACGCGAAGACAACGGCGTATGACCGTAGGACGAGGAGGATGGCGTCTCGCTGGTCCTGGGGGAGTTGCTTTCCGACCCTGAGAACCCGCTCCGGCCGGGAGGTATCCAGAGGGATTTCCTCGACCTCCTCGGCTGGCTCCGTATGTGGCCTCTCCTCGTCCATGGCGGCGGCGGCCGTGATGGTATCTATCCGCTGTCCCTCCCTTTCGGCCGGCCTCGTCAGCTTGAGGTAGCAAGCTCTGGCTATCCTCTGATTTCCTCTGGCGTAGCCGATGCCGTCGCTGGTGGGGAACTTCAAGCATAGGTGCTTCATGGAGATGATGGCCTCCAAGTCCTCCAGCGATGGCCGGCCCAAGATCAAGTTGTGGGCGTACTGGAGGTTGACCACCATGAACTCCATGTCAATTTTGGCATGGTGGGGGCCGTCACCGACTTCCACGGGGAGGACTATCGTGCCCTCGGCGTCGATAGGGTCCCCGGTGAAGCCGGATAACGGGGTCTTGATCGGCTTCAGCAGAGCTCTGTCCAGCTTCAGCTGCTTGAAGGTGTCTAGGTACATCACGTTGACGTAGCTCCCCGTATCGATGTAAGTGCGGTGGATGATGGAGTCACCGATCTCACATCGGATGACGAGGGCGTCCCTGTGTGATTCCGTATCCGGGGGCAGGTCCTTGTTGGTGAAGGTGATCGCCTCCGTTCGCTGCTTCTTCGGCTGGGGGGGAACGTGGGACACCTCTCCAATGTAAAGGGATTGGGCCCATTTCTTCCTCTGAGTGGCGGAGTCCCCCCAGTGTTCCCGCCCACGATGAGGTGGATGTGATTCTTCTTCGGCGGAGGCTCCTCGAAGTCCTCGTCGTCGCTGAGTCTACCAATCTCGCGCTTCTTCGCAGAGGGTTCGCCCCCACGCTTGCCGGTGTTTACCCAAGTGTTTTTACGTGGGCCACCTTTGACAAACTGGGAGAGTTCCCCCTGGCGAATAAGACGCTCGATGGCCTTCTTTAATGTGATGCAATCGTCGGTGTTGTGCGAAAAGTTCTTGTGGAACCGGCAATACGTGCCGCCCTGTTGGATGGCCAGGACCTCCTCGGCCGGCCGAGGAGCCTGCTCGATGAGGCCGTGCTTCTCGGCATAATCGAGGATGGTGCCGACCGGGTGGGTGAGGGCTACCCCCGGCCGTTCCAGCCTCGGCCGCCAGTGGCGGTCTTTCTTACTTTGTCCACCAGAGCCGTGGCGGCCCTGGGCACCCTGGCCGGCCGGGGACGGACCCGAGGCCGGCGAAGGATTTGTCTTCTTGGGGGGATGGCCCCCCTCTCTCTTGTGATTGTGGAGCTCGTCGGCGTCGGCATACAAGCCTCCGCGTTGGAGCGCCTTGGCGTACGACCTCGGGGGGTCAGTGATGAGGCTCCTGGCGTACGGGGAGCTGCGGAGGGCTCCCTGGTACAAGGCGAGGAGGGTGCGCTCATCGGGCCCCTCGACCTCCTCGGTCTCCCTCGTCCACCGGTCGATGAATGACCGGAGGGACTCCTCGTGTTGCTGTTTGACGGAGAGGAGGTGGGTGAAATACTTCTTGGCGCGCTTCCTCCCGGCAAAGTGAGTGAGGAAGCGTTGGGCGAGATCTTGCCATGAGTCAATGCTTCCCTCTGGCAGCCCGTTGAACCACTCGTACGCTGGCCCCTCGAGAGTAGAGAGGAACCAACGGCAGAGGTATTCGTCGGACGCGTTCACCATCAGCATGTTGTTTTGATAACGGCTGAAGTGCTCCTGGGGGTCTGATCGGCCATCGTAGGACTTGATGGCATTTCCCCTGTACTTCTCAGGGATGGGGGCCGAGAGGACCCTGTTGGTGAAAGGGGTCCTAGTCCTGACCTGGATGATGGGGTCACCCCGACCTTCGGCCAGCTCCCTCTCCAGGGCGCTGACTTTGTTCATGAGCGCGTTGAGGCCGGGGTCGTTGGAGGCGCCGGCCTTAGGGACGTTGGCCGACTGCTTGGCCTCCATCTGAGCCAACCTCCTTTCCAGCTGGGCGATGACCTCGTCCCGGGGGTCCCCGTCGGCCGCGACGGCACCCGGCTGGTTCCTCCGGCGCTCGTTGTGAGCCGCGTTGATCTGGTGACGCACGTCATCCTCGTGCAACTTCCCCTTGCCCTTGTCCGGGCGGGGCTGGTCCGCTGTCCGGGACACAGACCCCAAACTCTCCCTTGGCGAGCCAGGACGAGGATCACCAATCCGTCCTGCCATCCTCTCCGAAACCGGACGACGGCGCGTGTCACCTAGCCTATTGAAGGCAGAGGCTTTTCCACGCGCTGGGGTCTGCCCGGGCCGAAGAGGGGAAGCAGGGTGGGAGTGGGACGACGCCGTGTCCTGGGCCACAACCCCTCATTGTTGCCTATCTGGTCAGCCAGGGGTTGGGGATGAGGAGGTGGAGTGACGTTTCCCCCGGTCCTTGGCAAGAGTGCGCTGAGGACGGTGGGATTCTGAGCCAAGCTGGCGATGATAGCCGATAGTGCGGCCTGGACCTGAGGATCTACGGACGGAGAGGCCGCGGCCATAGGCTGGGCCGGGGCGTGGTCCGCTTTCTCAGCTCGTCTCTTTTCCAGGCCGAGGCGGGCGTCGGGGACTCCGCCGTTGAGTTGGTTGCGGAGGTCCGTCGTGAGGTTGAAGGCTTCCTGGAAGAGGTCCCCTCCGCCGACCTGGTCGGCCGTGGCGTCCTCATCGTGCTCCCTGGGCTCTTGGTCCTCAGGGATGGCTTTGCTGACGAGGTTGCGGTTTGACTTAGTTCTCCCCATGATCAGCGGTTAGCTGTGCTTGGTAGCGACGAAGGGTGCTAACTTGATTGTTCTAGCTCTCAACGAGAGCACCAAATGATAGAGTATATCTCCTGAATTCTAGAGAGAAGTGAGAGCTAGAGAGAGAAGTGCAATAATATGCTTCAATAGAATGAATTTGTCACCCCTATAACTACTCCCAAGGGGAGTATTTATAGAGAAAATTAGGGTTGGGCTCCCAAGCCTTGGGCTTGGGAGGCCCATTTACAACTGGACCGCTACTGGGCCGAATACAAAGCCACTAATGGGCTGTACAAGTGAGTAAGTGTAGGATCCGATTCTGGGAGGTCCTCGTGGCCGACGAGGTCGTGGCCGACGAGGGCACGGCTGACGAGGGCACGGCCGACGGGGGCACCCGGGTTCCTTGGACTCGGGATCATAATCCGGGTTGGCTTCCTCTCGGCCGACGAGGTCGTTTGGCCGACGAGGGCGCCACTCTGTCTTGTGCTCTGTTCTTCCGAGTATGTGGGTCCTGGGGCTCAGACCCATATACTCCATCACTTCCATTATGAGCAAAAAGTACAAAAGCCACACACAAACACAGGATTAAATTAGAGTGAACAAGTATTTACCACTCCTAGCTCAACTGGGTACATCCCTTTGTTAGTAGATCGGATTCCTTTTCCAATTCTACAACGAAATATCACCTGATGAACCAAATACGTTATTATCATCTAGTATCAGAAAAAAACAGTAGCTCACGTGCTCAACTATTGCTTTCACAAACCTCGCCAGCACGAACATTTAGATCGCCTGTTAATGTTATTGCCTCAACATACTCAAAGAACTCAATATCAGATGATTTCTCTTCATCGTGTGAATTCCAGTTGCCGTATTTACGCTTTATGTGCACTATCTCAGTACCATAAGGTCCAAACGCCCCTACATAGAGACCTAAACAAAAAAAGAGATACATTCATCCCCAATATCAAACATTGACAGAAAAAAGTACGAGACGGTAAGAGCTGCATCATTTACAAATATAAACAAGTGGATTAAGGTTTAAGTTCAGCCTAGAGTGTGGGTGGGTAGGTGAATGAGAATGCTGACCATCAAAAGGATCTAAATTGCTGCCAGATGTTGTGACCTTAGTAAAACTTGTATATTCAGACAATCTATTCCAATTCTGTGCCTGACCAATCCCAAGCTTCAGTATTTCTCTCACTTTTTTTGAAATCTGCACCAGTTGTAGCCTAGAAAATTAAGAAACCCACACGACTATACTAACAAAGGTCACACTTAGGTGCCAATTATATCCAACTCCTTTTGTTTTAAATTTTAATTGGTTCATTTAGAAATAGTAATACATTTTCCTTGCCCGGTACAATGTTAATGTTATTACACCCTCTGTCCCAAAAGAAACTTCCGGCTTTCATATTAGGGTTGTCCCAAAATTAATCTCATTTCCAAAAAAGGTCATTTTTTCCTTTAATAAAATTGCTCCTTACTCCAACTTCTGTATGAAAAGCTATGGACTCCAAAACTTTTAACCAAAAGCAAATGAGAAGTTCATTTTGGGACAGATTGTCTAACCTTTATGACTTTCCCTGTAAAAAAAGGTAAAAGATCCAAAGAGCACGAGAGCCAAAAGAAAAATCTAGCTCCTTACCCTCCATAAATTTTACTTATTTACTTTAGGGAGAACTACCAAATAAGCCCTCGAACTTTCATAAAAAGTGCAAACAAGCCCTTTTATAGGAGGCTCTGTCCGGCCGTCGCCATTTGGGGCAGTTTCCGGTGGAAGTTTTTGATGAAATTTTTTGAGCATCTTCTTCCTTAAATCTAGTTTACTCATACCAAATTTCAGCTAAAAATTCAATCGGGAAGGCAGTCAAATGAATTTTTGAAGATAACTGCGCAGTTAGACAGCGCAGTATATTTCAGAAAACCATTTGACTGCCTTCTCGATTGCATTTTTAGCTGAAATTTGTTATGGGTAAACTAGACTTAATGAAGAAGATGCTCAAAAAAATTCATCAAAAAATTCCACCGAAAACCACCCCAAATGGTGACAACCGGACAAAGCCTCCTGTAAAGGGCTTATATTTGCAGTTTTTATGAAAGTTCGAGGGCTTATTTGATAGTTCTCCCTTTACTTTATTATTATTATTATTATTAATATTTCACTCATTTGTCAAGTTAAATAATTAACTAATCACTTAATTAATTTTTGATTGTATCTAAAAGATATACGAAGTATCTAGAAACAGTGGAAAGAAAAATATAGGGACTGATGCATAACCTTTGGAGAAACTTTGTCAGAAAATAAAAAAGCCTTTGCCACATCAGGAGGCATAAGTTCGGAAACACTTTGGGCAGCTATAGTTGCCACACTAACTGCAGATTGAGAATTTTCTACACCATCAAGATCTTGATATGTCCTTGGAATGTGGAACACAAAAGAATCTCTCTCTAGATCTTTAATTTCTGCCGGTACACGAATAAACTCATCTTTGGTTGGATTATCTTCTTTATCGTGAAAAACTCCACCTACAAAAAGTTTTATTTCTGGACTCTGATCATCTTCAGATGTGGTGCTCTCACCTCCCTCCGGAATTTGAATATGATTATTGTCATCAAGGTTACTGGTTTCATGACTTTCAGCAACTTCTTCCTCACTAAATTCACTGGATATATTACCATTATTCTCATCACTACTGTTTTCACTGACTTCTTCTATTGCTTGCCTCGCAGAATCACTCTCTTCAGTGACGTTTAGTTTAATAACTTTCAGTTTCAAATCAGGAATTCTATCTTTGAGAAAATTTATCACGCTTTTTACCCCTTCCTCAGCAGCTTCCTCAGAATCCATGCCTTTTCCATTTCTTTTTTCAATTTCATTATCATTGACCTTAGCATCAATAACTGATGCATCCTCAATATCAGCAGTGGAAGATCCCACCGGTTTTGAGTTCAATGAAAATGGATTCGGTTTAATTGATTTGGTTCGCTTCAAGAATACCGCCTGGAAAAAAAAGACAATGAGAAGCAGCAGTAGAAAAATGGAATCTAAAAGAGTAGTGTTTCAAACAGTTTAAGAACTGTTTGGTTTTTATATATATATCACCTGCATGTTGTAAGAACTGTTAGCTTTTTTTATGACATAGAACTCAAATAGCGGTGTTCCAGGAGAAGCATTGATCAACTGCCTGCAATCAACCAGCCATGAGTCTGTCAATTGAATTCCCAGGAATGACATGAAAATAATCAGAAGAGAGGGAGATAATAATTTCTTTCTATACCAGTCCTACCATTACTACCTTGGGGTATAACTCCTGGCAATAAATCTGCCCATAGCAGGAGATATACGTATCAATCTACCAAATGGATTGTCAGAGCCCTTTGAGTAGCCAACCCACCAACCAACCTGAAATTAGAACAATGATCTAAGGCACAAAGGTTTTGTACTTTTCTGGCACACATCACACTTGTACAACACTGACACACAATATTTAAGAGCAACACTTCCCATTGTTTCACCCTTCTTCTTGTACTCCCACCTGGTACTGAATGCCATATGCACCAATTTCCAACACGGTATACTATATCCAATTAAGTACTCGCTACTTAGGTAACAAAATTGAAACATATACTAACAGGGGCATAGCCAAAGCATCAAATAGGAGTGGGCCGGATTTCAATTAAAATAATTGTCTCAAATGTAATTCTATAAATAATAATTCAATTATCAAAATTAATTCAAGTGTATTGCAAAATTTACTTTTACTAAGAATATAATATGGGGTATATAGGAATTGTCCTAAATAGGAATAATTATTGTCATGATTTGGCATTAAGAGGCTTTAAGCATGATAGTATTTTCCAAACTTGGCAGTAATTACTAATTACAAATTACTCTTATTTAGTGAGCAAAACCATAGCACTCCTGTTTTGGAACTCTAAAACGTTCCAAAATATTGTTTCTTCCTATAATATATTGTGCCAAAAAAATAACTGGAACCTTATGTAACAATAATACTGAAAATATTGATATTTGATATTCAACTAATACAATCACTAAGATAATAGGACACATAAACATATGATTAAAAAATCAATTAATAAAACATTTTAAAAATAGAATTTGTAATTTAGGTTCAAAGTACAACATAATAATCCACAACACACAACCTAAAATCACAACAAAATCAATCCAAAATTAAAATCTACTGTAATAATTCACAATGAAAAGATGAATGGTACCAATTTGACATTCAATAAATGTAAACAGTTAAAACACAATAATCCTAAATATAAAACCTTAAATAATGTAAATGGGGATTTGAGATAGTCCGTAAAGTAAACTTCACTTTTTTCTCTGGCCTTTCGTTTGCTCTTATTTCTTTTACTTGCTCTTATATATATATATATATATATATATATATATATATATATATATATATATATATATATATATATATATATATATATATATATATATATATATATATATATATATATATATATATATAATTTTTTAGCTGCAAAAAATAAAACAAAATATTAGTTTATTATTTCTATCATAATTTTGGTCTTTGAGCTGCAAGTCATCTGTGGCAGAAATCGGCAAATATCATCCCAAAGTTTTCAAGCACGGGGCCAGCACTAAAAAAACTTCTTTATTACTACATTGGGACATGAGGAGGTGGCATGGTTATTAAGAAAAGTGAGTTTATATGGTTGATATTGAATTAATAAAGTAAGAATAAAGTAAGAAGGAATTAAAGCCACACAAATTTTACCAAATTTAGTATAGGGCAATCTTAGTGAGACTTGCCAAAAAGGAAAAATGGGACAATCTTAGCCGGCCGGAGGGAATATTTCTTAGTGAGGTAACACCAAACAGCACTAGGCTGGGCTGTGGAGGGGCTCCGGTGATGAGTTATTCCACCCTTTTATGGAGCATCTAATGATAAGAAACACTTTAGTAGGGTTGTATACGAATAAAATAAGTTATGCTTGGTTCGGGATTCATATTTGTATAAGACTTTTTGAATTCGAAAAATCCAAATACAAATACAAGAATACTAAATTTCATTTGAATCATTATCAAATACGAAGAAGAATATTAGCATATTCGATTCAAATGTTAATCAAATATATTCGATTAATAATAGTTATAATAGCATAATAATATTAATAATCATATTAATAATAATATTAATAACACTATAATAAATTTTAAAAGCTGGTTATACGGTTATACCTTCAAAGTGTAGCCCATATATACATTAACATATACACATTCCAAGCTCATTTATAATAAATCAAAATTATCATACGGATTAAGGGTTGTCAACAGAACAAATAATTTTGATTCGATTCGTGATTTGGATTCAAAAACCATGATTTGAATTTGAAAATATATAATATGAATTCGAATACAAATCAAATTTTCGTTTCAAACACCTTTCAAATACAAATACAAATAATTATTATTCAATTCGAAGAATAATCAAATATATTTATTTATACATAATTCAGAAGGATGGTGAATTGGATGGAGATGTATGTCATAGAATCAGAGCTGGGTGGATGAAATGGAAGAGTGCTTCAAGATTTCTATGCGATCGAGGTATGTCGACTAGACTGAAAGGTAAATTTTATCGTACATCAATTAGGCCGGCAATAATGTATGGCGTAGAGTGTTGGGCGGTGAAGCAATGCCACATTCAAAAGATGAGTGTGACAGAGATGCGTATGTTGCGTTGGATGTGTGTACATACCAGAAAAGACCGCTTGAGGAATGAGATAATCAGACAAAAGGTGAGAGTAGCAACTATAGAAGATAAGATGCAGGAGTCTCGTTTGCGGTGGTTTGGGCATGTGCGTAGAAGACCGAGTGATGCACCTGTTAGACAACTTGAGGGGTGGGGAGAAGAGGCAGAGGAGAGGGAGGGAAAGACCCAAACAGACTTGGATTAGAGGAATCAGAACTGATATGCGTCTTCTTGGGTTGGATGAGAGTATGGCTTTGGAGAGAGCAAAGTGGAAGGCGCACATCCGTGTGGACGATTGATGTCTTTTCTACTTTTCTTCTCTTTTTTCTTTTATCGTTTATCTTCCGTATCTTTTTATATTCTTATGTTATTTTTATCTTGTAGCTTTTCTATGCTCTTTTATTTTTTATCTTTTATCTTTCTTATATTCTTGTGTTATTGTTATCTTATATTTATTTATTTTTATTTTATTCATTTTATCTTACTTTTTTTCTTCCCTTTCTTGTCTGTCTTCTCTTTTTGGCATCGATATTGTGGAAACCCTAGTAGTATTGGGCTTAGCCCATTTGTATATCTTGTATAGGAAACCCTAGTACTCTAAATATAGCTATAAATATAGCTTCTTGTATATCATTTTAATATCAAGTATATGAAATATAATAATACTTGTTCACATGGTATCAGAGCCGCTATGGCAATTGTTAGGGTAGTGTTATGATTTTTTTTCCAGCGTCATTTCCGGCCAGAATTCCGGCGTGAACAGTATCGCGACTTTCAAATGAGTGCTTCCGGTAGTGATATCAACCCACCGCTGTGCTCAAGGCTTCATCGCGACTTACCGCCGGAGGAATCACCTGTGCCGCATCACCCACGCGTCGCTGAAATCCGCTCCTGCAGTTTTACATTTTTTGCAGATCTTTCTCCTTCTGCTTATCTGGCGTTGACACCTCCAACCACCAGAAGTTCCTGAGTTTCCGGCGACCAGAATGACATAAGTTACGCCGCCGTCGACCGAGTCATGCGCCGCCGCCGTCAAACGCGCCACCGCCAACCGCCGCCGACATCCGCCGAACACCGTCGTCCTTCGCCGACCGCCATCAACAAGCAGTCATCCGCATGTCCCCAGAAAGGTAGAGGTCTGTTCTCTTCATGCCTTTGTAGCTGCAGTTCTTCAACATGCCTGCAACCTGCCTGGGGTTTCTTAGGCCTGGGGAATTCTTAAGTCTGTCACCGCTGCTTATTCTCTGTGGTTGACTACTTTGTTGTTTCTTTTTAAATTACTCATATTTACTTTTCTTGCAGCAGTAGTTTTTATATTTACTTTTCTCTTTGCAATTTAAAAAAAACAAAAAAAAATCAAAAAAAAATCAAAAAAATATAAAAAAAAAAAGAAAAACAGTAAAAAAAATGTATTTTATGAGTTCCGACAGAGGAAACAACACCGGATGCTCAAGATGGAATCGTTCTCGATGTGATTTTTGTCATAAAATTGGTCATACTAAAGACAGGTGTTGCCAATTACATGGGAGACCTCCTTCCTCAGCCCATGTTGCTCAGCTACCATCATCTCCCATTGTTCTATCACCGGTAGAATATGCAGCATTTCAGCAATTTAAGTTGGCTAATATGCATTTATCCACACACGGGATGTCTACCGCTTGTGTTTCAAACACAACAGGCTCATGGATCATTGACTCGGGTGCCTCAGACCATATTTCTAGTAATCCCCGTCTTTTATCCCATCTAACCAAGCACCGACATCTTCCTTTGATTACTCTTGCTAATGGCCTTCAAACTTCGGCTTCGGGTATTGGGCAAGCACTTCCACTTTCATCCTTACCATTAGACTCAGTCTTATATGTCCCAAACACCCCTTTTTCCTTGTCTTTGTCAGTAAAATTACACGTGCTCTTAATTGTTCCGTAACATTTTCTGCTGATTCTGTGATTGTGCAAGACCGTTGTACGGGAAAACGATTGGCGTCGGCCATGAATCTCAAGGTCTGTATCATCTTCATCCTCTTGATCCAACCATTTGTGTTTCAGTTGAACCTGCTATTACCTTACATAACCGTCTGGGTCATCCTAGTCTCTCAAAGTTTCAACGTATGGTTCCAGGTTTCTCAAATCTTTCATCTTTAGATTGTGAGTCATGTCACCTTGGAAAACAACCTCGTAAATCCTTTCCCAGACGAGTCAATAAACGGGCTACATCACCGTTTGATTTAGTTCATACAGATGTATGGGGTCCGTATCGAGTCACTTCTACTTTAGGTTTCCGTTATTTTGTTATTTTTGTGGATGATTATTCCCGTTACACATGGTTGTTTTTAATGAAAGAGCGTTTTGAATTGTATCATATTTTCCAAACTTTTTGTGCCGAAGTTCAAACTCAGTTTGGTCATTCTATCAAAATTTTACGCAGTGACAATGCTAAAGAATTTTTTGGGGCATCCTTTAATCAATTCATGACATCACGAGGTATGCTTCACCAATCTTCTTGTGTTCACACGCCTCAACAAAATGGGGTTGCTGAACGCAAGAACCGACACTTGGTTGATACTGCTCGTACCCTATTATTACATTCCCATACACCACCTCAGTATTGGGCAGATGTTGTGCTCACTGCGTGTCACTTAATAAATAGAATGTCTTCCTCAGTTCTTAATAATGAAATTCCCTATTCTATTTTGTTTCCCGATCGTGATTTATTTCCATTACCACCTCATGTGTTTGGGTGTGTGTGTTTTGTCCATGATACGACCCCTGGATTAGCTAAAATGTCGGCTAGGTCAATAAAGTGTATCTTTCTTGGATATTCGCGTCTCCAAAAGGGTTATCGTTGTTATTCTCCATTACTTAAGAAACATTTTATTTCAGCCGATGTCACTTTCATTGAGTCGTCCTTTCATTATCCATTATCTTCAGTTGATAGCCCGTCATGTTTGGACCTCACCTCATATCTCTGACCCATCCATCTGGAGACTCCCATTCAACCCCCATCTGATGGGCACCCAAATTGCTCTCCTATGGTAGACCGCCCATTACAAGTATACCATCGACGACCTCGACCTCCTCCCATTGTGCCTACTGTGGCCACGCCGATTGATTCCCCTGCGACGGATCCCGTATCTTCGCCATCAGCTACCCCAACACCCGAAAATACTCCGGATAATTTGCCCATTGCCCTCCGAAAAGGTACGCATTCTACTTTGAACCCACATCCCATATATAACTTTTTGAGTTATCACCGCCTCTCTACACCTTACTATGCTTTCATTTCACACTTCTCTCATGTATGCATTCCTAAAACCACACGTGAGGCCCTGGACAACCCGGAGTGGCGTAAAGCCATGTTAGCTGAGATGGAGGCACTTCACTCTAGTGGCACATGGGACCTAGTCTCACTTCCCACTGGCAAATCAGTGGTTGGGTGTCGGTGGATTTACACGGTTAAAGTTGGGCCTGATGGGAAGATTGATCGTTTTAAAGCACGCCTTGTGGCGAAAGGGTATACTCAGATATATGGTTTGGATTACACTGACACTTTTTCTCATGTAGCGAATATTGCATCAGTTCGTTTGGTTTTATCCATGGCAGCAATGCGTCACTGGCCATTGTTCCAATTGGATATTAAAAATGCATTCCTTCACGAAGATCTGCACGAGGAGGTTTATATGGAGCAACCACCTGGATTTGTTGCTCGGGGGAGTCTGGTATGGTGTGCAGATTACGTCGTTCATTATATGGCTTGAAGCAATCTCCACGTGCATGGTTTGGGAGGTTTAGTGTCGTTGTTTGCAGCTTTCGCATGATTCGCAGTGATGTCCATCATTTTATATTCTATCGACATTCTGCTGGCAACAAATGTATTTATCTTGTTGTGTATGTTGATGACATTGTCATTACAGGTAACGATGATCAAGGAATTGCGCTCCTCAAGCAACATCTCTTTAGCAAATTTCAAACAAAAGACTTGGGAAAGTTGAGATACTTCCTTGGCATTGAGGTCGCACAATCTCAAAATGGAATTGCTCTCTCACAAAGAAAATATGCCTTGGATATTCTTGAGGAAACAGGTTTGCTAGATTGCAGGCAAGTGGATACACCAATGGATCCGAACGTTAAACTCTTATCAGAACAGGGAGATCTTTTGCCCAACAAGGAAAAATATAGAAGACTCATCGGCAAATTAAATTATCTTACCATCACGAGACCAGATATTTCATTTGCGGTAAGTGTTCTCAGTCAGTTTCTTGATAAGCCATGTACCGGACATTGGGATGCAGCTATCCGAGTTTTGAGATACATCAAGAAAACTCCGGGGCAAGGGTTGTTGTTTGAAGATCGAGGCCACCATGATATTGTGGGATACTGTGATGCAGACTGGGCCGGATGTCCGATGGATAGACGTTCCACTTCGGGATATTGTATCTTGATTGGTGGAAACTTAATTTCATGGAAAAGTAAGAAACTCTTTTCCAAATGGATAGACGTTCCACTCTGTGGTTGCCAGATCTAGTGCTGAAGCAGAATATCGTGCAATGGCCCTTGCTACATGTGAAATCTTATGGTTGAAGCATCTCCTCCAAGAGTTAAAATATGGAAACACAAAACCGGTTCAACTCATGTGTGATAATCAAGTTGCAATGCACATCGCATCAAATCCGGTATATCATGAGAGGACAAAACATATTGAAGTTGATTGTCATTTTATCCGAGAGAAGATCGTGAGTGGACATATCATCACAAAATATGTCAACACAACTGAACAACTTGCAGATATTTTAACTAAGTCTCTTAGAAGTCCTAGAGTGGGGTATATTTGTAACAAGCTTGGTACATATGATTTATATGCTCCAGCTTGAGGGGGAGTGTGGAAACCCTAGTAGTATGGGCTTAGCCCATTTGTATATCTTGTATAGGAAACCCTAGTACTCTAAATATAGCTATAAATATAGCTTCTTGTATATCATTTTAATATCAAGTATATGAAATATAATAATACTTGTTCACAGATATCATAGATCGATTCATGTTGGCCGACCCCAAATTCTTTTGGGATTAAGGCTTGGATGTTGTTGTTGTATATAACATCAACTACCAGGTATGTGTGTTTGCATCAACTATCCCGTATATGTGCGTGTGTATAGTATAAACCATATACCTACTGTATTTTTTTATTATCAACAATGTTAAATATCTACTTATTTCACGCATTATATGTATAATTTCTAATAAATACGTGTTAGTGTTTATTTCAAAAACTTTAGAATAGATTTATGTATATTAATTAGATTTTGCCTCAGATAGGAGTAAAACATGATAAAAATTCCTAAATAGGAGTCCATGTTTTTTAATCCAAAAATAAGAGTCCAGGTGACTTTTCTACCCTTGCTTAAATTTAATTCCACATTCCTAATGCAAGACTGTCACACTACTATCTCTCTCCTGTCTTCCTCTTGACTCTCCAGATCTAAATCTGGCATCTCTTCCATCTTCCGGTTGCCAATCTCTTCTTCTCCAAACGATGGACATCGTAACTCCCTTGTTCATTGGAATCGCTGCAAATCCATCTTCTTCCCTAGAATAATCCCCACGTCTCCCTCTTCTTTAGCTCTCTGCATCATTTCGCAGGTGGTCCTCCTCCTACTTCTTTCTCTTCTTACCCTTTTTCTTCCCCCTTTTCTTCTTCTTCTTCTTCCCCTCTGTTTTCCTTTGCTGTTATCCACATTCTTATTGACTTTTTCCTATTTTCTTCATTTTTTATTATGCTATTTTTTATTGAATTCGCAAACTTTCTAAATACATATGTGGCTGCGCTTTTATTCGAGCATTGAAGAGAAATGAATGATATGTTTGCATTACCTTTGTCAACGTGGCAATATTACTCTTATAATGCCATATATTTCAATATCGGAATTTCAACATGGCAATACTACTCTTTTAATGATATATTTTTCAATCTCAGAATGTCACTTTCAAAAACAAACGATCTTATTTTTATGGCACTAAATGTGAAACTGAAAGTGGCACAATCAGTATTTTTATTTTCCCAGAACTATCCTAGATTCAAACATTGATTTTGAAATAATGCCTTTTATGGCATTACCTTTACTAAGAAAGCAATATTGTTCTTATAGTGCCATATTTTTCAAACTAACAATGTCATTTTGTCACCTAATGCCATTTTATGGCGGTATATTTGTTCAGGTGGCAATCTGTATTACTGTTATCAAGGATGGCATTATGATATCAATATATCATTATTACATGGATTCATGTTCTGTGCCGGTATTTCATCACCAACAGCCATCGTGCCAGAAGTGGTGGTAGCCGGAGGTGAGGTACGGTGGCGGCGGCCTCATGAAGTGTAGAAGAATCCAGAAAACATTAATTTATAATATTATAAATTAATGTTTTCTGGATTCTTCGGATTCTTCTACATGAACAAGGAGATATGTGGCGGATCTAGGTGTTGAAGGAGGCAGCAGTCTCATTAGAGGAGGACAGCGGCGGTGGCGGTGGCAGTGACGCCTGAGTGTGGTGGAGGTGGCGACGGAGGTAGACGTCAGCGGCGTTGCAGGAGATGACGGTAGTCAGTTAGTCCACTCCCTAGTGGTGACCTTCCTGTGGGTGAGGATGTCGCGCCAGAGAAGCTGGAATTTTTATTTTTTACTTTCTGTATTTTATTATAAACATAGAGCCTGAATTTTTTCATTAAGGGCAATTTGGTCTGGTCAAGTCCTTTTAACTCCTATTTCTGCCTAACTGCAATGTTTTACTCCTATACATGGAATTAGCCCAAATGTAATGTTACAAATTAAATTTTAAAAACACATATTAAGTCATAGCATGCATTTATAACATAAAAAAATCTATAGGAAAAGTTGTTCTTAAGTGATATTTGACTAATATATAACTTTTGATCAAATTGATTCGATATTCGTATATGATTCGTTAACTATTCATATTGTTAAACGAATAAGAATACAAATCAAAATTAATATTCGTTTCATATTCGAATTCGAATTCAGATTCAAAAAAATTAAACAAATACGAATAAAAATATCACACTATTCGACTCGATCCGGTTCGTTTACAACCCTACACTTTAGTAATAATAACATTACGAAAGAACGGTAGTTTCAACAACAATAAGCATTTAAACCCCAGTCTAATGCCAGCTCTTTATCTTGCAATGAATGTACCTCTTGCCTATAAAAATGTATGGTAATCCTACCATACTGACTCATAGTCATAATAATATTTTCCAATAAACTGTGGTCTGTGGCAAAAGGAAAGGAGGCAATATTAATGGAGCAGAGATAGTAATGATCTCCACATTCCTTTTTCCCTCTCTTGCTTTCTATGCCCTCTATAATTATTTAACACATGATTCACAAAGTTAAGGCTTCCAGATTGATATATGCCTAGCCTTTTATACCCTTGTTGAACAATTTATAAAACTGTAACCCACAAGACAACCTAATGAGGGTTTCATATATCTTAGAATACAGCATTAATCTAGTATAAGAACTAGTGAAGTTACACACACAAACACACACAAAATTATCAACTGCCACAATGATATACATTAACTTGATATATAATTGTATATTTAAAAGAATATAAAGCTTTAAGAGCATGGTAGATGGATCCCACTCGGATATTAACAGAACAAAGGGAATAGATAATGAAAATTAGAGGGATAAAAGTTGATTACCAGACCACTTCCCGTGCTTCGACACAATCTCGAAGCATCATGGTAACGCTCTTCAGCTATTGCATCCTGTATTACATCAAAACGGAGGCATATCATTTTCAGTAATTTTTCCCAAAGGATCATATAACCTTTTTACTAGAATTGCTACCTTCAGTCCTGACATAATTTCTGTGATAGTGTCCTTTGAAGTTGCTTCAGCAATGGCTTTTTTCAACTTTGCAGCTTCTTGGAAATCTTCATTCTCTACTGCATCTTCTAGTTCAAACTTTAATCACATAAACATCAGAAGAACATCACAAATATTCCAGTTACTTCTTTAGTTTCACTTTTTAACCACTACTCACACCAATGCAACGACCTTAGAGGCTACTCTACATAAAAAGATCATAAACCAAAGCTACACAAGAAAATGACAGGTAATGAAATTTTACAATCTTAACTAGAGAATATAACATGAATCTCTATATGCTGCCTTTATATAGTGTAATACTAAGCACTTTCTCTCAAAGATATATTAGCTTTTATGTTAACAAATACTGCTGCTACTATTTGGCCAAATGAGAAAAGTTCATCTCCACCCCTTGAAGAATCCACTTTTTCCTGCCTCTAAAAAGTGTAAATACTAAGCACTTTCTCATAAATATTTTGATGACTCCATTCTTTCCATTCATAAATACCAACTCATCAGGCATTATGCAACCAGCAAAAAACATACAAAACAATTTTTTTAACAAAATTGGAAACATGCTGTGATATCATATCACCAACCTCCATTGTGTCCTTACTCCTTAGTACTTGCAGCCTCTATGGAACCCTTCAGTTTTAAAACTAGCCGCTAATATCTATAGCAATCAAGTTTTTTCATAGAACAACAACAGCATCATTCAAGCCTTAGTCCAAAAGAGTTTGGGGTCGGGTAACATGAATCGATACATGAAATTAGAGCTAAAAAGATAGGAAAGATAAGAAAGATAAAAAGATAAGATGCGATAAAGATAAGATAAAGATAAAAAGAATAAAAATAAGTTAAAACGATGCAAATGAAGAAAAGTGATCACTCAACTCGTGGAGCATGTGCATCATAAATCATAATATTCTCATATTCTCTCTCTCCAATTTACTCTCTCTAAAGACATACCTCATCCAACCCAAGAAGAATCATATCACTCCTGACCCTCTAGCTGATGTTTGTTTGGGTCTTCCTCTTTCTCTCCTCTCTGTCCCTTCTCCCCACCTCTCAACTTGTGGAACATTTGCATCACTTGGTCTTCTACGCACACGACCAAACTAACGTAATCGAGACTATTACATCTTATCTTCAATACGTGCTACTCCCACCTTTTGAGTGATTGTATCATTCCTCAAAAAGTTTTTTCAAGTATGTCTACACATCCAACGCAACATGCGCATCTCAGTCACACTCATCTTTCGAGGTTTCACTATCCAATACTCTACGCCATACAGTTATGTAGGCCTAATTGTTCTCCGATAAAACTTACCCTTCCGTGTACTCGGCATACCTCGACCACATAGAAATCTTGAATCACTCTTCCATTTTATCCACCATGTTATGATTCTATGAGATACATCTTCATATAGTTCATCGTCCTTCTAAATTAAAGAGTCCAAGTAACGGAACATATCACTTACATGTATCTTCTTACAATCTAGAGTAGTCCCACCGTTACCACTGTTACTACCTCTACCAAACTTGCACTCGATATACTAAATCTTGATTCGACTTAGCAAGAAACACTTATTATCCAAATAATGAAGGACACAAAGTCAATCCTTATTGCACTTTGATAGTAATAGAGAACTTTACAGTCTTCCTTAAACTAGTACATACACTTGTAGCACAATCCTCATACATAATCATTATGATGTTGATATACTTAAGTGATATGTCTTTCCTAATTAAGGCTCATCATACGTCTTTTCTAAGTCAATGAACACCAAACACAGATCTTTGTTAGTGTCTCTATACTTCTCCACAAGTTGGCTAAGAAGGTGAATGACCTAAGTTGTTGAGCGACCATGTATAAAACCGAATTGATTATCCGAAATCTTCATACTTTTTCAGTGCATTTGCTCAATCACTCGCTCCCAAAGTTTCATGGTGTGACTAATAATAAGCTTAATCTCTCGATAGTTAGCACATTTTTGTACATTCCTTATTGTTAAATAAGGGAATATCAGTACTCTTCCGCAAACTCGCTAGCATTTTGTTGTTTTTCCAAATCTTGTTCAAGAAACATGTTAACACTACTCAACGCCTCTCTCTCCCAAACTTCTCTAGCCATCGATCGGTGTGCCATCTGGACCCACTGCTTTCTTCTTCCCCATCTTTCTCAGAGGCTCATTAAGTTCTATCATTTGGATCATTCTCATATAACCCCGATTTACCATACAATCCGGTATAGTAAGATCATCAATGTCCTTCACTTTATTCTTGTTGAACAAGGTATCAAAGTATGAACTTCACTCTCTTTGATTTCCTCGTCCTCCATTAGTACCCTTTGATCGACGTCCTTCACACACTTAACTTTTTGGATATCTTATCCAACGATCACGAACTCCTACTATTTGTCTTTACTTAGAGTCAAATTTTAGATACAACTCCTTGTTCACTTTCCTTCGTGGTTCCTTCAAGACTTTCTTATCTTTTCTTTTAGCCTCCTTGTATTCCTTAATGTTCTTATAGCATCAAATTTTACCCAACTTTTTGTAGCATTCTCTTTCGTTCTTATTGCTTGTTTCACATTGTCATGCCACCAAGATGTGTCCTTCTTTTGTGGCATATATCCTTTGGATTCTCCAAATATTTCCTTTGCCACTTTGTTAATGACACACATTCTCCACGTGTGGGTCACTATCATTCTATCAATACACCATACATCTTCATCTAACATTTTTTGTGCAAAGCTTTGTTGGAGATCCTCTTGAGCCTCCACCACTTTATCTTTCATTCCACTTGTTGCTTAATCCGCCTTCTAAGCTTCTTACCTCGAAAATCAAGCATTGTCGTCATGTGCTGAATGACAACTCTCTCACATGGGATAATCTTTCAATCAGTGTAACTAGTTCTCCAAATAGTTTGTACTAAGAAGTGGTCAACTTAGGAACTATTAGCTCCACTTCATATATTGAGGCAAAATTCAAAATATTCTTCCTCGCTTGAATTCTAGTGCCAAAACCTTAAAAATTAAGTCATTTTTAAAATTTGAGGTGGACCATGGCCTAGGTTGGCCCACCCCTAGCTCCGCCCATGCACGGAAACCTTCCAACCGGACGGAGGAGCAGGGGCGGAGCCACCATTGTTCAAAAGTGTTCACATGAACACCCAAAAATTTGAAAAATGGCAAGTATAAGTAGGTAAATTTAGTGTAATTATTTATTGTTCTTTAACTTCTTTATTGTAAAAACAAATTGAACACCCAAAATGGAAATTCAAAATCCACCACTGCGGAGGAGTACTAAGTATAATTTAATTTTACATTTATCTATAATATATACGGCTTCAAACTAAACTAAAGTTTTACGCATGCCACTTGAAATTATTAGACTGCCTTGAGAAAAAATCATCAGAAAAATCAAAGAAAATCTAGTTGTGCGTATGAATAGTAACCTTGAGAATAGAAGCATAGCTCTCAGCTTGCTCTATTTCAGTGAAATGCCGAGTCCATTGCGTCCAGTCCCAACCAGACAAATCCGAAATAGTAGTATGATCAGAAGAGGAAGAGCAGCTACGGTTTCCAATAGGGGAAGTAGAGCTTGAACCATCTTTACCGCCACTAAAAATGAATTTCGAGAACTTGCGGCCGCTACTGATGCACGAGCAGTTGCTGTGGGGGGGGATAATAATCGGATATTGTCTGGAAAATATGAAATGATTTTTTGGGGAAGAAGAAGAGGAGCAGTAGAAATAAGGCCTACAGTGAAGTGAGGGCCGTGCGTTGGCCACCGCCATGTTATCTTCTTCTTCTCTTTTGAATCCGAAAAGGATCCCAAAAAACTCAGAGATCGATGAAGGCTCTGCTTTGTATAAAGATGTTTATATTAAAAGGTGTATTTTATACTTCATCCCGTTAATATATTTCATTACTTATTAGAAAAAAATAAAAAAATCAGATTTTGAAAATTTAAAATGAGAAAAATTTAACAATATTATTTAAAAATTTAATTTATAATACATCAATAAATAAAATATAATTAAAGTAGAATGTGTGAAGAACGGGAAAAAATCAATGTTGCAATTAAAAAGAACGAAAGTAGTAACTATCAAGTCTGACGTGATTTGATTTGATTTGTTCAAATCAGATCTGTTTAAGTTTTGTCAAATAAAAACATTCTAACTAACATAAACATCATATTTTCAAGGAAATTTGATTTTTCTCTATTCAATTCAACATATCTGAACTCCCGATCATACTATGCACTTTTCTAGTACAAATTCTACCTATTCATGTCGAATAGCAAAGTTTCTCCCGATTTCAAAAATCTCACATTTGTTGTGCTATGTGGTGTCCCAAAAATCTCACATTTGTTGTAAATTTCTGAGAAAGACAAGTGTGGATTTTTCATCCTTGTCATTAGAACACCAAGCTACTCATGTTCCTTATAATAAGCTTATTCATCTGATTCATATCCTTGTAATCATAGTTAGACAGATGGGTAGATCTAATACTGCCAGCAAATTGTGTAGAATCATTCTTAGATGATTCATCCTTAAGCTTGACTAGTATAAATAGGGTTAGTTCAATTCTTTGTAAACTTATTAAGAAATTGTCATATTAAGAAGAAGATATTCAAAGCTTTTATTAATATATCTATCTCTTAAGTTTAGTCTTCATCTTCTTCATTTCACAACACGTTATCAGCACGAAATCTGCTCAAAACCTTCAAGAAATCATCATCTCCTGCAGGTATTAAAATCAATATCTATTATCTTCTTTTAGTATTTAAACTTGAAAATTATTCTCCCTCTTAACTAAATTTTCTGTGATATACCTTTGAAACATACTCTGCATCAATTTTTATCATCTCAATGATCTCTTTATTCGTACCATAGAGCGAAAAGAATTGATGAAACAAGAATAAGTATTTTCTTCAATTTAGTTTCAATTCATATACGTACTGCTATTATGACTTGATAGAAATATAGAGAGAACAGTAGGTGAGTAATAAAAGTAGAGAATGGTTAGATGCTTGGAGCAAGAAATACTTTGTAAGAAAAACTAGAGGATGGAAAAGATCACTAGATCAGCTAATACTCAAACATACATTCTTTGTTCATTTATTAGAGAGAGACACGTACCACATACATCAGACCCAAGTCACGGGTTGATGCATGGGAAAAGCAACTCACATGCATGTTGCACTTTTTATTTGTCATTTTGTTAATTAGTGACATGCAAAACAGCAAATATATTTAATGATACCAGGCTAGCTCATACTCACGTTATGTGTTTGCTTTCCATTCAAAAATAGTTGTAGACTTGCAGTTTAATTCTTAATTTTCTTTAATAAAATAGTACCGATAATAGCTTAACATGTGTAAGTCATCCTTATCACAACAAAATAACTTGGCAGGTTAGTTTTGTTTCTTTCTCAATGAGATAAATTCAAATATCCTTTTAAATAATACAAGTACATAATTAGAACAGTTAGTGTTCGTATATAAATATTCATGAAACTAGTAGTACAAACAATTTGCAATAGTTCAAGTTATTCGTTCACGTATTACGAATGCTTTATCTATATTCAATTAGATAACATCTTAAAGTTTAGTTTGTGATATGTTTAATGATGAATTCACACTTATATAATTTTGTAGTATGGCAAACATAAACAAAAGAGAATTCGACGTTCTTGATTTGTCCGGTCAAAAATATCTGGAATGGAAAGTTGATGCTTTAGCACATTTAAAGGCTAATGGTCTTGAAGACACCATTGAGGCTGATAATCAATCATCTTCCAAGGATAAAGCGAAAGCTATAATTTTCCTCCGTCATCATCTCCATGAAAGTCTCAAATCTGAATATCTTTTGGTTGATAACCCAAAAGAATTATGGAACAATTTACAGGAGAGATATGACCACCAACAAAAGGTACTTTTGCTAAAAGCTCAGTATGACTGGATCAATTTAAGATTCCAGGATTTTAAATCAATCAGTGACTATAATTCTGCTATGTTCCAAATAACATTTAAACTAAAGTTATGTGGACAAAAAGTCAATGATGTTGATATGTTGGAGAAAATATTTTCTACAATGCATATTTCTAATATGCTGCTACAGCAGCAATATAGAGAAAAGAGTATTAAAAAATAGTCCGACTTAATATCGGTATTATTGGTAGCTGAGCAAAATAATGACCTTTTGATGAAAAACCACAATTTGAGACCCACCAGTTCTAGTCCTTCACTTTATGGTCCATCTGGCCATAATTTAGCCACTGAATCAAATGCAACATACAGTGGCAGTAGAAGGCAATTTAAACGTGGACATTTTAGTGGTCATAATAACAAGCATCATTGAGAATATAAACGGGTCGACAGACCGAATTATAAGGGCAAGGGCAAACAAAAAGCCCATCAAATAAATCACCCTACAAAAACCTCGGTAAAAACAACTTGTTATAAATGTGGCATGACGGGGCACTCGGCTAATAAATGTCGCATGGTTAAACATCTTGTGGAGTTATTTCAAGCTTCCATATATTTGAACAAAGGCAAAAATATGGAAGTTAATTATGTCAATGACACAACTCCATCTCTGCCAAAATTTGACGTGTCCGATTTTTTTGTGGATGATGCTTTTGCCATAAACCAAAATGTTACAAAATAAAACAGTATACTTCTTAAGTTGTATAATACTAGTTTTATGTACTTTTTC
Organism: Cuscuta europaea; assembly: GCA_945859875.1. NCBI lineage: Eukaryota > Viridiplantae > Streptophyta > Magnoliopsida > Solanales > Convolvulaceae > Cuscuta > Cuscuta europaea. The sequence goes on along the minus strand of CAMAPE010000029.1, from coordinate 9,291,439 downwards.
TTTCTTCCCCTTTTATTTTGTTTTTTAATAAATGTGTGTAATGCATGCACTCTTATGTTAAATAATATGCATAATTTGCGATCAAGCTTATATTTATTTATATATATTGAAGATATGGATCATTCAAATGATAAAGAGCTATGTCTGATAGAAAGCGCCACAATGCACACCCTTTTGAGAAATAAAATATATTTTTCTCAAATGACTTTAGTTGAAACTAAAGTCAATACAATATCAGGTGTTGCAAAGCTCATTGAAGGCTCTGGGAAAGCATATGTGATGCTCCCTAATGGGACAAAAATAATTATAAATGACGCTTTATACTCCAGCAAATCGCGGAGAAATTTATTGAGTTTTAAAGATATGCGTCAGAATGGTTATCACATAGAAACCATGAATGAAAATCAAAAGGAATATCTTTGTCTCACGACAACTAAATCTGGCACTAAATATATTTGTGAAAAAATGCCAGCATATTTCTCAGGACTATATTTCATATATATAAGTCCATTCGAAATAAATTTGTTTTCTAATACAAAGTTAGATGATCAGAAAACATTCATGTTGTGGCATGACCGTTTAGGTCACCCACGCCATGTAATGATACATAAAATCATTAAGACTTCACTTGGACACCCATTAAAGAATATAAGGGTTCCAATATCAAGGGATTTTCCTTGTAAGACCTGTTCTCTTGGCAAAATGATCATCAGGCCCTCTATGAACAAAATTACAACTGAATCACCTGCATTTTTAGAAAGGATTCAAGGAGATATTTGTGGGCCGATAGCCCCACCATGTGGACCATTTCGATATTTTCTGATGTTGATTGATGCTTCAACACGTTGGTCACATGTAAGTCTATTATCGACTAGAAATCTAGCATTTTCTAAACTCCTTGCTCAAATCATACGATTAAGAGCTCATTTTCCGGATCATTCTATAAAGAGAATCCGACTTGATAATGCAGGGGAATTTATATCCCAAACATTTAATGATTATTGTATGTCGAATGAGATTGATGTGGAGCACCCTGTTGCTCATGTCCATACACAAAATGGTCTTGCCGAATCTTTGATTAAACGATTACAATTAATCGCTAGACCATTATTAATGAAGTGTAATTTACCTTCATCAGCTTGGGGACATGTTATTTTACATGCACCAAATTTAGTTCGGCTTAGACTAACTACATATCATGAATATTCCCCAATGGAATTAGTTACTGGACAAGAGCCAAACTTAGCACACATTAAGATATTTGGTTGTGCTGTTTATGTTCCGATTGCTCCACCTCATCGTACAAAAATGGGTCCTCAAAGAAGGTTGGGAATTTATGTTGGTTTTGAATCTCCCTCAATAATAAAATATCTCGAACCGATGACTGGTGACTTATTCACAGCACAGTTTGCAGACTGTCATTTCAATGAGACAGTGTTCCCAACCTTAGGGGGAGAAAAAAATAAATTAGACCCAAGTACGACAGAGATAACATGGAATGCAACGGGGTTATCACATCTTGACTCAAGAACAAATATATGTGAGCAAGAAGTTCAAAAGATAATCCATTTACAAAATGTTGCAAATCAGTTGCCTGATACATTCACACATACAAAAAAAGTGACAAAGTCACATATTCCTGCCATGAATGCCCCTGCCACGATCGAAATCCCAGCAGAGAATTCTGAAAAATCTCTTGCAAATGATTCTTCTATACGCAAAAAGCGTGGCAGGCCACTTGGATCAAAAGACATAAAACCAAGAAAAACTAAAAGACGGGAATTGATATGTGATGCCAAAGATGTTCATCCTTCTGAACAAGAAAATGAACAATTTGAAAATACTGGCATAGAAAATGATATTGACAAAACAAACATCTCAAATGATGATCCAACTTCCTTAAAGGAGGAAGATATTCCAGATAACGATAGAAACGTTGATAATTATGAAATTTCAATAAACTACGTTTCTACTGGAATGCAATGGAATCGAAAAAATATTGATATTAATGAGATATTTATCTATGTTGTTGCCACAAATGTTATGAATGAAAACAATGAAAATGAGCCAACATCAATTGAAGAATGTCGGAAACGACACGATTGGCCAAAATGGAATGAAGATATTCAGGCTGAATTAAAATCACTTGAAAAACGTGATGTTTTTGGACCAATAGTCCCTATGCCAAAAGGCGTAAAACCAATGAGCTTTAAATGGGTATTTGTGCGTAAATGAAATCGTAAGATATAAATCCCGACTTGTTGCCCAAGGGTTTTCTCAAATGCCGGGAATTGATTATGAAGAAACCTATTCTCCGGTAGTTGGTGCAACTACATTGAGGTTTCTCATTGGCATGTCTGTTTTTGAAAGATTGCAATTGCGCCTAATGGATGTAGTAACTGCATATTTATACGATTCACTCGATACAGACATTTATATGAAAGTTCCCAGAGGATTTAAAATCCCTGAAGCTTATAACTCGAAACCTCGAGAAATGTTTTCCATCAAATTACCAAAGTCATTGTATGGACTAAAACAATCTGGACGAATGTGGTAAAATCGTCTTAGTGGATATCTTCTCAAAGAAGGATATAAGAATGATACGATTAGTCCATGTGTTTTCATTCGGCGATCAAATTCAGGATTCACCATAATTGCAGTATATGTTGATGACTTGAATATTATTGGAACTCCCGATAAAATTGAAAATACTGCAAAATATCTTATGAAAGAATTTGAAATGAAAGATCTCGGGAGAACCAAATTTTGTCTCAGACTTCAAATTGAGCATTTGAAGAATGGAATTTCATCCATCAATCCAATTACACCGAGAAAGTTTTGAAGAGGTTCTATATGGACAAAGCTCATCCGTTGAATTCACCGATGGTGATTAGATCTCTCAACATACACGATGATCCATTTCGTCCCCGAGAAGACAACGAAGAAATACTCGGTCTCGAAGTACCATATCTGAGCGTTATTGGAGCGTTGATGTATTTAGCTAATAATACTAGACCAGATATTGCATTTTCTGTAAATTTATTAGCTAGGTACAGCTCATGTCCAACAAGGCGTCATTGGAACAGGATCAAACACATATTCCGTTATCTCCGCGGTACAGCTGATCTCGGTCTATTCTACCAAAAAGATGAAAAAGCCACTTTAATCGGATATGCAGACGCTGGATATTTATCAGATCCTCAAAAGGCCAAATCACAAACCGGGTACGTATTTACTTATGGTAATACTGCAATCTCATGAAGATCTATGAAGCAGACATTGACAGCTACATCGCCAAATCATTCTGAGTTAATTGCATTATATGAAACCGGAAGAGAATGTGTATGGCTGCGATCTATGATTCAACACATTCAAAATGAATGCGGTATGAAGCCTATTACTTGTCACCCTACTGTGATCTATGAAGACAACACTGCATGCATAGCTCAGATTAACGAAGATTAAATCAAAGGAGACAGAACAAAACACATATCACCAAAGTTCTTCTCTACTCATGATCTAGAAAAAGATGGGACGATCAACATTCAACAAATCAGATCCAGTGAAAATCCGACCGATCTCTTCACCGAATCTTTACCCCCGAAGAAGTTCATAGAACTTGTACAGAAAATCGGCATGCAACGTCTTCATAATTTATGTTAATTTCAGGGGGGTATTTGAATGCACTACACTCTTTTTTCTTTCATCAAGTTTTTATCCCACTGGATTTTTCCTGATAAGGTTTTTAAGAGACAGTACATCCAAATACAATGACATTATATGTCGTAATCTTTACCCCTTAACTTTCACACTAATTTTTCACAATAAATTTTCACAATAACAAAATAATTATTCAAGAATGAACATTCAAGGGGAAGTGTTGTAAATTCCTGAGAAAGACAAATGTGAATTTTTCATCCTTGTCATTAGGACACCAAGTTATTCATGGTTCTTGTAATAAGCTTACTCATCTAATTCATATCCTTGTAATCATAGTTAGACAGATGGGTAGATCTAATGCTGCCAGCAAATTGTGTAGAATCGTTCCTAGATGATTCATCCTTAAGTTTTACTAGTATAAATAGGGTTAGTTCAATTCTTTGTAAACTTATTAAGAAATTCTCAGATTAAGAAGATGATATTCAGAGCTTTTATTAATATATCTATCTCTTAAGTTTAGTCTTCAGACTACTCATGATGAGGCAAAAGTGGTTCAGGAAATTCTCCACAAGTATGAGGAAGCTTCAAGACAGGTAATTAGTTTTAATAAACTCAAGCTTTTTGCATTACAAACTTAACGATATGTTGGGGGTGGGAATACTGGAGGGGTGGTGAAAATACCCAAGGTTACCAGTGTGATTTGGGAAACGAGAAAATGATATTTAGGATTATGTCAGACAGAGAGTGGTTAATATAATCGAATACATAGCTGAAATAACAGGTTTATGCCTAGGGTAGAGAGAAGTTCTTTTCAAAACAGTGACTCAGACAATTCTTGATTATGAGATGAATGTGTTTCTATTGCCAGTGGAGTTGTGCAGCAAAATTGAAGTGGCAATGAATGAGCTTTGGTGGAATGATTTATCCGGAAAAGAAATTCAATGGAGGGGGTGGGGGGTATTTATATTGACCAAAACGGTGGGAGGAATGGGGTTCGGCTTTGGGGGTTTAATTCCGCTATGGTATAAAAACATGCGTGAAGACTTTTAACAGAAGCCAATTCCTTAGCAAGAAGGATATTTACATTGTGGTACTATCAGAAGGGTAATTTCATAACTAGTAAACTGGGTAGTAATCCACCATGTGTTTCGAAGAGTTTGTTTGAAATCCAAAATATCATTAGGGAGGGTTGATGGAGAGTGGGAAATGGAAGGTTTCTCAATATTTGGACAGAGCCTTGGTTATCATACAAAACTAATCATACTATTTGGACAGGGGGGATCTAGCCCTAGGCCAGGAAGGGCCTAGTGTGTGTATATAAGAGATCAAATATAAATCATGTTTAAAATACTAACCTACAAACTCAATAATATGCATCGCTTTGAACTTCAATATGCAGTAAAAATAATGTAAAGATGCATGAGTGAGATCACATACAAACTAGTTCTCCCATTCAAATCATCTTTACATTATTTGTATTGCACATTGAAGTTCAAAGTATTTTATATTATTCAAGCCATAAAATAGCATTTTCAAATTTACATTATTTGTATTGCATATTGAAATTCAAAGAGTGCATCTTTACATTATTTGTACTGCAAGTGTTGCATATTATTGAGTTTGTAGGTTAGTAAGTTAAGCATGGTTTGTATGTGATCTCACCCCTATATATATATAGGGGTGAGATCACTTACAAACCATGCTTGAATGGCAATACCGGATCCGCCCCTAAATCATAGGGTGACTAGTGTGGGGCAGGTCTTGTGGAGGACTCATTCGGTGGCGTATCGACTGAGATTAGGGCAGAGTTTGAAAAACTGAAAACCGGAAATCGAATAAAAATAAATTGAACCACAACCAAATTAAACAAAATCGCTAAGAACTCGAAATTGAATATAAAAAACTGAACCCCATTCGGTCACACCTTAAGAGAATGTAATTGGGCTGCTCATTATCTAGCCCAATTAGATACAACCCAATCTCAAGTTTTTCTCTCTTTTAATATCCGAAACTTGCCCTCTAATATTAAAAAATCCATTATTGCAGATTCTCTTGGTCTTCCTTTTTCAGAATCATTTAATTTAGGTCTTCCTAATTTTAGTTTTTACATTAATCTTAAATGCAGATCATCTTTTTATTTTCGTTGTTTTCATGTATCTTTTTATTATTTGATAGCATGTATTTTAAGAGGGATGCCTCTTAGAAGTGAAAAAAAAAATGTTAAATATAAAAAAAACTGAACCTTAATTGTTTGATTCCTTTTGGATTTTACCCTTCAAATCCGAATCGAATAAATCAAATTAATTAAAATACGTAATATGAACTTTATTTGTTGATCATTAAGCATTAATGGTAATATCCTCGATAGTCTTTACTTTTCTTGTGCTAGAAAATAATTTTTGTATTTGTTTAATTTAGTTTATAAATGTATTTACACATTCATTACATATAATAATGTAGCTGTATTGATCTATTATGTTTTTATGTGTGTACGTATTACTTTGCAATTTGTTGCATGATGGTGGTATATTTTTACTGATTATTGCTTGTAACTTTTATTTTTATGTGACTTGATGCTTTTTTTACATTGATTTAGGAGTTCAACACGTCACAACATCTCTCTTTGAGTTTTTCAGAAAAATAAAGAGTGAGAATACACCAAGTAGTCTAGTCTATTCCTAAAAAACAACTCGCACACACTCCCTTTCTAAAAAAAGATCAATATCATAAGCACTGTCGAGCTCTGGTATGATCTGGTCTGAAATTTTTTAGTCTAATGTACTTGATGGTTGATCTATGTGTAATATACAAATGCCGAGCTCTAGTTTGATCTGATCTGAAATAAGTCTAAATAAAAACATCTTTATACTTATAGTGAGCTTTAACATTTAAGTGTCTCTATATAGACAAATAGATTTGTAACATGAAAAAAAATTAGATGTACACATTTTTGTACTCCTTTTGTGTACACCTCTATTTGGCTTGTGTACATATGAAACTCGTTTAATAGAATCAAAAGTTATCTTAGTGCACATGCGAGTGTACCGAAAAGTGTACACTTTTTATATATATCAAGATTGCTCTTGAAACTTTACATTCAATCAACAAGTACTATTTATTAAAGAAACAGAAAAAGGGTCAAACAAGTGTTTCTATTATTTCCAACCTGTCACTTAAGCTCATGTACTAAAAAAGTACTGTATAAGTATGTCTACTTTACAAAATTGATCAGTTTGACCATTTAATCAGTTTTTTACCTATAATAGCATATTTTTAATATTTAGAACCATAGACACTCAAGGGAAGGGCGGCGGCATCCTTGAACCCTAGAGAGGAGTGGCTGGTTTCCCTTATCGCTTCAGAGCGGCAAACGGCTTATGTTCACGATGGCGGTGGTCCTAGCAAGTCTGGGTCTTCGGCGGGCGGCGTTATAGCTTTCTTGGCGCTTCGGTGTCCCGGTGTTTTGCTAGTTTTCCTCATCTGGAGTACAGGGTGGGGTGTGGGAGCATTCGGGATGAGAGGGTCTTGGCGAATCTCAATTGCAGCACAGGGGAGATGATAGGGATCTGGAGATTGTTCGCGTTTGGAGTGGTTGTGCTCGTGCGGTATGTTGGCCAAGAGATGGAGGCGAATCACAGGCAGATCAGGGTGTTGAAGGAAGAAGATGAAGGGATGAAGATATGCCCCCCTCCTAAACCGCCGCCATGCTGAAAATGGGTGATTAGGGGTCGGAACACTGCGCTGGAAGATTGGGTTCAGCGGCTCAATAAGTTCATCATGCTTAAATTCATTGTCCTCATTTTTAGTCTGTTTTCGAAGAAACTCGTTGCAATCGTTTTGCTTTTGGTATTTGCTTATGCCAATAGTTTTTTTATATTGATTGAGGGTTCGACTAGATTTGATATTGTTAGTGGTGGACGGATCTATTTTTTCAGCAATAGCTGCATTAAGCTCGTCTAGTGGTTAGGGATTCGTATTGCTCCTTTAGGGTTGGTTGTCTCTATGTCTAATCGTAGGGCTAAAAGTAGTAGTTGGAAGGTGAAAGCTGTTGTCAGTTCTGATCATTTTGAGATTGTTGTAACGATCATAATTCTAATGATGTCAATATAATCGTTTTCCTTTCCAAAAAACTCTAAAATATTGTTAAAATTTGAAGAAATATACTACGTACAAAAATCATGAAAACTTTCAGAATATCAAAGTCAATATTTTTTTTTAAATATATTTGTATATTTCTACATCTATTTAAAAATCACTTTTTTATTTATTTTTTCAGTTGTATGATTTTTTTTTATTTTGATGTTTTTAAAATTTTATCTACTTTTACATTTTTATATTATTATTAGATTATTTATTCAAATTTTTGTAAGATTTATTTAATATTCCTAATTGGGGTCTTCCTAATTTATTAAAAAAATGTGCTATAGCATGTCAAATGGTTTAGTTGATTGTATTTTAAAAGTAGACATACTTATATGATACGTAGTACTCCGTACTTGTTTTAGTACAGAGGCTTAAATGACGAATTGGAAATAGTAGAAAAACTTATTTCATCTATTTTTTCTAAACAAAAGTTTGAAAATGATAGAAAGCCTGCTATCATATATTCCCCAGAATATACTAAACATTTAAGGATATTTTTTTTGGATTGAAATTTGCTTGTCTGATCTGGTTTGGTCTGGTCTGGTCTGAATTGGTCTGACCTGGTAAATGTATGATCTCTGTATATTTTATAACTATGAAAATCGGGTGTGATCTGATTTGTTTAAGTCTGATCCGGTATCACCCGGGATTAAAAAAGGTCCAAGTAAAAACATTCTTAACGGGAAAATAAAATGTAAATCGTCCATATTCTTGAGTTTGTTAAACGAACTTGATTAAATATACTAATGAGTACCACGTACGTATTAATACAATAATGGGGTGCAGATTCTCATTTGATTGGTGTATGCTGATTTTTGCACTTATAGACCCCGGAGTTAAAGTTATTAGAATTAATGACCCATATACTTTTGAATTCCAAAAATATGACATGTTTTATATTTTCCCCAAAAGTGACTAAGACCTTTCCGTACCCTTCGTTGCCTAATCGGTCGATTCACCTAGCCAGACAAATTTCATGGCTTCATTCGGCCCTGTCGCCAGCTATTTGCTCGCCAGACAACAGGCAAAGCCGACGTGCGTCCGAGATCAAGACCTCCATGACCAAGAGCTCCCACGATGCTCGTCGCCAGTAGCAAAGAAAACAATCTCCCCACCGTCGCCGCTACTAACCATCTCCCTAGACTGGTGCCATTGTAACGAGCTTCTCCGTCGATGACGAGCTTCGCCGAACCATCAAGCAGACCTCCCCTGCTGCAACAAAGAAGAAGATCCTTCTCTCACTGCACCTCTTCTTCTTTCTTCGCATCTAATTGACAGGATTACGAATTGCAAAATTGAACCCCCAAATCACCATGAAACCCTAGATTCGAAGCAAAAGTGAATAGCCGAAGAGGGATAGAGGTTGGGGAGGGACTGGTGGGTTGGGGAGGGGGCTGGGAGGGGGTGGTGTTCTGGGGAGGGGATGGTGGGATGGGGAGGCCGCTGCAGGTGGGGTCCGATTTGGGGCCGCCGCTGCTGTTGGTGTCCGATTTCGGGCCGCCACTGCTGACGGTGGTGTTATGGCTGAGGTTTTGTCCGAACTGGCCGGAGAAGGACATGGGGGGAGGACAGGGGCGGGGAAGGGGAGCAGGGGAGGGGGCTGGGGACAGGGGAGTAGGGCTGGGGCCTGGATGGTTGGGGCTGAGGGCGGGGGTGACTGGATGTTAGGGGTGAAGGTGGGTGGCTGATGGTGGTGACTGGCGGTGATGACCGGGGATGGCTGGGTATTAACAGTAGAAATTGAAGAATTGTTCTGAATATGTGAAACGCAGTATGAAGAACACTGTATGAAGAACGCAGAGCTCTTTGGATGCGGAAGAAGAAAAGTTGTTATGCGAAAAATTAACCCTACCTATTACACTGTTCAGAAGATATACTACATGCTTAAAGAAACTAAGGCTCAATATAGGAATAAAGGCCCAGAATATAAAGGAATGAAAAACAGCCCAAGTTTATTCTTGATACGCCCCCTCAAGAGGAGCATGAATGTCCATCATGTTCATCTTGATTCTTGACTGCAAATTCATTGAAAAGAGGATTTCCAAATGCTTTAGTATAGATATCTGCAAGTTGAAAATTATTCTTAATATGAGTCAAAGATATTAAACCAGAATTAATTTTTTCTCTAATTAAATGACAATCTAATTCTATATGTTTTGTTCTTTGATGTTGGACAGGATTATGGGCTAAATGAAAAGTTGATTTATTATCAGTATGAATAGTAATGGGTAAAGTAAACTGAATATGTAAATCACAAAGAATATAGTATAACCACTGAGCTTCACAAACTGCATTGGCAGCAGCTCTATACTCAGCTTCAGTAGAAGATCTACTTACTACTTGTTTTTTACATTTCCATGAAATTAAAGAGTTACCAAGATAAAAAGCATAACCAGAAACACTTCTTCTAGTGTCTATACAAGCAGCCCAGTCAGAATCAGTATAGCCTTGAATACAAAAATCAGAAATAGATGAATAAAAGAGACCTTTACCTGGAGAGTTCTTAAGATACCTTAGAATTCTATGAGCTGCACTCATATGAATATCAGTTGGTGAAGAAAGAAATTGACTAAGAACTTGAACACTATAAGCAATATCAGGTCTAGTAACAGTTAGGTATAATAATTTGCCAATTAATGTTCTATAAGGTTTAGGATCATTCAAAACAGTACCTTCCTTTTTAGAAAATTTTAATTTTGGATCCATTGGAGTAGTATAAGGTTTAGACTGTAAATAACCATATTCATTAAGAATATCAAGAGTATATTTTCTCTGGCAAAGATTTAGACCTTTATCAGATCTGGCCACTTCAATACCTAGGATATATTTTAGTTCACCTATATCTTTAATAGTAAATTTTTTATTTAAAAAGGTTTTTACAGCATTGATTTCATCCATGTTATTTCCAGCAAGAATTATATCATCTACATATATTAGAAGAGCAGTAAAAGAATTGTTATTAGATTTAGTAAATAATGAAAAATCAGCTTTAGATTGCATGTAACCAAAAGATTTTAGAGAATCAGAAAGCTTACAGAACCATTGCTAGAAGTGTGCTTAAGACCATAAAGGCTTTTAGTGAGTTTACAGACCCTGTTATCAGTAGCAGCTAAATATCCTGGAGGAGGCTGCATAAAAATATCCTCATTTAAATCACCATGTAAAAAGGCATTGTTTACATCCAATTGATGTAAAAACCAGTTTTTAGCACTAGCAATAGCTAAAATAATTCTAACAGTAGTAATTTTGACAACAGGAGAGAAAGTATCAAAATAATCAAAACCTTCTTCTTGAGTATAACCTTTAGCAACTAATCTTGCTTTATATCTGTCTAAAGAACCATCAGGTTTTAGTTTAGTTTTAAAAAATCATTTACAGCCTATTATATTTTGATTTGAAGGTGGAGTAACTAAAATCCAAGTTTTATTCTTTTCAAGAGCTTGAATTTCTGTTAACATGGCATTTTGCCATTCAGGAAATTTGACAGCTTGTTTGTATGTTTTGGGTTCAGTAATTTTAGAGAGAGCAGCAATAAAGCAAGAATGAGAAGTACTTAATCTATTATAGGTGATATAATTTTCAATAGGATATCTAACTAAATTACAAGAAGAAGAGGATTGGGAAGTACCTGCAGTGATAGAATTAGGTAAATCATAAGTGTAGTCTTGAAGATGAATAGGTAAAGATCTTACCCTTGTTGATTTTCTGTGAGATTGATCTTCTGGAATAGAAGGATTAGTCTGTAGAGTACTAGAATCATTGAAATTGGTAGAATCATGGGAATTGTTAAGATTAATTTCCTCATTAATTTGATTTTGTAAGTAATCTGTAGAGACATTTGAGTGTATATTGTAGTTATATGAAGAGAGATCATTAGTTTCAAAAAAAATGTTATCAGAATGAGTAGAGTTAGACAAATCAGAATTGTTTTTATAAGGAAAAATCATTTCATAAAATTTAACATTTCTGGATATAAGAAATTTATGATTGGCAATATCATAAAGTTTATAACCTTTAGAACCTAAAGGATAACCAACAAAAATACATTTGACAGCTCTTTTATCAAACTTTGATCTATCAGCATTTAAAGTAGAAGCATACACAAGAGATCCAAAAACTCTTAAATGGGAGTAATCAGGAACTTGATTATATAACAATTCATAAGGAGATTTATTATTAAGAATAGCAGTAGGTAATCTGTTTATGATATGAACATCGGTGAGAATACAATCAGACCAAAAAATAAGAGGCAAACAAGATTGAAATAAAAGAGATCTAGTAACTTGAAGAATGTGTTGATGTTTCCTTTCAACTCTAGCATTTTGTTGAGGAGTTTCAACACATGAAAGTTGATGAATAATGCCATGAGTATTATAAAAATTTGGAAATATAAATTCAGTACCATTATCAGTTCTAATAATTTTAATTTTAGTATGAAACTGAGTATTAATGAGATTATAAAAATTCATCATATGAAATTTAACTTCAGATTTGTTTTTCATCATAAAAATCCAAGTACATCTAGTATGATCATCAACAATGGTTAAAAAATATCTGAAACCAGAATAAGATTGAACCCTAAAAGGACCCCAAACATCCATATGAACAAGATCAAAAGCATGAGAAGCATAAGAAGTACTATCAGGAAAAGGTAAACGTTTTTGTTTAGCAAAATGACATATATCACAAATGTTTTTATTCATATGAGGATGAGCAGTACAATCAAAAATAGATTTTAGTTTGTTGAAAGGCAGATGGCCTAGTCTATAGTGCCAAACATCATTTTTATTGTCTAAAGATTGAATATTAGCAGAATTAACAAGAGACAGTTTATTGGAAAGAAAAAGTTTAGAAGTATTGTAGATATAAAGTCCACTTTGAAGATCAGCATAGCCAATCATTTTGTTGGTGAGCAAATCCTGCAAAGTAGCATGATTAGAAGTAAAGTGAACATAAATATTCTCATGTGAAACAAGACTAGATATAGATATAAGATTAAAATTAAACTGAGGAACATATAATACATTGTGAAGAGTAAAATCATTATTGATTGTGATATCACCTATATGAGTAGCATTAATGAAAGAACCAGTAGGTAATTGAATATTAATAGATATAGGTTTAGGTGAAGAATTATATAAACTGAAATTGTGAGTCATGTGGTCAGAAGCACCAGTGTCAAGAATCCAAGTAGAAGATTTAGCAGTAGATAAGAAAGCAGAATGATTACCTAGAAATAAAGAAGCATCAGGTGAGTGATCATGTGGTGAGACAGCCATAACAACATTAGCAGAAGCAGATTTATCATTCTGAGTTTTCATGAACTCAAGAAATTTGTTATACAGAGTAGGATCACAGAGATCTAAGTCAGTAGAGGTGGAATCATTGGTGGTATTGGCTAGATGAGCATGAGTATTCTTTGTAGAATGAGTAGATTGTGTAGGCTGTTTGAAGCCAGGAGCAATTCTGAGCCCTTTTGGTCCTTTCCAGTTGGGAGGATATCCAATGACTTGAAAGCATTTATCAGCATAATGTCCTTGATAGCCACAGTGATTGCAAATGATAGATTTCTTTTTGTTGTTAGAGTTTTTGACTAAGAAGGCAACCGAATCAGCATTAGGAGGATCATGAGTGTTGTTGTTAGAAGGAAAGGGAACATAATTGAGTGGATGTTGAAGATTTCTTTTAGACTCTTCTTGTAGAAAGAAAGAGTAGACATTAGAAAGGCTAGGAAAAGGTGTTTGGAGAAGAATTTGACTCCTTAAATTGGAATAGGAATCATTAAGACCAACCAGAAACTTTTGAACAGATTCTTTCTGAACCAGTAATTGATATTTCTCATTGATATTACAGGTGCATAAACCACAAGAACAAGAAGGAAGTGTTTTGAAATTGACATATTCATCCCAAAGACCTTTAAACACATTATAGTAGGCAGTAACAGTCTGAGTACCCTGAGAAATATTACCTAGGGTTTTTCTAGGTAGAAAACACGAGGACCATCACTTTTACTATACCTAAGCTGGATTTCATCCCAAAGATCTTTAGCAGAGGTAAAGTATAAGAAAGTAGAGCGAATCTCAAGAGTAATATAGTAAATTAACCAAGAAAGAAGTAGAGCATTGATACAATACCAGGCTGAATAAGCAACAACATTGTCTGGAGTCGGTTGAGTGATTGAGCCATCAATGAACGCCATCTTGTTCTTGACGCTAAAGGCCATCGTGACAGACTTCTTCCAGGCATTGAAGTTTTCACCAGTAAGCATTTCGGAGATGATACGTAATCCAGCATGATCGCTCGGATGCAAGAAATAAGGAGAAGATGGATCTTCAGTAGGATTCAAAGGGAATGAAGCATTCGAATTCATCGCAATAAAGTTTTGCGAAGGAAGAACCAGGGTTAGGAATCGAAGTATTCAGAGAAGAAACAAATCGATTATAGAAATCGAGATGAAGAAGTGAAAAACGAAGACGTTTGTAGGATCAAAACCTAATCTGATACCATATTAACAGTAGAAATTGAAGAATTGTTCTGAATATGTGAAACGCAGTATGAAGAACAATGTATGAAGAACGCAGAGCTCTTTGGATGCGGAAGAAGAAAAGTTGTTATGCGAAAAATTAACCCTACCTATTACACTGTTCAGAAGATATACTACATGCTTAAAGAAACTAAGGCCCAATGTAGGAATAAAGGCCCAAAATATAAAGGAATGAAAAACAACCTAAGTTTATTCTTGATACTGGGAGGGGAAGGGGCAGTACGATTTGACCGTGTTGATGGTATGGCGATGCCGATGGCGGTGTCACTGTCGTGGTGTCACTGTCACGGTGTCACTGTGGCCGGCGGCGGTGACACGGTAGATGGCTATCGGGGATGGGGCTGCGGTAGGGCTGAGGAGGGTGCGGGATGGTGCTGACGACAGTGTGGGTGGTGGGCTTGATGGTGTCACTATGGTTTTAGTCGGCATGTCACTGTGGTGGTGTTACCGGTGGCGGCATCACTATGACGATGTCTCTGTGGCGGTGTAATTGGCGTGGAAATTTTGACTTTGACAACTCTCGGTGACAAGAAAAACGAACATGATGACATAAATTTTTTGTAGTGACATCATGTTTTCTAATTTCAAATATGTGACCTTGTTAATCACTTTTTGTCAATTTTTAAAAATACTCACATTTTTTTGAAATTCAGTCCAATTTAGTAATATTAAGGAAATAACTCCAAGTTATTATCTTTGTATATATTGAATCTTGTAGAAACATTTACATTGTGGACACAAATTGTCTGTTGGATCAGTATAACAACATCGACCCTTAGTCCCAAATGTCTTGGCCGATCAGTGTGCAAAAAAAAATGTATTCCAGAACCACAAATCACAACCCGAAAACATGAGAAAGTAAATTGGTTGAGAAAAAAAGCAGAGTCTGGGAAGATCTTCAACAATCATTACACTCTTGATAATCAATTTCAGTAAGGAAAGGCTTCGATAACCTTTTCTCATCTTGGATTATGAGGCGGCAGTCTGTGAAGAAAAAGCAGCCAAATATGGTGTCAATAACAAGAAGAACAGCATAGAGATATGCAATAAACATCCCCTCCAAGGCTACATACAAAACCCCACTTCCTGCATCATCATCATAAGCCCTAACCACAATTCTGTATTGGAACAGAACCTCAACTGCAGCCAGTGCAGCGTTGGCCTGCACTGCTAAAGACAGTGCTGTTGGGACGATGCAGCTTCTTCTTCCCTTCACCATCAGACTGCACGCCTTGAGAGCTGAAATCATGCCTCCATTTTTCTCCATCCCTGATATGATCAATGCCAGGTTGCAGATGATGAAGCTGTTGGCAAGAACTATGGAGAAACCCACTGCTCCAGTTGCAGAAAGAACCATGTCTCTTCCCAATGAGGAAGAAAACCCCAATCCGTCAGCAAAATTGACCGCAATGAACATCAAAGAAAAACAAGTCGAGTTTACAGCGAGGGTCACTAAAGAATTGCAGAGGTGGGTGTGGATTAACGGGCGGCAAATTTCGAAAAAACCTGAAAAAGACGGTTTCTTGGGGCGTTCTTGATCTCGGAGAGCATGAATTACTGAGGCTTTGCTGAAGAGATAGGAGGAAATGGTGAAAGGGGCTGCAAGAAGAGAAATGGAAATGGTCTGGGAGATCTTTGCTTCGAGGATTGAGGAAGGGGGGAAGCCGGCTGCATGGAAAAGAGAGTGAATTCGGGCTTGGATTAGCCGTAGGAAAGAGGATGATGAGGCGGCGGGGATAAGGAAGGATGAGCGGAAAAGGAGAAGTGAGGCTGCAAATGGGAAAGCTAGGAATGCTGCTGTGGTGGTGAAGTACTGGTAGTTCTGCAGAAATGTGAAGATTGATCTTCTGAGAATCTTTGATGCTCTTATTGCCATGGAGAGAGAGAGAGATTATATTGCAGAAGAGTTAAGATGGATGATATCATGAATCAATCAATCCTCTGTAGTTTAAGGTTGTTGTTGGATGGATGCCAGGTTTGTAGAGTTTTAGTTTGAGAAGGAACTTGGGTTCGGTTAAGAAATGCGCAAAACGGGTAGAGAAGATGAGAAGAGAAAGAGGTGGGAAGTGTTGTGTGTATGTGAAACTTCTTGTACAGGCTGGGTTATCTACTCACCGAGTACTTACCTTATAGACTAGCACCTTAACTCGGTCCGAGTTAATTTTTCAAGTTACTAGCCGAGTACTCGGCGAGTTAGTCAACTCGGTGAGTTAGTCAAATTGGCGAGTATTCGACTATTACTCGGTATAACGGTATTAAAAAAAGACATGTGCAAACAAAACCTATGAAATTAATCGCTACTGGTCATCCGTTTGGAGCTTCTGCTACATCATTTGGAACTGCAACTGCTACTGCCAGGAGCTCTAACCGCTATTGTGAGGAGCTGCGACTGCTACAGTGATACTGCAAGGAGCTGTGAGTGCTACAGTGCTACGGCGATTGTTAAAAAAAATCTTAGTTATTAAGTTTCCCATTGTTAAAAAAATGGAATCAATCTTGTGATTATCCAAACTACTGTAGCCGTAGTTTTTTACTATAGAATTCCAAGCTGCTAAGTTTCTTAGTTCTTAAGTTCCGTTCATATTAAGCTTTCATTTTTATACTCCCTCCGTTCTTAAATATGAGTCCTCTTAGGCTTTGGCACGAGTTTCAAGAGGAAAATAATAGGGGTAGTGTAAAATGTGTAGTGGGTTGGGGGTAAATGAAAAAGTATGAAAGAGAAAGGGGTAATGGTAATAAAAGTGAGGGTATAAAGGTATTTTGATTGAAAAAACTTACCAAAAAGGGAAAGAGAGACAAATAATTAAAAACGTCCCAAAAAGGAATGCGAGACAGTTAATAAAGAACAGAGGGAGTATTAATTTTTCTTTGGCGGTGTGTATGATTGGAACTTTAGTCAGAATTGATATCACCTCTTTCGTATATTTCCCTCTCCTTTGTCTAATTTCTAATTATCTCCCCTTCTCTCCTTCATGATAAATACGCACTCACAAAATCTTTTAATTTATAGTCATGAACTCTGCTCAGTCTGTGTATAGACTGCTAGATATCGATTTAGATGACCCGAAAGTGAAAGAGGAAGAATAAGTGGGGAATCTGATTACTAAAGATCTATTCGGAGAAGATCTATTTGGGGACATGGAGGATGAAGAAGGAAATCACGACCTTGGATTCAACAAAGATTAATATCAGACCAACTTATTAGATGATTGACTGCTTTATGACTTTTGCTACTCCATCATTAGGATAATAGGGTTTCTATCTTTTTATTCACTTCTATGCATTTAAAGACAATTTAAAGATTATTTAAAGATTATTATATTTCTATAATCTCAGGCACCTATATTATTCTATTTAATTAATATATGACCGAGTAATCACTGAGTAATCCTGAGTAATCGATCATACTCGCTACTGGGCCCTTGACCGAGTAGCTACCGACTAGCGAGTTAACTACTTAGTTTATAGGTGAGCTTTTTTGGACTCTCTTTGGGGGTTTACGTCTTTTTATTTATATATCAATTTATTTATTATTAATTTATTATCACCAAACAAACCCTCTCATTAATTAGTTGCCGAAATTCCTTGCTTGTCTTGGTTCAAACCCCTTGATGATATATTGTGAAATGTGAACCATGTACAAATTACCTAATTTTAAAGCTTTACTTTTTCCGTAGTGCTGGTGAATGAAATTCTCTTAATTCATTCCTATTTATTTTTGTGAAAAATATATGCTACTCCTCTGTTCCTTAAAGCTTTGCCTAGTTTGACTGACATGAGGATTAATAAATTAAAAATTGTGTGGTTGAGGTTTGTACATATGAGAGAGAATTAACTGAAATCATAAATTTTTAACTTAACAGGGAAAGTGACAAAGTTAGTGAACATCCGAAAAAGGAAAATTGACAAAGTTTTAAGGGACGGAGGGAGTAGTATTTTAATGTAATAGATGAAATTTTCCTTAGTACTGGTGAATGAAATTTTCGTAATTCATTATTTAATATAGTCTTACACTCTTACCTAGCTTGATGCATAATCAATATTAGGAAAATTCAATGGTGCCTTACTTAATTTACAATGCACCGGTACACTTGCAAATAAGGCATGTACCATAGAAAGACCCTCAATATTATCGTATACAGATCAAGATATCTCTCGTAGAGTCGTAGCCTTCTTTTAGACCAAGATTTTCCTTTTAACGTAAAATGATAAGGTTGAGGATGGGGAAGGACTTCTCTGCGATAAACGTATTTTTAATTAAAAAAAATCTAGGTGGATTAAACTACCAATCGGATGCTGACAAATGTGGAATGCACCAAAACACTCATCAAAGCATATGCACTGTAAAATTTTCCTTAGGGGAATGCCTCACATAGGACCAAAGCTTGTCCATAAGTATAACATTAGAAAATGCAGCTCTCGTCTCTTTTGCACCCTCGACGGCGCAACTTCGACGGCGCTCGGCTGCAAGAGGGTGAAAACTAAGCGAGGCTGCTTTGGGTGACCAATTCTGTCAACCTCACTCCCTATAGTCTCGCAACGAAGCAGGTCGATGGACTGTTAGGGAACGGTGGCGTAACAGAGCAGTCCAGGTTTTGAAGGAGTTTTGGAACCTGATTTACGGCGGTCGTGTCTATGTCAATCATAGTTGTTTTTTCGGTGGTGAACAGTCTGTTCATTGGATCCGAAGGTGTTGATATTTACCGTCCCCTGGCGCGGCGGTGTGGTTGCAGAAGCTCGAAAAGCTTCAGCGGCGGAACGACATCGTCCTTTATGTGGAGGGGTAAAAGACCAGGACAACAAATTTATGGAGGAGATGGTCAACAAATGTGATAACATGATTCCCCAGGGTGATGAGGACGCTGATTCTGGACGAGGAGGTCGTGGGCGAGGAAGAGGCTCCGAACAGGAGTGTACGGGGGGGGGGGGGGGAGATGAAGAGATGTTGACCCCCCCAGAACCGCCGCCATGGAGGAATTGTGCGACTAGGGTTTGGACGACAATTTCTATCTCATTTTTTTGTTTGTGTTTTTACTTCGAACGTTATGTTGTTTTGTTTGTCATGTATGCTTACTTTTGCCAGAATGTTGCACTAGGTTGGGGTGATGAAGGGTTTACTCTAACCATGTTAGGCTCAGTTAGATCCATTATAGAATCAGCGAGCCATATTGCTTTTTTCTGGGTGATTGGCTCTAAGTCTGGTTTTAGGGTCGGTGGTTGGAAGTGGTCCTTTTATCTTCTTGTTCCCTTGTTGAATGCTTTGATATCAATTTAAGCCGCTTTGTTCCAAATAAAAGGATCAAAGCTTGTCCATTTTCCAAAATTAAGACCTAATTAATTGTTTAAAATTCCATAAATAGGATTTTTTAATTTGTGATTGGACACTAATACCCTTATAGGGTTGAAGCGGTTACCCCAGATCGCTGGACCGCCGCCACCGTTTGCCGATTTTTTTTCTCCAGGTCTACTCCACCGATCTACCAGAATCTCGACGCCATCGCCACCATTTGTTGCCGTCGGAGTTCGCCTCACCACCAGACTGGTCTGCCACTAACAAATTGACCTTGGTTATGCAAGGAAACTAAAGGGACAATTAATTATTATATTAATTAACTAAATTAAATTTGGGATAGAAATGTAATGTTTAGTCATGTTAAAGGAAAATATGATGCTATGTTTGGATTTAAATCATATCATGAGCAATTTTCTCTTATAAATTACAATTAGATAAAAGAAGACATAAATCAATGATATGCATAATAGACCTGACATTTTCACTCATGTCAGATCTAAATCGCCAGGAGTGGGGTATATGCTCCCAATTAGTGGCATATCTAGAAATATTTTAGAGTAGCGGGGTGAACTTAAATTAGAATTTAATTACACATTTCATAAATAGCAGATCATATTATTAATATTATTTGATTAGACTTAGTTTGATTTATAAATGTACAAATATGCATAAAAAGAAGATCTGTTTAAATTACATGTGTGCAAAGATGAAATTCTTGATAAAATTTGAGAGTGAGTTTTTTTGCCCTTTTATTCTTTTAATAGGATTACATAATTAGGGAAGAAAACACTCTTAATCCTAATTTAAAATTTTTCCTATGTCTTAACTCCTATTTTGAACATTTTTAATAAAATTATAGGTCATATATAGGGGCTTGGTGGGGTTGAGTAGGGCCCCCCACTGCCTCCATAGTACATACACCACTACTCCCTATAACTTGTTTTTTAATAGAATAAATATGTAACAAGTTAAGTACTTTTTTATAGGGAAAAATATTTAAAATATCTCAAACTTTGAAGGGGTGTGAGATGAACATCCCAAACTTGCATATGTAATTTAAATACCCCAAAGTTTATATAAAAAGTTATTTTAGCAACATAGTCAAGTCTTATTTCTTTCAAAAATGTAAATTTATGGTGTTAATTGCATAATTTAAAATATTTTAGAATTCATGAAGACACAATTAACATTCTAAACTTTCATTGCGAAATAAATAATGTTTCCCTCACTCTATACAAATGCAACACTTTTAATTTTCTATTCTAAATTATGCAATTAACCTCATAAATTTAATTACATTTTTAAAAAAAATAATGCATAACAATGGTGTGAAAATAACTTTTATATAAAGTTTAGGATATTTAAATGGGTCAAGGACCCTAGTATTACTATTAGGAAGTCCAATTCCATAAAAGTGAGTCGAATTAAAAAAAGACCTTATAATTGGAATCATTTTCACGGCGCTTAACTCGGCAAGTTGCCAAACTACCTTCCAAATCAATTTTAAAAACTACACGTTGTCACATTACCTTAACAATGCCTAATAATGCACTGTATCACAATTAATGATTTTTTAATTCAATACTACGTATTATTTTAAATTTTCAATGCATTTCGTCCGGGTCATACTTCTCTTCATTTCCTTCTTTCCATTTACTCTCTCCATTTTACCGTTCCAGTGTCACTATTTCAGTTACTATCGCTCTAGTGACATCGTCTCAGTTTTAATGTCACTATTCAATTTTAATGCCACTATCACATGTCCTTGTCGCCACCGTCGGAGTCACTGTCCCCACCGTACGTTCACTGTAGCCGCCGCTCGTTTCACTGTAGCCGCCGTCCGTGCCACTGTAGCCACCGCTTGTGTCACTGTAGTCGTCAGTCGTGTCATTGTAGCCATAATGTGTGTCACTGTAGCAACTGCCCCGTGTCACTATAGCAACCGCATGTGTCACTGTAGCAGTCGCCCGTGTCACTGTAGACACCGCTCGTGTCACTGTCGTCACTGTCATAGTGACACCGCCATAATGACACTGCCGCAGTGAAACTATCACGAATGTCACCGCCGCCGTGAAACTACCACCCTTCCGGGGACACGGGATAGAGAAAACATTAACTGTACAACACCTTTAGCCATCCCCGGCCGCCACCAGAGACACCATCCCCATTGTCGGCCTCCACGACAGTAACTTTCACCTCAATAGTGACCTTCCTCGGCGCTCAGCCCCTGCAAAACCGCTGCCGCAACACCCCATCCCTGCAAAGCCTCATCCCACCACCACAACCAGCCCCTGTAACTGCCGCATCCCTCCGCCACAACCAATCCACCACCGCCCACCTCCTCATCCATCCCCCGGCCATTTAGCCACTCCCCCATCCCTAGCCCCCTGCCCTGGCCCCAACCACCTCCTCAACTTCAGATCTGACCAGACTTAACCCAGCCCTCGATTCACCCCCAACCCCACTCCCTATCCCCGGCCCCCCTCCCATGCTCCCGCGCCCTGTCCTCCCCTAGGACATTCTCCGACCAGTTCACCAAAAACCCTAACCATAACACCACCGCACCACCACGGACCCTTGTCGCACCCCATCAGCAGCATCGCTCCAAATCAGAGTCATCTTCCATGGGGAATGGTGGATCCGACACCGGCAACTCGGATCCCATTGAGGAAGATGGATCTGGAACCAGAGGCCTCAGTTCATAGCCTTCATCCACCGGAGGTGCGGCTAGTGAAGGAAAGAAGGAAACTAGACGAAGATGATGGCGGATGTGTGAGATCCTACCATCAGCGATGTTCGGTTGCGAGGGAACTGCAAGTCGTGTGGGGAGCAGGCGAGCAGCGATGTTCGATTGCGACAGAGCTGCAAGTCGTGGGAGAGCACTCAGAGCAGCGATCTTCAATAGAGACAGAACTGCAAGTTGTGGGAGAGCTCAACTTGTGGTGGTTCAGTGATGAAGACGGAAGTTAGGTGTCGGAAAGCGGAAGAGGGCAATAGTGTTTTTGGGCAGTGAACGGGAGAGTTAATAAGTCTCTTTTCTGTCTTTTTTAAAATTGATCATAATTTTGTCTAATAGAACTTGAGAAGTAATATCTATGCCATTATTTCTATTTAAATTACATATGCAAGTTTGGAGTGTTTACCTCACACCTCTTCAAAGTTTGAGGTGTTTTTATTATTTTTCCTTTTTTATAGGAGGAATTTGCCCCATTTTTTATCTTATTCCCCCAATAATTTTTTCAAAAGATATATTAGATGAAGGATTAAAATAATGTCTAGTTCATCTTCAATAATTAAATTCAATTTCATCCGTATCCCCAATATGATACTTAAGAGATTCAAATTAAATAATCAACTAAATTAAACTAGATGAACTAAATCTAATTTTACAAGTGAAAATTGAAATACTCAGTCAGTTGCTCCAAAAGTAAGACATAAAGTGATATTCCTATTTGCAATAATCTTACTAAAGATGCTTACGAAGCACATATATATGTATCGTTCCAACTTTCATGTGCTATATGTATCAAAATTGTTGTGATCATAATATTTCTTAATATGAATTTTTAATGCAAGTAAGTATAAAATAGGTGATGATAAAGATGAGTTCACAAGATTTTGCTAGACCGTCTGAATGAAATTAAGGTACGATATGCGCTTTGAATTACATGCATGTGCTAGACTTGAATCTGTTATAAAGTATATATGTAAACATAATAATGTAAAATAAATAGAAAGTCATTTTTGGCATAAAAAAATTCTGATGAGTTTAAGATGGATCAATTGAGGATTGCGATATATGTTTATATTTAGGGTCATCGTGTTCCTGTTGGAAGAAAGTAATTTATGAGTATTAAAATTGGGTGATTGTGTGTGGAAGAGAGAATTTTAGAGAGATGATTTTGGGGGAACTTGGAACTTTTATTGATTTGGAGCTTTTGACTTGTATTATAAATGAGTGAGGAGTGCTCTATTTATATGTCTCATAGGATCCTTCTAGGCACTCCTACTTCCTTAACCTTCTAGAATATTCTATAGGATTCTAGCTTAGGAATAATCTAGAATTGTTTAGGTACATTAACTACTCTAGATCTTTCTAGCTAATTTATTATTTCTCATACAACTACTAGCCCAATAAGTTAACTTCTAATAGACCCAATTATTATTATGGGCTAAGCCAAGTTTAATTTCTAACATCCCCTCTTAAACTTGACTTAGCAACACCAAGTAGATTCTGCATCTTTGCAAAGACGTCATGCTTGAGCGGCTTTGTGAGAATATCAGCGACTTGATCTTGAGTCTTCACATACTCCACTTGAACTTCCTTCTTCACAATCTTTCCTCGGATGAAATGATATCGAGTGTCTATGTGCTTTCTTCGATCGTGAAACACTGGATTCTTTGCTAATACAATAGCTGACTTGTTGTCCACGAATATTGTTGTTGCTTCTTCTTGAGACATGCCGAGAGCTTGCAATATGTAGCGGAGCCAAATTGCATGACACACACTTGATGTTGCTGCACCGTACTCGGCTTCACAAGTGGATAGAGTGACGATCAATTGCTTCTTTGAAACCCATGTGAAAGCGGTGTTTCCCATGTAGAATACGAACCCAGTTGTGCTCTTGCGGTCATCAATATCTCCACCCCAATCACTATCACAATATCCAACCAACTTAAACTCGTTAGATGAAGAGTAAAACAACCCATATTCGGCAGTGCCTTTGAGATATCGCAAAATCCTTTTTGCCACCTTTAAATGAGTTGTTGTAGGGGCCTCCATAAATCGACTAACAAGTCCAACACTAAAGAGAATATCTGGTCTTGTACATGTTAAGTATCTTAAGCTCCCCACGAGACTCTTAAAGTAAGTTGGTTCAACCAACTTTTCTTTATCATACCTTGATAGCTTTAGTCCACTTTCAACAGGTGTACTTACAGGGTTAGAGTTCTCCATGTTGAACTTCTTAAGTACTTCCCTTGTCATGACTTGTTTAAACTCATCTAACAGCGTCATGTTATTACCTGTAAACATGAGATCGTCCACGTATATGCACACGAGCAGTATGTCTCTGATAGACTATAGGTCTAGAGAGAAGTGAGAGCTAGAGAGAGAAGTAATATGGATGCTCTGTATTAATGAATTTATCAACCCTTACAACTACTCCCAGAGGGAGTATTTATAGGAAAAATCAGGGCTGGGCTCCCAAGTCTTTGGCTTGGGAGGCCCATTTACAATAGGGCCACTAATGGGCCGGATACAAAGTACATAGAAAAGATTAAGTATAAGACCCTATTCTGGAGGTCATCTATGGCCGATGAGGGCATGGCCGACGAAGGCGTGGCCGACGAAGACCCGACCGACGAGGTCACCCGGCTCTTCCTGGCTTCTGGAATACTTTCTGAGTAGACTTGTTTCTGGCCGATGAGGGTCATCTGGCCGACGGGGGTCCCACAAGGTGGTCGTGGTACCTTATGTTCTTCCGAGTATGTGGGCCCTGGGGTCCAGGCCCATATACTCCATCAGTCTCCTTGATGATTTTTCTTGACATATAGAGCATATTCTTGTGGACATTTCACGAATCCATTAACTTGGAAGTATTGATCAATTCTACTATTCCAAGCTCTTGGTGCTTGTTTAAGCCCATAGAGAGCCTTTCTTAGCCTCAATACTTTATCTTCTTGCCATTTGACTTTTAACCTTCAGGTTGCTCAATGTAGACTTCTTCTTCTAGGAACCCATTTAAGAACGCAGACTTCACATCCATTTGATGTATCTTCCACTTGTTGTGAGCCGCGAGCGCAATTATCAATCTTATTGTTTCCAATCTAGCAACAGGCGCAAATACTTTTCATAATCAATGCCATGTCTTTGGGTGTAGCCTTTGGCCACTAGTCTTGCCTTGTACTTCTCCACTTCTCCTTTCGCATTTTTCTTGATCTTAAATACTCACTTCACAGTTGACTTGATCTCATCATCCATTGCATCTCTCCACTTCTTGTTTCTTGTGGCTTCTTCAAAACTTAGTGGCTCACAATCACCAAATAGACAGAAGAGTGTAAGTTCATCATTTGAGTTCAAGTTTTGTGTTACCTCGTAAAGCTCTTCAATGCTTCTCATGTGTGGTACTTCTATTTCATCCAAACTTGG
The DNA here is from genome assembly GCA_945859875.1 of Cuscuta europaea. Taxonomy (NCBI): domain Eukaryota; kingdom Viridiplantae; phylum Streptophyta; class Magnoliopsida; order Solanales; family Convolvulaceae; genus Cuscuta; species Cuscuta europaea. The sequence continues at coordinate 9,265,648 of CAMAPE010000029.1, read as the reverse complement.
TGATGAAGCTTGAACTTGAGTGGGAGATGATGGAGGAGTTGTATTTTCATGATTTTCTTCAACTTCTTCTTCATATTCCATGGGAGGTAAGAGACTATAATCTTCTTTGTCACAAATGCTCCAATCCCATGAGCCTTCTTCATCAAACTCCACATCACGACTTATTATAAGCTTCTTTCAATATGGATTGTAGAGTTTGTACCCTTTTGAGTGTTTATCATATCCAATGAATATAAACTTCTCACTCTTGTCATCAACTTTTGACCTAGTCTGATCAGGTACATGTGCATATGGAATGCATCCAAATACTCTCAAGTGTGAGACTCCAGGTTTACCTCCATGCCATGCTTCTTGTGGAGTTATTCCATCAAGACTCTTCGTGGGGCAGCGATTTTGAAGATAGACAGCACAACCCACAGTTTCAACCCAAAATTCTTTAGGCATATTCTTTGTTTTTAGCATGCTTCGAGCCATGTTGAGGATCATCCTATTCTTTCCTTTGGCAACACCATTTTGTTGTGGTGTTCGTGGCACACTCATGGGACGACGGATGCCATTATCTTCACAAAATTGATTAAACTCCTTTGATGTGAACTCTCCACCCCGATCTGATCTCATGGCTTTGATAGTGTACCCACTTTCTTTCTCAATAAGAGCCTGAAATTTCTTGAATGCTTCAAAGGCCTCTGATTTTTGTTTAAGGAAATATACCCATGTTTTTCTTGAGTAATCATCGATGAAAATGAGAAAGTACTTACTTTTACCATGTGAATATGGAGTAATAGGACTGCATAAATCGGTATGGACTAACTCCAATGGCTCCTTAGCTCTTGAGGTAACTTCTTTAGGGAATGGTTTCCTTGATTGCTTCCCAAGTAGGCAACCTTCGCATAGCTGATCGGGATGATTGATGAAGGGCAAGCCTTTCACCATGCCTTTGGACGATAGCATTTTCAAGCCACCAAAGTTTAAGTGCCCATATCTTAAGTGCCAAATCCATGACTCGTCATTCAAGCAACTTTTGAAGCATATGGCTTGATCTCTTTGAATGTCAAGCAAGAACATTCGGTTTCTAGTCATCGACACTTTAGCAACTATTCTTCCATTATTGTTTCGTAGAGAAAGACTACGATTCTTTAAGTCAATATCATAGTCCTTTTCTAAGAGTTGTCCCATACTTAGAATATTTGTTTTTAAGTTGGGCACATAGTAAACATCGAAAATGAATTGGTGACTTCCATCTTTTAGGCGGATTAGAACGTTACCTTTACCATTCACCACGACTTTAGACTCATCTCCAAAGGTAAGATGACCTTGAGTTTGTTCCACCTTCACGAACATGCTCTTATCTCCCGTCATGTGATTGCTAGCTCCGGTATCTAAATACCACGTGCTCTTCTTTGTTTGTTCTACATGATTTTCCATCAACAAGGTATGTTGTACCTCATTATTCATCTCCATGAGATGGGTCTCTTCTTTCACATGATGAGAGCGCTTGCATTCATATGCATAGTGGCCATATTTATTGCAATTATGACACTTTAGTTGAGACTTGTCGTACCTTTGTGGTTTGCTTCCTCTCCCACGGCCTCTAGATGCTTGCGTATATTGAATTCTTTCTTCATTGTTGAAGTTTGTATAACCACGACCTCGGCCACCTCTTCCACGTGCACCACGTCCTCGATCATAACCATGACCTCGTTGGCCTCTTTCTTCACCTCTATTCTCCCCACTTTCTTTAAAAGAGAGTTTAAAGTAAAGAGAATGCTGCAATGATTCATCAGATTTATTTCTCACAACTCTTTCTTCATGGAATTGTAGTGAGCTCATAAGTTGATCAATGGTCATTGACTCTAAATCCTTAGACTCTTCTATGGCCACCACAATATAATCATAGTCTTTGGTGAGAGAGCGAAGAATTTTCTCAATCACCGTTATGTCTTTTAGTTCCTCACCATTCCTCTTCATCTCATTTACAATTCCCAACACTCTGGAGAAATAGTGAGATATTGATTCCGAATATTTCATTTTAAGTTGTTCGAGCTCACCTCTAAGAGTTTGAAGACAAATTCTGTTCACCTTGTCGACTCCCTTGAAAGAATTATGTAGTATCTCTCATGTTTCTTTAGAAGTGGTGGCATTTGCAACCTTCTCGAACATGGCCTCGTCTAAGCATTGATATATGAGAGTGAGAGCTTGTTGATCCTTCCTCCTACTCTTTTGGAGACTATCCCTTTGGGATTGATTTAAAGTAGCATCATCTTGAGGTTCCTCATAACCTTTCTCAACAATCTCCCATGCATCTTGAAATCCAAGCAAGGCTTTCATGCGAATGCACCAACTAGAGTAGTTTTCTTTAGTGAGGCGAGGAAATTGGAATGGAACTAAGCCGTTGGCCTTCATCTTTATTGAAAGGATTGATGGCTCTGATACCACTTTGTTGAAAGAAAGTAGTTTATGAGTATTAAAATTGGGTGATTGTGTGTAGAAGAGAGAATTTTAGAGAGAGATGATTTTGGGAAAACTCGGAACTTTTATTGATTTGGAGCTTTTGGCTTGTATTACAAATGAGTGAGAAGTGCTCTATTTATAGGTCTCATAGGATCCTTCTAGGCACTTCTACTTTCTTAAACTTCTAGAATATTCTATAGGATTCTAGCTTAAGAATAATCTAGAATTGTTTAGGTACATTAACTACTCTAGATCTTTCTTTACTAAGTCTATCTTATGGGCTAGCTAATTTATTATTTCTCATACAACTACTAGCCCAATAAGTTAACTTCTAATAGACCCAATTATTATTATGGGCTAAGGCAAGTTTAATTTCTAACAGTTCCCAATTAATTAACGGTTTTCCTGGACATGCTTTCAGCCTTTCACTCTATAAGTGAGCTAGCTTGTCATTCACTTTTTTGGCTCGACGTTGTAGTCTTATACTCCCTCCGGTCCCAAATGAAATTCACACTTTGACTTCACACAAATTAAGAAAATAAATTTGACTTTACTGTAGAGTACACTGTTGTGACACTGTTTCACACTGTTTGACATTGTTTTGCACTGTTTTGCACTGTTTTGATGTAGATAATTTGCCAAATAAGGAAGGGAGAAGAAGTGTGAAGTTTATTTTGGACCTACCCAAAAAGGAAAGTGTGAATTTGATTTGGGACCGGAGGAAGTATAATATATACTCTTTTCTCATAAAATCCTTCCAATTTCCTTTTTGGACTGTCCCAAAAAAATCTTCTCACTTACTATTTTTGGACAATTTGTGTGGCTCACATTTATTTTACCTTTTTCGTACACAACTACAACCATACATTTCCACTTTACTGTCACTTCCTTAATTTGCATGTCAAGTCAATGCGAGAAGTATTTTTTGGGATGGAGGGAGTATTTGATCAATGTTAAATGTCTTAATTAGTTTTATTATATTGTTTCAATATTTTGTTTTTAAATTTTATGATAATAACCAGTTCTGATTCTATTTGGAAGAACCAGTTAAGTGATAAAATTAAAGACCTTGTAAAATTTAAATTTAATAAGAAAAATAGAAATTAAATAGTGAAGGATATAATCACAACTTGGGATGAGTAATCTTTTCTATCATATTACAAACTGATTGTGTTTAAGATCATATTCTCGTCCATGCAATATAATATTAGTTAGAAAATTTATACGTTCTGTGAAACATAGAAGTATTTACAAAAATATTACTGATGTTAAACCCCTAGAGTTTGATAAACAGTTTCTGATGATGCCAAAGCTTTTCAAATATCCCCCCTTCTTTTGTAGCATTAGGAAATCAAAGTGATGTATTCTGCTTCAACCAATTTTCTAGTAAAATCTTATCTAAAAGTGTCATGTTCAAATAATCAATTAACAAATAAATATAACTGGAAAACATAAAATGCAATAAGGTAATGTTCTATTACCTTAAAAAGGATCTCTTATAGATCCCACCAGTTTAATCTATTTGTTACATCAGATGACACAAAGACATTTTGAATAAACTAATCTATTTACTCAACTGGAACACAAAATGCAATAAGGTAAAAGTTTTTACCTTAATAGGATTTGTTATCCTACCTTAATAGGCCAATCACAAGAAATACTTGTATCAAATAAATTATACCGGCAAAGTCAAAATGCAATAAGGTAAACTCTACCTTGAATGGGATATTTAAATCCTACCGGTATATTTGCATTTATTTACAAATATTTCATGTCACATTTTTCCCGGAAAATCATATACATGATTGAAGACAAGCTTGACCGGCATTTAATGCCAAATACGTACTGGGGGCGGAGCATGGGACACACACTGAAGATGCTCTCAGCAGAGCAATATTATTGAAGACAAGAGAATCACCGCATTAAAAGCTCCAACACAAGAAGACAAATGTACAAGTCGTCCGTGTCAAACTTCAACGAACAGGATTAATCCATCCTAACCAACGGATGAGATTAATCAACTGGAGAAGCCTATAAATATAGGCTGAAACGAAAGTTTCAAAACAAGCTTGAGCATCCTAAGTAGAGAGATACTTCTATTGAGCATTCACGAAATATCTAGCAAAAGAGAAAGTGCTATTCTATACACTACTCTCTGCTTAGACTCTTGTTTCACTAAACTTCTTAGTATCAAGTGTTCATTGTTAAAACCTAGAAGTTTAGTTCCTAGTTGGAGGTTAGAACTTTCTTGTAAGCCCATCAGATATTGTGGTAAACACTTCAGGAGGACAGTTGTTTCCGGCCTGAGCGTGGTTAGATAGGTCAGGAGTACCTTTTGATCCCCACTGGATCAATTGAGAAAAATCTAAAGGATTGAGTAGCTTGGAGTGGTGTTGTACTCCTCCTGAAACACCTTCAATCTAGGCCAGAGTTGTGAAGGCTAGATTGACATTACGTGTATTGGTCTTAATACATTAGTGAAATCCATTTGAAATAGGATGAGACTGGATGTAGGAGGATTACACCACCTCTGAACCAGGATATACTGTGTGTTGATTTATTTTCAGTCAACAAAGCACACACCGAACACTTCTCATAAAAGATTATAGTTTGTCAGTAGCATCCTAAGAAATAGTCTTAATTTGACCCTACTGCTTATCCTACTGCTTAATAACTCACTTTCTTTGAGATACAAGAGTTTTACAATATCACAACTATAAGGTCTGTTCCATTAGATTTCAGAAAATCCTACTTAAGGCATAGCAGTTACCTCAGCAGTCCCCTGGTGACTACCCAACTGCTAAGCCCACTGCTCACGCAAAAGTGTTTCCTTTAAACATCTCAACTTCACCAGCCCCTCACAACTCTATCTCCAAGAAGTCTGTTCAAACTGATCCCTCTAATTCAAAGTGGTAACCCAGCAGGTGGCTCAGCAGTTCCCTCACTATCACCCAACTGCCGAAGACCACTGCTCCAGTAAAACTCCCACTTACTTGGACTAATGCACATCTTCAGAAAGCCCACATCATCCTGAGCAAATCAATCTTTCCATACCTCCACTTTTACTTAAGCAGGTGCCTCAACAGTTCTCTGGTTACCACCCAACTGCTGAGACCACTGCTCTCATTAAGGTTTATTGTCAATCTACCTTGTTATATCATCAGAAAGCGCTTCCCACTCTAAGAAAGATTCTGAGTGCACTGTCATCATACACTAAGTATTTCGCTAGCAGTTGCCTCAGCAGTTCCCTGCTTTCTAGCCAACTATCAAGCCAACTGCTCACCTTATAAAGCCCAAACTTCATCCATCAAAGAAAGTGCTATACACTATTTATCTAAGAGGTTAAAGACTTCCGCTGTGCATCTATAAATCTCTCAAAAGATTATAGATCAACTCTTTAGAGGGAGAAATGTTTTAAAGTTGAAAAAGCTTTAAAAGTCTATTCACCCCCCCTCTAGACTTTTACCTCTATCCGGGACCATCAAGTGGTATCAGAGCGGAGTGTTCTTAGAGTCAGTCTTTGACTAATTTGAACTAAAGATCCCAAACCACTACACTTCCCAAACACTTTCTAAAAATGGATAGTGAGCCTGCAAAGAATCTATTGTTCAAACAGAACAAGTCTGATGAATGGAAAATCAAGGATATCTGGGATGAGCTCACCACAACCCAATCAGAAGATGATCAAAGCAGTACAAGTGATGAAGACAGCTCATCAGAAAGTAAGAAAGAGGCCCTGATTTGCCTCTTTGGAATGCACTGAGCTGATAGCTTCTCCCACAACTGTCCCATGGCCAGATTGAGTGAAAATGACAATGATGAGGTACTATCATGTTCTTCAAACAGCTCATTTGATTCCCGCAGTTCCAGTGTTGATATGGAAGCATTGCTTCATCAACTTGAAAACTTTCAAAAAGATCACCTTCTTTTAATGAACGAAAACTGTAGACTTCAAAAAAATCTAATAGTAGCCCAAGCTCAAATGGGTGAAGTAATAAAAATGAAAGATTTTCTTGAACATGAAAACATCAGTTTAAAAGAAAGGCTGAGCTCTCTCTGTCCAAATTACTGAGAAAGTTCAACACAACTGGAAGAACACAGGATTAGACTATACACCTTTATCCCCATCATTGAAAGACTCTCCCAAATACTCTCCTATCACAAAACACACCACAGATCAACAAGAAACAAGAAAACCAAACCAACAAAATCCCCACTCCCAAACTCTGTCAAATAAAAGGAACGAGTCCTCTCCCAGATCCAAAACCATACTTCCTTACAAACCCAACTTCGAGAATAACCAACCAAATCAAAGACTTGGTTGACAACCAATCAAGAGGACCAACCACATTTCATAGAAAAGGCTGATCACTCCTAATACACTTATTCATTCCCCTTTCATAAGGAATAATGTTCACAAATATATATCCATTCCTTATGATTACAATACTCCGAATGGCTATAGATCCATCAGCTTAGATCCAAATGGTCCTAGAAGGGCATGGATGCCCAAACCTATTCAAAGGAAGATGCCCACTAACTTGTGGGCTGCTACTCAAAAATGACAAAAACGGGAAGGTGCTGGAGCAGCCAACTTGCAAAAATGATATAAATATTCAAAGCTGCTCCATGCACATGACAGGCAGCAGGAGGCTACTGTCAATGCTATAGATCTAGAGAAGGACCCAAAGCAACCTTTGGGAATAAGGAAGAAAGAGGAGAAACTAAAGAAGCTGGAGAATCCAATCAAATGCAGTCCTTCAATCCAAAACATATCATATGGGATTGAAGTTCAAACTCATAAAGCACAAGCCAGCTTCGCGATAACATTCACAATGTGACACTCTCCATGGACATCTGCTTGATCAGAGATGTCCAAAGCAACAAAATTGTGCTAACTGGTAGAAGAAAGAAGGATACTGGAAAGGCTCCTGTTGAAGACTATTTATTGTGAATCAAGTTTGTCTGTCTTGTCTGTAATAAGTTAGATGTTTACTATTTCTATTCTGTACTGATTAAATATATCTGTTAGAATAGTATACAATATGGGCCAAGTGTTAGGCCCATACTCAGGCAAGAAGCCTTTGTACGCATACCTGAGCCTCGCCTATAAAAGAGGGAGGAGGACTCAGGTTTGCGGTTAACTTTCGTATCTGCTCAAAATAGCCTTAGCGCTTATCATTCTTGTACGAAAGATTCACGGTATATCAGAGAAGGTTTACACTTGATCTTTCTGTGTTCATCTTTGTTGTTAATCTTTCATCTGTATGCCATATTATACTGTTGTTAGAGAAAACAGGGAATAACAAATGGTATCAGAGCCGATCGAGAGCTGATCAGAAGAACTATCTGCGAAAGACTCTGTTTTTATAGAATAGCGAGTTTATCATCTGTAATCTTATTTCTGCACCAAATACTGTAAAAGTTATACTGTTAGAATCGCGTTTCAAAGACGATCAAGCAGTATATCTTCCTTTTTCGTTTCTGCAATTTTTCTTCAGAAGTAAACTCGCACCCTTGAACTCACACCCCTCGTTTCTCTAAGCTCTGTGCAGCTTTTTGACCCGAAACTTGGGTAAAAGGATCTCTACTACAAGGGCTACAACCTACCATATTTGTATTTCTGAAAATCTGAAGTTTTATTTTTTCAGGAATTCGCAGCCAGGTGTTTTTTTCATAAGCTCGCAGCCTGTAAACTCGAGTTGAGAAACTCGCAGCCTGCAAACTCGAGCTCAAGAACTCGCAGCCTACAAACTCGCGGTCAACAACTCGCACTCAACAAACTCGCAGCCTGCAAACTCGCAGTCTGACCACGAGTTTTGACCCTGCGAGTTTACACCTCGAGTTCTTAGAAACTCGAACTCTTGACCTCGAGTTCACAAACTCGAACTCTCATCTCGAGTTCCCCAGACCTCGAGTTTAGGCTTTGAACACTCAGGAACTCGAGTTCTTGACTTAGTAAATTTTTTGATCTTATTTCTCGAACGGTCAGTTTTCTACAGCAACATGAATGGCTTCTGAATCTAATGCGCAAGGAAACAGCAGTACTCCTCCATCTCTTAGGAAAGGGGAGTACCAAATGTGGAGAACTCGTTTCTTGAATTTCCTAGAACACAAAGAAAACTCCGATGCAATGCTGGAATCACTCCTGGAAGGACCAGCTGTACTAATGATTGACGTAGGAGGGGATTCAACTAATAATCCACCCATTCCTCCGGAAACAAGACGAAAGAGACCTTCTGAATACACTGAAGCAGACAAGCTAAGGCTGAGAGGAGACCTCATGGCCAAAACATACCTTCTCCAAGCAATCCCAAATGAAGTGTACGTGATGATTGACAGTATGCAAACGGCAAAAGAAATGTGGGACGAGATTGAAAAATTACTCCAAGGCACGAGCATAAGTCTAAAAACCAAGAAATCTGCTATTTTGATGGCTTATGACTCGTTCAAAGCTGCTCCTGGAGAACCTCTTCACGAGACTCATGCCAGGCTTGTGAAGCTGATGAATGAAATGAGGAAAATCAAAATATTCAGAACCAACTTGGAACTGAATACTAGATTTTTGTCTAGTCTGCACCCATCTTGGAGTAAAACAGTAAAGGACTTGAGACAACGCATTGACATGGATGAAATTGATCTCTTCACCTTGAATGAGCTGCTAAAGGAGTTCGTCAATGACGTTGTATGCACTGAGGAACAATCAAGCCCAAATCCTCTAGCTCTACTAATGGAAGCTCAGCCCAAAAGAACGGCAAAACCTATGCAGAAGAAGAAGAAGAAAGTAGTAGAGGTTGAATCTGATGAAGATGAGAGTGATGAAGAAGGAACTGATCTTGAAGCTGAGCTTGCAGATCTCCAGAAGAAGATGGCACTACTGGCCAAGAAGTTTGCCAAGAGGAACAACTCTTCAAATAAGCTGCGAACCTCTTCTTCCAACTACAAACAAAAGAACCAGGACCAAAGCTCAGCCAGGAAGGCTACATCAACTGCTAATGCCCCTGGGTGCTATAACGGCGGGAAGCCTGGACACATCAGCAAAGACTGTCGGCTCCCAAAGAAGAGAGATGCAAACTTCTACAAACAAAAGATTCTAATGAATAAACAAAAGCTCTTCTTAGCACAACAGGAGGAAGCAGAAGCCTCTGGCAAACATGCTGAGCTGGTCCAGTGGGCGGAAGATGATTCTGAAGAAGAAGAAGAAGAGGAAGAAAACTTCGCTTTGATGGCAAGGCTGGAGGATGAAGAAGAGAAAAAGGGTGATGCTGCGATCCCCGGAAGTGAATGCTCTACAAGCACTGTAAGTACCTCTAATCACCCTCACACTTTACAAACTCAGTCCTTACACAATAAGGACCACCTCATAAAAGAACTGCAGGAGAGATTAGACAATAATTACAGGGTACTGAAACAGAACCTTGACCAAAAATCTTCCTTAAGCGTTCAACTTGAAAATGCCAAAGATCAAATCAAAAGGGTGTCCTCAGACTTTGAAAACTTTGAACTTAAAATAGCTGAACTGACTAAGAAACTGCAAGACAGTGAAGTTGAGAAAAACACAGCTAAAGCTGACTGTGAATTTTTAAGAAATAAAAGAAGCAGCCTTTTAAGCAAAGTAAAGGAACTTGAGGATGTATGTGTCAGAAGAGGTCAAACCGAACACACAGTTTTTCTAAATCGTATAAGCGACGTTCAACATTACAACCCAAAAGCTGGTCTTGGACTGCCGAACCCGCGTCATTTAAAGAAAGTTGACTGCCGCCAGTTGTATGATGCAACTTACTTAACTCTAGACATTGATAAGAAAATGAAATTTGGGAGTGAAGAAGAAACCACTAGAGAAGAAGAAGAGAAAAGGAGTAATCCTAAAATTGAAACCTCTCTTGACTATACTCCTCTGGTTGAGAAAGCCCTTTCTAAAGAAAAGGTAATCTACAACGAGGAGGGGTTTGATATTTTTAATGTCCCAAAAGGGGTTCCATATTACGAAAGTCCAATGGGTCCCACTCCTAAAACTGGAATTTTTAAATCCGGACAGGACAAGTGCATCTCTCCACTGGTCCAAAAATATGCAGATCTTCAGAAGACCCTTGACAATGAGAGAGAGCGTTTTGAAATTGAAAAGAAAAGTTCTGAAAGCAACTGGCAAGAACTATTAAGCAAATTTGATGAATTGAGTGAAAAATATCATTCTGCTTTAAAAACTGCTCAAACCTCTTTTGATAAAACTAAATTTTCTGAAAAATCTGCCACTCATCACTCTTCTCCTTTTGTCACAGGACAAGAAGTGAAAAGAAGAGGAGAAGAGAAGAAAAAGTGGGAGATGAAGAGAAAGGAAATAGCTGCTGGCAAGAAGAAAGTTTTTGAGAATAAACCTGGTCCTAGATCCAGCTCCATTTTGTACTCTAAAACTAAGTCTAAACCTGTCCATGTAAATTCAGCTTCTAGTAGTTCAGTCTTGTGTCCCAAGCTGAAAAATTCTGTGACATCTTTTGAATATGGCTCTTTGTATAATTCCACTATTGCTTATGGTTATTCTGTTCCAGATCCCCACAATTATGAATGTGATTTGAATGCTGATAAATCAAAGCCTTTTAGAAAGCTCAAACCTGAAAGAGAATCCAAGAAAGGAACTTCTAAGGGAACGTTTTGTATTCCTGATATGAAATATTCTCTCAGAGTTCATTCAAGGAAACATCTTAATCGGTTTTCTAAAGAGGAGATTTTCAAAACTAAACTGAAGAAACAACCTTTCAATCACAAAGCACCTGTCTACTCTCCTCCTAAACCTAAAATGGAAAGGTGGGTCCCCAAGATAAGACCCACACAAACTGAAACAAAAAGGTGGGTCCCCAAGATAAGACCCACACAAATTGAAACTGAAAGGTGGGTCCCTAAGATGAGACCTACCAAACCTGAACTTGAAAGGTGGGTCCCTAAGATGAGACCTACCAGACCTGAAACTGCAAGATGGGTACACAAACGAAGACCCATCCAACATGAAACTGAAAGGTGGGTCCACAGACGAAGACCCACCAAAACTAAAAGAGAAACTGCTAAGTGGGCCCCAAAAATCAGACCCACTGCAAAAGCAAATCTGGCTGTCAGAGAGCCCACAAGAGATAAATCTCTTGTTGAAAAAGCTGCTGACTTTGGATCACAGCTCAAAGCGAAACTTGAATGGATATTTTTCAATGATGAGGAAGGACCCATTCCAAGATGGGTACCTGAACCTGTTTAATTGTTTTGCAGGACGGTCATGTGTGGCACTTGGATTCTGGATGCTCAACCCACATGACCGGAGTAAAGTACCTACTGAGCAACTATACCACCTGCTATGGAGGCAATGTTAGATTCGGGAACAACGCCTCATCTCCTATTCTTGGATATGGGGATGTCATCTGTGCCAGCGTCACCATCAAAGATGTTTCTTTTGTCAAAGGGCTCAAACACAATCTTCTGAGCATAGGACAATTCTGCGACAGTGGGATGGAAGTGAGATTCATTGCCAAACAATGCTGTGTTCTAGACAGCGAAGGGAACTCATTATTAACGTGTCACAGGACCTCCAACCTGTACACTATTGATCTGAAAAGCGTTCAATCCACCACTTCCATCTGTCTGCTGTCCAAAGCTTCAACGGAACAAAACAACCTCTGGCACAGACGTCTTTCCCATCTTAATTTCAAGAATTTGTCCATCCTGTCTTCGAAGAAACTTGTAAAGGGGCTTCCTCCGTTGAAATCTTCCACAGAGAATCATTGTAGTGCCTGCAAAATGGGCAAAATGACGAGAAGCTCCCACAAGTCAAAGCCTGTCCCATCATCTACTCTACCGCTGCAACTGATACACATGGATCTGTGTGGACCTATGAGAGTCCAAAGCATCAACGGCCGCAAATATACACTGGTGATCGTTGATGACTTCTCTCGGTACACATGGACAAAATTTCTTCGTAAAAAGGACGAGGCAGCAGAAATCATTATGACCTTTGTCAGAACAGTCCAAAAACTGCTGCAGCAAAGTGTTCGAATCATCAGAACTGACAACGGTACCGAGTTCAAGAACCAAACTCTCACTGGATTCTATGAATCTCTCGGTATCACACAGCAATTCGCAGCAGCCAAAACTCCCCAACAAAATGGAGTGGTTGAAAGAAAGAACAGGACCCTTGTCGAAGCGGCACGCACCATGCTCATCCTGTCAAGATTGCCACACTTTATGTGGGCAGAGGCCATTTATACGGCGTGCTACACCCAAAACAGAACATCTATACACAAACGCTTCGACAAGACCCCATATGAAATCCTTTTCAACCGAACTCCGGATATCTCATTCTTTAAGATATTTGGCTGCAAGTGCTTTCTACTAAATGACAGAACTGATAGAGGTAAGCTAGACGCAAAAGCCCAAGAAGGGGTGTTCATTGGCTACTCCCAGCAGTCCAAAGCTTACCGAGTCTATCTTAGAGACAAACGAACGGTCATTGAGAGTGTTAATGTGACATTCTATGAGATGGCTGACTTCGCAACGGAACACTCTCAAGCTGACCCGTCACTTACTGCACCAGTGGACTCTGACACAGTTGAACAAAACCCTGTACCTGAAAGTGTGATTCTCAATTCTCTCTTTCAGAACTTCTACGAGAATTCACAACCTTCACCTTTTCCTTGCACACCAGCTTCATCGTCAAACATTCCACAGCAACCAACTACTTTCACTGAGATTCCACTCCTTCTCGGACCTGATAATGAACCATCTACTCCCCAAACTGATCACGGAGGAGTGGATGATCACGGGTTTGCTACCACATCAGAGTCATCTCCACCGCACGCCTCAGCTGCTCAAGAGTCACCAATCCCCTACCAGGACTCGGATTATCCGATCATTACTCCTAATCCTGTTGCACATGAGAGGAAATGGACAAGAGCTCATCCCACTAAACAAATAATCGGTGATCCGGGTCAAGGTGTGCGTACGAGATCGGCTACTATGAATGAATGTCACTATGCATGCTTTCTAAGCCAGAATGAACCATCTAAAGTCTCAGATGCACTCGCTGATCCAGATTGGGTGATTGCTATGCAAGATGAGCTCAATCAGTTTGACAGATTAGAAGTATGGACACTCGTGCCTAAACCCCCTCAGAAAACCATAATTGGCACCAAATGGGTGTTCAAGAACAAGAAGGACGAAGAAGGCACAGTGATACGCAACAAGGCACGGCTGGTCGCTAAAGGATACAATCAGCAAGAGGGCATAGACTATGATGAAACATTTGCACCCGTAGCAAGAATTGAAGCAATACGCCTCTTTCTTGCGTACGCGGCCCACAAGAACTTTACCGTCTTTCAAATGAACGTCAAGACTGCCTTTCTGAATGGAGTCTTGGAAGAAGAAGTCTATGTCGCTCAGCCCGAAGGATTTGTAGATCCCAAATACCCCAACCATGTGTACAAGCTGAAAAAAGCTCTGTATGGACTGAAACAAGCCCCAAGAGCTTGGTACGATGCTTTAACTGAATTTCTGGTTGACTCAGGTTTCTCAAAAGGGAAGATTGATACTACACTTTTCATCAAGCGACAGAAGTCTGACATCATCCTGATTCAGATCTATGTTGATGATATCATCTTCGCCTCCTCAAATCCACGTCTGTGCAATCATTTTGAGAAACTAATGAAAACTAAGTTTGAAATGAGCATGATGGGAGAGCTAAACTTCTTCCTAGGCCTGCAAGTAAGACAACTCTCTGACGGCATTTTCATCAATCAGTCCAAGTATACTTTGGAAATGCTTAAGAGATTCAACATCGATAGCAAGTCTTCCATGCCGACCCCTATGTCCCCCACCAACAAACTGGACGCAGACCCTTCTGGGAAATCAGTCGATGCCACAAACTATAGGGCAATCATTGGATCTTTGCTGTATCTAACGTCTAGCAGGCCTGATATCGTCTTCTCTACATGCTTATGTGCACGCTTTCAGGCGAATCCAAAGGAGTCCCATCTGACGGCTGTTCGAAGAATACTGAGATACCTCAAAGGCACAGTACATCTAGGCCTTTGGTATCCCAAACACTCAGGTTTTGACCTCGTCGGATACTCTGACGCAGATTTTGCTGGTTGCCGGATGGACCGCAAAAGTACCTCGGGAGCTGTCCAGTTCTTGGGCGATAAGCTAGTCTGCTGGTCTTCCAAAAAACAGAACTGTGTGTCAACATCTACGGCCGAGGCAGAATACGTCGCGGCTGCTAGCTGTTGTTCACAAATATTATGGATGAAGACCCAGCTAAAAGACTACGGTTACACTTTCTGCCATATCCCGATCTACAGCGACTCTCAGAGTGCCATTGCCATCACCAGCAACCCGGTTCATCACTCCCGCACGAAACACATCGACCTGAGATATCATTTCATCAAAGACCACGTGGAAAAAGGGGATATTGACATGTACTTTGTAAGCTCCGAGCTTCAACTGGCTGATTTGTTTACTAAGGCATTGGATGAAAAGAGATTCCAGTTCCTGGTTTCCAAATTAGGCATGTTGAACCTCGAGCCATTGTAATTCTGTTTCCTCTGGTCTGTAAAACTGTGTGTGTGCGTGGGACCTGTACAAAGTGTGCGTATGTGTGTTTGTAATTTGTGTGCGTTGCATGTGTCGAAGGGGAGACAAAGAGCAAAAAGATCAAAAATAGTGTGTGTGCGTTTGCATTAATCGAGGGGGAGAAAAAGGACTAAAAGATAAAAAAAAAATAGTGTGAGTGAGGTGCATTTAGTGTGTGTACATTGCATTCATGGAGGGGGAGAAATTTTGAAAAATCTTAAAAAAAATAAACCAACAACAGTGCGTGTGTTGACTTCAGCGAGGGGGAGTACTTTTTACTGATCATAAATGGATCATTTCACCCCTAAGGCCCAAATTTTCTTCTCGGCCCGTTTCTAAACTCGCGTATATATACTCATTTTTAATCCCCTTCCTTCCATTGCCTAAGCTTCCTTTTCACAGAAAACACTCCGAGCTCGAATTCTCACTAACACTCTCCGCCATCCTCCAAACTTCCCTCCCTCTCACAGACCTCCACTCACCCCTCACACAGGTAGATTTTCACTTCGTTCTTCCCATCACTCTCCTCTCTCAGACCTTCACACATCTCGAACTGTCCCTTAACCAAAATCACAATCAAAAAACGACGCGTTTTTCCTCAAAATAAATTTTCAAACAAAAGGGGGCTTGATTGACTGATTATCCTTATTATTGCTTTGTTTTTCAGGTGGTTATCTTCTTCGTGCGAACACGAGTTCTGGAACTCGAGTTCATGGACTGCCGTTTCAAATTCGAGCAGACCGCGAGTTTGTAAACTCGCGCTCTGGGCTCGAGTTTGTAAACTCGCACTCTGGGCTCGAGTTTGTAAACTCGCGCTCTGGAGCTCGAGTTTGTAAACTCGCCTTCAGGGCTCGAGTTTGTAAACTCGCGCTCAGGGCTCGAGTTTGTAAACTCGCGGCCAGGGCTCGAGTTCGTAAACTCGCGGCCAGGGCTCGAGTTCGTAAACTCGCGGCCAGGGCTCGAGTTCGTAAACTCGCGGCCAGGGCTCGAGTTCGTAAACTCGCGGCCAGGGTTCGAGTTTGTAAACTCGCAGCCAGGGTTCGAGTTTGTAAACTCGCAGCCCGGGTTCGAGTTTGTAAACTCGCACTCAGAGCTCGAGTTTGTTAACTCGCACCCATGGCTCGAGTTCGTAAACTCGTGCTCATGGGCTCGAGTTTGTTAACTCGCACTCATGGGCTCGAGTTAACAACATTGGTGCCAGAACTCGTTTCCTCATCTCTGAAATCCTAAACCCAAAAGATTTTTTTTACTAACGGGTGCCATTCTTTCAGCTCAAAATGTCAGGCACTCAACAAGATACTCTCCAGGAGGATGCGCACTACACACAGCTGTTCCCCAAATACAAGTGGGTTCGGCTACAGGACAACAACTTTCAGCTCGACCTAGCTGTCTTCAGGTGCCCTGACCCGGTCATTCCCATAATTCTTAAGGGGCATTACATCTGGCAAGCACTAAGCAAAGCGATCACGGTCCCCGAAATCTACTTGCAACAACTATGGGGGACCATGCACTTGACTTCCAAGAAGGACGCATCCAGTCTGAGTGCAACGCTCCACAACAGACGTCTGACTTTAACAACATCCACTCTACAAGCCATACTGGAGCTGCCTATCCACGATACCTATGAACAACTACCCTCCAAGGCCGAACTAATGGAAGGACTAGTGCACTAGGTTATGATGCTCCGCTACCGTTCCTGTCCCACTTCAAGCTGATGAACCTGCCATACCCGTGGAAGACACTGTTCGGCCTTGTCAACAAATGTCTCTCTCCAAAGCACGCCGGCCATGACAAGTGCAACCTGCAGATCTTCCAAATCTTCCATGGGATCGTCTTCGCAAAAAATTACGATATGGCGCAGCTATTCTGGATTGAGCTGGTCACTCAAGTCCAAGACAAAGAGGACGGAAAGACGGGTATGACGATTCCCTACGCCAGATGGTTGGCGCTCATTATTGCTGACTACATGACCGCCCACCCAGGGATCCCACAGCGCAAAGATGAAGACCAGTTTACTGCTCCGAAAATCCAGTACTTTAAGCGCTTCAAGCATGACACCGTGGGGATGACCATACCCGATTATCTGCTGGACCTGGGAAATCCACGACATTCCGCAGTCATCCAGTATAGGGAGAGTCTACTGAAAGATGGCCCCATGGTTCAGTCAAACCCAGCTGGACCTGCCCCGGGGCCTAAGCCGAGAGCTAGTAAGGGTCCGAAGAGAGCCAGTAAGCCACAGAAACCAGTGGCGCGTGTGCCCCATGAAGGGAAGTCTGATGATTCTCTCGAGAGGAATCAGACGGCTGAGGGCGCACGTACAAAAGCTGCGGAACCTGCCGATGAATCGTTCAGCCCAGCCCACAAAAAGGCTGACGATGAGGCCTCCAATAGCGTGGCCAGAGACGATGAGGATGATGACGGCGATGATGACTCTGATGATAGTGACGGCGTGGAGCACACTTTCGCTCTGATCCGAAAGGGGAAGCTGCCAATTGATTCTCCTCCAAAGAAGGTCACCCCTGAGGATGCAGCTCCTTTTATAGCTGCCCGTCCCAAGACATTAATCCTCAAACCCGTGAAGGAGACAGCTACAGCTAAGATTGCTGCTCCCCGGTCACCTAAGGCTAAAGCCAAGAAGCAGCGTCCTGTCCGAAAGAGTTTGGTTGCTGAAGAGGACCTTCATATTTTCGACGACTGTCTTCCTTTCATCTCTATAAGCCGAGCCGAATCTCTAAGTACAGGGGCCAACCTTGTTGGTCCCCGAGTAGAAGCCGCAGCATCGGGCTCAACTGCGCATGCACCGCCCTCTCCCACCCACTCGTTAGCCTCCCAAAAGGCTAACGTTTCAATATCACGGGACTCACCCACCTCACTGGTTCCCTCCGAACCCGTTGAGCGCTCTAGTGGCCCACCGCCCGAGGCCACAACCCCCTCTTTCTCCACATCGAGTCTAGGTGTCACATTCCCCACATTTTCCAATTTTTCTAGGACACCTACACCTTTCACAGCACATACAGGTGCACACACCCTGGATTCAACGACCGGAGTGCAAACAAGGATGGTTGGAAGCCCTGCTGTGCCAAAAATGACTTCATCTTTGCACGCAGGCCACACATCAGCTCTCTTCACTGATGCTGTGACAACAGTTACAACCCCCGTAACTGGAAACCTTACACCCGAAGACGTTACCGTTCTCATGAACCGCTACATGGAGTCCACCATCAAACCATGGGTGCAACAAGCATTCACCGCTTGGGCACAGGACTCCAAACCAACCCCAGCGGTTCATAGTGAACAGAGCCACCCCAAACCCCACTCTTCACCCTCTCAATCCATTCCACAACCCACTCCTGCCATCCCTCTCCCATCCACCACACCATTTAGCCCTTCACTCTCTCGGGGAACCCACGATACGGAACTGGTATCGCCCTCTGCCTCGACCAATCCCTACCACCTATCCCGTCTTGAGCTTGCCGATCTCCTGTTTCTTCGGTTGCTGGAGGTCGACACTTGCCACCTTTCACCCTTTGAACGCGACCTTCTCCAAACTTTCTTCAAACATGACCGCCCTCAGTACGGCACTTGCCGTGACAGTCCCTGAGGCCTCAAACGTTCCCATGAGGATCCCGATGATTCGGAACCTCATGAGGGGGAGAACAAGAGGCCTCATACACTTGAGCAAACAGCCTCTACCAGCCATGAACCCCAGCCAAACACCTCATCAAACCAGCCCACCAACCAACCACCACCTTCCTCGAGACAACCAAGCCCAACTCTCTAGCCTGGTCGAGCTAGACGAAACATCCCGAGGCTTATCTCCTAGAGATACTGTCCGAGGAGGGGATGGAAGTCCTGTAGTGGTTACCTCTGGTACATCACAAAGTTCAGGCCATCGATCAGAACACAGTTCGAAATCGATGACAACATCCCGAGGCGTGTCTCCAAAGGATACCGTCCGAGGAGGGGATGGAAGTCCTGACAATGCTATATCTGACTCATCTGTCAAGTCAGGCCATAAGCCAGAACTCAGTTCTAACCTGATGACAACGGGCAATCCTAGTGAACCCGGTTGTGACTCACGAGAAAAATCACCACAGCTGAGAGTCCCCTACATTCCCCAAGGCAAAGATATTCACGATGCACTCGAGGATGCTGTGGTACATGACGTTTGGCCGAGAAAATGGACAGAGTGGGATGATCTTAGAAGCGAAGCCGAGTCAGAGGATATGCAGCGAAATTGGTGGCTGAGAGAGCTACTGGCCAAATGCGCAGAAGACATCATACGCCTTGATGAAGAGGAACTCAAGGAAGGGGAGGACTACAAAAAGATACCCAGGGAGCTAGAATCCGTCATCAGACAAACGGCAAGCAAGTTGCCCCCAAAAGAAAAACTCTGGGAAAACATCAGAATAAATGCCCCCTTCCAAGAGGAAATCAGAAAGGGAATTTGGAGAACCGCAGACAAGCTCAAACAGCTAGATGAACTAAAGATCCGTGGTTTGACTCACCTCAAAGGAAAAATGGCTGGCGGACATCTTCACATGTTGATGCACAAATCATCTGGAAAGCAACGTCAAGTACTGGAAAGAGATATGAAGTCCAGCACTCATCCTATTGACGCTATCCTTGATATACACAGAGAAGATCATCACACCATCCCGTTCTACAGCTTCAAAGTTCGACGGACAGACTCCAGCATATTCATCTGCCAGGAAAACGACTTTATAATGATGAAAATGGAGGATATCTACCAAATGTTCATGGTAAGTAGGTACCTCCCACTGAGTCAAAACAGGACACACGAAGAAGGCTATGAGGCGATCAAACGGTTTATGCTGAGACAGATCAGATTCTATGCTGCCCATGATCTACAGATGGCCCTGGAAAACAATGTTCGAAAAGCGAATCTGGTAAAACTGACTCTGAACGGTCCAGAGCTCAAAAAGTACAGACCATACCACATCTTCAAGGACCCAGTCTCCATCATATATCTCAATCACGAGGAACAGAAAAGACTCATGTGGGTAGAAGACATTCACAAATACTGTGATGGGACTCTGAAGATCATTCAGACCAAGCTACAAGAGATCAAAGAAAATATAGATCCAAGACTTGCGGACGCCAGCGAGGAAGAGCTCCAAGTATACGAGAAGGTGTGGACCATCCTAAAGCCTATCAATGAGCAACTTGAAAAGAGAAGAATGCTGAGACAGTATGAGCATGCGCTAAATTTCAGAAAGCACTACTTCAGATCTCAAAAATAAATGCAAGACGGCACTTGATCACAAAGGGGGAGATTATTGAAGACTATTTATTGTGAATCAAGTTTGTCTGTCTTGTCTGTAATAAGTTAGATGTTTACTATTTCTATTCTGTACTGATTAAATATATCTGTTAGAATAGTATATACAATATGGGCCAAGTGTTAGGCCCATACTCAGGCAAGAAGCCTTTGTACGCATACCTGAGCCTCGCCTATAAAAGAGGTAGGAGGACTCAGGTTTGCGGTTAACTTTCGTATCTGCTCAAAATAGCCTTAGCGCTTATCATTCTTGTACGAAAGATTCACGGTATATCAGAGAAGGTTTACACTTGATCTTTCTGTGTTCATCTTTGTTGTTAATCTTTCATCTGTATGCCATATTATACTGTTGTTAGAGAAAACAGGGAATAACAGCTCCAAGATGCCTTCCCAGCAAAAATCAACAAAAAGAATGACTGGAGCATGGAAGCAACAGTTGACTCAAATGGCAGCTCACTGCCAGCAGTTGACTCAAATGGCAGCCCACTGCCAGCAGTTAACTCAAATGGCAGCTCACTGCTAGCTGTTAACTCAAAGAGCAGATCACTGCCAACAGTTGACTCAAAATAGATGACACTACGGACTGCTGACTCATTCTAAAATCAACTCTCCAAGACACTCCAGCTGAAATAAGCACAAGGCTTAATAATCCCAATCCTCTTACTCTACCAGAAGACAGTAAAGAAGAGGAGGAGGATGAGCAGGTAACTCAATTCATTCTAACATCTGACACAAGATGATTCAACCAGCATCCTCCTCATCAAAATATTGATGACATCATCCAAAGGGTTCATACAAGATCATTCAATCCAGAAAGAAGCAATGTTTGCTTCTTCTCTCAAACAGAACTCAAAAGAACTGAAGAAGCCCTACCAGATTCTGACTGCACACAAACTAAGAAAGAAATACTCTACATGTTACCAAAAAGCTTGTGTCCAGATCCTATCATCAATAATGGATAGGAAAAAGGGACCTTCAGAAATTGAATAAATGTGGAAGGCATCATTATTAAGGATACAGCAAGATTGGTGGCCAAATGGTACTGCAAAGAAGGACTAGATTTTGATAAAACCCCTGCCCGAAGTTACCCCCAGTAACGTCCTACTATCAGAATCAGAGGTGCTTCTCTATCTGACCTGAAGACCCAAGAGGATCTCTGTTCAAAGGTTCTCTGGTGAGGTTCTTTGAGGAGGTTCTCTTTTTCGAGGTTCTCTGATTTCAAGGTTCTCTGATGAGGCTCTCTGTCTCAAGGTTCTCTGATGAGGTTCTCTGATGAGGTTTTCTCTCTGATGAGGTTCTCTGGTAACTCTTGAACAGAACGCCCCGACCTCTGATAAGGTATTCTGGTCTCATCAGAAGTGCTCCAACTCTGTAGCCAGCACCAGAAGTGCTCGACGTATTCTGGTCCATTACAACATCATTTGCACAAAATCCTTAAAAATATGCTGCCCATAAGCAAATTCACAATCTACAAACTGGATGTGGAGATTGCCTTCCTAAAAACGGTCTACTAGAAAAGGAGGACTACGTGGAGCAGTCCCCTTGATTTGAAATTGATAAGAGATGAAGTATTCAAACTTAACCGTTCTCTGAAGTCAGGCAAACTCCAAAAGCATGGTATGATACACTCTCTAAGCATATGGTGAAATATGGGTTCATCAAAGGCACGTAGACAAGACACTATTGAAGAAGGTCCCCACACACTCCTTAAATCTTTCAACTCTCAAGCCTATTTTAAAGTGAGCCTAAAAGGAGAGTTGAACTACTTCTTGGGACTACAAATGGAACATAACTGTTAGTACCCAATTTTGATATATTTTGATGATGCCACTATACTTAGCACGTGTACATTGTATCTCAATATTGTTCCTATGTTAGCATTCAAAATTATGTGACAAAATAAAATGTACAATCTTTGAGTCAATTTGAATATTATCGGAAAAATTAAAATGCAATAAGGTAATTTTTATTTACTGTAATAGGATATTTAGATCCTACCGGTATATATTATTTTAGCTCAAAAGTTAACTGTATGTCACATTATTAAAGAAAAGAAGCTCGGAAATTATATACATTGAATGTATATGATTGAAGACAAAATATGACCGACATTTAATGCCAAAAATGTACTGGGGTCCTAAGCAGTGTACGCCCACATGGGACTATCTCCTGAAGTGAAGTTTGGGCGGCTGAATAATGCAAGACAAGGAAATCACCGGGAAATTAGCTCCAGCACAAGAAGACAATTATACAAGTTGTCCTTGTCAATTTTTAACGAACAAGATCAATCCATCCTAACCAACGGATGAGATTAATCAACTGGATTAGCCTATAAATATAGGCTGAAACGAAAGTTTCTAACTAATCTTTGAGCATCCAAAGAGAGAAATTCTATCACAAGCATTCATGAGATATCTAGCAAAAGAGAAAGTGCTATTCTAAACTTTACTCTCTGCTTGGACTCATGCTTCACTAAACTTCCAGTTTACAAGCTTTTCATTGCTAAATCATACAAGTTTAGTTCCTAGTTGGAGGTTAGATCTTTCTTGTAACAAATCACATATTGTTGTAAACACTTAGGAGAATAGTTGTTCGGATCCTACAGTGTAAGTAGATAGATATAGTACTTTTTGATCCCCACTGGTTCATTAGAGAAAAGTCTAAGGACTGAGTAACTTTGAGTGGTGCTATACTCATAGTGAAAAACCTTCAATCTAGGCCTAAGTGTTGTAAAGGCTAGATTGGCAGTAAGTGTATTGGGTTTAATACTTTAGTGAAATCCATCTGAAAGAGGATGAGACTGGACGTAGGAGGATTACACCACCTCTTAACCAGGATATACTGTGTGTTGATTTACATTCATTCAACAAAGCACATACTTAGCACCTCTTACAAAAAGATTGAAGTTTGCCAGCAGAATCCTAAGCAGTTGTCTTAACTGACTCAACTGCTTATCCTACTGCTTAATTACTTACTTTCTTTGAGATCATTTTCATACAAGAGAAGTGCACCAATATCACCAAAAGGCCTATTCTTATATTTCAAGAAACTCATAGCAGGTGTCTCAACAGTTCCCTGGAATCCACCCAACTGTTGAGCCCTCTGCATTTAAGAACGTAGACTTCACATCCATTTGATGTATCTTCCACTTGTTGTGAGCTGCGAGCGCAATTATCAATCTTATTGTTTCCAATCTAGCAACAGGCGCAAATGCTTTTCATAATCAATGCCATGTCTTTGGGTGTAGCCTTTGGCCACTAGTCTTGCCTTTTACTTCTCCATTTCTCCTTTCGCATTTTTCTTGATCTTAAATACTCACTTCACTCCAATTGCTTTATGTTTTGGTGGAAGTGTGGCAAGCTCCCATGTTTTATTCTTCACAATTGACTTGATCTCATCATCCATTGCATCTCTCCACTTCTTGTTTCTTGTGGCTTCTTCAAAACTTAGTGGCTCACAATCACCAAATATACAGAAGAGTTTAAGTTCATCATTTGAGTTCAAGTTTTGTGTTACCTCGTAAAGCTCTTCAATGCTTCTCATGTGTGGTACTTCTATTTCATCCGAACTTTGTGATGAAGCTTGAGCTTGAGTGGGAGATGGTTGAGGAGTTGTATTTTAATGATTTTCTTCAACTTCTTCTTCATATTCCATGGGAGGTAAGAGACTATAATCTTCTTTGTCACCAATGCTCTAATCCCATGAACCTTCTTCATCAAACTCCACATCACGACTTATTATAAGCTTCTTCCAATATGGATTGTAGAGTTTGTACCCTTTTGAGTGTTTATCATATCCAATGAATATAAACTTCTCACTCTTGTCATCAACTTTTGACCTAGTCTGATCGGGTACATGTGCATATGGAATGCATCCAAATACTCTCAAGTGTGAGACTCTAGGTTTACCTCCATGCCATGCTTCTTGTGGAGTTATTCCATCAAGACTCTTCGTGGGGCAGCGATTTTGAAGATAGACAGCACAACCCACAACTTCAACCCAAAATTCTTTAGGCATATTCTTTGTTTTAGCATGCTTCGAGCCATGTTGAGGATCGTCCTATTCTTTCTTTTGGCAACACCATATTGTTGTGGTGTTCGTGGGACACTCATGGGACGACGGATGCCATTATCTTCACAAAATTGATTAAACTCCTTTGATGTGAACTCTCCACCCCGATCTGATCTCATGGCTTTGATAGTGTACCCACTTTCTTTCTCAATAAGAGCCTGAAATTTCTTGAATGCTTCAAAGGCCTCTGATTTTTGTTTAAGGAAATATACCCATGTTTTTCTTGAGTAATCATCGATGAAAGTGAGAAAGTACTTACTTTTACCATGTGAACATGGAGTAATAGGACCGCATAACTTGGTATGGACTAACTCCAATGGCTCCTTAGCTCTTGAGGTAACTTCTTTAGAGAATGGTTTCCTTGATTGCTTCCCAAGTAGGCAACCTTCGCATAGCTGATCGGGATGATTGATGAAGGGCAAGCCTTTCACCATGCCTTTGGACGATAGCATTTTCAAGCCACCAAAGTTTAAGTGCCCATATCTTGAGTGCCAAATCCTGACTCGTCTTTCAAGCAACTTTTTAAGCATATGGCTTGATCTCTTTGAATGTCAAGCAAGAACATTCAGTTTCTAGTCATCAGCACTTTAGCAACTATTCTTCCATTATTGTTTCGTAGAGAAAGACTAAGATTCTTTAAGTGAATGTCATAGTCCTTTTCTAAGAGTTGTCCCATACTTAGAATATTTGTTTTTAAGTTGGGCACATAGTAAACATCGAAAATGAATTGGTGACTTCCATCGTTTAGGCGGATTAGAACGTTACCTTTACCATTCACCACGACTTTAGACTCATCTCCAAAGGTAACATGACCTTGAGTTTGTTCCACCTTCACGAACATGCTCTTATCTCCCGTCATGTGATTGCTAGCTCCGGTATCTAAATACCACGTGCTCTTCTTTGTTTGTTCTTCATGATTTTCCATCAACAAGGTAAGTTCTACCTCATTATTCATCTCCATGAGACGGGTCTCTTCTTTCACATGATGAGAGCGCTTGCATTCATATGCATAATGGCCATATTTTTTGCAATTATGACACTTTAGTTGAGACTTGTCATACCTTTGTGGTTTGCTTCCTCTCCCACGACCTCTAGATGCTTGCGTATATTGAATTCTTTCTTCATTGTTGAAGTTTGTATAACCTCGACTGTAAGGAATAATTGTAATTAGATTTTGATGATGCTAGATTAATTAGGACTTTAGAGTACCCCTTTAGAAATTATGCATTAGAATTTTCCTTTGTAAATTTTTTAGAAGTATTCGACTTGACAGAAGACCTTCAAGAGCAGAAGGGCTTCAAGAGCAGAAGGACTTCAAGAGCAGAAGTGCCTCTTAAGGCATTATTGAAACAGAGGACCTTTGGTTCTCTGCTCCAGAACAGAAGTCCTCAGGATCTCTGTTAGTCTTGACTCTGACAGAAACCCTTATGGGTCTCTGTTGGATACTCCCAACAGAAGTGCTCCAGGCCTCCTCTGTTCTACTCTCAGACAAAGACACCAGAAGGTCTGACACTTAGAAGATTTTCAAAGAACCGGGAAGTCAACTAAAAGATTCCTTCAACGGCTAGGAGTATGAAACGGAAAAGCTACAGTGCATGCATTAAATGCTCATTTAATGCACCCCATGCTACGTAGAGTGATTGCAGATGATTGGCCGCAATGTCAGGAATACTTTATCCCAAAATAGTAACCCGCCAACTTTATCGGGCTCTACAAGTCAAGTCAACTGATCGCGCATTAAATGCAGTTGTCCTCCTACCCCTCCAACGGGAAGACAACCTCAGTATAAAAGATACACTACGAAGAACAATCGGATAACTTTGCTATAACTTTGCCAAGATTACATTGCAACTTTTGCTAACCACAAGCAAGATATTCAAACTCTGAAAAGCAAAAAGCCTCCTTGAGATTCAAACTCATTATCCTCTACAAGAGAAGGCAGAAGTTGGAAAAATACTCTTTCCAACTCAAGCAAAGTTCCAAGTGTTCTTCAACTCTTCAAGCTCATCACATACAAATCTTTTGTAACGAAGCTAGTTGGAGGAACCCCAGTTTCAACAGAAACTCTTCTTGCTACAAGAAGGACGTCCAAATAACTGGAGTAGTGAAGTGGTGATACTTCAAGGAAACTCAGTGAAAGGACCAGTGTTAAAGGAAGCCAGGCAGTGCATCCCAGGACACATCTAGGCTTGAAGAAGACGTGGAGTGCTTCTTAAGTACTAGGACTAAGGCTTTGTAAACGGCAGTCTTTACAGCTTAGTGGAACAGTGGATTAGAGGAACGAGTTGTTCCTTGAACCACTATAAAAATCCCTGGTGTCGTTTACTTATTGCTTTTAATACTTGCATTTAGTTAGAACTGTATAACTCCTTGGACTTGGTATCTGTGTTCAGCAGAACTTGTTCTACGAGTTAACAGAAGGCCTACTGCCTATTGCTTCTCTGAGGCTAACAGAACTCCCTACCAGAACCCCATCCGCTGCCAGTCTGTTCTTCCAACAGAACAGGCTATTCTGTAAATCTAGTACTTAGTTTAAAAAGCTAAAAACCAATACAGTCTATTCACCCCCCCTCTAGGCTGTATCCAGTATAACCGGGACCAACAAGTGGTATCAGAGCCTCCTTGTTCTAATAATCTCTTAGGTTGTTTGTTGAACAAAGATCCACTTGTTTTTCTGTTTAACCTCATTTCTATCTGATATAATGAATCACTCCTTGTCCAAGAATCTTATGTTTTCAGATCTTAAGTTTGATGACTGGAGGATCTGGATGAAAGCACATCTCTGTGCCCTGCATGATGAAATGTGGGAAGTTCTTGACATTGGCCCCTTCACTAGCTTCCAGAAGGTCAATCCTGAACATGCCATAGACAACACCAGACCCCAGATGATTAGTAAAGCCAAGTCAGAATGGACCACTGAAGAGAGGAGAAAGTACAACCTAGACAATATTGCCAAGGACATCCTCTACAAGTCCATTGATGATAGGTACTTCAACAGAATCAAGAAGTGCAAGACTGCTAAGGAAATCTGGGATACTCTTGAGCTCATTGGAGCTGGTGATGAGCAAGAGAAGGACAACAAACTAACCATAGCCAACAAGAAGTTTGATGACTTTAAACTTCTCCCTGGTGAAAGCATCTCCAAGATGTATGACAGGCTCCTCACTCTCACTGGAGAGATCTCTGAGCTTGGCAAGGATCTCACAACCAAGGAGATCAACCTGAAGGTGTTGAGGGGACTTGTAACACCCCTAATTTCCCGCCCAAAACATTGATATATTTAAAAGAAATACTTTATTCATTCATCAAAGAGTTGAAGAAATACAGCGGAAGTCTAAAAGGGAAATGAGTGTTACCGCCACATTCGGTCATCTCTTAACCGAATGCACAGGCAACTCAAAGTAAAACAATAAAAACTAATGTAATAATAAGTAAATGTTTGTTTTATGACTAGATTTAACTAAGGCATCTTCTAATTCGCACTCAAGCTCGAGCAATCCGTCAATCCACATAGGTATCCAACTCATCACCTGATTTAAGGGAGAAAAGAGAGACAAGAAAATAACAAAAATTAGCTTTAGAGCTAAGTAAGTACTACCCAACCCCGTAAAATAATCAGGTTTGGCTAAAAATAGATTTTTATATAATAATATATAAAAATACTCACACCATAAAAATTCTTTTCACTTTGGTTTTTCTCAAACTACTTCTTTGCTAAAATCTTAAACTTCTCTTGAAAAAATCTCTTAGTAACTCTTCTTTTTAAACTTCTTAAGAAAATCACTTCTTCTCTAACTTCCTAGTAATTTAGAAGGGCGGTGCTCAACCTTTCGATAGAGCCCGGTGAACCGTGGTTACGGACGGCCACCCCGAACAAGTGCCGGTACCACAACTGCTCTGTTGGAAACGAAACGACTACCTTAAGTGTGCACACCCCCTAAAAGGGATTCCAAGCCCTCCGAGTAGTAAGTCATCCCGAGTGGTCGGAACCCAACCACCCCAATTCTAAAATTCTTGAATGATTAGGGACTACTACTATAACTTATTCTTAAAAAGGGATCATAGATCCAAATCTCACTTAAAAGGGATCATAGATCCAAACTGTACTTCTTAGTAGTAGTAGCTCTAATCACCCTCCACATTTATCCGGATGTGGAAAAACCGACACCTCGGATTACTCCCGAGATGCTATCTTCTTATAAAAATGTAAATTTTATCTTTGCTTAACAATACTTCAAAAATACTTCTTAATTTCTCTAAAAAGTCTCAAAGGTATTTAAAAATATTTGATACCCCAAAAGTACTTGATTTATACTTCTTAACTACCATATATATAATATCTTCTCAAAATCACATACACAAAATTCACAATTCACACTTAATCACATAATGCATAATAAGCATATAATACGAGGAAACAATTTTGGATTGGCAGAGAAACTTACCTTAAGTCCTGTTGCTCCTAGTTATCCTCCTCTAATCCGGTCTCTAGATAATCACCTTTTTAATTAAATATGATAAATTAGTCACTTATTCTATTTGTAATTACTTTACCCGATTTTCTCCTTTTATTTTATTATTCGCATTAACTTTGGTTAATCACTTTTTATTAATCAAATTACCTTATTAATTCAGCCATTAATTATAATATTTGAATTCTAATATTAAATAAAATATCCGAATATTATTGGCTACAACATCCAATTTTTATTCAATAATCACCCTTAATTTTCTCTAATTATTATCTAATTACTTTATTTACATAACCGAAAATATTTATTTTCCTTATTTTATTTAAACATTATTTTTAGTCCAGAATATTATTTTTCAACCTCAGTGATTTATTTATTTCACCATTAATACTAATATTTCCTTATTTAATTACTTAACTAGTTTTATATGGCCTAATTTAAATAAATAGACTAAAAATCGACTTTACAAATTAAAAACCGTCCATAACTATATTTTGGGTCTATATTTCACCTAGGTTGTCCATATATCTATTTTATAATTATTTTTCCATAATTATTCCTTTAATTTCATATATCTATTAACCGGTTTAATTACAATTAAATATACTAAACCTTATTTTTATTAATTATAAATGGTCCATAAGGTCCTAGTTAGCCATATATTTATCCTAGTTTACTCCAATATTTATTTCATAATTATTTTCGCTATTTAGTTAATTATTTACTAAATGTGTATAAATTGGCCCAATTACCATTAAATCCATTAAAAATAGCTAAAAATTTTATTTTCCAATTCTGGTTGGTCCGAATATGTATATTTATACTAGGTATTTAATTTATATTTTTCCAGATTTTATTTATTTTATTTACTATTTTATTTTTAATTTTTATTGCAACTGGGCCGAACTGGGCCAAATTTTATTTTCTGGCCCAATCCTGAAAAAGGCCCAAAAGACAGACCAGCTGGGTCTTCTTCTTCCCCAGGTCGCCGGAAAAACGGGGAGAGAGAAAAAAAACGGGGAAAGAGGTTTTACCTCGTCGGAAACGGCCAACGGAGTAGCGGTGCACTCCTCTCGGGACGGCGAATGACGGTGGTGGGTTGGCGGCAGTGGCAGCTCCTCCCTCTTCTCCGTTTTCCGTCGAAAAGCTTTTCTCCGGCGAGGCTTTTCTCCCTCGTTTCACGACCGTTTTCGACGATTCTTTTTCCGTTGGATTCGTATCACGAAGGGGAAGGTTTGAGAAGTATTTTCAGGGCTTGTTTCTGGCTAAAACGCTGGGTCGTAAAAATATATATAAATACGTATATATATGTATATTTCTTAGTTTTTGGGATGAAGAAAACGCAGGTTCTGGCCTATTATTTATAGGGGAAGATGAGGGTTTTAGAGTTGGAGTTGGAGTTTAATCAATTTCGTTTTTTTTTTGAATGTTGCCGGCCAAAAAAACTTCCCGGAGTAAAATATGTATTGAAGTAGGATTCAATTTCGTTTTTTGGTTGTTTTAGGTCGTTTAGGAATAGTATTAGTAGTATACTTATTATAGTAGGAGTATTATAATTATATTTAGTTATATACTAGGTTATACGTAGGTTTAGTATTATTACTACGTATGTTATTATTATTATTACGTACGTATATATGTGTATTATGAGTATTTTAATTATTTAGTTTATACATTGTATATTATACAACCTAAAATAGTTATATAAAAATTAATTTTATACTAAAACATAACTTCTATTATCGGGTCATTTTTATCTGATTAAAAAGTCGTAAACTTGGAAATTTTTATCTGATTGGAATGTTACAACTGTTGAATTTTTGTCTGACTCAATTAATAATTAAAATGTTATTTTCGCAATATTTTATCTGATTAAAAATTATTTTTATTTTTATTTAAATTTTTGAAGTGTCACATTCTACCCTCCTTAAAAGATGTTTCGTCCCGAAACATTAACTTAATCTAAGTACTCAAATTCTTAAGTATTACAGGACTGCCCTCAGCATGGAAGATGAAGGTAGTTGCTGTCCAAGCCAGCAAGGATGTAAAGACTTATCCCACTGATAAGCTCATTTCAGATCTCAAAGCTCATGAGTTTGAAATGATTGAAGAGAAGGAAGATGTACCAGAAGAGAGGACCACTACAGCCCTCACTGCCAGCACATCTAAGGTAAATGATTTTGACCCTTCAGTACTTTTATCTGATGAATATATGGCTGCCTTTGCCAGGAGATTCAAAAAGTTTATGAAGAATCCCAAAGATGGAAGGAGTCCATCTTTCAACAGAAAGCCATACCAGAAGGTCAAATCAACAGAAAGCAGTGGAGAGCTTCTCTGTTACAATTGCAGACAACCTGGCCACCTCAAGGCTGACTGTCCCCATCCTAGAGTGTCCAAGAAGCAAGGACAGGATGGAGAAAAGAAGAAGTACGAGGACAACTCCAGAAGAAGAAAGGCACTTGTGACAGAACAGCTGGAGAAAGACCCTCTGTCAGAAACAGAATCCAGTTCTGACTCAGATTCTGATGAGGCCTTCTGTTGCCTTGATACTGAGCCAGAAGACCTTTGCCTCATGGCTCATTCTGATGATGAGGTAACCTCTACTTCTGAATCTAGTTTTTCTTCGGTAGGCTTAGCTTTTGATTCTGATTCAATGTCAGAATTTTGGGAAAAGTTTAAGGCCATACAAGCCACTTATTCTTCTGTAACAGAAGAAAACAGTAAGTTGAAAGCTGAAATTCTTGACTTAAAGAAGGAGGTTGAGATCAAAATCAATCTTCTAATTGAGGAAAGAGATCAACTGGAGACTGAAAATGTTTCTCTTCTTAAGAGAATAAGAGAAATAGAGCCTCTCGAGATTAAGTACAAAGCTTACCAGAAGGCCCAGTCTTCCATGGAAAAGATTGTGCTTGATCAACAGATTGGCACTGGTTTTGGTCTTGGTTATGGCTCAACAGAATCAGGTGAGCCTTCTGTAATGCCTAGCACCAGAGTTGCTAAGGCAGATAAGGTCATAGAGCCACTGATTTCTAGCCCCATCTGTCAAGCTGGTGTATCTGGCACCAAGGTTATTCATGAGAATGTCAGACCAGAAAAGGAAAAGATAAAGGTTCAACAGAAACCCATTTTAAGAGTTAATGAACCTTGCAGAAGACCTAACAACAGAAGAAGTTTTCAAAATAACAAAAATAAAAGACCATTCATTGACAGA
Source organism: Cuscuta europaea (assembly GCA_945859875.1). Lineage (NCBI taxonomy): Eukaryota > Viridiplantae > Streptophyta > Magnoliopsida > Solanales > Convolvulaceae > Cuscuta > Cuscuta europaea. The sequence continues at coordinate 9,233,538 of CAMAPE010000029.1, read as the reverse complement.
CAACCTCATGTCAATCGTGCCAGAAATGATCACCAGAAGGGCAAATATCAAGAGAGAGTTAACTTCAGGCAGAAGAGGTTGGCTGGTCAACTTCAGAAGCCCAAGGTTAACCGTCCCTCTGCTCTTGATGGTATATGGGACTTCTTTCCAACAAAGAAAGCTATGCAAAAGTATGTAAACAGGAAGCATGACCCTCACAAGCATCTGTCCAAAGTGAATCACACTTCAGTTTACTATAACTACCAGGTGGACAATGGGTACCACCCACCAAGGTTTCACTTGATGAGACCAAAATGGTACCAACTACCCAGACTCCATGACCCCCAGGACCCAGCATTGCTTGGGTACCTAAATCTTTCTTTTGATCTTGCAGGAACTGTGTGTTGGAGCCATCTCTGAACAAGAATGGTTTATTGATAGTGGATGCTCCAGGCACATGACAGGTGACAGAAGTTGCCTAACAGAGTTCCAGAAATGCAAAGGACCTAGAGTTACCTTTGGAGGTAATGACAAAGAAGGTCAAACAAAAGGAAGAGGAAAGCTGATCAGGAACCAGATAATCATTGATGATGTCTCATATGTCAAAGGACTGAAGTTCAACTTGCTGAGTGCTAGCCAATTCTGTGACAAAGGCTACACTGTTGAATTCACAAAGGACTTCTGCTATGTGAAGCATGAGACAACAAAGGAAGTGGTTCTTACAGCATCAAGGAAGAAGAACATCTATGTAGTTGATTGGAACACTGCAAAAGATGGAGTTTGCCTGATAGCCAAGGGAGATTCAAAACTGGGCTGGGACTGGCACAAAAAGCTCAACCATTTGAATTTCAAAACAATCAACAAACTGGCCAGAGAACACATTGTAGAAGGGCTACCAGACATTGTGTACAAGAAGGAGACCCTCTGCAGTGCATGTCAGAAAGGCAAACAAGTGAAGAATTCCTTCAAACCCATTGCTGGAGATCTTTCTACAAGTCCTCTAAATCTGATTCACATGGATTTATTTGGACCTGTTGAGACTCCAAGCGTTGGTGGCAAGAAATATACCTTAGTCATGGTTGATGACTACTCCAGATATACATGGACTGTTTTTCTATCAAAGAAAAATGAAACTCTTCAGAAGTTGCCATCTCTGTTAAAGCAACTTCAGACTGAGAAGAACTTGAAAGTGAAGACAATCAGATCAGACAGAGGAACTGAATTTGTCAACCAAGTCATAAAGGACTTCTGTGACCAGAATGGAACTTTTCATCAACTTTCTGCCTCCAGAACCCCTCAACAGAATGGCGTGGCAGAAAGAAGGAACAGAACTTTAAAAGAAGCTGCAAGAACAATGATTGCAGAATCTGGATTGCCTATGAGATATTGGGCTGAAGCAATCAACACTGCATGTTATACTCAGAACAGAAGCATGATCAACAAGAATCACCAGAAGACCCCTTATGAACTCTGGAAGGGAAGAAAACCTAACATCAGCGACTTTCATGTATTTGGATGCAAGTGCTACATCCTCAACAATGGAAAGGAGCATCTGAAAGTATTTCAAGAAAAGACTGATGAAGGAGTCTTTATAGACTATTCAAACACCAGTAAAGCCTATAGAGTACTCAACAGAAGGACCCTACATGTTGAAGAATCCATACATGTGAAGTTTGATGAAAGCACCTCTGTTAAAGAGGTAACAGAGATTCTCAAGGAAGTCAGCATAGAAGACAGAACACCAGAACCAACAGAAGAGGTGGCAGACAATCCTGCATTTCCAACACCTGCCCCAAACTCCCTTCTGTTGAATGAAGATGAAGACTCTGAAGATGAGGAACCAGAGAGACCAAGACAGCAGCTGACAGAACCAGACCTAACATGGTTAAGAGATCATCCTCCTAACCAAATGATTGGTCAAATCAGAAGTGGAGTTCAAACCAGATCCACATCAAGAAGAGAAGCAATGCTTGTCTGCTATATATCTCAGATGGAACCTATGACAGTTGAGGAAGCTCTTGTAGACTCAGATTGGATCAATGCTATGCAAGAAGAGCTCACTCAGTTTGAAAGGAACAAAGTATGGGAACTTGTTCCTAGGCCAAAGCACCAGAATGTCATTGGAACCAAATGAGTATTCAAGAACAAAGCTGATGAAGATGGCAACATTGTAAGGAACAAAGCAAGGCTAGTAGCTAAAGGATATTGTCAAGAAGAAGGAATAGATTTTGATGAGACTTTTGCACCAGTTGCCAGACTTGAAGCCATCAGAATCTTTCTAGCCTATGCTGCCTACAACAACATCAAGGTCTACCAGATGGATGTTAAGAGTGCATTTCTGAATGGAGATCTTGAAGAAGAAGTTTATGTGGAACAACCACCAGGTTTTGTCATTCCTACTCAATCTTCTTGTGTCTACAAGCTTAAAAAGGCCCTCTATGGTCTTAAGCAAGCTCCCAGAGCCTGGTATGACACATTGTCCCTTTTCCTAGTGAACCATGGGTTTACTAAAGGAAAGGTTGACAAAACTCTATTTCAAATCTCTGTTGCTAATCATATTCTGTTAGTACAAATATATGTTGATGACATTATATTTGGTAGTACTAATCCAGAACTGTGCAAGAAATTTTCTCAAGTGATGCAGAGTCAATTTGAAATGAGTATGATGGGAGAACTCAGTTACTTCCTAGGACTCCAAGTCAAACAAGTTCCAGAAGGGATCTTTATCAATCAAGGGAAGTACACCAGAGATCTGATCAAGAAGTTTGGAGTGGAAGGCAAATCATCAGTGAAGATTCCCATGAACACTTCACAAGGGATTGGTCCAGATGATGAAGGAAAGGATGTAGATGCAACAACATATAGAGGAATCATAGGATCTCTGTTGTATCTAACTGCAAGCAGACCAGACATCTCATTCTCTATTGGAATCTGTGCCAGATACCAATCAAAGCCCAAGGAAAGCCATTTAAGTGCTGCAAAGAGAATCATCAGATACATCAAAGGAAATCCAAATGCAGGCCTATGGTATCCAAAGGGAGGTAACTTTGAACTAATTGGTTATTCTGACTCAGATTTTGCAGGTTGCAGACTAGACAGAAAAAGCACCTCTGGTCACTGCCAATTGCTAGGAGGAAGGCTTGTTTCCTGGTTTAGCAAGAAGCAGAACTCCATCTCAACAAGTACAGCTGAGGTAGAGTACATTGCAGCTGGGAGTTGCTGTGCTCAGCTACTCTGGATGAAGCAACAACTGAAGGACTATGGAATTCAAGCAAAGGAGATCAAACTGTTGTGTGACAACACCAGTGCCATTGCTATCACTCAGAATCCAGTTCTTCATTCCAGAACAAAGCACATTGAGATCAGACATCACTTCATCAGAGATCATGTGGAGAAGAAGCACATCTGCATGGAACATGTGCCAACAGAAGACCAGCTTGCAGATATCCTGACAAAGCCTCTCCCTGAGGCTAGGTTCAACAAACTGAGAGAGGAATTGGGAATGATGGATGAGATTACAAGGGAAAGATGAAAAGGAAGGCCCTCTGTTGCTCTTTTGCTGTTGACAGAATTCTTGTAGCAGAACCCCTTCTGTTAACCCCCCTCTGTCAACCTCTTCTGGTCCCTACCCTGGCAGAACACCTCAGCAACAGAAACCCCCCCTTTTCTTACTGAAAGACCCTCTCTTGTCAAACAGAAGGTGGTGGACTTTGAAAAACTTGTAAACCGGGTGACCTAGTAAATTATTAAAGGTCTTTTACCCTTTTACCCTTAAAACGGTATCAAGCCGTATAAAATTTACTGCGCCCCCGTTTATTTACTGCGCCCCTTTTTACATTTATTGGTATCTTGGAACCGTAAATTATCTCAAACGTCGACTAACCCATATCCATAAAACCCCCTTTCGCAAACCTAAACCGTTACTGCTCTCATAACTCTCAAGCTTTTGAACTCTTATCTCTCAGAAATTTTCTAACCGCAGTAAACTCCATGGCCTTCTTGAGCTTCTCCGATCTCTCAAAGGAACAAAAGGCAACCCTCCTGAAGAATGTCTTGACTGGCCTGAGATGCGAACTGGAAGTACTACCCAGGTTTGCAGAGAAAAAGGAGCGGATGACCGCCATTGTTGATGGTCTATCTAAATGCCAACTGAGCAAGATCATCTCCCATGGTTATGAAGCCTACAACAACGTGGACACTGTTGAGTTCTATCTCAACGCATCCTTCAAGGATGAAGTCATCTCCTCCGTCATCCAAGGAGAAAAGGTGTTGATTGATGCTGACGTCATCAACAACATCTTCAACTTTCAGCAAAAGGAAGGAAGGGACTCTCTACTCGACTTGGAGGATACTGACATCCCTCTGACAGAATTCAAGAAGAAGTTCTGCAGAAAAGGGGAAGAAGTAGAGAAGATCAACATCAAGAAGAACTTGCTCAAAAGGGAATTTGAGCTGCTCATAAACATTTTCCACAAATGTTTATGGTGCAAGTACTCCTCCACAGATGATGTCACAACTGCCAATGCCAAGGCCCTGTATGCAGTGCATCATGGAGTGAACATCAATTGGGGACAAGTCATGGTGAAGTCCCTGATTGAAGTCGTCAAGAAGAAGAACCCAAAAACTAGCCTCTACTCTGGGAAGCTAGGACATGGGCTACTGATTTCAGAAGTGCTTCTCAAACAAGGAGTACACTTGAGGAAGGCTTCAACCTTGGATCACACCAAGGTAATCTTCTTAACTGCTTCTCCAAATAGGGAGAAAGCCATAAAGGCTGAAATGAAGAGACAACTTCAACTTGAGGCTAAGAGACAACAGGGAGAGAAGGTACAGAAACCTCTCTCTGTAGCCCCTTCTGCTGAGAAGAAGAAAAAGAAGAAGAAGAAGACTGAAGGGGAAGCACCTGTTGCCCTTCCTAAGGCCGGACAGAAGAGGAAGAGGACCACCAAACCAAAGAAGAAGGTTTCTAAACCTGTGGTTTCTGAATCTGAAGGAGTGGCAGACACTCAGGGGGAACCAGAAATCCCCACCTCTGCTGCATCTCCTGAACAGAACAGGGTGTCTACTTCAGCAGAACACCCTAGTCCTGTCAAAGATGGGTATCTGTCCTTGTTAGACAGACAGTTTACCCGGGTTCTCGAATGGAGAAGGTGGAGAATGGGACCCCTCTCCAAAATCATCCAATATTTTGACCATTATGAGCCAGAAGAGGAAGCAATTGTGAGCTGGGTTGGGACTGATGATGTCTCAAAGTGCTTTGCCCTCAACTTCCTTCACTCTGTTCTTGAGAAGAAGCAAGCGAGCTACAAAGGGAAGGCCATTCTCATCTCCTCACCTTCAGAAGAGGCTGTCAAACCTTTGGAAGAGGAAGAAATTGAAGCATTCGAGGAATGGCTATTCACCAAAATGGCAACAGATTCTGTGCAACCCCATCTCAACCCAGGAGAGCCCTCTGTACCCAAGACAGAAGGGCAAGCAATGATGGAGCATATCAAGGAGTGGAGGACTTCTTTGCTCAAGGAGAACATCATTGAGGTAATATCTCCAACCCCCTCTGTTAATATCCCAACAGAACCCCTCATTCCCTCACCTCCTTCCAGCACCAGAACCCCTCCACCAGAACACCCTGAACCTTTATCTCCTAAACAGAAAACCCCCACCCCTCCTCATTCACCCAAACAGAAAATTGCATCTCCCTGCAGAGCAATTGTTCCCTTCAGAAACCGTTCACCCTCACCTCCACCATCCCCCCCTCAACAGAATGCCTCACCTGTTTACTCTTCACCCCAACACCAGATCCCCTCTCCCCAACAAATCTCCTCCTCATCCTCTGAATCTGATCATCCATATCCTCCTCCAGAATCTTCACCTCCACAACAACCTGCAGAAAACCTTAAACCTGTATGGTTTCTCAGGGATTCTGACCCTACAACTGTCTCCCCCATCTCTGCACCTCAAGGGAATTCTAGACATTCTACTGCCCCCAATCCCTCCTTCAGAAAGAAGAAAAAGGTCATCAGGAACACCATACCCATATACTCCTCTTATGAAGACTCATCTGACATGGATGGATTCATGATTAGCAAGTCTTATCAAGCCACATCCAAGAGACAGAAGACCCCTCCTCTGATTCAACTGGAACATGAACAGGCTGTCCAATCTCTTTCATCTGTCCAAGAGCATCATCCTTTGCCTAAGGGAAGAGGTCTGGAGATGCCTCACCCTGATGGACAACAGAACAATGTTCCCTTCAACAAATTTGTTGAATCTGCTGAAGAATTTGGAGGACAGATCCTCCAAGGCTTGAACAAACTGATTGAGGTCAATGACAAACACTATGGGCACCTTGCTCATGTGAATGACAATCTCAACTCAGGTATGCAGTTTATCTCTGATCGTTTTGGGAACCTCACAGGAACTCTCAACAACTTCATAGCCTCATCAACTGCCAGAACTGATGCCCTGTCAACAGAAGTGGTAGGCATCCACAACACTCTTTCTATCTTTCAACAGACTCTCCTGAGTCAAGGCCATGCTATTCACAATATCTCAGAGCATCTTGAAGCTCTGAAAGATTCTGATGCCAGGACAGAGAGGCACTTGACCTCCATTGAGGCAATGTGCAGAGTGCATCAAGAACAGGCTCATGCACTTCTGTCCACTGACAGAGATCGTTATCAGAAGATGGTGCTCCTTGAAGCCAATAACAAGGACATCTTCTCTGCAATACAGAAGCAGCAGGGTCTGATTGAAGGCCTTACCTCTGTCACCCAGACACTACCAGAGGCCCTGGAGCAGATAGCCTCAACCCAGGCCTCAGAATTCCAGAAGATCAGTCTAATGATTGAAGATCTGAATGATGCCAAAAAGGGGGAAGAGGACCCTCAACAGACCAGGCCTAGGTCTCACAGAACTTCTACCAGAGCACCCTCCTCTGGTGAGCCTGCAGTAGATCCGGCTCCCTACTTTGAGGCTGCCCTACAAAAGAAGAGAGCAGCAGGCATACCTAGACCCCCATCTCCAATAAAGAAGAGCACCAAGAAGAAGAAAGTTTTCAACTTCACTGAGTGAAGATTGGGTGGCTCTCAGAACATTGACAGAGCTCAATTTGAAGAGATGAAGGCTAAAATGACTCCTACCCAACAACAGCACCTCTATCTGGACAAAGATGGTGTTGTCAGAGTTAGGTATGGAGGATCACTTGAAGAAGCAGAAGAATGGTACAAGAAGAACATTGTCCCAGGAAAGACCATACATGAAGGTGTCCTCAACTATTTGGACTGTAAGCTTTCTCCAATATGGGCATCTTATCAGAGGTCTGGCAATCTGTTCAAAATCAGAGCTGAAATAAACGAAGAACGGCTCAGGCTTCAAAGACTAGAGGAAGAAGCTCTACAAGCAGCTAATCTGGAGAATGTGTAAGGTTTAAACTCTGTAAAACCTATCTAATAAAATCACATCTCTGCCTTCTTACTTTGAAGTGCTTTTCCTCAAATTCTTGTCTTTTTTTGCCTTCTGCTTGTGTTTGTTTATTTCTGTTATATTCTGCTATCTGAATGTATCGTACTCTTACTATTTTCCTATGCCAAGTTGCCCACCAAAATTTTAATGGAAGTTTTTAAACTTAATTTTTTTTATGGTGAAGGCACTTCTCTGGAAATAGTTAAAGGGTTTTGGCATCATCAAAAAGGGGGAAATTGTAAGGAATAATTGTAATTAGATTTTGATGATGCTAGATTAATTAGGACTTTAGAGTACCCCTTTAGAAATTATGTATTAGAATTTTCCTTTGTAAAATTCTTAGAAGTATTCGACTTGACAGAAGACCTTCAAGAGCAGAAGGGCTTCAAGAGCAGAAGGACTTCAAGAGCAGAAGTGCCTCTTAAGGCATTATTGAAACAGAGGACCTTTGGTTCTCTGCTCCAGAACAGAAGTCCTCAGGATCTCTGTTAGTCTTGACTCTGACAGAAACCCTTCTGGGTCTCTGTTGGATACTCCCAACAGAAGTGCTCCAGGCCTCCTCTGTTCTACTCTCAGACAAAGACACCAGAAGGTCTGACACTTAGAAGATTTTCAAAGAACCGGGAAGTCAACTAAAAGATTCCTTCAACGGCTAGGAGTATGAAACGGAAAAGCTACAGTGCATGCATTAAATGCTCATTTAATGCACCCCATGCTACGTAGAGTAATTGCAGATGATTGGCCGCAATGTCAGGAATACTTTATCCCAAAATAGTAACCCGCCAACTTTATCGGGCTCTACAAGTCAAGTCAACTGATCGCGCATTAAATGCAGTTGTCCTCCTACCCCTCCAACGGGAAGACAACCTCAGTATAAAAGATACACTACGAAGAACAACCGGATAACTTTGCTATAACTTTGCCAAGATTACATTGCAACTTTTGCTAACCACAAGCAAGATATTCAAACTTTGAAAAGCAAAAAGCCTCCTTGAGATTCAAACTCATTATCCTCTACAAGAGAAGGCAGAAGTTGGAAAAATACTCTTTCCAACTCAAGCAAAGTTCCAAGTGTTCTTCAACTCTTCAAGCTCATCACATACAAATCTTTTGTAACGAAGCTAGTTGGAGGAACCCCAGTTTCAACAGAAACTCTTCTTGCTACAAGAAGGACGTCCAAATAACTGGAGTAGTGAAGTGGTGATACTTCAAGGAAACTCAGTGAAAGGACCAGTGTTAAAGGAAGCCAGGCAGTGCATCCCAGGACACATCTAGGCTTGAAGAAGACGTGGAGTGCTTCTTAAGTACTAGGACTAAGGCTTTGTAAACGGCAGTCTTTACAGCTTAGTGGAACAGTGGATTAGAGGAACGAGTTGTTCCTTGAACCACTATAAAAATCCCTGGTGTCGTTTACTTATTGCTTTTAATACTTGCATTTAGTTAGAACTGTATAACTCCTTGGACTTGGTATCTGTGTTCAGCAGAACTTGTTCTACGAGTTAACAGAAGGCCTACTGCCTATTGCTTCTCTGAGACTAACAGAACTCCCTACCAGAACCCCATCCGCTGCCAGTCTGTTCTTCCAACAGAACAGGCTATTCTGTAAATCTGGTACTTAGTTTAAAAAGCTAAAAACCAATACAGTCTATTCACCCCCCCTCTAGACTGTATCCAGTATAACCGGGACCAACATCGACCTCGACCACCTCTTCCACGTGCACCACGTCCTCGATCATAACCATGACCTCGTTGGCCTCTTTCTTCACCTCTATTCTCCCCATTTTCTTTAAAAGAGAGTTTAGAGTAAAGAGAATGCTCCAATGATTCATCAGATTTATTTCTCACAACTCTTTCTTCATGGACTTGTAGTGAGCTCATAAGTTGATCAATGATCATGGACTCTAAATCTATAGACTCTTCTATGGCCACCACAATACAATCATAGTCTTTGGTGAGAGAGCGAAGAATTTTCTCAATCACCGTTATGTCTTTTAGTTCCTCACCATTCCTCTTCATCTCATTTACAATTCCCAACACTCTGGAGAAATAGTCAAATATTGATTCCGAATATTTCATTTTAAGTTGTTCGAACTCACCTCTAAGAGTTTGAAGACAAATTCTCTTCACCCTGTCGACTCCCTTGAAAGAATTATGTAGTATCTCTCATGCTTCTTTAGAAGTGGTGGCATTTGCAACCTTCTCGAACATGGCCTCGTCTAAGCATTGATATATGAGAGTGAGAGCTTGTTGATCCTTCCTCCTACTCTTTTGGAGACTATCCCTTTGGGATTGATTTAAAGTAGCATCATCTTGAGGTTCCTCATAACCTTTCTCAACAATCTCCCATGCATCTTGAAATCCAAGCAAGGCTTTCATGCGAATGCACCAACTAGAGTAGTTTTCTTTAGTGAGGCGAGGAAATTGGAATGGAACTAAGCCGCTGGCATTCATCTTTCTTGAAAGGATTGATGGCTCTGATACCACTTTGTTGAAAGATAGTAGTATATGAGTATTAAAATTGGGTGATTGTGTGTAGAAGAGAGAATTTTAGAGAGAGATGATTTTGGGAAAACTTGGAACTTTTATTGATTTGGAGCTTTTGGCTTGTATTACAAATGAGTGAGAAGTGCTCTATTTATAGGTCTCATAGGATCCTTCTAGGCACTTCTGATGGTCCCGGATAGGGTAAAAGTCTAGAGGGGGGGGGGGGGGGGGGTGAATAGACTTTTAAATCTTTTCGACCTTTACAAAGATTTCCCTCTAGAGGAGTTGATCTATAGTCTTTTGAGAGATTAATAGATGCACAGCAGAAGTCTTTACCCTTTATATAATGGGTGTTTTAAACACTTTCTGATCTGGGGAAGATTGGACTTAGATAGCTAGCAGTTGGCTTGGCAGTTGGCTTAGCAGTTGGCTAGGTAGTAGGGAACTGCTGAGGCAACTGCTCAAATTTTGATCTGACTTTCAGGGATTGATTTTGAACACACTTTTTGACAGTGATATTTATGACTGACTGGTGAAACTGAGATGGTCACAGGAAGTGACTTTTATATGAGCAGAGGGCTCAGCAGTTGGGTGGTCACCAGGGAACTGCTGAGGCACCTGCTATACTTAGAAAGTGAATTACTGGGAAATGGTAGAGCAGACCTTTTTGTGATGGTGAGGTGCGTCTCTGGTGTGAAAATGGTCTCAAAGAAAGTAAGTGATTAAGCAGTAGGATAAGCAGTTGGGTCAGTTAAGACAACTGCTTAAGATTCTGCTGGCAAACTTCAATCTTTTTGTGAGAAGTGCTAAGTGTGTGCTTTGTTGAATGAATGTAAATCAACACACAGTATATCCTGGTTCAGAGGTGGTGTAATCCTCCTACGTCCAGTCCCACCCTCTTTCAGATGGATTTCACTAAAGTATTAAGCCCAATACACTTAGTGCCAATCTAGCCTTTACAACACTTAGACCTAGATTGAATGTTTTTCACAGTGAGTATAGCACCACTCAAAGTTACTCAGTCCTTAGACTTTTCTCTAATGACCCACTCGGGATCAAAAGGTACTCTATCTATCTACTTACACTGTAGGATCCGAACAACTGTTTTCCTAAGTGTTTACAGCAATATGTGATTTGTTATAAGAAAGTTCTAACCTCCAACTAGGAACTAAACTTCTATGATTTGGCAATGAAAACCTTTGTAAACTGGAAGTTTAGTGAAGCATGAGTCCAAGCAGAGAGTAAAGTTTAGAAAACCTTTGTAAACTGGCTGCTTTCTTGGCTGCCAGAGACCTTGTAGAAGAGGTGCCTGCTTGTGTTGTGTTTCCCCCCTTTTTGGCATCAGCAGGGGTCTGACTTTCTCTGAATAGGGCTTCGATCTCTGGGTTAGAGTCAACCTCAATTTGTCTTGTTCTTGTTGGATGGAGGTCGTTGACTTCAATGGCAAGGGAAGTAACCAAGTTTCGAAGATCAGTGACATCTACCTTGACTTCTTCTTTGATTTCTTGGTCAATCTTGTGAAGTTGTTGAGTTGTTGCTTGTTGGTGCTGGCCCAGTTTCTTGAGTTCATCTCCTTTCTTTTGAAGAGCTTCTTGGGTAGCTGTGTGTAACCTGCCTAGATGATCAACAACATCTGCTCTAGTCTTCCCTATAGCTTCTGAGTGCTCCACTTGTTTGGTGACTAACTTTTTGGAGAGAGTTAGTGTTGGTCCCGTTTGTAATAGGAACAGTCTAGAGGGGGGGGGGGGGGTGAATAGACTGTTCAGGAATTTAAACTTTTCTCCAAGTCAAGTCTGACTTAACAGAGATGGTCGAAATCTGGTGGCAGAGATGGTCAAGTTCTGATGGCAGAACTAGATCAGGCAGTGGATAAGTTTCTGTCCGGGTAGCCTCTAGGGGAAAACTAAGGCAAACTGCCTTTCTGATAACTCTGAAGGAAGATCTGCTGGACACAGAGTCCAACCTTAAGAGTTAGTCAGTAGAATCTTAAGTGCAGTAATTAAAAGCTTAAAGTAAATGACACCGGGGTTTTTATAGTGGTTCAAGGAACAACTCGTTCCTCTAGTCCACTGTTCCACTAAGCTTGCAAAAACACCAGTTTACAACGCCTTAGTCCCTAGAGCTTAAGAAGCACTCCTCGTCTTCTTCAAGTCTAGTTGCCACCCGGGATGCAGTCCTGCTTCCTGATGGCTGGTCTCGTTTCACTGAGTCTCCTGAAGTATCTCCACTTCACTTACTCCAGCTAATTTGAGACGTCCCTTCTTTTTCAAGAAGTGTTTGATATAGAATCAGTTTTCTCCAACGTTGCTTCTTCACAAAAGATGAGTATATGAAGCTCTCGAAGTGTTGAAGAACTGAGTAACTTTGCCTTTGCTAGTTGGATGAAGGATAGGAATGTTTATCTTCCAACTGTGGCCTTTTCTTGTTAGAATGGAGTTTTAATCTCAAGAAAGTTGTTCACGCAAATTTATCTTGGCAAAGGTTATGGCAAAGTTATCTTCTTAGTTCTTCAGTGTGTATCTTATATACTGGGAGCGGTCTTCCCGTTGGAGTGTAGAAGACAGCTTCATTAAATGCATGTACTGTTGACTTGACCGTTTAGTCCTCCGACTTGCTATTTTGGGGGCGTAAAGATACTCACATGGTCAATCATCAGCTTTAAATATCTCTTCGTACGTACAACATTAAATGTGCATTTAATGCGTGTACAGTGCCATGCTTCCGTTGAAAGGTTCGTAACCGTTAGGGGATTTCCCGTTAGTTTAACGACCGTTGGAAGGGCTTCCGGAATCTGATGGTAATTAGCAGAGTCTGAAGTGGTTCTCTGGTCCAATCTCTGAAGTCCGTCTCTGTTGCCAACTCTGGTATCTTTCTGATAACCAGTTTCTGATGGCTTCTCTGGTGAGCAACTCTGGGAGCAACTCAGGTAGAGGCAAGATGGAACTCTGGTAGGCAGACTAAGCTAAAACTTACAAAAGAAATTCTAATACACAATTTCTAATGGGGTACTTTCAAATTCTAATTAACCTAACATCATCAAAATCTAGAAACATTTATTCCTTACAATTTCTCCCTTTTTGATGATGCCAAAACCCTTTAACTATTTCCAGAGAAGTGCCTTTCACCATAAAAGAATAAAGTTAAAGAGTTTTCATTAAAATCTTGGTGGGCAACTTGGCATAGGAAAATAGTAAGAGTACGATACAATCAGATAGCAATAATCAAGTACGAAAGCAGAATATACACAAGAAAGTAAATAAGAACAGATATTTGAATAAGAGCCAAGCAAAAAGAGAGGCAGATATGGTATCTTATTAAACTGTTAGAGAAAGTAAAGCATTACAGAGTTAGATAAAGAATTTAGAGATCTTCTTCATCTACCTGTGGTCCCGCTCTGTCAATTCTTTCCAGTTCAGCATTTACCTTTGCTCTGATTGAGGCTAGATCCCTCGGATTCTGATAGTCAGCCCAATGAGGTGCAAGTTTGCAATCCAAATAGTTTCTGACAGCTTCTGCAGAATTCTTGCCAGTCAGAATCTTCATTCCGTACCACATCTCAGCTTCTTGGATCGAACCACCATGGTAGATCTGGACAAGTCCATCACTGTCCATGAACAGATTCTCTCTTTGAAGAGGAGTCATCAATTTTCTCATCTGTTCAAATTGAACTCTATCTGGCCTTGACAGACCACTCTTCATCCAATCAGTGAATGAAAAGGATGAATGCTTTTTCTTTGAGCTTCTAGGAGGAGGAGTTGGAGGAGGTCTGGTGCCTGTAGCAGCTAGCCTTTTCTTTCTGGTAGCATCAAAGTAAGGAGTAGGATCAACAGAGGAGGGTTCTCTGATAGAAAGAACTCTGGTGCTGGGTCCTTCTCCTTCTCTGGTATCTTCCCCCTTTTTGGCATCACAAAGATCACCAAGGAGAAGTTCAATCTTGGAGAACTCAGAGGCTTGAGCATCTCTGATTTCATCCAGGGTTTCTGGCAGAGTTTGAGTGACCGAGGCAAGTCCTTCAATCAGGCTTTGTTGCTTGTCTACTGCAGATTGAAGATCTTTGGTGCTGACCTCTAGGAGCACCATCTTCTGGTACCTTTCTCTGTCAGATTTGAGAGTGCAAGATGTTGAGTTTCTGGGAGGAACTATCAGCAGATTTCTGAAGATTGTGAACAGATTCTGAGATCCTGTTGATTGTCTGGTTCTGGGCAAGCAGAGCTTGAGAGTGAGAGTGGAGAACAGAGTTGAGTCCACTAACATCTCTGGAGACAGAATCAATCCTCGAGGTGGACGAATGCATGAAGTTGTGTAGATTCTCTGTTAGAGCAGCAACTTTATCTGACAGATGCTGAAATCCTATAGTGATTTGCAGATTGGTATGGGTGAGTTCTTCATGCTGTTTGTCATTTAGTTCAATAATCTTGCTCAGATCTTGAACCAATATACCACCAAATGCTTCAGCAGATTTCACAAACTGGGTGAAGGGGATTTGGGGTTCTTCAGGTGTAAGTCCAGGCGTTTCCAAACCTCTACCTTTTGGTAATGGAGGAGCTCTGTTGGATGGTGGAGGGGAAGGAACTCTGGGGGGTGTCCTTCTCCTTTTGGAGGTTTCATCAGCAGCAATGGAGGAGGTGATGAATCCATCATTGTCACTAGATGAGGAGGAAACCCTGAAGATAGGTTTCTTCTTTGGTGTTGATGCTGCAGAGTGATGTGAGGATCTCTGAGGTGAGGCAGATTTGGATGTTGGTAAGGGTTTCTGGTGCTGTGGTGAAGACTGAATAGGTGAGGTATTCTGTTGAGGAGGGGATGGTGGAGGTGAGGATGAACGGTTTCTGAAAGGAACAATTGCTCTGCAGGGAGATGCAATTTTTTGTTTGGGCGAAGAAGGTCTGGAGTTGGGTTTCTGGTGAGATGGTGTTCTGGTAGAAGGTGAGGTTTTCTGTTCTGGTGAAGGGGTTTTCTGGTGTGGTGAAGGGGTTTTCTGTTGTGGTGATGATAAAGGTTTGGATGGAGATTTGGAAGGTGAGGGTAGAGTATTAGGAGATTGGGGAGGGGAAGGAGGAGGTGTAGGAATTACCTCAAGAACAATTTCGGAGTATACAGATTCTCTCCACTCCTTGATCAGCTGCTCCATGGTAATAGCTATGTCATTCGCAGTGGATGGCTCTCCTTCCTCAAGAGCACTATGGCGAAATTTGATCATTGATTCTTTTCTCTTCTTCTCCATCAGCCAAGCATCAAATGTTTCCATTTCTTCTTCTTCCAAGGCTCTGACATGCCTTTTTGGAGATAGGTCAGATGTTGGAGCTTTACCTTGATATCTATCTTTCTTCTTTTGTAGCACAGAAATCAGAAAGGTAAGATTGAAGCATTTTGACACATCATCTGTGCCTACCCAGTGAAGAACAACAGCTTCTTCTTCTTCATAGGCATCAAAGAATTGGATGATTTGTTGAAGAGGACCCATTCTCCATCTTCTCCAAGCTAGGACTCTGTCAAACTGCTTTTGCAGAATGATGTTGAAGTCTGTTTCTTGGTCCATTTCTGGTGAGGCTTCACGCTCTGGTGAGAGAGCAGAGTTGGACAATTGTGGTGCAGAATCTGGGTGAGTTTCTGGTAGAGTGCCAGATTCTGGTGCAAGTTCCCCCTGAACTGCTGAATCCTTGGCAGGTGAGATAACTTTTGTTTTCCTCTTCTTCTGCCTAGGTTGAGTGCTTGAGTTGTCAGAGTCCCCACTCTGCACAACCAACTTTCTTCTCCTCTTCTGCTTCAGTTTTCTGGCAGCAGATTTCCTGGTTGCCTTTGGGGAGGGTAACTCTGGTGCAACCTTTTCTGCTGTTTCCTCCTCTGGTAGTGACAGATTGTCACTTCTCTTCTTCTGTCTAACTTCCCTTATAACCTGTGACTGCTCAGGTTGTTTGGGCTTTTTGGTAACTTTCTTGACAGGTTTGGCCTTAGCAGCCTGTTCTTCCCTTTTCTTCTCCAGCCTTTCCTCTCTCCTAAGTTCAGAAGAGATGGCAATATTGAATTTTGGAGAGGCTGTGAGGAAGATGGTCTTGGAGTGATCAACTGGGATGGGATCCCTGAGTTGAACTCCTTTTGCAGCAAGGATGGCAGAGATGAGAAGACCATGTCCCATCTTGGTTGAGAAAAGACCTGTTTCAGAGTCTTTCTTTTTGATGAACTCAGTTAGGGAGCCAAAGATTACCTCTCCCCAGTTGATATTCATGCCATGGTGCACTGCAAAGATTGCATTGGCATTGCTTGTGTTCATCTCATCAGTTGAGGCTGTTTTGCACCACAAGCAACGGTGAAGAATGGTGACAAGCTTCTCATAGTCCTTCTTCAGTAGAAATTTCTTCATGTAGAGTTTGTCCAGTCCGGCAGCCTCCGGACGGCAGTAAGTCTGAACGAAACCTTCAGTGGAGACCTCCACTGAGTCAAGAGCAGTAAGATTGTTGGCTTCCGGGTCTTGGGAGTCAAGTTGTACTCCAAAGAATTCATTAAGTGCATCTGCATTCAAGAAGATGCGTTGACCCTGTACGGAGAAGTGAACTCCGGTCCTGGAGATGGTGGCGTTGAGGTAGAACTCAGCCACATCTTTGATGCTGTAATGCTCATAGGGATGAACAACAACCTTAGAAAGTTGTGAGTCAGTCATCCCTTGGATGATCTTGGTCATCCTCTTCTGATTTTCTGCCAGGAGGGGTAGGGAGGACATGTCAACTTTCATGCCTGTGACGACGTTGGCGATGAGAGTTTTTGCTTCTTCCTTAGAAAGGTCGTTGATGTTCAGGAAGTTCATTTTGAGTGACGGTTAAAAAAAAAATTCTGGGGATTGGAAAGTTTTGGGATCTGAAGGCTTTGAATGCTAGAGCAGTTTAAGAGAGATGAAGTTGCAGTAGGGATTTGGGTCGAAGACGGTGGATATAAAGGAGTTAGGAATAGTGGACGTTTGGTATATTTGCAGTTTCGAGGCAGCATTTAAAGAAATGCGGGCGGAAACGTTTCCGTTAGAAGAGTAATGATCAGGGGTATTTTGGTAAAAGACCGTTTCAATTAATTAGGTCTAGCCCGTACCTCGAATTATTGCTAAGTCCACATCCGTATCTGTTGTCTTTCGGTTGAGGAACTCTGGTCAGAGAAGGGGAGGTTCTCTGATGTGAGATTCTGATGATCAGAGATAGAGGTTCTCTGCTCCGAGTTTTTGATGCAGAAGTAAGCAGTTCTGGTTCAGTGAATCTCTGGTTCATGCATCTCTGGGAAGATCATCCATCATTCCCAATTCTTCCCTTAGCTTGTTAAACCTTGCCTCAGGTAAAGGCTTGGTTAGAATGTCTGCAAGTTGATCCTCTGTAGGTACATGCTCCATACAGATATGCTTCTTCTCAACATGATCTCTAATGAAGTGATGTCTGATCTCAATGTGCTTTGTCCTGGAGTGAAGAACTGGATTCTGAGTGATAGCAATGGCACTAGTGTTGTCACACAACAGCTTGTTCTCCTTTGCTTGAATTCCATAGTCCTTCAGTTGTTGCTTCATCCAGAGTAGCTGAGCACAACAACTCCCAGCTGCAATGTACTCAGCCTCAGCTGTGCTTGTTGAGATGGAGTTCTGCTTCTTGCTAAACCAGGAAACAAGCCTTCCTCCTAGCAATTAGCAGTGACCAGAGGTGCTCTTTCTGTCTAGTCTACAACCTGCAAAATCTGAGTCAGAGTAACCAATGAGTTCAAAGTTACCTCTCTTTGGATACCATAGGCCTGCATTTGGATTTCCTTTGATGTATCTGATGATTCTCTTTGCAGCACTTAGATGGCTTTCCTTGGGCTTTGATTGGTATCTGGCACAGATTCCAACAGAGAACGAGATGTCTGGTCTGCTTGCAGTTAGATACAACAGAGATCCTATGATTCCTCTGTATGTTGTTGCATCTACATCCTTTCCTTCATCATCTGGACCAATCCCTTGTGAAGTGTTCATGGGAATCTTCACTGATGATTTGCCTTCCACTCCAAACTTCTTGATCAGATCTCTGGTGTACTTCCCTTGGTTGATAAAGATTACTTCTGGAATTTGTTTGACTTGAAGTCCTAGGAAGTAACTAGTTCTCCCATCATACTCATTTCAAATTGGCTCTGCATCACTTGAGAAAATTTCTTGCACAGTTCTGGATTAGTACTACCAAATATAATGTCATCAACATATATTTGTACTAACAGAATATGATTGGCAACAGAAATTTGAAATAGAGTTTTGTCAACCTTTCCTTTAGTAAACCCATGGTTCACTAGGAAAAGGGACAATGTGTCATACCAGGCTCTGGGAGCTTGCTTAAGACCATAGAGGGCCTTTTTAAGCTTGTAGACACAAGAAGATTGAGTAGGAATGACAAAACCTGGTGGTTGTTCCACATAAACTTCTTCTTCAAGATCTCCATTCAGAAATGCACTCTTGACATCCATCTGGTAGACCTCGATGTTGTTGTAGGCAGCATAGGCTAGAAAGATTCTGATGGCTTCAAGTCTGGCAACCGGTGCAAAGGTCTCATCAAAATCTATTCCTTCTTCTTGACAATATCCTTTAGCTACTAGCCTTGCTTTGTTCCTTACAATGTTGCCATCTTCATCTGCTTTGTTCTTGAATACCCATTTGGTTCCAATGACATTCTGGTGCTTTGGCCTAGGAACAAGTTCCCATACGTTGTTCCTTTCAAACTGAGTGAGCTCTTCTTGCATAGCATTGATCCAGTCTGAGTCTGCAAGTGCTTCTTCAACTGTCATAGGTTCCATCTGAGATATATAGCAGGCAAGCATTGCTTCTCTCCTTGATGTGGATCTGGTTTGAACTCCACTTCTGATTTGTCCAATCACTTGATTAGGAGGATGATCTCTTAACCAAGTTAGATCAGGTTCAGATAGAGGTTGTCTTGGATTCTCTTGATCTTCTTCTGATTCTTCATCACTCTCTTTGTCTTGTAGAATGGGATTCTGATGATGCATTGGTATGGCAGAGTTAGTTAGCAACTCTGGTGAATCCGTTTCTGGTGGATCCAGTTCTGGAGATTCTTCGAGATTCGCTTTCTCCAAGTTTTCAGTTATGATCTCAACAGAGTTGAGATCATCAAACTTGACATGAATCGATTCTTCAACAAGTAGAGTTCTTTTGTTGAGTATTCTGTAGGCTTTGGTGGTGCCAAAGTAGCCTAAGAATGTTCCTTCATCAGCTTTTTCTTGAAACACTTTGAGGTGATCCTTCCCATTGTTGAGTATATAGCATTTGCATCCAAATGCATGAAAGTAGCTGATGTTGGGTTTTCGTCCTTTCCATAATTCATAAGGAGTTTTCTGATGAGTCTTGTGAATCATGCTCCTGTTCTGGGTGTAGCATGCAGTATTGATTGCTTCAGCCCAGTATCTGTAGGGTAGACCTGATTCAGCAATCATGGTCCTTGCAGCTTCCTTCAAGGTTCTATTTCTTCTTTCTGCAACTCCATTTTGTTGAGGAGTTCTGGCTGCAGAGAGTTGATGCATTGTACCATTCTGGTCACAGAAATCCTGTATGACCTTGTTGACGAACTCTGTTCCTCTATCTGATCTGATGGTTTTGACTTTCTGATTCTGCTCATTCTGCAATAGCTTTAGCAGAGATGGCAGTTTCTGCAGAGTTTCATTTTTCTTGGTCAGAAAAATGGTCCATGTGAATCTGGAGTAGTCATCCACCATGACTAGGGTGTATCTCTTGCCACCAACACTTGGAGTTTCCACTGGTCCAAATAAATCCATGTGGATTAGATTCAGAGGGCCAGTAGATAGATTTCCAGCAATGGGTCTGAATGAGTTCTTCACTTGTTTTCCTTTCTGGCATGCACTGCACAAGTTCTCCTTTTTGTATACAAGGTTGGGTAGACCTTCAACAATGTGATCCCTTGCCAGTTTGTTGATTGTTTTGAAATTCAAATGACTCAGTTTCTTGTGCCATTCCCAACTGAGTTTTGAATCTCCTTTGGCTATCAGGCAAATTCCATCTTTTGCAGTTGACCAATCAACTACATAGATGTTTTTCTTCCTTGTTGCTGTTAGAACCACTTCCTTAGTTGTCTCATGCTTGACAGAACATCCTTCCTTGGAGAATTCAACTGTGTAGCCTTTGTCACAGAATTGGCTAGCACTCAGCAAGTTGAATTTCAATCCCTTGACATATGAGACATCATCAATGATTATCTGGTTCTTTATCAGCTTCCCTCTTCCTTTTGTCTGGCCATCTTTATCATTACCTCCAAAGGTAACTCTGGGCCCTTTGACTTTCTGGAACTCTGTTAGGCAACTCTTGTCACCTGTCATGTGCCTGGAGCATCCACTATCAATGTACCAATCTTGCTCAGAGATGGCTCCAGCACACAGTACCTACAAAATTAAAAGGAAGATTTAGGTACCCAAGCAATGTTGGGTCATAGGGGGTTATGCAGTCTTGGCAGCCGGTACCACTTTGGTCTCATCAAGTGAAACCTTGGTGGGTGGTACCCATTGTCCACCTGGTAGTCATAGTAAACGGAAGTGTGATTCACTTTGGGCAGATGCTTGTGAGGATCATGCTTCCGGTTTACATACTTCTGCATAGCCTTTTTAGTTGGGTAGAAGTCCCATATACTATCAAGATCAGAGGGGCGATTAACTTTGGGCTTCTTAAGTTGACCAGCCAACCTTTTCTGCCTAAAGTTAACTTTCTCTTGATATCTGCCTTTCTGGTGATCATTTCTGACATGATTATCACGAGTTTGTCTGTTATGGTTTTGTCTTTGATTTTTGGTATTCTGAAAATCTTTCCTGTTGTTAGGTCTTCTGCCAGGTTCATTATCTTTTAAAATGGGTTTCTGTTGAACCTTTATCTTTTCCTTTTCTGGTCTGACATTCTCATGAATAATCTTGGTGCTAGATACACCAGCTTGACAAATGGGGCTAGAAATCAGTGGCACTATGACCTTGTCTGCCTTAGCAACTCTGGTGCTAGGCATTACAGAAGGCTCACCTGATTCTGTTGAACCATAACCAAGACCAAAACCAGTGCCAATTTGTTGGTCAAGTACAATCTTTTCCATTGAAGACTGGGCCTTCTGGTAAGCTTTGTACTTAATCTCAAGAGGCTCTATCTCTCTTATTCTCTTTAGAAGAGAAACATTTTCAGCTTCCAGCTGATCTCTTTCCTTAATAAGAAGATTGATTTTGATCTCAACCTCCTTTCTTAAGTCAAGGATTTCAACCTTAAGCTTACTGTTTTCTTCTTTAACAGAAGAATAAGTGGTTTGTATGGCTTGAAACTCTTCCCAAAATTCTGACATTGAATCAGAATCAAAGGCTCTGCCTACCGAAGAAAAACTAGAGTTGGAAGTAGAAGATACCTCATCATCAGATTGACCCATAAGGCATAGGTCTTCAGTCTCTGTGTCCAAGCAACAGAATGCTTCATCAGATTCTGATTCCGAGCTGGACTCTGTCTCAGAGAGGGGGTCCTTCTCTGGTTGTTCAGTGATGAGTGCTTTCCATCTTCGGTGCTCGTATTTCTTTTCTCCTTCCTGGCCTTGCCTTTTGGAGACTATAGGGTGTGGACAATTTACTTTGAAGTGCCCTGGTTGTCTGCAGTTGTAGCAGAGAAGCTCTCCACTACTTTCTGATGGTTTGGACTTCTGGTGTGGCTTTCTGCTAGTGTGTGGACTTCTGCTGTCCTTCGGCTTTAAGAATTTCCTGAACTTCCTAGCAAAAGCCGCCATATACTCGTCAGTTAAAAGAATAGAAGGGTCAAAATTATTTACCTGAGAGGTGCTGGCAGTGAGGGCAGTAGTTGTTCTGTCCTCAACTTCTTCTTTCTCTTCTTCATTCATCTCAAACTCATAAGATTTGAGATCAGAGATGAGTTTCTCAGTGCTGTAGGTTCTGAGGTCCTTGCTATCTCTCATGGCAGTGACCTTCATCTTCCATGGTGAAGGTAAACCTCTGAGAACCTTCAAATTGATCTCCTTGGGAGTAAGTTCCTTCCCAAGTTCTGATATCTCAACAGTGAGGGTGAGCAAGCGTGCATACATCTCAGCTATGCATTCTTTGGGTAGAAGTTTGAAATCTTCAAACTTCTTCATGGCAATGGTAAGTTTGTTGTCCTTTTCTTGCTCATCTCCAGCTCCTATCAGGGTGAGAGTATCCCAGATTTCCTTGGCAGATTTGCACTTCTTGATCCTTGTGAAGTACTTGTCATCAATGGCTTTGTAGAGGATATCCTTGGCAATGTTGTCAAGGTTCTACTTCCTCCTCTCTTCATTGGACCATTCATGGCGCAGTTTGGTGATCATTTGGGGCTGACCACTACCAGTGATATATTCAGGGTTGACCTTGGTGAACTCTGTGAAGGGTCCTGCATCAAGAACTTCCCACATTTCGTCATGGAGTGCGCAGAGGTGAGCTTTCATGCGGATCCTCCAGTCATCAAACTTTGTTACTGAGAACATAAGATTCTTTGAAAGAGTGTTATCCATAATATAAGATTAAAGAGGCTAAAACAGGTGGATCTCTTGTTTAGTAAGTAACCTAAAAGATTACAAGAACAAGGAGGCTCTGATACCACTTGTTGGTCCTGTTTGTAATAGGAACAGTCTAGAGGGGGGGGGGGGGGGTGAATAGACTATTCAGGAATTTAAACTTTTCTCCAACTCAAGTCTGACTTAACAGAGATGGTCGAAATCTGGTGGCAGAGATGGTCAAGTTCTGATGGCAGAACTAGACCAGGCAGCGGATAAGTTTCTGTCCGGGTAGCCTCTAGAGGAAAACTAAGGCAAACTGCCTTTCTGATAACTCTGAAGGAAGATCTGCTGGACACAGAGTCCAACCTTAAGAGTTAGTCAGTAGAATCTTAAGTGCAGTAATTAAAAGCTTAAAGTAAATGACACCGGGGTTTTTATAGTGGTTCAAGGAACAACTCGTTCCTCTAGTCCACTGTTCCACTAAGCTTGCAAAAACACCAGTTTACAACGCCTTAGTCCCTAGAGCTTAAGAAGCACTCCTCGTCTTCTTCAAGTCTAGTTGCCACCCGGGATGCAGTCCTGCTTCCTGATGGCTGGTCTCGTTTCACTGAGTCTCCTGAAGTATCTCCACTTCACTTACTCCAGCTAATTTGAGACGTCCCTTCTTTTTCAAGAAGTGTTTGATATAGAATCAGTTTTCTCCAACGTTGCTTCTTCACAAAAGATGAGTATATGAAGCTCTCGAAGTGTTGAAGAACTGAGTAACTTTGCCTTTGCTAGTTGGATGAAGGATAGGAATGTTTATCTTCCAACTGTGGCCTTTTCTTGTTAGAATGGAGTTTTAATCTCAAGAAAGTTGTTCACGCAAATTTATCTTGGCAAAGGTTATGGCAAAGTTATCTTCTTAGTTCTTCAGTGTGTATCTTATATACTGGGAGCGGTCTTCCCGTTGGAGTGTAGAAGACAGCTTCATTAAATGCATGTACTGTTGACTTGACCGTTTAGTCCTCCGACTTGCTATTTTGGGGGCGTAAAGATACTCGCATGGTCAATCATCAGCTTTAAATATCTCTTCGTACGTACATCATTAAATGTGCATTTAATGCGTGTACAGTGCCATGCTTCCGTTGAAAGGTTCGTAACCGTTAGGGGATTTCCCGTTAGTTTAACGACCGTTGGAAGGGCTTCCGGAATCTGATGGTAATGAGCAGAGTCTGAAGTGGTTCTCTGGTCCAATCTCTGAAGTCCGTCTCTGTTGCCAACTCTGGTATCTTTCTGATAACCAGTTTCTGATGGCTTCTCTGGTGAGCAACTCTGGGAGCAACTCAGGTAGAGGCAAGATGGAACTCTGGTAGGCAGACTAAGCTAAAACTTACAAAAGAAATTCTAATACACAATTTCTAATGGGGTACTTTCAAATTCTAATTAACCTAGCATCATCAAAATCTAGAAACATTTATTCCTTACAGTTAGCATTGCAGGCAGCTCCTTAGTCTTGAGATAGTGTAGGTACTTCTCATGCACCTGGATTGTTTGAAGGGCATGCTCCAGGTTAGTTGGTAAGGTAGAGTTAGTAAGTACCCGGGCAGAGGGCTCTGCGTCTACTTGGGCAGAGGGCTGGATTGGACTTGTTGGTCGCTGGAGTGCTTGAAGCTGTCCTTGTAGCTGTAAGCATAGAGTTTGAAGGTCCTGAAGGCCTCTCTTGATTGCTTCTGCCTGACCTTGTTGAGTATTGATGTAGGCCTCATGTGCATTGACTTGTTGGAGAGCCTTTTCG
Organism: Cuscuta europaea; assembly: GCA_945859875.1. NCBI lineage: Eukaryota > Viridiplantae > Streptophyta > Magnoliopsida > Solanales > Convolvulaceae > Cuscuta > Cuscuta europaea. The sequence goes on along the minus strand of CAMAPE010000029.1, from coordinate 9,209,334 downwards.
CTGTTTGGTGGCAGAGAATGTAGAGGTGCTCCTGCTTGCTCCTGATCATGTAGTTGCTTGAGTAGGGTCTGAATCTGTAGCTCAAGTTCCCAGTCCTTAGCTCTTTGAGCTGCTAGTTCGTTGTGGATGTCTTCTAGCTGGGCAGGCTGCTGGGAAATCTGTATCTTTAGCTGGGCCTTTTGTTCTGAGTTGAACACTTGTTGGATCATGAGATCGCTCTTGATGTGGCAGTGAACTTCTGCAAATCTGGCTTCCAGAAGTTTATCAAAATGCCTTTGCATTTTGATCAGGCGCTTGTGGAGTGTTAGTTCGGCATTGCTGACAAATTTGATTGTGGCTCTTCGTTCATTGATAAAGACCTCTGCTAGTGTTGGTGTGTCTTCAGCTCCATCAGTTAGAATTTGATGTTTTGCGTTCTCTGAAGTTGTAGTTGCATATTCTGTGTTTGCTTCTTGGTGAGGTTCCAAGTTGAGGTCCAGCAGTTGGGTCCCTTGTGGGAGAGTAGCAGCCAACTGCTCTTGGGGTGCTTTGGAGGACTCTCCTCCACCTTGAGTTTCCATTCTGGATTTCTCAAGAGCTTGCCTGAGATCTAAATCACTTGAAGAGGAGGAATGTATGATTTGCTTACCTCTTGAGCTAAGAGGTCCCTTTGGTGCATCATCAGCATCATCATCATCTAGATCATCATCACTGGATTCTGTAATTTCATCTTTGGCAGTGAGTTGCTTCCTTTTGATTGCATAGACTTGGTTGATTTTGAGTAGCCGTGTTGCATCTGCCATGTCATCAGTTCCAAGCCAATCTACTGCAAAGTCTTCCTCTGCAACGAAGTGGGCCATCGTTTCAACTTGATGTAAGGCCCTGGACAGTTTCCATGATCTCCATGCCTTGACTCTGGCAAATTCCGCATCCAACTGCTCCAATGGTTTTAAGTAACGTGAGGCCACTGCTGGAGATGGAGGGGCCTGCTCAGCTTCAGAGGGAGCCACCTGCTCATTGGGTTGAGTGATCTGCTCTGTTGCTTGGAGAGCCAACTGCTCCTCTTGCTGATCCCTTTTTGTGATCTTAGGAAGGAGTATAGAGAGTGGAGTTTGAGAATCATTACTTGCGTTTGAGGAAGCAGCATACATCTCTGTTTCTTCTTCTTGAATGATTGCTAACGCGGTGACCACTGCTTCTTCGTTGACCAGGGCAAGAAGGGAGGCCACTGCTTCTTCTTGACTTGGGTGAAAGGAAGAAACAACTTCTTCCATTTCGGCCTGTAGATTTCTTGTTGCTGTTCTTTGTTTCTTTGATTTTTCTTCTTGGCATCCTGATCTGATTCTCTTGGCAGTCTTGGTTTTGATCCTGTCAAGGGTGATTTGAAGGGGCTCGTTGGAGATGAAGGAGTCCTCTATTCTCTGAATTTGTGGAGCCCCTGCCTTTGAAGTTTGATAGAGAAATTTTCTCCATGTTGTTTCTTCCTTGATGGATCCTACAATTCCTTTCCTCTTGAGCAGTTCTCCTATCATTGTAGACGTACCGTGACCAGTTGAATGGCACTCCTGAGATGATTGCTGTCAATGGCTTGGCTCTTTGTGCATTGACTTCATCCAGGGCTGTAGTTCTTGTGTCGACACACTTGTAGAGAATGTCTAGGAGGATGGCGTATTCTGGAACCATCATCTTCTTTTTGACTTTCAATGTGTTTAGGTGTTGAGCCCTTGGGATGAAGACTGTTTCTTTAAAGTTGTCTTCATTGAGGTTGAGATCTTCTACAGTTGGAGCCTCTTCTTCAGGTAGAGAGAGCAGATTTCTGATGTCTTCTTCCGTTATTTCGACCTCGAATCCCATCACCACGGATTTTAGTGTCCCAGGAGTGGAGTTGATGTAGTACTCTGCCATTACCTCGGGGTAGAAGCAAGGATATGCATAGGTGGCCATCCTTAGCAGTCCGGTGGTCTCAAGTTTCGTGAGTAGTTCCCTCATTAGGTCTTTGTTATCTGCTCTTTCAATGACTTTAGGAATGTTGAGGATTGATCCAGTAAAGATGGACTTGGCTATTTGGATGAGTGAGGCCATTTCTGTGTATGTGGGGAAAGGAAGGATTTGCATTGGTGGTGTATGAGAGAGAGCTTTTAGAGTGTTAATAGAGAGTTTGCGAGCTTTAGAATAGATAGAAAGAGATTGCAGAGTGAAAAGTGTGAAGAGTTTGTACGGAGGGAGTATTTATAGGCTATCGGGAACTAGCCGTTGGAATATAGCCGTTGGAGAATACGGCTGGCTTTTTCAGCATTTACTGCGTTCACACTGGTAGCAGAGGGCTAATTTTTGAGTAGGTTTCTGATGATTTTTTAGAGCAACCAGTACCTTTTTGGAATCCTTAATATGAGGTAATCAAGATGATGTAGGCCATGAGCTGAGACTCCATGTACATTTGTCAGAAATTGAACCAACTGCTGGCCTGACGCAGTGCCCTGCTTCAGAGGCAGTCACCTGCTGGCAGTTACCTGTGCGAGATATTGAGCCATGATTTTTCCCTCCATTAGTTTTCCTTCCCTTTCTAGCTGTTTTCCTCCTTGTTGAGAGAGTGTGTATATTCTTTCTTTTTAGCAGTAGCAGTGGATTAGTGGCCAGTCGCCTGCTGAGCCCACTGCTTGCTATGATGCAGTCAACTGCTGAGCCAATTTTGTGAATTTTGACTCCTTTCGATCTTGATATCCTGATAGTGACTTATTTGGAACTTGATCCTTCATTCCTTTGATGTTTTGAGTAGTCTACCTTGAGCAGGTGCCTACTCCAGAGTACTTCACAAGAGTTCCCCCTCAGCAGGTGGCTAGGAATTCCCCCTTGATTATGGAGTTATGTTCCCCCTGAGTGGGTGTAGGGCTATTCCTTCACTTGATCTAGATCATCTAGCATTCCAAGCTCCTGTCTTAATTCATTGAATCTTGCTTCATTCAATGGCTTGGTGAATATATCAGCCAACTGCTTCTCAGTAGGAATGTACTCTAGCTTGATGGTCTTTTTTTCAACATGCTCTCGGATAAAGTGATGCATGATCTCAATGTGTTTGGTTCTTGAGTGAAATACTGGATTATGAGTAATAGCTATAGCACTTGTATTATCACACAAAATACTGATTTCCTTTGTTTCTTCTCCATAATCCTTCAATTGTTGTTTCATCCATAGGATTTGAGCGCAGCAACTGCCTGCAGCTATGTATTCAGCTTCAGCAGTGCTAGTAGCAATTGAATTTTGTTTCTTGCTGAACCAAGAGACAAGTCTTCCACCAATTAATTGACAGGTACCTGATGTACTTTTTCTATCAATTTTGCACCCGGCAAAGTCAGAGTCTGAATATCCATAGAGGTTAAAACCTCCATTTGTTGGGTACCATAATCCAGAGTTAGGATTGCCTTTGAGATACCTCAGTATCTTCTTTGCAGCTAGGAGATGACTTTCTTTAGGCTTTGATTGAAACCTTGCACATACACCAACTGAGTAGGATATGTCTGGCCTACTAGTGGTGAGATATAACAAGGAGCCAATTAACCCTCTATAGAGTGTAGGATCAATATCTTTTCCATCTTCATCCTTACTCAAACCTTGGGATGTATTCATGGGTATCTTTACTGTAGACTTGTTCTCAACTTTGAACCTTTTCATGAGATCTCTTGTGTATTTGGCTTGCTTGATGAAGATACCTTGTGGAGTCTACTTTACTTGTAGTCCCAGAAAATAGTTCAATTCTCCCATCATGCTCATTTCAAATTTGCTTTGCATGAGAGTTGAGAATTTTTCACATAGTGCTTGATTTGAGCTTCCAAAAATTATGTCATCAACATAGATTTGAACAAGCAGTATGTGGGGACCTTCTTCAATTTTGAACAGAGTTTTGTCTACTTTTCCCTTAGTGAATCCATTATTCACCAAGTATTCGGAGAGTGTCATACCATGCTCTTGGGGCTTGCTTGAGTCCATAAAGAGCCTTGTGTAATTTGTAGACCTGATCATTCTCTCTATTGATTTCAAAACCAGGAGGTTGCTCCACATAGACCTCCTCTTCTAGTAGACCATTCAGGAAAGCACTTTTCACATCCATTTGATAGACTGTGAATTGCTTATGAGCAGCAATAGCCAAGAAGATTCTTATTGCCTCCAATCTGGCAACAGGTGCAAATGTCTCATCAAAATCTATACCTTCTTCTTGGCAGTAGCCTTTGGCTACCAGTCTTGCCTCGTTCTTGATAATGGTGCCTTCCTCATCCATTTTGTTTCTGAATACCCATTTAGTTCCTATCACATGTTGATGATAGGGTCTGGTCACAAGCTCCCATACATTGTTTCTTTCAAACTGGTTGAGTTCTTCTTGCATTGCTTGTATCCAGTCAGAGTCAAGCAGGGCTTCTTCAACTTTCTTGGGTTCAATTTGAGAGATGAAGCATGTGAATAGTGTTTCTCTCTGAATTGTTGATCTGGTACGAACCCCTGTATTGATATTTCCAATGATTTGGTGAGGAGGATGTTTGCTCAACCATCTAACATCAGATGTGGTTGTTTTGGATTGAACTTGTTGTTCATCCTCCTCCTCTTCTTCCTCTTCACTATTATCTAGTAGAGTAGGAAGATTGGGAATGTCATGAGTGCTTGGAAGGTTGTCTTTTGGTGAGTCATCTGCTGGCAATGGGCTGTCAGATGAGTCAACTGCTGGCAGTTGGTTGCCATTTGAGACAACTGCTGGCAGTCGGCTGCCTTTTGAATCAATTACATTTTCATCCTTTTTAACACTTTTGTTTGGAAGGCAGCTTGGAGCCTTTTCAGTGTCCCTTGATTTTGATGACTCACCTTTTTCTTTTACTTGAGCAGTGGGGTGGTTTTCAAATACCACATGGATTGATTCTTCTACCACCAGAGTTCTTTTGTTGAGAATTCGGAATGCCTTGCTAGTTGTTGAGTAGCCCAGGAAGATCCCTTCATCAGATTTGGGATCAAATGGCTTGAGATAGTCTTTTCCATTGTTTAGGATGAAACATTTGGATCCAAACACATGGAAATGACTGACATTAGGCTTCCTTTCTTTCCATAGCTCATATGGTGTCTTCTTGTGAGTCTTATGAATAAGACTTCTATTTTGAGTGTAGCAAAGAGTGTTGATTGCTTCTGCCCAAAATCTTTTGGGTAATCCAGCTGCTTCTAAGATTGTCCTTCCTGCTGCCTTGAGAGTTCGGTTTCTTCTTTCAGCAACACCATTTTGTTGAGGTGTTTTTGTTGCTGAGGTTTGATGAGGGATTCCATTTTCTTCACAGTACTGAATTATTATTGAGTTGAGAAATCTAGTACCTCTATCTGACCTGATCTTCTAGATTGAGAGACTTTTCTTATTTTGAATTAGCCTCATCAATTCAGGCAGTTTCTTCTCTGTTTCATTATTCTTCTTTAGAAATATGGTCCAAGTGTATCTAGAATAATCATCAACTACAACCAGGGTGTACCTTCTACCACTTAAGCTTGTTGGTTCAACTGGTCCAAACAAGTCAAGGTGTAGAAGGCTTAGGGGCCTAGTTGATGATTCGACTTCTTTTGATTTGAAAGATACCTTGGTTTGTTTCCCTTTTTGACAAGCATCACAGAGGTGGTCCTTTTTGAAGTTGATTTCAGAGAGTCCCTTCACCAAACCTTTTCTGGATAGTTTGTTGATTGTTTTGAAGTTTAGATGGCTTAATTTGTTGTGTCATTCCCAACTTAAGTTTGAATCTGTCTTTGTTACTAAGCAGATTCCTTCCTTTGCAGAACTCCAATCAACAATATACATGTCCTTCTTCCTTCTACCAGTGAGCACAAGTTTGTCATTTTGACATCTCTGATCAAGCAGATGTGTTTGGAGAATGTAACGTTGTACCTTAAACCCTTAACATATGATATGTTTTGGATTGTAAGTCCATTAATTGATAGGTCTCCTGCTCCTTTGGTTTCTCCTTGTTTTTCCACATTCCCAAATGTTACCTTGGGTCCTACCCTTGATGTATAGTTTGACAGGAGCCGCCTGCTGCCCGTCATGTGCCTGGAGCAGCCTGAATCTATGTACCATGTTTGTGTTTCAGCTGCTCCAGCACCTTCCTGTATAAATTAATATTGAGCAGTAGCCCACAGGTTAGTGGGCGACTTCCCTTGTACAAGTTTAGGCATCCATGCCCATCTAGGACCATTGAGTTCTAAGTAGATTGGTCTGTAGCCATTTGAGGTGTTGTAATCAAAAGGGATGGCTATGTACTTGTTAATTCTTTTCCTCCTTGAGGTGGGAAATGAATTATTTATTTGTGGAGTCTGCTTGGTATTTTTGTTGTGGTTGGTCTTATTGATTGGTTGCCAACAGGTTCTTTGGTTTAGATGGTGAGGAGGTGTTGATTTATACACGTGTTTGGATTTTGGTTTGGGAGCAGGTTGGTTCCTTCTTTTGGGAACATTTGGGGGATGAGGGTTTTGGTAAGTGAGCTTTCTTGTGTATGAAATATTGCTTGTAGATGTACTGTTTTGAGTGAGTCTGGTGGGGGATGAGTAACCAAGACCTCTTTTCTTCCTGTTTAGAGTAACTTCAGCAGTAGGGTGAGAGTCTTTACTATTTGTGCTGGAGTTTCTCAGCTCTTTGTTCTCTTTTTCTAAGACATCATTTTTTCTTAAGGCATCTAGTAATTTGGAATGAATTGCCTTAATGTCTTGTTTCAGTCTATCATTTTCAGCATTTAAGAGAACGTGGTGATTTTGGACTTTCTGGAAATCTTGTAATAAAGATTCCAGTGTTATATTGTTTGATCCAGAATCACTAGAGCTATAGGAGGAGCAGGATGTTACCTCGACATCGTTGTAGTGGTCATTGGCCATTAAGCATTTGAGAGAGCTGCTTGCATTATTTTCACTTGAGCTGGTGGAAGATTCACTGAGCCACCTGCTGCTCTCTGCAGTGAGACAGCTGCTGCCATCTTCACCCACCTGCCATGATCCCAGGCATAGAAGTGCTTCCTCTGAGCTCTCAGATGAAGAGCTTTCATCACTTGATCTGCTTTCATCTTCAGATTGGGGTTCCTCCTTTTTCTTTTCACTAACAAAGGCTTGTCTTTTGCCTTTGAAGTCCTTCTTGTAACCAGCTTTGTAACCAGTCCCCTGCTGCCCTTGATATTTCTGGGCTAAGGGCAGAGGGCATTCATTCTTGTAATGTCCTGGTTGTCTACAGTTGTAGCACAGGACAATTTCCTCGCTGGTTTGAGGTCTCCCTTGTCTCCTGGGTGGCAGATTGTATGGTCTTTTTGGAGCAGTTCACTCCTTCTTCATGAACCTTTTAAACTTCCTTACAAACATGGCAAACTGGTCGTCAGTAAGGAGGTTTTTGAGGGATTTTTCACTGGATTTTGAAGGGCCAGGCTCAGACACTAGAGCTAGTGTCTTGGATTCATCTTCCTTTTCTTCCTTTATTTCCTTCATCTCAAATTCATAGGCTTTGAGATCACTGAAGAGCTTATCGGTTGATAAGATTCTTAGATCTCTGCTATCTCTCATAGCAGTCACCTTTATGTCCCATTTAGAGGGCAGACCTCTCAAGATTGTAAGGGAAATCTCTTTTTGAGGAAGATCTTTCCCTAGGTCTGAGACCTCTGCTGTGATCTTTAGGAACCTAGATTCCATCTCTTGGATGGACTCATTTTGCAGCATCTTGAAGTCCTCAAATTTCTTGAGGGCCATGGTCAGTTTGTTGTCCTTCTCCTGTTCATCACCAGCTCCAATTTTTGTGAGCTCATCCCAAACGTCCTTTGCAGTTTCACATTTCCTAATCCTGGGAAATATGGATTCATCAACAGATTTAAAGAGAATATCCTTGGCAATGTTATCAAGGTTATTTCTCTTTCTGTGCTCGGTTGTCCATTCTAGTTTGAGCTTGAGAATGTACACATCCTCCTGGTCATAAGTTTTGGATGTGCTGACCTTCATTTTCTCGATAGGTCCCGTAGTGATTACTTCCAGCATCTCATCATGTAAGGCACTGAGATGTGCCTTCATCCTGATTCTCCAATCATCAAATTTGTTTAGGTTGAATAGGAGGTTTTTGGCTAGTTGACTGTCCATTGTTTAGAAAGTGTTTGGGAGGGGAAGTGGCTTTGGATCTTTAGTTCAAACTAGTCAATAAATGACTCTAGGAATACTCCGCTCTGATACCACTTGATGGTCCCGGATAGGGTAAAAGTCTAGAGGGGGGGGGGGGGGGGGTGAATAGACTTTTAAATCTTTTCGACCTTTACAAAGATTTCCCTCTAGAGGAGTTGATCTATAGTCTTTTGAGAGATTAATAGATGCACAGCGGAAGTCTTTACCCTTTATATAATGGGTGTTTTAACCACTTTCTGATCTGGGGAAGATTGGACTTAGATAGCTAGCAGTTGGCTTGGCAGTTGGCTAAGCAGTTGGCTAGGTAGTAGGGAACTGCTGAGGCAACTGCTCAGATTTTGATCTGACTTTCAGGGATTGATTTTGAACACACTTTTTGACAGTGATATTTATGACTGACTGGTGAAACTGAGATGGTCACAGGAAGTGACTTTTATATGAGCAGAGGGCTCAACAGTTGGGTGGTCACCAGGGAACTGCTGAGGCACCTGCTATACTTAGAAACTGAATTACTGGGAAATGGTAGAGCAGACCTTTTTGTGATGGTGAGGTGCGTCTCTGGTGTGAAAATGGTCTCAAAGAAAGTAAGTGATTAAGTAGTAGGATAAGCAGTTGGGTCAGTTAAGACAACTGCTTAAGATTCTGCTGGCAAACTTCAATCTTTTTATGAGAAGTGCTAAGTGTGTGCTTTGTTGAATGAATGTAAATCAACACACAGTATATCCTGGTTCAGAGGTGGTGTAATCCTCCTACGTCCAGTCCCACCCTCTTTCAGATGGATTTCACTAAAGTATTAAGCCCAATACACTTAGTGCCAATCTAGCCTTTACAACACTTAGGCCTAGATTGAAGGTTTTTCAGAGTGAGTATAGTACCACTCAAAGTTACTCAGTCCTTAGACTTTTCTCTAATGATCCAGTGGGGATCAAAAGGTACTCTATCTATCTACTTACACTGTAGGATCCGAACAACTGTTCTCCTAAATGTTTACAACAATATGTGATTTGTTATAAGAAAGTTCTAACCTCCAACTAGGAACTAAACTTCTATGATTTGGCAATGAAAAGCTTTGTAAACTGGAAGTTTAGTGAAGCATGAGTCCAAGCAGAGAGTAAAGTTTAGAATATCACTTTCTCTTTCGCTAGATATCTCGTAAATGCTCGTGATAGAAATTCTCTCTTTGGATGCTCAAATGCTTGGTTAGAAACTTTCGTTCAGCCTATATTTATAGGCATCTCCGTTGAATTAATCTCATCCGTTGGTTAGGATGGATTAATCTTTGACGTTGAAATTCTGACAAGGACAAATTGTACATTCGTCTTCTTGTGCTGGAGCTTTAATTCGGGCTGATGCATTTGTCTTGAATAATTGACCCGCTGGAGCTTCACTTCAAACTGCAGTCCCATGCCTTCGGACCCAGTACGTATTTGGCATTAAATGCCGCTCGATGTTTGTCTCTCAATCATTCACTTGATACTTCTACTTTCTTTTATCTAAAAATGTGACATACGAATACTCTTTGAGTCAAATAGTATTTGCCGGTAGGATTGAAATATCCTATTAAGGTAAAGAGAATTTACCTTATTGCATTTTTACTTTTTCCGGTAATATTTCTTAGACTAAAAAGTTGTACATTTAATTTGTCACGTAAATACTAGAATAAAATGAGACACAATGTACACGTGCTAAGTATAGTGGCATCATCAAAATCTTATCAAAATTGGGTACTAACAACTTCTACTTCCTTAAACTTCTAGAATATTCTATAGGATTCTAGCTTATGAATAATCTAGAATTGTTTAGGTACATTAACTACTCTAGATCTTTCTTTACTAAGTCTATCTTATGGGCTAGCTAATTTATTATTTCTCATACAACTACTAGACCAATAAGTTAACTTCTAATAGACCCAATTATTATTATGGGCTAAGGCAATTTTAATTTCTAACAGTTCCCAATTAATTAACGGTTTTCGTGGACATGCTTTCAGCCTTTCACTCTATAAGTGAGCTAGCTTGTCATTCACTTTTTTGGCTCGACGTTCTAGTCTTATACTCCCTCCGGTCCCAAATGAAATTCACACTTTGACTTCACACAAATTAAGAAAATAAATTTGACTTTACTGTAGAGTACACTGTTGTGACACTGTTTCACACTGTTTGACATTGTTTTGCACTGTTTTGATGTAGATAATTTGCCAAATAAGGAAGGGAGAAGAAGTGTAAAGTTTATTTTGGACCTACCCAAAAGGAAAGTGTGAATTTGATTTGGGACCAGAGGAAGTATAATATATACTCTTTTCTCATAAAATCCTTCCAATTTCCTTTTTGGACTGTCCCAAAAAATTCTTCTCACTTACTATTTTTGGACAATTTGTGTGGCTCACATTTATTTTACCTTTTTCTTACACAACTACAACCATACATTTCCACTTTACTGTCACTTCCTTAATTTGCATGTCAAGTCAATGCGAGAAGTATTTTTTGGGATGGAGGGAGTATTTATTCAATGTTAAATGTGTTAATTAGTTTTATCATATTGTTTCAAAATTTTGTTTTTAAACTTTATGATAATAACCAGTTCTGATTCTATTTGGAAGAACCAGTTAAGTGATAAAATTAAAGACCTTGTAAAATTTAAATTTAATAAGAAAAATAGAAATTATATAGTGAAGGATATAATCATAACTTGGGATGAGTAATCTTTTTTATCATTATTACAAACTGATTGTGTTTAAGATCAAATTCTCGTCCATGCAATATAATATTAGCTAGAAATTTTATACGTTCTTTGAAACATAGAAGTATTTACAAAAATATTACTGATGTTAGACCCCTAGAGTTTGATAAACAGTTTCTGATGATGCCAAAGCTTTTCAAATATCCCCCTTCTGTTGTAGCATTAGGAAATCAAAGTGATGTATTCTGCTTCAACCAATTTGCTAGTAAAATCTTATCTAAAAGGGTCATGTTCAAATGATCAATTAACAAATAAATATAACTAGAAAACATAAAATGCAATAAGGTAATGTTCTATTACCTTAAAAAGGATCTCTTATAGATCCCACCAGTTTAATCTATTTGTTACATCAGATGACACAAAGACATTTCGAATAAACTAATCTATTTACTCAACTGGAACACAAAATGTAATAAGGTAATAGTTTTTACCTTAATAGGATTTGTTATCCTACCAGTTAAATATTTGGTTTAGTTTATTCACACTAGCTAGGCCAATCACAAGAAATACTTGTATCAAATAAATTATACCGGCAAAGTCAAAATGCAATAAGGTAAACTCTACCTTGAATGGGATATTTAAATCCTACCGGTATAATTTCATTTATTTACAAATATTTCATGTCACATTTTTCCCGGAAAATCATATACATGATGGAAGACAAGCTTGACCGGCATGTAATGCCAAATACGTACTGGGGGCAGAGCATGGGACACACACTGAAGATGCTCTCAGTAGAGCAACATTATTGAAGACAAGAGAATCACCGCATTAAAAGCTCCAACACAAGAAGACGAATGTACAAGTCGTCCGTGTCAAACTTCAACGAACATGATTAATCCATCATAACCAACGGATGAGATTAATCAACTGGAGAAGCCTATAAATATAGGCTGAAACTAAAGTTTCAAAACATTCTTGAGCATCCTAAGTAGAGAGATACTTCTATTGAGCATTCACAAAATATCTAGCAAAAGAGAAAGTGCTATTCTATACACTACTCTCTGCTTAGACTCTTGCTTCACTAAACTTCTTAGTATCAAGTGTTCATTGTTAAATCCTAGAAGTTTAGTTCCTAGTTAGAGGTTAGAACTTTCTTGTAAAGCCATCAGATATTGTGGTAAACACTTCAGGAGGACAGTTGTTTCCGGCCTGAGTGTGGTTAGATAGGTCAGGAGTACCTTTTGATCCCCACTGGATCAATTGAGAAAAACCTAAAGGATTGAGTAGCTTGGAGTGGTGTTGTACTCCTCGTGAAACACCTTCAATCTAGGCCAGAGTTGTCAAGGCTAGATTGGCATTAAGTGTATTGAGCTTAATACATTAGTGAAATCCATTTGAAATAGGATGGGACTGGATGTAGGAGGATTACACCACCTCTGAACCAGGATATACTGTGTGTTGATTTATTTTCAGTCAACAAAGCACACACTGAACACTTCTCATAAAAGATTATAGTTTGCCAGCAGCATCCTAAGCAGTAGTCTTAATTTGACCCTACTGCTTAATAACTCACTTTCTTTGAGATACAAGAGCTTTACAATATCACAACTATAAGGTCTGTTCCATTAGATTTCAGGAAATCCTACTTAAGGCATAGCAGTTGCCTCATCAGTCCCCTGGTGACTACCCAACTGCTAAGCCCACTGCACACGCAAAAGTGTTTCCTTTAAACATCTCAACTTCACCAGACCGTCACAACTCTATCTCCAAGAAGTCTGTTCAAACTGATCCCTGTAATTCAAAGTGGTAACCCAACAGGTGGCTCAGCAGTTCCCTCACTATCACCCAACTGCCGAAGACCACTGCTCCAGTAAAACTCCCACTTACTTGGACTAATGCACATCTTCAGAAAGCCCACATCATCCTGAGCAAATCAATCTTTCCATACCGCCACTTTTACTTAAGCAGGTGCCTCAACAGTTCTCTGGTTACCACCCAACTGCTGAGACCACTGCTCTCATTAAGGTTTATTGTCAATCTACCTTATTATATCATCAGAAAGCGCTTCCCACTCTAAGAAAGATTCTGAGTGCGCTGTTGTAACACCCCTAAATTTCCCGCCCAAAAAATTGATATATTTAAAAGAAATACTTTATTCATTCATCAAAGAGTTCAAGAAATACAGCGGAAGTCTAAAAGGGAAATGAGTGTTACCGCCACATTCGGTCATCTCTTAACCGAATGCACAGGCAACTCAAAGTAAAACAATAAAAACTAATGTAATAATAAGTAAATGTTAATTTCATGACTAGATTTAACTAAGACATCTTCTAATTCGCACTCAAGCTCGAGCAATCCATCAATCCACATAGGCATCCAACTCATCACCTGATAAAATTTAAGGGAGAAGAGAGAGACAAGAGAAATAACAAAAATTAGCTTTAGAGCTATGTAAGTACTACCCAACCCCGTAAAATAATCAGGTTTGACTAAAAATAGATTTTTATATAATATCATATAAAAATGACGCACTCCACCAAAATACTTTTCTCCTTGATTTTTCTTAAAATCACTTCTTTGCTAAAATCTTAAACTTCTCTTGGAAAATCTCTTAGTAATTCCTCTCTTTAAACTTCTTAAGAAAATCACTTCTTCTCTAACTTCCTAGTAATTTAGAAGAGCGATGCTCAACCTTTCGACGGAGCCCGGTGGACCGTGGTTACGGACGGCCACCCCGAACAAGTGCCGGTACCACAACTGCTCTTGCGGAAACGAAACGACTACCTTAAGTGTGCACACCCCCTAAAAGGGATTCCAAGCCCTCCGAGTAGTAAGTCATCCCGAGCGGTCGGAACCCAACCACCCCACCTCTAAAATTCTAGAATGATTAGGGACTACTACTATAACTTCTTCTTAAAAGGGATCATAGATCCAAATCTTACTTAAAAGGGATCATAGATCCAAATGTCACTTAAAACTTAAACTGTACTTCTTAGTAGTAGTAGCTCTAATCACCCTCCACATTTATCCGGATGTGGAAAAACCGACACCTCGGATTACTCCCGAAATGCTCACTTCTTATGAAAATGTAAATTTTATCTTCAATTAAATAATACTTCAAAAATACTTCTCAATTTCTCTAAAAAGTCTCGAAGGTATTTAAAATATTTAATACCCCAAAAGTACTTAATTTATATTTCTCAACTACCATATATATAATATCTCCTCAAAATCACATACACATAATTCAAAATTCACACTTAATCACATAATGCATAATAAGCATATAATACGAGGAAATAAATTTTGGATTGACAGAGAAACTTACCTCAATTCACGATAAATTCTAACCGAAGCTTCTATCTTGATCTTCTCTGAATTCACCTTCTAAAATATTACGATTATAAATTATTTGGAATATTGAGATTAATTAACCCGCCTTAGCTTAACCCATTTTAATATGATTTTCAATCTTTTCTTAAATCCGAATGTTCCATTGTAAATTGGTCATGATAATCCATAAATCTAATCCATAAACTTTATTTGTCTAATTATGTGGCCCAATTATATAAAATTAACAGACCAATATCCAGCCCATTCATTTAACAGAAAATAATGTAGCATCGAAAACAAGGAGAGACGTACTGTACGTCGTTCCGCACCGGCGAACAGGGGAGAGGACTCCGGTGTCCGTGTTAGCAGGGCTCCTACTCTTCCAGAGACGCAGACAGCAGCGGTGAGGCGACGTCGACGAGACTATCAAATAACGCCATCGATTCTCGCCTCCAACACCCAGGTTATCCGGCCGGAAAAATCCGTGGTGTTCTTCCTTCTCCGGCGAACTCGGATCTGTGTACAGTCGTCGGCAATGACATGCAGCAGGGATGACCAGAACGGTGATGACTTCTCGTCCAGCAATTTAGGGCGGCAGCGGCAGCGCTGCAACTCTGTTTCTTTCTCTCTCGCCGACCTCCCTTCTCTCTTTCTCACATTTTTTTTTTCTTTTCTTTCGCACTCTCCCTTTTCTTTTGTTCCTCTCTGGCAGCATCTTTTGTATTTTAGTCGTAAACATATGTATCTATGCAGTCAATGCTTTAGTTTAGGTTTCATATCGTGTATATATTTATATAAGCATCAATCTGGGCTTAGGGTTTAGCTAATTGAATTCTACCCTTCTACGCATATACAAAGTACGGAGTATGTGTACGTTTCTATACATGTGAACATGTATATGTACGTATGAGTACTTAGGAGTATTATCAATTAGTTTGAAAAGTCAACCTTTGTATTGTAAACATTATGATTTGTTTATGTGTGTTATTTAGTGTATAGATGCTTAAATATCATTGAATAATATTTTCTTGGAGTAATCTTTGTTAACATGTTACTTTTGATAGTTGCCATATGTGTAACCATTGTTGTTACAAAAATTGTCACTTTCATAATTATCATAAAAATGTTACTTCCATCAATGAAGTATTTTTATCTGACTAAAATGTCATAAATTTTGAAGTTTTGTGTGATTTACTTGATTATTAAAATATCATTTTTCTAATATTTTATCTCACTGATAAAATTATTTTCAATTTTTGGAGTGTCACAGCTGTCATCATACACTGAGTATTTAGCTAGCAGTTGCCTCAGCAGTTCCCTGCTTTCTAGCCAACTGCCAAGCCAACTGCTCACCTTATAAAGCCCAAACTTCATCCATCAAAGAAAGTGTTATACACTATTTATCTAAGAGGTTAAAGACTTCTGATGTGCATCTATAAATCTCTCAAAAGATTATAGATCAACTCTTTAGAGGGAGAAACGTTTTAAAGTTGAAAAAGCTTTAAAAGTCTATTCACCCCCCCTCTAGACTTTTACCTCTATCCGGGACCATCAAGTGGTATCAGAGCGGAGTATTCTTAGAGTCAATCTTTGACTAATTTGAACTAAAGATCCCAAACCACTACATTTCCCAAACACTTTATGAAAATGGATAGTGAGCCTGCAAAGAATCTATTGTTCAAACAGAACAAGTCTGATGACTGGAAAATCAAGGATATCTGGGATGAGCTCACAACAACCCAATCAGAAGATGATCAAAGCAGTACAAGTGATGAAGGCAGCTCATCAGAAAGTAAGAAAGAGGCCCTGATTTGCCTCTTTGGAATGCACCGAGCTGATAGCTTCTCCCACAACTGTCCCATGTCCAGATTGAGTGAAAATGACAATGATGAGGTATTATCCTGTTCTTCAAACAGCTCATTTGATTCCCGTAGTTCCAGTGTTGATATGGAAGCATTGCTTCATCAACTTGAAAACTTTCAAAAAGATCACCTTCTTTTAATGAACGAAAACTGTAGACTTCAAAAAAATCTAATAGTAGCCCAAGCTCAAATGGGTGAAGTAATAAAAATGAAAGATTTTCTTGAACATGAAAACATTAGTTTAAAAGAAAGGCTGAGCTCTCTCTCTCCAAATTACTGAGAAAGTTCAACACAACTGGAAGAACACAGGATTAGGATATACACCTTTATCCCAATCATTGAAATACTCTCCCAAATGCTCTCCTATCACAAAACACACCACAGATCAACAAGAAACAAGAAAACCAAACCAACAAAATCCCCACTCCCAAACTCTGTCAAATAAAAGGAACGAGTCCTCTCCCAGATCCAAAACCATACTTCCTTACAAACCCAACTTCGAGAATAACCAACCAAATCAAATACTTGGTTGACAACCAATCAAAAGGACCAACCACATTTCACAGAAAAGGCTGATCACTCCTAATATACTTATTCATTCCCCTTTCGTAAGGAATAATGTTCACAAATACATATCCATTCCTTATGATTACAATACTCCGAATGGCTATAGATCCATCAGCTTAGATCCAAATGGTCCTAGAAGGGCATGGATGCCCAAACCTATTCAAAGGAAGATGCCCACTAACTTGTGGGCTGCTACTCAAAAATGACAAAAACGGGAAGGTGCTGGAGCAGCCAACTTGCAAAAATGATATAAAATACTCAAAGCTGCTCCATGCACATGACAGACAGCAGGAGGCTACTGTCAATGCTATAGATCTGGAGAAGGAACCAAAGCAACCTTTGGGAAAAAGGAAGAAAGAGGAGAAACTAAAGAAGCTGGAGAATCCAATCAAATGCAGTCCTTCAATCCAAAACATATCATATGGGATTGAAGTTCAAACTCATAAAGCACAAGCCAGCTTCGCGATAACATTCACAATGTGACACTCTCCATGGACATCTGCTTGATCAGAGATGTCCAAAGCAACAAAATTGTGCTAACTGGTAGAAGAAAGAAGGATACTGGAAATGCTCCAATATGCCTTCCCAGCAAAAATCAACAAAAAGAATGACTGGAGCATGGAAGCAACAGTTGACTCAAATGGCAGCCCACTGCCAGCAGTTGACTCAAATGGCAGCCCACTGCCAGCAGTTAACTCAGATGGCAGCCCACTGCTAGCTGTTAACTCAAAGAGCAGATCACTGCCAACAATTGACTCAAAATAGATGACACTACGAGCTGCTGACTCATTCTAAAATCAACTCTCCAAGACACTCCAGCTGAAATAAGCACAAGGCTTAATAATCCCAATCCTCTTACTCTACCATAAGACAGTAAAGAAGAGGAGGAGGATGATCAGGTAACTCAATTCATTCTAACATCTGACAAAAGATGATTCAACCAGCATCCTCCTCATCAAAATATTGATGACATCATCCAAAGGGTTCGTACAAGATCATCAATCCAGAAAGAAGCAATGTTTGCTTCTTCTCTCAAACAGAACCCAAAAGAACTGAAGAAGCCCTACCAGATTCTGATTGCACACAAGCTAAGAAAGAAATACTCTACATGTTACCAAAAAGCTTGTGTCCAGATCCTATCATCAATAATGGATAGGAAAAAGGGACCTCCAGAAATTGAATAAATGTGGAAGGCATCATTATTAAGGATCAGAGTTGCTTCTCTATCTGACCTGAAGACCCAAGAGGATCTCTGTACAAAGGTTCTCTGGTGAGGTTCTTTGAGGAGGTTCTCTGTTTCGAGGTTCTCTGATTTCAAGGTTCTCTGATGAGGCTCTCTGTCTCAAGGTTCTCTGGTGAGGTTTTCTCTCTGATGAGGTTCTCTGGTAACTCTTGAACAGAACACCCGACCTCTAATAAGGTATTCTGGTCTCATCAGAAGTGCTCCAACTCTGTAGCCAGCACCAGAAGTGCTCGACGTATTCTGATCCATTACAACATCATTTGCACAAAATCCTTAAAAATGTGCTGCCAATAAGCAAATTCACAATCTACAAACTGGATGTGGAGATTGCCTTCCTAAAAACGGTCTACTAGAAAAGGAGAACTACGTGGAGCAGTCCCCTTGATTTGAAATTGATAAGAGATGAAGTATTCAAACTTAACCGTTCTCTGAAGTCAGGCAAACTCGAAAAGCATGGTATGATACACTCTCTAAGCATATGGTGAAATATGGGTTCATCAAAGGCGCATAGACAAGACACTATTGAAGAAGGTCCCCACACACTCCTTAAATCTTTCAACTCTCAAGCCTATTTTGAAATGAGCCTAAAAGGAGAGTTGAACTACTTCTTGGGACTACAAATGGAACATAACTGTTAGTACCCAATTTTGATAGATTTTGATGATGCCAGTATACTTAGCACGTTTACATTGTATCTCAAAATAAAATGTACAATTTTTGAGTCCATTTGAATATTACCGGAAAAATTAAAATGCAATAAGGTAATTATTTTTACCTCAATAGGATATTTAGATCCTACCGGTATATATTATTTTAGCTCAAAAGTTAACTGTATGTCACATTATTAAAGAAAAGAAGCTCGGAAATTATATACATTGAATGTATATGATTGAAGACAAAATATGACCGGCATTTAATGCCAAAAATGTACTGGGGTCCTAAGCAGTGTACGCCCACATGGGACTATCTCCTGAAGTGAAGTTTGGGCGGCTAAATAATGCAAGACAAGGAAATCACCGGGAAATCAGCTCCAGCACAAGAAGACAATTATACAAGTTGTCCTCGTCAATTTTCAACGAACAAGATCAATCCATCCTAACCAACATATGAGATTAATCAACTGGAGTAGCCTATAAATATAGGCTGAAACGAAAGTTTCTAACTAATCTTTGAGCATCCAAAGAGAGAAATTCTATCACGAGCATTCATGAGATATATAGCAAAAGAGAAAGTGCTATTCTAAACTTTACTCTCTGCTTGGACTCATGTTTCACTAAACTTCCAGTTTACAAGTTTTTCATTGCTAAATCATAGAAGTTTCGTTCCTAGTTGGAGGTTAGAACTTTCTTGTAACAAATCACATATTGTTGTAAACACTTAGGAGAACAGTTGTTCTGATCCTACAATGTAAGTAGATAGATAGAGTACCTTTTGATCCCCACTGGTTCATTAGAGAAAAGTCTAAGGACTGAGTAACTTTGAGTGGTGCTATACTCATCGTGAAAAACCTTCAATCTAGGCCTAAGTGTTGTAAAGGCTAGATTGGCACTAAGTGTATTGGGTTTAATACTTTAGTGAAATCCATCTGAAAGAGGGTGGGACTGGACGTAGGAGGATTACACCACCTCTGAACCAGGATATACTGTGTGTTGATTTACTTTCATTCAACAAAGCACATACTTAGCACCTCTTACAAAAAGATTGAAGTTTGCCAGCAGAATCCTAAGCAGTTGTCTTAACTGACTCAACTGCTTATCCTACTGCTTAATTACTTACTTTCTTTGAGATCATTTTCATACAAGAGAAGTGCACCAATATCACCAAAAGGCCTATTCTTATATTTCAAGAAACTCATAGCAGGTGCCTCAACAGTTCACTGGAATCCACCCAACTGTTGAGCCCTCTGCTCATATATATACTCGCTTCTTGTCAACATCTCAAACATCACCAGATTGTCACTACATCATCAAGAAGTTTTCTTAACCCAATAAGCTTTTGACCCAAGCAGGGGCCTCAGCAGTTCCCTCACATTCACCCAACTGCCGAGTCCACTGCTTCAGTAAAAAGCTATAGTTTCTTTTCACTTAAG
Source organism: Cuscuta europaea (assembly GCA_945859875.1). NCBI lineage: Eukaryota > Viridiplantae > Streptophyta > Magnoliopsida > Solanales > Convolvulaceae > Cuscuta > Cuscuta europaea. The sequence continues at coordinate 9,189,422 of CAMAPE010000029.1, read as the reverse complement.
CATACTTTCTAAAAGGCCTTACCATACTCATCAATCAACTATCCTTACCTTCATCATACACTCTGCATTTTCTGAGCAGTTGCCTCAGCAATTCCCTGCTCTTAGCCACCTGCTAAGCCAACTGCTAGCATTCTAAGCCAAATACTCTCCAAGTTAGAAAGTGGCTAAACACTCATTACATAAAGGGTAAAGACTTCCGCTGTGCATCTATAAATCTCTCAAAAATTTATAGATTAACTCTTTTAGAGGGAAAACTTTTAAAAGAAAAAGATTTAAAAGTCTATTCACCCCCCTAGACTTTTACCCTATCCGGGACCATCAAGTGGTATCAGAGCGGAGTGTTCCTAGAGTCATTTATTGACTATTTTGAACTAAAGATCCAAAGCCACTTCCCCTCCCAAACACTTTCTAAACAATGGACAGCCAACTAGCCAAGAATCTCCTGTTCAACTTAAACAAATTTGATGACTGGAGAATCAGGATGAAAGCACATCTCAGTGCTTTACATGATGAAATGCTTGAGGTAATTACTGATGGACCTATCAGAATAATGAAGGTCAGCACATCCAAAGCTGATGACCAGGAGGATATATACATTCCTAAACCAAAATTGGAATGGACATCTGAGGATAGGAAGAGGAATAATCTTGACGAGGACCATTCTTGATAGAATTACCTCGCTTTGTAGGCTTTTCCTTGGGGGGGGGGGGGGGGGGGGGTAAACAGGCAAAGGTGGCATGGAGTGATGTGTGTTTGCCCAAAAATGAGGGGGGGTTGGGTTTAAGGGATACTAAGGTGTGGAATAATGCTTTACTATCACGTACCCTATGGAACATCCATTCTAAACAAGAATCTTTGTGGGTAAAATGGGTACATGGGGTTTACCTCCATGGTAGAGGGGTGTGGACTTTTATTCCACACCAAAAGGATTCTAGACTTATGAAGGTGATACGTTCGTAATTTCCATTTCTATGTTTATGTTTTTAATTAGTTTTGCTTGACTTTTACTTTGGAAATTACACACTTTTGGTGTAATAGATTAGATTGTTAAATTCTTGTAAATAGGTTAGATTAGACATATTCTGAGCTTAAGCAGGTTTTGGTCACCCAAAGTACAGTTGGTGAACCCAAAAATGTGAAGAGAAGGTGCAAAAGTTCAAAGACAAAAGAAGATCCTGAATTTTGGTCTATACTCGGTCGAGTATTAGCTATACTCGATCGGGTATTAGGTTGGAACTTCAAATCGGATCAGATCCGAAGACAAAGGAACATGCAGGGAAGATTTTGGCCACGATTCTATGTCTATACCCGATCGGGTAGACCGACATACCCGATCGGGTATGCCTTTAAATTGCAAACGAAGATCGGTCGAGTATAGCCCGAATACCACTTTCTAAGCATACTCGACCGGGTATTCATATATACTCGATCGGGTATGCCTTTAAATTGCAAACGAAGATCGGTCGAGTATAGCCCAAATATCACTTTCTAAGCATACTCGACCGGGTATTCATATATACTCGATCGGGTATACACTTAGAAAATAGCCTGAAACCGGTCGAGTATGCCTCGGATCGGATGTTACACACATACTCGATCGGGTACCATGTATATACCCGATCGAGTACCCGAATCTCATCCCAAAAACCTATAAATACACCTCCTTTCCTTCACAAAAAGATATCCAATCCCTTGTACATCTAAGCTCAGTATAGAATAGCTCTTTCTTTATATTTTTCATCATGTTTAGTCTCCAAATGAGGAGCTAAACTCTTCCATCTTGGTTTTGCTACTTTGAAGCTTAATGAATTTGTAAGTTGTGAGTTATTTTCTTTAATCTTCTTCCTTGAATATTAATTCTTTCTTTCAAAATACTATCTCTATATCAAAGTTGGGGAGTGTTACTAAGATGACAATTAGTTAACATCTTGACATTGGTTATAGTAATAGCTATTTCTTCCTCTATGATTATATTGGGGAGTGTTGCTAAGATGACAATTAGTTAACATCTTGATATTAATCATAGTAGGATTCATATATTTTAATATTCTTCCTTGAGTATTGATTAATTCCTATTCATATTTCATGTTAATATCTTAAACATTACTTAAAGTATCAACTAGTATTGTTTCTCATATTAATTATTACTAGAATCAATCGGTTAATACGCTTGTTATTAATCCGGTTCTTTCAACGGTAGTAAACTTGGAATATTAATGCATGCATCTCATGGTTAATATGCCAAGGGGAATTAATTATATTGATTAAACCAATAAACCGCTTGTGTTGAGGTTATCAATCTCAATCGTTTTCATCTTAAGTTTATTGCTACTATCAAGTTAATATACGGCGCTTGTTCTATATTGACTCGATAGTAAGTTTTATTAATGAACGCATCTCGTTATTAATAACTACCCTCGATGAACTGGATATACTCCTCGATTGAGTATTCGAGAGGAAGATAGTTAAAGATATAACCGGGATCGACGAACATTTCATTAAGTGGATAAAAGCAAAACCAAGTCCCCATCTCATTGAATTAAACTCATATAGGTCGTTTATCTTAGTGTTATTAAACCAAACAAATCTAAACCCCCCTTGTTATTATTTATATAAAAGAAAAGTATTCCCTTCCCTGTGGATACGAACCTTACTACACTATACTACGTATTAGTGTTGTATTGATAAATTATTTTGAGTGCACCTAACGACGAGTGCACGTCAAATTTGGCGCCGTTGCCGGGGAAAGGCAATTAATTTTTCTTTTATTTTCATATCAAGAAAAATAAAAAAAATATATATATACCAAGCAAAAAAAAAATATAAAGAATTCATATTTCTTCTATTTCTGAGCTTAGTGGAGTTTATGGTTAAACATCGCTCCATAAACAAAATCATATATCAAACAAACCCAGAAATAGAACAAACTTTCGAGCGGTTGAAAAGTAAATTTTCTAATACCGACTCGGAGGAATCATCTATCAGAGATTCATCCAGCGCTAGTTCTCATTCTAGCGAGACCGAAGAGTCAATAACCATGGCTCTTGAGACAAGAACACTACGGGAGCTCACTGCTCCAAATCTCAATCAACAACCGTTATGTATTACCTTCCCTACACTCGATGAAGGTAATACATTTGAGCTAAAATCTGGGCTCATACATCTACTGCCATCCTTTCATGGCTTAAGAGGAGAAGATCCGAACAAACACCTTTCTGAGTTCCATATTGTGTGCACAAGCATGTGCCCCAGCGGTGTCTCGGAAGAACAAATCAAATTGAGGGCTTTTCCATTCTCCCTCAAAGACACTGCAAAGGATTGGCTATTCTATCTTCCTTCGGGAAGTATAGACACATGGGCAGCAATGAAAAAATGCTTCTTGGATAGGTACTATCCCGCCTCAATCTCATCTTCTTTAAAAAAACAAATAAGCAACATTGAGCAAAAAGAAGATGAAACATTATATGAATATTGGGAGCGCTTCAAAAAGCTGTGTGCTAGTTGCCCATATCATGGGTACACCGAGCAAGACCTCATCCTCTATTTTTATGATGGTCTTGCGGATCAAGATAGGCGCATGGTGAATGCGGCTTGTGGAGAGGGAATTGTTAACAAAACCCCTTCTCAAGCAAGGAATCTCATCTCTGAATTGGCCGAGAACTCCAGACATTACAGTGGGCGATCCTCAACTCGAAGGGTTGCCGCAGCAGAATCCAACACCTCGTTGGAAGGCCAAGTTGCCAGTTTGACTTCTCTTGTCAAAGAACTTCTTCTGAAACCTAACACTCAGGAGGTCAAAGCTTGTGGCATTTGCACATCAACCGGGCACCCCACTGATTCATGCCCATCCCTCCAAGAAGAACAAGTCAACGCCTTGGGTTTCCAAGGCCACCAACAGAAGAGGTATGATCCATTCTCAAATTCTTACAACCCTGGATTGCGGGATCATCCTAACTTGAGGTATGGAAACCCTCAACAATCCAACTCATCTTCTCAATCTGGTATGTCAACTGATGACATGATCCGGACTTTAACCTCAAGCATGGTTACCATGCAACAAAACATGGGACAATTTCAACAAACCATGGTACAATTTCAACATGAGACAAAGTCAACCATTAACAATTTGGAAACCCAAGTTGGTCAAATTGCAAATGCCGTGAACCAACTTCAAACAAAGGACTCGAGTAAACTCCCATCCCAAACGGAGCAAAACCCGAGACAACATGTGAATGCTATAACGTTGAGAAGTGGTGCAACGTTGAAAGAGGCAGAAGAGAACGATGAAGAGACTGAGGGTGTGGACCCTGGAAAAGTAGTCCCACCGGAGAAGGAAAACAAAGAAACCAAGCTTCCCCCACCCTCATCATATGAACAAGAAATCCTGTTTCCTGAGGCGCTGAAGGAGACAAAGAAGCTAGAAAAAGATGCCGACATCTATGAAACCTTCGCAAAGTGTGAGGTGAACATTCCGCTTCTTAACTTCATGAAAAATATCCCTCGTTTTGCTAAATTCTTAAAAGAATTATGCAAAACAAAAAGAAAAGATAAATTGAAAGGGAAACAAGAGGTTAGAGTTAGTGAACACGTCTCGGCCATTTTTCAGAGGAAACTCCCCGAAAAATGTAACGACCCAGGCATGTTCACTATCCCTTGCAAAATAGGAAACACCACACATTTCCTAAGGCCTTGTTGGATTTAGGGGCATCAATAAATGTCATCCCCTATTTTGTTTACAAAACTCTACAACTTGGCCCACTACATCAAACAAGTGTAGTGATTCAATTGGCAGATCATTCTAGTACTTACCCAAAGGGTGTAGTAGAAGATGTGCTAATAGAAGTAGAAAATATGGTCTTTCCTGTTGACTTCTATGTCCTTGAAATGGGAACTGATGACCAAACAACACCCATCCTTTTGGGTAGACCCTTCATGAAGACCGCAAAAACGAAAATTGACGTTTCTAGTGGTTCACTAACTTTAGAGTTCGATGATCAAAAAGTGGAGTTCAACATCTTGGACTCTACTAAAAAACAAATACAAAATCCAACTCTGTGTTCTTTACATGTTGTTGAACCACAAGAACCGCTGTTTTTCAAAGAAGCGGATAAAATCAGATGTCTTTTGAGAAAGAAACCCCGGCCTTACTGGAAAAGGCCGAAAAATAACAATGAAAAATGGCCAAATAGGGCCTTAAAAAGTGAAACAAGGGATACTCATGATCCCACATAAAACAAAACCAAAAAAAAAATGAATAACGTCGTGCCACGACGTTAACTAAGGCGCTACTTGGGAGGCAACCCAAGTTTATCTTAATTTTTTTTTATTTAAGTGTGTTTAATTCATTTTTTTTATTTAATTCAAGTATTTAGAATTCATTTTTTTTTTCTAATTATTTGAGAGATCAGTGAGGGAGGGCACTAATCATGGGTTTTTGGAAAAAAAGAAAAAAAAATGCAGGTTTTGGAACATCTGGGGACATACCCGATCGAGTATAACCTTATACTCGGTCGGGTATGAGCAAAAAGAAAAGGGACCGGGCACTACTCGATCGAGGGAGCATTCAAAAATTGAAAAATAAGCCATACCCGATCGGGTATCACTATGCACCCGGTCGGGTATTGCTAGAAATGCTAAAATTGAAGGGGACTGACTCCCACACTCGACCGAGTACCCGCTTCAAAAATGAAAAAAAAAGCATATACCCGATCGAGTATGGAGGAATACTCGACCGGGTACAGGAGACAGGCTGCTCACAAAGTTCATTTTCTAAGCATACTCGACCGGGTAACTCCACCCTACCCGATCGAGTACAGGAGACAGGCCGCTCAAAAACTACACTTTCCAGCCATACCCGACCGAGTACCAGCACATACTCGATCGGGTATACGGGTCTTATAACCCCAAATCAGCCCCAAAACACTTCATCTTCCCCAAATTCCAAACCCTATCTCGAACAAAAAACGCCCAAACCCCATTTTTACACCTTCTCTCTACCATATCTCTTCCAAATCTTCACCAAATCCACCCATTCCAACGCCAAAACACTCCCCTCATCCTCCTCTACACATTCATACCCACCAATCCCATTCTCCCCCAACTTTTAGAGGTCCGAAAAACCCTACCCCCACCATTCCAATTTCGGTTTTCAAAGGCCAAATTCACTTCAAATGGCTCCAAGGAAAGAGAAAGGGCAAAGCTCAAGCACTAGGACAATCATCCCGGGCTACGAGGACATCCTTTTCGTGGACAACGAACAACGCACACGCTTCGTGTCCATAATTGAAAGACAAGTCAAACCTTCCCGCTTTTTATGCCTTGATGCTCTAAAGGAATTAGGAGTATACACAATAATGAAGAAATTTTTTCATGAGTTGCATATGAATAAAATTTTCAAAATGCAATACAACTCAAATGAAAAAATTATCTATGAATTCCTAAGCTCGGTGCACTTTGAGAACAATGAGGAGGACTTTAGGGATGATAAACTCAGGTTTCGATTGTTTAATCACAATCACACCATCACGAAACTTGAGTTTGCCGAACACTTTGGTATTCCGGTCCCGTACCAAAAGTCTATATCCGACAATACCGCCTTCGGCCACACCCTATGGACCAAGATGACCGGGAAGACCAAATTTAGCTCCTCCCAACTCTACATTAGTCATGTCCAACATCCAGTCCTACGCCTCTTTTTGAAATTCCTTGCCAACTCCTTGCTTGGACGTCCCAACAACCATCATACAAGGATGGGGGATGTATGCCTCATCTCGGTTGCCTTATTCCGTATCCACGTGGATTTCAACCTCTGTAATCTCATGTGGGCTCATCTAAAGAAGGAAAGTGTGGCAAAGGGTGCTATCGTAGTGGGCGGGGTGATTATGCACTTGGCCACAAAGTTCGGGTATACGGATGACTCTCCTATACCCGACTACTGTTTAATGAACATATCTTGGCTAGGCCACTCGGGCTGTACTTCTTTTTCACACACCGTTTATGGTGAAGAAAGGCCCAAAAATATGTACAACTGGCACATCCACCCCAAACCCCTCAAATACTTCCTCTTGCCCAACCCAGAACTCCCCCAACTCCACTTCAAAACAGGCAGGCCAGATCAACATTACCTCTTCCCAAACGCCCTCCCACCACATCTTCAAGAACCGGAACAGGAACTCCCCCAAAACCAACCCGATGACGAGCCCTACAAGCAACTCCATAGCCATCCAACCATGAGCCATGATTTCCCAGAACAAAGCCAAAACCCTCCACCACCCGACTTCTTTCAACAACTTCTGGAGGGTCAACAACAACTTCTTACGGGAATAGCCCAAATGGACAACCGGCTCAACCGATTAGAGGAAGAGCAAAGAGCCGGTTTTCAAAGATTGGAGGATGAGAAAAGGGCCGGCTTTCAACGTTTGGAGGAGCTCCGGGAGGCCGATAGACACCGGTATGAGGAAGACCAACATAGGTTCTACGGGCCTATGTACTCGTTTATGGCACAGCATGGATCCTTCCATACCATGGCGAACCCTCCTCCACCACCCTCATGGTATGACCCCACTCATTGGGGTAACTTTGGAGGATCTGGCTCCGGTGGTGGAGGGTACGACGGCGGAGATGGAGGGGACACTTACATGGGAGATGGTGGCCAAGGGAGCGGCTTTGGAAGGAGCTACTACGGAGGAGAAGGCGGGCACTAGGGACAGTGCGTGATTCAAGTGCGGGGGAGACACTCATGATGGTATGTAATTCTCATTTGTACCTAGCACTATGCATGTAATTCTTTTGAACTTTTACACTCAAAAAAAAAATTAAAGAAAAAAAAAATAAACAAAAGAAAATAAATGCTAGTTAGGTTGAAAACCCAACAAAATGGGCAATCTAAGCAAAAAAGGCTAATAAAAAAAATGAGTGAGTTGGAGAGAATGGAAAATGAAAAGAGGTGCTAGGATGAAAACCTGAAAAGGCTCCTAGGCAAAATGAGAGATATGAGAGAAATGTTTGTTCTTGCAGGCACTCATTGTATCCTTATGAAGAATATGAAGATTCAAGATAAAGAAGAAGAGAGGAGGAGAAAAGAAGACAACACTAGGAGGCCATTAAACCCAAGATGCTCTTTTGTGATTTGAGTTTAAAACTCATTTTTCTTTGTAATCCTTGGTGGTCTTTGTGTTTGTATTATATTTTTGTTGAACTGTGGAACTTTTGGACAAACATTGACACTTGTAAACATTTGATCTTACTCGAGACGAGTAAAGGTTTAAGTGTGGGGGAGTTGATACATTCGTAATTTCCATTTCTATGTTTATGTTTTTAATTAGTTTTGCTTGACTTTTACTTTGGAAATTACACACTTTTGGTGTAATAGATTAGATTGTTAAATTCTTGTAAATAGGTTAGATTAGACATATTCTGAGCTTAAGCAGGTTTTGGTCACCCAAAGTACAGTTGGTGAATCCAAAAATGTGAAGAGAAGGTGCAAAAGTTCAAAGACAAAAGAAGATCCTGAATTTTGGTCTATACTCGGTCGAGTATTAGCTATACTCGATCGGGTATTAGGTTGGAACTTCAAATCGGATCAGATCCGAAGACAAAGGAACATGCAGGGAAGATTTTGGCCACGATTCTATGTCTATACCCGATCGGGTAGACCGACATACCCGATCAGGTATGCCTTTAAATTGCAAACGATGATCGGTCGAGTATAGCCCGAATACCACTTTCTAAGCATACTCGACCGGGTATTCATATATACTCGATCGGGTATGCCTTTAAATTGCAAACGAAGACCGGTCGAGTATAGCCCGAATATCACTTTCTAAGCATACTCGACCGGGTATTCATATATACTCGATCGGGTATACCCGATCACTTTCATATACACTTAGAAAATAGCCTGAAACCGGTCGAGTATGCCTCGGATCGGATGTTACACACATACTCGATCGGGTACCATGTATATACCCGATCGAGTACCCGAATCTCATCCCAAAAACCTATAAATACACCTCCTTTCCTTCACAAAAAGATATCCAATCCCTTGTACATCTAAGCTCAGTATAGAATAGCTCTTTCTTTATATTTTTCATCATGTTTAGTCTCCAAATGAGGAGCTAAACTCTTCCATCTTGGTTTTGCTACTTTGAAGCTTAATGAATTTGTAAGTTGTGAGTTATTTTCTTTAATCTTCTTCCTTGAATATTAATTCTTTCTTTCAAAATACTATCTCTATATCAAAGTTGGGGAGTGTTACTAAGATGACAATTAGTTAACATCTTGACATTGGTTATAGTAATAGCTATTTCTTCCTCTATGATTATATTGGGGAGTGTTGCTAAGATGACAATTAGTTAACATCTTGATATTAATCATAGTAGGATTCATATATTTTAATATTCTTCCTTGAGTATTGATTAATTCCTATTCATATTTCATGTTAATATCTTAAACATTACTTAAAGTATCAACTAGTATTGTTTCTCATATTAATTATTACTAGAATCAATCGGTTAATACGCTTGTTATTAATCCGGTTCTTTCAACGGTAGTAAACTTGGAATATTAATGCATGCATCTCATGGTTAATATGCCAAGGGGAATTAATTATATTGATTAAACCAATAAACCGCTTGTGTTGAGGTTATCAATCTCAATCGTTTTCATCTTAAGTTTATTGCTACTATCAAGTTAATATACGGCGCTTGTTCTATATTGACTCGATAGTAAGTTTTATTAATGAACGCATCTCGTTATTAATAACTACCCTCGATGAATTGGATATACTCCTCGATTGAGTATTCGAGAGGAAGATAGTTAAAGATATAACCGGGATCGACGAACATTTCATTAAGTGGATAAAAGCAAAACCAAGTCCCCATCTCATTGAATTAAACTCATATAGGTCGTTTATCTTAGTGTTATTAAACCAAACAAATCTAAACCCCCCTTGTTATTATTTATATAAAAGAAACGTATTCCTTTCCCTGTGGATACGAACCTTACTGCACTATACTACGTATTTGTGTTGTATTGATTATTTATTTTGAGTGCACCTAACGACGAGTGCACGTCAAATTTGGCGCCATTGGAAATGCCCGAGACTTGATTGTATCAAAGTTCCCTTCTCTTGACTTGGCTGTGGAAGGCCTTGGTAAGTTTTGCCAAAATGGGAAACTTTCATCTTCTAAAGTTTATGATTTATTAAGAACCAAAGGAAGCATCCACCCTTGGATGTCTTTGATTTGGAAGAGCTATATTCCCCCCAAATTCTCATTCATTACTTGGCTAGCCTTTCAGGGAAGGTTAGCCACGTATGATAGGTTGGGGTTTTTGGATATAAATAATGTTTGTCCTTTTTGTAAGGGTGGCCCGGAGACGGTGTCACACCTATATTTTGAATGCCCATTTACATAACAGGTGTGAGATTTGATAAGAAGTTGGCTTGGACTCTCAAGGCAGATGTCTACATTACTAAGTGCAATCAAATGGATCAAGAAAGAGCATAATGGAGCACATGCTAAAGCCAAAGCCGTGAGAATTGCGTTTTGCTACACCGTCTATTGGACTTGGTGAATCAGAAACACAATATGTTTTGAGAAGACAAAGCCCGTAGTGGGAGAAATGGTTAAGCAGATAAAGTTTATGGTGTATAAAGTTTTGTATGCTATGTATCCAATTAATAGGATAACATTCTGATTTTTTGCGGTTCATCACCAATCTTTTGTGATGGCTAGCGTACAAGTGTAGCTAGATAGATGCATTTTTGGTGGTGATTGGGTATCCTTGCTTGGGATGACCCCGTTTTGTTGATGTTTTGCCACGAACCACATGTACATATACACTTTGGATATATATATATATATATATATATATATTCACAGTTTATCCAAAAAAGGAATAATCTTGACAACATTGCCAAATATATTCTCTTTAAATCTGTTGATGAGTCCATATTTCCCAAAATTAGGAAATGTGAAACTGCAAAAGCAGTATGGGATGAGCTCACAAAGATCGGAGCTGGTGATGAACAAGAAAAGGACAACAAACTGACCATAGCCCTCAAGAAATTTGAGGACTTCAAAATGTTGTCAAATGAGTCTATTCATGAGATGGAATCCAAGTTCCTAAATATTATAGCAGAGGTCTCAGTCCTAGGGAAAGATCTATCCCAAAAGGAGATTTCCCTTAAAGTTTTAAGAGGCATGCCATCTAAGTGGGACATGAAGGTAACTGCTATGAGAGATAGCAGAGATCTCAGAACTTTGTCAACTGACAAACTCTTCAGTGATCTCAAAGCCTATGAATTTGAAATGAAGGAGATCAAAGAAGAGAAGGAAGATGAGTCCAAGACACTAGCTCTAGTGTCTGAGCCAAGCACTTCAAAATCCGCTGAAAAATCCCTCAATAATCTCCTCACTGACGAGCAGTTCGCTATGTTTGTGAGGAAATTTAAAAGATTTATGAAGAAGGAGGGAACTGCTCCAAAGAAAGCATACAACCAGCCACCTAGAAGACAAGGGAGACCTCAACCCAGCGAGGAGACTGTCCTGTGCTACAACTGTAGACAGCCAGGACATTACAAAAATGAATGCCCTCTGCCCTTAGCCCAAAAATATCAAGGGCAGCAGGGGACTGCTCAAAAAGCTGGTTACAAAAACTTCAAAGGCAAAAGGCAAGCCTTTGTAAGTGAAAAGAAAAGGGAGGAACTCCAAACTGATGATGAAAGCAGCTCAAGTGATGAGAGCTCCTCATCAGATAGCTCAGAAGAAGCACTTCTCTGCCTAGGATCATGGCAGGTGACTGAAGAGAGCAGCAGGTGGCTCAACAAGCCTTCCACCAGTGGAAGAAAAGATGATGAAAGCTGCTCACCCAAATGCTTAATGGCCAAGGACCACTACAACGATGTTGAGGTAACATCATGCTCCTCCTATAGCTTTAGTGATTCTGGACCAAACAATATAACACTAGAATCTTTATTAAAAGATTTCAAAAAAGTCCAAAATCACCATGTTCTCTTCTCTTGAATGCTGAAAATGATAGACTGAAACAAGACATTAAAGTACTTCATTCTAAATTACTAGATGCCTTAAGCAAAAATGATGTCTTAGAAAAGGAGAACAAAGAGTTGAGAAACTTCAGCACAAATAGTAAAAACTCTCACCCTACTGCTGAAGTTACTCTAAATAGGAAGAGAAGAGGTCTTGGTTACTCATCCCCCACTAGACTCACTCAAAACTGTACATATACAAGCCACAAATCATACACAAGAAAGCTAACCTACCAAAAAACCCATCTCCCAAATGTTCCCAAAAGAAGGAACCAACCTGCTCCCAAACCAAAATCCAAACACCTGTATAAATCAACACCCCCTCACCATCTAAACCAAAGAACCAGTTGGCAACCAATCAATAAGACCAACCACAACCAAAATACCAAGCAGACTCCTCAAATCAATAATCCATTTCCCACTTCAAAAAGGAAAAGGATTAACAAGTACATAGCCATTCCGTTTGACTACAACACCTCAAATGGCTATAGTCCAATCCGCTTAGAACTCAATAGTTCTAGATGGGCATGGATGCCCAAACTTGTACAAGGGAATTCACCCACTAACTTGTGGGCTACTGCTCAACATTAATTTATACAGGAAGGTGCTGGCGCAGCTGAAACACAAACATGGTACATAGATTCAGGATGCTCCAGGCACATGACGGGCAACAGGCGGCTCCTGTCAAACTATACAGCAAGGGAAGGACCCAAAGTAACATGTGGGAATGTGGAAAAACAAGGAGAAACCAAAGGAGCTGGAGAGTTATCAATTAATGGACTTACAATCCAAAACATATCCTATGTTAAGGGTTTAAAGTTCAATCTCATAAACACAAGCCAGCTCTGTGATAATGGCTTTAATGTTACTGTAACACTTGAGATTTAATTGAAACGGATTAATAGTACTACTCATACCAACAAGATGCATCTCCTTTTAACGGAGCTCATTAGTCAAGAACTCCAAAGTTAAGCGTGCTTGCACGGGAGTAGTCTTGGGATGGGTGACCCCTCGGGAAGTTTCTCAGGGCGCGCACGAGTGAGGACAAAGTGCGCGGAAAAGGCTAGTGGCGGTTTGTGAGGACAGTACTAGAGGTCCAGAGTAACTACCTCGGGGCCTACGGGGCCGAGGTGTTACAAATGGTATCAGAGCAACCCTGCGACAGTGTGCTGATTCGTTGGATATCGGGCGGGCACTTAGCATGGGAAAAGATTCTGGGATTTGATTGAGATTTGAGATTGGTTGATGGGCGCAACGAGGACGTTGCGTTCCTAAGTGGGGGTGATTGTAACACTTGAGATTTAATTTAAACGGATTAATAGTACTACTCAAACCAACAAGATGCATCTCCTTTTAAGGGAGCTCATTAGTCAAGAACTCCAAAGTTAAGCGTGCTTGCACGGGAGTAGTCTTGGGATGGGTGACCCCTCGGGAAGTTTCTCAGGGCGCGCACGAGTGAGGACAAAGTGCGCGGAAAAGGCTAGTGGCGGTTTGTGAGGACAGTACTAGAGGTCCAGAGTAACTACCTTGGGGCCTACGGGGCCGAGGTGTTACAGTTACATTCTCCAAAGACATCTGCTTGGTTAGAGATGTCAGAAATGACAAAATGGTGCTCACTGGTAGAAGGAAGAAGGACATGTACATTGTTGATTGGAGCTCTGCAAAGGAAGGAATCTGCTTAGTGACAAAGGCAGATTCAAACTTAAGTTGGGAATGGCACAACAAATTAAGCCATCTAAACTTCAAAACAATCAACAAACTGTCCAGAAAAGGTTTGGTGAAAGGACTCCCTGAAATCAACTTCAAAAAGGACCACCTCTGTGATGCTTGTCAAAAAGGGAAACAAACCAAGGTATCATTCAAATCAAAAGAAGTGGAATCATCAACTAGGCCCTTAAGCCTACTACACCTTGACTTGTTTGGACCAGTTGAATTAACAAGCTTAAGTGGTAGAAGGTACACCCTGGTTGTAGTTGATCATTATTCTAGATACATTTGGACCATATTCTTAAAGAAGAAGAATGAAACAGAGAAGAAACCGCCTGAATTGATGAAGCTAATTCAAAATGAGAAAAGTCTCTCAATCCAGAAGATCAGGTCAGAGAGAGGTACTGAATTTCTCAACTCCTTTATAATTCAGTACTATGAAGAAAATGGAATCCATCATCAAACCTCAGCAGCAAGAACACCTCAACAAAATGGTGTTGCTGAAAGAAGGAACATGACACTCAAGGAAGCAGGAATGACAATTTTAGAAGCAGTTGGATTACCCAAAAGATTTTGGGCAGAAGCAATCAACACGGTTTGCTACACTCAAAATAGAAGTCTTATTCATAAGATTCACAAGAAGACACCATATGAGCTATGGAAAGAAAGGAAGCCTAATGTTAGTCATTTCCATGTGTTTGGATCCAAATGCTTTATCCTAAACAATGGAAAATATTATCTCAAGCCATTTGATCCCATATCTGATGAAGGGATCTTCTTGGGCTACTCAACAACTAGCAAGGCATTCTGGATTCTCAACAAAAGAACTCTGGTGGTAGAAGAATCAATCCATGTGGTATTTGAAAACCACCCCACTGTTCAAGTAAAAGATGAAGGTGAGTCATCCAAATCAAGGGACACTGGAAAGGCTCCAAGCTGCCTTCCAAATAATAGTGTTAAAAAGGATGGAAAGGCAGTTGACTCAAATGGCAGCCCACTGCCAGCAGTTGACTCAAATAGCAGCCTACTGCCAGCAGTTGACTCAACTGTCAGCCCACTGCTAGCAGGTGACTCACCAAAAGACAACCTTCCAAGCACTCATGACATTCCCAACCTTCCTATTCTACCAGATGACAGTGAAGAAGAAGAAGAGGAGGATGATACTCAAATTCTAACCAAAACAAAAACATCTGACATCAGGTTGATGAATAAACATCCTCCTCACCAAGTAATTGGAGACAGTAATACTGTGGTTCGTACCAGATCAGCAATTCAGAGAGAAGCACTATTCTCATGCTTCATCTCTCAAATTGAACCCAAGAAAGTTGAAGAAGCCCTACTTGACCCAAACTGGATACAAGCCATGCAAGAGGAACTCAATCAATTTGAGAGAAACAATGTATGGGAGCTTGTACCCAGACCCTATCATCAACATGTGATACGAACTAAATGGGTGTTCAGGAACAAAATGGATTAGGAAGGCACTATAGTCAAGAATAAGGCAAGATTGGTAGCCAAAGGCTACTGCCAGGAAGAAGGTATAGATTTTGATGAAACCTTTGCTCCTGTTGCCAGACTGGAAGCTATAAGAATCTTCTTGGCCTATGCTGTTCATAAGCAATTCACAGTCTATCAAATGGATTTGAAAAGTGCCTTCCTAAATGGTCTACTAGAAGAGGAGGTCTATGTGGAGCAACCTCATGGTTTTGAAATCAGTAGAGAGAAGGATCAAGTCTACAAATTACACAAGGCTCTTTATGGACTCAAGCAAGCCCCAAGAGCATGGTATGACACTCTCTCCGAATACTTAGTGAATAACGGATTCACTAAGGGAAAAGTAGACAAAACTCTGTTTAAAATAGAATAAGGTCCCCACATACTGCTTGTTCAAATCTATGTTGATGACATAATTTTTGGAAGCTCAAATCAAGCACTATGTGAAAAATTTTCAACTCTCATGCAAAGAAAATTTGAAATGAGCATGATGGGAGAGTTGAACTATTTTCTGGGACTACAAGTAAAGCAGACTCCTCAAAGTATCTTCATCAACCAAGCCAAATATACAAGAGATCTCATGAAAAAGTTCAAAGTTGAGAACAAGTCTACAGTCAAGATACCCATGAATACATCACAAGGTCTAAGTCAAGATGAAGATGGAAATGATATTGATCCTACACTTTATAGAGGTTTGATTGGATCCTTATTATATCTCACCACTAGTAGGCCAGACATATCCTACTCAGTTCGTGTATGTGCAAGATTTCAATCAAAACCTAAGGAAAGCCATCTTCTAGCTGCAAAGAAGATTTTGAGGTATCTAAAAGGTAATCCTAACTCTGGATTATGGTACCCAACAAATGGAGGTTTTGAACTCTATGGCTACTCAGACTCAGACTTTGCCGGATGCAAAATTGATAGAAAAAGTACCTCATGTACTTGTCAATTAATTGGTGGAAGACTTATCTCTTGGTTCAGCAAGAAACAAAACTCAATTGCTACTAGCACTGATGAAGCTGAATACATAGCTACAGGCAGCTGCTGTGCACAAATACTATGGATGAAACAACAATTGAGGGATTATGGAGAAGAAACAAAGGAGATTAGCATACTGTGCGATAACACTAGTGCTATTGCTATCACTCATAATCCGGTATTTCATTCAAGAACCAAACATATTGAGATCAATCATCACTTTATCAGAGAGCATGTTGAGAAGAAAATCATCAAGCTTGAGTACATCCCCACAGATAAGCAGTTGGCTGACATCTTCACCAAGCCATTGAATGAAGCTAGATTCAACCAACTAAGGCAAGAGCTTGGAATGTTAGATGATCTAGATCAAGTGAAGGAATAATAATGCATCAACTCAGGGGGAATTTGATTCCAAAAATAAGGGGGAATCCCCAGCCACCTGCTGAGGGGGAATTTCTGTAAAGTACTCAGGAGTAGCCACCTGCTAAAAGTAGGCTACTCAAAACATCAAAGGAATGAAGCATCAAGGTCCAAATAAGTCACTATCAGGATATCAAGATCAAAAGGAGTCAAAATTCACGAAATTGGCTCAGCAGTTGACTGCATCCTAGCAAGCAGTGGGCTCAGGAGGTGACTGGCTACTAGCCCACTGCTACTTGTAAAAAGAAAGAAAATGCACACTTTCTCAAAAAGGAGGAAAGGAACTAGAAAAGGAAGGAAGGCGAATGGAGATAAAAACACTGGCTCAAGATTTCGCGTAGGTGACTGCCTCAGGAGCAGGGCACTGCTTCAGGCCAGCAGGTTGCTCAATTTCTGACAAATGCTCATGGAATCTCAACAAGTGACATACATAATCTTGATCCCCTAATATCAAGGATTCCAAAAAGCCAACTCTTGTTCTCATAAACTTTCAAAATTTTACCCAAAACTGAGCCCCCTGCTAACAGTGTGAACACAGTTAATGCTGAAAAGGCCAGCCGTATTCTCCAACGGCTATATTCCAACGGCTAGTTCCCGATAGCCTATAAATACTCCCTCCGTACACTCTCCTTCACACTTTTCACTTTGCAATCTCTTTCTACCTATTCTAAACTCTCAAAATCTCTCTTCACATTCTAAAAAGCTCTCTTATACACTACCACCACAAATCCTTCTTGATATCCTTTCTGTCCCCCATATACACATAAATGGCCTCACTCATCCAAATAGCTAAGTCCATCTTCACTGGATCGATCCTCAACATTCCTAAAGTCCTTGAAAGAGCTGACAACAAAGATCTAATGATGGAACTGCTGACAAAACTTGAGACCACGGGACTGCTAAAAATGGAAACCTACACATATTCTTGTTTCTACCCCGAGGTAGTGGCAGAGTTCTACACCAACTCCACTCCTGAGACTCTCAAATCCGTTCTAATGGGGTTTGAGGTAGAGATAACAGAAGAAGACCTCAGGAAACTCCTCTCCCTACCTGGAGATGAGGCTCCAACTGTAAAGGACATCAACTTGAATTAAGAGAACTTCAAAGAAAAGGTTTTCATCCAAAGGGCTCAACACCTTAACACGTTGAAGGTCAAAAAGAAGCTGATGGTTCCAGAATACGCCATCCTCCTGGATATTCTCTACAAATGTGTCGACACAAGGACTACAGCCCTGGACGAAGTCAATGCCCAAAGAGCCAAGCCACTGACAGCAATCATCTCAGGGGTCCCTTTCAACTGGTCAAGGTACGTCCACAACGAGCTTCTCAATTACGTAAAGAAAGCTCACACAGGAAGAGGACAAGATGGTACTCTACCACTACTAGGATACAACTTCTTGATAGGGGAACTGCTCAAGAAGAAAGGAATAATGGGGTCCATTAAAGAAGAGACAACTTGGAGGAAGTTTCTCTATCAAACTTCCAAGGCAGGAGCCCCACAAGTTCAAAAAATAGAGGACTCCTTCATCTCCAACGAGCCTCTTTAAATTACCCTTGACAGGATCAAAACAAAGACTGCCAAGAGAATCAGACCAGGATGCCAAGCAGAAAAATCAAAGAAACCAAGAACAGCAACAAGAAGTCTACAGGCCGAAATGGAAGAAGTTGCATCATCCTTTCACCCAAGTCAAGAAGAAGCAGTGACCTCCCTTCTTGCCTTGATCAACGAAGAAACAGTGGTCACCCCTCTCGCCATCATTGATGAAGAAGCAATGACCTCACACCTGGCCATCATTCAAGAAGAAGAAGCAGAGATCTCTGCTGCCTCCTCAAATGCAAGTAATGACTCTCAAATTCCTCTCTCTATACTCATTCCCAAAATCACACAAAGGGATCAGCAAGAGGAGCAGATGGCTCCCCAAGAAACTGCGCAGGGGACTCAACCAGAGCAGGTGGCTCCCCTTGAACAAGAGCAGATGCCTCCTCTAGAAACAAAGCAGGCCCCTCTTTTCAGCAAACATATGGCTACTCTAGACGAGCAGGCGCCTCAATCACCTGCAGTGGCCTCACTTATCCTGAATCCTCTAGAGCGATTAGATGCTGAATTCGCCAGAGTCAAGGCATGGAGAGCTTGGAAGCTATCACGAATCCTCCATCAAGCTGAAACCCTCTCTCTTTATAGAGGAAGAGGACTTTGTGGTAGAATGGCTTGGAACAAATGATATGGCAGAAGCAACCAAGCTCCTCAAAATCAACCAAGTATATGCCCTGAAGAAAAAGGAGCTGACTCCCAAAGATGAAATTGAAGATTCAAGTGATGATGATGATGATGATGCTGACAATGCACCAAAGGGTCCTCCCAGTTCAAGAGGTAAAGAAATCATTCACTCCTCCTCTTCCGGTGATCAAGAACTAAGAAGAGTCATGGAGAAATCAAGAATGGAAACCCAAGGAGGAGGAGAATCCTCTAAAGCTCCTCAAAAGCTGCTAGTTGCCACCATCCAGCAGGGGAATGCACTGTTAGATCTCAACTTGGAACCCCACTAAGATACAACACCTGAGCAACCTGCCACATCAAATCAGATCAAGGATCAAATTCAGCATGAGGATGAAGAAGACACTCCTACACTGGCAGAGGTCTTCATCAACGAAAGAATAGCAACCATAAAATTCATAAGCAATGTTGAGGTTCGCTTGCACAAGAGACTAATCAAAATGAAAAAGCATTTTGATGAGCTGCTAGAAATGAGGTTCGCTGAAGTACACTGCCATCTAAAGAGCAACTTGATGATTCAGCAAGTATTCAACTCAGAGCAAAAAGCACAGCTCAACATCCAACTCTCCAACCAACCAGCTCAAATGGAGGCAATTCGCAAAGAGCTTGAAGCCTTGAAAGCCAGGGATGAAGAGCTAGAAGATCAAATCGTAGAATCCCTCAAAGAACTAAGCAAATAGGAGCTAGCAGTTGCCTCCAGACAAGCAGGTGCCTCCCAGCCAACAGCAGAGGTCTCTGCTCAGGTACCTGCTCTTCCTAATCTCCCCCCAACCTTGAGCAGGCCCTTCTTACAATACAAGCACATGAGGAGTTCATCCAACACCTCAAGACCAAGGAGCTTCCTACCATTCTCCATCTCTCACAAAAGCTGGTCACAAAACAAGTTGAACACTCTGAGGCAATTGGTCAAACACGAATTGATGTTGCCAAACACCTCACTGACCTTCACCAAGCCACACAAGAGGCATTCCTAAAGCATGGAAGTGACCTTCAAAGACTGGGCCAAAGATGAAGTCAGAGATGAAGTAAGAACAGATCTGCTGGACGTCAACAACTACATCAAAGCCTTGTCCATCAAGGTCTATGGCCTGGATCCAACAAGAAGAATGCAAGAAGAGCCTGAATCTGATTCAGAAATCGAAGCACGGTTTGATGAAAGCAAGACCCCTGCTCATGATGCCAAAAATGGGGAAGGTTCAACACAAGCATGCCCCTCCCTCAAGAGATCAATAGCAGCAAAGAAAGCAGCAGAAACAAGAAGGAAGAACCAGGTCTACAGAGAATAAGCTGAGATAAGAAGAAGGAAGGCAGAAGAAGCACATGCAAAGGAGGAAGCCAAGAAGAAGTCACAAGAAGCCAAAGAAGAATAGAATAGATCTAAGTCCGAAATTGGCTATAAACTATTGTACCTTAGAAGCTAGAAAATTGTACAAAACTCAAATGAAAAATCAATAAAAATATTTTATTCTTGTGTTGTATAGTTTTGGCATCATCAAAAAGGGGGAAATTGTTAGTACCCAATTTTGATAGATTTTGATGATGCCACTATACTTAGCACGTGTACATTGTATCTCAATATTGTTCCTATGTTAGCATTCAAAATTATGTGATAAAATAAAATGTACAATTTTTGAGTCAATTTGAATATTACCGGAAAAATTAAAATGTAATAAGGTAATTTTTATTTACCTTAATAGGATATTTAGATCCTACCGGTATATATTATTTTAGCTCAAAAGTTAACTGTATGTCACATTATTAAAGAAAAGAAGCTCGGAAATTATATACATTGAATGTATATGATTGAAGACAAAATATGACCGGCATTTAATGCCAAAAACGTAATGGGGTCCTAAGCAGTGTACGCCCACATGGGACTATCTCCTGAAGTGAAGTTTGGGCAGCTGAATAATGCAAGACAAGGAAATCACCGGGAAATCAGCTCCAGCACAAGAAGACAATTATACGCATGTGGGGCTGACTCTAATGCCGCGACATATGAAATCTCTAAAGGCAAACCCGAGGAACCTTTAGACAAGGGGAACAAGGGAACTATGAAGGGAGTGGGGAGCAACATTCAGGGAAGCAAACTAGGGGAACCAAGCCAAGGGAAAGGAAAAGAAATTCACCCATTCCTTAAGAAGAGAAGATTGAAGAAAGTGGATCAACGCAAAAAAGATATCATCCAAGCTAAGGAAAGGGCAAAAGAAGCAGCCGAGTTTGAAACCCAATCAAGTGGAGAGGAAGAGGAGAATGAACCAAGGAACATCAAAGGTCTTGATAACATATTTGATGATGAGGTTATAGTTGAGATGGATGCGGATGAGTACCGCGAACCAAGTTACAAGGTTAAACATAAAGATGAGGTGGATGAGCCTTTGATCCGAATGGACCATTACTTAAGACTTGTTAAGGAAGAAGAACCCGGAGTATGGTTTACTAGATCATGATTTGAAGGGCTGCCGGGGGTAAGGAAAAGAAAGAAGGGATATGCATACACGGATGAGTTTATGCGTAGTGTTTTTAGACACTATCTCCATAGATACTTTGAGGATGGACATCTAATGGGGAATGGAAGCAAGGTGAAGGACATGAGGAAGTTCAAAGGAAGAGAAAACCGAGTGGTACATGATATCCAAGAGGCTTACATGGATGATGTAATCACAAAGGTTGAATTTGACAAAGAAGACAAAGTGAGCATCCACCTTATGCATGGCGATCATGTAAAGGAGCAAATGACAAGGCTAGACAACTATCTCTCCATTGATTGGAATGTCACAAGAAAAGGGATCATCTTCACCACCTCGTGCTTGGAAAGCCTCCCCGGAGTCAAGCGCATAGAAGGAGAGTATGAATTCTCACCTATTTTTATGACACACATTTATCAACTTTTTCTTGATAGGTACAATGGGTGTGATATGAAAATGCAAGCTAGTCTCATAGATGCTCCTTCAACCGGTGAATTTTTTACTTGGCATAGGGGAGCAACTTGGGCTAAATTGGATAGAGTACTTATTAATTCGTTTTGGTGTTTGAATAGTGTTACATGTAAGGCTCACTTCTTTGAGATGGAGTGTGATTTTGATCATGTGGCATCACTTGTGAGTATTGGGGTCGTGAGTAAAGGGGGCTCAAAACCTTTCAAATTTTTCAATATGTGGCTAAAGCATGACCAATTTCACAATATCTTGGAGAGTGTATGGAATAGGGATGTTTTTGGTACTTCCCAGTTTAGGCTTGTCCGAAAACTGAAGTTACTAAAATACCCCCTTAAACAACTCAATAAAGAGGAATTTAGTCACATTACGGCTAGAGCAAATGAATCTAAAAAGGAGTACAAGAGAATCTATCAATTAGCCCTCTTGTCTCCTTTGGATGATGCTTTAAAAGAAGAATTGGAAAAGGCAAAAAAGAGGGCTTTATTTTTGAAGGAAGCCGAGGAAGCCTACCTCAAACAAAAGGCTAAAGCTGTCCATATTCTACAATCAGATAAATGCACTAAATATTTTCATTCTATTGTGAAAAAGAGGAATGCTCAAAATTCTATTGCCTCCATCCGATTAGGAGATGGGAGTCTCACTACATCAATGGATCAAGTGGAAAATGAATTCATAGCTTTCTTTAAAGATTTATTTGGGACTTTGGTGCCTATGGAAGGGTATGACCCGGGAGTAATCCAATCTGGTAGAACTCTAGATCAAACACTTGTTGCTGACCTTGTTTGTCCTGTGACAGATTTGGAAATAAAACAAGCTTTGTTTGATATTGGGGATGACAAAGCTCCAGGCCCAGATGGGTACTCTTCAGCTTTTTTCAAGGGTAATTGGGGAATAGTTGGTAATGATGTTTGTAATGCCGTGAGGGAGTTCTTTGAAACTGGGACTATGCTTAAGCAGGTGAACCATACTGTGGTAGCACTCATTCCAAAGACAAATCACTCCCCCACTGTTTCGGA
This sequence comes from Cuscuta europaea, assembly GCA_945859875.1. Lineage (NCBI taxonomy): Eukaryota > Viridiplantae > Streptophyta > Magnoliopsida > Solanales > Convolvulaceae > Cuscuta > Cuscuta europaea. The sequence continues at coordinate 9,166,544 of CAMAPE010000029.1, read as the reverse complement.
TTTTAGGCCTATTTCCTGTACTAATGTCACTTATAAGATCATCACAAAGATCATCTCAAGCCGTCTAGGACCCTTCCTTTCTAGTGTTATAAACCCTTCACAAGGAGCTTTTGTTGATGGAAGATTGATGTCTGACAACATATTCTTGGCACAAGAGCTAGTGAGGGGTTACACTAGGAAAAGGCCATCACCTAGATGTATGATTAAAGTTGATATTAGGAAAGCTTATGATACTGTATCTTGGGATTTTCTTAACAATGTTTTGCTGGATATAGGAATCCCTGCCTTGTTTGTAAGATGGATCATGGAGTGTGTATCTACTTCTTCCTTTTCTATCTCCATTAATGGATCCCTCCATGGGTGGTTTGAAGGAAAAAGAGGACTTAGACAAGGTGACCCTATGTCTCCATTATTGTCTGTCATATGCTTAGAGTATTTTTCAAGGATGATAGAAAATAGGACTTTGGATCCTAGTTTCCGTTATCACCCTTTGTGCTCTAAATTAAAGATTACGCACCTTGCTTTTGCGGATGATTTGATGTTATTTTCTAAAGGGAACTACTCTTCCATTAAAATATTGGTGGATACTTTGACTGATTTTGGAATGGTCTCGGGCCTTATTGTTAATCAAGATAAATCTAATATTGTTTTGGGGGGTAATATTGAGAGTAGAGTTCCCTATATTTTGCAAAGAGTTGGATTCCAACAAGGATCCTTTCATGTTAGATATTTGGGTATTCCACTTGCTCCATTGAACATTTCTGTTGCACAGTTCTCACCTTTGATTAATAAGGTTACAGACTATTTATTTGCTTGGAATTCCAAAACACTTTCTTATGCAGGTAAGGTTGAGTTGATTAAATCTGTAATCCAGGGGGTTCAATCTTTTTGGCTAGGGATCTTTCCTATGCCGAGGACTGTCTTGGATAGGATTACCACTCTTTGTAGGCTTTTTCTTTGGGGGGAAATCATGAAAAAGTTGCTTGGAGTGATGTGTGTCTTCCTAAAGAGGAGGGGGGTTTGGGTATTAGGGATACAAAATTGTGGAACTATGCCTTACTATCCCGTACTCTTTGGAACATACATGCTAAGCATGATTCTTTGTGGGTCAAATGGGTTCATGGTGTGTATCTTCACGAGAGGGATGTGTGGACCTTTGCTCCACACACAAAGGACTCCCGGCTTATGAAGTCACTGGGAACTATAAGGGATTTGTTGGTGTCCAAATTCCCAAATCAGGATCAGGCTGTGACTTTCCTTGAAAAGTGTTCCCTTGGGGGGAAATTGTCTTCTTCAAAAGTATATGATTTCATTAGAATTAAGGGTATTGCCCAACCTTGGATGTCCTTTATTTGGAAGAGCTATATTCCCCCTAAATTTTCTTTTATTGCTTGGCTTGCATTCCGGGGCCGGTTAGTCACGTATGATAAATTGGGGTATCTTGATGTTGTTAATGTTTGCCCATTTTGTAAGGGTGGACCGGAAACGGTATCACACCTATATTTTGAGTGTACTTTTACAGGACAGATTTGGAGATTGGTGCGTGACTGGCTTGGACTCTTTAGGCAGATGACAACACTCCAAAGTGCAGTCAAGTGGATAAAAAAGGAGCACCATGGAGCGCGCATGTAAAGGCCAAAGCTGTTAGGCTATCTTTTTGCTACACTATATATTGGATATGGCGTATAAGAAATGCGATTTGCTTTGATGGGGCCAAGACAACGGTGATAGATATGGTCAAGAGAATCAAGTTTATGGTTTACAAAGTGCTTTACTACATGTATCCTTTAAATAGGATAACATTCTGATTTTGCCTAATTTTTTGCTGTTTTGTCACCCTTTGTGATAGCTAGCATTGCTATGTAGCTAGAGGGACTTTTGGTTTTTGAGCGGATGAGGTATCCTTACTTGGGATGACCCATATGATCTGTTTTTGCTACTGTATAGTTGTACATAAACTCTTTGGATATATATATTTACAGTTTATACAAAAAAATTATACAAGTTGTCCTTATCAATTTTCAACGAACAAGATCAATCCATCATAACCAACGGATGAGATTAATCAACTGGAGTAGCCTATAAATATAGGCTGAAACGAAAGTTTCTAACTAAGCTTTGAGCATCCAAAGAGAGAAATTCTATCACGAGCATTCACAAGATATCTAGCAAAAGAGAAAGTGTTATTCTAAACTTTACTCTCTGCTTGGACTCATGCTTCACTAAACTTCCAGTTTACAAGCTTTTCATTGCTAAATCATACAAGTTTAGTTCCTAGTTGGAGGTTAGAACTTTCTTGTAACAAATCACATATTGTTGTAAACACTTAGGAGAACAGTTGTTCGGATCCTACAGTGTAAGCAGATAGATAGAGTATCTTTTGATCCCCACTGGTTCATTAGAGAAAAGTCTAAGGACTGAGTAACTTTGAGTGGTGCTATACTCATCGTGAAAAACCTTCAATCTAGGCCTAAGTGTTGTAAAGGCTAGATTGACAGTAAGTGTATTGGGTTTCATACTTTAGTGAAATCCATCTGAAAGAGGGTGGGACTGGACGTAGGAGGATTACACCACCTCTGAACCAGGATATACTGTGTGTTGATTTACTTTCATTCAACAAAGCACATACTTAGCACCTCTTAAAAAAAGATTGAAGTTTGCCAGCAGAATCCTAAGCAGTTGTCTTAACTGACTCAACTGCTTATCCTACTGCTTAATTACTTACTTTCTTTGAGATCATTTTCATACAAGAGAAGTGCACCAATATCACCAAAAGGCCTATTCTTATATTTCAAGAAACTCATAGCAGGTGCCTCAGCAGTTCCCTGGAATCCACCCAACTACTGAGCCCTCTGCTCATATATATACTTGCTTCTTGTCAACATCTCAAACATCACCAGATTGTCACTACATCATCAAGAAGTTTGCTTAACCCAATAAGCTTTTGACCCAAGCAGGGGCCTCAGCAGTTCCCTCACATTCACCCAACTGCCGAGTCCACTGCTTCAGTAAAAAACTATAGTTTCTTTTCACTTAAGCATACTTACTAAAAGGCTTTACCATACTCATCAATCAACTATCCTTACCTTCATCATACACTCTGCATTTCCTAGGCAGTTGCCTCAGCAGTTCCCTGCTCTTAGCCACCTGCTAAGCCAACTGCTAGCATTCTAAGCTAAATACTCTCCAAGTTAGAAAGTGGCTAAACACTCATTACATAAAGGGTAAAGACTTCCGTTGTGTATCTATAAATCTCTCAAAAGTTTGTAGATTAACTCTTTTAGAGGGAAAACTTTTAAAAGTCAAAAAAGATTTAAAAGTCTATTCACCCCCCTCTAGACTTTTACCCTATCCGGGACCATCAATAACTCCACAATGTTCCTACATCAACCAAGCCATTGAATGAAGCTAGATTCAATCAACTAAGGCAATAGCTTGGAATGATGATCAAAGCAGGAATACCCATGCACCTATCCAGGGGGAACTTGATTCCAAAAATAAGGGGGAATTCCTAGCCACCAGCTGAAGGGGAACTCTCAGGGGTAGCCATCTGCCAAAGGTAAGCTACCCAGAATAAACAATAAATGAAGCATCAAGATCCAAGAAAGTCTATCTCAGACTTTCAATAAAGAAGAAATCAATATCCAAGAAGTGAGCACAACAGGTGACTGAATTTCAGCAACACTAGGCTCAGCAGGTGCCTAACAAAGAAGCCCACTGCTACAACTTCCAATAACTCGGCAGGGTGACTACCAAACGAGCCCACATGATGATTGAGCTACAAATAAATGATTGCTAAAATACTACTTATTCTTCCAAGAGTATTCTATGCTTCACTTGCAAACTAGTTAACTCCAATTGACAAAGTCCTGAAACCAGATGACTTGACTGACTCTGAGAATCAGGTGGGATTTGTTCAATAAAAACAAATCAATATGGCAGAGACCGGTCAACGTTCTGAATAACAGAAGGAGATGTCCAAAAGGAGAATTAGCTATGATTCACGAGAAACTCTAGAAAGAAGAAAAGAAGTGAGAATTCGAACAAATGGCTCAGCAGTTGACTGCATCCTAGCAAGCAGTGGGCTCAGCAGGTGACTGACTACTAGCCCACTGCTACTTGTATAATGGAAGGAATTGCATATATATACTTTCTCAAAAAGAAGGAAAAAGACTAGAGAGAGAAGACACTGGCTCAAAAAATTCGCGCAGGTGACTGCCTCAAGAGCAGGTCACTACTCCAGGCCAGCAGTTGGGGACACATACCCCAACTCTTAAGAAAAGTCACTTGCTCATCACTCAAATTCCGAGCAGTAAGCTAAGTAGGTGACTGACTCTCGCAGCAGCAGGTGACTGCCTATGAGCCCACTCCTACATTCTCAAACACCATCAAAATCAAGGTGACTGCCAAAGCATATCCACCTTGTCACCCAGAGCACCTGTACTAGCCACAATAACCTCAGGAGCCTCACACAACTTCAATTTGTGTGCAAGGCAAACCAAGCTACAGGAAGAAATGGAGGAGGCAGCATCCTCTTTACAAACAGCAGTTGCCTCCCCTTTTGGCATAATCCAAGAGGAAGCAGAGACCTTTTCAAACTGCCAGCAATGACTCTGCTCTCCCACTTTCCATAACAAGCAAACAAGCAGGTGGCTCACCCAGTAGCAGAGTAGGCCACTTTAGTAAACAAGCAGGTGGCTTCCCATCTCAAGCAGTTGACTCACTCAAATTTACACCTCAAGAGAAACTAAAGGCAGACTTCATCAAGTCAAGCAATGGAGAAAATGGAAGCTGACCTAAAACTCTGGGACCATCAGTGGTATCCTGGACCATCAAATAACACGGCATATGCTCCATCATGGGAAGAAGGCGGTTCTAAGGGCAAATAGAAGAACATCAAGCTGCCTCTCAAAGAACAGCAGAAGGCTAAATTCTGGACCCACAAAGGCCCTTGAAATCCCTACATTTGGCTTCAAAACCACTTTGATCTTCTCAAGGAAGCAAATCCAGACAGAAAAGCAAGCATCAACTAAGGGGGAATGGATACAAAAAGCCATCTCAACAAGGAAAGAAAAAGGATGTCAAAAGATGAGAAATTCAGATCATGACTCAAACTCAGCAGCTGAAACAAAGAAACCTGATGTCACCAAATCAGGAAGTCATGATCATTGGAGGGAAAGAGGAACAAGTAGCTCAAACTGCAGGAAATATCAGCTACCAATTCAAAAAGGTACGATATTGATCCATAAAACTCAACAGTAGACTCATATATGGATTGAAAAAGGGAATACTACTACTCTGGAGAATCTTATTTTTAGGATCATCCTGCTTCTACAGCATCCTAATAAAGATCACCTACAAAGATAGTTAGTACCCTATTTTTATTGATTACTCTCGAAAAATTAGCCATAAACAAGCTAAAACAGTATCTGAGAATTATCCATTTCTGAGCTAACAAAGCATGCAAAAAGAAGTGTCAGAACTATTCCAAAATGAAAATAATTTATGACAACATACTACATGCACAAATAACACCCGGTAATCGAAGATGCTCACTCAACTTCCTCATTAATGATGTTATGAAAGAATATTTAATAAATGACCTCTCACACTCTTACCAAGACATTTAATGTCTTAAAAGAAGAACCGGCCGCAAGAACATTAATGAAGACTTAAAATGCAATAAGGTAATGTTCTATTACCTTAAAAAGGATCTCTTATAGATCCCACCAGTTAAATTTATTTGCTACATCAGATGACACAAAGACATTTCGAATAAACTAATCTATTTACTCAACTGGAACACAAAATGCAATAAGGTAATAGTTTTTACCTTAATAGGATTTTTTATCCTACCAGTTAAATATTTGGTTTAGTTTATTCACACTAGTTGGGCCAATCACAAGAAATACTTGTATCAAATAAATTATACCGGCAAAGTCAAAATGCAATAAAGTAAACTCTACCTTGAATGGGATATTTAAATCCTACCGGTATAATTTCATTTATGTACAAATATTTCATGTCACATTTTTCCCGGAAAATCATATACATGATTGAAGAAAAGCTTGATCGGCATTTAATGCCAAATACGTACTGGGGGCGGAGCATGGGACGCACACTGAAGATGCTCTCAGCAGAGCAAAATTATTGAAGACAAGAGAATCACCGCATTAAAAGCTCCAGCACAAGAAGACGAATGTACAAGTCGTCCGTGTCAAACTTCAACGAACATGATTAATCCATCCTAACCCACGGATGAGATTAATCAACTGGAGAAGCCTATACATATAGGCTGAAACGAAAGTTTCAAAACAAGCTTGAGCATCCTAAGTAGAGATATACTTCTATTGAGCATTCACGAAATATCTAGCAAAAGAGAAAGTGCTATTCTATACACTACTCTCTGCTTAGACTCTTGCTCTAAACTTCTTAGTATCAAGTGTTCATTGTTAAATCCTAGAAGTTTAGTTCCTAGTTGGAGGTTAGAACTTTCTTGTAAACCCATCAGATATTGTGGTAAACACTTCAGGAGGACAGTTGTTCCCGGCCTGAGTGTGGTTAGATAGGTCAGGAGTACCTTTTGATCCCCACAGGATCAATTGAGTAGCTTGGAGTGGTGTTGTACTCCTCGTGAAACACCTTCAATCTAGGCCAGAGTTGTCAAGGCTAGATTGGCACTAAGTGTAAGGCTTAATACATTAGTGAAATCCATTTGAAATAAGATGGGACTGGATGTAGGAGGATTACACCACCTCAGAACCAGGATATACTGTGTGTTGATTTTTTTTCAGTCAACAAAGCACACACTGAAAACTTCTCATAAAAGATTGTAGTTTTCCAGCAGCATCCTAAGCAGTAGTCTTAATTTGACCCTACTTCTTATCCTACTGCTTAATAACTCACTTTCTTTGAGATACAAGAGCTTTACAATATCACAACTATGAGGTCTGTTCCATTAGATTTCAGCATATCACAACTCACGCAAAATTGTTTCATTTAAACATCTCAACTTCACCAGACCTTCACAACTCTATCTCCAAGAAGTGTTTTCAAACTGATCCCTGTAATTCAAACTGGTAACCCAATAGGTGGCTCAGCAGTTCCCTCACTATCACCCAACTGTCGAAGACCACTGCTCCAGTAAAACTCTCACTTACTTGGACTAATTCACATCTTCAGAAAGCCCACATCATCCTGAGCAAATCAATCTTTCCATACCTTCACTTTTACTTAAGCAGGTGCCTCAACAGTTCTCTGGTTACCACCCAACTGCTGAGACCACTGCTCTCATTAAGGTTGATTGTCAATCTACCTTGTTATATCATTAGAAAGCGCTTCCCACTCTAAGAAAGATTCTGAGTGCACTGTCATCATACACTGAGTATTTCGCTAGCAGTTGCCTCAACAGTTCCCTGCTTTCTAGCCAACTGCCAAGCCAACTGCTCACCTTATAAAGCCCAAACTTCATCCATCAAAGAAAGTGTTATACACTATTTATCTAAGAGGTTAAAGACTTCCGTTGTGCATCTATAAATGTCTCAAAAGATTATAGATCAACTCTTTAGAGGGAGAAACGTGTTACAGTTGAAAAAGCTTTAAAAGTCTATTCACCCCCCCCCCCCCCCCCCTCTAGACTTTTACCTCTATCCGGGACCATCAACTGAAATACATAATAAAACTTATTTATAAAAACGTGACTAATAGTTACGATAATATAGTGTTGTGTCATTTAAGTGTAAAAATTGAATTACAACTATAGTGCGTACTAATACACATAAGATGTTACATTTTTGTAAATTATGTTTATTTTAGTTATAATTATGTAATTATTTCATAAAAATTCAAATTTGATCTTGTTGAGAGAGACAATGATTTATTACAATTTTATGTTTTTCCTTTTTCATTTTTACCAAGCTCAAATAGCAATTTTTAATATAAACAACAAAATTTTACAGGGTACACATTTTATTACCAATTAGTGAGATACATGTACTACAGCAATTATAGGAGATAAAATAATACAGAATGAGTTATAAAGTAGTCATTTTTAATGATGGAGTGGAATACCATTCCATTAACCATTTAGAATGATAATTAATGGCATTAATACTTGATACACCAAATCCAAAAATTGCATATAATTAGGGGACTCAGAAGTATCACTTTAACAAGTTTATTAATTCAATCTTCCCGGTAAAATGGGCTTTTAACTATGTCATTTTCTTCTCATTATTACGCCATCCCAAAAATATTATCTCTAGACATTGTGGCACTAGTATTTTTGGGAAAAACATATATAATCATCTTGATTATATTATAAGTTGGCAAAAAGGACAAAGAGTAAACCTAATTCTGAGTGTAGAACTTGATTTGGAGAATAAGATGTTCTGGAGTAGGAATAGATCTCGAACCCCATGTAAAGGAAGAATAAACTTTCCAAATCTGCCAGGTAATGATTCCAGACATATTATGTTTAAAAATGTCTGGCAATGTTTTTGAACCACCTTCAAGCCACCAAAGAATCAATACCTGTCTAATCGATTGATTTGTAGGAGAATTAATCTCAAAGATACCCATAAAGTAGTATAAGGACAGCCAAAAAATATACGGTCAATGGTTTCACAGTTACTCCTACACAAAGGACATCTTGAAGGAAGAATAGTTATATGAAATCTTTGCAGATTTTCACACATAGGAAGACAGGCATTCAAAAGTTTCCATACAAATAGCTTGACTTGCATGGGTTGATATTTGTGCCAAATGTGCTTGTCACAGAAAGTAACTGATCTGCTATCTCTTATTTCATTATATGCAGAAGCTAATGAAAAGATGTCATGAATACCTGGATCCCATTGGATAATATTTGCAGTGTTATATGAGCAGAGGTCAGTTCTATCATGAACTTCACAAATTCTTCTCCAAACACTAGAGTCACCAATTTTATGATTCATATCCTCCCCTCTAGGATACCTATCTTTAATAAATTCACACCGGAGTGACTTATGACTTTTCCATCTCCACCAAAGTTTTAGAGAAAAAGATTTTTCAACATCAACAAGACTTCTAATCCCTAGACCACCCTCATCAGTAGGAAAACACAGTCTTGACCATCTTTTCCAATGATCTTTAGAAATGAACCCCAAAAAAAGGATGCCATTTTCTTCTCCAAAGTAGAGATGACTTTTTTGGGAAGCTTATCAATAGCTAGAATGTGATTAGGAATGGTGCTGAGTACATACCTAATCAGAACAAGTCTTCCTCCTTGGGAGAGGTTTTTCTGTTTCCAAGAGGAGAGCTTGGAGTCAAAATGATTGATAAGCTGTGTACAATACTGAAATCTGTTTCTTCCTTTGTGCAGGTTGGTTCCTAAGTACTTCAATGGAAGAGAAGATTTCCTCATCCCCAAGATATTATGAATTACAGAACTCCTGTAAGTAGCTCCTTTCCCAGTAATAAAGCTACTCTTCTCCAAATTGACTGTTTGACCTGAAGCTGCTTGGTAATCACTAACAAACTTGTTGAAGTTAGAAAGAGACCTTGAGTCACCATTAATAAAAACCAATAAATCATCTACAAAGCCCAAATGACTTATAACATACCCTTTACCACCTAACCAGTAAGGTTTAATGATACCCTGATACATTCTAGCTTTAAGACTTCTAGAAAAACCTTCAAAAGCAATAATAAAAAGAAAGGGGGAAATAGGATCACCCTGTTTGACACCCTTTTTAGGCTGGAAGAAACCCCGAGGGCTCCCATTTATCAAAATGGAGAAATGAGTAGCCTGTAGGTTGTTTCTAATAAGAGAGATGAACTGATTAGAGAACCCAAATCTGGCCAAAACCTCAAACAAGTAAATTGATTTTGTGTGGTTTGAACAGGTTGGGCTCTTACCTAAGGCTGTGAAAAATAGCTATTATGCTCATCTGTTTGGATTTCCTACTTTTCATATTTAATTTCGTGTTCTTTTGTTCTTTAATTTATTATTCATGTATTTTTAGAGTTATGCTTCTATTGAGAGGTTTTGGTTTGGTCTCCCTCTCTTTTATACTGGCCCCTGTTTTTTTTAATAAAATACCGGCATGCGACCCCCGGCGCCTGCCCCACTGATTTTGGTGGTTTGCCTTCCGGGGTAAAAAAAAGTTGGCAAAAAGGATCAGATATTTTATTGTATGCTTTTTGAATCATTTTAACAATGAAACATTAAAAATGAGGAGTACTTTGGTAGAGTCTATGGGTTGAGTAATCATCATCTTGTTTGGGTCATAAAAGTCTTCTATACCACGAAAGACTAGCTCACTCAACTAAAGGAAACAAATCCACTACATAGAACCTCTCTATTTCTCGCTCATTTTTATCACTCTTTGTTTTATGTGTCGATACACTTTTGAAATTTGAATATACAAACTTATATATGTTTATAACACAGAAACCAAAGATGATTTCTCCGTCAGAGTTACTCAAATTGATGGCTTAGTATGAAGCTGTTTTTTTAGTGTTACACTCATTGTTGAAATATAACAAATCCCTCTTCCTCTAGCCTCCGTTGAACATTAGATAATCATACTTTAATTTGTTATTTTCTTGCAGAGGTTGAGCTTCTTGGAAGTTCAATGGCTTCCCATTACTATCAACAAGGATAAAGCTTGAAGGTATACATTTTGCCGATGGAATAAGAATGCATATATTGGATTGTCAAAATTGAGCTATTTAGTTGAAAACGATGACAAAATGATTCTCAAACACTAAGGGACAACAACACCCACTGCTCAACACCTTCCTCACCACCATAATCTGCTTCATCATCTATTTGTTCAACATCAACATCGTTTTTTTTTTGTTTTTTTAGGAATGGTTTGTGAATCTTTTGAACTCCTTTGTTTGATCACTTTTGGTTTGAAATAATAAATTAGATTTTCTTAAAAAATGACATCACTTTTTAGAATAGTTTTCTTCAATTTCAGGTACCATAATTATACGTGAACTCTTGATTTTCTTATCCAATAAAGATGCACGGGGGAGGATTTGAGATCAATAATCTTACTCATTTCATTAGATATATATTTATGCAAATGTCTTTCACCTTTTAAGATCATATCCTTCTAGAACTTCAAATTCTTAAGAGATGAGAGTGATACATTATGAGATAACGAATTGTGAGCACAACTTCTCCTCGGAATGGCTTCGACCGTTTAACCTTACTTAGCATGCACCAATTTTCTAAAAAATAGTACGGTTCATTCTCTCTTTTATACCATTGTGTTGTGGCGTTCACGGCTCAATCTTCTCATGTTTGATCCCGTACAAAACATAATGTGCTAAAACTTCTCGAAAGTGCACTCACATATATTCTCGCATGCCTCCCTTTCTACCATGACATTAAATGTTTTGAAATAGACAAACACTTAATCTTTCACTTTGATACAATAATGGAAAACTTTTAGGGTTTGTTTACTAACAGAAATATTTTCTGTTTTTCCAAAAAATTGGAAAACTGGAGATTGAAAAATCAGAAAACCTGTTTACCTACCCGTTTTCAAAATCAAATAAATGAAACATGTCTCGACTTTTTACTCGTGAAACGGAGAACGGCCTTAGAGGTGTTTTCGCATTTTAGAAAACCCCCTGCTGCAGTAAATTGTATTTACTCGCTCATCTTCTTCCGTCTACCAGCCTTTACTCGCTCGCATTAACTATGCTTCAACGCCCTACCTTTCTCCACCTACGCTCTTTACTTCTTCTCCAAACAGCTGCACCGCTTCCCTAGCTATTAAAGTCGAAGGAAAGCTTTGTCAAACAACACAATCTTCACGGAGGAAGAACACAAGCTGCACCGCTCTTTACAATTCGTAGATGCGTTCAAGTGAAGACCCGGAAAGCATCGCTGCAAGGAGCCCTGAACATCACGGAATCTCCCCAATCTTCAGTCGGCTCGTGTTCTGTCAACGACTTAAAGGTAAGCTCTTAAATTAAATGGAATTTTCACTTTACCTTGTTCAAATTTCGAATTTGATTGAATTCCTGAAATTCGTGAAATTTGACTTTGGATATTATACTTGTGAATTTCATTCTTAGGGTTTTTTCGTTGTTTATCAATGGATGCCTTAGTATGTACTTATTTTCCTGGGAAATCAACTTTGGTAAAGGACGTACTCCCTCCGTCCCGCTAGAAGGTTCCCGTGAACGGTTTACGATGCTTGACTGACGATAAAGCAACTTAATCCCTGCTCACACTCTGATTATTTTTAGTAAATAAAACTAACATATTCATAAACTACATTAAAACTACTACAAAGTCTGATAAAAAAATGTAAATTTGATAAAAATCTGATTTATAAAGTAAAGGATTAAAAATGATTTAGGTTGACCATGAGAATAGTGGACGGGAATCTTCTAATGGGACGGAGGTAGTAATTTTTTAAAGGCAGTTTTTTATCTGCCATAAGGTAGTACAGTTAGATAAAAAATGCACTGTCCTTCCTTCTCAACAATTATCATATATTGGTAAAGGCAGATTTTTATCTTTGGTTTTTAATTTTATTTAGAACTCTATAAATGAGTAAAGGACATAATTTTTTACTTCAAGAGTTCTTGATTCCATGAACATATTACTACCTTTTTTTACATCAACAGTTTATTTTACAATAAGCCACCAGGACTTGATTCCATTATACCTGATGGCATATTACTACTTTTGTAAACTTTTGTAAGAATAAACAATGCGGAAATCAATTTCCAAAAGAAAATGAATAGAAAAAATCCTCAATGGGGAACCAAAGTTGATGGGCCTGAAGGAATTGCTCCAGGTCATGTTTTTTTTCAGGTTCTCCTTGCATGTATATAAAACTTGTGGTGCAGCAGCAGTAGGTCGAATGATTGAAATAGTGTTTTCAAATTTTTTAGTTACTGACTTGCTGCGTTTAGTAGTCGTAAACTTGATAAGAAATTATGACTAGTAGTAAAATACTAAAATGAGTGAGAATATAATGACTGGACGTTCATTTTATTCAACTGGCAGTACTTCTCAAAATCTGTTTGTTTTTAAATTTTTTGATTTGTTCAACTTCATTTTCAGTGGAAACATATTAAATGATGGTGAACTTATGTTGTTAGCACATTGCAATTTCGCTACAATTTTGTGGTAGATGAGTTTAACTAAGAAGAAAAGGAAGATGTCATATGACCCGATGAAAAAGAGACTTTGTTTTTTACTGTGCTAAATGAAAGGGTAAAAAAAGACCCAACTGGGAACCCAATATTTAAGGATCGAGACTGGAATGATATGGATAATGAAATGTTGATCCGAGGTCATTATCAGTATGGTAGTGACGGGCTACGGGGAAAGTACAATAGGTTGAAGCTCATTCACAGACAATTTGGTCAGTTATTGGCTCATACTGGAGTTACATATGATTCCGGTCAGAATGTTGTTTATGCCACAGAGGAATGTTGGCAAAAATTTTACAAGGTACATGTTTTATTTAATGGTTTTATCTTTTTGAATCATATTTTGTTAAGCTCTTTAATTTACACATGTGTGCTACAAATATGCAGTTGAACAGGGGCTTTAAGACCTTTAAAAGGAAGGGTTGCAAGAACTATTCGTTAATGAATCTTGTTTTTGGACAAGGGAGTGCAAGTGGAGGACTTGCTACTCCTTCAACGCAAGTACTGACACTATTAGATGAGGAAAGAAGGAATGAGGATGTATTTGTAATGGTGAGGGGGGCATGAGCTCTGAGAGGTCACACTCAAAAGGGAAACGCAAAGTTGATGAAGTAACGGGATCCCGCACTAAGGACTGGAAGAGTGTTTTGGCTAATGTGGTCCATGCATACACGACAACAATGAGTGAAAAAGAAAAAAGGCATCGTACTCGAGATGAAGATGTTAGCATCACATCTACAGGTGCAGCTGGAAACTTTTCTATGACCCGATGTGTTGAAGTCATAAATGCTATGTCGAATGTGTCAACCCGTGCTTATAATGACTCCATCGATGCACTTACTGATATTGTCTGACATGAGGCCTTTATGGCTATGCCCGCAGACCGACAATTGGATTGGGTTTTCAGATTTGATTCTAACTAGTTGAACTGTGTGTGGTTTTGCTACTCTATGTTTTATGTTAAATGTATTTGCACTTGAACACTTTGTTAGAACGATATCTCTATGTATTGTTTTTCAAATTATTGAAAGTCTTTATTACGTATTATGTCATTTTGCATTTTTCTCGCACTTGAAGCATGAATGATATACTCTATTGCAGATAGACAATGTCCCATAATGGCAGTGGTGATGATATTTCAGACTCTACAAGTGACGAGGATGATGAGTTCGGGGCCCTACTATTAATGGCTACATGCGTTCTAGTTGATGTCGAAAGAATTCCATGTCGAACGTCTATACTGACAGGTAACGCTTATATCGACGAATTAATGACAGGTCATCCACAAAGATGCTATGAGAGTTTTAGGATGAACCCACATATATTCCTATGATTATGTGAAAGACTTAAGAATTTGGATTCTCTACTCGATTCAAGATATTTAAGAGCTGAAGAACAATTAGGAATAGGTCTTTTAGTGTTATGCCAAGGTGCGGGTCAACATACATGTGCAAAGCGTTTCCATCACTCAATGTGAACTATTCACTTATGTGTGAAACATGTGGTAAGAGCAATTGCACGATTGGGCAATGAAGTTATAAAGTCGGTTAATAGGGGCCCAGTTCAACCAGAAATTTTAGAAGAGCGGAAATGGTATCCTTATTTTGAGGTATGTGTAAGCCTAATTACCTTTTTCAATACTTAGGGTAACTCATACTATTAATGGTGTACAAATTTTGTAGAAATGTGTATGTGCCATTTATGGTACTCATGTAGCATCCTCAGCACCCGCTTCCAAACAAAAGACATTTCGCGGTAGACATTCAATGGTGACTCAAAATGTCATGGCAACTTGTAGTCATGAAATGTTGTTTACGTATGTATATGTAGGTTGGGAGGGAACATGCAATGACTCGCGAGTATTTTTAGATGCAATTACAAGAAGCGAAAATGGGTTGTCCATGCCTCCTATCGGTAATACAATAATTATGCAATTTGTGTTAATCAAGTGACTATTTTACAAAAATTGGTTCCCATTGCAGTTGTTATTGACTTCATTACAGGTTATTACTATGTTGTTGATGTCGGCTATCCAAATGTTCCTGGTTTTTTAGCTCCATACCGTGGAGAGAGTTATCACTTAAATGATTTTCGAGGTCGAGGACGAATACGCAACAAGCAAGCTTTATTTAACTACCGACACTCGTCCTTGCGTAATGTGATCGAGAGGTATTTCGGAGTACTAAAGGAAAGATTTCTCATTCTAGACATATCACGTGGTTACCCATTGAGAAGACAGATTCAAATTCCCATTGCTTGTTGCGCATTGGATAACTTTATTCGCATGCAAGATAGGAACGACCATTTGTTCTTGGAGTATGAGGAAGAGGATATGATATTTAACACAGAAGCAAGTACAAATTAAAATGGATCACTCCAATTTGATATGTCTCAACAACAACAAATGCACGAAATTCAAGAGAGTATTGCAAATGCAATATGGGATGATTATAATGTATGACATGTCGAAGTACGATTGTTGTTCTGATTAACATAATGTCACTTATTGAACATTCAGGGTTGGGGAAGATTTATGTTAATTTTTTGTGTTATCCCAAATGTTTGTAATTGTGCATTTCTTTTCCAAATATTAAGTCAACATTTTCTGGTAAAAATGAAATGGAAAATTGAAAAACTCTGGTAAACATGTTTTCTGATTTGGAAAACAAAAACCTGGAAAACGAAAACAGAAAACTGGAGACTTGAAAACAGAAAATGAAAATAGAAAAATATTTCTGTTAGTAAACAGACCCTTAGTGATTCGTCATTGAACAATATCATGAAAAATCAATTTCAACCAAGAGATTTTCCTTATGTATATAGGCCCACACATGTCAAAAGTGGACAAAGATCAATAACTCAAAATGATTCTTTAAGAAACTTTATATCGTTAGTCGCATAGAAAGTGCCCATAAGTTAGGTGACACATTTTATTAAAGAGTCTAATCACCCATACAGCCTCTACAAATTATCATAGCATCTTTTGCATGCTTCTTAGCATTGTTCTAAAATGTACTCATGGAGCATATGGTCTTGTACCCCCTATAGCCCACATACTCTTGCAACATAAGGCCCTGCACATAACACCTCGGCATGCCCCCGATCAACCAAGATGCCAACTGGAAGGACCCCTTGGTCAAATGTTGCACCCCCCAAGCAACGTTGCAACTAAAAAACAAGGAAAAACACTAACCTCAATCGAACTCCAACGGTCTAAGGGTTGATAAAAGTAAGCTCTCGGTGGAACCACAACTTGGTCTCCTCGGTCTTGAACAGAGGGGCTTCAAGCTCTCATCCTTGAGCAGATAAGGCAGAAAACCAAGGCCATGAGAGGAACATCACCTCGTCTGGCCTGCATCCCCTATGTCAAGCAACAATTTGGTTACAGAACCTCCGTCGAGCCCTCAACCAAACCGCTACAGCAGGCTCACGTCAGTCAAAACTGGCGGTTACCCCTATTGGACTCTTCTTCAAGCCCATGTAACCTTTCGCCCCTCACCTCCAGCTATTTGGTTTGGCAAACTCGGGTCACCCGTCGATGATGCATCAACTCAGCTCCCGCTCCCACCCTCCCTTGCGATGACTAAAAGCGGCGGCCGATGACATCTCAAGCCGCCAAGCGGCCCAAGCCGGCCTCATATAATTCCCATTTCTATTTCTCTAGTAATCATTCCAAGTCTCTGCGGCGCAAGAAAGGAATCAAATGTCGAAGGCCCCTCCTTTTTTATCTAGGCATCAAGAATGTTTTTTCTGGTGAATTTTGAGTTAGTAAAAAATAACGGATAGTTCAAATCTTGCTTGGAAAAAACTCAAAGTGGTCGAGCTCCTTATTTGAAAGCTAAGTAGTAAGTCCAAACTCCTCAACTTATCCATCGTTTACTCTATCAAAAAAAATATAACAAATCAAACGCACCCGGGATCACCTACGGACCACAAACAACACCAAACGTCAGGCCAAGGGCAGAACGGAGCGTTGGCTACTCCATGGGGGCATCCGTTCAAATGCCTTAGCTAGAGAAGTCAATGTTGCTTCCATAAAGCTGTCACCTCGATAATGCATCGTACCAGCCAAGTGCCCGACCGACGGACAGCCCTAGCACTGGCTACACCATCCAGGCACCAAGTAGCCTTAGTTTGTCGTCCACATCTAAGCGCGTGTACAAGCGTCGCACAGTCAACCTGTAAGTAGCAAGCCCTAACTTCAACCAGAAGATTGTAGGGCCCCCGGCGGGGTCAGTACAACTTGTACTGGCGAGAAGTAGGTGATGGAGTTAAGGGACTATGCCCATAGCCTAATCGACCCAAGCCCCGCACTTGGACCCATGAATCAAAGCCCAATACTTGAGCTAGAAGGCCCAAACCCAAGTTTGGGGTCTGCCTACCAGAGCCCAGTCAAGAGCCAGCCAAGAAGAGTAACAATCAAGCAATTAATGAACTGTTTAATTATGTATTTAATTCCGTATTAATGTTGTAATTAATTAGTTATTATTATTGATAGCGGTTACGATCTATAAACATCTATAAAAGGCAAGTCGAATTCCAAATGAAGAGATGTTATTTCTGGCAACTAAACCTCTTTAGCAACTTTTCATTTCCTTACTACTTTCCTAATTCCTGCTTCAGTGTCTAATGTAGTTTTACTAAAAGCCATATTTGGAATCAAAATCGGTGTTTTCATTGAGAGTATCTATTGTCTCTCATGTCACTTTAGTAGGGAATAATCAAGAAATTTCAGAAAATATGGGCAAAGATCGAAAGTTTATACTCCTCCGTCCCAATTTGATGGTCTCATTTCTTTTGGGCACAAGTTTTAATAAAGTGATTGAAAAGGTAAAAATTATGACTGAGATTTGAGTATAATAAAATGAAATTATATGGACCACGTCCAAAAAAGGGAAAGAGGACGTCATTTTGTCATCTTGGGACATCCTGAAAGGAACATCCCGAAAAAAGGAAATACAAATACAGAACATCTGTGGGAGACGGAGGTCAGGGGCGGATCCAGGAAAGTCATTTGGGGGGGGGGGCGAAAATATTTTTGGGGGGTTCAAAATACTTTTTGGAAGAGCAAAAATTATTTTTCGTATATATATACACTAAAAAAAATTGTTGGGGGGCGGTAGCCCCGGGTCTCTACTACGGTCCGCCCCTGACGGAGGTAGTAGTTTATACAGGTTTTCCAGGACTGTAATTCAAAATCTGGAAAAAGAATGAAAAATCTGGCCGTGGAAGAAAAGAATCTATTCAATCTGGAATTTTAGACCAGAACGAACGGTCGCCGGAGCAATCGTCCTCGTTGCTGTGGACCCGCTGGCAAAGTTGGCTGCACCCGCAAAAGCGCTGCTAGCACAGCGCCAACCGCAACCCTGAATCTTGTCATCGTGGCAGTGGCGGACCCACTAAGAGTCCCACGGGGTCCCGGGACCCCGTGTCCTTCCAAAAAATAACTATATATACTGTATATATTTCATTCAAAACTGACTCATTAATGTATAGATATACCAAATACTACAATGATACCAATGGAGCGGCTTAGGGTAGTGGTAGAAAGTTCCCACATAGAAACTTGACATATTTGTCCTTCTTTTTAGTGAGCACCACTATTTCAAACTCGATCAACACTATGTTAATTTCTGATTAAACTCATATATTCATATCTATAAAATGTGAAAGACGGTTAGAATATTTTTTAATTGGACTGATTTTGGAAAAAGGCTAGACAAAAAATAAATAAAGTAGAACATATTCCATTAGTTTAGATTTTAACAGATTAGGTCAAATCAGATCAAATTTAGATAATACGTAGTAGTAAAATATACACTCACTAGACGTTAACCAGCTCAGGATAAATTAGGTCATACCAAAAATTTTTAAAAAACAAAATTTTACATATGCGATATTAGTGTCATATGAAATATTAAAATCGTTTTTAGTAGTTTGATATTTTTTTGGGAAAAATGTGCAAATAAGCCCTCGAATTAACCGAAAGAGTGCAAATCACCCCATTTATAGGAGGCTCCGTCTGGCCATCACAATTTGGGGCGGTTACTCATGGCATTTTTTCATGATTTTTTTGAGAATCTTCTGCTCAACAAATTTCATCAAAAAATTCCACCGGGAATCACGTCAAATGGCGACGGCCGGACAGAGCCCCCAATAAAATTGGTGATTTGCACTTTTTCAGTTAGTTCGAGGGCTTATTTACCCCTTTTCCCTTCTTTTTTTGGAAAATTCGAACACAAATGAAGGAATTATAACATTTTATAAATTAAAGGTACATTAGAGTAGGGACCCCGTGAC
This sequence comes from Cuscuta europaea, assembly GCA_945859875.1. Classification (NCBI taxonomy): domain Eukaryota; kingdom Viridiplantae; phylum Streptophyta; class Magnoliopsida; order Solanales; family Convolvulaceae; genus Cuscuta; species Cuscuta europaea. Next base: position 9,147,074 of record CAMAPE010000029.1, on the reverse strand, counting down.
TCCATTTTTCTAGGTCCGCCACTGCATCCTGGTGCACCGCCGGTTGTATGTCCAGATCCAGGGAAGGCAACCTCCTCAAGTTATTCCCCTAGACCAGATCAGTATGGACATGAGAGCCCTCAAGTGCGGTGGTGGCCGGAGAAAACCAGACCCAGACGGACTAAGGTCTTGGTAGCTCGCTCCTCCGTCGTAGTCACGCCTCTGTCAAGTGTTGTTCGCAGTGGCTCTGCCACTTCACCAGTGGCCGGTCGCATTACATCTCTCCACCTCTGTCGGAGACTAGGAGCAGAGGCCTCACCGTAGGTAACCTCAGTGGCAATGAGTTTTTGGTGTGGTGCAGGCGTGCAGCCCTTGTAGATAGATGGCTCGCGTTGTCGATCCCCACCGATACTCACCAGACTTGGCTGTGGATGGTTCCATTTTCTGCCATGTACGGGAAAGGGGGAGATTGGTTGCCAAAATACGGGGATTTATCTAGGTTTTACCAAATAGGGGGAGTCGGAACACCCAATTCCGATTAGAAGAGGGTTTCAAAAAAAAAAAAGACCTACCCTCCAGTCGGATTAGTGAATTCCGACTATGGGTTTTTTTTTGTTTTTTTGGTAATTTTTTTATTTTAATTCGTAATTCGTAAATTTTTTTATTTTAAGTTTTAAAAACTAAAAGTTTTAAATTCTAGGGCTAAATTCTATCCATTCCAAATTTTAAAGTTTTTTAAGATTCATGACATATTTTTTAAAATGAAAACTTAGCATTTTCGTTTTTTGAGTAACAAAACATTTGATTGCTTTATTTTATTTTTTAATTTAAAGTTTTTAATTTCCAACTAAAGTTTTAAACTAAATTGGCCAATTTCATTCATGTTTAAATTTTTAAATTGGTCGAATTTCTCTTTTTTTAATTAGTCGCCAATTTAATTTTTAAATTGGCGTAAAGTTATAGTTTTTAATTTTATTTTTTTAAATGCATTTGTATTGTGAATAAAATTCATAAAATGAGATACAAATTTGAATTTGTTTTAAATGCGATTTGTAAATTTAATGAAAGTGAACAAAACAAATGTAGGTTTCAATGTAATTTATTAATAAATAGATAGTACATACAATAATATAAATTTAATGATACTACATCTAACGTTGTGTGCTCGGCCCTGCTCCGTCCCCACCGCTAGTGTTCCAAGGCCCCATTGTGTCTCCATAGTAAAACGACGACGAATCCAGAAATGAATCAACATAATCAACCGCTTGTGTGGAGTACTGATAAGAATCATAATACGGCGGTGGTTGATCAAATGAGACACCTTGATGCGTTGAGAATTGAGGGGGTGGTTGATCAAATGAGACACCCTCACGTGTTGAAAATTGAGGGGGCGATTGTGAGTGCTCACCCCCACCTTCATGTTCATCTGCATCATCCTCTTCGTCACTTCCACTTTCATCTTCATCTTCATCTTCATAATGGAATATGCCCCGGCGGAGCATCTCTTCATCACCTACGTCCAGGGCCATCCGCTGTAGTCGTTTTTGACAGTCCTCATGACTTGCGCGGTCGGCTAAGAGCTGATTCAGCTCGTAAAAGCTCTGCCTCTGCATAAAAATGTAACACGTGTAAATAATATGACATGATATATGTTAATGAATATAGTATGTATTCAAAAACTTACCACAATACCCCAATCGTGTGATGTCGGGATGTAGCCTGTCGTGGGCACATTGTGAGAAAGGTTCTGGACACGTGTCATACCATGCTTCTGGTACCATTTTCGGTACCTCTTAGTTGCTTCGACGGACATATGTCGATCATAATCAAGAAAGTATATATTATGGTGTATGTCCGCCCACAACGCCAAGGCACCGGTTACTATGTTGGAACGATTGCCGTGATGATCAGTACCCGCCAAAGGAGCATCCGGAGTATCTTGCCTTATATGGAACTGCCGAAGAAATCGATCGGGGTAATGCATTTCGGCCATATTGCAAAATATGAGCATGACCCTAGCCGACCAAAGCGGAGCGTCATTAAGGATGATAGGTGGGAGTTCCTCGGACGTGTAGGGAGTGAAATCAAACTGTAAAAATTTTAATTTGCAATTTAACCACTATAAAACAATGTGTATTAAAAATTGAATAGTACGGTGGAAGTAAAAATTTGAAGTACTACCTGACTCTCACTCATTCGGTCTAGGTCATCCCGGTACAGGCGTATGCAGTGTCTTGGGGATCCCTTATATGACTTGGGGACGATCCACCTACATTTATTTATTACCGAAATGAATTTAAAAACTCTAACGTCATATAACGCATTCTCAATTATTAAGATGTAATTGCCAACATACCTGCACCCATATGGAAGATGGTCATGTTGAATGACCTGAACTACTGATGGACGGACCATCGAAATCCTCGACCAAGCCCAAATCTGTAACAAGTGCATACAACCGCCAACTTGTTTGGTTTCCCACTTGGCGTCGTTGCACAAGTTATGGTAGAGGTACCCGAGAACCGCTGATCCTCAACTCCATCGACGGGCTAAAGCCAAGTCACCCTGCAAGACCTCCAAAAAGTATAATCGTATTCTCGTCCCACTCGTGTCAGGGAACAAAAGGCCTCCAAGCAATTGCCATATTAGGGTTCTGGTGTGTTCGGTGACCTCTTCGTCTGTACTGTCAGGTAGGATCTGGTGACGGGTAAGAGCACTCATGGTGATATCACCCGTGCGCATATCAGTCTCTAGAGGAGTAAAACCACACGACTGCGTGCACAGGTCGATCCACTGAGCCTTACCCTTAACGGTTGGACCACTGAGGGGCATACCCCGAATGGGCAAACCAAGGATCATCGCCACATCTTGTAGACTAATGCCGACCTCACCGAATGGAAGATGGAAAGTATGTGTCTCCGGCCTCCATCTCTCCACCAAAGCGCATATTAAACTATGATCCACCTTCATACGGGCAATGTGCTCTACCCCCAAGAAGCCAGCATATGCTAGCATACCTATCACTCTTGGATCTCGCTCTTCAACTCCGAATGCAGCTGAAGGGCAACTGACGCATTTCAAGCACGAGTCTTTGGAATTCGGTTCATACCATATACGGTCCGCACGATGGGCACGCAGTGGCAACGTGAGTAGTGAACGGTTAACAGGCCCTGGGCGCGGAATGTTTTGCTCCATTTGAAATTCCTAAAATAAGTAGTTATAAATTACTAAATTCGAAATTTAACACAAATTCTAAATGTAACATAATTTTTAAATTTGTAGATATTTATAGCTAAATTGAACTCTAAAATTCTAATTTCACAACCTAACACAAAAAAATAAAAAATTACTAAAGTAACAACTTGTAACGTCATAAAATCGAATTTTAACTCAAATTCTAAATGTAACACAATTTCTAAATTTCTATATTTTTATAGCTAAGTACAACTCTAAACTTCCGATTTCACAATGTAGAGTAAAATTCTAAATTCACAATCTAAATTAAAATCTTAAAAGTTACCAAAATAACTAGTAATTTTGAAATTCGAAATAACTATAATTGCGAAATTAAAATCTTAAATTCGACTATTTAAATTAAAGAGTAAAATTTGAATTTCACAATGTAAATTAAAAAATTTACAAATTACTAAATTAACTACTTCTACAATCCTAAAACCGAAATTTAAGGGAAATTCTAAATGTTACACACTTTCTAACTTTCAAGTATTTTATAGCTAAATGTTACTCTAAAAGTCCAATTTCACAATCTAAATTAAAAAATTTATAAATTACTAAATTAACTAGCTTTTTATAGCTAAGTACAACTCTAAACTTTCGATTTCACAATGTAGAGTAAAATTCTAAATTCACAATCTAAATTAAAATCTTAAAAGTTACCAAAATAACTAGTAATTTTGAAATTCGAAATAACTATAATTGCGAAATTAAAATCTTAAATTCGACTATTTAAATTTAACGCAATTTCTAAACATCTACAATTTCAACTATTATAAATAATAAAAAGTTAAAATTAAAGAGTAAAATTCGAATTTCACAATGTAAATTAAAAAATTTACAAATTACTAAATTAACTACTTCTACATTCCTAAAACCGAAATTTAAGGGAAATTCTAAATGTTACACACTTTCTAACTTTCAAGTATTTTATAGCTAAATGTTACTCTAAAAGTCCAATTTCACAATCTAAATTAAAAAATTTATAAATTACTAAATTAACTACTTCTACACTTTTAAAACCGAAAATTAACTAACCTGGAAATTTGGCAGATCACAAATTTTGATTTGCTAGTAGGTGCTCTTGCTTGGGATTAAGTGGGGATTCTTGATCCAACTGGCTAGGCTCTTGCTCTATTTATATAAAAACAAATTGGTTGGGAGTTTTTGATCCATTAAATTAAATAAAAGTTGGTGTTGTAATTAGTGGTCCACACTTCTCCACATATACCTTTTTCCTTGTAGTCGGAAGCACCAAATCCGACTGGAGGTATCACCTAAAACAATTTTTTAAAATTTTTATTGTAGTCGGAAGCACCAAATCCGACTGGAGGTATCAGCTTACCGCCGTCCGATTACGATCCAAGCCCCTCCTCTCTTTTGATAACAGCCGTGCGATAGGGATCCGAGCCCTTATTGTGTTTCTTTGGTGGTTTAGAGTTTATTTTTTGTACAAATGTGGAATAAATATGGAATTATCTGATTTTGATCTGATTGAACTTATCTGATTATATTTATCTGATTAAATTTTATCTAATTGAACTTATCTGATTATATTTATCTCATTAAATTTTATCTGATTGAACTCATCTGATTATATATATATATGATTACATTTTATGTAATTAAATTTATCTGATTATATTTATCTGATTAAATTTTATTTGACTGAACTTATCTGATTATAGTTATCTGATTAAACTTTATCTAATTATAGTACATTAGTACGTACTGGTTAGCTTTTTTAATATGTTATTAAATGAAGTAGTGCGAGTGAGGTTTGATCAAATAAGCAATGTGGAAAAAATTCAATAACTACAACAAAGAGAACAAATATTTCATTAGTTCAAAAAACCCAACAAGGTATACATTACAATACTCCCTCCGTCCCTTAAAACTTTGTCATATTTCCTTTTCGGGATGTTCCAAAAAACTTTGTCACTTTCCTTTTTAATCAATTATTTTGTGGTTTCTGTTATTTCTCCCACCTCTGCACAAATCTCAACCACACAGTTTTTACTTTATTATTTTCCGTACCGGTCAACTTTAGCAAAGTTTTAAGGGACGGAGGTAGTATTACTCATGTCCTCTCCTTGTAGCACGCAAATCCATTTCATTAGGAAATCGAGTTCTCTGTGGCCTACCGGCTCTAGCCGATCTATTGTTTGGGGGCGGGAGAAGTGTATGCGATGTTTCTGCCATGACATTGAGGTAATTATTAATAGGCATAATATCGGAAGCGTACGTTCGGATGTAAGCATTTAAGGAATACACAGCTGGGATGAGGCTGTCTACGGTTATTTTTAAAAACCGACAAACCGCATACGCGTGAACACATGGCATCCCGTTCTGCTTCCAATACTCACACCCACATTCCTGCCTTGTCAGATCGATTGTCACTGGATCATGCGAACCAATAGCTATAGAGTAAATTCCCGTTGTTCGATTGTGCGGGACAATAGTTGTGTGATACCTACGCTGTGACCGCTCAAGAACATCCTTCCATATGTTCTGTGGATACAAGAATCCAGCTTGGTGCCACATTATTCCCGCATTTCGTCGATCGGCAAATAGTTGGACGACTTTATCGAATGTGGCCTTTACTAGTGCTGTGATAGGCAATGTGCGGCATCCCTTTAAGACATTGTTAAAACTTTCAGAAAGGTTTGTCGTCAAAATGCCATATCTTTTGCCATCGTCATAGCTCAGGGCCCACATCTCAACAGGAATCTCATTCAAATATAGAAAAGCACTCTCATTTATGTCTCGTATTTGTTACATACAGTCGTGAAATTCCTGTTCTGTGGGAGTGCTACCAGCTTGCCAACATAATTTTTTCAGTTCCGCATTCCTAAACTTGGTCATGAAATTACTCCGTATGTGACGGAGGCAATAACGCTTTGAAACTTGTGGCGATCTCAACTCTGGCAAGGCTCTAAATGCACTTTCAATTCCTGCATGACGATCAGAGATAATGCACACACTACGGTGATTTCCAACCACATCACGCATAACCCTTGCAAAGAACCACGACCAGCTGTCAGCATTCTCACTCTCAACAACAGCATATGCAAGAGGAAATATCTCACGGTTAGCATTCATGGCTACCGCAACTAGAAGAACTCCCTTGTATTTGCCATATAAGTGAGTGCCATCAACCGAGACTACGGGTAAGCAAAATCTAAAACCGTCTATAGAAGCCTTGAATGACCAGAACACTCGGCGGAATTCAGACGTATCAGGAGTGCCGGCCTGTTGTGATTGCAAATGAACAACAGTCCCCGGATTTGAAAACTGTATAGATTCCAACAACATAGGAAGTTCATTATATGATGCCTCCCAATTGCCGAATTTACGCTCCAGAGCGATCAAGCGTCCATTCCAAGCTTTTTTATATGAAACACGGATATTAAAATTTTCATATATGTCTGACATTATCAGTTTAATGCTGTAGTCCGGGTCGACTTTCACTTTTGGAGCGATTTCACTGGCTATAATTTTGGCCGTTAGGAGCCTGTCATCCCGAGCCATGACAGGATCCTCCCTACAACTGTGATGGGGTTGATATTTTTTTACTTTCCACTTTTTTGACGTCATACCTTCTCCTGCTTGGATATGCCAAGTGCAAAGGGTCGGGTCTATGCAAACCGCCTTCCAGGACCGTGGCCTTTTGTCAACCGTTCTGAATTGACGAAATTGACGAATGTTTTCTCTCGCCACCGCTTCTTTCAGTGCATCATATGAACAGTAAACTGCGCCTACTTCGATCCTTTCAGGCTCAGAATCTAATGCTTGAACATATGGTTCTTCTAGCTCCACATTAGCCCAGGTGGTGTCTACTACGTCGTCACTATCGTCGCTCGTGGATGAATCGACATCACTACTAAAACCTTGTTCATAGTCTGGGTCGTCCGACTCTTCACCCAAGTTTGTGACTGTACAAAGTAGATACATTCATAAATTTCAATATTATTATTTGGGACAAATTATTAATTTAACACAATTCTTGAATTTCTAGAATTGAACACAATTCCTTGTAACACACTATCTAAAATAAAATAAAATTATGGTTTGAATTTTTTGGTTTTAATTTATCGGAATATATAAAATTTTTAAGTTATTTGAAGTATAAAATCTTTTTGTGCTCTGGTCGGATTTGGGTGTTCCGACAGGAGTTTTGAAATTTTATGCGCCGTATGCAAATTTTAAGTTTATTTGAATAATAAAAACTTTTGTGCTCTCGTCGGATTTGGGTGTTCCGACAGGAGATAAAATAAAATAAATTTTTTTTAAATTCCACTTCCACTTCCGGTTATTTCATTTATTTGAACTAGAATGTGTTTCTTGTGTAATTAGATAGAAGTATTGAATTTGTGCAGATGAAACAGACAGATAGCCAATTTTTACTCTGAAATTCCTATTTAACAATCAAAATTAAAAAATTTACAAATTACTAAATTAACTACTTCTACACTCTTAAAATGACAACAAATAAAACCAAATCATTGTAAATTCTATTTAACTTGAACAACACATACCAGGAGATTCGTAGTTCTGAAACGTTTGGCGGTTGTTCCTCCGACCATATACGGATGATGGGCCTTCCTCTCTGGGAGTTCCGTGGAACGTCAAAGTTTGTGGCGGGGTCGCTGAAGCTTCCACGTAAATGTGCAACTCCTCATACTCATTTTTAGCGATCCGGAAAAAATGACGCCATGTCTGCTCATCGTGAATGGGCCATAGTCTAGAAGCAACATATAGAGAATTCTTATATTTTGGCAATTTTCCGTAAATTAATTTAATTTCGGAAAATCCGTCGCCTCTAACATGATTTAGAACATTCTCATGTATAGTAGTATAATCATCTGCTTCACTAATGAATAGTACCGCCCTAGGAGGTATGGAGTACTCTATTTCATCATCTTTTTGAGATGTAGAGCCATTCCAATGAACCATAACAACAATATTCCCCTCACTAGACATTTTTATATAAGAGAAGAATGCCTAAACAGAAAATGTAATAAATATATCAAGAGAGAAAGAAGGATTATTTTTGGAGTGAAAATTTTGAAAAGAAATGAACTCATTTTATAGGAGCTGTTGGGGTACGAGTTGGTAGAATAAATGGATATAGATAAAACACGTAGTGCGAAAATAAAACGAGTTGGTTGGTAAAATGTTGGAACCACAATTAAACACGTCATTTTTTTAAAAAAATATCAAAATACCCTAGTCGGATTTCCCAATTCCGACTAGGTTTTTAATAAATTTTATCCGCTTTAAATTTTATAGGTTTTTTTTAAAAAAAAAATCAAAAATACCCTAGTCGGATTCCCCAATTCCGACTAGGTTTTTTTAATTAAATTGGCACTTACCTCTAGTCGGATTGCCCAATTCCGACTAGGGTTTCAACCCTAATTTCGGACTTCCCCTCCAGTCGGAATTGCCAATTCCGACTACCGTAATTTGGTAACCTAAAAGGAACTCCCGTATTTTGGCTTGTCAGACGGGAGATTCCCGTATTTTGGTAATTTTCTCAGCTTTTGTTGCCCCAGTCAAATTGGGCCATGATCGAAGAGTTTAAGTGGTTAACAATTTGAGCCACATTTGAAAGATAAGTACCATGACAATTTCATCAAAACAATTAATGTGGGATTATATGATTAAAAAAATCATAAATTGAAGCACTTTAAAAAAATTAAGTGGTATAATTGTTTTCTCTTATTAAGCGTGTGTAATTTTAACATTAAAAAACAGACTTGTGAAATCTGATCACTCACATGTACATCGGGCGAGCACACACACTCGCGCCATTGGGTCACGTCATATGGGTGTGATGATCAATAAGTTCCAATATAAATGTTAATACTGCACACTATTGATTTCATACGAGTTCTTGTGTGCTCTTACCTTTTCCTAATGCATCACATTCTGACCTCGGGGGACGAGTCATTCGTTCAAAGTTTTCACTTGCGGGTTCGAACTACTAACCTCGGGAGGCAAGTTAAGCTCTTATTATGGGCCTAGAGCCACGCTGTTTCGAGCAATTTTGTCATTTAATTAACATTCACATTTCTCGAAAAGGCTGATATACTTTAGTTCCTTGGAGATTGGATTAACTGTTTTGAAGAACCGCTTGCGGATTCAATCATTCTTTCGGAGACTGGGTTGAGGCCTAACTTGGAAACTTGATGCCACTCTTTTCTAGTGGTGAGTCTGACTCACTTACTCGCTATGCCGTTGTTCGGTACGAAGGCCAAGTACCATATTCTACACTTGTTGCTTTTATGTGTAGGTACGAATGAACAAAGACGACTCTACTTCACTCACCTCAAGGAGTGTGGGATTGAGTAACTTACCGTCTTCAATGAAGCAAATGACGAGCCTGACGAGAAGAACGGTTCTAGCCATCCTCTTCACAGCTGGCGACCGTTGCAATAAAGGTTGATGATTTCACCTCTTACTTCATCTTGGGGGCGTCAGGTGTACTCTTTTTCCCTTCATTGGGATTTTTCCCATTGGAGTTTTCCTAATGAAGGTTTTTAATGAGGCATCTCCCCGACATGGACAAGAGCGGAGATCTTCTAGTCTCGGAGAAGAGCAATTGACTTGGACTACTCCCTCTTAGCCGAGCCTACTACTCGACTAAGGAAGTGGGGGACTCGTGATGGAGTTATGGAACTAGGCCCAGAGCCTAATACGACCAAATCCCAAACTTGGACCCTTTAGTCCAAGCCCATGACTTGAGCCAGCAGGCCCAAGCCCAAGCCCAAGACTGGGGTCTGCTTACTAGCCCAGCCAAGAGCCTGCTTGCCCGGCCGACCTGTCAGCCAGGAAGAGTAACAATGAAGCAATTAATGTGTTGTTTAATTATGTATTTAATTCCGTATTAATGTTGTGATTATATAGTCATTATTATTGATGGCTATTACGATTTGTAACCGTATTTTAAAGGCAAGTCGAATTCCAAATGAAGAGATGTTATTTTTGGCAACTAAAGTTCTTTTGCAACTTTCCATTTCCGTACTACTTTCATAATTCCTGCTTGAGTGTCTAACGCACCTTTCCAAATAGCCTATGAGCATCCTATTTTTTTACCAACAACAGGCTAAATATAGAATAACTAACGTTTCAAGTATAAGACCCAAATATAGGGTGATACATACACTTATACCCCCCCATATTTAAATATGAGTATATACACTTGGAAAATACATGATCCTTAGGTCATTGTTTATTTGGGAAATCATATTAGTCATATTCCTTGACTTATAAAAACCCAAACCCACTCAAAATATCCCTGAGTATATAGGTCTTCTCCTTGTTCAATCAAGCACCTTAAGGACACCACATGGTCCTATGTTACTAGATCGTAATCTACGAGTTTTGAGGACAATCCAGTCCTTGGGTACTTCACCAATTACATTCTGAGTTTTGAGGATAGTTCAGTCCTTGGGTACTCCAGCAATTATATATCGAGTTTTGAGAGCAGACCAATCCCTGAGTATTCCACCAATTATATACCGAGTTTTGAGGACAATCCAGTCTGTGGGTACTCCACCATATATATATATATATATATATATATATATATATATATATATATATATATATATATATAGAGAGAGAGAGAGAGAGAGTTTTGAGGACAGCTCAGTCCCTGGGTACTCCACCATTTTCTATGATCTCCCACATATCGTACTTGGATAAGGTCTATATCATATTATTACTATAACGACTAATCCAAGCCTTAGCATTTAATCATCATATATCAAATGATAAGGTGTGAAAACACCTTATATGTTCTCCTAATTCTTAGTCGTTGTGTGTCAATTTTGCAGCATTCTAGCATGTTTTTCAGGTAGTTTTGGTTTGTTTTCGATTGCAGGACTAGAATAAAAGCTCCACTTAACTTTGAGTATATTTGGAGCAAATCTGTGGGAAAAAGCAAGTTTTCATACGAGTGTGAAGAGCATTGTGGATTCAGGGAAGAAGCTGGAGCTTAAAAGAGATCGAAAGAAGAAGGAAACAGACGAGAGAGAGAAGTTTTGGACTGGACCGAGCAAAGGAAGGGCATCACGGGATGAAAAGAAGAATTCTTTGGAGTCCAGGGAGGAGGAACGCCCATTGGAACGCCCATAGGAATGCCGTTCCCCTCACCTTGCCTACGCCGCAGTTCACGCTGGAACTCACAGGTGAGGGAACGCTGGCATGGAACGTCGTTTCTCTTAGCATTCCTGCAAGAACGACGACCCTGCTCTGTTCCTCACGGCGTCGAACTCTCTTCCAGCCAATTGATTTATTTTGTAATGGAAGGAACGCCCATGGGAACGAAGTTCCTCCTGGCGTTCCCCCAACTGCAGAAACATTTAAAAACTCGAACTTTACCCTTTTTACGGATCTTTTGGCCAAATTCCGACTTTGGAGAGCTCAAGAACCCTAGTTAAGCTTGTAATCTCTTACTTTACTACTCTCTTTCACTCTTAATCATTGTTTTAGATTACAATTACATGAATTTACTCTTTAATCAATACAAATCTTAGTTCTTCTCAATTATCTTGCAATTCCCTTTAGTTATTTAATCATGCACATGTTCTTATTCTTTGCAAATCTTTTGATTTCGTCTTCAATTATGTGTGAGTAGATTGTTTAGGAGTTTGGGGTGATCATGGATCACCCCATCATGTGATCTTTGGGTTTAGATTCGTTAGGGAAATCAATCAATAAAATATGCATGCCAAGTGTTTGTGAAAATTCCTCAATGACTTTTTCTCTTAATTGATGGCCACAATTTATGTAGAAACTTGTTAGAACCCGCGAGGAGACTCGTAGGGTTTCTCTAGACACCTTCACACACACACTATCTCCTCACCACGAGAGTGGGAAGAGATAGAGGTCACGTTAGTTGGTTATGCTAAATTGTTTAGCCTAGGAAAGTCAACGGACCACGAGAGTGGCCGTTGAGTTCCCTTGGCAATCTCTTGGCTATGAGAATGGCGAGAGAACATTCACCAGGCCCTCAAATGCATGTTTGTTGATTGATCTCCCCGATAATCGTTTTCCTAGTTGATTACATGATGGGTCCTTGAGACCCCCCGCTCCCTTTTTTTTTGAGATTATTAATTTCTTTCGTTGCTTGCTATTTTTTCTAAAACCAAAACACTACTCGATCGATTAAGTTACAACTTAGACACTTAAGTCGAACTCACAGTTATTTTCCTTATACACCATCCCGAGAGACGACATCCGTGACTTTCATATCCCAACACACACACCCCTTGATACTCGTTTGCATAAAATGAGCCATCAAATATTGGCACCGTTGTCGGGGACGGTGTGAAAGTTTAGTGTGATTTTGGTTTTTGGATCTAATGAGACTAATCATTTGTTTCTTTTATTTCTTATTTCTTTGCACTTTATTTTTGTTTGTTCAGAGTCATGTGGGTGTTGTTGTCTTTGAGTGCGTGCAGGTTAGATTTGTATGCAAACTCGCTCTCAGGGTGATAAAGATCTGTTATTTGTCCCTGAGATCGAGCGACTAGCAAGAGAGAACCGACGCGCTGCACGTTTGCCACAAACCATATCAATGGCATACGGTACAACATCAGCAACCCCCGACAGAACCACATCACCACATGCCACCCAACAACCCAACAACCAAACTCTGCCCATCAATATTCGTCCACCAGGGTTTGAACATGTGCTCAACGAGTTCCTGTTCATTGAAAACCATGACAATGAACAAGGAACCCCCGGAAAGAATGTCATCGCGGGTGAATAACCAGCAACTGCAGATGAGAACCCCGAGGACGCTGCATCAACCTCATAACCAAGGTGGGCCCCTCAATCAAGGAATAATCGGCCCCAATCTTCAGGGTGGTGCTGAGAATTACTATGGAGGCGGGATGAACCAAATGGGCATGAATCAAGGGGGTGGTGGGTTCTACAACTACGAGTTCAATCAAGGACTCAGTCAAGGATTCAATCGCCCTGTAAATCAGCAATTCTACCAAGGAAGCAACCAAGGGCTCAACCAACATCCCTACAATCAACAGTTCTTTCATCAGCAATTCAATCCAGGATTTCAAGGCCAAAACAACCAAGGGAGACCTCAAGGACGCTCCATAGCTGAATATTTGGAGCCGTAAATCCAATCTCATGAAAGCATCATGTACCCGAGGGTGGAGGCTAATAATTTCGAGCTCAAGGCTTCTACTATCGGATTGGTGTCTCAAAACCAATTCGGTGGTAGTGCTAGTGAAGACGCCCAGGGGCATATCACCAGGTTTCTCAGAGCGTGCAACACCATCAAGATGAATGGTGTATCCGAAGATGCCATCAAGCTCAGGTTATTCCCTTTTTCAGTGAGAGATGAAGCACAGAGGTGGTTAGACTCCTTCTCACAGGATCACTTCCAAACTTGGGACCAACTTCATCGGGAGTTCATCCAGGAGTACTTCCCTCCATCTAAAGCTTTGAAGATCAAGAAGCAAGTCCAAGATTTCAGACAAGGACCGCTAGAGAATCTCCCAGAAGCATGGAAGAGGTTCAAAGGGTTGAAGTGGATGTGCCCACCGAATCTGATGACACACTGGGAGATTATCTCCTCATTCTATGGAGGCCTGACCGATGAGGCAAAAATGATGATGGACAGTTCGACTAGCGGAGCACTCATTCACTTGCAGCCGGAAGACGCAGAAACACTGATTGAGAATGTGACATCCAACAACACATATTGGTATAACTCTAGGGGTTCCCAAAAGATAGCCCCAGGGTTATTTGAAGTGGACAGCCAGACGGCAAACTCAGCACGCTTGGACAGCTTGGATGCTACACTTCAGAAGTTGATGAGCAAGGTGGAAAAGCTAAGTGTGGGGAATAGCAGATCGGGCCCATCTACTCAGGGCCACGCACACATGGTTGGTCAAGGATCCGCATCATACTCTCAACCTTCTCAGATGTAACCATTATGTGAAAACTGTGGGGGAGGACATATAGTAGCAGAGTGCCAGTTCTTGGTGGCACCAATGATGGGGCCAAGTACAGAGCATGTGGATGCCATCAATGCACCAAGGCCCCAGGGACAGAATCAGAACTATCAAGGAGGCTTCGGGCAAGGACATCGACCTTACCAGCCCCAGCCATTCAGTCAGGGCCACCCGCAGTTTAGCTATCAACCGTAATATCAGCAACAGCAGTACCAAGGAAGACCCAATCAAGGCTTCAACAACTTTTCAGGGCCTAACCAAGGATACAATGCAGGCCCCTCTCAGAACTACCAAGGTAGTTACCCTCAGAACTTCCAGGGCAACTATAATCAACAAAATCAAGGCTACCGGCAGCGCTCCACCCTGAAAGAGATGATGGGAAAGATAATGAAGAGCCATGGAGCTAGATTTGCTGAGTACGACAACATTCTGAAGAATCTGACCACTCAGATTGGTCAGCTTGCTAAAGACTCCGGGAAACACCAGAAGGGGACGCTACCAAGCAACACTGAAAACAATCCCCGAGAACAATGTCAGGTGATCTCCTTGAGGAGCGGGAAGCAGCTGGAGGCATCTAAGCCTCCAGAGGAGGAAACCCTGAAGACAGATGATGCATCGTTGACCATTCCGGTGGAAATTCATATCGAAGGAAACAAAGAAGATGGAGATAAGGATGTGAGCAATCCGGGAAAGAAGATTGATAGCACTGAGAGGGAGAGGGCAGCCCCAAAAGCTGTCACTTCCCATGTTCCATTCTCGGCCGGACTGACGAAGAAGAATGATCAAGATCAGTTCGGGAAGTTTCTAGCTCTCCTCAAGCAGCTGCACATCAACATCCCATTCGTGGATGCACTGTCAGAGATGCCCAAGTACGCAAAATTCCTCAAAGACCTGTTGTCCAACAAGAAGAAGCTGGAGGAAGCATCAATAGTGGTGCTGAATGAAGAATGCTCGTCGATGGTGACCAAGGAGATGTCTGGCAAGCTCAAAGCTCCCGTGAGCTTCACTATCCCCTGCTTGATAGGTAATTTAAATTTTGATAGAGCTTTAGCGGACTTAGGGGCAAGTATTAATTTGATGCCATTTACTTTATATGAGAAACTTGAACTAGGAAATCTGAAACCAACATGAATGTGCATTCAGTTAGCTAACAGATCTACTAAGTACCCGCGCGGTATTGTAGAGGATGTGTTGGTTAGGGTTTCCAAGTTCATTTTTCCTGTTGACTTTGTGATCTTGGACATGGACCAAGATCTAGAGGTGCCCATCATCCTCGGTAGGCCTTTCTTGGCCACCGCTAGGGCCCTCATAGATGTTGGTGATGGCAAGTTAGTTTTGAGAGTTGGTGATGAACAAGCCACTTTTGACATGACCAAGATCATGAAACGCCCCTTGTCCCCTGCTGATGAATGCTTTTATATTGATGTTATTGATTCTTTGGTTGAGGAGTGCATTCCTGATATGCTCTCCGAGGATACCCAGCTGTTTGTGTGTTCTCAAGATGATTTGGCAAAGGATCTTAACTCATCCTCGTGCTTTAGTTGTGACTCGGTTACGAATAAAAAGGAGAATGAGTTAAGTGATGTTGTGATTGAGGAAGGTGTTTGGGATGATTTAGATAAAGAGGTGGAGGAACCAGTTCAAACTGATTCCTCACTTGTGAGTCCTTCACCTCTTAATCTTAAACCACTCCCCAGTCACCTAGAGTATGCTTTTATTGATGATGATGTGAAGTTACCAGTCATTCTTGCTGCTGAGTTAGAGGCTTCTCGCCGAAATTCTTGTCTTGATATGCAGGGGATTAGTCCCTCCTTTTTCACTCATCAAATTCTGTTGGAAGATGATGCTAGACCGGTAGTGCAACCGCAGAGGAGACTAAACCCCAACATGCAAGTAGTTGTCCGAGATGAGGTGATTCGATTGTTGGATGTGGATATTATCTATCCTATCTCGGAAAGCCCTTGGGTCAGCCCTACTCAGGTTGTTCCAAAGAAAGGGGGGATGACAGTGGTAAAGAATGATAAGAATGAGTTGATACCCACGCGGGTAGTTACGGGATGGCGGGTGTGCAAAGACTACTGTAAACTCAATCCCGCCACCCATAAGGATCATTTCCCTTTGCCCTTCATCGATCAGATTTTAGAGAGATTGGCGGGGCATACCTTTTATTGCTTCCTAGATGGGATGTCGAGGTATTTTCAGATCCCGATAGCTCCCGAGGACCAGGAAAAGATCACATTTACTTGCCCCTTTGGCACTTTTGCCTATAGGAGGATGTCGTTTGGTCTGTGCAATGCCCCGCCACTTTCATGCGATGTATGTTGTCTGTCTTTGGAGAATACATTGGGGATTTCATGGAGGTTTTCATGGATGATTTTTCTATTTTTGGTGATTCTTTTGATGAGTGCCTCCATATTCTTGAAAAAATCCTTATTAGATGTCGAGAGGTCAACTTATGTCTTAATTGGGAGAAGTGTCACTTTATGGTCTAAGAAGGAATTTTCTTGGGGCATAAAGTGCCCAACAAGGGGATTGAGGTAGATAAATCCAAGGTTGAAGCAATCTCTACTCTCCCTCCCCCTAACTCAGTTAAAGGCATAAGAAGCTTCTTGGGACATGTTGGTTTCTATAGACGATTTATTAAGGATTTTTCCAAGATTGCTAGACCATTGACTTTGCTGCTAGAGAAAGATGCCCCATTTGTATTTTCCCAAGAGTGTCTAGAAGCTTTTAATATGCTTAAGGAGAAGCTCATCACGGCACCTGTCGTGGTGGGCCCCGATTGGAGTCTACCCTTTGAGTTGATGTGTGATGCTAGTGACTACTCCATCGGGGCCGTTTTAGGGCAGCATAGGGATAATCATATCAAGCCCATATGCTACGCTAGTAAGACTCTTAATAGAGCCCAAGAGAATTACACTATGACCGAGAAAGAGTAACTAGCAGTAGTATATGCGCTTGATAAGTTTAGGTCCTACTTGATCTTGTCTAAGGTGATAGTATTCACTGATCACTCGACACTGAAATATTTGTTGCAAAAAGGAGATGTTAAGCCGAGGCTGATCAGGTGGATACTATTGCTTCAGGAGTTTGATATAGAGATTCAGGACAAGAAAGGGGCAGAGAATTTAGCTGTTGATTACCTATCTAAGTTATATAACCCCTTTCTTGAGTCTATAGGTGAGTGCGACATAGAGGGTACCTTCCCAGATGAGAGACTTTTAGCTGTTAGTGATGATATTTCGTGGTATGCTGACTTTGCCAACTACTTAGTTGGAAAAGTTCTCCCTGACAATTTTCCTAACCACCAGAGGAGGAAATTTTTGTCAGAGGTCAGGCATTATTTCTGGGAGGACCTGTACTTGTTTAGGATATGTGCTGATGATGTCATTAGGAGATGTGTGTCCCATAGAGAGGGCCAGGATATTATGTATCATTGTCATTCGGGACTGATCGGGGGTCACTATTCTGCGAACCGAACAGCCCGGAAAGTCCTAGAGTGTGGTTTCTTTTGGCCCTCCCTATTTAAGGATGCACATCAATTTGTGAGCACTTGCGATCGGTGTCAAAGGATGGGTACGGTTACTAAGAGGGATGAAATGCCCCAAAATTTTATTCTTGCTTGTGAAGTGTTTGATATGTGGGGCATCGACTTCATGGGACCGTTTCCGTCCTCAAAAGGCAATAAGTTCATTGTAGTAGTTGTTGACTATGTGTGTAAGTGGGTAGAAGCTGAGGCTTTACCCACTAATGATGGGAGAGTGGTGATAAGATTTCTTAAGAAGTTATTTGATCATTTTGGTGTACCGCGTATAATACTCAGTGATAGAGGGACCCATTTTAGGAACGACCTTATGAGTAAACTTCTGGCCAAATATGGCGTTACTCATAAGGGTGGGGTCATGTACCATCCTCAGACGAGTGGGCAAGTAGAGAACACCAACTGGGACATTAAGACAATTTTAGAGAAGACTGTAGAAAAGAACCGAAGGGACTGGAGTGATAAGCTTAATGATGCATTGTGGGCCCTTCGGACAGCCTACAAGACCCCAATAGGAACCACTCCTTACAGGTTAGTTTACGGGAAGTCATGTCATCTTCCGTAGAAATAGAACACAAGGCATATTGGGCAATCAAGCTTCTTAATCAAGATCTTGCTCTTGCCCAACGTGAGCGCATTTGGCACTTGAATGAATTAGAGGAGTGGAGGTTCATGGCCTACGAGAACTCTAGGCTAAACAAAGAAAAGACCAAAGCATACCACGACCTCCATATTAAGGGGAACAAAGAATTTTCGGAAGGAGATCAAGTTTTGTTGTTTAATGCAAGGTTGAAGCTATTTCCGGACAAGCTTAAGTCTAGATGGTCCGGGCCTTTTGTTGTGACACGGGTGTTCCCATTTGGGACTGTGGAGATCTCACACCCGGACAAAGGTACTTTTAAAGTGAACGGCCACCACTTGAAGAAATACTTTGGTGGCCCGATTGAGAGAGCAAGGGAGGTATCATTCATTGCCTCCTTTGAGAGTTGAGCGTTCATCGCGTCGGGCATTACGACGTTAAAAAAATAGTGATGCGTGGGAGGCAACCCACATTTTGTTTTGTTGTTGATTCGTTGTGTTCTTTTGTTCTTTGTTGTTTCATGTGTTAGTTGCTTTGATCTGGGCTTAATCATTGCTTGTTTGAGGGAATTTTTGTGGGGAAGCATGATGGGAATATATATTTTGAGTTGTTGAGATGATTTGGGTTGTTTTGCATCGTTTGTTGTTGGAATCTGGAGTATTTGGGATGTGATTTTGATGTTCTAAGCCTAATTTAGGCTTGATTTTGAGCAAAAGCGTGATATATCGGTTCCCTGACCGTTCCCCTCTCTGATTACTGATGTACTTTGTTTTGCTGGATTCGACTCTTGATTCTGTATTCCTTGATGCTTGTATAACATTGTATTGTGCAGCTTGTTTTGATTTGGGAATGTCCCAGTGCTGGATGTATTCATTGATTGTTGTTTGGATTTGATATGCTTGGATTATACTTGGATTTTTCTTGTATGTGGATTGCATGCTTTTGCCCTTGCAGTTTGTTTTCTTTGGGTCTAGCCACACGGAATGTTTGAATGGAACTACACTGAACGTGAGTGGAACTGCGCAGCTAGCGAGACAGAGGGTGGTAAATTGGTTCTTTATTTTTTAGAAGCCCTTACGTTTTAGTACATTTTTCTTGCTTGAATGTCTGCATTACACGCGCGACCCTTTCCTTATTTCCCCTTTTGAGCATGTTTTTTTTATGTTTGCCTCGAGGACGAGGCAACATCCTAAGTGTGGGGGAGTGCCTTAGGCTTTGGGTAGCGGTGCGGGTAGAAGATTTGAGTTTGTTAGAAAGCGACTAAACTTGTATGTATTTTTGGGGAATAGGATAGGATGTTGTGTATAACTTCTTTCTAAACCTCGTCTTTGTGACTCGTTAGGGTAACATGGATGTATTTTCAGATGTTTTGTTGAGAAATTTAGGCTAGATTTGTATATACTCAGAATTTGTTCCTTTGAGATGAAGAAGGCACTAGTCACCCATACTGTTTCCATCTTGACCCACCTTTAAAAAAATTCCTTTAGAGAGCCATTTTGAGCCTAACCCAAATGTTGTAGCCTAAATTGTTGAGCTCCATGACCAAATGGCTTGTGTTCTAACCCGTGAATAGAGTGTTCATTGTTTAGTTGTTTTTAGGCGTTGGTCGAATAGTTCTGAGTTGAGTAAGTCTTGTGATAGCTGTGTTAGGCACTATTCCTATGCCCCAAACGGGGTACGAGCAGTCAATACTCCTTGAGTTGACGTTCTTGATCATTGCATAGTAGGCATGGATTCACTTTCTTAAAATAATTTTTGTTCTTAATTTAAACTTTCTCGGGTGAGGCCGAGATTAGAATGGGGTGAGAAGTCTAGCAAAAATCTGGAAAAAAAAAACAAAAAAAAAATAATCAACTAGCTTCTCACCTTTCGAAAAAGGGAATGGGCGAACCAGTCAAAAAGCGTACGTGCTATGCACAATAAGATGAGAATGGTGAGCTTTCGAAAGAAACGGGGTTCTCGGGCCAACATGACAGAGAAAACAAATGTAATTAATGGGATATGGAGGCTTCTGGTCAGAAATTGAAATAAATTTGCAGAAGTCCTCCCCGTACTTCAAGTATACGACGCAACACCAATGTGTGTTGTGGCGGTTTAGCTTAGTTGTACACCGTGCCTACCCCTTGCATAGAGATAGATAGTTGTCCCGGTTGTGTTGTGTTGCTTGTCTTACTCTCCTTAGATTGTTTCGCGATACGCCTGATCATGCTAACAAATCTTACACTTTGTTCCATATTCTTAAGGAAAATACCCTCATTATTCTTCTTTGTTCACAACCTCTACCACCAAGACCTTCTGATTGAGGAATAGATTCTTGTATGTTAGATCGCCTGAGCATTTTGAATTTTACTGATGAATCTGCGTGCATAAAGTCCTACGAGTCAAATTAGAAATTGTTTAGGAAGAAGTTGTCGTGATATCTTGTACAGTTTCCTGTGAATACATTCTTGTCTGTCTGTCTCTGATTTGCTTGAAATTTGTAACCCGTACTTGCTGTCTGAGGTCTAGTTTGCTTGAGGACAAGCAAAGACTCAAGTGTGGGGGAGTTGATAAGGTGTGAAAACACCTTATATGTTCTCCTAATTCTTAGTCGTTGTGTGTCAATTTTGCAGCATTCTAGCATGTTTTTCGTGTGGTTTTGGTTTGTTTTTTATTGCAGGACTAGAATAAAAGCTCCACTTAACTTTGAGTATATTTGGAGCAAATCTGTGGGCAAAAGCAAGTTTTCATATGAGTGTAAAGAGCATTGTGGATTCAGGGAAGAAGCTGGAGCTTAAAAGAGATCGAAAGAAGAAGGAAACGGACGAGAGAGAGAAGTTTTGGACTGGACCGAGCAAAGGAAGGGCATCACGGGATGAAAAGAAGAATTCTTTGGAGGCCAGGGAGGAGGAACGCCCATAAGAACGTCCATAGGAACGCCGTTCCCCTCACCTTTCCTACGCCGCATTTGACTCTGGAACTCCCAGGTTTGGGAACGCTGGCAGGGAACGTCGTTCCGCTCAGCGTTCCTGCAAGAACGACGTCCCTGCTCCGTTCCTCACGACATCGAACTCTCTGCCAGACAATTGATTTATTTTGTAATGGAAGGAACACCCATGGGAACGACGTTCCTCCTGGCGTTCCCGCAACTGCTGAAACATTTAAAAACTCGAACTTTACCCTTTTTACGGATCTTTTGGCCAAATTCCAACTTTGGAGAACTCAAGAACCCTAGTTAAGTTTGTAATCTCTTACTTTACTACTCTCTTTCACTCTTAATCAAAGTTTTAGATTACAATTATATGAATTTACTCTTTAATCAATACAAATCTAGTTCTTCTCAATTATCTTGCAATTCCCTTTAGTTATTTAATCATGCATATGTTCTTATTCTTTGCAAATCTTTTGATTTCGTCTTCAATTATGTGTGAGTAGATTGTTTAGGGGTTGGGGGTGATCATGGATCACCCCATCATTGGAGAGCTCAAGAACCCTAGTTAAGCTTGTAATCTCTTACTTTACTACTCTCTTTCACTCTTAATCAATGTTTTAGATTACAATTATATGAATTTACTCTTTAATCAATACAAATCTAGTTCTTCTCAATTATCTTGCAATTCCCTTTAGTTATTTAATCATGCATATGTTCTTATTCTTTGCAAATCTTTTGATTTCGTCTTCAATTATGTGTGAGTAGATTGTTTAGGGGTTGGGGGTGATCATGGATCACCCCATCATGTGATCTTTGGGTTTAGATTCGTTAGGGAAATCAATCAATAAAATATGCATGCCAAGTGTTTGTGAAAATTCCTCAATGACATTTTCTCTTAATTGATGGCCACAATTTATGTAGAAAATTCTTAGAACCCGCGAGGAGACTCGTAGGGTTTCTTGAGACGCCTTCACACACACACACACACAATCTCCTCACCACGAGAGTGGGAAGAGATAGGGGTCACGTTAGTTGGTTATGCTAAATTGTTTAGCCTGGGAAAGTCAATGGACCACGAGAGTGGCCGTTGAGTTCCCTTGGCAATCTCTTGGCCATGAGAGTGGCGAGACAACTTTCACCAGACCCTCAAATGCATGTTTGTCGATTGATCTCCCCGATAATCGTTTTCCTAGTTGATTACATGATGGGTCCTTGAGACCCCCCGCTCCCTTTTTTTTGAGATTAATAATTTCTTCCGTTGCTTGCTATTTTTCTAAAACCAAAACACTACTTGATTGATTAGCTTACATCTGAGACATTTAAGTCGAATTCACAATTACTTTCCTTATACACCGTCCCGAGAGACGACATCCGAGACTTCCATATCCCCCAACACACACACCCATTGATACTCGTTTGCATAAAATGAGCCATCATCAAGCCTTAGCATTTGAACGTCATATTCCATGCAATACCATGCAAAATATACATATATAGGATGGTCAGGGTCAATCCTATCTTGAATCGGGCCCCGATTTTCATTTTATGAAAAATCGACCCCTAAACCAGAGACCGAAGTGGAAACGGTTCACTGCCCGATCGGCTCCACTTCATAGTGCAAATTACTTGAATCGGCTGACAGTGGCCAAACCAGCGCTTGTTTCGGCCCCTGGCTGACATCAGTCTAATGCCTGCCTCGGGTCAATGGCCCGTTGACCCCATGAACATACTCTCAATGCTCTGAAACTTATACATAATATGTATTAAGTCATAAACAATCCAAATATTCCATTTTGGCTATTCAAAACATCACATGATTTTATATACATTTAACACCTTTTACATGCATATTCATGTAGTTTTATTCACATAAGCTTAATCACCTTGGCTAATCACATGCATAAACTCTTTTAAACATCATTATGAATACATATAACATTTCTTTAGGTAATCTCATACCTAAACCAAGAGTTATAAGACATTAAGCCGTCAAGTCACCTCGAATGAGCTTTAAGAATTTTCACCCACTTTGGTTGAACTCTGGTGAATAACTCCGGTGACTATATCAACTTTGTGAGAGAAATAGGAACACCTTAGACAAATTTCTAACAAGGTTTTAACATCTCAAAACCCATATTCCTACAAATAACCTCTAAAAGGTTATTTTCTGGTGAATGAGTCACTTTGGCTTCTAAGTCCATTTTTTGACTTAGAACCACCTTCCAACCCCTCATTCTACACTTCTAAACATGTAGAACAATTCTAGGGGTCCTCAATGTGATGTATTAGTCATATGAAAATCAAATGAGAGAAGAAAAGTCGTTAAAGAGCTTCTGACCTTAATTCACAAAGCTTTATGAATATGCATGTAAAAGGTGTTAAATGTATAAAAAATCACAGGAGAACAAGGTTTGAAAGCCAAGCCTTCGGCACCTACAGCCCTCGGCAGGTAGGAGCCCCCGGTGAGAAGAGCCTTCGGCCAAGCTCCCGCTCAGAGACATCACAGGAGAACAAGGCTTAAAACCAAGCCTTCGGCACATACAGCCTTCGGCATAATGGAGCCCCCGGTTAGAAGAGCCTTCGGCCCAGCACCCGCCCAGAGACATCACAGGTGAACAAGACTTAGCCTTCGGCCCAACACCCAGCACCCTATCTAGAATTTATTGGTGCTATAAATAGAATCCCATTTCCCCCTTGTAAAACAACAAGTTCACATATCGAATATACACTCTCTCTCTCTTACTTATTTGCTCTGACTTCTCTCTAGTTATTCTCCGCAATAACCCCTCGGATAAGTTACCCCCGGGTACACTATCCATCATTTGGTGCTCTCGTTGAGAGGTCGAATAATCAAGTAAGAAACCATCCCCTTCGGAAAAACAAAAACACCTATCAAAATGGTGAGAGCAACTCGTGCCCAATCCAAGACTCATGAGAACAGGAACCTGACCCTCGGCGACATCGACGCCCCCGAAGCCTCTAACAGGGCTCCCGAGGGCGGCACCCTTGCTAGGTTGGAACAGACGGCTATCGACCCGCGCCTTCAGCTCCAGCAGAATGCTCCTGATGCCCGCCTCGGCATCGAGGCCAAAAAGAAAGACCGGAGCGAAAACCAAGTGAGCCCTCCGGTCCTCACTATCGACGTGCAGTCGGCATTCTCCGCCTTCATCCAAACACTCACCCAAAATCCAGGTGCCTTCGACACTCTGGTGCCCCTTCAACCACAGGTCGGGGAGAACGTTATACCTCTCCCGCGTCCACCCCCCTTCATGAACCTTACCCCTCGGGTTGGGAAGCTACGAAGGGGTCGTGGCTCAAGACACCGCCTCCCACAAAGTCCAATCTCGGGACTGCCGTGGTGCAAACAAGGAAAGGCCCAGGACCTCCGCCCTAGAACGGCTCGGAGGGGCGCAAGACCGCCGAGGGGTCCAAGACCGCCTCGGTGGAATGACGTTCCAAAGACCCCATGAGAGCGGGGGATCCATTTCAAGGGCAGACGAAAGACGTCTCCCGCAGGACAAAGGCAAGGCACCACTCCATGCCGAAGACGCAAGATATCAAATCAACAAGGCCCGGCCCACTCGGCCCGTGTTCGTTCGCAGGGGGCGGAGGCCCTCCCGAAGGATCACAGGGACGAAATCATTGAAGCCCTCCAACGCCGCTTGGATGAGATGGAGGCCCGTCAAGCACACAAAACAGCTTCCGCCTCCCAGGCGGACCCCAAATACACCGCCATGCTAGCAAAGATGGAGGAGATGCAAAGGAAATATGCCGAAGGCTCCGGGGAACCAGTCATCCAACTCTGAACTCGGACGCCATTCACCCCTAGGGTATTGGCAGCCTAAATTCCAAGGAAGTACCGAGGGCAACCCATCAAGCCCTATGAAGGAAAAACCGACCCCCAGGAGCACTACAACAGGTATCAAAACAGCATGATGATGATGGGGGCATCGGATGAATATTTATGACGTTGGTTCCTTTCCACCTTGGAGGGACCAGCATACGAATGGTTCAACCGATTGCCCGAGGGCAGCATTGACTCTTGGCAAGATCTTGCCCAACGCTTCCTCATCCATTTCGCTGGAAGGAAACGCGCGAGAAAGCACTTCTCCCACCTCCTCTCTGTCAAGCAACATCCTGATGAAACACTTCGGTCCTTCATTGACCGGTGGATGAAGGAGACAGACGAGGTCGAGGGCGCCAACGAGCGTACCCTCCTCGTCCTCTTCCAGGGGGTTCTCCGCAGCAGCCCCTACGCACGGAGCCTCGTCACCGACCCCCCAAGATCATACCTCAGAGAACTCCATCGGGGGAGCCTATACGCCGATGCCGACGACCTCCACTCCTTCAAGAAGAACGAGGGCCAGCCCTCGAAGAAGACAAACAACACGCCGGCCCCAAATGCGCCCTCAGCCGGGGGCCGAGACCATGGAAGCCACACCCAGCAGGGCCGTAACGAACGCCAATGGCACCCTCGGCTGGACATGTCGAGGACTCCCCTCACGCACCCCGTGAGCACCATCCTCAACTATGCGGAAGAGCAGGACCTTTTCCCCAAGGACCCTCGGTCGGCGAGGGAGATCTACGCCGTCCACCAAGGCGGCACTTATTGCCGTTACCACAAAAGCACCTCCCACGATACAGACGATTGAGTCTCGTTAAAGAAGGCCATCAAACTCTTAATTCAACAGGGTGAGCTCCGCCAATTCATCAAAAATGTCCCGAGGAAAAACGCCAGGGAGAACACCGATAAAAAAGAAGGGGACACGGCAACGAAGAAGCGTGAAATTGGGAGGTTCACCGACGACGAGGAGTTCGAGGAGCCCCAGCTGAAGAAACGCCACCTCCGCTAGTTATGTTCCTCGCCTTTGGCCTCGATCTCAGCCTTGGGACCTCGACCTCGAGGCACATTTTCATCCCCTCGGCCTAGAGCCCTCAGCCTTGAGCCGTGTATCTTAACAAAGCCGTTGTCAAACAACGCACCCCTTGTATTCCGCTTATTTCTATGAATTTAAGTAAACTACAACACAAGCCAGACATCTTATCGGCCCATTCGAGGCCAAATGCCCAGGTATGGCCGATGGTGTCTAAAGACGAGGGGCCCACAAAGGCCCGTGTTTTTGGAGCGGGACGCTCACCGCGTCGCCGGTGCGCAACGCACGGTGACAGGCCTGAAAGAATGGCTGAGGTGACGAAATCCCCAAACTTGGGGGTGAAACGACAGTCGTCAGAAACTGACCAAGCCCAGCCCGCGCCGTAAATAGACGACGGGACCCCCAAGGTCAAGGGACGGTTCAGCGCCGGGGGACTAACAGACGAACCCCCGGACGGATCACTTTGACCCCCTTCCGGCCGTGGTGAGGAAGCAACCCCCTCGGCCGATGCATGAAAGAAGGAACATACACCTGGACGACTCCTGGAACTATCAAAGAAAGGCCCTCGGTCTCAATTCGATTCTACATCACCAATGGCCCTCGGCCTCAGCGTGACTCTATGTCACAATGGTTTTTTCCTTAGCATGATTTCACATCACCGAAGGCCCTCGGCCTCAACATGATTCTACATCAACAACGGACCTCGGCCTCAGCGTGATTCCACATCACAACGGCCCTCAGCACCAGAATGGCCCTCGGCCTCCGTGTGACTCTACGTCACAACGGTTTTGGCCTTAGCGTGATTCCACATCACAACGGCCCTCGGCCTCAACACCAGAACGGCCCTCGGCCTCGGCGTGACTCTACGTCACAACGGTTTTGGTCTTAGCGTGATTTCACATCACCAACGGCCCTCGGCCTCAACCTGATTATACATCATGAACAGCCCTCAGCCTCAACATGAGTCTACATCACAAAACGGCCATCGGCCTCGACATCACAACAGCCCTCGGCCTCAGCATGACTCTACGTCACAACGGCCCTCGGCCACAGCGTGATTTCACATCACCAACGACCCTCGGCCACAACGTGACTCCACATCACAACGACCCTCAGCCTCAACATCACAACGGGGGCATCTTTATTTTATGCTGGGGGCTATCATATAGGCCCATCGGCCTTCATCCCTCTGGCATCTTTATTTAATGTCGAGGGCTATCATTCAGGCCCATCGACCTTCATCCCTCTGACATCCTTATTTGATGTTGGGGGCCATCACACAGGCCCATCGGCCTTCATCCCTCCGGCATCTTTATTTGATGTCGAGGGCTATCATACAGGCCCATCGGCCTTCATCCCTCCGGCATCTTTATTTGATGTCAGGGGCCATCACACAGGCCTTCGGCCTTCATCCCTCCGACATCTTTATTTGATGTTGGGGGCTATCCTACAGGCCCATCGGCCTTCATCCCTCCGACATCCTTATTTGATGTCGGGGGCAATCATACAGGTCCCTCGGCCTTCATCCCTCTGGCATCTTTATTTGATACCAGGGGCTATCATACAGGCCCTCAGCCTTCATCCCTCCGACATCCTTATTTGATGTCGGGGGCTGTCATACAGGCCCCTCGGCCTAGCCTTCATCCCTCTGGCATCTTTATTTGATGCCAGGGGCTATCATACAGGCCCTCGACCTTCATCCCTCCGGCATCTTTATTTGATGTCGGGGGCAATCACACAGGTCCCTCGGCCTTCATCCCTCCGACATGTTTATTTGATGTCACGGGTTGTCATACAGGCCCATCGGCCTAGCCTTCATCCCTCCGGCATCTTTATTTGATGCCAGGGGCTATCATACAGGCCCCTCAGTCTCCATCCCTACGACATCTGTATTTGATGCCAGGGGCTTCCACACAGGCCCACCTGGCCTTGCACCCCTCCATCACCTTTATTTGGTAACGGGAGGTCCTTACAAGCTCCTTAGCTTTTTCATGCAGGATCTAAGGCTGGTCTTGGATATCCCCTCAGCAGACGGACACATCCACCGCTTAACAATCAAGGCCGAAGGGTGCATTCCTTTTGCTTCATTCTGGGGGCATCCGGTGTACTCTTTTTCCCTCATTAGGATTTTTTCCCACATGGTTTTTTCCTATGAGGTTTTTAACGAGGCATCTCCCCATTGTGGAACAAAAGGCGTCACCCCTCAGCGGCTCCTGCTGAAGGCATGCATCACTCTACTCCTATTTCCCTCGAGGAAGTCTCTGCAAAAGGAGTGGGGGACTCCTGATGGAGTATATGGCCCAGGGACCCTTGGCCCACATACTTCCAGTACTACAATCAGGTCCAACAGGCCCAAACGGGCCAAGCCTAGCAAAATGGAGCTCTAAGCAGCTCACAATACGCAAAGGGGTGCCTTCGGCACCATGGCCGAAGGTTACCAGTGACGGAATCAAGCTCGGAAACATCACAGGAGAACAGGGTTTGAAAGCCAAGCCTTCGGCACCTACACCCCTCGGCAGGTAGGAGCCCCCGGTGAGAAGAGCCTTCGGCCAAGCTCCCGCTCAGAGACATCACAGGAGAACAAGGCTTAAAACCAAGCCTTCGGCACATACAGCCTTCGGCAAAATGGAGCCCCCGGTTAGAAGAGCCTTCGGCCCAGCACCCGCCCAGAGACATCACAGGTGAATAAGACTTAGCCTTCAGCCACATAATGCCTTCGGCCACGCAGTGCCTTCGGCCACATAATGCCTTCGGCCACATAATGCCTTCGGCCACATAATGCCTTCGGCCACACAATGCCTTCGGCCACACAATGCCTTCGGCCACATAATGCCTTCGGCCACACAATGCCTTCGGCCACATGATGCCTTCGGCCACAACAATGCCTTCGGCCACATGCTGCCTTCGGCCACAGAACTATCGATGAAGATTCCTTTTAGAGACATCCAACCACCGCATTTAATGTGGCGTCGCATCTACCTACCGCATTTAATGCGGTGCACATGCGAGTGCTGGTGCCACCCCGATTGAGGTGACCCCTCGGCCACCAGAATATTGACACGTGTCCCTATCTAGAATTTATTGCTGCTATAAATAGCAGCCCATTCCCCCCCCCCCCTTGTAAAACAACAAGTTCACATATCGAATATACACTCTCTTACTTATTTGCTCTGACTTCTCTCTAGTTATTCTCCGCAATAACCCCTCGGATAAGCTACCCCCCGGGTACACTATCCATCACTATTCTTCCATCTTCCTTGGACCTCTACTTGGTTGAGCTCAAGCTCCTATCTGTGGAGGTGAAGGTTGAAGATCTTATCTCTTTACTTGTGCACTTGGTCGAAATGGGTGATATGGGAGGGGGCAGGAATGATCCTAACTTGTCTCATTGAACAAATAAGTGTGGGAGTGAGGTCCACGCTTATTTGATCCCATTGCTTTCACCTCAGCCCCCTTCCAAACATGTTGTGCAGCTCCCTTAGTCAAATCGAGCTCATAAAAACGTGGGATGGCCCCCACTCATGTGAGAGGTCATCCCTTTGTTTCCCGATGGGTTTTTCCCGAAAGTTATATTTCTCGGGTTGATTTAATTATATTTTATTAGGACAAATAAAATATATATCATTCTCCCAGTCATTATGGGACTCTAGGATGAATTTATATTCTCCAACTTTAATTTAGAAGTCCCCAGAATTTATTGCGGGTTGTTATCTGTCAAAATACCAATAGTGGATATGGGCCTCGTTTGACCAACCGAGCAACTCCACATCATTTCTATGGCCCAACATGAATATACACCATCATGTATATATTATCTAGACCAAGATGAATATAATATGTGGTCTCGAAAACATCGGGTGGTTCCCGCTCCCGGTGTGGTCCCCACATGAATTTTACTAATCACGCAAAATAAATAACCAAAAATTTACAACCTCGTAAATTCATTAACCATTTCTCAAGGTTCAATACATAATTTCGTAAAAATTTAAATATAATTGGAGACGGTGTTACATAGTCAGACCCAAGTTTCGACTCTCAAAACCCTTGGGAAATTTCCATGTGACTTCCGGTGGCTGATGGCACTGTCGCATAGAGAACAACCTTCCGAGAGAATCTAAGGTATGAGGTGTAGGTTATAGCAACCATGGACTTCGGTGACTGCAAAAACGGGCACTAGCGACTCTATTCACCTCCGCCCTCATGCATTTCAGGTAGGCTCATTGCCTTCGCTCTCATCTTTGGTCAGCATCGCCTTCATCTTCAGTGTGCCCTCATGCATCTCCCCTCATTTCAGGCAGGTTCAACGTCGTGCCCTCATCTCAATCCGCCCCTCATCGTGTCGCCTTCATCATCTCAGCGTTGTCATGCAGAGGGAATCAACGCCGAGGGTGAGCCAGTCACAATGAAGGTGCAGTTGACATTCAGGAAGACAACATTGAACCAGTCACAATGCATGAGGGTAATGACACGAGGGCCCGTCGAAGATGAAGGCTTGCATACTAAATCTATTGATTGCTTCCGTGTGAACATGCACCTTCATTACATCAAACAAGTGGAATATCTAACAATATCGTAACCATAGTCTCATGATGATATTAATTGGAGCTCTTACAAATTTGATCAATGTAGCTACCCAAGCAATTTGATGGAATAAAGCAAAATGACTCTAAACTGTACGCGCTTCTTTGTTATGAATCAGCAGTCAGTCCATACGATTTTCGACGCGATTTTCATCATGGGTCATCCAGAAACAGTCTCTATGTGCTTCAGTATAGAGGTAAGGTTGCGTACATCCGACCCTCCTTACCCCACCGTAGGTGGGAGCCCTTGCGGCACCGGGGTAATGATGATGAATGAATGAATGATGAGCTAAATAATAACTTGGGCAAAATAAATTTATATTTGACTTAATGAGCAGCAGGCCCGGCCCTAAGGGAGTGCAAGTGGTGCAGTGGAACAGGGCCTCCACTAAAGGAGGGCCCCCAATTTTAATTCATACGTTAGTACCATTAGTTGGAGCAAGAAAATGATTGGTATATTTAATATTTAGAAACCCCCAATATTATGCTTATGGAAGAATGAACGAAGCGGTTCTTCGGAAGAAAAAATCATCATGATCAATTGTGACTCCTCGTAAAACATACAACTTAAAGATTTAGAAAATTTTGGTTGACGACCAAGTGGCTCGACCAATTTAAGCTCTATTAATTTCTTTGTCAAATCCATTCTACTGAATCTTTTTCTCCAAACACTTTCTGTCAAATAATTTCCTAAGATTCCTGCTAAAATCTTAATTCGAAGTGGAGCAAAAGGATAAGTTCGGCCTTTCACATTTGAGCTCTGCACAGTACAACACTACTTCCACACCTCAATATTTTATCTATCTTTGTAAGGTACTTGCATGTTCTTCATGGGCATATGTACAATATACTATGTTTTCATGTCTTTAATCTTCTCGAGTAGCCCGACTCTTTTTTATAAGCACGACTAATATATTTTTGGGAGTTATGATGTTTTATTTCTTAAGAAAATAAAATATTATAGCTAGGTTTATGCAAAATATTCTTACACTTTTCTTAATGCTTGCTTTAATTTGACTTCATATATTTTATGATTTAGGGCCTCCAATTACATTTTGAACAGGGCCCTCAATATGTTCGGGCCGGCTCTGATGAGCAGTAATGAGAGATTAATGTCTAAATTATGAGCTTTTGTCTGAATTATCAAAATTTGGACATCAATAGTATTTCGCATAATACTGAGATTACATGTTATTTTATACTACAATTGAAATACATTTAGTGCATGTCATACAAAACTAATTACTCTATATATGAGTGATAACCCGCTTTCGCGGCGTTGTAGTAAAATAGAATCTAGCATTTCGATTTTTCCCCGAGTATCGTGTCTCTGAAGAGTGGCGGAGGGAAGTGTTGGTTTCAATATCGGTCACCGATTAGTACGAGTCGTTGCAAGCTTTCTCAAATGATTATTTGTGATAATGGTTAAGCAAATAAAATTAAACAACAAAAGTACCAATGAAGAATTTAATTAAATGACATTAATGAGTAAACTAAAACTAGTGAACATGCAAAATAACTTAAAGAGAATATTAACTAATTAAAATATTAAACTAGCAAACATGTGGATGAGTAAAGTTTCAAAAATAAAATACTCAAAGGCAAATTCAACGTGACTAGCAACGATAAAATTAACTAATTAAAAGTGAGGTCTAGATTTGGAATTAAGGTCGTGGGTGTCTTTGATTATATATAAAAATGGGATAATTTCTCTAATCTAAGAATAGTGACATTAATTCTCATAGACAAGAATTTAATTTCAATTCCCCTAACATGTCCTATTTCTAGGCTTAGTGTAGGGTGTGAGATGTGTGCTAAATTAATTCCACACTCATAGACAAGTAAGAATTAATTTTCCAAAAAATCACAAGTGAAGTGATCAATTCCACAAATTATTCATTCAATTTTCATCTCAAACAACTAGTCCTAAAAATTAGAAAATTTTCCCAAATTCAATTCAATATTCAAGAACACTCATTAACTTTAACTTTATCCAAATCGAAACCCCGTGGAAATTTAGCCTGACATGCTTATCAAGAAACTAACTACATTAATGGAGAAGCTAAAGTAATACATGAGCACAATTAAAATATAGACTCCCAATAATAACAGTTGAAGAACGAAGGAACAAACTTGAAAGTCTGGAAAATTAGAAATAATACAAGAACATAACTCAAAGATTATTCAAACATGAATTTAAGAAAGAAGCTTGACACCGAACCTTAATGGTTAAGATTAAAAGATGATAAATGATGATGGACAATTGGACATGAACTGCCGTGCCGCCCGTGCGTTCTTCTTTTCCTTCGCTAACTGCTCTATTCTTCCTCCTTGGATCTACATTTTTCAGAGTTGTTGACGCTCCACTGATTCACATCTCTCCTTGCCTTGGCGCCAAGAACTGCCTTCTTGCGGCTGACTGATTGCGGTACGTTAACTCTTTTTCTGCAGCTGTCTGCTCCTGGTTTTATCTTTTTCTCTCTCTTAGGCTGCAATTGATTGATCGAGTTGTTCCTTCTTGCAGGGACGGATCTAGGATTTCGAGTCAAAGGGGTGAAAATTTTTGTTAGAGTAGCGGGTCATGTTTTTCACCGTTGTGGCGGGGTGATTTTTTTTGGCTAGTGTAGCGGGCTTATATTTTTACTAGTGTAAGGCTCTGCGGTTATTTTTATTCAAAAAATTTCATTAATACATACACGACGACATTAAATCGTAAGAAATGACAAATAAAAGAAAAATAATTTGAAAATAAAAAAGATATATAACATTTTATTTGAATATAAAGAGTTTATAAGGAACGCATTCACCAATACTTTTAAAACAACTTCTACATTGTTTAAATACATGAATCTTATAAAAATAAAGAACTGGTTTTTAAATTACAATTTTTATCTACCAAGGAGGGTGTTCATGAATCACGAGTACTTTCTAAATATTATAATAGTATGTATGAGATTATTTTTTTAGAATAATATTATATTGGTAATTCATATATATAGTGCATATTATATTTGTATTAATGCTAAAATAAGTTAGAGCTTATTATCTATGCAATAAAGTCTTTTTAGAACGTAAGGAGTAAATGAATTGTGTAATTTAATGTCAATAAACATTTATATTTTCGACTCACTTTACATCGATTGTAAACTGTGTGACTAGTGTGTCTGGTATTTAATATCGTTTGTTATATATTGTACAAAATTGAGTACTAGTTATCGAATAAAGATAATTAAACATTACAAAACTAAGAATTTTTTAATAATAAGTATCATAAATCTTAAACAATGAGTTGTTCTATTGTTTATTTATTTAAGTTATGTAAATTATCTTAGGTGTTTCTTCTTTTAAATCTCCAAGTAAGTATTACATTATGTAAGACTATAAATCAATTTTGAAAACTAAAAGTTAAGGGGGCGAATCTAATCAAAGTATATATGAAAATTTTAGGAAAATATTACATATACTGTAGAAAATTTTGAAAGTCCAAGGGAAAAATAATAAACATACCCCAAACTTTGAAGGGGTATGAGATAAATACCCCAACGTTGTATATGTAATTTAAATACCCCAAACTTTATATAAAAAGTTATTTTTGCACCATTATCATGTATTATTTCTTTCAAAAATGTAAATTTTTTAGGTTAATTGCATAATTTGAAATAACAAATTAAAAGTGTTGCAATTATATAGATTTGGGATTACATTATTTATTTCTTCATGAATTCTAAAATATATTAGATTATGCAATTAACACCATAAACTTACATTTTAAAAAGAAATAATATTTGATTATGGTGCTAAAATAACTTTTTATATAATGTTGGGTGTATTTAAATTACATATGCAAGTTTGGGGTGTTTATCTCACACCCCTTCAAAATTTGAGGTATTATATTTATTTTTCCCAAAGTCCAAGGGGGACGGTCGACGGTCGCCCCCCGCACACCCTTAAATCCATCTCTGCCTTCTTTTTCTCTTCTTTGGCTTGCCGACACTCCAAATTGAAATCTTCCTCAGTTTATTTTGTTTTCTTTTTTCTTTATTCTTTTTTTGCCCCTTTTTGGTTTTGTTTGTAACGTAAAGGCTATTAAATCATGATTATTATCAGGGCCGGCCCAGAGGGAGTGTAGGCAGCTCAACCGCAGAGGGCCCAAAGAGTTGGAGGGCCAAAAAAATTAGTAGTAGTATTACTACTACTCTACTGCTCTGTATTACTTAGCCACTCGGCCCAATAGCAAAATTAAAAGGAGCTAGAGACGGAGTGAAGGGCTGAAGGCGTGAAGCGAAGGAGGGGGAGAGGGGTGAACAGGACAACTGCGATTCTAAGGACGAAGTGCGAAAGGCCGAAGTCCGCAGCCACATAGCCAGCGACTGAGTGAGACGAGCGACTGAGCGAAACCTGCGGCTGGGGACTGCGGTTCTTCACTCGTTTTCTTCTTCCCATCAGCAAATCGAAGATTCCACTACTCCACTCCAAGTAATTCCTCCACTCCTCTATAACTGATAAGAAATAAATTAATAATTTATTAATGTTTTCATTATTAATTTTTTATGTAATTTATAACTTTATGTGAATATGTGATTTTAATCATTTCTTAGGACCAATGGGGAATAGGGATTTAGGGTGTCCGCTTACTAACCTGATGAATTGATGAAATAATTAAATTTAAAAAATTAGGTTGTTATGTATAATTTAATGTAATTAATTGATGAATTAATTAAACTATTTATATTTAATAAATTGGTATAAATATGTTTATACTTGTTAAGTTGTTAGTTATAGTCCTTAAATAAAA
Source organism: Cuscuta europaea (assembly GCA_945859875.1). Lineage (NCBI taxonomy): Eukaryota > Viridiplantae > Streptophyta > Magnoliopsida > Solanales > Convolvulaceae > Cuscuta > Cuscuta europaea. The sequence goes on along the minus strand of CAMAPE010000029.1, from coordinate 9,111,592 downwards.
AATAAATCAACTTTTCACTTAAATCAAAGTAACATTAAAACCATATAGAATGAAAGGGTTTGGATTCCACGAGCAGATAGGGGGATTAGCTTTGTGTTAATTCTACAAAATCTTGGAGGAGCAATCTTGTTACAATATTATGCATTCCATTCCATGGTGTCCAGGTACTGCTCATTAGTTTGAACAGTGGATAACTGCCAGATTACTTTGTTTCAATCTGCTGCTAGTAATGTCTATTGTAGATGATGATCTAGGTAAGGCTCTTTTTTTCATGTTCTGTTGATTAAATCATCTTATCCTGAAAAGAGGCCTTATTCACACAAATTATCTTCTTGTGGGTTTGGGTTTGGGTTTGAGTTGTGTTTTGTACTAAGGGTTTGTTCTTTTTCACACAGATATTACTAATTCTATTCAGCCACTAGTTTCAAGAAAAAAGTACAGGTTATTGGAGGATTTCAATAAATTGATACTTTTCACTTAATGAGTGCTTTGGTTTTTATTATTATTTTCTTTATGAACTTGTAATTTAACACAAATTGTCATTATTTGTTACTATTATGTTTTTTATTTATGTTTTATTTCTATTTGTGTTAGAAAGGAAGGTCCAAATTTTGTTATTGCACAGGGCCTCCATTTTCTCAGGACCGGCCCCGATTATTATTATGTACATTTACAATTATTCTATGTACATTTGTGTAGCATAATGTCATACGGCTGGCATGTCAATCATTTCCTAACTTTTAGGATCAGCACCGTTATTTATTAGTTAGCCTAACACTTAGCCTAATACTTAGCAGCTACCTATTCTATCACCACGGAAGACTAGTACTACATGTATTTATACTCATGTATTACACTTAATATGAAATATACAATTCCACAATTTACATCTTTTATGGTATCAGAGCCCCTCTCACGTGAGCTATTTTTTTCGGCCATGGCGATCCTACCCACCACACCCGTCATTCAACTCACGGCCACTGCAAACTTCCCCATCAAACTCACAGCATCCAACTATCATGTCTGGAAATGTTAGGTACATGTTGCCCTAACTGGTCTTGGCCTTGACGGCTATCTCGACGACAACATCTCCGTTCCGGGTCAGTTCACAGATGCTACCAAATCTACGGTAAATCCTTGCTACCTTACTTAGTATCGTCAGGACAAAACTATCCTGAGTGCACTACTTGGGAGTTGTTCTGAGATAATTCAACCAATAATTACATCGGCTTTTACCTCCCATTAGGCATGGGAAAAACTTAGTATGACGTATGCTAGCACCTCTTGGGATCGGATTATTTCTCTAAAATCCACCCTTGCCAAAACAAAGAAAGACAATCACACCATCACAGAATATCTTGCTGAAATGACTGCCCTTGCTGAGGCTCTTGCCTTGGCGCAAAGTCCGATCATCGAAGAAGATCTTGTTATTAACATCCTTAATGGCCTCAGTTCAGAATACAAGGATCTCACCTCGGCCATTCATGTGCGCCCTACTGCCTTACCCTTGGCAGAACTTCAAAGAATTCTGTTGGATCACGAAGATCGGAACCAAAATCTGGACACTGTTGATTCTCCACTAATTCCCACGACTAATGCTACGATGATTGAACGATCTGGTCCTCCCAATTCAGATCGTCGTTCCAGCTATTCCTCTGACCGGCGCCCATCTCATTCACGGCGAGGCCATGGTGGCTTTCAGTACACTACTGCCCGCCAGTCTGCTCCTCTGGTCATTTGCCGCTTTTGTGACAATGCAGGGCATGACGTCAAGGTGTGTCGCAAGCTCCAACGCTTTCTCCGTGACAATCAAATCCCGCACCCCGCTGCCCATGTCAACCCAGTGGCGAATCATGTTGCTGCTAAATCCTTTCCGGGACCTCAACAATGGATGTTTGACAGTGGGGCGTCCCACCACATAGCCTCGGATGCTACTATGTTGCCTCAATACTCCGATTATGGTGGCCCGGATGAGGTCTGCCTTGGAGATGGTAAGGCTCTCCCCATTACTCACACTGGTTCTACAACCCTTCACACACCCACCCGACCATTAACCCTACCTAATGTACTTTGTGTTCCTCAATTACATAAAAATCTCATTTCTGTTGCTAAGTTGTGTAAAACTAATCACGTGTCTATTGATTTTTTTGCCACTCGTTTCATTGTCAAGGATCGGGCCACGGGGGTGCATCTTCTTCGCGGGGAGAACGTCCATGATGTCTACTATGAACCGTGTCTGTCTCGGCCCATCGTACCATCTCCACAAATTCACTCAATCCAAGTTCTATCTCAATGGCATCACACTCTGGGTCATCCATCTAGTCATATTTTTATTTTGTTAGCGCGACGTTTTAATAAAATTATCCGTTCTGGGGTTTCTAGTACGTTTCATTGTAATTCTTGTCATATTAATTATTAATAAAAGCACAAAATTACCTTTTGGTATTAATTCCATGAGGGTCACTCACCCACTTTAAATTATTTACACCGATGTTTGGGGCACTAGTGAAAAATCTTTAGATGGTTATCGCTACTATGTCATCTTTGTGGATCTATTCACCCGGTATATGTGGTTATATCCATTGCATCATAAATCGGATGTATCTGTCATATTTCCTCAATTTCACCGGTTAGTTGAAAATCTTTCAACCATAAAATTTGTACACTATTTTCTGATAATGGTGGTGAGTTTATTAAATTACGAATGTATTTGAATACTCACGGCATTTCTCATGTAACCACTCCACCCCACACCCCTGAACAAAATGGCATCTCAGAACGCCGTCATCGCCATATTGTTAACACTGGCCTAGCCTTGTTACGTTATTCCGGTCTTCCGTTGCATTTCTGGTCCTATGCGTTTCAAACCGCGATTTATTTAATCAATAGGCTCCCCACGCCCGTCCTTGACAATGACACCCCGTACTTTCGATTGTATCGTCACCTCCCAAAATATGATAAACTTCACCCGTTTGGCTGTTTGTGTTACCCATGCCTTCGACCATATGCCTCAAACAAACTGCAGCCCCGATCCTCCCCATGTAATTTATAGGATATTCTACATCCCAGTCTGCTTATGTGTGATGTGATATCTCCAGTAACCGCATCTATATTAGTAGACACATGAGATTCATCCCACATCTTTTTCCGCTACGTAACCCCCTACTACATGCAATAGTTTCTCTCCCACATCCCTGGAACCTACTCCAATTAATCAGAGTGGCCCACCTATTACTCCTGCACCTTCATTACAAAACATTTCCCCACCTACTATGTCACCCTGTGTACCCCATCCAATGCAACCCCATCATCATACTTCTCCCCTCATCCCTATCTTGTCGATCAACGTAGTCCCACCCTCAACTCATCCGCATGTGCCGCTGATAGTATAGAATTGTTATTGTTTATATTTGTAATTTTAACTAGTTTTTATTAGTTCTAGTTGTGTAAATTACACACTTTTGGTGTAATACTTTCTTTTCATAATTATTTGTAATTTGTTTAGATTACGACTATTCTGAGCTAAACAGATCAAAGATCACCCAAGGGATCAAGATTGGACCTCAAAAGATCAAGGAAATTGCAAGGAGGCATAAAAGATTTCGATTTGGATAAAATACTCTTATACCCGGTCGGGTATAGGCAATACCCGACCAGGTATTTGCTTGATTTGATTGTCCAAATAAAATCCAGGAACAAATGATCGTGGGAGGAAGATTTCGTAAAGATTTGTCACATACCCGATCGGGTATGCCGACATACCCGATCGGGTATGCCCAGAAAAGTGAATTTCTGGGAAATTCCCTAAGATACCCGATCAGGTATCCTATATACCCGGTTGGATATTAGACCCTGCAGCTCCTAAAAGCCTATAAATACACCTCTTTCCTTCACAATACAATCACCAATTCACATATACTTCTAAGCTTAGTTTAGACAAGTTCTTTCTTTATATTTGCATCATATTTAGTCTCCAAATGAGGAGCTAAACTCTTCCATCTTGGTTTTGCTACTTTGAAGCTTAATGAATTGTAAATTGTGAGTTATTTTCTTTAATCTTCTTCCTTGAATATTGATTCTTCCTTTAATCTATCTCTATATTAATGTTGGGAAGTGATGCTAAGATGACAATTAGTTAACATCTCGATATTAATTATGGTAGCATTTATTTGATTTAATCTTCTTCCTAGAATATTAATTAATTCCTATTCATATTTCATATTAATATTTTGAACATTACTTAAAGGATCAACTAGTTTTGTTTCATATATTAATTATTACTAGAATCAATCGATTAATACGCTTGTTATTAATTCAATTCTTTCAACGGTAGTAAACTTGGATTATTAATGCATGCGTCTCATGGTTAATAATCTAAGGGGAATTAATTATATTGATTAAACCAATAAACCGCTTGTGTTGAGGTTATCAATATCAATCGTTTTCATCTTAAGTTTATTGCTACTATCGGGTTAATGTACGACGCGTGTTCTATATTGATTCGGTAGTAAGTTTTATTAATGAATGTGTGTCGTTATTAATAACTACCCTCGATGAAATGAAGATACTCCTCGATTGAGTATTCGAGAGGAAGATAGTTAAAGATATAACCGGGATCGACGAACATTCATTAAGTGGATAAAAGCAAAACCAAGTCTTCATCTCTATTAACTAAAACACATAAGTCGTTTATCTTAGTGTTTAAATACATTTAAGTTCATCAACAATCATACAAAACCCCCTTGTTACTATTTAATTAAAAGAGAAATATTTCTTTCCCTTTATATACGAACCTTACTTCATTATACTACGTATAATTGTTGTATTGATATTTATTTTGAGTGCACACCACGACAAAGTGCATGTACAATTTGGCGACGTTGCCGGGGGAAAGGCAATGATTTTTCTTTTACTTTAATTCAAAAAAAAATAGAAAATAAAAAAATAATAAATAAAAAAATATATAAAATCTCACTTTTCTATTTTCTAAGCTAACATGAGTAATTGGATACCAACACATCATCGCTAGAGAGTCAAATTTCTAACTTGAATTTTTTAGTAAAGGAGTTTCTCTTATGCTCACAAGTTCAAGATACCAAGGCATGCAACATTTGCATGTCACACAGGCATCTTACGGATTTTTGCCCAAAGCTTCAAGAAGAATACTTTGAACAAAGTAATGATGTTGGTTTCCAAGAGAGGTATGATTCATTCTCCAACACATGTAACCTATACTCAAGTTCTTATTGCAGCATGTCCACTGAAGACATGATCCGAGCTCTCACTATCAATGTGACAAATATACAACAAAATATGTCACAATTCTCGCAAGAAAAAAAGTCCAACGAACATAACTTGGAGAATCAATTGAAACAAATGCGAAGCATTGTGAACCAAATTGGCGATGAGGAGGAAGAAGATGAGCTTATGGAGAAAGCTCAACTGGAGGAGGAGGAACCTCAAAACTCAACTCCACCACCGACCATTCCTAAGATCATGCAACCATTTCCTGAGGCTCTAAGGGAAACACAAAGGGTGGAGAAGGATAAAGACATCTACGAAATCTTCAGCGATTGTGAGTATCATTTAGATTTCTCTTCGTTCACAAATATGCAGGGAATAACAGTGGAGTTATGCAAACATGTCATACCCCCTCTTACGCCACCCGGAGCAAAACCCCTTCCATTGAGCATGCTAAATGGGATTTTTTTTTCCTCATTCTCACAACATGAAGCGATACAAATCCGGATATTTGATCCGGGAAAGATTGTCAAAATGGAGGATCGATAAGTTGAGCCTTTCTATAAGAGTCACTAGAGTGAAGATGTGAAAAAGATGACTCATCACGACCCAAATTTTAAAGATTGAACTTGAGAAAATGGCGTCGTGCTATGACGTTAAATAAGGCGCTTCTTGGGGGGCAACCCAAGCAACGTATGTGATTGTATTTTTTTGTTTTTGTTTTGTTTGCCTATCAACCACCTCTTCACCTGTTTTTACATTTAATCTTCACAACCACCATACAACCCCACCCTAATCACCTCATACCACATAACCATAGCATATCTTTCTTTCTTAAAAAATCTACTCAAATCATACACCAAACACCCAAAAAAATCATAATCTTGCTCCAATCACTTTCCTCTTGCTCCATGTAACTTTTGGAAACTCTCACTCTCCCTCTCCAAAATCCCCAACTATCTTTAAAAAAAAGACGAAAAAAAACTTCAAGCAATGGCAAAGACGAGCACTAGGGAGTAGGGACAATGCTCGGTTTAGTAAGGGGGAGAAGACTCTTCATTTTACATATGGTATTTCTTCTACATTGTATTTTCAAAAAATATATATTATACAAAAAAATATAAAAAAAGAAAGAAAGAAAAGAAAATTAACAAAAAGAAGAAATGTTAGTTAGGTTGAACACCCGAACGGGCAACCTGAGCAACAATAGGAAAAAAATGAGTGAGTCGAAAAAAAGAGAGAGGCTAGGATGAAAACCTAAAAAGGCTCCTAGGCAGAATGAGAAAATGAGAGGAAATTTTATCTGAGTTTATACACGAACTCATTTCACTTGGGAGTTTTTGGGGATGAAAGCAATGAAAAGAATAATTGTTCGTGAAGATCATGAAGACCCTCTTTCTTTATAAATTGAGGATGAATAAAAAACTGAACATGTTATTCCTTTGAATTTATCCATTATGTGGATTATGAACTGTTATTCTGGCTTTTACTCGAGGACGAGTAATGGACTAAGTAGGGGGAGTTTGATAGTATAGAGTTGTTATTGTTTATATCTGTAATTTTAACTAGTTTTTATTAGTTCTGGTTGTGGAAATTACACACTTTTGATGTAATACTTTATTTTCATAATTATTTGTAATTTGTTTAGATTAAGACTATTCTGAGCTAAACATGTCAAAGATCATTCAAGGGATCAAGATTGGACCTCAAAAGATCAAGGAAAGTGCAAGGAGGCAAGAAAGATTTCGATTTGGATAAAATACTCTTATACCCGATCGGGTATTTGCTTGATTCGATTGTCAAAATCAAATCCGGGAACAAATGATTGTGGGAGGAAGATTTCGTAAAGATTTGTCACATACCCGATCGGGTATGCCGACATACCCGATCGGGTATGCCCAGAAAATGAATTTCTGGGAAATTTCCTAAGATACCCGATCGGGTATCTTATATGCCCGGTCGGATATCAGACCCTGCAGCTCCCAAAAGCCTATAAATACACCCCTTTCCTTCACAATAAAATCACTCATTCACATATACTTCTAAGCTTAGTTTAGACAAGTTCTTTCATTATATTTTCATCATATTTAGTCTCCAAATGAGGAGTTAAACTCTTCCATCTTGGTTTTGCTACTTTGAAGCTTAATGAATTGCAAGTTGTGAGTTAATTTCTTTAATCTTCTTCCTTGAATATTAATTAATTCCTATTCATATTTCATATTAATATTTTGAACATTACTTAAAGGATCAACTAGTTTTGTTTCATATATTAATTATTACTAGAATCAATCGATTAATACGCTTGTTATTAATTCGGTTTTTTCAACGGTAGTAAACATGAATTATTAATGCATGTGTCTCATGGTTAATAATCTAAGGGGAATTAATTATATTGATTAAACCAATAAACCACTTATGTTGAGGTTATCAATCTCAATCATTTTCATCTTAAGTTTATTGCTACTATCGGGTTAATGTACGGCACGTGTTCTATATTGACTCGGTAGTAAGTTTTATTAATGAATGCGTCTCGTTATTAATAACTACCCTCGATGAAATGGAGATACTCCTCGATTGAGTATTCGAGAGGAAGATAGTTAAAGATATAACCGGGATCGACGAACATTTCATTAAGTGGATAAAAGCAAAACCAAGTCTTCATCTCTATTAAGTAAAACACATATGTCGTTCATCTTAGTGTTTAAATACATTTAAGTTCATCAACAATCATAAAAACTCCCCTTGTTACTATTTAATTAAAAGAGAAATATTCCTTTCCTTGTGGATATGAACCTTACTTCATTATACTACGTATAATTGTTGTATTGATATTTATTTTGAGTGCACACTACGACAAAGTGCACGTGAGCCGCCTCGCCTAACACGGTATTCTCTACACCTGGATCTCCACCTCCCCAATCAACTCCAGTCAACACACCTCCCCAATCACCTCAGTCATCGAACCCATCCACTCCCATACAAACTCCTACCTCCCCTATTCCTTCGCCATACAAAAACCATACTACTACACCAGCTCGTCCCATCCGTCAATGGGCACCGAATCCAAAATATTTTCGGTAGCCCGTTCGTCAACACCACCACCCGTCATCCTCTACCTCATGTCCTTGAACCCACTAGTGTGAAGGAGGCTTTACAGGATCCAAGGTGGAAGGCTGCCATGGAGGAGGAGATGGCTGCTCTCACTCGGAATAATACATGGAGTCTGGTACCTCGTGGTTCTCATCAACCTATCACGTGCAAATGGTTGTTTCACATTAAACGCCATGCAGATGGGAGTGTTGCTCGGTTCAAAGCCCAACTCTTTTCTCATGGCTTTCTTCATTAGCCCGGGCGAGATTATGCTGAAACATTCAGTCCGGTAACCAAACCGGCCACAATACGGATCATCCTGGGTATTGCCTTATCTCAGCAGTGGCCTCTTCGCCAACTTGACATTAATAACGCGTTTCTGCATGGTACCATCTCCGAAGAAGTGTATATGGTCCAGCCGCCTGGCTTTGTGGATGGCAGTCAGCCCGATTCCGTGTGTCGGCTCCATAACACACTTTATGGACTTAAACAGGCTCCTCGGGCCTGGTACTTGGAGTTCTCTCGATTCCTCATAACTAGTGGATTTCGAAAATCCAAGGCTGACTCCTCCTTATTTGTTTATGCGCATGGTACACTCTTGATGTATTTTTGTGTATGTAGATGATATTGTGCTTACAGGAATCAACTCCAAGGCTATTGACACCTTTGTTGGGCAACTCACTCACCGGTTCTCTGTCAAAGACATGGGCGATTTACATCACTTCCTTGGTGTTGAAATTGTCCCTCACTCTGCGGGTATCTTCCTCTCTCAAAGACAGTACATTGTGGAGATTTTGGAGGAGATTCATATGGATGGTGCAAAAGAAAATGCTACTCCCATGAGTTCCAGCGTACCACTGCAGCTTACGGATGGTACAGCCCCTACAAACCAGCGCACCAACCGGCGGGCATTGGGAAGATTGCAATAGTTGGCCTTCACTCAGCCTGATATATCCTTTGCGGTTAACTGACTTTCTCAGTTTATGCATGCACCCACTACAACTCACCGGCAATGTATCAAGCGTGTTCTTCATTATCTCAAAGGCACCATTGATTATGGTTTATATCTCCGAAGGTCCGCTCCACTCACTCTCACTGCATTCTCTGATTCTGACTGGGGTGGTGTTCATGATGGGGAAAATCCACCATTGCTCATGTCTTATACCTGGGCCCTAATATAATCTCCTGGAAGTCTACAAAACAAAAGACAGTGTCTCGGTCATCTACTGAGGCGGAATATCGGGCAGTCGCTCATGCTAGTGCTGAAATTCTGTGGATTCGTAATCTTCTATCTGAGCTTGGGATCACTTGGGATCACATTGTCCACTCCTCCACAACTCTTCTGTGACAATCTTGGAGCACCTCATGTATGCAGTAATCCGTTTTCCATTCCCGCATGAAGCATGTGGAATTGGATTTTTTCTTCGTCCGTGATTTGGTTGAAAGCGGACAACTTGCAGTTCGACATATTTCTAATCAATTTCAAATTGCTGATATATTAACCAAACCATTATCCAAAACACTTTTTGAGAGATATGGGACCAAGCTGGGCGTTTCCGATGGAACCGCCATCTTGCGGGGGCGTATTAAACCATGATTATTATTATGTACATTTATTATTATTCTATGTACATTTGTGTAGCATAATGTCATACGGGCTGGCATGCCAAACGTTTCCTAACTTTTAGGATTAGCACCGTTATTCATTAGTTAGCCTAATACTTAGTCTAATACTTAGCAGCTACCTATTCTATCACCACGGCAGACTAGTACTACATGTATTTATACTCATGTATTACACTTAATATGAAATATACAATTCCACAATTTACATCTTTTAAAGGCTACAGTTTTATTTGGTTTTCTCTTTTCTTTTGGTTTTCCTTTACTTTATTTCAAATGTTTGAATTAAAAAGATATCAAATTGAAATATAACGGGGGTGTTTGGTTATTGGCCTATCAACCATTTTTGGCTGATTTGACCACTATTTAGCTTTTTGACCAGATAATCAGCTAATTAGAGCGTTTGGTTAAATGACTTTTCATTTGGCTTCCGATCTCAAACAGCCAAAAAAAGCCATTAATCTCAGCTTTTACGATCAGCTGTTTTGTATATTCCCATGTTGCCCCCTATCTTTTCCTTACTCAAGTGCTCCTACTTCTTGCTAAACAAAAACCAAGTTGCAGCCCAAGAAAAAAAAAACTTTCGTCCTTATGCCTCCTATTTTTTGGTACTAAGTTTAATTTTATTTTTTACTAAGAACTCCAATAATTTTTTACTTTTTACTATGTAGGAAATAGTTCATATTTTTTAAAACTTGTTATATATTCCTTCTATTTTTTATTGTAAATTCACTAAAAATAGTTCCTAATTTCAACTTTTTTTGTAGTATATAATAATACAATGAAATAAGCAAGGTATTTTGATTGAAATGATCTTGCTTCATGCATACATTTTTCGTTACTTAACACATGCAAAATGAATTCATTATCGACTTGGCATGTTTGGTTATAAATAGTCTTACAACTGAATTAAAGAATGGCTATATGCGTGTATCATTTTTTGATACTACATTTAATTTAATTTTCTTACTAATAACTCCGATTATTAATCAAAGTATCATGTTGGTGTTTCTCTAAGAAAATCAAAGTATTATGATACTAATTACATCTATTAATTCGTGAAAAAATATAATAATTATTGAATAAACGTGTTAATACATTTTAATTAAATCTGATTCGAGGGCTGGTGGTTGGTTGTGGTCTTTTTGTCGTTTACCCTCTATCTGAATGTTGTGATATCAATTTAAGTCATCCATTTTGACGATAAAAAACATGCATTTTAATTTTTTTTATCATTAAAATGATTTAGGTAGTTATACTAATTATTTTAATAAAAATAATTCATGTCCTTAAAAGTCATTTAACATGTTATCAGCTGTTTGAAAACAAGTATTTAACCAAACACTAATTTACAGACAGCTAATCCAATCAGCTCATCAAAACAACCAACAGAATCTATTGTCATTAATCAGCCAACATAACCACCCAACGGTAAACAGCTAACAGCCAATTGCCAAACACCCCTGATACCGAGTAGCAAGCTGAAATTTGACAAATCACAAAATATAGATAACACAAATAAGAAGAAATAAACAAAAAAAATCAATCCAAACACTTGAATTAAACACAAATCACTCAAAAATGTAAAATTCAACACTAATTTCAAACATTAACAAAAAATGCAATAAAAATGCAGAAAAATGTATCAATTTGCCCCGAGTTTGACAAGAAACACTATAAAAAGTGAGTGAAAATATATGAACAAATCAGACTTATCAGATAACATTTGGTTTGTTTGTGAAGCATTGGTTTAGCTTCAACATTGGATCGTTGAACTTTCTACATGTTTTGCTTAAGGTGTGAAGTTTTTGTTTAATTATGGGTTTGTGATTTTGGTTACTATTTATTATATTGATAGAGAGCATCATCTATTTAATGTCCTTTTCCACTAGTGAAAATTCCAAAATAGGACTGTCATGTTTTTTATTCCCAAAATAGGAGTAATTACTCGCAAGTTAAGAAAATACAGTCATGTTTGAAGTCTCGTACAACCAAATCATGGCAGTAATTAGTCCTATTTTAGGAATAAAAACATGACAGTCCTATTTTAGAATTTTCAAACCTTTTAGTCATATTTCAGGTAATATTCTCATATATATTTCATACTTATTTATAATATGGTTGGTTTTAGCTTTGATCTGATAATCCATACTTTGTATTACATATATTAAACTACAACAAATGTACTTCAATGACAAATTATTTATCATACGTAAAAACAATATACGATTCATATATATTATTCAAAAATTTATTTTTAAAGATGAAATATATTATTTCCCGTTCATCGCACGGGTAACATACTACTGTAAGTATAAAACACAAAGTTACTTTATTTGCGAGATTGAGGTGAACAAATCTTGATGGTATCTGTTGAAGGAAATTACTTTAATGTGCATTCGTTATAGATAGAAAGTGTATCTAGGGATTATATGTATTGAGCTAATTGGCTCATTGGCTCATTCCTTGTAAAACCCTAATCCCTCCTATTTAAAGGGGGCTTACTAATGGAATGAACACATCTCTCTCACTTCCCTACAACACGTTATCAGCACGTAGCCCTAAACAACCTATTTTTTCTCCCGTTCTCCCTACACTCAATCCGCAGCCGCGCCTCCAGCAGTCCAGCCGCGCCGCCAGCAATCCAGCCACGCTTGGCCGCCTCCCAACGCACCGACCGTCGCCCGGCCTCCCCCCTTCCTAGCCTGCGACTCACCAATTCCCGGATCTCTATTGAGGTATTTTTTTACTCAAAAATCATTGCAGAATCTTATGTATATGATTTATTGCATCATGTTTACCATTGTGATGAACATCATTGATTTTTTTTTAGATTAAGTTGTCATTTTTTTGAGATCCATTTCTTGCACACCAAGTGTTTGATGATATGCCTAATCCATTTTTTTTTTGAGAGATAGATGCAATTTTTTATTATAATTCCGTAATGCTATATGTTATAATCATATAGTTGGAATCAATATCACATTATGCATCCCTCTTCGTTTTTATACATCCATGTGATCATACTTTTTCGTAAAACTATATGCCATATAAATATAGTTGGAATCAAAGATCACACGATTAATCTTATTTTCATGTATTTTATATGATTATATGATTATACTTTCCGTAAAGCTACATGTTAGATACATATAGTTGGAATTAAAATCATATTATGCACTTTTTTAATTATTTTATACATATTATGTGATTATATTTTTCTGTAATGCTATATGTCACTTACATATAGTTGTAACCATAATCACGTAAGATTACTATATTTTATGCCTAATCCAACTTAGACCAATATTAATACTTTCTATATTAAAAACACCATATAACATCCTATAAAAATCTCTATGATTTTTTTAAGGAGGTGAATATATATCTCTTCGCTTCGATGCATTGTAAAATATTGTCAACAAAGAGACATACCCTCATGATTATTTTTTTGTGATAAAGAATTTTCACACAAAGAATCGATTTTGTTTATACACAAGTTTCTGTTTTATATCATATGAACCACACAAGTTCTTGAATGTACTCATGATCATGTAATTTTTTTTAAGATGGTTGACCATCTACTCTTGTATTTGGCATTTTGGCCTCGGACGGATTTGAGTATCATTATTCAGTTTTCTATATTAATTATTTGTGTGATAAAGAATTTCCACACAAGGCTCTACAAATTTAATTGACCAATCAATTTGATCGGAGTTTGACATTATGCACTCAAATGAACTTGAGTATCTTCAACGCTTATTTTTAGAATTCAATGCTACTCCGGCACACTTTGTGAAAAGCAAATCACAAGAGCTTATTTAATTTGATAGAAAAAAATTAATCATTTTTACACATACTTCTCTAGACATATACTAATGCACCAGTATATATTAAATAATTATGTAACTAACTAGCTTTTAGTTTGCACTAGTGAATGATGTTTACTGTTATTGTGTCTTTTTTTTGAAATGCAATTACAATATTTTTTTGGGATAAACAAACCTCCCAAGAGTAATTTGGATAAAGAAATTTCCAAATAAAAAATTGAAAATTTAAATTTTAAAGTAAATCCCTTAATATAAGAGGATTAAATGTGATTATCTCGTCAGGATATATATAACTTGAAAATATACTTTTAGTTTTTATCTTCGTAGAATCTCTAAAGAACAAGAGATTCACTGCATGATAATATAAATTAAGTTTCATGATTGTCTACTATTTTGAGAATAAGAACATTCTCTAATTGTTGGGTTTATCCATTTTTTATTTTACTCTTTCATGAGGTTTATAAATATGAACATTACTACTTCTAATTAGACTTTTATTCAAGTCTTAAAGTTTGGTATCAATTATATTCGTTTGAGATTTTTAATTAATTTAACATCTCATTGTTCTATCTGAAATTATATTTGAGATGTTTATGCATTCGAATTCATTACAAGCATATCTATGAATTTTATTCAAAAAAGAATGGATACAAAGGAATATATCTACAAAATACTAGAATGATATGTACCACAGTCAAGGGTCATAGCACTCTAAGGTATATGGGTGACATTTGTAAATTATTGAAATCTGTGACAAATAGGTGTTTTAACACATTGTGGTGATGTACAATAAATTAAGGAATATATTTATCGAAGTAATTCCTTAAAATCAGTTATGATTGAAACAATTGTACTCATGTCCTCACATAGAATGGAGTCATGTCATGAGTTTGAATCTGGTGACCAGCCTCTTGTCAAAGTAACAAGAATGGTCTTATATACCTTTGTGGGGCTTCCCCGAACCCTCACAATGTGAGGACGCCAATGTCCACCAAGGTACCCTCAATGTTTTTTTTAACATGGAAACTCGCTATAAAAATGAGATAGAAAATATTAGATTGCATCTAATAAATGCATAAGAAAATGCATATTTAAGCAGATTATGAGACAAAGTGGTCATTGACTCATACAAACTTTGAAATAACTCATTTAGGTTATTAATTATTCGAATAAAGGATGAAATGAGATCCAACACAATGTAAATTTTTGGTTTTAGCATTGATAAATAGAAAAACAATATCAATCTTCTAAAGTACGAGAAGAAATATTTACCTTTCATTATGCCTTACAGATATAGTAGAAGGCACGTCAGTTATTTCTTAAAGTTTGCTCCTTAGCAAAAATAGAATCGAGACATGTCCACATATGTTAAGGAAATAACAATAAAGATATCTCATTTTTTCAATACAATGTGATATGTGACGACTCATCTACCAAAATGCGGGCCATTTAAGTGATTATGGTTTGGTAGAAATTTACTCATGCTGTCTATTTTCCTGTTGCATAAAAATGTTGCATTTGCAAAACTTCTAGCAAAACTTATTTATTAAAGGTCCATCACCCGACCAATCAAGTTTATATGACTTGTTACTGCTAGATAGTTCTCATCAAAAGTACTTGATGATTATTGCATATTTTTCGAGATCAAAGAAAAACATCTCGCATCCCATGTGAAAAAAAAGAACTCAGTAAAAATCACATCTAACAGAATGTTGATGGTGAATATTATATCTATTATGCGCGCACTAATAATTTTTTATGGGATTATGCAATATGCAAGCACTCTTACACATTTGTTTTTTTAAACCGATACTAGACAACCACGTTTATGTATACCAGTTGGTGACTGGATATTAGCCTGAGATGTTCTACTTATGAATATGTGGTTGTTAAATAGTTGTGCCTATTGTGTCTCCCACAACGCACTATAATCGGTTTTAAAAGAAAAATGATGTTTATGTTGGATATGAATCCCCAACAATAATCCGTTACTAGCCTTAACAAATAATGTGTACACCGCTTTGCGGGATACGACTTTGATGAGACAATTGATTTTCGTGTCATTAGAGGGAGATTAGAGAAAGAACTCTCTAATTGAATGACAAAATCATTATGATGGTACATCACTACTTTGTCTCAATGATAAATCTTAGACTTCAAAATGTAACATTGAAGTTAAAGTGGTATCATAAATGATTTAAGTAATCAGATTATACACACTAGCTGCAAACATATTTATAAGGCTTGAATTTAAATTAAAAGAAACAATGCTAAAGGAAGAAGCATTGCAATCACAAGCAGTGGGGTTGTGGTTGAGGCCGTGGCTCTCTAAAGGAATAGAGGGAAGCCACACGGTTCGATTAATTATCCACCCCAAGTAGTAGAGGGTAGATAAGGCACAAACCAATATACTCGTCATCATATGAATTCCTCTCATGAGATTATCTCTGATTAAACATGTCCATGAATTTATAATGGGGGACACCCCGAAGTTTAAATGATTTCAGAGAATTAAAATCTCAATGTTAATGAGAGTGTGTGTGAGTTGAATGATAGACCTTACACTTATACTGACGGTATATTTATACAGTTGCTCAAAGGAGCATAGAGCACGATGATATCGAACCATACTCTATTGCAATATGAAAGCAATGAGAATATTGGCCTAACTAAATGCGTACAAGTAATCCAGGTATAAATTTAATATTTGACAAAGAGACAGGTATTTGGTATCATAGTGCTAATCAACCAAGTGTAAAGCCTGTAGGACATGAAATAATTTTTTGTTTGAAAGCGTACTGAGATAATGAGGTCCAAATTATTCTCACAACGCCCTGGATTCAAATATGAAAAGTTATACCTCTCTATTTTGAACACAAAAATGTTCAACTACTTAATCTATAAGTAGACTCCAAAGTAATGGAGACGCGGCTAAAGATTGTGGACATTAAATGTCTCAATAGAATTTCATTAAATAGATGTATATGAAGTATTTGTTATGTTTTTATTATCTTTAATCAAGTGGTTTTACATTACATTTTATATTTACATTGAAACGTTCACATTTGGATTAAATCAATCCAGACGAAAGTGACATACCCATCTAAGTGACCACTTGACTGAAAAGGGATAGAAAAAGATAGATTATGTTTTCCCTCCAAGTATCATTATATGTCAAAGATATAGACATAGTATGTACTCATATTAAAGAAAATGAGAAATCTTAGAGACTTGGAAGTCATAATTGAGATAAAGGATCTTGGGAAACTCAGGTTGTTTTGAAAACACCGAGTTGGTTGAATAATAATTCACCGGTTGAATATATCCAAAAAGGTTCTCAGGCAAATTAGCATGGATAAATGTAAACCGTTAGCACTCCCATTATTGGTCGAAATATGGATGTTAGAAAATATATCCATTATTGGAAAGTTATTGGGAGAAGAAATTCCCTATAAAAGTGCAATATGCGCATGATTGTACTTTGACAAACACATTCGACCAAATAATACATTATCAAGAACGTGTTAGCTGAAAATAACACAGGACCAATACATAGTATATCATCATTGAAATAGTATCAAGAATGTACTTTGATATCTATATGAAACAATTGGTATAATCTTTATTCATCCCTTATAAATTAATTAAATGTTTGATGATAATAATATTTCTAAAGGAATTGGAAATGTTAAAAGTATCACTCTAACACAAAGTAACGTGATTTGAGTTTTACTGATGATGGATATCCCCTTACTTCATTGATACTTTCTTATATGAGGATATATTTACCAGGAAATAAACCAAGATGTTATATACGTAATACCTTGATAAAAATGGCACCAAAATTACTATTGGACTTTCTCAAGACACAAATATGACCACTTTTCATTTTTCCAAAAATATGACTTCACTCAATTTTTGAAACATGTTTAGCCGGTAATCACAACTTCCTTTCCGGTTACCCACCCACCTTTTGAAGAAGAATTAGCCGTCTCTGCAAATTCTGCACCGCCTTTCTTCGCGCTCTTGAATGTCGACTTTCTTCTCGCTCTTCGATGCCGATTAACAATGGAAGGTAAAGATTCGATTGCTTGATACGCGACACCATTTCTTCTCCCCCGTCTATATTCGCCGTGTTTCTACTCGGCAATTTCGAATTCGACTTCACCACTCGTCGTGTTTCTCAACTACGTTCAGCACCTCTGTTCCTACTCGGCTCATTACTTGAGGTACGCTGTCGATTTTATCTCGTTAGTTTCCACACTCCAATTTCACCAACATTGTATTTTTTTTCAATCTCGTAAGATTACTGCTCTTCTCCTACTGTTTTGATTGCATTTATCTATCGACGGTTTTCAACTGCAACTTGGACTATTACATGTTATACTGTGCTTGTGGTATCTCCTCTTTATTTATATGCACTCATCATTTTGCTCTTAATTTCAATAAAAGTGATGCTTATGGTTCTGTTTGTGTATTGTGTACCTCATTTGATATATTTTTCAGATGGCTGACAGTGCTTCTACATTATCTCCTAGTCCAAGTCTAGCAAAACGCTCATCTTCGCGTTTATCATTGCCACACAAATCAAAATGTGTATGCATTCTTTTGTTTGCTTATTTTCTGTTGTTAAAAGACCAGTACCTACATTATTCCACTATTATGTATATCAAATTCATCTTCTCCTTTTTAATATGTTTGTTTCAGACCTTCAAGAGACTTGTCAGCAAGGATGTTGTTTACATGGACATTAAGAATAGGAGAGTTGATACCTTTTCTAGACTTTATGAATCCATAAACCTTGTTAGGTCTAAACTTCTTCCTCACGAACTTGCTATTTTTGAGAAGTCTGTTTTTGGAAAATTCTTAGCTTCTAAAGAAATGTCCCGTGGTCAACTTATACATTACCTTTTAGGGAACATGGTTGAGGTAAGCAACATTCAGAATGCTTTGTCGTTTGAAATCGAGGGTAGGATCATCTCATTTTCTGTTTCTGATTTCTCCCACATTATGGGCTTTCCTTATGATGAAATTGTCTCTATTGTGCATGATAATGATTCTGAGAGGGGTGATATCTGGAATACATACTTTCCAGACTGTAAAACAAAAGTCAAACGTCGGGATATTAAGAGTGTATTTCAGTCCATTCAGAGGGGTAGAAAACCAGAGGAAAACATCGTTAAGCTTTCCTTGTTATATGTTTTGTCCCATGCTTTTTTGGCTGCCGAAGGTCAAGTTTCAATCCATTCAACATACCTTAACCTTGTAGATGATCTAGCTGCTTTTAATTCTTACCCATGGGGCAGAGTCATTTGGGATGACATGGTAGGTTATTTCAAGGCTTCTTTAAAGAGCATTGAATCTAATCCTTCCCATTACAATGTTTACGGTTGTGTCATTGCATTACAAGTGTGGGCTTTTGAGTCATTCCCCGCTCTTAAAGTTATAAATCTAGCTCATCTAGTAGATCCTTGTTCTGAACCAAGTATACTGAAATGGTCCTCCACTGCAAAGCCATCCAGCGAATCCTTGAAGGATGCAATCTTTTGCAACAAAGGAGTAGGTTTTTCATTTATTCTCTTCTTCTTTTTTGTTGTTATTTTCAAAATCTTGTTTAATATATTTACACTTTCCTTCTTTTTTTTCAGTTTCTTTTCACTCCCATTTCACAATCTGACAGTGTTCGTGAGCTTGACAACCCTCCAAAACCAGTCCCATTGAAGAAAAAAGGCGTGTCAAACCTTCTCATGAATCTGAAGATAGATTTACCCCACCACTACCTAATACTACAACAGGTTCTGATGCCCAAACTCACTTCTCTGATTCTGCTCCTCAAAATAATCAAGCTGCAAGTTCAAGTCAAGCAACAAATTATGAAGCTAGGATTGTGGTGCTTGAGGAAGAAGTTCAAAAGTTAAGAAATGAGATATTAGGATTTCATGATAAGTTCAAAGATCTACATATTGTCATTGATAATCTCAAAAGTCTTCTTGAAGCTTCAAAGTCCAAAGTATCTGATACTGGAAAAGGGTCTCCACAGCCATTTACCAGAGCTCCTGTTGACTCTCATCAAGCTCACCCCTCTGCAATTGAACCTCCCCATGACGTAGAGCAACACAATGAACCTCCCAAAGTATCTAAACCTCCCAATGCAGTGTTGGATGTTACTGATGGTGAAATAATTGTGGATGTTGATGACACCACCAATGTTGGTTGGACGCAGGTAATGATTGAGGCTTTTGAACTCTATGATCCAAAAGTAAGTTCTCTTTGTCACTTTTTTTGTCAATTTACTCAGTGACATCTTTGCAGACGTTTGATTTATTTTATTTTTGTTCTGTAGCCGCAAGTCTTGCCTACTGTTAATCTGGCATCTTCTTTACCACCTCAAGCCCAGTCAGATACTCCCTTAAACATCCAGGTCCTATTCTTGTAACTTACATAGTATTTCACTATTTTACATGCTTAGTCATTTGGTATTTCTAATACGAATGTGATTTGTGGCTTTGTTATTTAATTAATTGTACAAATACTTACACTTATTTAACTCTATTGTACAGGTTTCCCCTTCTAAGACTAGTGCAAATATTTGCTTTGATGCTATACAAGAACCAGGCAGACCGAAACGCAAGGTGCGTTCCCCAATACGTTACACTCCAGGTTCTGATGCTCTTCGCAAAGCTAAGAAGAAGGAATGTTCTGTCCAAGCTATTTGTCCATTCAGCCGTGATCCGTTTGCTGAGTTCAAATCTGAGTCTGAAAGAATTAATTTCTATAATGAAATTATGGAAGGAGTTATTAGAGGTCACCGGTCTTTATGTACAGTGACCAAGTACACACCGGAAATTGATGAAAATTTTCATCTGGATTTGGATTGTGGATTCGAAGTAGAGAGAAAATCTTGGCTCTATCGGCTACATGAACCTGGTCAATGGCTTGATGCCACAGTATGTAACTGTATATCCCTCTGAATGTGTAAAGTTATTTGTACTCTATTTCTTCTGTTATACTAACTGTATTTCTATTATTTCAGCATATCCAGAGCATTGATTTTTAACTGCACCTGAAAGCTGCTACATTTAAGTTTCCCCAAAAATTTTCTACCTCCTGCAAACTTTCCAAGTCATCTTAATGCCCTTTATGATTCTTACAAGTCCGGTTCAGGTGATGTATCAAAAGCAACCAACGATCAATATGTGATTGATGTTATTGCAGGCGATGAAACTCAATACTTACGCCCGTGGTATGAATGCGACTACATCTACTTTCCATTTAATCTTGTTTCTAAACATTGGGTTCTAGTTGTTCTAGATGTTAGTGCAAACACTCTGTTTGTGTACGATACCAACAACAGACGTGCATCCATTCATCAATTATATTGGTGCGTTGTACTCTTTTTCTTTTCTCCCTTTTGACCAAGGTTTATTTTTTCTCATTGGTTTTTTTTTACTTGGTAAGGTTATTTTTATGAGACAGCATAATATGCACCATCCCACATTTTAATTTTGTGAAAGTAAACAATGTTGAAGAAAGAGCATAATTACTATATCGCAGTCAAATGTAATTGACGTGTAGGTTTTAGTGCACCATACTCCCTTTTCACTTTGACCGATGTTTGTTTTTCCCATTAGGTTTTGTTCATTGGCAACGTTTTCGCAGGTTAATTGGAGAAAATTTCCTACGCTCGACACACAGGGGGAGAATTAAAGGAATTATATTCCTCTATTGTGTGTCTTCGCTAAGGTAATTAATGTGACAAGTATTGAAATGCACATATTTTACAAACACCCTTGATTAATGTAAATATCAAGGGTAAATGCAGACTTGAGGGGGAGTACCCCAACTAGATTACGTTACACTCTTTTCCTTTACCCAAGTTTTATTTTTTCCCACTGGGTTTTGTTACTTGGTAAGGTTTTTAATGAGGTAACGATACATATAAACTTTAATGATCACAACAAAGATCAAATAAAGATAGACTTAATGAAAGAAGCCTATCTTGATGCTATACTCCTTTTTCTCCACTCAAGGTTATTTTTTTTCCACAGGGGTTTTGTTACTTGACAGAGTTTTGATGATGCAAGAAGACTGATACCATCATTCTATCTACAACTCGGCACAAGGGGGAGTGTTGAAGGAAATTACTTTAATGTGCATTCGTTATAGATAGAAAGTGTATCTAGGGATTATATGTATTGAGCTAATTGGCCCATTGGCTCATTCCCTGTAAAACCCTAATCCCTCCTATTTAAAGGGGGCTTACTAATGGAATGAACACACCTCTCTCACTTCCCTACAACAGTATCAATTTTCTTAGCCACATACTACGCATTATATATCGCATAAGTAAATAAATAATTCTTTATAGAAAAAATTGCCCTAAATAAGATCAAAACATTGTCAAAATTCCTAAATAGGACATTAAGTTTACTATTCCCTAAATAGGACTCCACATTACAATTTTCCCCCTGATGTATTAAACCTAATCGACCGACTCTTCTCCCAGTCAATTCCCGTTAATCTGCAACGTCTGCGATTGCAGCCCTTCCCGTGCGATTGAACGCAACCACTCCGCCGGTAGGTAATCCCTGCGATTGAACGTAGCCCCCTTCTTCCCTTCTTCTTCAGCCAAGTCAGGTAGGTAATCTTCTTCCCTTCTTCTTTTTCTTCTTCTTCATCTCCTTTTTCTTCTTCTTCTTCTTCTTCTTCTTCTTCTTCTTCTTCTTCTTCTTCTTTCTTTTTCTTGGATTGATTTTTTTTATTTATTTGAAATCTGAAAATATCAAAATCCCAAGTTTTGTACTTACAAACCTCAGTGAGAATGTCAAGAACAATGACATGATGATGGAAGTTTTGTATAAAAACATGACATTCTCAGTTATATCATTCTCAGATAAACCATAAAAATGCCATAAAATGTCATAACAATGACATTTTCTTATGGACATATGACATTTTCATATTGTCATTTTGATATATATACTGCCACAAACGTGTCAGTTTTTTCAAATAACCAATAATTTTGACATTCTCAGATTATAAAAGTGGCATTTTTCTGCATACATAAAATTTAAATCCAAAAAAATCCAAATCAATAAATAGAATTTAAAAAGGTAATAGATGAATAGAAAAAAAACATAAAACAGAGTGCAGGAGGGGGAAGAAGTGCACCAGGGGAAGAAGAAGAAGAATAAAGAAAGAAAGAAAGGAAGAGGAAGAAGAAGAGGAAGAAGAAGAGGAAGAAGAAGTAGATTACCTGCGGTCGACGGAGGAGGTGCGTTGCGACTTGCGAGGCCATAGTCGGTGGCTGAACTGCAGTTCATAGGAGAATGCTGCGATGTAGACTGGAGTTTTAATATTAAGGATAATTTTGTCAAGCTACTACATTTTAGTCTTTAAAAAGTCCAAAAAAACATGATAGTCCTAGTTTTGCATTTTTCCATTCTTTCAGTCTCGTTTAGGGAATTTACTCTTCTTTATATTTATGTGTAATGAATGCACATATTTTAGAATCAATTGAGCGAAAGTAACAATATATTAGTATTGTTACAAATATAACACGATAACATTGATATTAATTAAGCTGCAACTTTGCAAAAAGATAAAAGTACCAATAAAACAAACAACATGAGAATTGCTTGTCTAAAACCATAAATCCCCAACGCAACCAAATTAGAACGTCAAAGAATGAAAAATTAATCTATGAAAGGGTCATGTGTGACACCTAATTTTGATTACCTTCCGCTCAAATAAGTGAGTTTTTTTCTGAAATAATGCTAATTAAATAAATAATTTCCAAAAACCGCCACTTTCTAATCTCTTACGGTACAAAAGACGTCATTTCATGTGGCGGCTCTTCTCTTAAAACACATTTTGTACATATATAAAATGCAATATGTTTCAAGAATTTGTTTACCTATCTTTCTAATTAAATTTTGAGCTGAAATTTGATATGCACAAACTAAATTTGATGACGAATATGCTCAAAACATTTCATCACGACCCTATTTATACACTTTTTATTGTTTTGGCTTTTATTTTATTTATTATATGCCGTTGATTCATTGGTAAAACCTCGTATGAAAATATTTTGAGACGAGATTCACGACAGGACAAATTTCTTCACTCACTTTTTGCGTACGATTTCATGATCTGGTTCTCGCCTTGCAGGCTCTCAGTGGTCGTCCCATACACCGGAGCTTGAGATCTACTAAAAAGTACTGTTATTGTCCAATTTAATTTCATTCGACCAGTTATAATTATCACAAACAACAGTTGCTGCTTTTCCTACCATTCAATAGCAGCTGCAATTCGTTATGCTTAGGATTAGTTAGATTGTTCATTTGTAAGGTTTTTGAATCATGAATTTCAGCTCATAGTCTTCGCCTGAATGTGGGCTAGGCTACTCTACTTAGACACTCGCTTTCTGGTAGTGTTTCCTAAAGCTTTATTTAACTATCCATCGGCTGAAGTACTTAATTCGTAAGCTTCTGAGATTTGGTTTGCTACTTGTAGGGGTAAATAACTAAATATTGGTTTTAATGGCGCCCTTCAGCATCTAAAATTTGCACTTTAATACATTAATACATATCTTTCAGACAAAAAAATCAATCAGGTTAAGTTTCTGGGGTAAAAAGAGGGATTATAACTTAAGTCCTGATAAACATAAGCTTTTTTTTTAATTACGAAGTATAATTTTGTTCTCTAAGTAGAAGATGTTTTAGTATATCTGCAACTTTTATTAAGCTTGCCTAACTATATGTGCATGTGTGCTTGTATCTTTTGAGTTTCAAGGGTCTGATGGGTAATGGGTTAGCATGTATTTCTTTTGTTTGATATGGTTTTCAATCAGGGTTGGATTGCGTAAATGGATACCAGAGCTGGTAGTACTAGTGACAACCCTCTAAGAAACTACAGGATTGGGAAAACTCTTGGCCATGGTTCATTTGGTAAGGTGAAAATTGCCGAACATTTGCTAACCGGACACAAAGTGGCTATCAAGATACTCAACCGCCGTAAAATGAGGAGCCCTGACATGGAGGAGAAACGTATACCGCATATGCTCTCAAAGAGAAGCATTGTCATGTTTTAACCATGTAATTTGTATTTTGGGCAATGTGCATTGTTTGAGTTTTTTCCTGATATTTTGCAGTAAGAAGGGAAACAAAGATATGTAGATTATTTGTTCATCCACATGTTATACGGCTCTATGAGGTCATAGAAACACCAAGTGACATATTTGTTGTCATGGAATATGTGAAGTCTGGAGAGCTATTTGATTACATTGTAGAAAAGGGCCGGCTACAAGAAGATGAAGCGCGGAAGTTTTTTCAGCAGGTAGAGACATAGAGTTTAATTTTTATGGGTTATCTTATTTTCCATGAGGGGAATCTGATGCAATGGATGTGTGTGTGTGTTTCTGTAATTTTTACTGTCATTGGCTCATTGCTATTCATGTTTATGCCTTTCTCATTTCATTGCAAACAGATCATTTCTGGGGTTGAATACTGCCATAGGAACAGGGTGGTTCACAGGGACCTTAAGCCTGAGAACCTGCTTTTGGATTCCAGGAGCAATGTGAAGATTGCAGATTTTGGCTTGAGTAATATTATGCGTGATGGCCATTTTCTCAAGACAAGCTGTGGAAGCCCAAACTATGCTGCTCCAGAGGTATCAAATCATTTGAATGTGTGCTGGGTAACTTAATTCCAGACTAGCAAAATGAGGCAGCTAGTTTAATCACTGAAGTTTTAATGCTGAAACTTTTCTGCAGGTTGTTTCTGGTAAACTTTATGCTGGTCCTGAGGTAGATGTTTGGAGTTGTGGTGTTATATTATATGCTCTTCTCTGTGGTACGCTTCCTTTTGATGATGAGAACATTCCTAACCTCTTCAAAAAAATAAAGGCAAGAACTATAGATCTAATTTGCGATTTTAGTACATTACAGTAATTGGTGATCTGTAGCTAAGGGTTGTTTGTGTGGCCGACACCATTGTCATTCAGGGTGGTTTATACACTCTTCCAAGTCATTTATCGGCTGGAGCTAGAAATTTGATACCACAAATGTTGGTGGTAGATCCTTTGAAGCGAATAAGTATTACTGGAATTCGTCAGCACCCTTGGTTCAAATCTCATCTTCCTCGCTATTTGGCAGTTCCTCCTCCCGATGCGATACAACACATAAAGAAGGTTTTTCATCTAAACCATGATATTCATGTGTTAATCATCCTAGTATAATTTTGGTAGTTCTATCATGTTCAGTTGAACTAAATTTCACTCTTCCTACACTGCTTATAACAAATGATGCGAAATTGTGAATTTAAATGATTGAGTTTTTAAAATATTAAGTTCGGAGCCTAGACATCGGTTGGCCATAGTTAGTCGAGAGCAACTGTTAGCGCAAAGTCAGAGTGGCTATATTGAATTTAGTACTCATCTAGTGAGTTTCTTTTTTCTCTTATCTAACCTTTTGTAGTTTGTATTGATTATTCATGGCAAGTCTTGCTTCAAGCACATGTATTAACATAAGCTCACTCACTTAGTGCAGATCGATGAGGAGATACTGCAAGAAGTAATTAGAAAGGGATTTGATAGGGGCCAGCTACTTTCTTCTCTACAAAATAGAGACCAAAATGATGTATACAGCTTGAATCCATTCACTTTTTAATTTTTGGCGGTCATTACATTTTATTGTATTTTTTCCTCTACCTAAGTATGCTTTGCCTAAGAATTAAACAGAATAAGATTGAAAAAAGCACATTTTGAACTGGTTGTACACTGTCCTATCCTACTTCATGACCTTGTACTGGGGTTATATCACTACTTCATGACCTTGTACTGGGATTATATCGCTACTTCAGTCAGTTCTTTGAATATCATTTTTCTTTCTGGTTTGAATTACAGATGCATATAATGAATTGACAAATAGCTTAACACATGATGAGCATTACTTAGTCCTACTTTTCCTTCCTGTGAATAACAGAAACTGATGGACACAAAGAAAGAGTCGTAGCACTTCCTCTACTACTATATTTATCTGAGTTGTTTCTCATTTCAATATGTCAGGGCACAGTTGCATACTATTTGCTGTATGATAGCCGATCCATTGTTTCTGGTGGATATCTCGGAGCTGAGTTTGTGGAATCAATGGTATTCATTTTGTGAAGTCCTTGAGTACATACAGTAATTATATTCCATGTTCATTCACCAGCACAACATGACATTATCCCCTGCTTTTATCTTTCCACCTCTATTTCATCACTATATTTGGATAATGTTTTGATATCCAATTCCTTTTCTTTCACCAAAAATGAATTCAAAACTGCCAGTGAAAACCGACTGATTATATCCAAATCTAGAATTTTATTAATTGTATTTCTCCAGGAGGTATTTTCCTCAGGATTGTTTCCAAATGTTGAGTTTGAGATGTCGGTTGGGGCATGTATGAACTCGTTATTGTCAAGAGAGAAAAAGTGGCTTGTTGGACTCCAGGTTAGTCATTATTTTTATTGAGTTCTGTGTAATTGACCTTGAGCCATAAAGTTTTCACAAGTTGTTACAGATAGACTTGCAGAATTATTCATTTGCACGCTTTGCTTTTTTAACAACCATACGATAGCATGGTGAAACATGGCACCTTTACATGCTCTTTGAAGTTCATTCTTAATCAAACACAAATGACACTTCTATTTAAGATTTTTTTTTGTTTCCTAAATTGATTGATTGCCAGTCCCCTGCAAGTCCACAAGAGATAATGACCCAAGTTCTTGGAGCGTTGCAAGAATTAAATGTCCGGTGGAAAAAAATTGGGCACTATAATATGAAGTGCATGCTGTGTTATTCTCATTATCCAACTCGCAAGACAAGCAACAATTGCATGAGTGATGACAGTATTGTTGTTAGTCAAAGTGTTGTAAATGCAAATAACAGTCCATTGCCTCAAGGTGTGGTCAAGTTTGAAATGCAGGTATTTTAGGCTCATTGACTAAGACAACCATCTTGCATTCTTGCGCGTCTAGAAAAGAAAACAAACTTACTGAAATACCAATTCTTTTGGAACTAATATATCATATGTGCGTCTGTTATTACACTTCTGACCCCTTTTTCTTGATTCTTTCATTTTTGTTGCTTTCTTAAATAAAAAATTATCTTCTTCTTCTTCATTATTACCCCAGTGTCGCAAAGGCTCCCACCTGCGGTGGAGTAAGGGGGATATGATGTACGCAACTTTACCCCTGTATTAAACTACAGAGAGTAATTTTCCATTTTCTATAAAATGTGTCTATGTCAAAGGATTGATTAAAAGCGATGCAGGGAGTAATTTTTTGGTGTGTTAAATTCGCGTTCTTGTTTCATTGTGTGTGTGTGTATGTGTGTGTGTGTGTGTATATATATATATATATATATATATATCAACTTTTTTTGGTGATAGCAACTATATATGTATATATAGAGAGAGAGAGATGCTCAGGTCCGAACGTTCGGACCAGAGCCTCCGTCCGAACACCGCCTTTTGGGGCGATTCTCGGTCGAATTTTTCGATGAAATTTTTATGGTATGTTCTTCATCAAGTCTAGTTTATCCACAAAACATTTCACCTCAAAATTCGATCGAGAAGGCCTCCAAATGATTTTTTGAAGTTGACTACAATAAAGGCTTTCCCGATCGAATTTTGAGTTGAAATTTTTTGTAGATAAACTAGACTTGATGAAGAACATACCATAATAATTTCATCAAAAAATTTGATCGGGAACCGCCCCAAACGGCGGTGTTCGGAAGACGTTCGGACAGAAAAGTGTTGGACAGGAGCACTTCTATGTATATATCAACTTTTTTTGTGATAGCAACTATATATATATAGGAGTGAGATCACATACAAAACATGCTTAATTTACTAACTTACAAACTCAATAATATGCAACACTTTGCACTTCAATATGCAGTACAAATAATGTAAAGATGCACTCTTTGAACTTCAATATGCAATACAAATAATCTAAATATGAAACTACTATTTTAAGGCTTAAATAATATGAAACATTTTGAACTTCAATGTGCAATACAAATAATGTAAAGATGATTTGAATGGGAGGACTAGTTTGTATGTGATCCCACCCTTGCATCTTTACATTATTTTTACTACATATTGAAGTTCAAAGTGCTGCATATTATTGAGTTTGTAGGTTAGTATTTTAAGCATGGTTTGTATTTGATCTCTTATATATACATATATATATATATATATAGGGTGCGGTTCCAATGAGAACGATGTTTAACGTGAGAACACTCACAACTAACGGTCTAACACAATGTGATACAAAATAGAGCCCGTCTGGTGCACATTTTGACTTTGCTCCAAATAAGCCAATATAAATAATGACGGTGTCATTTTGGTAAATACTATGCCGAACACGAAAATGTGCATTGGACGAACCTCATTGTGCATCATATTGAGGTAAATGTGGTGTTCTCACGTTCTCTCGTTAAGCGTTGTTCTCATTTGATCCTAAATCTATATGTGTGTGTGTGTCAACTTTTTTTGGTGATAGCAACTTGATCCCTACATGCACGTCACTGGTTTAGTCATCACCATTGGATTGATTTTTCATTTTTCATACTCCTATCCCTTAAAACTTTGACAAGTTTGACCGGCACGAGGATTAATAAAGTAAAAATTATGTGGTAGAGGTTTGTGTAGCTTTTCTATCGCAATTCTTCTCACGTGAGATTTATCATCCCCCTGGTCCTCTTCCTCAACAGCATCACTCCTCCTAGTGATAATCAAATTAGTTTTTGGCTTCCAAATAATGATATGCTCATATGCAGTACATTTGTTTATTTATATCAATGCTCCTCCCAGTTTTATTAATATGGATTTACGTGAATATGTTGTTCCAGCTGTACAAAACCCAGGACGAGAATTACCTGCTTGATCTGCAAAGAGTTAGTGGACCCCAATTGATGTTTCTAGATTTTTGTGCTGTTTTTATCGTCCATCTTAAAGCCTTCTAACCATTAATGGCTTAAATATGTATGTAGATTGTAGTCTGTGTTGCTCATCTACCGGCAAAAATGGAGATTTCTTCAGTGTTTAGCCGTTTTCTGTAAATTCTGAAATCTTCCTAATATTGTAAATGGTGCAGTGGCCTTATACTTTGAAGGCAAACCTTACTCCAGAGTCCAGACATGTATGAATAAAGTTCCCATTAAATAAATGTTGTGCCTGTAAACATAGTGCAAATTTATTCCCAGAGTCCATGCAAAATTATCTGTTTATGTTTCATCCATTCAACACGCATATTTTCGTTAAAAGATGTTTCATGTACTTTGTGTACACTGGCATGCGGTATTGAGATTTGAGAATGTTTTTACTTGGACCGAAATTTGTTGGCCTGGTCTGGTCCGTTCAAGTTTGGTCTCGTTTGGTCTGGTCTAAACTGGTCTGGTCTGGTAAATGTCTGGTCTAAGTGTATTTTATAACTATGTAAATCTGGTCTGGTCTGTTTAAGTCTATCTGATCTGGGACTGAAAACCGTCCAAGTAAAAACATCACGAGTGTCAAATTTTTTGGTCGGAACTGATCTAGTTTGGTAAATGCTTGATTTATGTGTACTTTACAACTATCGAAGTTTGATCTGAACTAGTCTGGTTTAGAACTAAAATAAGTCCAACTGTCCAAGTAAAAACATCTTGAGTTTGTCTATAGATAATTGTCCGTGTTTACAAGCCAATGTTTGTGTGCAAAACAGCCTATGTTGCAAGAATCAGGTCCGGACCGGAAGGTTCAACCCAGAACCGGGTGACTCGGAGCACAATTCGATTCGTTAACATACCAACCCGCAAATGTTGCTGCCGTTGCTATTAGTTATAATTATACGAAGTATTTTTTTCAAAAGAAGTTATAATTATAATTATAATTTCAATTATAATTATAGATGTAATTATAATTATTATTTTTATAATAATAATATTAATAATAATAATAATAATAATAATAATAATTGTAATTATTATTACAATTTGTTGGGTTAATAGGCCCGATAGTAAGTCGGCCCATTATCCCTTAACGTGGGAACTATCAAGGCCCATCTTGGGTACGGTCCAGCAGAGGGCTTGGTAGACGCTCGTCGGGGTGGACCTAGGGGAAGACGGCGCTCGTCCCCTAACAAGGGCCAAGTGATATTGCGGGATCCTCGGCTACAGTCCACCGGATATACGGAACTACGGATCCACACCCTTGTACATTACAGGACCCAGGCCTGAGGATTTGGAGGATGCTTGTCCTAGACCCATGGAATACGAACAAGACCACATCCTTGGCATCTCGATCTAAGCTCATCAAGACGCTCGTCTGATATTATGACGAGAAACCGAGATATTGGTGAGAATCACATTTAATGCAAGAGATTAGGTGATTGGGAAGCCATCTAACCACCATCCTCCACATCACCAGCATCACCTACCCCATGGCAGTATAAATAGTAATATTTATTTCATTGTAAGGGGTTGACACTTATTCTCCCTAACATATAACAATTATCTTATCATCGAGATAGATGAACAACCCCTCGACTTGTAATTGAAGTGCGTTGTATATGGACCCTTATTATTATTTAATAAGATACGACCCACTTACTACTCTTATTATTGACTCATCTTACTTGCTTGCATCATACATTCATAATACTCCAAACTCAAAACCTATTGGAAACGTGTTGGGCTTTTGGGATGAAGGAATACACATCAATACTGGTGCCGATAAAAAAGTCTTTCCTAAACAAGCTCACCAAAAACAGCTCCATAAGAACTTTCTAAGCAAGCGAGATGGCAAGAAGCAACTCTGGACGAACCCATGACCTCTCCGAACAACTAGCGAACAACAGGAGAACCCGCACCCTGGCAACTGGTGGCCAGTCCAGTAACATGTGTAGCTGCGGAGACATCCGGGACATCACTGATCTGATTCCCCTAGTCCCTAGAAGCCAGAAGGGACCCTCGCATCATGAGGGAACTAGCGGAAACCATGCGACACATGGCAGACAAACAGGATGCGGAACGGACCGTGTACCCAACAGAAACCGAGCGTACGCCATTTTCCCCCATCCGCTCCATGCAACCATTCGGCGAACGAACAAACGAGACTGTGGGATCTCGCACATCTAGGGTTGGACTCAGGCCGGGCCAACCGGCCCGAAACCGAACCAGTCCGCTACTGTGCGGGCCCAAACCGGCCCGGTGAACCAGTTGGTTGGCCGGTTCGGGCCACCCGGCCCAGTGGGCTGGTGGTTCAGGCTCGGGCCCTTCAAAAGGTGAACTGGCCCGGCCAGTTCGGACCTGGGCCGGGCCAATTTATTTATTTATTTTTTTGATTTTTTTTAAGTTTTTGGGTTGGGCTGGATATTTTGGACCATTTGAGGTGGTTAGGGTTGGTTTGGGGGTGAGGGAGAGGCTTGGGGGTTAACTAGGAAAAGCCAAAAACAAAACCGAGGCCCGACCCGGCACGACACGGAGGTTACCCGGACCTCCCCTTCATGAACGGAGGCCCGCCCGGGCCCGAACCGGGCCCAAACCGGAAACGGTCCATCCCTACGCACATCGCTCCACACTCGGATCGACGGAACCCACCACTCCCCAGATATGGGAGGCCATGGAGGGACCAGCCCCCCCAAAGGGGGACAACACTATGCAGCCCGAAACCACACCCCGATGAATCGTTGATGCCACACAACAATCACCGGGCTGGGGAGTCAACTCCCGTGGTAAGCAATGTGGGACCATGGTTCCAATATGTGGACAGGCATGGCACCCACTTCATTCAAAGGCAGCACAACACAACACAGGTTCTACCTGCACAGCACAGCACAATCCTCTGGTAGTGGTTAACCTCATGGCCCCAACCACCGAGGCACAGGACAAGATGTTGGCCGGCATACAAAGGCAAATCGACGAGCTGAATCGACAAACGGAGAATAACCCTAGGGATGGACCGGTTCCGGTTCGGGCCCGGCCGGGCCTCGGTTCATGAAGGGGGGGGGGGGGGGGCGGAACCGGCCCGGGTAACCCCCGGGTCTGGGCCGGGCCTCGGTTCTATTTTTTTTTTTTGGCTTTTCCTAGTTAACCCCCAACCCTCCCCCTCACCCCCAAACCAACCCTAACCACCTCAAATGGTCCAAAATACCCAGCCCAACCCAAAAACTTAAAAAAAAATCAAAAAAAAAATGGTCCATCCCGGGCCCGAACCGACCAGGCCGGTTCACCTTTTGAAGGGCCCGAGCCCGAACCGCCATCCCACCGGGCCGGGTGGCCCGAACCGGCCAATCAACCGGTTCACCGGGCCGGGCCGGGCCCGCACAGTAGCGAGCCGGGCCGGGCCCGCACAGTAGCGGGCCGGTCCGGTTCTAGGCCGGTTGGACCGGCCCGAGTCCACTCCTAAATAACCCGGCACAACCTAGGATTGCACTCACCTCCCCATACTCTGCAAGGATCATGGCTGCAGGTAAGGGTGCAAACGAGCCGAGTCGAGCCTGAGTTTATATAGGTTCGAGCTCGAAATATATTGTATTGGCTCGAGCTCGACTTGAACGAGCTTAAAAATTCAGGCTCAGGCTCAACTCGCAAATATTGACATGGCTCGATTCGACTCGACTCAGCTCGATAATTTTGGTTCGTCAACTCAAATGTTACAAGTTCGATTAGCTCGAAAGTTCGGGTTCAAACTTGAGCTCAAGTATGAAACAATCTTTGAATATTTGTGCTTAGTATTTGCAAATTGAAATTTACAAGCCCAACAACTAAAAGTAGAGTAAATGTTGTCCAAAATAAATAAAAAGATCAAACCATGATGATTTAAGTGAAATAAGAGTTACGGGAACGAAAAATATAATATCTCCCCGAGTCGAGCCTGAGTTTATGGTATGTTCTTCATCAAGTTTAGTTTATCCACAAAAAAATTAAGCTCAAAATTCGATCGGGAAGACCATCAAATAATTTTTGGAAGTTAACTGCGCAACATTATACAAAGAAAAACACAGTCAACTTCCAAAATTGTTTTGACGGCCTTCCCGATCGAATTTTGAGCTGAAATTTTTTGTGGATAAACTAGACTTGATGAAGAACATACCATAAAAATTTCATCGAAAAATGTCACCGGAAACCGCCCCGAACGGCAGTGTTTGGACGACGTTCGGACCAAAACCTGATGGACAGGAGAATGACTCTCTCTCTCTCTCTCTCTCTCTCTCTCTCTCTCTCTCTCTCTCTATATATATATATATATATATATATATATATATATATATATATATGCCTTCCTAATAATTATGATTACGAGTATCTAATCTCTACATAAAAATATATAAGCACTCTTAAGAAAAGTTTAAAATGCAAAAGAAAGAGGAGAGGGTTAGGATCCACATTCCACTTCTAAAATGTGGATGAAAGAATGTTGATTATGATCATAAGTATGTTTATATGTATTGATGAAACTACACGCACTGGGTCTGGGTGGCATACATCGTTCCTTTATGGCGTACTCAACAACCCTGTGCCTCCACTCTCATGAAAATAAGGGCTCGGCTAATTCTCTGCAAAAGAAATCAATAAATAAGTGGAAATCATTTGTGGCATGTAAACATTCAACGGTGAGATCAGGAAACTGTGTGGTGTCCATCAAGGGATCATTAGCTAAAAAATTTATACATTTATAGGGTTTAATGCACCAAACCCCTCGTGATATATAACTTTGGTGTATTAACCCATGTGATTTAAAAAATACGTCAAATCCCCCGTGTTACAATTATTCATGCGCAAAACCCCTTCTAAGAACAAATTTAAATTTGGCGTATTAGCGTCTGTAATTTAAAAAATACATCAAACCCCCCGCGTTACAACTATTCATGCACAAAAACCCCTCTAAGAACAAACTTAACAAATTGGAAATCAAGTGTCTTAATATTATGATTGAATATGCAAGTAAGTTTGTCAAGATTTCTAAATTATGCAAAAACATTAATCATTTTTCTTTTATTTGGCGATTCATGTGGAGGGGGTTTTGCGCATGAATAATTATTATACGGGGGGTTTGACGTATTTTTTAAATTAGAAGGGGCTAATACGCCAAATTTATATATCACGAGGGGATTTGATGCATTAAACCCGTGAGAATACATCACATAAATTTTACCTTTCATGAAGTCAATATTACAATTTTATTAGATACACGTAATAGGCTAGCATCATTTACTTCTTTCAGTCTAGGATCAGACCAAATTTAAACAGCTTAACAAACAAAACTTAAACAGACTAGGCTAGCATCACATAATAACAACATACACGTAATATAAACCAGAAACAGACAAGATGTGATCCCGCCAGAAGAAGAAAGC
The DNA here is from genome assembly GCA_945859875.1 of Cuscuta europaea. Classification (NCBI taxonomy): domain Eukaryota; kingdom Viridiplantae; phylum Streptophyta; class Magnoliopsida; order Solanales; family Convolvulaceae; genus Cuscuta; species Cuscuta europaea. Next base: position 9,076,425 of record CAMAPE010000029.1, on the reverse strand, counting down.
AAACAAAGGCAGTTCAAACAAGAAATATGCAATCCAAATGTACAAGTCCTTAACAAGAAAAGCCAAAATCTGGGTCTGGTCCGGTCTAACCGGGTCAGCTGGGTTTTCCTAGTCTTTGAATGGCTGCAGGTTTTGAACTGACCAGGTCACCCTTTCCAGATTGACCAGGCCGGTCTCGTCCAGATTTTCAAACATAGGTTTTAGTCGTTGTACTTGGCATGATTTGCCAATGAATAAGGGGAAAAAAATATTTACCTCTTTAGTGTCCCGTATCCGCAAGAGCTCTAATCTCTCTGATGGCCTCTGATTTGCCACGGTTGCAAGCTGCGTTAAGATTTTAGACAATAACCATAATAAGAGGCAGCCTTTTAATGTCAAGCCTTTGTTTACTTCAAAAATTTATACCCAGAAACTGAACCGCTCAAGGTCCCGCGTTGATGGCATCATTCCTTCAGCTTTAAAGAGTTCTGCCAGTCGAATGCGGTCTGTAAACAAATTTCCACTTAGAGCAAGTAAAATCAAACAATATCCACCACAATATCCTTTATATAAATACATATACTTGTACACACACTCATATATGCACATGCGCACACATGTATCCTGTGTGCCATGAAGTTGATTCCACAAAATGGTAAGAAACAAACTGCTTTATTGAATGCTTATTTTTTTACTTATTTACCTCCGTGAGCTGCTTCTTTTGCATGCTTGAACCATTCCTGAGCATATACTGCTGACCTGTTGACTAACTCCTGTAACTACAAATTTTAAGAAATTAAACCAAATACAACTAGGACAAGTCTCTTAATCCAAGATCTGTAAATTAGCAAGTTACATTGCTCAAGGCGCTTGATGAGAAGCTCAAGTTCAGCAAGAAATTAATATTAGCTACGCTATGTAGTTTCAAAACTTTTTGTGACTCTCTGTGTACCAAACGAGAAATTGGGATCAAAGTGATCATAATATACTACCTCGCAGCTTTAATCTATAGCGTATTAGCATTCACTAATTTTACACAAAAACTAACAATATAAATTAAACGGTCAGTGATCTCAACAGAATTGGGATCAAAGTCGTGATAATGTAGCGATACATAACGGCCATGCGTTCACACATCTATTCATTAGATGGGTAGTTGGGTACCATGGCTCATTTGGTACACAGAGAGTTCATTTGGTACACAGAGAGTCACAGAAGAATAAACGAGGAACAAAGCGAGAAGAGAATATGTAGGGAATGAAGAAGAATTTTCAATTCCGTAATTCAATTCATTAGAAAAAATTTAAATGGAACAATCAAAGAAGAAAGTAACAAAGATGAAACCGCCAAAAATGCCCTTTGTATATGACCATTGGAAGTTGAGCCCCTTGTAAAGTTAATGGCTATTTTGGCCGCTTGTCCCATGAGCAAAAAAAGGTGGAACGACTGGAACTAAAGGCCAAAATTAGAAGTCCGGATGGGGGACAAATTAGTAATTATAACTCATGCGGAATAAGTCTTCCAATGCACCAAATATCAGAATTAGGCAAGACAAGGAATTGACAATGGGAGGGAAGAAATATTCCTGTGTACGAAATTTGCAATTAGGTAGAATTAAGTGTTGATGCATTGACATTTTAGTAATGGGTCTAAACCCTAGAAAAAACCTATATCATACTAAAGCTGAATACACCTTGCATGATGGAAGTGCCAGGTTTTCTATTTGCCTCTCTATATGGGTTGAAACAATAATGGGATACATAATATAAAGGAACTCCATAAAGACCATAACCAAGAAAAGCATTAGCATCTAAACAAGAAAAAGAATAATTTCCCCTCAAATGAAGGTTATCGCCCAATGGTAGGCAAAGATTGATTGAAGTTATTTTCAACTTAAATTTTGTAATATTTAACTTAGTAAATATAATTCATATCTTTAAATAAAAACTAAAAGTTCTATATAGCAAGAGGTGAGTTGACTATTCAATGATGCATAAAAACAAGAAAAAATAAAGGAAGGGAAGTTTGACCAAATAATAACAATATAATAGCATGTCACATCCATTTCAGGATAGGAGTAGCCTTATATTTGTGTGTCTATACCCTAATGAAAATTGAGAATGAATCTAGAGCATTCATTGCTTCAAAATGAGCGGATTAGATCAATTTTTCATTAAAAAATCAGTGGCACTAACGACTTAACGTAATTTTGATAATTCTAAATGTTCAACAAAAAATGAAAAAATGTATCATTGACTCATTGTAACATAAAAGTGCATTACAATCATATACTAGAAACTATTGCAATAGTTTGATTCTAGCATAATTTGTTTGACATATAATGCACCTTTTGCGTATACTAATGCACTAAATGTATAACAGGGTGCACTATCTAGGGTGATTTCTAAAACTACGGGAACTAGGTGGAGACATGGCAAAAATACGGGATATTTTTGTGGGTTTCTGAAACAGCGGGAGCTGGCCTGTCAAATCCGAAATGTTTATTAATCCGGCGTTGGTTTTAATTATCTAATCATGGACAATCCTCTCTAGGCATTTTGAAATCCAGGTGTACATTTAGCCTTTGGGTAATACAGAGTATTTGGCATTATTTGTTTTTTATAGTTTGATGCTTTTATTTGAAGAATATAGTTTGATGTTAAAATAAATTTTAATAAACTCAACTTATTTAATGTTATTATTTACTATATCCGTTTCGGGGAAAAAATCGTCATATTGACTTTTTCTCTTTGGAGTAGTAACCAAAGCAACTAAAGTTGTTAGACTAGACTACATTATTACGGGGTTAGTGGTCTGAAAGGATACATTATATTGGATCTTTTCCGTTTTATGTCTCATCTCAGGTAGCCTTAGACTATTCATTCTCTTGTATTTTTGTTATCATTTAATGAATAAATTAGTTATTTGATTTTCAGAAAAATATAAATTGATGTGCTATTAAACTCACAATACAATAATTCTAGATTGAATTATCTAAAGAGGATTAAAAGAGGGCTAAAAATCACAAAATAGGAATAGTGGTTTTAAAATGGTCAAAATAGGAGTTTTTGTGATTGGACAAAAATGCCCCTGCCAAAACATGCCAAAATCCAGATTTTTTTCGCCCCACTCCGTCTACCGCTGCCGGCCACTGGTCGCTGTCGGACTCCCCTGATTACCCAAGGGAACTAGGGGGGAAATTAATTAATTAGATCAGAGGTATTAAGGATAGAAAATTAATGTTTAATTTAGTCCTATTTGTGAAAGATTTAGATTTTAGTCCTATTTGTGCAAATAATGTTTTCATTTAGTCCTATTTAGGGTAATTACTAATACATGTCATATTGATACCGTAGTGAATAATACTAACTCCGTCTCACTAACATTGGATGTGGTACGGTTCTTAAGAAAAGTAGTTTTATGTGGTTGATAATGAATTGATAAAGTAAGAATAAAGTAAGAATGATTTAGAACCATACAAATTTTATCAAATTTGATATGAGACAATTTTAGTAGAACGAACCGAAAAGAAAAGATGAAACAATCTTAACGGGACGGAGGGAGTATTATTTTATTGTACTGTTAGTACAATAAACTAATTAAGTAGCAATAGTAACTAACAACCTAATGATACTGCATGAATCAACTACTGCTACTAAGTATTATACTATTAGTATGAAACTACGAAGTATTATACAATAGAGTATTACTACAAAAAAGTGAAATTATGCCACCATGATTAAACACGTGGCATCAAGTACTATTCTACCACAGTACCAAACAGCCTGATATTTTCATCTATATCAGCATTCCCGTATTTTCATCCACTAAATAGCATCTTCGTATTTTGGGAACATGAACACAAAAGTCCCGCTTATCCATCATTCTCTCCACTATCTAGACACTCAACTGTAAGATATTTACGAAAATGCCACTGCACTTCTGCTTTAAATTTCATCTCATTCATCGATTTAATAAGATCAATGACCATGATTAGTTCTTACTCTTCACCTAAATGCCTTATTATTTGAACCAAACTCTTCATTTTTATGTTTGTGTATATATATTTAGATATTAAATAATAACAATGCTTATCATGAGATCGTGCGAACAAACACTTCTAAGCTCTAACCCAATGTGATGCAAAACATTTATCATATTGTCACCTCGTTTATTTGATGTTAGCATGGTTTGACTAAGTTAAAAGTTAAAAAGTGAAATAAACGAGCTGTATTATATCACATTGGGTTAAAAATTTAAAAGTGCATATTCACACTATAAACGTTGTTCTTATTGAAACCACACCCTGTATATATACACTCGCACACATACACATATTGCACTAGATGACTCACAAAGATGCAAACACGATTTACAAAAAAAAGAAACTTACTTCATGTCTCTCTATCGTCCCCTCCAGTGGACAAAGGTCATGTACCCATTCCACTTCAGCTACTCGATACCTGCATGAACTCAAAAATACAGTGAGAAGGCATAACCCCACAAGCATGAAAGAAGATGATAAATAGACATAGCATTTTACAGGCTGACAGTAGTTAAGTTAAAAAAAACTAACCCATCTTGATCCCAGTTACGAACAAAACGGCATCTTCGACGACTTTCAATCTGCGTGAAGTTGCGTCTCATTAGCAGTGAACATGAGAAAGAGTAAGGAATAAAACCTTAGTACAAACAACTTGTGTTGTGCTTATTTACCAATCAAAAAATTATAAAATCTGTGTCATATTTTAGCTCTGTCCCTTGTTTATTAGTCAATTTGAGCCATCTAACAGACTACATATCTGGATGTGGACATGCTTTTTCAGAAACGTAAAAAAGCATAACAGCATTCAGACTTCCCTTACTGCTAATATTTTGCACCATCATACCAGCAATAAATATGGGATATGCTTCCAGGTATCATAATTGAACACCAATAAACAATTTTGTTTTCTTTTGGGGGGGGGAGAGGGTAATGCAACTGATGTAATCATATGATACCCGTCCCAATTGACCAGTTGACCCAAATATGACTTGCTGTCATCATGTTTCCAATGTCATTAGATAGGGAGATTCATCAAGTTTACATAATCCTAGAGCATTCACCAGTCTCCCACATATATGTTGGAATAAACCCAGACAGCCAAATGACGCCATAAAACACTAGCATCATTCTTGAACTATAAGATATTGTCCAGTCAATGCAAAACAAAAAGAAAGTAATATAGTAAGAAACTGAGAGCTGTGTGAGAATCCACCTCTAGGAAAAAGCGCCCATCTGAAAGTGGCTCACAACTGCACACAGTTATGACAGTTAACAGCTTCCATAAATAAGAATGATAAAACATAAACATTTTAGCAAAAAAAACACTATCATAGTAATTACATACTCTGTGATCTCTACTTCACAACCATACTCAGCTATAGAACCTGTCGTAGAATCAACGATAACCTACATCGTTAACGGAAGGACTCAGCATAAACTAATGAGTAACTGAAGCAACATCATCAATACCTATACAAGATTATGTGGGACAGATATTATACCATTCCCATTCGATGGTTTCCTTCCATTATCCTTCTCACCTGTTTGAATATATATAAATGAAGTTTACTAAGAGATCTATATGAAAGTGCCATGATGATTACACCCAAGCCCAACACAATAAGAAAAGATGCATAGATTCAAATCACTCTTAAAACAAGTGGAAAAGCAGAAGGAAAAGAGCCATGTTTCATTAATAGCAAAACTCTTTAACACTACCTAGTTAGAAAAATTTAGCAGGCAATCAACCACTGTTATTCGACAGAAACGTGGCTCATAAAAACTTCTATTTTCCAGAAGTTTTTAATATAATACTTGACAACCATAATTAAACTCAAGGACCAAAAATGAATATTGTTTTTGAAACACTTCATAAATGTTACTCCATATTTATCAAGTGGTAACTGGTAACTATAAATTGATAAAAATGAAAAGGTCTTCAAATATTGAACTCACCATAAGTCTATAACGTGGCTCAAAAATGTTGAGGTGAAACTTCTGGCAAGGTAGAACAACATCCATCACAAAAAGTGGCAGCAAATCAACACCAGGATTTATCAAGGTATCATTTTCTGCTTTTCTTTCGGCATATTCTTCAGCAAAATTCTTCTGGATGATGTTGTTAAGTGTCACACTAAAGGATAGAAAAAGAAGATTGAACAGTCTCAGCAATAGAAAAGCAGCTTCATCAACTCATGCAGGTTCATGAAGAGACCGCTTGAACAAGTTGGAATCCGATTAGCTGCTCACCTGATTGCACATGTTCTAGGACTAATAAAGAGCACAGTGCGGCATAATGGACATCTGTTACCTAAAATAGATCAGCCACCATTAAAGAAAAGGGGATCTATATATATACATTAAGTAACATATAGGAGAAAATGGAGGGACAGAGGGGAGGGGGGGAAGAGGAAAAATTGGCATGACCAAATGGGAAAGAAATAAGGACTAATAGGTTTGTAGTTACATCGATCCATTGATTGAAAAAGGCATGAGCGGCAAAATGAATGCCCACAGGGAGTTGTAACTGGTTCGTACAATAACTTTAAACAAAGGGTGCAATCAAAATCATCACTTCGTTGTGGCCTTTCATGGCTTTTCCTTCCAACTGTTAAATTGACATATTTCTCCAACTCTTGAAGAGGTTTGCTAGTTACAAGAAATAGAAAATTTTGTATTTCATTAGGATGCTTCTAAAAATATAATGAAATTAATCGCATGCTTCCAAAATGTTTTACAGTGTCACATTACCTTGAAGGATTTATATGAAGGCCTGAATAAATTACATCTTGAGCAAGCTCATATTTTTCTAACTGCCAATCAATTAAAAAAAAGGACATCATCAGGCAATAAAATTATTAGTCTTGCAAGTTGCAAGTGCAAGCAGTGAAAGTAAGTAACAGAAAAAAAATAGCAAAAGTAATAAATGCAGCAAAATACATGTCACACATACTGTTAGGGAGTGGGAGGCAGATGGGCCGAGGCTCTAGGAGGCAACTGGGCCGATGCTTCAGGAGGACGGGCCTCGCCCGTTATTAGTTTACTGTCGCTGTCAGTGGACCTAATTGGGCTGGGTTGACTGCTGGGTTTTATTACTTTCATTCAATTGTTATTTCTAATAAACTGCTGGGCCTAGATGGCCATATTTTATTATTAGGTTACTGGGCCTAGATGGCCATATTTTATTATTAGGTTAAGGAGTAGTTAAGGAGGTCTGATCTTGTGAACTGTAAACTGAGTAATAAGAATTAAAGATGCAATGAAATCACACTTCATTATCATTAGGTATGGCCAGTATAAATACATACAAGCTAGGGAATACAAAAAGGAAACTAAATCTGTCAGATTTACCTAGAATATTTAGTCTATCGCAGAGAATATATTAGCTACCATATATATACATAGAATATATTGACTATTAAATATGTATATTCTAACACTCCCCCTCATGCTGGAGCATAGATATTAATCATGCCCAGCTTGGTACAGATGAAATTGATACGTGTCCCCGGTAGAGCCTTGGTGAACACATCTGCCAGTTGGTTTCCTGTTTTGATGTGTGAAGTGCAAATTGTACCATCTTCTACCTTTTCTCGAGTAAAGTGACGATCAACTTCGATGTGTTTTGTTCTTTCATGAAAAACAGGATTATTTGCTATATGGATAGCCGCTTGATTATCACACCATAATCTCATGGGTTATGTTTGAGTAAATCCAAGTTCACCAAGCAAATGCTGAAGCCAAACCAGCTCACATGTAGTCTGTGTCATAGCTCGATATTCAGATTCTGCACTTGATCTAGAAACAACATTTTGCTTCTTACTTTTCCAAGATACAAGGTTTCCTCCAACAAAGACACAGTAACCAGTGGTGGAATGTCGGTCATTAGGGTTTCCAGCATAATCCGCATCAGTAAACCCTTCAATAACATGATGTCCGTGGTTTTGATATAGTATCCCACGCCCTGGAGCCCCCTTCAAGTATCTTAGGATATGAGTAACTGGATCCCAGTGTGATGTTCGTGGAGTGGATAGAAACTGACTGACCACACTAACCGGGAAAGCAATATCAGGCCGGGTGATAGTCAAATAATTCAGTTTCCCAACAATCCTTCGGTATACCTCAGGATTTTCCAGCAAGTCGCCTTCATCAGCTGTTAACTTTACATTTGGGATCATCGGAGCATCACACGGTTTTGCCTCAACCAAACCTGCATCATTTAGCACATCTAGGCAGTATTTTCTTTGAGACAAGTAAATTCCCTTGTTACTACGTGAGACTTCTATCCCTAAGAAGTACTTCAAGGGCCCAAGATCTTTGGTCTGAAAGCAAGTAGAAAGGAAAGCTTTCAGTTTCAAAATACGACTCGCATCACTGCCAGTGATCACGATGTCATCAACATACACAACTAATAGAATGCATCCAGAATTTGAGGTAGAGAAGAAAACTGAGTGATCATAGGCACTCCTGCGTAGGCCAAATTTAAATATTGCAGCACTGAAACGGCCAAACCAAGCTCGTGGGGATTGTTTCAGACCATACAACGATTTCCTTAATTTACATACCTTTCCAGACTCCCCCTGAGCAAGAAACCCTGGTGGTTGCTCCATGTACACTTCCTCGCTAAGGTCACCATTCAAAAAGGCATTTTTAATATCAAGTTGATGGAGTGTCCAATTGTAAGTAGCAGCCAAAGAGAAACAATCGAATGGATGTAAGTTTGGCAACAGGAGAGAAGGTGTCAAAGTAATCTATACCATCTGCTTGAGCATAACCCTTAGCTACTAACCGTGCCTTTAAACGAGCAACCGAACCATCAGGATTCATTTTGACAGTGAACACCCATTTACACCCAATAGCTTTCTTATCGGGTGGAAGATATACAAGGTCCCATGTGTGGTTCTGGTCGAGAGCCATTATCTCCTCTCGCATTGCCTCTTGCCAACCAGGATGAGTCAAGGCCTCAGAAACAGTTGAAGGAACAACAATAGAATCTAAAGAAGCAATAAAGCTCTTGGAAGAAGATGACAATGTATTATAAGTAACAAAGGAAGAAACAGGATAAGTACAAGTACGAGTACCTTTTCGGAGGGCGATTGGGAGATCAAGGTCGGAGGGAGCAGAATCTGGAGGCGAAGCAGAAGATGGCAGCGGTACACTGGTAGCCATAGTAGGTGCCGTAGTCACATGGCGCACACGACGAGAGTAAACTTTAAGGGGAGGAGGTGGAGGAGGTGGAGGAGGAAGGAAAGTTGATGGAGAAGTCTGATTGGGGGGGACAGATTCTAGCTGGCTGGTGGTATAGACTAGAAACTCATCATTAGAGAGTTCCAAAGAAGATGATGAAGATGAACTATGCTGAAAGAAGGGTGTTTCTTCAAAAAATGTGACATCTGGAGAGATAATATACCGTCCCAATGAAGGAGAATAACATCGATATCCTTTTTGTAACCGGGAATAACCCAGAAAAACACACTTGATTGATTTAGGATCAAGTTTTGAGACCTGGGAACGCATATCCTGGACAAAGCATGTGCAACCAAACACACGAGGCACAAGAGAGAACAAGGACTGAGAGGGGAATAAAACGGAGTACGGAATCTGACCATTAAGAACAGAGGAAGGCATACGATTTATAAGGTAACACGCAGTGGAAACAGCGTCTACCCAAAATGGTTTAGGAACCCCCATGTGAAATATTAAGGCTCGAGCTACTTCTAGTAGGTGACGATTCTTTCGTTCAGCTACACCATTTTGTTGAGGTGTATAGGGACAAGAAGTGTGGTGTAAAATCCCATGGCGAGATAAGTAAGTCTGAAAAGTGCTAGATAGATAGTCTTTAGCATTATCACTTCTCAGAATGCGTATATTCTTATTAAATTGAGTTTGAATTTCAGCATGAAAGGTACAAAATGCAGTAAACACATCTGATCGGGATTTCAAAGGATAAAGCCAAGTAACCCGTGAAAAATCATCCACAAATGTAACAAAATAACGATGACCAAGTTTGGAAACGACAGGACAAGGACCCCACACATCAGTGTGAACTAAATCAAAACTAGACTCAACACTTTTATTTATTCGAGGAGGGAAATTTGTTCTATGGTGCTTAGCAAACTGACATGCTTCACACTCCAAAACAGACTCCCGTGATAGACTAGGACACATTTTTTGTAGTACAGAAAGAGACGGATGACCAAATTGACAGTGAACTTTCAACAGAGACGAACTTGTGCATGCAACTGATCTCGGCACCAAGGATTCAAAAACATATAAGCCATTAACCAGTCTACCTTTACCAATAATCTGCTTCGTCCCAAGATCCTGAAAAAGACAATGAGTGGGAAAGAAAATAACACAGCAGTTTAGGGCTTTAGTAATCTGACTGACTGAGATTAAATTAAACGGAAATTGAGATAAATATAGAACAGAAGATAGAGAAAGGTTTGGAGAAAGAGTTGTTGTTCCAAGGCCATTGACAGATGCGGTTGATCCATTTGCTAAAGTAACATGAGACTGGTTAGCAGAAGAGGTAAATGAATCCAAAATACTTTCATTACCAGTCATATGGTCCGTTGCGCCAGAATCGATCACCCAATTGCGTGATGATGTAGAGAGGCATGCAGCTGGATTACCTGTATCAACTTGTGTGGTGGCAGATGAGGCTGTGAGAGAAAGTTGTTGTAGCCGAGCATATTCATCGACTGAGATAGTAACAGTGGAAGGAGTTGGTAGGATACCATCCTGGATAACCGTATTAGCAACACGCCTGGGAGGAAACTGTCCAAAAGTCTGTGGTGGACGACCATGTAATTTTCAGCAATTCTTCTTCACATGACCCTCAGCTCCACAGTGATAACATGTGCGAGAAGAATTACGAGTCCCTTCAGTAGTGACTGAATTGGTCCTTTTACCATGGCTCACATCACTGACTAAGGCAGCAGTATCAATTGAGTTCATCATTCTGGATTCTCCATCTTTGCACACTGGAAGGAGACGTCCATAGAGGTCAGAAAAACTAGGAAGGGTCCCACCAGACAGTATTTGACTCCTTGATACCTCATATTGTGGACCAAGGCCAGCCAAAACACCATGAACAAATGTTCGCTCCTCTTGTTCTTGCATACTCTTAACATCAGCAGTAATAGGGAATCGGGACCGCTTTTCCTCAAAAATCTGTTTACATTCATTATAGTATTGAAACAGCGTCTGATCCCTCATCTCCGGTCAATAGTAGTGCACCAGTAATTGATGAACATAAGAGAGATCTTGTTTACTGGCATACATAGACTCCAAGTATTCCCACATTTCTTTGACAGTATCACAATGAGTAATGATACTATCAATAGAAGGATCCAGGGTATTCTGAATTTGATTGAACAACCTATCATCCGCCATCATCCATTTTTTTCTTTCATCAGGATTACTTCTTGGAGGAGCCATTTCAGTTAGATGATCTCCCAGATCAAGACTATTAACGTATCTAGTAATAGTCTGTGTCCACTGCCCGTAATCTTTACTACCAGTCAGTTTTCTCTCGGTAATTCTAGCATTACCGACAGTAATCTCAGTCACACTCTTCTTATCATCACCCATGCTTGCAAACAACTAGGGCAAGAGTGATAACAAGAACAGGGTAAGAGAACTGGTGCAAATAGTAAAGATAGTGTCCAGAAAATCAGACCTGCGACAATTGTTCTGCACTATCCGGATTACCACGCCTGCACCTGCGAACAACGTCATGTGCCGCACAAAAGAGAGCTGAATCGAACCAGAGGGAGGGAGCAGAGTTGAACTTCGGGAAGTACTACCCGAAGAACCTGTGTGGCTCTGATACCATGTAAACTGAGTAATAAGAATTAAAGATGCAATGAAATCACACTTCATTATCATTAGGTATGGCCAGTATAAATACATACAAGCTAGGGAAAACAAAAAGGAAACTAAATATGTCAGATTTACCTAGAATATTTAGTCTATCGCAGAGAATATATTAGCTACCATATATATACATAGAATATATTGACTATTAAATATGTATATTCTAACATGAACTATTATTGATTATTGAGAATAAAGATTTGGTTTGAGCCTAAGGCTGGGGTGCTAGGGTTTTCTGCTTCTATCAATTTGGTCCGACCTACCGGATCCACCACCCTACGTTCATCATGACTCGTTCCAACATTGATCAACACATGGATGCAATAGAAGTGGAGCAGAAGGACATCAGGGCAGAAGTGCAATTCACCAACGCCAAGTTGGATGCTATCACGCAAACCCTAGACAAACTGGTGCAGAAGGTTATGGCATCGGGGGAACCGCTGGCTAATTCTGAGTCGGGAGGAGGAGGCACGGCTGATTCACAGAACTCCCACAACCCTAGGTCTGCGACCGCACCTCTGACGCTACCAGCGTTTGAGGGGGGCAGACCCGATTGGATGGCTTGCCATGGGCCAATCAGCAGTTTGAAATCCATCAGACCCGACCTGAGTTGAAGGTGGCATCGGCCATGGTAGCAATGGAGGGTCCTGCTCTGTACTGGTTTTCTTGGACACGGTCGCAGAAACCAGACATAGCCTGGGAGGAGTTTTCACAAGCCCTTGTAGCCCGTTTTGAAACTCGGTTCAAAGGAAGCACGTTCGAACGGTTGGCCGACGTTAAGCGGACAGGATCCGTGGATGACTATGTGAATATGTTCGTGCAATTAGCCCGTCAAGTCCCAGGTTTGAGTGATGCCCACTACTTGGGGTACTTTATGAAAGGGCTACGGGACACCATTCGCAGTTCCTTAAGGATCCTACGGCCGGCTGATTTGGAAGCTGCTATGGAGTTGTCTAGAGATATCGAAGACGACTTGGCCGTACAGTCCGGAGGGAGATCGGAACGGGGTTACAACAATCAGCAGTGTCGTTCCAGTAATTACACCAAAGTTGACGGGTTTTCGGGGTTCTCTTCCACTCCAGTTGCTGGAAACCAAGGGGCAGCGGGAAGCACAACTTCCTAGCCATCTTCAGGTAGTACCTTGGGGTCCGGATCAGCCATGACTGGCCAGTCGGTGAATCGCTCTCGGTTCACACGCCTCTCACCGCAGGAATTTGCAGACCTACGTGCAAAAGGGCTTTGTTTCCGTTGCAAGAAGCCCTATACCCCCGGGCATGAATGTCCCCTAAAACACTTAAGAGTAATGGTTGTCGAGGAAGATGAGGAACTCGACCTCAACCAAACTGAATCTTTTATCCCACCTGAAGAGGTCGAGCAGCTAGGGGAACAGGAGGAGCAACAAGCAGCAGCTCTGGACTTGCCCGTATATTCGATGGCGGGAATTTGTAGTTCCCGTACTATGCGACTCAAAGGCGTGATTGAGGGGTTCACAATGACCATCTTGGTGGATAGTGGCGCAAGTCACAACTTTATTTCAGCCGCCCATATACCACGACTCAAATTAAAGGCAGAAAAGACAAGGAAGTTTGGTGTACAGCTAGGGGACGGTCGTCGCCAAGAATCAGAAGGGGTTTGCAAGGGGGTGTTGATCTCGATACCGGGGTGCGAAGTACGAACAGATTGTTATGTGTTTCCTTTGGGAGGAGTGGATGTTATACTGGGAGTAGCATGGCTAGCATCCTTGGGAGAGGTCCGGACCATAGTTACAGAAATCGCTGGACATGCCACGATTCCCATTCCGGATCGTCCGTACCAGATCGCGGTACGATTGCGTACAGTACGCGTCTGGTTCGCGACTGCGGAACGCGGCTGTGAATAGGTAAGTCGCGTATTGCACGATGTTGGTTCGCAGACTTCACCTTCCGCTACTCGTTCTGGCATGCCAAACGACGCAGGAAAGTTGAAGTTCTAAAGGACGCAAGCCACTCGAAGTTTCCAGCGATTTCTTAATAACGAAGGTCAGCGACCTTGGAGGATGAAACGACGCACTGGTTAATAGCTTCTATTAATGTTATTGGAGTTATTGAAGTTAATTGTTGGTGCCTTAGTTGTTTAATACTCGTACTACGTATTATATTAATTATATGTATACTTAATTTTTTTGAGAATCATATTTATACTTGTTAAAATCTAATGAGTATATTTATACTGAGTATTGAATAGAAGCTTTGTTTACAATTTTAATTTATAACAAACAGGTATATTAAGTATAATAAGTATACTTAAATAGAAGCTTTGTTTAACTTATTAAAATCTAATAAGTATAATTTAATCTATTAAGTATATTTAATTGTCTAAATAGTATATTTATAACAAATTTTAATATATTTTTATTATATAAAATTATCAGAATCCTGAAACTTTGTTTAATGTTTTAAGGCTTCTATTGTTGTTGCATTTGCTAAGTTTGTTTAATGTTATTGAAGTTAACTGTTTAATACAAGTATTATATTGATTATATTAAATACTTTTTAAAATCATTATGTTTATGGTTCACTGTACCATAAACAAAGGGTACATCGTACCGCGTACCGAAATCACGTACCGAAGAAGCCTACCTTGGAGGATGAAACGACGCACTGGTTAATAGCTTCTATTAATGTTATTGGAGTTATTGAAGTTAATTGTTGGTGCCTTAGTTGTTTAATACTCGTACTACGTATTATATTAATTATATTTATACTTAATTTTTTTGAGAATCATATTTATACTTGTTAAAATCTAATGAGTATATTAATACTGAGTATTGAATAGAAGCTTTGTTTACAATTTTAATTTATAACAAACAGGTATATTAAGTATAATAAGTATACTTAAATAGAAGCTTTGTTTAACTTATTAAAATCTAATAAGTATAATTTAATCTATTAAGTATATTTAATTGTCTAAATAATATATTTATAACAAATTTTAATATATTTTTATTATATAAAATTATCAGAATCCTGAAACTTTGTTTAATGTTTTAAGGCTTCTATTGTTGTTGCATTTGCTAAGTTTGTTTAATGTTATTGAAGTTAACTGTTTAATACAAGTATTATATTGATTATATTAAATACTTTTTAAAATCATTATGTTTATGGTTCACTGTACCATAAACAAAGGGTACATCGTACCGCGTACCGAAATCACGTACCGAAGAAGCCTACCCCCTACGTATCGGATTTCTAATATTCGCGATCTGCGTTCCCGTTTTCGTACTGCGTACTGAAGCGTACAGCGATCCATGTGACTATGGTCCGGACCAACTGGGATATGATGACTATGTCATTTGACTGTCAGGGCAGGTTGGTAGTATTACGAGGAGACCCGGCACTCTGCTGGAAACAGGTGGACCTACAGGTCCTGCTTCGGACCAGGGAAGTGGAATTTTGGGCAGTTGTGATAGAAAAAGAACCCGCCACTTTATTGTGGCCAAATGTGGAGCAGGTGTGGTGTAGCAGGTTGGTCAGTCAGAAGATGATGCGACATGGACTGGGGGTGCAGCAGTGCCAGCAGCAGCTTCCTCACTCCAACCTTGGGGACAAAGTTGTTTTAGAGGGGGGGGGGGGGGGGGGGGGGGGAATTGTTAGGGAGTGGGAGGCAGATGGGCCGAGGCTCTAGGAGGAGGCAACTGGGCCGATGCTTCGGGAGGACAGGCCTCACCCGTTATTAGTTTACTGTCGCTGTCAGTGGACCTAATTGGGGTGGGTTAACTGTTGGGTTGTATTACTTTCATTCAATTGTTATTTCTAATAAACTGCTGGGCCTAGATGGCCATATTTTATTATTAGGTTACTGGGCCTAGATGGCCATACTTTATTATTATTAGGTTAAGGAGTATTTAAGGAGGTCTGATCTTGTGAACTATTATTGATTATTGAGAATAAAGATTTGGTTTGAGCCTAAGGTTGGGGCAGACGTTAATATGGTCTGCTAGGGTTTTCTGTT
The DNA here is from genome assembly GCA_945859875.1 of Cuscuta europaea. Lineage (NCBI taxonomy): Eukaryota > Viridiplantae > Streptophyta > Magnoliopsida > Solanales > Convolvulaceae > Cuscuta > Cuscuta europaea. The sequence goes on along the minus strand of CAMAPE010000029.1, from coordinate 9,060,530 downwards.
TCTATCACATACCCAATTACTCATAAATGTACTACGCTACAGAAGAAATGAAAGCAATGACAGTGATGCCTACTCAAAATCTAAGCCCCTAAGTTATGATCATCATGTCGGGATCAAACAAGGGACAATACATACTGGGGTAACTGAGAAATATTTTCCAGACGTGATTCTCCCCTCATGGCAATATGGCATAAGTTAACTAGTGACAACAGTTCCTTCTACACCATGCTAAGTCATGCATTCATTAATTGCATTTTTGTGTGTTTCACCCTTTTATTTTCGACATATTTTTGTCTTAATTGAATTTTTCTTTTCATATCATAATCAATTAATCATATTCCCACCAGAATGAGTGCGTTTGCCTTCAATATGTATGATGCTAGGGAGTCTTTCCTAAAAGTCATCACTTTCTCAGCATCCTTCAGCGCAAGCTGAAAATTAATGCATAAAAAAGTTACAAACACACTATCAGAGATTAATAATTATTTATAACAAAAAAACAACATAACAGACCGCAGAATATGTTGTAGGATCCAGCCCCCTCAATGGCATATATTCTGAATCTGATGAAGATCTATTCTTCAGAAACTGGCTAAACCTATCAACAGATTTGCAGTTGCTAGTTGTGAGAATAGTAAAATCCATCTTTGGTTCAACAAGTAAGTCCATTCATCAGATATCACCGGAGTATAAAAGAAATGCAACTTCAGAACAGAGGCTTGAGTGCATAAATGACATTAGTTTGAGTATTTAGGCTATTGGCATCAAAGAGACTGAAAACCATATATACCTAAGGTATGAAGCACATCGGTTGCTGAGAATGATGGAATCATTTGGTTTAATATTATTAGCTTTGGAGTAACAATTGATTGCCTGGAAAAGAGGAAAGGAATCAGGAAAGTAGAACTCAAGCAACTAGAGAATTCAATGTGGATTTATCCATTGCAGAACGTACACGCCCACAAAAACATACTCTGCCTCTGCGCTCAGAATATCAATAAGTTTGACCAAAAAATTAATATATCCATGAAAACTGAGCAGGAGTAAAGGCATGGTCTTTTCCCCAGGGAAATGTTTTATATAACCAATACATACGATCAAAGTAATTCACATAACATATGTATATTGTACTAAAGTCTAAAGATACTGGATTCATGGTAAAGAATGAACTAAATAAATAAAACTAAAACATACTGGAACAGTATAGGTTTAATCTACAAACGTGATTCAGATACTTCAAGTTTAAATTTGGCATTTGGTTTAATTGCTTCAAGCTCATCTTGGAAAGAACAAAAGTGAATGGCAATTTATAAGTAATGTTTAAATTCAAAACTATTGCCTCATAAACACCATTGGATAAACCAACTTGAAAAGCAGATTATAGATAAATAAAACAACCTCTGCTTAATTCTTAGCTATGTGTTCATTGTAACTAGGGTGCTACACTGAACAGTCTCTCTCTCTATCATCAAAAGTGAGATAAGTTCAGGGTTTGTGAACTGCAAATAAAACTCTAGTCTCTAACTACAAAGATGGTTTTGATTCCATGTAAACCTTAAATAGCTATTCAGAATCATGATATGATTCAAAATCAAGTTATATAGATCGAGAAATCCACCTCCTCCAGTCTGTTCTCCCGGAAGGCGATGTTCCCCAATTGCATAAGACCATAGAGATGATTGAATCGGTCCCGAGATATGGACGGCTCTCCTTCATTCGCCTGCATTCAAACAAAACCCGCACCTTCTTTTTTCTTAAAACATTCGAAAATCCCAAACTTACTTGAAAAGAAGAAATTAATCGAACTAAACGAAAGAATCACCCATGGAAAATCCTCGACATCATCGATCCCTTCCAAACTCGGGCCGGGCGAGGTCGACGGAGAAGTCACTCCCTCCATTCTCGCAGACTAATACCAACTACAGAAAGAAACACACAGCAGAAGAGAAGAGTACCCAATTTCAAACGGAGGTAGAGGGGATTAGACGGCAGTGATCGGGAGCGTGCAGCATCGTGTGTTCTTGTGTATCCTTCGTTAACAAATGGACCTGATTTGTTTACGTGGTCTATCACCCTCTCTCCATATATTTTGTTGCTGATGACTGTGTATCTAAGCTGCCGACCTCGGCCTAATTAGGAAAAAGGTTTGATCCCAAACTCGTCCGTCCAGGAAGGTCCCCACATGTTCGGTCCAGGGAAACGTTGAATCTTGCCAAGAAATCAACAACTTTAGAGTTGTTTGGTGTACTGAGGACAAACATGTGTACATGAAAATTTCTCCAAACATTTTTCATAAATCAATATGAGATTAACGTGGCTTAGACATTTTATTTTTTCACACGTTTAGCACACTTGTTTGTTTAAGGGATAATTTCTCCATTTTTTTGATCGAATTATTTGCACTGAGAGAGAGGTGTGTACACATCTTTCTCACCCAAAGAACTGGGCCAAATTCAGGTCGGTCGCATTAAATATGGATCTTCGTAGTTGGCTGAGCAAAAAAGTAAGATGCATTAAATATGGATCTTCGTAGTTAGCTGATATGACATTTTCATGGCTCAATAAAGTGTTAAGCTCACTACTCCATAAGAGCATTAAATGCGGGCAGGCTGGGATGTGGGCTGAGTATATTGAAGCAAGTTTAATCTTATGAAAGCAATAAATGCAAATCTCAGAGCTTCCTACACAGCATTAAATGAAGTGTGCTTTCACATTTAAAATTCAAATTGCATTTGAAAAAGCATTAAATGGAGTGTACTTTAATATCTTTAGCAATGAGAGTACATAAAAAATGTTGTGCGGCAAAAGATAGCATTTAATGCATACCATAGCATCCTAAAATCCATTGGTTATAACACAATGGTTACTAGATTTTAAAGGGCTATAAATATGTAATAAGAGTCACTGTTGATTGCGGTATAAATACAACTGAATTTCAATGGAATCACACACCAAGGCATATGCACTGAGAGAGAGGGTTGAAGGGGCCATTGAGGTTCCTGCAGATTCTGAAGTTGGGAAGAGCTAAAAAATCCATTAGAGGCATGTCATTTCCCTGTTACAAGTCTTTTAAAAGATGAAGATATTCCATGTCTATATTGTTGTTTTCATCCAAGGGCTGAGGCTAACATTCATTAAAAATGACAGTGATGGACAAGCTACAAATAAGTAAAGAAATGTTGAATATGTATGTATGAGCCTTAATGCCTATTAATATATCTTTGTTAATTTGATGCTTATAATTGTTCAGTTTTTGTGATTAGTGATTGGCTATTTTTTTACAGGTATCCTATTTTTAAATAAAACATGGGAAAACCTACGAATGCTACCATCAGCATCCAAAAGAGAGGAATATATACACGTGTGTGTATAGTCTAATATATAATATAAATGTATATATAAATGTGTATATATATATATATAAATATGTGTGTGATACACAAATGTGTGTGTACACACACATATTACACTAGAACAATAATTCATAAAATCTTTGTTTAAAACCTTAAATTCAATATATATATATATATATATATATATATATATATATATAAGAATATTACAAGAATGAAAAATATATTCATTCTTTATGATTCGGAGTTATCAAATGTTCTATTAAATTATATTCATGGTTTGGTGTTAGACGATTAGCCTAAAAGACAAACACATATGCAACATACAAGAGTTACTGGTATAATAAAATGATATTGTAATAAGATTCATACCTGCTGATGGAGTATATAGACTCGGACCCCCGGGTCTCACGACTATTGGGCCCGGACAGCGGCCCACACACGCTTATCGGACGTCATTTATATCATTTGTATTATTGTAGAGTTCATATATCATTTGTATGTACTAGATTAGTTTTTTATGTAATTGGGTCTATCGGGCCCATATTAGCGGCCCGACCCATTATTTGTCTATTTATACTCCCATTGGGGGACTTGTAACCCTAGAACACAATTCTAACTCCTAGAATGATTATTACACAAGCAATATAACTATTCATTGTTAGGAATATTTTATGGTGTCTAATCTAATTAAATATCTTTGTATTTGTGTAGTTATTAATTAAACGTGTAATACGGCCCACAAATGTGTATCAGTCCGGGGGCTTCCTTGTAACCTGTAAGTTAGCTAACTTCTCCTATAAAAGGAGGCTAACTTACGGGAACCCTAACAATCGGAAGAGGCTAAGAGAGCGTAGAGGCGAGATAGAAAGATTAGGGTTGTCGCTGCTCTCCTTCTCCAGGGAGAGCAGCGGGCAGTTCATACGGTATACCAGATTTGGTTTTAATCTTGTCGATTTTTTCTATCTGCTTCTTCTTAACTGCTTTGGTTGTATGATTGATTAGTATAATGGGTTTATCAATTGGTATCTGAGCCAAGGCGTGAAACATGTTGGATCTATCTGCGATTTTTTGGATCTAACGAAGAACTGCTCTGTTTTTCTTCTGTTTTTCTATATGTAGAGATTTGCTCCTGTAATCTTGTTTGTGAACGAAATTTTGTAAAAATCATACTGTTGGACTCGCCTTTCAAAACCGGTCCAGCAGCATACCTCTTTTTTCGTTTTCTGCAATTTTTATATTTCGAAGATTTCTACATTGAGATCTCGAAATCCTTATTTTTCACTGCTGCAGAAACGTTTTTGACTTGAATCTGATACAGGAGAATCTCGACCTTCAGGGCTTTTCAGAACAGGTTTCAGATTTTCAAAAATCGATGTTTTCATTTTGCAGGATCTCGACATTTAGGGGCGTGATTTCCTCTTCTCGACTTTTGAAATCTCGAGATTTGACATCTCGACTTTTGTCATCTCGAGTTTTGTCATCTCGAGATTTGTCATCTCGAGTTTTGTCATCTCGAATTTTGACATCTCGAGTTTTGACATCTCGAGTTTTGTCATCTCGAGTTTTGACATCTCGAGTTTTGACATCTCGAGTTTGACATCTCGAGTTTTGGAATTTCGAGTTTTGGGATTTCGACATTTGGGATCTCGATGTTTTGGATCTCGACATCCTGAAGATTTCGAGATTTTCAAAATTTCTCGATGTTTTGAATTTTTTAAAGTTTGGAGTTTCTTGAATCACTGATTTCTTCTAAACTTGATATCTTTCCTGTTCAGAACACTTCGAAGCTTTACATTTTTAGATATCTGAATGAATCTATGCGTTTCAAAGTTTTTAGAAGTTTTCGATGTTCTGATGTTTTTCAAACAGCAAGTTTTCGATTTTCTAATGTTTTCGAAACTCCAAAGTTTTCGATGTTCCAAACATTTTGAAATTCTGCAGATTTCGATATTCTGAGGTTTGTTTTGCAGGTTGATTTCGTCATTATTCTTCGAGGCAACCTCTAGATTGTAATCTCGAGATTTAAAACTCGAGATTGTAATCTCGAGATTTAAAACTCGAGATTGTAATCTCGAGATTTAAAACTCGAGATTGTAATCTCGAGATTTAAAACTCGAGATTGTAATCTCGAGGGTTAAAACTCGAGATTGTAATCTCGAGGGTTAAAACTCGAGATTGTAATCTCGAGGGTTAAAACTCGAGATTGTAATCTCGAGGGTTAAAACTCGAGATTGTAATCTCGAGGGTTAAAACTCGAGATTGTAATCTCGAGGGTTAAAACTCGAGATTGTAATCTCGAGATTTAAAACTCGAGATTAGGATTTTGAGGTATTGCCTTAGAATTTTGTTTAAAATCCACCTGCGCTCGATATTCAACATCGAGAACCTCAACTTCGATGAAATTCCTCAAAAACTCAAAATTAGAGATTTTCTGCGACACCGCACTGTTTTGGCCATAACTTTTGACTCGGTGATCCGATTTGAGCAAACTTTTTTTTGTTGGAAAGCTAACGAAAAGATCTACATTAATTCTCGGGATATGCCCCAGAACCCATTCTCACGCGCCCTCACTCGCAGCCCTTGAGGGTTAAAACGTTAGTTTTGCGACAAACATTGTAAATCACCGATGTCCAGGTCAAAACTTAGGCAAATCTGTTCAAATTCTTTCAATGACAACCATGAGGTCAAAGCTTTTCTATGCTCCACTGTAAAGGTCCGAAAATCGTAGATAATTCAATCAACCTCGCGTCAACGGTCATCTTACAACAATCAACAATCAACTGCTGAAGCCTCCCCTGACTCGTCAACAATATGTGATCATCAATATGCTGAAATTCTACATGATGAGCTCAGGGAAACCGTCATGTGTGGTACATGTTCAGATTGCTCCACACACATGGTGGGTATGACAAGCTGTGAAAAATCAAACCTTGCACATTCTGAGGGGGGGTTTCAGTTTTCTCCTCCTGGCGCCTTACACCGACAAAGCAAGAAATCTCTCAAAGGATGCAACATTTTAGGGGGAGTGTTCAATGTTATCCTTCCCGGTGCCTAACAATGACAAAGCATACCGAGTGCTCCAGTTGAGGGGGAGTACAGAGAGAAAATGAAGAAAGTAATGAGAGAACATGTCCCTATGGCTTAGTAAACCCAACTAAGCCTACCTAGGGGACAAAGCCGAGCGTAAGTGAGTGAGTGAGCGAGTGAGTGAGTGAACATTATGAGCGTTAGGAAGCAGAAGGCTCAAGTGAGAAGAAAAACAATAATCAATGATGAGTCTGCTACCTCAACTGCCTATTATCCATTGAACTTTTACTCCTAGCCACTCAAATACTCTGGACAATTCCCAAATAGGTTCAGGATTGATTTAATCAGATCCCGGGTAGAAGTCACTGCATCTTGTCCAACAGTGCACGTTGAACCCTACCCAAGACCACTCACTTGTCTCCCAACAGACGGGTGTTTAATCATACTTCACGGGGAACCACATCTCTCATTACTGTCTCCTTCCGAGGCAAGTAATACTGACTACAGTGGCCTCAGCCCCATGCCACTGAACTTTCATTGATCACGTCGTGTCTAGTTACTCACTCCCAAATGTTTTGAAATTTTCTAGGACACAGACGCACTTTTAGAGTCAGTTGCAGGTCTACATGACCCGCGAGAACTTCCATAGGGCTCATCTATTACAGATATAGACCAATAATTGGAAGGAAGTCCTGCTGTTGCAACATAAGAATCACCAACATTTTCAGGCCATTGCTAAAGAGTTTATCTCTATAGTGATGATAACGGGCGTCTTCACGACCCCGGGGGGCTACGTTATCTTCTTTACATTCTGCTTGTTTTTCCTGTTTTATTTCCGCAGAATAAAAGAATAAAAGCATGACGTCCCGATTCATCGGATCATCATGAGGGGGACAGTGGTCCACATGCTGTTAACACTGAACAAATCATTCTGGGACACTTCACTCCTCCATCACAAAAATCAACACCTTCTCTGCTATCTCTACAACTCGAATCAAATGGTCAGCTACACTCACAAATCAACAATCATTATGTTTCGCTGTGCCACCGACAAGTTCTCCTCAAATGCATTAATTCCAAATAGTCAAAAAGACTACATTGTGGAGGAGACAGAGGTCAAATACTCGTGTCCTGAAGATGAATTCCATGGGTGTCTCCTGTTGGTCCCGGTTGTACTGGATACAGTCTAGAGGGGAGGGGTGAATAGACTGTATTGGTTTTTAACTTTTTCAAGCTAAGTACCAGATTTAACAGAATAGCCTGTTCTGTTGGCAGAACAGACTGGCAGCGGATGGGGTTCTGGTAGGGAGTTCTGTTAGTAGCCTCAGAGAAGCAAAGGCAGTAGGCCTTCTGTTAACTCACAAGACCAGTTCTGCTGAACACAGATACCAAGTCTTTGGAGTTAAGCAGTTCAAATAAAAACTATGAATGTAAAGCAGTAAGTAAATGACACCAGGGCTTTTTATAGTGGTTCAAGGAACAACTTGTTCCTCTAGTCCACTGTTCCACTAAGCTGTAAAAACTTTCGTTTACAATGCCTTAGACCTATCACTTAAGAAGCTCTCCACGTCTTCTTCAAGTGTAGATGTCTTCTTGGATGCACTTCCGGCTTCCCTAAGACTGGTCCTTTCACTGAGCTTTCCAGAAGTATCACCACTTCACTGCTCTAGGTACTTGGACGTCCTTCTTGTGAAAGAAGAGGTTCTATTTAGAACAGGGGTTCCTCCAACTTGCTTCGTTACAAAGGATTTGTATGTGATGAGCTTGAAGAGTTGAAGAACACTTGGAACTTTGCTTGAGTTGGAAATAAGGATTTTTCCAACTTCTGCCTTCTCTTGTAGAAGATGATGAAGATTTAATCTGAAGGAGGTTTTTTGCTTTGTAGCGTTTGAATTTCTTGTATGTGCAGAGTTGTAGCAAAAGTTAGCAAAGTTCAATATCTTTTTTGGTTGTTCTTCGTAATGTATCTTTTATACAGGGGTTGTCTTCCTGTTGGAGGAGAACGAGGACAACTGCATTAAATGAGCGAGCAGTTGACTTGACCAGTAGGACCCGGTAAAGTTGGCGGGTTACTATTTTGGGATAAAGTAATCCTGACATTGCGGCCAATCATCTGCAATTACTCTACGGAGTATAGGGAGCATTAAATGTGCATTTAATGCGCGTACTGTAGCTTTCCCGTTCAATACTCCTAGACGTTGAAGGAATCTTTCAGTTGATTTCCCGGCTTGGCAGAATTCTTCTATTGAGAAGGTCTGGAGCACTTCTGTTGAGAAGATATCCAACAGAGAACCAGGAGGGTTTCTGTCAGAGTAAGGGTTAACAGAGACCCTGAGGTCTTCTATTCTTAAGCAGGGAACCAAAGGTCCTCTGTTCTACCAATGCCTTAACAAGGGTCTTCTGCTCTGGGGGCCTTCTGCTCTGGAGGCCTTCTTCTTTGTAGGTCTTCTGCTCTGGAGGCCTTCTGCTAAGTCGATTATACTAAGGGATATTACAAAGGAAAATTCTAATACATTAAGTCTAAGGAGGAGTACTCTAAAGTCCTAATTAATTTAGCTTCATCAAAATCTAATTACAAATATTCCTTACAATTTCCCCCTTTTTGATGATGCCAAAACCCTTTAACTATTTCCAGAGAAGTGCCTTCACCACAAAGAATTAAAGTTTAGAACTTTCATTAAAATCTTGGTGGGCAACTTGGCATAGGAAAATAGTAAGAGTACAGTACATTCAGATAGCAGATAATAAATCAAATAGCAAACAAGCAGAAAGCAAAGAGACAGGAATTGAGGAAAAGCCTTACAAAGTGAAAAGGCAGAGATGTGATTTTATTAGATATGGTTTACAGAAATATTGCTTACACATTCTCCATAGTAGCTGCTTGCAGAGCTTCTTCCTCCAATCTTTGAAGCCTTAGCAGCTCTTCATTAATTTCTGCTCTGATCTGAGCTAAATTACCAGAGCTTTGATAAGATGCCCATATGGGAGAAAGCTTGCAATCCAGCTAGCTGAGAACTCCTTCATGTATTGTCTTGCCAGGGACAATATTCTTCTTGTACCATTCTTCATCTTCCTCTAAAGATCCCCCATATCTGACTCGTGCAACACCATCTTTATCCAGAAAGAGGTTCTGTTGTTGAGTGGGAGTCATTTTCATCTTCATTTCTTCAAACTGAGTTCTGTCAATTTTCTGGGAACCACCCAATCTCCATTCAGTAAAACTGAAGATTTTCTTCTTCTTGGTGCCTTTCTTCACTGGAGATGGGGGTCTAGGTAAACCGACTGCTCTCTTTTTCTGTAAAGCAGCTTCAAAGTATGGAGCAGGGTCTACTATTGGTTCAGCAGAAGAGGATGCTCTAGCAGGAGTTCTGGTGGACCGAGGCCTAGTCTGTTGAGGGTCCTCTTCCCCCTTTTTGGAATCATTTAGGTCCTCTAGCATCATGCTGATCTTCTGGAACTCTGAGGCCTGTGAGGAGGCTATCTGCTCAAGGGCCTCTGGTAAGGTCTGAGTGACAGAAGTAAGACCTTCTATCAGACCTTGTTGTTTATGAACAATTGAGGCAATGTCATTGGAACTTGCTTCAAGAAGAACCAGTTTCTGGTATCTCTCTTTGTCTTGAGAAAACAGAGTCCTGGTTTGATCACGGTGGACTTTGCAGAGTTCCTCTATGTCCAACAGCTGTTCTTTTGTTTTGGTATCAGCCCATTGGAGATCTTCAATATTGGTGGAGATGGTCTCAATTGCTTTGCCTTGAGCCATCAGAGTTTGATGAAAGGTGAATAGGGTCTTATGTATACCTTCTACTTCAGTTGACAGTGCATCTGTTCTGGCAGAGGAGGAGGCCATGAAGTTGTGGAGGGATTCTGTGAGGTTTTCAAAGCGGTCTGAGATAAACTGCATCCCAGAATTGAGATTATCATTCACATGAGCAAGGTGCTCAAAGTGCTTGTCATTTATCTGGATGAGTTTGTCCATGCATTGGAGGACTTGACCACCAAATTCTTCTGTTGTTTCAACAAACTTGTTGAAGGGAATTTGAGGTATAGGTTCTTCAGTCTCTGGCATTCTTAGTCCCCTGGACCTGTGCATGGGAGGCCTTCTGGTCTGTTGCAGAGAGGGTTTCCGGTGAGAAGGTTCTCTCGGGGATGTAGGTTGGCGTTTTGAAGTGAGGTCTCCAGCAAGGGAAGATGACAAGAAGCCATTGTTATCACTTTCAGAGGATAGAATGCGGTGAAGAGGCTGTCTCTTGGGTGTAGATGCAGCAGAGTGTAGAGATGTTCTGGGGGAATTTGCTGCAGGTGGAAGAGGATTTTCTGCAGGTGAGGGTGAGGATGAGTTTTGAGTGGAAGAGGATTGCTGTTGTGGGATGGAGTTCTGGTGTTGTGATGAAGGTTGGGGAGAAGGGGTGTTTTGTTGATGGGAGGCATTATGTTGAGGAGGAGATGGTGGAGGTGAAGGGGATCGGTTTCTGAATTGGATAAGGTCTTTGCAAGGTGATTTGGTCTTCTTATTGGATGAGTGAGGAGAGGTGGGGGTTTTCTGTTCTGGGGATTGGGGTTGGGGGTTTTCTGTTGGAGGGGTTTCTGTTGTAATAAGAGGTGAAGGGACTTGGGGTTCTGTTAAGATATGAACAGAAGGGGTTGGAGAGAATACATCAAATACATTTTCTTCAATCAAAGAAGTCCTCCATTCCTTGATGAGTTCCAACATAGCTTGCCCTTCTGTCTTAGGCACAGAGGGTTCTCCTGGGTTGAAGTTTGGTTGAACAGATTCTGTTGTCTTCTTGGCAAAAAGTCATTCTTCAAATGCTTCTATCTCTCCTTCTTCCAGTGGTTTGACTGTCTCCTCAGAGGGTGAGGATATGAGGACAGCCTTTCCCTTGTAACCTGCCTTCTTCTTCTCAAGGACAGAATGGAGGAAGTTGAGGGCAAAGCACTTGGAGACATCATCAGTGCCTACCCACTTCAGGATGGCCTCTTCTTCAGGCTCATAGTAATCAAAGAATTGAATGATTTTGTGAAGGGGTCCCATTCTCCATCTTCTCCATTCAAGAACTCGAGCAAACTGTCTATCCAGCAAAGACAGATACCCTTCTTTGCCTGTGCTGGGGTGCTCTGTTGGAGTTGGCACCCTATTCTGTTCAGGAGTGGTAACAGAGGTGGGGTTCTCTGGTTCCCCCTGAATGTCTGCCACCTTCTCAGACATGGTGACCAAAGGTTTATGTTAGTCCCTGTTTCTGTAACAGCAATGAATAATCGATCTAACAAGGAAGATTAAACGTAAAGATGAACACAGAATGAATCACCGTAAAACCTTCTTTGATAAACCGTGGAACGTACAGCAGAATGATATAAGCGTAAGGCTATGAATAATAAGTACGACGTTCAACCTTTTCCTAAACCTCGGCTCCCTTTTTATAGGCGAGGTTTAGGTTAGGCGTAACAGGCTTTTGGCCTGTTTAAATGGGCCTAACACTTGGCCTGATTTCTATCTAGTTTATGCACTATTTAAATACAAGGATTAAATATAAAGCTAATCTATGACCAACTTGATTCACAATAAAATATCTCCAACAATCTCCCCCTTTGTGATCAAGTGTCATTCTCTTATTGCTTCTGTGATTTGAAGTAGTGCTTCCTTAATCCAAGTGCATGTTCATATTGTCTTAGCATATTTCTCTTTTCGAGGCGATCGTCAATGGCCTTTAAAATTGCCTCTACAGTAGAGTGTTCCTTTTGAACATAAGACGATGCCTCTTGAAGATTTTCTTCCAGCTTTGCCTTCATCTATAGAATCTGCTCTCTGATTATCTTCAGTGTTCCGTCGCAGTATTTCTCGATTTCACTGACTACCATTAGACGCTTTTCGTTCTTGTGGTTCACATAGGTGACTGCTGGTGGTTTGAAGAAGATGTGGTATGCTGGGAAATCTACAAGTTCTGGACCATACAGTTTTGGCTTTGTCAGATTTGTCTTCTTCATTTTGCATTCAATAGCCATCTGTAGGTCATGTGAAGAGTGTACTCGGATCTGTCTAAGCATGAATCTCTTGATAGCTGCGAGGCCTTCGCTGTATACTATGTTTTGCCTGACTGGAAGGTATCTGTAGGCCATGAGCATTTGGTAGATGTCATCCGGTTTCAGCACGATGAAGTCGTTCTCTTGACAAGTGAATTCGCTCCCATCGGTGCGTTGAAGTCTGAAAGTGTAGAATGTTACTCCATGATAGTCTTCAGCTTTCACTTGTAGAATTTGATGAATCGGGAGAATATTCGACTTCAGATCTTGTTCCATCAGTTCTCTCTGTGTACCGGTTGACCTTTGCAGCAACATATGCAGATGACCTCCAGCCTGTTTTCCTTTCAAGTGTGTAAGGCCTCTTAGCTTCAGTTCGTTCAGTGGCTTGACTTTGTCTGGTCTACGCCAGATATGCTCTCTGATTTCTTCTTGGAAGGGGGCCTTGATTCGAACGTTGTCCCAGGGTTTCTCTGTCTTGGGAAGTCTTCCCGCTGATTGTCTTACGACTGATTCAAGAGCTTTCTGGGATTCCTTGTAGTTCTCCCCTTCCTTGCGTTCATCGTCCTCGAGCCTAATGATATCTTCAGAGCATTTGTTAATAAGCTCTCGTAGCCACTAGTTTCTTTGCATGTCCTCTTGCTCGGCTTCAACCCGGAGATCATCCCATTCTGTCCATTTTCTCGGCCATTTGTCGTATATCACCGCCTCTTCCAGTGCATCATGGATGTCTTTGCCTGGGGAGATATATGGAGTTCTTTGTTTAGGCGGTGATTGTTCCTGTGTAGCACTACCGGGTTCACTAGGATTGCCCGTTGACATCAGCTTAGAACTAGGTTCCAACTGATGGCCTGATGGAGAAGATGTACCAGTGGTATCATCATCAGGACTTCCATCCCCTCCTCGGTTGGTATCTCTAGGAGATACGCCTCGGGATGTTATTTCTAGCTCGACCGCGCTAGAGAGTTTGGCTGTGGATGGTGGCTGTTGGTTTGTTGAGGTTTCAGGTTGAATTGGCTGTGGAGTTTGGCTTGGAAGAGTAGTTTGCTCAAGTGATCGAGGTCACTTGTTCTCCCCCTCATGAGGATCTGAATCATCGGGGTCCTCATGGGAACGTTTGCGACCACGAAGACTCTCCTTGCAAGTACTCTTGGTTTCGGGTGAGGAAAGAAGAGCTTCTAGTATGGCTTGCTGATGAAGAGTGAGGTCATCTTCTGGGGTATTCAAGAGGTTATTCAACAAAGCCGAAGCTAGGGTGTCAAAGGATAGGGAGGAGAGATCGATGGAGGGTGTGGTCGGGTGTGGGGAGAATACTGGTTCTGTATTCTGGGTTCCCTGAGAAATAGAAGGGATAGGAATTTGGTTGATGGATTGGTGGGATAGAGGGGTGGAGGATATGGGTTGTGTATGGGAGATGAACAGTTCAGGGGAAGGTTGGGGTGGTGTCTGTTCAGACCGAACCGCTTGGGTGGTCCTAAATTCCTGTGCTAGAGCGGTCATTGCATCTTGCACCCATGGTTTAATGGTGGAATCTAGGAAGCGATTTAGTATAACGTTTACGTCTTCAAAGGTAGGGTGACCAGTTACGGGGGTTGTAACTGTTGACACAGCATCAGTGAAGATTGCTGATGTGTGGCCTGCATTTAATGATGGAATCATTATGGGCGTAGCAGGGCTTCCAACCGTCATAGCTTGCGCTCTGGTTGTTGCGTTCAGGGTGAGTGCACCTGTATGTGCTGTGAATAGTGTAGGTGTCCTAGAAAAGGAAGAAAATGTGGGAAATGTGACACCTAGACTCGATGTGAGTGAAGAAGGGGTTTTGACCTCGGGAGATAGGTCAATTGTATGCTCAACTGATTCAGAAGGAACCAGCGAGGGGGTTGAGTCCCGTTCTTTTGAAACAATAACCTTTTGAGAGGCAATTGAGTGGCTGGGAGAGGGCTGTGCATGCGCAGTTGAGCCAGATGCTGCGACTTCTACTCGGGAACCGAAAAGATCGGATCCTGTGCTTAGGGATTCGGCTCGGCTTATCTGGATAAAGGAGTCGCAGCCCGCAAAGATGTGTTCGTCTGCCTTATCAAACAGACTCTTTTTCGCTCGGGGCTGGGGCTTGGCCTTAGCAACCTTGTCATTTTTGACCTTAGCCCTGGTTTCTCGGATGACAACTTCTTCCTGGTTGATTGATGTCTTGATGGAGTGAGCTGCCTCGTCGTAATCATCCTTTGAGCAATTAGTCTCGCTCGGATCAGCTCTTGGTTTAGCTGTTTCTTTTATGGTGAAGACTTGAGGTCTGCGAGCTATGATTGGTGCTGCGTCTTCAGCAGTAATCCTTCTCTTCTTTGGAGATTCGACGGGCAGCTTCCCTTTTCTGATCAGTGCATATGTGAGCTCCACATCATCACTATCGTTGTCATCATCGTCATCATCCGAGTCCGATTTTTCACTATCCGTGCCCACGCTCTCGGAAGCCTTGTCGTCAGTGTTTGTTTGGGCTCCACTAGACGATTCACTGGCCGTTTCCTCAGCGTCTTCTTCGGTGCCCTCAGCCGCCTGACTCGTCTCTAGAGAGTCGTCAGACTTCCCTTCATTGGGCAAACCGGCCACTGGTTTCTGTGGCTTTTGGGCTCTCTTAGTACCCTTACCAACACTCGGCTTTGTCCCTTGGGTAGGTCCAGCTGGATTTTGCTTAACCATAGGGACGGTCTTCTCGGTGGCTTCTTTGTATTATTGGACTGCTGGATTTGAAGATTTTACCAGCTGTAGCAGAAATCCAGGTATCTTCAGACCATAGGAAGGATTCTTGTCTGCTTTGAAGTACTGTAGCTTCGGTGCTGTGAAGTGTGGATCGGAGTTGCGTTTTGGGATTGTTGAATGCTCTGCCATGAGGTCGTTGATGATCAACCCAAGCCACCTGGCGTACGGAAAGGTACCTGGCCTATTCTTTTCTTTGGCCTTGACCAGGTCCATTAGCTCTTAGAAGAAGAGCTGTGCCATGTCGTAGTTCTTGTTGAAGGCAATGCCATGGAAGATGAGCAGGATCTGCTTGTTTCATTTGTCGAATCCGGCATGCTTCGGCGACAGGCACTTGTTCACCAGCCCGAAAAGATTTTTCCATGGGTGACGGAGATATGCACCGTTGAAATTTGACAGTTGTGGCAGTAGTGATGTGTAGCCAAGGGATGCCACGTCTTTGAGCAGATCGGGGATGATTGGCAGTGCATCATACGTATCGTGAACTGGCAGCGCTAGAGTAGTCCGTTGAGTGGATGGTGTCAGAATCACCCGCATGCCGTTCAACTTGGTCTTGATCTTGGAACGATCTTTCAATGAATCCGTGTGCATGTGCCCCCAGAACTGTTGTAGGTATATCTCTGGCACTGGTTTGGCATTGTGAAGTGCAGGCCAGAGATAGTGACCTTTCATTATGGCCGGAATGATTGGATTCTGGCACTTGAAGACTGCCAGGTCTAGCTGGAAATTGTTGTCCAGCACCTTGATCCATTTCCCTTTGGAGTAGATGGCATCATCGATCTGTGCTGTAATATTTCCTGCCATTTTAAACTGTAGAAGCAGGGGGTCAGCATATGAAATTCAACAGTTTGATTTGATTGAAAGAGTTTGATTTATTTGTCAGATAAGTTTATGCAGGTGGAGTTTTGAAAAAAATTTCTAAGTCCAAATCTCGAAATCTGAATCTCGAGATTATGATTTCGAGATGCCCATCTCGAGATCTTGATTTCGAGAATATGAACCGACGATTTCGAAGAGATTTAAACCACCTGCAAAAACGAAAAGCAGAAGATACGAAAACAATATACAATATGATTTCGACCTGAAATTAAACTTAAACCCTTTTTCTCTTTTTTTTATTTTGAGAAATTTCGAATGTTTTTGCGAGAACGATATTCCAATTTCGAACGGTGTTGATGGATTGCGATTTCGAAAAGTGAACTACCTTCGTAAGGGTAGTCGAGAAGAAGAAACGGGAGTAGAAAAAGCTAAGGAATTTTTTGGGGAAGACGAGGGAGTTCGGGAGCTCTGTCTGTGTCTTGTTTGCGAAAAAAGAGAATGGGTAGTGAAGAGTTTGTCGCGAAGCTTATATACGCGAGAAGATTGGGCCCTTTTTCGAAATATCAGTTTAAAAAGTTTGAGGCCCAATACTCAGTGAAAAAAATAGAGCTCCCCTTTAAATAGTGAAAATTAGCTCCCCCTCAAACGGTGAAAATTTTCTCCCCCTCCAAAAATGCAACGAACAATATGTACAGATGCAACGCACACACACTATTTTTGTTCTTTTTGATTTTTCACCCACTCAACACTTGCAACGCACACACACTATTTTTTGTTATTTTTCTGGTTTTCTCCCCCTCAACTCATGCAACGCACACACACTATTTACAAATCCCACACACACACACTTTTTACAAGTCTCACACACACACACTTTTTAGATCAGTGGAGACATTATTAAACGGGCTCGAGGTTCAACATGCCCAACTTAGATACTAGGAACTGGAATCGTTTTTCATCCAATGCCTTAGTGAACAGGTCAGCCAGTTGAAGCTCTGAGCTTACAAAATACATGTCAATGTCTCCTTTCTCCACATGATCCTTGATGAAATGATAGCGCAGGTCGTTGTGTTTGGTGCGGGAGTGATGAACCGGGTTGCTGGTGATGGCTATGGCGCTTTGAGAGTCACTGTAGATCGGGATATGGCGGAGTGTGTAACCGTAGTCCTTTAGCTGGGTCTTCATCCATAATATTTGTGAACAACAGCTAGCAGCTGCGACGTATTCTGCCTCGGCCGTAGATGTTGACACACAGTTTTGTTTCTTGGAAGACCAACAGACTAACTTATCGCCCAAGAATTGGACAGCTCCCGATGTACTTTTGCGGTCCATCCGGCAACCAACAAAGTTAGCATCCGAATATCCGACTAGGTCAAAACCTGAGTGCTTGGGATACCAAAGGCCTAGATTCACAGTGCCTTTGAGATATCTCAGAATTCTTCGAACAGCGGTCAGATGGGATTCCTTCGGATTTGCCTGAAAGCGTGAATATAAGCATGTGGAGAAGACAATGTCAGGCCTGCTTGATGTGAGATAAAGCAAAGATCCAATGATGGCCCTGTAGTTTGTAGCATCAACTGGCTTCCCGGAGGGATCTGAGTCCAGTTTGTTTTTGGGGGACATAGGGGTAGTCATGGAGGATTTGCCATCAATGTTGAATCTCTTAAGCATTTCCAGAATGTACTTAGACTGATTGATGAAGATGCCGTCAGAGAGTTGTCTTACTTGCAGGCCTAGAAAGAAATTCAATTCGCCCATCATGCTCATTTCGAACTTGGTTTTCATCAGTTTCTCAAAGTGTTTGCACAGGCGTGGATTTGAGGAGGCGAAGATAATGTCATCAACATAGATCTGAATCAGGATGATGTCAGACTTCTGTCGCTTGATGAAAAGTGTGGTATCAATCTTCCCTTTTGAGAAACCTGAATCAACCAGAAATTCGGTTAAGGCATCATACCAAGCTCTTGGTGCCTGTTTTAACCCATACAGAGCTTTCTTTAGCTTGTACACATGGTCGGGATATCTGGGATCTACGAATCCTTCGGGCTGAGCGACATAGACTTCTTCTTCCAAGACTCCATTCAGAAAGGCAGTCTTGACGTCCATTTGAAAGACAGTAAAGTTCTTGTGGGCCGCGTATGCAAGAAAAAGGCGGATTGCTTCAATTCTTGCTACGGGTGCAAATGTTTCATCATAGTCTATGCCCTCTTGCTGATTATATCCTTTAGCGACCAGTCGTGCCTTGTTCCGTATCACTATGCCTTCTTCGTCCTTCTTGTTCTTGAACACCCATTTTGTGCCAATGATGGTTTTCTGAGGGGGTTTAGGCACGAGTGTCCATACATCTAGTCTGTCAAATTGATTGAGCTCATCTTGCATGGCAATCACCCAATCTGGATCAGCGAGTGCCTCTGAGACTTTGGACGGTTCATTCTTGCTTAGAAAGCATGCATAGTGACATTCATTTGTTGTTGCTGATCGTGTTCGCACACCTTGACTTGGATCACCTATTATTTGTTCAACAGGATGTGCTCTCGTCCACTTCCTCTCATGAGCTAGAGGAGTTGGAGTTAGTATTGGTTGATCTGAGTCCTGATATGAGTTTGAAGGCTCTGGGGCATCTGTGGTGTGTAGTGGAGATGATTCCGGACTTATGGCAAAGCCGTGATCATCCACACCTATGGGATTGGTTTGAGGGGTTGAGGGTGTGGAAGGTACGTCATCTGGTCCTGTGAGGAGCGGAATCTCTTCCGTTGGAGTTGATGTTGACTCTGGAGTGTATGCAGGAGGTGGAGATTGTGAGTTCTCGTAAAAGTTTCTGAAGAGAGAGTCGAGAATCACATCGTCGTGTTCGGTGTTTGGTTCAGCTTTATCAGAAGCTACTGGTACAACAGTGGATGGATCGGTCTGGAGATGTTCAATAGCAAAGTCTGCCATTTCATAGAATGTAACGTTTACACTCTCGATGACAGTCCGCTTGTCTCTGAGATAGACTCGGTAAGCTTTGGATTGCAGTGAGTAGCCAATGAACACGCCTTCTCTGGCTTTGGGATCCAGCTTACTTCTCTCTGTCCGATCATTGAGTATGAAGCACTTGCAGCCAAAAACCTTGAGGAAAGAAATATCAGGAGTTTTGTTGAATAGTATCTCATATGGAGTCTTGTCGAAGCGCTTGTGGATGAAGGTTCTGTTCTGAGTGAAGCACGCAGTATTGATTGCCTCTGCCCACATGAAGTGAGGCAGTCTAGATTGAATTAACATGGTGCGTGCTGCTTCAACAAGGGTTCTGTTCTTTCTCTCAACAACTCCGTTCTGCTGGGGAGTTTTAGCTGCTGCAAATTGCTGAGTGATACCGAGTGATTCATAGAACTCAGTGAGAGTCTAATTTTTAAACTCGGTACCATTGTCAGTTCTCACAATTCGAACACTGTGCTGTAGCAGTTTCTGGATCGTTCTGATAAAGGTCATAATGTTTTCTGCAGCTTCGTCTTTTGATCGAAGAAATTTTGTCCATGTATACCTAGAGAAGTCATCAACAATCACCAGAGTGTATTTGCGACCGTTGATGCTTTGTACTCTCATAGGTCCACACAGATCCATGTGTATTAGCTGCAACTGATGAGTAGATGAAGGTTCAGATTTTGACTTGTGGGAGCTTCGCGTCATTTTGCCCATTTTGCAGGCACTACAATGATTTTCAGCGGAAGACTTTAGCAGAGGAAGCCCCTTTACAAGTTTCTTGGAGGACAAGGTTGATAGATGTTTGAAGTTTAGATGGGAGAGACGTCTGTGCCATAGGTTGTTCTGTTCAGTTGAAGCTTTGGACAGCAGACAGATGGAAGTGGTGGATTGGACGCTTTTCAGATCAATAGTGTACAAATTTGATGTTCTGTAACACGTTAATAATGTATTCCCTGTGCTGTCAAGAACACAGCATTGTTTTGCAAAGAACCTCACTTCCATCCCGCTGTCACAGAATTGTCCAATGCTCAGTAAGTTGTGTTTGAGCCCTTTGACGAATGAAACATCTTTTATTGTGACACTGGCACAGACGACGTCCCCATACCCAAGGATAGGAGATGAGGCGCCATTCCCGAATCTGACATTGCCTCCGTAGCAGTTGGTGTAGTTGCTCAAAAGGTGCTTTATTCCGGTCATGTGGGTTGAGCATCCTGAGTCTAAGTGCCACACATGACCGTCCTGCAAAACAATCAAATAAGATTAGGTACCCAACTTGGAGTGGGTCCTTCCTTATTATCAAGAAACACCTTTTTAAAACTTGCTTTGAGCAGTGATCCAAGGTCAGCTGCTCTTTCAACAAAAGATCTATCTTCGATGGGCTTTCCAATTGCCAGATCTGCTTTTGCAGTGTGTCTGGTTTTTGGAGTCCACCTAGCACTTTCCATTTTGGTGGGTCTGATGTTGTGAACCCACCTTTCCATTTTAGTCCTTGTGGGTCTAAGTTTGGGGACCCACCTTTCAGTTGTAGTTATGATGGGTCTTCGATTTGGACCCCACCTATCAGTTTCAGTTATGATGGGTCTACGATTGGGAACCCACCTTTCAGTTTTAGTTTGGATGGGTCTTCGTTTGTGGATCCACCTATTCGATTCAGGTTTGGTAGGTCTTATCTTGGGGACCCACCTTTCAGTTTCAGTTTTGACGGGTCTTATCTTGGGGACCCATCTTTTCGTTTTAGGTTCAGGAGGAGAGTAGACATGTGCTTTGTGATTGAATGGTTGTTTCTTGAGTTTGGTTTTAAAAATCTCCTCCTTAGAAAGCCGATTAACATGTTTCCTAGAATGAACTCTAAGGGCATATTTCATATCTGGAATACAAAACGTTCCCTTAGAAGTTCCTTTCTTGGTTTCTTTTTCAGGTTTAAGCTTTCTGGAAGGCTTAGATTTAACAACATTCATATCACATTCATAATTATGGGGATCTGGAACAGAATAACCATAAGCAATACTTGTATTATAAATAGAACTTTGTCTAGAAGATGTCTCAGAAATATTCAGCTTGGGACTCAAGACTGAGCTGTTAGAAGTTTGCTTTGTAGAGACAGAATTACAATTAACTTTTGAGTAAAATATTGAACTAGATCTAGGACTGGCACTTTTCTCAAAAACTTTCTTTTTGCCTTCTGCGATTTCCTTCCTCTTTTTCCTCCACTCATTCTTCTCTTCTCCTTCCTTATTCACTTCATTCCCTGTAACCAAAGGAGAAGAGAGATGAGTGGACGAACCTTTAAAAGCATTGTTTTTCGCATGTGAGGTGTGTGAGCTGTCAGGCTTGGTCGTAGAAGGGTCCGTTTTAGCATGAAACTGCTCACTCAAATCATTAAATTTTTTAAGAAGTTCCTGCCAGTTACGCTCAAAACCTTTCTTTTCAGTTTCAAATCTCTCTCTCTCGTTATCAAGAGTTTTTTGTAGGTTTTTGAGTTTTTGAGCCATGGGAAAAATACATGGTTCCTCACCAGTTTTAGCAATACCAACTCTTGGAGGAGGGTCTAGAGGGTGTCCTATGTGAGGAATATCTTTAGCATAGGGGTCTAGGCATTCACTAAAGCAGGAAGTCGGTTTTTCTTCTGAAAGTTGTTTTTCATTTACAGAGGGATAATCACAAGAAATCGCAGGTTTTGGTTTCTTTCTCTTTTCTTCTTCTGCTTCAGCATAATCTTCATCACTTCGAAAATACATTTTCTCGCCAAACCCTAGTCCCATGTAATCTTTGTTATAGAATTGAAGGCAATTAATTTTCTTAAGATTACGCGGGTTGGTTATGCCCAGACCTGTTTTAGCATTGTAGAATCGGTCATCCTTTTGTTTGTTGTTAAGCAGAAAAACAGTTTGTTCAGATTGACCTCTTCTAGCAGCTAGATCTTCTAGTTCTTTTACTTTATTTAAAAGCGTTCTTCTTTTGTTATGCAAAAAATCGCATTCAGCCTTTGCTGTGCTTTTTTCCCGTTCACTGTCCTCAAATTTCTTAGTTAATTCAGCTATCTTAAGTTCAAAGCTTTCAAAATCTGAAGACACCTTTTTGACTTGATCTTTTGCAATTTCAAGTTGAATACTTAAGGAAGACTTTTGGTCTAGATTCTGTTTCAGAACTCTATGATTATTATCTAGTCTCTCCTTTAGTTCTTTGATTAGACTGTCCTTTTCAAGTAAGGACTGCAGTTGATTATCTAAAGAAATATGTGAAGTACTTACAGAGCTTGTTGAGCAGTTGCCTTCGGGGATCGCAGCATCACCCTTTATTTCATCTCCCTCCACTCGTGCCATAAGAGCATAGTTGTCTTCCTCTTCCTCCTCCTCAGAAGAATATTCTGCCCAGTTCTCATTTTCAGCAATCATGGCAGAGGTTTCTTCTTCTTTCTGCACCATCAGCATTTTCTGCTTATTCCACAACATCTTCTGCTTGTAGAAGTTAGCATCTTTCTTCTTTGGAAGGCGGCAGTCTTTGATCACATGTCCAGGCTTGCCGCAATTATAGCATTTAGGTGCTTCTTCTGCTGATGATGCCTTCCTAGAAGATCCTTGATCATGATTCTTCTGTTTGTAGTTTGAGGAGGAAGTTCTCAGCCTGTTGGAGGAAGTGTTCTTCTTTGCAAATCTTTTGGCCAGCATTGCCATCTTCTTCTGTAAGTCTGCTAGCTCAGCCTCTAGATCAGATTTGTCATCGTCACTCTCATCATCATCTGATTCAACCACCACCTTCTTCTTTTTCTTCTTTAGTGAAGTGGTTGTCCTTCTAGGCTGAGCATCCATTACAAGAGCTAAGGGGTTTGTGGTGTGATGATCCTCAGCACAGGCAACCTCGTTGACGAATTGCTTCAGATGTTCATAGAGAGTGCAGAGGTCAATTTCGTCTAGATCTATCCGTGATCTGACATCCTTCACTGTCTTTTCCCAAGCAGGATGCAGGCTGGATAAGAATCTAATATTTAGTTCCAGATTGGACCTGAATACTTTGATCTTTCTGAGTTCATTTACCAGTTGAACAAGTCTGTTGCAAGTCTCATTCAATGGTTCTCCTGGTCCTGCTTTGAAGGAGTCATAAGCGATGAGAATTGTAGTCTTCTTTGTTTTGAGGCTGATGCTTGTGCCTTGTAGCAGCTTCTCTATTTCATCCCACATTTCCTTAGCTGTCTGCATGCTATCTATGAGAACATAAACCTCATTTGGTATTGCTTGAAGGAGGTACGTTTTGGCCATAAGATCACCACGAAGTCTGAGCTTGTCGGCTTCTGTGTATTCAGATGGCACTTTTCTCCTTATTTCTGGAAAAATAGGAGGATTGTTCTCTGGATCTCCACCAACTGAAATTAAAAGTTCAGCTGGTCCTTCAAGCAAAGATTCGAGCATTGCAGAAGAGTTCTCTTTGTGCTCGAGGAAGTTAAAAAATCTGTTCCTCCACATTTGATATTCTCCCTTCCTGAGGCTAGGAGGGGTACTGCTGTTCCCTTGTGCATTGTATTCTGAACCCATTGCTGTACTAAACTGACCGTTCGAGAAAATTGATCAAAAGATTTTCAGAGGCAGAATCTCGAAAAATCAGATGTCGAGATCTGAATATCGAAATTTCAGATTTCGATAAAGGAGGCCCGGTATCGAGATTTGGGCTCGAGATTAAGGATCTCGAGATTTGGGATCTCGAGATTTCAAATTTCGAGATGCTGATCTCGAGATTTGAAATGTCGAGAAGTTAATCTCTCGAAATCTTAATCTGATGAGTCAAATGTCGAGACCAGATGTCGAAACCTTTTCTCGAAATCAAGATTTCGAAATCCTAGATGTCGAAATCCTCAATGTCGAAATCTTTCAACCTGTAAAAATCAGATAATCAAAATCTGAAGATAGTTTCCTGTAGAGTTGAATGTCGAGATCTTCTTGTAAAGTTTTCAGCTCAAAAAACGTAGCAGAACCTGTGAAGAAATAGGATGTCGAGATGCCTAGCTCGAGATATCTCGAAATCAAAAATTGCGTAAAACACAAACTGAAGTATACCCTTTGATCGCTTTGAAAAGGCGATTCCAAAGGTGTAACTTTTACAACTTTTGAACAAGAAACAAAATTACAGAGCAAAAATCGACAGAATGAACTACGTTAACAAAAAACAGAGTATTCTGCAGGAGTTCTTCTGATCGTTCTCGATCGGCTCTGATACCAATTGTTAGTCCCTGTTTCTGTAACAGCAATGAATAATCGATCTAACAAGGAAGATTAAACGTAAAGATGAACACAGAATGAATCACCGTAAAACCTTCTTTGATAAACCGTGGAACGTACAGCAGAATGATATAAGCGTAAGGCTATGAATAATAAGTACGATGTTCAACATTTTCCTAAACCTCGGCTCCCTTTTTATAGGCGAGGTTTAGGTTAGGCGTAACAGGCTTTTGGCCTGTTTAAATGGGCCTAACACTTGGCCTGATTTCTATCTAGTTTATGCACTATTTAAATACAAGGATTAAATATAAAGCTAATCTATGACCAACTTGATTCACAATAAAATATCTCCAACAGTTTAGCAACCTTCTTTTTGGTCTTGGTGGTCCTCTTCCTTTTCTGTCCAGCCTTCATGGGTGGAGGAGGAGCAACCACTTCTGTTTTCTTGGTCTTCTTCTTCTTCTCCACAGAAGGTGCTTTAGAGAGGGGTTTCTGCACCTTGTCTCCTTGTTGTCTTTTATTGTCAAGCTGAAGCTGTCTCTTCAGCTCCGCCTTGATGGCTATTTCCCTATTTGGAGAGGCAGATAGGAAGATTACCTTTGTGTGATCCAGAGGTGTGGCCTTCCTCAAGGTTACACCTTGATTGAGAAGCAGTTCTGAGATGAGCAGCCCATGCCCTAACTTCCCAGAATAAAGACCTGTCTTGGAGGTCTTCTTTTTGATGAACTCAATCAGGGATCGAACCATTACCTGACCCCAGTTGACATTCACCCCATGATGTACTGCATATAGAGCCTTGGCATTTGCAGTAGTGACATCATCAGTAGAGGTAAATTTGCACCACACACATTTGTGGAAAATGTTGGTGAGCAGCTCAAAGTCCTTCTTGAGCAGATTTTTCTTGATGTATACCTTCTCCACTTCTTCCCCTTTTCTGCAATAATTCCTCTTGAATTCAAGGACAGTGACGTCAGCTTCCTCTAAATCAAATAGAGAGGCCCTGCCTTCCTCTAGTTGAATGCAAAAACCTTGTTGATGACATCAGCATCAACCAGTATTTCTTCTCCTTGGACACTGGAGGTGATGGTTTCGTCCTTGAAGGTCGCGTTGAGATAGAACTCAACAGTGTCAATGTTGCTGTAGACTTCATAAGCATAGGTGATGACCTTGCTTAGTTGACACTCTGTCAGCCCGTCAATGATATTGGTCATTCTCTCCTTTTTCTCAGCAAATCTGGGTAGAACATCCAGTTCGCACTTCATCCCTGTCAACACATTCTTGAGGAGGGTTGCTTTTTGTTCCTCGGAAAGATCATTGAAGCTCAGGAAAGCCATAGCCGTTTTTAGCAGTTGAGAGATTTAGAGAGATAAGAGTTCAAAAGCTTGAGAGTAATGGAAGCAGTAGCGGTTTAGGTTGAAATGAGGGGAATATATGGGTACGGGTTAATAGACGATTGAGATAATTTGCGGTTCCGAGGTACCAATAAATGTAAAAAGGGGGCACAGTAAATATTATGCGGTTGTATACCGTTTTAAGGGTAAAAGGGTAAAAGACCTTTAATAATTTACTAGGTCACTCGGTTTTTCAGAATTTTGCTAAGTCCACAACCTTTTCTGTTAGATATAAGAAGAGGTTTTCTGAAGGAAGGAAGAGAGGGTTTCTGTTGCTGAGGTGTTCTGCCAGGATAGAGAACAGAAGGGGGTTAACAGAAAGGGGTTCTGCAACAGGTATTCTGTTAGCAGAGATTTTGCAACAGAGGGCCTTCCTTTTCAATATTCTCTTGGAATTTCATCCATCATTCCCAATTCCTCTCTCAGTTTGTTGAGTCTAGCCTCAGGAAGAGGCTTTGTCAGAATGTCTGCAAACTAGTCTTCTGTTGGCACATGCTCCATGCAAATGTGCTTCCTTCTCAACATGATCTCTGATGAAGCGATGTCTGATCTCAATGTGCTTTGTCCTGGAGTGAAGAACTGGATTCTGAGTGATGGCAATGGCACTGGTGTTGTCACACAGCAACTTGATCTCCTTTGCTTGAATGCCATAGTCCTTCAGCTGTTGCTTCATCCAGAGTAGCTGAGCACAACAACTCCCAGCTTCAATGTATTCAGCTTATGTTGTACTTGTTGAGATTGCGTTCTGCTTCTTGCTAAACCAGGAAACAAGCCTTCCTCCTAGCATTTGGCAGTGACCAGAGGTGCTTTTCCTGTCTAACCTGCAACCTGCAAAATCTGAGTCAGAGTAACCAATTAGTTCAAAGTTACCTCCCTTTGGATACCATAGGCCTGCATTTGGATTTCCTTTGATATATCTGATGATTCTCTTTGCAGCACTAAGATGGCTCTCCTTGGGCTTTGATTGGTATCTAGCACAGATTCCAACAGAGAAAGAAATGTCTGGTCTGCTTGCAGTCAGATAGAGCAGAGATCCTATGATTCCTCTGTAGGTTGTTGCATCGACATCCTTTCCTTCATCATCTGGACCAATTCCTTGTGAGGTGTTCATGGGAATCTTCACTGAGGATTTTCCTTCCACTCCAAACTTCTTGATCAGGTCTCTGGTATACTTCCCTTGGTTGATAAAGATTCCTTCAGGAACTTGTTTGACTTGTAGCCCTAGGAAGTAGCTGAGTTGTCCCATCATACTCATTTCAAATTGACTCTGCATTACTTGAGAGAACTTCTTGCACAGTTCTGGATTAGTACTACCAAATATAATATCATCAACATATATTTGTACTAACAGAATATGATTAGCAACAGAGATTTGAAATAGAGTTTTGTCAACCTTTCCTTTAGTAAACCCATGGTTCACTAGAAAAGGGACAATGTGTCATACCATGCTCTGGGAGCTTGCTTAAGACCATAAAGGGCCTTTTTAAGCTTGTAGACACAAGAGGAGTGAGTTGGAATGACAAAACCTGGTGGTTGTTCCACATAAACTTCTTCTTCAAGATCTCCATTCAGAAATGCACTTTTGACATCCATCTGGTAGACCTTGATGTTGTAGTAGGCAGCATAGGCTAGAAATATTCTGATGGCTTCCAGTCTGGCAACTGGTGCAAAAGTCTCATCAAAATCTATTCCTTCTTCTTGGCAATAACCTTTAGCTACCAGCCTTGCTTTATTCCTTACAATGTTGCCATCTTCATCAGCTTTGTTCTTGAATACCCATTTGGTTCCAATGACATTCTGGTGCTTTGGCCTAGGAACAAGTTCCCATACTTTGTTCCTTTCAATTTGAGTCAGCTCTTCTTGCATTGCATTGATCCAATCTGAGTCTGCAAGAGCTTCTTCCACAGTCATGGGTTCCATCTGAGATATATAGCAGGCAAGCATTGCTTCTCTCCTTGTTGAAGCTGATCTGGTCTGCACACCACTTCTGATATGCCCAATTACTTGATTAGGGGGATGGTCTCTTAACCATGTCAGATCAGGTTCTGTCAGTTGCTGTCTGGGTCTCTCTGATTCTTCATCTTCTGAGTCTTCATCTTCATTCAACAGAAGGGGGTTTGGTGCAGGTGTTGGAAATGGAGGGTTGTCTGCTACCTCTTCTGTTGGGTCTGGTGTTCTGTCTTCTATGCTGACTTCCTTGAGGATCTCTGTTACTTCTTTAACAGAGGTGCTATCATCAAACTTCACATGTATAGACTCTTCAACATGTAGAGTCCTTCTGTTGAGTACTCTATAGGCCTTACTGGTGTTTGAATAGCCTATAGAGATACCTTCATCAGCTTTCTCTTGAAAGACTTTCAGATCCTCCTTTCCATTGTTAAGGATGTAGCATTTGCATCCAAACATATGAAAATAACTGATGTTGGGTTTTCTTCCTTTCCAGAGTTCATAGGGGGTCTTCTGGTGATTCTTGTTGACCATGCTTCTGTTCTGAGTATATCATGCAGTGTTGATTGCTTCAGCCCAATATCTCATAGGTAGTCCAGATTCTGCAATCATTGTTCTTGCAGCTTCTTTTAATGTTATGTTCCTCCTTTCTGCTACGCCATTCTGTTGAGGGGTTCTGGCGGCAGAGAGTTGATGAAGTGTTCCATTTTGATCACAGAAGTCCTTTATGACTTGGTTGACAAATTCAGTTCCTCTGTCAGACCTGATTGTCTTAACCTTCAAGTTCTTCTCAGTCTGAAGTTGCTTTAACAGAGATGGCAACTTCTGAAGAGTTTCATTTTTCTTTGATAGAAAGATAGTCCATGTATATCTGGAATAGTCATCAACCATGACCAGGGTGTATTTCTTGCCACCAACGCTTGGAGTTTCAACAGGTCCAAATAAATCCATGTGGATCAGATTTAAAGGACTTGTAGAAAGATCTCCAGCAATGGGTTTGAAAGAGTTCTTATGTTGCTTTCCCTTCTGGCATGCACTGCAGAGGGTCTCTTTCTTGTAGACTATGTCTGGCAATCCATCAACTATGTGTTCTCTTGCCAGTTTGTTGATTGTTTTGAAGTTCAAATGGCTAAGCTTTTTGTGCCAGTCCCAGCTTAGTTTTGAATCTCCCTTAGCTATCAGGCAAACTCCATCCTTTGTTGTGTTCCAATCAACCACATAGATGTTCTTCTTCCTTGATGCTGTAAGAACCACTTCTTTTGTTGTCTCATGCTTCACATAGCAGAAGTCCTTTGTGAATTCAACAGTGTAGCCTTTGTCATAGAATTGGCTAGCACTCAGCAAGTTGAACTTCAGTCCTTTAACATATGAGACATCATCAATGACTATCTGGTTCTTGATCAGCTTCCCTCTTCCTTTTGTTTGACCTTCTTTGTCATTACCTCCAAAGGTAACTCTAGGTCCTTTGCATTTCTGGAACTCAGTTAGGCAACTTCTGTCACCTGTCATGTGCCTGGAGCATCCATTATCAATAAACCATTCTTGCTCTGAGATAGCTCCAGCACACAGTTCCTGCAAGATCAAAAGAAAGATTTAGGTACCCAAGCAATGCTGGGTCCTGGGGGGTCATGGAGTTTGGGTAGTTGGTACCATTTTGGTCTCATCAGGTGAAACCTTGGTGGGTGGTATCCATTGTCCACCTGGTAGTTATAGTAAACTGAAGTGTGATTCACTTTGGGCAGATGCTTGTGAGGGTTATGCTTCCTGTTTACATACTTTTGCATAGCTTTCTTTGTTGGAAAGAAGTCCCATATACTATCAAGAGTAGAGGGACGGTTAGCTTTGGGCTTCTGAAGTTGACCAGCCAACCTCTTCTGCCTAAAGTTAACTCTCTCTTGATATTTGCCCTTCTGGTGGTCATTTCTGGCACGATTGTCATGAGGTTGTCTATCAATGAATGGTCTTTTATTTTTGTTATCTTGAAAACCTTTTCTGTTGTTAGGTTTTCTGCCAGGTTCATTATTTTTCAAGAAGGGTTTCTGTTGAACCTTTATCTTTCCCTTTTCTGGTCTAACTTCCTCATGAACAACCTTGGTGCCAGATACACCAACTTGACAAATGGGGCTAGAAATTAGTGGCACTATGACCTTATCTGCCTTAGCAACACTGGTGCTAGGCATTACAGAAGGCTCACCTGATTCTGTTGAGCCATAACCAAGACCAAAGCCAGTGCCAATCTGTTGATCAAGTAGAATCTTTTCCATGGAGGACTGGGCCTTCTGGTAAGCTTTGTACTTAATCTCGAGAAGCTCTATTTCTCTTATTCTCTTGAGAAGAGAAACATTTTCAGTCTCCAGCTGATCTCTTTCCTTAATTAGAAGATTGATTTTGATCTCAACCTCCCTTTTTAAGTCAAAAATTTCAGCTTTCAACTTACCGTTTTCTTCTGTTACAGAGGAATAAGTGGCTTGGATGGCCTTAAACTCTTCCCAAAATTCTGACATTGAATCAGAATCAAAAGCTAAGCCTACCGAAAAAAACTAGATGTAGAAGTAGAGGTTACCTCATCATCAGAATGAGCCATGAGGCATAGGTCTTCTGTCTCAGTATCAAGGCAACAGAAGGCCTCATCAGAATCTGAATCTGAACTGGATTCTGTCTCTGACAGAGGGTCTTTCTCGAGCTGTTCTGTCACAAGTGCTTTTCTCCTTCTGGAGTTGTCTTCATACTTCTTCTTTTCTCCATCATGCCCTTGTTTCTTAGACACTCTTGGATGTGGGCATTCTGCTTTGAAATGTCCAGGTTGTCTGCAGTTGTAACAGAGAAGCTCACCACTGCTTTCTGTTGTTTTGACCTTCTGGAATGGCTTTCTGCTGAATGATGGACTTCTTCCATCTTTGGGATTCTTCATGAACTTCTTGAATCTCCTAGCAAAAGCAGCCATATATTCGTCAGATAAAAGTACTGAAGGGTCAAAATCATTTACCTTTGACGTGCTGGCAGTGAGGGCTGTAGTGGTCCTCTCTTCTGGTACATCTTCTTTTTCTTCAATCATTTCAAACTCATGAGCTTTGAGATCTGAAATGAGCTTATCAGTGGGATAAGTCTTCACATCCTTGCTGGCTTGGACAACAACCACCTTCATCTTCCATGCTGAGGGCAGTCCCCTCAACACCTTAAGGTTGATCTCCTTGGTGGTGAGTTCCTTGCCAAGTTCAGAGATCTCTCGAGTGAGAGTGAGGAGCCTGTCATACATCTTGGAGATGCTTTCACCAGGAAGAAGCTAGAAGTCATCAAACTTCTTATTGGCTATTGTCAGCTTGTTGTCCTTATCTTGCTCATCACCAGCTCCAATGAGCTCAAGAGTATCCCAGATTTCCTTTGCAGTCTTGCACTTCTTTATTCTGTTGAAGTACCTATCATCGATGGACTTGTAAAGAATATCCTTAGCAATGTTGTCCAGATTGTACTTCCTTCTTTCTTCTGTTGTCCACTCAGATTTGGCCTTATTGATCATCTGAGGTCTAGTGTTGTCAATAGCATGTTCAGGGTTGACCTTCCAGAAGCTTGTGAAGGGTCCTATGTCAAGTACTTCCCACATCTCATCATGGAGAGAACAGAGATGTGCCTTCATCCGGATCCTCCAGTCATCAAACTTAAGATCTGAAAACATAAGATTCTTGGATAAAGAGTGATCCATTATATCAGATAAAAATGAGGTAAAACAGAAAAACAAGTGGATCTTTGTTCAGGAAATAACCTAAGAGATTATTAGAACAAGGAGGCTCTGATACCACTTGTTGGTCGCGGTTGTACTGGATACAGTCTAGAGGGGGGGGGGGGGGGTGAATAGACTGTATTGGTTTTTAACTTTTTCAAGCTAAGTACGAGATTTAACAGAATAGCCTGTTCTGTTGGCAGAACAGACTGGCAGCGGATGGGGTTCTGGTAGGGAGTTCTGTTAGTATCCTCAGAGAAGCAAAGGCAGTAGGCCTTCTGTTAACTCACAAGACCAGTTCTGCTGAACACAGATACCAAGTCTTTGGAGTTAAGCAGTTCAAATAAAAACTATGAATGTAAAGCAGTAAGTAAATGACACCAGGGCTTTTTATAGTGGTTCAAGGAACAACTTGTTCCTCTAGTCCACTGTTCCACTAAGCTGTAAAAACTTTCGTTTACAATGTCTTAGCCCTATCACTTAAGAAGCTCTCCACGTCTTCTTCAAGTGTAGATGTCTTCTTGGATGCACTTCCGGCTTCCCTAAGACCGGTCCTTTCACTGAGCTTTCCAGAAGTATCACCACTTCACTGCTCCAGGTACTTGGACATCCTTCTTGTGAAAGAAGAGGTTCTATTTAGAACAGGGGTTCCTCCAACTTGCTTCGTTACAAAGGATTTGTATGTGATGAGCTTGAAGAGTTGAAGAACACTTGTAACTTTGCTTGAGTTGGAAATAAGGATTTTTCCAACTTCTGCCTTCTCTTGTAGAAGATGATGAAGATTTAATCTCAAGGAGGCTTTTTGCTTTGTAGCGTTTGAATTTCTTGTATGTGCAGAGTTGTAGCAAAAGTTAGCAAAGTTCAATATCTTTTTTGGTTGTTCTTCGTAATGTATCTTTTATACAGGGGTTGTCTTCCCGTTGGAGGAGAAGGAGGACAACTGCATTAAATGAGTGAGTAGTTGACTTGATCAGTAGGACCCGGTAAAGTTGGCGGGTTACTATTTTGGGATAAAGTAATCCTGACATTGCGGCCAATCATCTGCAATTACTCTACGGAGTATGGGGAGCATTAAATGTGCATTTAATGCGCGTACTGTAGCTTTCCCGTTCAATACTCCTAGACGTTGAAGGAATCTTTCAGTTGATTTCCCGGCTTGGCGGAATTCTTCTAAGTGTCAGGCCTTCTGGTGTCTATAACAGAGAGTTGATCAGAGAAGGTCTGGAGCACTTCTGTTGAGAAGATATCCAACAGAGAACCAGGAGGGTTTCTGTCAGAGTAAAGGTTAACAGAGACCCTGAGGTCTTCTATTCTTAAGCAGGGAACCAAAGGTCCTCTGTTCGACCAATGCCTTAACAAGGGTCTTCTGCTCTGGAGGCCTTCTGCTTTGTAGGTCTTCTGCTCTGGAGGCCTTCTGCTAAGTCGATTATACTAAGGGATATTACAAAGGAAAGTTCTAATACATTAAGTCTAAGGAGGAGTACTCTAAAGTCCTAATTAATTTAGCATCATCAAAATCTAATTACAAATATTCCTTACATCTCCTATTCTCCAAAGAATATTCATTCTAGAGGCGTCACCGGACTTCATCCAAGCTGATCAAGAGCAACTTCTGGAAGGCAATGACTACATGCAAGATACTGAAGGTCCCTCAACCCCCGACATCAAAGATCAAATTGTCAAGAAGACATCAAAGGGGAGATTGCAAGGATTTCTTCAGATAGCCTTCCTCAGAAGTCAAGTTCAAAGACAAAGGAAGCTCAATAACAACAAAGACAAAGATATCTGCACTACAATGCTGATTCAACACGATTGAACACCAAGGGGGAGATTGTTAGGAATATTTTATGGTGTCCAATCTAATTAAATATCTTTGTATTTGTGTAGTTATTAATTAAACGTGTAATACGGGCCACAAATGTGTATCAGCCCGGGGGCTTCCTTGTAACCCGTAAGTTAGCTAACTTCTCCTATAAAAGGAGGCTAACTTACGGGAACCCTAACAATCGGAAGAGGCTAAGAGAGCGTAGAGGCGAGATAGAAAGATTAGGGTTGCCGCTGCTCTCCTTCTCCAGGGAGAGTAGCGGGCAGTTCATACGGTATACCAGATTTGGTTTTAATCTTGTCGATTTCTTTCTATCTGCTTCTTCTTAACTGCTTTGGTTGTATGATTGATTAGTATACTGGGTTTATCATTCATCATCATCTTCCTCTCTATAGCTCAATCTCTCTATTTTATATATGTTTGGATACCCTATAATCCATCAATGGTGCTTTCATTGAGATATGAGAGCAAATCAAGTGAGATTCCTCTCCACAAACATCAAGAAATTCATTCGAATCGCAAGAAATAAGTCAAAAACTGTTCTGAAAAACCAGAACTGTAGCCGCCGGCGTGTGGGCTGCGATGCCGTTGCTCTAGACCTCCCTACCGCTGCTCTATCCGTCATTGTGTTCTGTTCGAGGTTCGCCTGTCGCTGCTCCGGTCTCGCCGCCGTTATCCATATCTCTTCCTGTCGGTGGTGATGCAGACCCCAACGTCACATCAGACGCCCGCCGCTAGCTCCGTCACCTTCGGGCCCAATCGCTCCTGGTTACTCTCCATTACTTTTCGGCACCGTCACGGTTCGAAGGTTGGAATGTAGACCAACGACGACCATGGAGACCCATCAGGTACGACCATCGAGAACATCCCCTGTGTCCGGCAGTAACTAAATCTGAGTCTTCACTCTTCCCTTCTCCAGTCAAAGCAAGGACGCTACGACACTTCCCCCCTTCTTTGGTTGACACCCGCAAGCAGCAAGAGAGAGAAGTCATCTGCCCTATGAACGTGTGGGCTAAGATCATTTCAAGCCCAAGATTGATTCTCAAAAGCTAATGGGCCACAATTTCAACAACAATCAATCAAAATCAGCCCACTCTTAGAAGCTAAGTGCACTTTCTCTAGTTTTAATATAATTTGTCAAATTCACAAATTGATTCAAAAATGCAAAAAAAATATAAAATGAAATATATTTATAATATAGCATCAAACTTCAATCTCGAGGGGCGAGTCATCCGTGAAAAGACCCGTAAATAGCGTCTAACGGATCCCAGCTACGAACTTGAGTGACAAGTTGAGCTATATTATTAATTTACTATCATTATTTATTTTTAAATAGTGTGTATTTTTTGACATTGAAAAAACGGACTTATGAAATTCCGAGCACTCGCGTACGGGGGAAGAATGCTAAAATCTTGCACCACCGGGTCACGTCAAACGAGTGTGGATAGTAAGCTCCCAATCCAAATGTTATCTAATACATACTCTAGTTTCTATGTTTTGAATGAGTTATGTGTGCCCTCTAGCTATCGGAAATTAACTACAATCCCTCAGCGGTAGGTTCAATCCTTTATGCGTGTCACGCTCCAACTAAGCATAGAAACCTAGCTTGAGCTCCAGCTTGAAAATTTGAGGCCAATTAATGTAGGTCCAAATCCAATAGCAAATTACAAGCTCAAGAAATTATAACAATTTTATTTGAATGCATAGGTGCAACTAGATGATAACATCTAACCGCCCCCTTAGCCGTCTCTCTTGGTCATCTTTATTTGATGGCTTGGACTTCATATAGGCCTCTCGGCCACATATCTCGGTCATCTTTATTTGATGACCAGGATTACCTATCATGCTGAGCTACGCACATACGAAGATCGATCTTGTCCATCCCCTTAGCAGATGCCGACGGTTGCAGTTCCACGCCCAAGCCGAAGGGTTCACCTCTTTTGCTTCATTTTGGGGGCATCTGATGTACTCGTTTTCCCTCATTAGGATTTTTTCCCACAGGGTTTTTTCCTAGTGAGATTTTTAACGAGGCATCTCCCCAACATGGACAAAAGGTGTCGACCCTCGGTCCATATTGAAGACATCACAAGACCTGCACTACTCTACTCCTCTTTACCTCACTACATTCACCTCAAGGAGTGAGGGACTCGAAGAGCGGGGGACTTAGCGCCTCCGTTAACCAAAGAAGTCGAAATTCAAAAATTTTCACGAAGTTTATGATAGTCCCAGTATACTAACAAACAACAATCATCAGCAGTGAAAGAAGAAGCAGATAGAAAGATAAGATATTCAACAACGAATCTGGTATACCGTATGAAACCCCGCTGCTCTCCCTGGAGAAGGAGAGCAGCGGAAACCCTACTCTCTCTCTATCTTGTCTATGCATCTCTAAAGCCTCAAACGTTAGGGTTCCCGTAAGTTAGCCTCCTTTTATAGGAGAAGTTGGCTAACTTACGGGTTACAAAGGAGCTAACGGGCTGATACACAATTGTGGCCCGTATTACCCGTTTAATTAATAAGTACCGATATTTAATTAGATTGGACACCATAAAATATTCCTAACAGTTTACTCACCAGACGATAGATCAGCACACAGTTCTACTCCCTTTTGCCTCGAGTACTCTCGACTCAGGGAGTGGGGACTCCTGATATAGACTCGGACCCCGGGTCTCACGACTATTGGGCCCGGACAGCGGCCCACACACGCTTATCGGACGTCATTTATATCATTTGTATTATTATAGAGTTCATATATCATCTGTATGTACTAGATCAGCCTTTTATGTAATTGGGCCTATCGGACCCATATTAGCGGTCCGACCCATTATTTGTCTATTTATACTCCCTTTGGGAGACTTGTAACCCTAGAACACAATTCCTAACTCCTAGAATGATTATTACACAAGCAATATAAGTATTCATCATCTTCTTCCTCTCTATAGCTCAATCTCTCTATTTTATATATGTTTGGATACCCTATAATCCATCACCTGCCTTTGAAGCTGGCAAACTTTGAACTTGCAAGTCCTATTTTAACTTCATTGAAACATTGTTCAAAACAGTATTAAAACAATTTGAACAAAAACAGTATTTGGCTTCACAAAGGAGCACTAATAAACTTAACCTCTTTAATGACCCTGTGTCCAAGTACCTTAATACAAAAAGTATTATAATCACAGATGTTTTAAAACAAAATCTTTTCAATTTCGAGTTAGGACTTGGCACATAATGTCATTAAAGAAATGACTTTAATTTTGTTTGATTGCTTATATATGAGTATGTAGTGTTACAAATACAAATCAAACGCTTCAATATGTAAACTTAGATTTATACATAAGTAATTAGAATATGTATATATATTGACCTACAGTTCAATAATGTTGAAATAAACAAATTTTTTGTTGAAATATATTTTATAGATACAAATCTGTTTATGTTGAAATACTAATATTCTTACAAGTATGTAAAAATTGTTCGAGAGGTACTTAATAATTCCCTTTAAAAGATATCAGTATTATACTATGAGTGTTTACTATTCAGACCATATAAATCAAACTGCCGAGTTAATGTCAATCAAATAAATATAAAATGATACATATTAGATGGTGAGAGATGTAAGTACCACAAGATAATTGATCTAAATAGATATATTAAATCGGCACTAATTTTTTATGTTTAAAAAAAAACACCACGTTTATGCAAGAAAAGCAATTTACATCAACAAAAAATTTAGATGTTTCAAACGGATACACAAATTAGAAAAACTAATTAAACAAAAATTGCAATTTATAGATTTAGATATGTATACCGAAAATTGAGTCATGAATAACACCACAATCGTTCGCAAGGGTCAGCCTACAACAGGAACACGCAGGTAGTATAGCAACTGAGATGAGCCTATAGGGAGATGAGTCCATCCGCGAAGACGCCGTCAATTAGATTAAGATTGAGATTAACACATGTCTCTCACATGTAGTCAGAATACTTGAGATGTAAATGAACAGCTCGAGATTCAGCGGATCAATCGAGTAATCTTTGGAGTAGGCAAAGAGGGGGGGGGGGGGGGGGGGGGGGGGCGAATGTAAGATGTAAGGTTAGCACAGGGTTGGGGCGAACGTGATGGAAGAAGGAGGCGGCTATTGTGTAATGTAATATGATAATTTTTCAACTTTGAAACGTGTTTCCCTCTAAAAGAGTTAATCTATAATCTTTTGAGAGATTTATAGATGCACAGCGGAAGTCTTTACCCTTTATGTAATTAGTGTATAACCACTTTCTAACTTGGAGAAGGTTTGACTTAGATAGCTACCAGTTGGCTTGGAGTTGGCTCAGCAGTTGGCTAGGTAGTAGGGAACTGCTGAGGCAACTGCTAGAGAGATATTGACTTTATGATGAAAGGGATTATGGAATATTGTTTAGAATGATGAGGTCTGTCTGAAAAGGTGCTTTAATAGGAGTAAAGCGAAGTTTTACTGGAGCAGTGATTTCGGCAGTTGGGTGGTAATGAGAGAACTACTGAGTCACCTGCTTAGATTATAAGAAGATTTTCAGAGATCAGTTTAAGCAAAACTTCTTATTCATGATGTTATGAGAGTCTGGTGATGTTGAGATGTTCAAGGGAAACAAGTGTATATGAGCAGAGAGCTCAACAGTTGGGTGGTCACCGCGGAACTGCTGAGGCACCTGCTATACTTAGAAAATGAATTTCTGGAAACTGATAGAACATGCCTTTTTGTGATATTGATGCACGTCTCTTGTGTGAAAATAGTCTAAAAGAATGTAAGTAATTAAGCAGTAGAATAAGCAGTTGGGTCAGTTAAGACAACTACTTAGGATTCTGCTGGCAAACTTCAATCTTTTTGTGAGAAGTGCTAAGTGTGTGCTTTGAATAAATGTAAATCAACACACAGTGTATCCTGGTTCAGAGGTGGTGTAATCCTCCTACGTCCAGTCCCACCCTCTTTCAGATGGATTTTACTAAAGTATTAAGTCCAATACACTTAGTGCCAATCTAGCCTTTACAACACTTAGGCCTAGATTGAAGGTTTTTCATAGTGAGTATAGCACCACTCAAAGTTACTCAGTCCTTAGATTTTTCTCAATTAATCCAGTGGGGATTAAAGGGTATTCTATCTATCTATTCACACCTTAGGATCCGAACAACGGTTCTCCTGAGTGTTTACAACAATTTGTGAAATGTTACAAGAAAGTTCTAACCTCCAACTAGGAGCTAAACTTCTATGATTTAGTAAAGTCAATATCTCTCTAGCAGTTTCCTCAACAGTTCCATGCTACCTAGCCAACTGCTCTGGATTCAACTTGAGTATGAAGGGCAATACTCTCATCTTTTTCTCTACACACTTGCATTGTTTCTTCATGGGCCTTGAGAGACCCAATGACTTCTTCTGTACTCTTAGTTTTCATGTCCCCAAACTCTTTAATTGTGGGTGCAATTTTCAAAAACTTAGGAGAGGCGGATCTTAACAATTTCTTCACCACTTGTTCTTCTTTCACTATGTTACCCAGCCCGTAACAACTATTTGAAGCTTCCCAGAGTATTCATTAACACTCTCTCCATCATTCATTCTTAAAGCTTCAACCTCTCTCCACAGAGAATTCCTATCTAAATTTATATATCTTAAAATAATATTCCAAGTAGATTAGATTAGAATTTAATCACACGATTACAATCAATTTATATTAAATATTCAAACAAATATCATGAAAACAAGTCTAAAAACATGCATTGTGGATTATAATGATCTCTACTTTTTTATTATGTACACATACATCCTTTGAATATAAATCTTTAATGTAATGAGTGGAAAAAATTTGATGCATTAGTTTGAGATTGAGTTATCGATCAAAAGTGTGAACAATAAAAAAACTAAAGAAAAATACAATGAAAATTTCTTGCGAAAATGATCTTTTTGTTAGAGTTAAAGATGTCTTATTTGACATTAAAAGCATAGTGTAAGGAACTAAATGTTAAAATTATACATTACTCGTGTTAAATATTGTTACTATATAATACACACACATAAGAGCAGCCCTTCAACAACCTTCCAGGTTCCACCATTGTAAAGGTAGATTAGACGCTTGGTTAAGTGGTTTAATCTTCTCTCTAGGTGTGGTAGAATCCAAACACCTCTTTCTACTTGTTTGAGTACTAGATCCCAAAATGGGAACTTCATCATGTAGGTGTGCATGAATTTGCCAGCATATGTTAAATATTTAAAGAATAGAGTACATTAATCACAGTGCAATAGAGTAATATTCAACTAATCAGTGACATTTTAGGTGTAACCACACCATGATATTATAAATAAGGAGAGATGCGGTTAATTTTATCATGAAGTGTACTGTTATTTTATCATAAAGTGCATTGTAGTTTTTTCTAGTAATGTAAGTTTTTTGTATGATCAATTTTAGTATCATGTGAGTGGTGATGTGTATTGTTTACTACTCTCTCAGTCCCGTCAAGATTGTCCCATTTTTCTTTTTCGATCCGTCCAACTAAGATTGTCCCATACTGAATTTAGTAATATTTGTGTGGTTCTAAACCATTATTACTTTATTAATTCAATATCAAACATATAAACTCATTTTTATTGGTATGCATGACACTCCCTCTTGTACCATTGTTAGTGGGACGGAGTCACGGAGAGAGTATTTGCTAAGAAGCAATAACTTTATTTTACACGTTTGTGTACTATGTAGTTATTTTGAAAACATTACAAAAATAAAAAACATAGAACCAACTAAGATTCGTTAATTCAAAAAACAAAACTCAGCTCACATCCTAGAGTGCCTAGGGTAGAATTTTGGCGGACAACAGCGCTAAACCTATCGGCAGCGGTGCTGTTCGAAATAGCAAGAGGAAGATGAAGGTTGAAGACGAAGGCATAGTTTGTAGCAGTTTTTCTTCGGTGTTTGGAGCAGACCTTGGTTCGTAGGTTGTCGGAGACATATTTCGTACAACTTCGAAGCAGTAGGTTCTCGGTTCTAAGTATGCTTGATGAGAGCGACAAACCTTTGGCGGTGGTGTTTTTCCGAATAGGCGGGGGAAGATAATTAGAGCAAAGTGTGATGGAAGGGCGTAGGTATCTCCAAGCATTAGCGATCAAGATGTTTAGGAGGCAAGGTGAGCATGATGATCTAGATCAGGCCTACGATCACTTGGTCTCAGAGGACGAAGGTGAAGTCTATTGCTTCGCCACCTCCTGAACCACCGCCATGGAATGAAGAAGCGGCTAAGGTTGGGAAGTTTCTTTTAGCTATTCTTGCATGCTTTTAATTTTTATGTTTTCGTTCAGTACTTTGATTTTATTTCACCCGTCGAAACTGGTGACAAGCAAATATTTTTTTGGTATGAGTTTATGATTGCTAGTATGAGTGGAAGCAATCAGCCTAATCTGGACGATAAGTGTTTCGAATCTCTTGCATGTCCAACGATTAGTCTTGCTCATTTCTGGGCAGTCTTGATCGGTAAATACTTTTAACCCAGCAATAGACTGCCCAGAAATGAGCAAGACTAATCGTTGGACATGCAAGAGATTCGAAACACTTATCGTCCAGATTAGGCTGATTGCTTCCACTCATACTAGCAATCATAAACTCATACCAAAAAAATATTTGCTTGTCACCAGTTTCGACGGGTGAAATAAAATCAAAGTACTGAACGAAAACATAAAAATTAAAAGCATGCAAGAATAGCTAAAAGAAACTTCCCAACCTTAGCCGCTTCTTCATTCCATGGCGGTGGTTCAGGAGGTGGCGAAGCAATAGACTTCACCTTCGTCCTCTGAGACCAAGTGATCGTAGGCCTGATCTAGATCATCATGCTCACCTTGCCTCCTAAACATCTTGATCGCTAATGCTTGGAGATACCTACGCCCTTCCATCACACTTTGCTCTAATTATCTTCCCCCGCCTATTCGGAAAAACACCACCGCCAAAGGTTTGTCGCTCTCATCAAGCATACTTAGAACCGAGAACCTACTGCTTCGAAGTTGTACGAAATATGTCTCCGACAACCTACGAACCAAGGTCTGCTCCAAACACCGAAGAAAAACTGCTACAAACTATGCCTTCGTCTTCAACCTTCATCTTCCTCTTGCTATTTCGAACAGCACCGCTGCCGATAGGTTTAGCGCTGTTGTCCGCCAAAATTCTACCCTAGGCACTCTAGGATGTGAGCTGAGTTTTGTTTTTTGAATTAACGAATCTTAGTTGGTTCTATGTTTTTTATTTTTGTAATGTTTTCAAAATAACTACATAGTACACAAACGTGTAAAATAAAGTTATTGCTTCTTAGCAAATACTCTCTCCGTGACTCCGTCCCACTAACAATGGTACAAGAGGGAGTGTCATGCATACCAATAAAAATGAGTTTATATGTTTGATATTGAATTAATAAAGTAATAATGGTTTAGAACCACACAAATATTACTAAATTCAGTATGGGACAATCTTAGTTGGACGGATCGAAAAAGAAAAATGGGACAATCTTGACGGGACTGAGAGAGTAGTAAACAATACACATCACCACTCACATGATACTAAAATTGATCATACAAAAAACTTACATTACTAGAAAAAACTACAATGCACTTTATGATAAAATAACAGTACACTTCATGATAAAATTAACCGCATCTCTCCTTATTTATAATATCATGGTGTGGTTACACCTAAAATGTCACTGATTAGTTGAATATTACTCTATTGCACTGTGATTAATGTACTCTATTCTTTAAATATTTAACATATGCTGGCAAATTCATGCACACCTACATGATGAAGTTCCCATTTTGGGATCTAGTACTCAAACAAGTAGAAAGAGGTGTTTGGATTCTACCACACCTAGAGAGAAGATTAAACCACTTAACCAAGCGTCTAATCTACCTTTACAATGGTGGAACCTGGAAGGTTGTTGAAGGGCTGCTCTTATGTGTGTGTATTATATAGTAACAATATTTAACACGAGTAATGTATAATTTTAACATTTAGTTCCTTACACTATGCTTTTAATGTCAAATAAGACATCTTTAACTCTAACAAAAAGATCATTTTCGCAAGAAATTTTCATTGTATTTTTCTTTAGTTTTTTTATTGTTCACACTTTTGATCGATAACTCAATCTCAAACTAATGCATCAAATTTTTTCCACTCATTACATTAAAGATTTATATTCAAAGGATGTATGTGTACATAATAAAAAAGTAGAGATCATTATAATCCACAATGCATGTTTTTAGACTTGTTTTCATGATATTTGTTTGAATATTTAATATAAATTGATTGTAATCGTGTGATTAAATTCTAATCTAATCTACTTGGAATATTATTTTAAGATATATAAATTTAGATAGGAATTCTCTGTGGAGAGAGGTTGAAGCTTTAAGAATGAATGATGGATAGAGTGTTAATGAATACTCTGGGAAGCTTCAAATAGTTGTTACGGGCTGGGTAACATAGTGAAAGAAGAACAAGTGGTGAAGAAATTGTTAAGATCCGCCTCTCCTAAGTTTTTGAAAATTGCACCCACAATTAAAGAGTTTGGGGACATGAAAACTAAGAGTACAGAAGAAGTCATTGGGTCTCTCAAGGCCCATGAAGAAACAATGCAAGTGTGTAGAGAAAAAGATGAGAGTATTGCCCTTCATACTCAAGTTGAATCCAGAGCCAAGGAAGATGGCGATTCTCAGAAAATGCCTTTCAGAGATTGTGGAAGCTATAGAAGGGAAAAGGGTAGAGACAGTAGTGGACAACAAAGGAAAGGAGATGAATCACAACAAAAGAGAAAGTTTGACAAATAAAAAAATGAAGTGTTACAACTGTGAAAAACTGGGGGCATTTTGCCTCAAAATGTCCCTCATAAGATAAAGAAGAACAAGTTAACATTATAGAGCAGGAGGAAATTAATTAACTTGCACTACTGATGATTGAGTTATGTGAAGTAACTAAATCACATGCCTTGAAGGACACAACAGAAGTACAGACTGCAAAGTGACTGTGGCAAATGAGATTCAGGATGTTTCTTAGACACCGGAGCCAGTAATCATATGACAAGAGAGAAGAGTTGGTTTTCTGAAACAGATCACTCAGTACATGGGAAAGTCAGGTTTGGAGATGGGTCCATGATCAATATACATGAACAAGGATTAGTAGTATTTCAATGCTCTAGTGGAGAACACTTGATACTTTCCAAAGCTAATGTATTATATTCCAAATCTGAGAAGTAATATTATGAGCATTGGGCAATTTGATGAGAATGGAGGTCAAGTTATTGTAAAAGGATGAGAATTGAAGGTCTATGACATCAATAATAGACTCATGATCAAAGTGAAAAGACAACAAAATAAGATATTCATTGCAAATTTGAAGGCTATAGAGAAGGTGTGCTTGTTGACAAGCATGACTGACAAAGCATGGGTTTAAAATGCAAGGTATGGTCATCTCAACTTTCAAGCATTGAAAAAACTCTCAAGTCAGAACATGGTAACAAGTATGCTTGATATCATTCAAGTCAATCAAGTGTAAGATGGTTGTATGATGGGCAAGCAACACGAAGCCACATTCCCTCAGAAAGCAAGCTTTGGGGCTCAAGCTAAGCTGGAACTGATCCATGGAGATATGTGTGGGCTGATATTTTTGTATTTTTATTATGTATTATTGCACTTCTAATTAGTTTCATTGTTGGTTGTTGGGAAAATTACACATTTTTTGTGTAATTGATTTATTTTCCTAGATAGATGTAATTTGTTTAGATTAGGTTTATTCCGAGATTTAAAGAGGTCAAGATCATTCAAAGGATCAAGATTGGACCCTTAAAGATCAAGGAAAATGCAAATGGACAAGACAAAAAAAAAAGATTAAGAAAATTGTTCATATACTTGTTCGGGTATAAGCAATAGCCGATCAGGTATTGAGTTGATTCGGGTGTCAATTAAATCAGAATTTGGAGAGACAAAAAAACGTGCAGGATTTTGAAGATTTGACTCATACCCGACCGGGTATGTCCAGAAAAGTTCCGGGAAACTGCCTCAGATACCCGATCGGGTATCCTATATACCCGGTCGGGTACCAAGCCCTGCCACCTCCAAACACCAATAAATACACCCATTTTTCTTCTCAATAAAATCACCAATTCTCATATACTTCTAAGCTCAGATTAGACAAGTATTTCTTTTATATTTTATAGTATGTTTAGTCTCTAAATGAGGAGCTAAACCCTTCCATCTTGGTTTTGCTACATTGAAGCTTATGATTTCTAAGTTGTGAGTTATTTTCTGTAATCATTTTCCTTGAATATTAATTACATTCCTATTCATATTTCATATTAATATTTGAGCATTACTTAAAATATCAACTAGTTTTGTTTCATGTATTAATTATTACTAGAATCTATCAACAAATACGCTTGTTAATCATTCGATCCTTTCAACGGTAGTAAGCTTGGATTATTAATGCATGCGTCTCATGGTTAATAATCTAAGGGGAATTAATTATATTGATTAAACCAATAAACCTCTTGTGTTGAGGTTATCAATCTCAATCGATTTCATCTTAAATTTTATTGCTACTATCGGGTCAATATACAACATGTGTTCTATATTGACTTGATAGTAAGTTTTATTAATGAATGTATCTCGTTATTAATAACCACCCTCGATGAATTAGAGATAATCCACGAT
Organism: Cuscuta europaea; assembly: GCA_945859875.1. NCBI lineage: Eukaryota > Viridiplantae > Streptophyta > Magnoliopsida > Solanales > Convolvulaceae > Cuscuta > Cuscuta europaea. The sequence goes on along the minus strand of CAMAPE010000029.1, from coordinate 9,015,811 downwards.
TGAGTATTCGAGAGGAAGATAACTAAAGATATAATCGAGATCGATGAACATTTTATTAAGTGGAAATAAGCAAAACCAAGTCTCAATCTCTATTTTATTAAACCACATAAGTCGTTCATCTTAGTTGTTGTTGTCCGATAGGAGAGGGATTTCCTTTTTGAGTACTTGGCGTGAAAATAATTGGGTTGCACACTTCCTTGCAACCGAGCATTTGGGCTCTCAGATCTTTTCTCAGGCCCATCATCTTCCAGCCCGAGAGAAAAATGCTTACTATATGGACTTATTTGGACTTCCTCATTTTAGATTTACTTATTGATAATGTTTTTTGTCTTTGGTTTGACTTCTTTGAGAGGTTTTGGTCTGGTCCCTCTCTCATTTTATATTGATTTTTATTTATAATAAAATCCCGGTAAATGTCCCCCGACATTTACCTCACTTATTTTGGTGGTTTGCCTTCCGGGGTAAAAAAACAAAAAATAATAATTAAATCAAGTCAATCTTAAAAACCCCCCTTTGTTATAATTTAATTAAAAGAAATATGTTCCTTTCCCTATGGATATGATCCTTACTATGCTATGCTACAATATTAGTGCGAGTATTAAGTATTATTTTGAGGCACATAATGACTTTAGTGTCGTCATGGGCCTATCTCACCATCCACACTAAGAGAAAACAACTACTTTATGCTTCTAGTTGATGATTTCTCACGTTTAATGTGGATATCACTCCTAAAGCATAAATGAGAGTCTCTTGATGCATTCAAAAGGTTCAAGCACTTGGCAGAAAATGAGGTGGTTGAAAGACTGAAGTGCTTCAGAACTAACATAGGAGGTGAACTTAACAACATTGATTTCAAGAATTTTTGTAATGATGAAGGTATAAAGAGGCATCTCACAGCCCCATACTCACCCCTATAGAATCGAATGGTGGAAAGGAGAAATCAAACCATCATGGAGATGGATACAAGTATACTCATTTTTCATCATTTTCATTTACCCCAGTGCCGCAAAGGCGCCCACCTACGGTGGGGTAAGGGGGGGGGGGGGGTTGGAGGTACGCAGTCTTACCCCTGTACTAAAGCACGGAGAGACTGTTTCCGGATGACCCATAGTGAAAATCGCGTTCAAGATTGCATGGACTGACTGCTGCTACATAACAAAGAAGCGCAGACAGTTTAATGAGCCATTTTGCTTTATTCCAGCATAATCTCAAGCCAAAAAATAATGAATCTTTGGCTCCATTGCGAATGATGGAAAATGGATACAAGTATACTGAAAAGCAAAAATATGCCGGTAAAATACTGGGGAGAAGCAATGAAAACTTCAGTGTATTTGTTTAATAGAGCTCCAACCAAAAGTGTAGAAGGGATCACATCATATGAGGTGTGGTATGGAAGAACTCCAAATGTACAACACTTGAGAGTATTTGGATGCATAGCTCACGCAAAGATTGTATCCCCTCATCTTACTAAAATTGTTGATAGAAGCATGAAGACAGTTCTCCTTGGGTATGAAGAGGGACCTAAAGCTTATAGGTTACTAGAGCTTAAAAGTGAGAAGGTTATAGTAAGTAGGATGTAATGTTTGAGGAAGATAAAGAATGGCCTTGGCAAAATCAACAAGAAGAGAGGAGGTCAAATGGTGGAAACACTTTCACAATGAGAATGAATGGTGAAGAAAATGAAGGAGATACCGATCTTACAACAAGTTCATCAGAGGGAGGTGTGAATGCATCCCCATTCCAGCCACCTCAGGATTTTCCTCCAAGTACACCAAGATCCTTTGATAGCTCTAATTCAAGCACTAGTCCTCTAAGTTTCAGATCATTGAAAGAAATTTATGATGCAACCAGGGAGGGTGGATGAAGAGGTAAGTTTATGCTTTCTATCTGTTGAAGAGCCCTCATGTTATTCAGAAGTTATAGGAAACCAGAACTGGAGGAAGGCCATGACCACTAAAATTGAGTCCATACAGAAGAATGGAACATGGGAGCAGACAGATCTGCCAAAGGGTCACAAAGCTAGCTATAGGACTCAAGTGGATTTTCAAATTGAAAAAGGATCCAGAAGGAAAGACTATCAAACATAAAGCTAGACTGGTTGGAAAGGGCTGAGTGATCTAGGACTTTTTTGTTATTACATAGGAATTGATGAAGTGAAGCAAAGGAAAGACACCATAACTTTGAGTTAGACACGTTATGCGAAGAAGATTCAATAGGAAATGAGGATGGCAGAATGTAATCCTTGTTGCATTCCCATGGAACCAAGAAGCAAATTCAGCAAGTATGATGGAGAGCCAGCTGTAGATCCTACAATGTACTTGACAAACACTTGAATGTAGTAAATCACATTTTTAGATATGTTAAAGGGACAATAGATTAATTTTGGGTGTGTGTACAAACGAAACCAAACAAGTGAGGCTTCGTTGGGTTATAGTGACAATGATCTAGCTGTGGATTTTGATGACAGAAAGCATAGAAATCACTGCATGAATCATTTACTTTCTAGAGACAGTCTTATCACATGGGTGTCACAAAAGAATAGAATAGTTGCACTTTCATCATGTGAGGTTGAGTACATTGCTGCAACCGGAGGGGCATGTCAGGGAATTTGGTTCACCAAACTAATAAAAAGTATACTGGAAGGAGTTAAGGTGAATCAATATTGAAAGTTGAGAACAAATCCGTTATAGCTCTGGCCAAAAATCTTGTCCATCATGAGAGAAGCAAGCATATTGATAATGTGTATCATTTTATTCGGGAGTGTGTTGAAAAAGAAATGGTCAGCCTGGAGTATACACAGACATAAACACAACTAACTGACATCCTTACTAAACCCCTTGGGAGACAAATATTATCAGAATTAAGGAGCAAGATTGGGGTTCAACTGATCAACTCATAAAAGAGTAGAACAAGTTTAAAGGGGAGAATGTGGAATATTTTAAACTTGTTTATGTTACATTATTTACGTTTCATTTGTTTATTTTACATCCCGAGAAGTTTGTTTGTTTGTTTGTTTGTGTTTTAAGCATCTTGTACGTGTGCACGTGGGTTGAAGAAGTCAAGCCTCACATGCACACACGTAGGAGTGTTTTTAGGTGTGAGGTTGTGTGGGTTGTTAACTGCTTGCTCGTGTTGTTATATACGTATGTTGGATAGGTTTTTTTTTATCCGAATGTACTAGATTTTTCCCCTAGTATGAAAGAAAAACCTAAAAGATGAATTCTCCTTGTTCTTGATCTTTTTGGCACCTACATTTTACATTCGTTCATTTAGTGTTTAAGTGCATGGTAGTCCTATATTGAAGTGTTTTTCCTACATACATTTAGCTCATAGAATATATAATTGAAAACATATTTCTCTTAATATATTTTTTAAAAGAAAAAGTGACCATTAAAGATATAAGAAAAAGTGTATATACACTATGTAGGTGATGGGCATTAAACTCGTGATCTATAACTACTTATGTAGAAGGGCAACCATCTCAACATTTGCACCATTCATAAATCGATCTCTCACAATTTGTAATAATATACTCGCAATTTGCACTATATATATCCCTAATTATATAAAATTTCTAAGAGAGTTAGCATGGTCCTATTCCATTGCTACAACCCTCACGGTCTTCTTCATTCAGCGCAAAATTGGGTAACGGAAAAAACACCCGTTTCTTTCCTCGATCAACTACGAACAAATGGAAAAGCGGCCATTTGATTTGCCCGCGATGGAACTTCAACTGGCGCCTTTGCTCTCTACGCCACACAAAGCATGGCAGCCCACCTCAAGCCATTTCGTAGCCAGGTCGTAGGTTACTGTTGGAACGTTGAGTGGTGAGTGGCGATGGTCTCCTACAAGTTGGATGTTCTTTGTTGCTGATTCCATTTGTTCACTCACATAGGCCTCCACTGCGCAAGCTTTCTGTTTTGCTGCCCCTGTAAGTTTGCTTCATTTGCTTCTTTTGCTTGCCTTCTCTTCTTCTCTTTGTTCCTTCGTCACTTTGTTCCCAACATTGGGCTGGTTTTGATTTCCTGAAGAGCCTCCTTTGGTGTGCTTTTTCATTTCTCTGTGTGTTTGAGCGGTGGAAGTTTCGTTTTTATAATTGCTTGCTTTTTTGTTAGTGTTGTGGTCGGAAGGTTTACCTGTGGTCTTCAACATGTGAGGGTTGTTTCCAAGGAGTCATCTGTTTGTTCATCTTCTTGTTGGTGGATGGGTCTCACATATCACATAGAATTCTGGCAAACACATATTTGATTAGGATTCTCCCTTGAGTGTGTTGTTCTGTTTTTAAGTTTTTGTTTTTGTGCTGTTCTTGGGTTTGCGTGGGAGTGTAGTGTTGTATTGTTGTTTGGGATGTGTGGTGGAGGGGCAGGAGTCACTTTGGGACTGATAGTCCCTGTTTCTATTACAGCAACGAATAACAGTATAACAAAGAAGATTAACAGTAAAGATGAACACACATAGAACGATGTAAACCTTCCTTGATATACCGTGAACTCGTACAGAGAATTATTTGCGCTAAGGCTATTTGGAATAAGTACGAAAGTTTTTTTAGACCTGAATCCTCGGCTCCCTTTTATAGGCGAGGTTCAGGTATGCGTGTAAGGCTTTTAGCCTTTTGTATGGGCCTAACACTTGGCCCATATTATATACCTAATAGATACACATATTTAATACAAGGAATAATAATAAAGCTAATCTATTACAAGATAGGTGACAAAACTTGATTCACAATTAAATGATCTTCAACAATCTCCCCTTTGTGATCAAGTGCCACCTTGTTATTGCTTCTGTGATTTGAAATAGTGCTTCCTCATATTCAGTGCGTGCTCATATGGCCGGAATGATCGGGTTCTGGCATTTGAAGACGGCGAGGTCTAGCTGGAAGTTGTTATCCAGCACCTTGATCCACTTGCCCTTAGGGTAGATGGCGTCATCATTCTGTATTTGAGGTGTTCCTGCCATTATGAACTGTAGAAGCAGGGGGTCAGCATATTAATTCATTGGTTGATTGCTCTGAGATTAGATTGAAAGAATTTTGGTGTTTGCAAATTTCAGACAAAGGGTGCAGGTGGGTTTTTGAAAAAAAAAGTAAGTCAAAATCTAGAGATCCAAATCTTGAGATCCAAATCTTGAGATCTTGATTTCGAGATTCAAATCTCGAGATCTTGATGTCGAGATTCAAATCTCGAGATCTTGATGTCGAGATTCAAATCTCGAGATCTTGATTTCGAGATTCAAATCTCGAGATAAAGATTTCGAGATTCCAATCTCGAGATAAAGATTTCGAGATTCGAATCTCGAGATCAAGATTTCGAGATTCGAATCTCGAGATCAAGATTTCGAGATTCGAATCTCGAGATCAAGATTTCGAGATTCAAATCTCGAGATCAAGATTTCGAGATGCAAATCTCGAGATCTCTCTCGAAGACGAATCGACGAACTCGAGATCTGGAGAACTGAATCTCGAGATCATAGATCTCGAAGAGACGATTCCACCTGCAAAAACATAAACAATAGATATGAAAATGGATATTTTACACGATTTCGACCTCCATAAAAAACTTAAAAACCCTTGTTCTTTTTGTTTTGATTTTTTGACGAACGATCTCGAGAAGATGATTACGTTTGATTTTGACCTCTAACGAGTTCGATGGAGAGAAGAAGGAGAGGTTCTGTGAAACCAAGGTTTTGTGTTAATCTACCTTCGTGAGTGATAATCGGATGGAGAGAAGAAGGATGGAGAAGACGAAAGAGTTTTTGGGAGCTCTGGTTTTGCGAAAACGGTTCCGTGCTTGGTTTGCGAAAATACTGTGAGAATGGGACGAAAGGGTTTTGCGAGGGTTTATATATGCGGGAAGGTTGGGCCTGAACAGTTGAGCCCGAATTTATGGGATAGCAAAGAATTTCTATTAGAAAGATTTTTGAGGCCCAAAGTCAGTAAAACTTAGAGCTCCCCCTCAAACAGTGAATATTTTCCCCCTTTTCTCCCCCCCCCAAAAATGCAACAAACACTATGTACAGATGCAACGCACACACACTATTTTTTGTTCTTTTTCAGATTTGCTCCCCCTCAACACATGCAACACACGCACACTATTTTTTGTCTTTTTTCAGATTTTCTTCCCCTCAACACATGCAACGCACACACACTATTTACAAATCACACTCACACACGCTTTTTACAAGTCCCACACACACACACTTTTCAGACCAGTGGAGACGAAATTTAAACAGGCTCGAGGTTCAACATGCCCAACTTGGAGACCAGGAACTGGAATCTTTTTTCATCCAATGCCTTAGTAAACAAGTCAGCCAGTTGAAGCTCTGAGCTTACGAAGTACATATCAATGTCTCCTTTCTCCACGTGATCCTTGATGAAATGATAGCGCAGATCAATGTGTTTGGTGCGGGAGTGGTGTACAGGATTGCTGGTGATGGCGATGGCGCTTTGAGAGTCACTGTAGATCGGGATATGGCGGAATGTGTAACCGTAGTCTTTGAGCTGAGTCTTCATCCATAATATTTGTGAACAACAACTAGCAGCCGTGACGTATTCGGCCTCAGCTGTAGATGTTGACACACAATTCTGCTTTTTGGAAGACCAGCAGACTAGCTTCTCGCCCAAGAATTGGACGGCTCCCGATGTACTTTTGCGGTCCATCCGGCAACCTGCAAAATCAGCGTCTGAGTATCCGACTAGATCAAAGCTTGAATGTTTGGGATACCAAAGGCCTAGATTCACAGTGCCTTTGAGGTATCTTAAAATTCGACGTAAAGCAGTCAGACGAGATTCCTTCGGATTGGCTTGAAACCGAGCACATAAGCATGTGGAGAAGACAATGTCAGGCCTGCTTGACGTGAGATACAGCAAAGATCCAATGATGGCCCTGTAATTCGTAGCATCAACTGGCTTCCCGGAGGGGTCTGAGTCCAGTTTATTGTTTGAGGACATAGGGGTCGTCATGGAAGATTTGCCTTCAATGTTGAATCTCTTTAGCATATCAAGAATGTATTTTGACTGGTTGATGAAAATGCCATCAGAGAGTTGTCTTACTTGCAGGCCTAAGAAGAAGTTAAGTTCACCCATCATGCTCATCTCAAACTTTGTTTTCATCAGTTTCTCAAAATGTTGGCATATGCGCGGATTGGATGAGGCAAAGATGATCTCATCGACATAGATCTGAATCAGAATGATGTCAGATTTCTGTCGCTTGATAAACAGTGTAGTATCAATCTTTCCTTTGGAGAAACCTGAATCAATCAGAAATTCGGTTAAGGCATCGTACCAAGCTCTGGGTGCCTGTTTCAGCCCATAGAGAGCTTTCTTGAGCTTGTATACATGGTCTGGGAATTTTAGATCTACAAATCCTTCAGGTTGAGCAACATAGACTTCTTCTTCTAAAGTCCCATTTAGAAAAGCTGTTTTCACGTCCATCTGAAAGACGGTGATGTTTTTGTGCGCCGCGTACGCAAGAAAGAGGCGGATTGCTTCAATTCTAGCTACGGGCGCAATTGTTTCATCATAGTCTATGCCTTCATGTTGATTATATCCCTTTGCGACCAGCCTTGCCTTGTTTCTTACAACTGTCCCTTCTTCATCCCTTTTATTTTTGAATATCCACTTCGTGCCAATGATAGACTTTCTCTGAGGCTTGGGTACCAGTGACCATACATCCCGTCTGTCAAATTGATTGAGTTCATCTTGCATCGCAATCACCCAATCTGGATCAAGTAGTGCATCAGAGACCTTTGATGGTTCTGACTGGCTTAGGAAACAGGCGAAGTGGCATTCATTCATCGTCGCGGATCTTGTGCGCACACCTTGACTCGGATCACCTATTATCTGATCAATGGGATGTGCTTTCATCCATTTCCTCTCATGAGCTAGAGGATTTGGAGTGATGATCGGTTGATCCGAGTCCTGATAGGTGTTTGAGGGCTCTTGAGCAGCTGTGGTGTGCAGTGGAAATGATTCTGGAGTTGTAGCAAAGCCATGATCATCCACTCCTCTGTGATTGGATTGAGGGGTTGAAGGCGTGGAAGGTACATCGCCTGGACCTGTGAGGAGCGGAATTTCTACTATTGGAGTTAATGTTGAAGCTGGTGTGCATGGAGGAGGTGAAGATTGTGAATTCTCGTAGAAGTTTCTGAAAAGAGAATTGAGAATCACATCTTCGTGTTCTGTGTTTGGATCAGCTTTATCAGAAGCCACTGGTACAACATGTGATGGATCAGCCTGTAGATGTTCGATCGCGAAGTCTGCCATTTCATAGAATGTAACATTTACACTCTCGATGACAGTGCGCTTGTCTCTTAGATAGACTATGTAAGCTTTGGACTGCAGTGAGTAGCCAATAAACACGCCTTCTCTGACTTTGGGGTCCAGCTTACTTCGTTCTGTCCGATCATTCAGTATGAAGCACTTGCAGCCAAAAATCTTGAAGAAAGAGATGTCAGGAGTTCTGTTGAAGAGAATTTCAGAAGGAGTCTTGTCGAAGCGTTTATGAATGGATGTTCGGTTCTGGGTGAAGCACGCAGTATTGATTGCCTCAGCCCACATGAAGTGAGGCAGTCTGGATTGTATTAACATGGTGCGTGCTGCTTCAACAAGAGTCCTGTTCTTTCTCTCAACAACTCCGTTCTGTTGGGGAGTTTTAGCTGCTGCAAATTGCTGAGTGATACCGAGAGATTCATAGAAATCAGTGAGAGTTTGATTTTTGAACTCGGTACCATTGTCAGTTCTTACTATTCGAACGCTGTGCTGTAGCAGTTTCTGGATGGTTCTGATAAAGATCATAATGTTTTCTGCAGCCTCGTCCTTTGAGCGGAGAAATTTTGTCCATGTGTACCTAGAGAAGTCATCAACGATCACCAGTGTGTATTTGCGGCCGTTGATGCTTTGGACTCTCATAGGTCCACACAGATCCATGTGAATTAACTGCAGCTGGTGAGTAGATGATGGTACTGTTTTTGACTTGTGGGAGCTTCGCGTCATTTTGCCCATTTTGCAGGCACTACAATGATTTTCAGCGGAAGACTTTAACAGAGGAAGCCCCTTCACAAGTTTCTTAGAGGACAGGATTGATAGATGCTTGAAGTTCGGATGGGAGAGTCGTCTGTGCCAAAGGTTGTTCTGTTCTGTTGAAGCTTTGGACAGCAGACAGATGGAAGTGGTGGATTGTACACTTTTCAGATCAATAGTGTACGAATTTGAAGTTCTGTAACACGTTAATAATGTATTCCCCACGCTGTCTAGACCACAGCATTGTCTCGCAAAGAACCTCACTTCCATCCCGCTGTCACAGAATTGCCCTATGCTCAATAAATTGTGTTTGAGCCCTTTGACAAAAGAAACATCTTTGATAGTGACACTGACACAGATGACGTCCCCATATCCAAGAATAGGAGATGAGGCGTCATTCCCAAATCTGACATTGCCTCCGTAACAGTTGGTGTAGTTGCTCAACAGGTGTTTTATTCCGGTCATGTGGGTTGAGCATCCAGAATCTAAGTGCCACACATGACCGTCCTGCAAAACAATTAAACAGGTTTAGGTACCCATCTTGGAGTGGGTCCTTCCTTATTAACAAAAAACACCTTTTTAAATCTTGCTTTTAGCTGTGATCCAAGGTCAGCAGCTTTCTCCATAAAAGATCTTTCTCTGGCGGGCTCTCTAATAGCCATATCTGCTTTTGCAGTGGGTCTGATTTTTGGAGCCCACTTAGCAGTTTCCATTTTGGTGGGTCTAATTTTGTGAACCCACCTTTCCGTTTTAGTCTTGGTGGGTCTGTTCATGGGAACCCACCTTTCAGTTTTAGTTTTGGTGGGTCTGAGTTTGGGGACCCACCTTTCAGTTTCTGGCTTGGTAGGTCTCATCTTGGGGACCCACCTTTCAGCTTCAGTTTTGGTGGGTCTGTTTTTGGGGACCCACCTATCAGTTTTAGTTTTGGGAGGAGAGTAGACACGTGCTTTGTGATTGAATGGTTGTTTCTTAAGTTGGGTTTTAAAAATTTCCTCTTTAGAAAGCCGATTAAGATGTTTCCTTGAATGAACTCGGAGGGGATATTTCATATCAGGTATACAAAATATTCCCTTAGAAGTTCTGTTCTCGGTTTCCCTTTTTGGTTTGAGCTTTCTGTGAGGCTTTGCTTTAACAACATTCACATCACATTCATAATTATGAGGGTCTGGAACAAAATAATCATAAGCAATACTCGAATTATGAATTGAACGATGTCCAAAAGATGTCTCAGAAATATTCAGCTTGGGACTCAAGACTGAACTACTAGAAGTTTGTTTCTCAGAGACAGAATTACAATTAGCTTTAGAATAAAAAATAGAACTAGATCTAGAGCTGGCTTTATTCTCAAAAACTTTCTTTTTGCCTTCTGCGATTTCCTTCCTCTTCTTCCTCCACTCGTTCCTCTCTTCTCCTTCCTTCTTCACTTCTTTCCCTGTGAGCAAAGGAGAAGAGTGATGGGTGGACGAACTTTTTGAAAGCTTTGTTTTCTCAAGTGAGGTGTGTGAATTGTCAGACTTATTATTAGAAGTAGAAGGGGTTGTTTTAGCATGATATTGCTCACTTAATTCATTGAATTTTTGAAGAAGTTCCTGTCAGTTACTCTCAAAACCTCTCTTTTCGGTTTCAAATCTTTCTCTCTCGTTGTCAAGAGTTTTCTGGAGGTTTTTGAGTTTTTGTGCCATAGGAAAAATACAGGGTTCCTCTCCAACTTTAGAGATACCTACTCTTGGGGGTGGGTCTAGAGGATGTCCTATGTGTGGAATAACTTTTGCATAAGGGTCAAGACATTCACTAAAGCAGGAACTAGGTTCTTCTTTTGTGAGTTGTTTTTCATTAACAGAAGGATAATCACAAGAAATCGCAGCTTTAGGGTTCTTTCTCTTTTCTTCTTCTGCTTCTGCGTTTTCATCACCACTTCTAAAATACATTTTCTCACCAAACTCTAGTCCCATGTAATATTTGTTATAAATTTGAAGACAGTTAACTTTCTTTAGATTACATGGGTTGGTTATGCCCAGTCCTATTCTAGGATTGTAAAATCGGTCATCCTTTATTCGATTAAGAGAAATTGTCTGTTCAGACTGACCTCTCCTAGCAGCTAGATCCTCTAGTTCTTTTATTTTGTTTAAAAGTGTTCTTCTTTTATTATGCAAAAAATCGCATTCAGCCTTTGCTGTGCTTTTTTCTCGTTCACTATCCTCAAATTTCTTAGTTAATTCAGCTATCTTCAGTTCAAAGCTTTCAAAATCTGAGGACACCTTTTTGACCTGTTCTTTCGCAATTTCAAGTTGAACACTTAGAGAAGACTTTTGGTCTAGATTCTGTGTCAGTACCCTGTGATTATTGTCTAATCTCTCCTTTAATTCTTTAATTAGATTGTCCTTTTCAAGTAAGGACTGATTTTGATTATTTAAAGGAAGATAAGAGGTACTTACAGAGTTTGTTGAGCATTCACTTTCGGGGATCGCAACATCACCCTTTCTTTCATCTTCTTCCTCCACTCGTGCCATCAAGGCATAGTTTTCTTCCTCCTCCTCCTCCTCATCAGAAGTGTCTTCTGCCCAGTGATCATTCTCAGCAAGCATTGCAGAATTTTCTTCTTCTTTCTGCACCATCAGCATCTTCTGCTTATTCCACAGCATCTTCTGCTTGTAGAAGTTTGCATCCTTCTTCTTTGGGAGGCGGCAGTCTTCGATGACATGTCCAGCCTTTCCACAGTTGTAGCATTTGGGGGCATCTTCAGCTGATGGCGCCTTCCTAGAAGATCCTTGATCATGGTTCTTCTGTTTATAGTTTGAGGAGGAGGTTCTCAGCTTATTGGAGGAGCTATTCTTCTTTGCAAATCTCTTGGCAAGCAGAGCCATTTTCTTCTGTAGGTCTGCAAGCTCAGCTTCCAGATCATATTTGTCATCATCACTCTCATCTTCATCTGATTCAACCACCACCTTCTTCTTCTTCTTTTTCAGTGGTGTGGTTGTCCTTCGGGGCTGAGCTTCCATCACTAGAGCCAGGGGATTTGAGCTGTGTTGGTCCTCAGCACAAGCAACCCCATTGACAAATTGCTTTAAATGTTCATAAAGAGTGCATAGATCAATTTCATCCAAGTCAATGCGTGATCTAACATCCTTCATTGTCTTTTCCCATGTAGGATGTAAGCTGGATAGAAATCTTATATTCAGTTCCAAGTTGGACCTGAATACTTTGATTTTCCTTAGTTCATTGACCAGTTGGACGAGTCTGTTGTAGGTCTCGTTCAATGGTTCTCCCTGGCCAGCTTTGAAGGAGTCATAGGCAATAAGTATTGTTGTCTTCTTGGTTTTAAGGCTGATGCTTGTGCCTTGGAGCAGTTTCTCTATCTCATCCCACATTTCCTTTGCCATTTGCATGCTGTCGATGAGCACATATACTTCGTTTGGGATTGCTTGAAGGAGGTACGTTTTGGCCATGAGATCACCTCGAAGCCTGAGCTTGTCAGCTTCGGTATATTCGGATGCCACTTTCCGTCTCCTTTCTGGAGGAATAGGTGGGTTGTTTTCTGGATCTCCTCCAACTGAAATCATCAGTTCAGCTGGTCCTTCAAGCAACGATTCAAGCATTGCGGCGGAGTTTTCTTTGTTCTCAAGGAAATTAAGGAACCGATTCCTCCACATCTGGTATTCTCCTTTCCTAAGACTGGGAGGAGTACTGCTGTTCCCTTGGGCATTGAATTCAGAGGCCATTGCTGTATAAAACTGACCGTTCGAGATAATTGATCAAAAGATTTTCAAAGGCAGAATGTCGAAATTCAGATGTCGAGATCTGAATATCGAGATCCAAGATTTCGATAAAGGAGGCCCGGTTTCGAGATTTGATATCGAGATTAGGATGTCGAGTTTTGAAATCTCGAGATTTCAAATGTCGAGAAGTAAATCTCAGATTTGAGATGTCGAGAAGTGAAACTCGAAATATTATTTCGAGAAGTCAAATGTCGAGAACCAGAAGTCGAGACCTTAAAATCGAAACCTCGATCTCGAGATTTGGATGTCGAGATCCTCAATGTCGAAATCCTGCAAACTGTAAAAATCAGATAAGCAAAATCTGAAGGTAGTTTCTTGTAGAGTATGATGTCGAGATCCTCAGGTGAAGTTTTCAGCTCGAAATACTTGGCAGAACCTGTTCAAATCCTAGATGTCGACATATGGTTCTCGAGATATCTCAAGTACAAAATTTACAGAAAAATAAATCTGAAGTATACACCTTGATCGCTTCGAAACGACGATTCTAAGGGTATAACTTTTACAACTTTTCAACAAGAAACAAGATTACAGAGTAATAACTCGACAGAAAAAACAACGCAAAGAAAAACAGAGGCTTTTCTGCAGGCGTTCTTCTGACCGGCTCTCGATCGGCTCTGATACCAATTGATAGTCCCTGTTTCTATTACAGCAATGAATAACAGTATAACAAAGAAGATTAACAGTAAAGATGAACACACATAGAATGATGTAAACCTTCCTTGATATACCGTGAACTCGTACAGAGAATTATTTGCGCTAAGGCTATTTGGAATAAGTACGAAAGTTTTCCTAGACCTGAATCCTCGGCTCCCTTTTATAGGCGAGGTTCAGGTATGCGTGTAAGGCTTTTAGCCTTTTGTATGGGCCTAACACTTGGCCCATATTATATACCTAATAGATACACATATTTAATACAAGGAATAATAATAAAGCTAATCTATTACAAGATAGGTGACAAAACTTGATTCACAATTAAATGATCTTCAACAATTGATAAACTCAGTATTCTAACAATCATACAACCAAACCAGTTAAGAAGAAGCAGATAGAAGATATCGACAAGATTAAAACCAAATCTGGTATACCGTATAAAACCCCGCTGCTCTCCCTGGAGAAGGAGAGCAGCGGAAACCCTCCTCTCTCTATCTCGCCTCTGCGTACTCTGAGCCTCTATTCGATGCTTAGGGTTCCCGTAAGTTAGCCTCCTTTTATAGGAGAAGCTAGCTAACTTACGGGTTACAAGGAAGCCCCCGGGCTGATACACATTTGTGGCCCGTATTACACATTTAATTAATAACTACACAAATACAAAGATATTTAATTAGATTGGACACCATAAAATATTCCTAACAATATCCCCTTTATTGTTCAATCGTGTTGAATCAGCATTGCAGCGCAGATATCTTTGTCTTTGTTGTTATTGAGCTTCCTTTGTCTTTGAACTTGACTTCTGAGGAAGGCTATCTGAAGAAATCCTTGCAATCTCCCCTTTGATGTCTTCTTGAAAATTTGATCTTTGATGCCGGGGGTTGAGGAATCTTCAATATCTTGCATGTAGTCCATGCCTTCCAGAAGTTGCTCTTGATCAACTTGAATGAGGTCCGGTGGCGCCTCTAGAATGAATATTCTTTGGAGAATAGGAGACGCCCATGGAATTCATCTTCAGGACACGAGTATTTGACCTCTTTCTCCTCCACAATGTAGTCTTTTTGACTATTTGGAATGAATGCATTTGAGGAGAACTTGTCGGTGGCACAGCGGAACATAATGATTGTTGATTTGTGAGTGTACCTGACCATTTGATTTGAGTTGTAGAGATAGCAGAGAGGGTGTTGATTTTTGTGTTGGAGGAGTGAAGTGTCCCAGAATGGTTTGTTCAGTGTTAACAACATGTGGACCACTCTCCCCCTCATGACGATCCGATGAATCGGGACGTCATGCTTTTATTCTTTTATTCTACAGAAATAAAACAGGAAACAAACAGAAAGAGTAAATGATAAAAGCCCCCCGGGGTCGTGTAGACACCCGTTTTCATCACTATAGAGATAAACTCTAAAGCAATGGCCTGAAAATGTTGGTGATTCTTATGTTGCAACAGCAGGACTTCCTTCCAATCATTACTCTACATCTGCAATAGATGAGACCTATGGAAGTTCTCGCGGGTCTTTGAAGACCTACAACTGACTCAAAAAGTGCGTTGGTGTCCTAGAAAATTCAAAACATTTGGGAGTGAGGTAACTAGACACGACGTGATCAATGAAAGTTCAGTGGCATGGGGCGGAGGCCACTGTAGTCAGTATTACTTGCCTCGGAAAGAGACAGTAATGAGAGATGCGGTTCCCCGTGAAGTATGATTAAACACCTGTCTGTTGGGAGACAAGTGAGTGGTCTTGGGTAGGGTTCAACGTGCACTGTTGGACAAGATGCAGTGACTTCTACTCGGGATCTGATTAAATCAGTCCTGAACCTATTTGGGAATTGTCCAGAGTATTTCAGTGGCTAGGAGTAAATGTTCAATGGATAATAGGCAGTTGAGGTAGCAAACTCATCATTGATTATTGTTTTTCTTCTCACTTGATCCTTCTACTTCCTAACGCTCATAATGTTCACTCACTCACTCGCTCACTCACTCACTTACGCTCGGCTTTGTCTCTTGGGTAGGCTTAGTTGGGTTTACTAAGCCATAGGGACATGTTCTCTCATTACTTTCTTCATTTTCTCTCTGTACTCCCTCTCAACTGGAGCACTCGGTATGCTTTGTCATTGTTAGGCACCGGGAAGGATAACATTGAACACTCCCCCTAAAATGCAGCATCCTTTGAGAGATTCCTTGCTTTGTCGGTGAATGACGCCAGGAGGAATTAACTAAAACTCCCCCTCAGAATGTGCAAGGTTTGATTGCTCACAGCTCGTCATCCCCGCCATGTGTGTGGAGCAATATGAACAAGTACCACACATGACGGTTTCCCTGAGCTTATCATGTAAAATTTCAGCATATTGATGATCACATAATGTTGATGAGTCAGGTGAGGCTTCAGCAGTTGATTGTTGATTGTTGTAAGATGACCGTTGACGCGAGGTTGATTGAATTATCTACGATTTTCGGACCTCTACAGTGAAGTTTAGAAAAACTTTGACCTCAGGGTTGACAATGAAAGAATTTGAACAGATTCGCCTAAGTTTTGACCTGGACATCGGTGATTTAAAATGTTTGTCGGAAAACTAACATTTTGACCCTCAAGGACTGCGAGTGAGGGCGCGTGAGAATGGGTTCTGGGTCAAAAGTTTGCTTTCCAACTTAATAGCCCAAGCATTAATGTAGATCTTTTCGTTAGCTTTCCAACAAAAAAAAGTTTGCTCAAATCGGATCACCGAGTCAAAAGTTATGGCCAAAACAGTGCGGTGTCGCAGAAAATCTCTAATTTTGAGTTTTTGAGGAATTTCTTCGAAGTTGAGGTTCTCGATGTTGAATATCGAGAGCAGGTGGATTTTAAACAAAATTCTAAGGCAATACCTCGAAATCCGAATCTCGAGGTTTAAATCTCGAGATCACAATCTCGAGATCACAATCTCGAGGTTTAAATCTCGAGATCACAATCTCGAGGTTTAAATCTCGAGATCACAATCTCGAGGTTTAAATCTCGAGATCACAATCTCGAGGTTTAAATCTCGAGATCACAATCTGGAGTTTAAATCTCGAGATCTTAATCTCGAGGTTTAAATCTCGAGATCTTAATCTCGAGGTTTAAATCTCGAGATCTTAATCTCGAGGTTTAAATCTCGAGATCTTAATCTCGAGTTTGCCTCGAAGAATAATGGCGAAATCCACCTGCAAAACAAACATCAGAATATCGAAATCTGCAGAATTTCAAAATGTTTGGAACATCGAAAACTTTGGAGTTTCGAAAACATTAAAAAATCGAAAACTTGCTGTTTGAAAAACATCAGAACATCTAAAAACTTCTAAAAACTTTGATAGGCAGATATTCATCCAGATATCTAAAAATGTAAAGCTTCGAAGTGTTCTGAACAGGAAAGAGATCAAGTTTAGAAGAAATAAGTGATTCAAGAAACTCCAAACTTTGAAAATTTCAAAACATCGAGAAATTTTGAAAATCTTGAAATCTTAAGAATGTCGAGATCCTAAACATCGAGATCCCAAATGTCGAAATCCCAAAACTCGAAATTCCAGAACTCGAGGTTTCAAAACTCGAGATGTCAAAACTCGAGATGTCAAATCTCGAGAAGTCAAAACTCGAGATGTCAAATCTCGAGATGTCAAATCTCGAGATGTCAAAATTCGAGATGTCAAATCTCGAGATTTCAAAAGTCGAGAAGAGGAAATCGAGTCTCTAAATGTCGAGATCCTACAAAATGAAAACATCGATTTTTGAAAATCTGAAACCTGTTCTGAATAGCCCTGAAGGTCGAGATTCTCCTGTATCAGATTCAAGTCAAAAACGTTTCTGCATCAGTAAAAAAAAAAGGATTTCGAGATCTCAATGTAGAGATCTTCGAAATATAAAAATTGCAGAAAAAGAAAAAAGAGGTATGCTGCTGGATCGGTTTTGAAAGGCGAGTCTAACAGTATGATTTTTACAAAATTTCGTTCACAAACAAGATTACAGGAGCAAATCTCTACATATAGAAAAACAGAAGAAAAACAGAGCAGTTCTTCGTTAGATCCAAAAAATCGCAGATAGATCCAACCTGTTTCACGCCTCTGCTCTGATACCAATTGATAGTCCCTGTTTCTATTACAACAATGAATAACAGTATAACAAAGAAGATTAACAGTAAAGATGAACACACATAGAACGATGTAAACCTTCCTTGATATACCGTGAACTCGTACAGAGAATTATTTGCGCTAAGGCTATTTGGAATAAGTACGAAAGTTTTTTTAGACCTGAATCTTCGGCTCCCTTTTATAGGCGAGGTTCAGGTATGCGTGTAAGGCTTTTAGCCTTTTGTATGGGCCTAACACTTGGCCCATATTATATACCTAATAGATACACATATTTAATACAAGGAATAATAATAAAGCTAATCTATTACAAGATAGGTGACAAAACTTGATTCACAATTAAATGATCTTCAACAGGGACAGTGTATGTCACTGCTGTGGGAATGCACGGGCTTTCCCGTGGGTGCCATTGTTTGAAAATTGGTGACATGGAAGTATGGGCCTTTTGGATGCGTGGTATTTGTTTCAGTTGTGTCACTTGGTTTGTTTTTGGGGTGCCTCGCCTTTTGTTGTGAAGGAATGGCTGTTAATATTGCCAGCTTCCCTTTTTGTGTGTTGTTGTTGCTATGTTGTGAAAAAATATATGTTATGGTTTTTATTAATATGCCTGCCACACGATTGAAGGAGTTGGTTGTGGGAAAATGTTGGGGCTTTCCCCCCTGAGTCCATTGTTTTGAGTTGCTTGTGATCTTTTAATTCAATGTTGCCTGGTTTGGAGTTTATGTTTTTGTTGGGATTATTGGGTAGTTTGCTTTCCTTTACCTCTTGCTGAAG
This sequence comes from Cuscuta europaea, assembly GCA_945859875.1. Taxonomy (NCBI): domain Eukaryota; kingdom Viridiplantae; phylum Streptophyta; class Magnoliopsida; order Solanales; family Convolvulaceae; genus Cuscuta; species Cuscuta europaea. The sequence goes on along the minus strand of CAMAPE010000029.1, from coordinate 8,997,495 downwards.
TGTGTTTGGTTTGCAATTACCATGTTTTGGTTTGTATCTTTGTTGTGCCAAGAATTAACATGAGATGCAGTTTGGCTTCCTTTACCCCCTACCTGTCATATTTAACATGCTTAAATGCCGTTATTAACCTGTGTGTGTGCGTGTTTTTTGTCCCGACAGGTTGTTGTGTATTGTTTGATATAGTTGTGTCTTCCTGCTGCCTGCCTGCTTGTAGTTCTGACCTTTCTCACTCACATGTTTTGAACTTACACACTTTTTGAGTTTGCTCTGTTATTGCTTCTGTGTTATTAGCATTTTTTCCAATTGCCTCTATTGCCAGTGTTTCTACTTTCAAGTGGAGTAATAGCTTCGCTAGCGGTTATGTTGCATGCGCTGTGTCCCTGCCTTTTCTGTATCCCTTTTACATAACTGCTTGCTTCCTCCTGATGTCAGTTTTGGGTGTCAACTATATTTATATTTGTGTTCCACTATATGTTAGCTATTTTTTAGTCAATGCCTCCTCGCGTGGGGTTTGGTTCCATCGTGTCTCCGGATGAGCAACGTGACTGCAGAAATAGGCGGCGCAGGCTGTCAAGCGCATGCAAAACTGCTAAACATCGTAGCCGTGCAACCAGTTCATCAGCCCCTGCGGAGGACGTGTGATGTGGTGACAGCCTGCAAGGTGTGTGCTTGTAGAAGTGTGTTCATTCGGATATATTATTCTCCAACGTATCAGAAGTTGCCTAACCTATTCACTTTTCTCATCATGTACCCTTTTGGCGTCATGTGCATACTACCCTTTACTATGTTCAAATGGTCGTGCCCTGAACACTCTATTCCGTGCAATGCATACATGTTTATGTAATCTCAAAAAGGTATCCTTGATGTATAATCCCTTGCTTGTTCACCCTTCAACTTGACCACATGTGTGTGCCGTTCCCATCTTGTCTGCGCTTACACCTTACAAAAAATATGTCATTCCAACGTTTGAATCTGTCCCGTTTTCCGCCTCCACAAATCAAACTTTAAAGACAACATGGGTAAATCCACGCCAACCCGAGCCCCCACTAACAGTCAAGCGAGGGAACCACCTCCTACTCACGTTGAAACGTATCGGCTTAAACCTATACCGGATTGTTTATTCTGTGGTGCTGAACGTATCCAGCACAAACCTGCAGGCATGTGTTGCAGCAGGGGGGAGGTCGTTCTTACTTCAACTGGAATGCCAGAACTGTTGCGCTCTTTGTTCACCTCATGTGATCCTCTGCCGAAACACTTCCGTTCATGTGTGCACACATATAAGAACACATTCGCATTCACTTCAATAGGCATATACAACTTTGACCGAAGTCTGTGCAGGCGTAACCGGGGCATATATACTTTCAGGGTTCAAGGGCAAATTTATCATTTCATAGATGACTTGTTGCCTACTGTCTGCCCACCTCGGAACCTACAGCTCTACTTCCATGACACCAAGCAAGCCCTTGACACCAGGTTATCCTCAACTGAATGTCTGGACAAGGATGTTGGAATACACTAACTAGATCAATCTACAAGCCATTATTGACTATAATCAGAAGTCAATACGAAGATCCCACGACTAATATAAAACATGGGAAATTAGCATCCTCTTAAAATTATCCTCATCCCCTGTGGCTTACATTGAACTATAGAAGGAATATTCTATGTCTTACATACATCCGATTCAACCATAAGACAATCATACTCACTATAAAGACACATTAATGGAATGAGTATGCTTTTAGCACAATCCTTACAAATGCACATGTATGCAACTCTTCAAAGTGGCCTTTGGCTCAACATCGACTTCTAAAATCATTTTTTTTACATTTAAAATTGTATGATTTGACGAGGGCTGACTTAAAATAAAACTCTTTGATTTATGTTTTTAAGTAAATGTGAATAAAATATGAGAACAAGCCGTTAAAATATGTTTTTAAGTACATGTATGCAACTCTTCAAAGTGCTTTCCTTTAAAAACACCTTTTTCATATTTGTTTGATTAGTTATTTTGTCACTAATCATTTATAATTGTATCTGTTAATTTTACCTTTCTTTGTTGACAAATTTGTTTGTGAATTATCTATTATCTATGAATATGTAGGTATTATCGTGATGTGTAAATGAAAAGTTGACTATGGATGATGAATGTTAAGTCTTTCGGTTCTAGGGCCTTCAAAGTGCTAAAGACGGTCATGATTGTAATACGAGGGATTTCACACCCAACACCTAGGAAATCATTAGGTATGAGTCAAAGACCTCAATATCACCAACCATGTCAAATGCAACAGAAAATAACAAACATTTTTGACTTTACACTCAGGGGAATGATCTTAGTGTCTTTGACCTTCGACCTTCAGATAGATACTTTTCCCACAGACTTACCCTAGCTAGTAGCTAGGGCCAAAACGAGTCTGAGAGATTGAATTGTCTATGAGGATAATTTAGAGACTTTGACTTTACTAGCTACACAATTACTCCTTTCAATTGAGCATACACCTCACCTCAATGAGTGGGTGTGTGGGTGGGTGGGGGGACTAAGGGACTGCAGCCTCAACACAAACTTACTAACACAATACAACTTTGCTGGGATATTATGATTCGGCCTTAAAAATCCATAAAGAGCCCATGTGAAACAAAGCCAACAGATACAAATCGGGACAGGGGAGATGTCGTACGACCTTATCCCGTTCGGCCATTCCTGAACGACCTGAACATAACACTTGGTAGTGAAGAGTGCCATCCATGAAGGGTCAGCTCAAGCAATTGGCGGGAAGCCTTGCAAGTTGGCAGGGATGCATTTAATGTTGGAGGTATGGGAAGTCAAGTGGCAAGTATGGTAGGTCAAGTGGCAAATACACCCTCCACTCAGAATCAGCCACATCATCCACTCACCTACTCACTCCTAGTATAAATACATGCATTTATGTCATTGTAAAGGGTTAACATTTTGATACTCACTAGCAATATATCATTCTAGCTCTTGTATTAGCCACTGGTCGGAACTCCCATTCGGCTATTTCTTTGTAATCGGTATTTGCATCCTAATACAATTGGGCTATTGAACCATTTTGCGTGTGGACCTTCATTTCCTCTTCAATTTTTTCATAAGCATATTGACAATAACCAAATGAGTGTGTTGGCCCAACAAACTTTAAGAACAAATTGAGGGGAATATACCACTCTCTTTTGGTTCAAATACTATCACCAAGGGAGAGGAGACTTATGATGGAGTATATGGTCCTCGATACCACGACTCACATCCTTAAATGGGTAACACGAAACTTCGACTCTTTCCACATAGAAAATCAGAGTTTGTTCATTATTTATCCATCCCTTGGCTTCAGTTATCGATGCCAAGGCACATGGTACCACAAAACAGTTCCCACACATCATTCCCATAAAAGGGCATAGAGTGCTCGCCGTGTGCCACTACCTAAACACGGAAATCATCACATGACTTGAGGACCTACACATGTGACCACATTTACACTGAGTTCACTGTTTATGAGCTGAGGACACGTGTAGATCAACCATTAGTTATATATCAATATATAAAAATAAAGGGGACTATTTTAACCGATAGAATATTCACTCTTGCAATAAAAATAAAGCGTATATTTCTCTTCATAGTATAAAATAAAAAGAGACCATACATTTAACGGATCAGACAAGACCACCGCTATAGACATTTTTTAACAAAAAAAGATTATTTTTTCAAAAAAAATTGCATTGGAATTGACTCCATTGCAAATTGTCGTTGCGGTACAAACTCGTTGCAAGTGAGTATTTGCAATGGTCGATTTATCCGTTGCAAATCCCTTGCAAATCTATAACTATGCAACAAACTGATAAGGCATTGCAATTTCTATTGCAATTATTGCAAGAGTATTTTCTTTCCATTGCAAAATCTGTTGTAACATATTTTCCCTCCCTTTCTCGGTCACATTTGCAATGAATTTATTTTTCGTTGCAATATCCATTGCTATATTGCAACTACATCATATTTCGTTGCAAATGTACTTGCATTATTGCAACATGTACGAGTCCGTTGCATGGTTCCGTTGCAAAACGTGCTTTTTCTAGTAGTGCCTCTAGAATCCTAGGGATGTGTGTATGAGCAATCATATAGGTTTACCATCACTATAAAAGGGAAAAAGTCAATAATGAATAGTGTAAAAAATGAAATACAAAGTTCTACTCTATATGAAAGATTTTGGATGAAAGTTATGAAAATGGATATGTAAAAGTATAAATAATAGAAAAGAGGAAATGAAAAAGACAAAAAATGTACTACCTCATTCCCAAAAAAAATTGTCATTCATAAAAGTTGGACCGTGATTCTGATTAATATAATATTATGGAAGTTATAAATTATATATTCTTATGAAAGTAATTTTAACAACAAACATTTTTATATCATTTTAATATCATAAGAAATTTTCTTTAAAAATATATAGTTGATTAAAGTTTTAAAGATGACAATATCTTTTGAGACGGAGGTACTAATAGCATATAATACTCTTCAAATACAAAGTACATAGCATTAGTATTAGGTGTAGATCAGAGATATATTTGAGATTGACATTATGTTTTTATTATTAATTAACCTTTTACTCTAAAATTACTTCATTGAATTGACGTGTGTTGCTCGTATTCACTATTTATTTACCCTTTTTATACTGTGGGTATATTTTTAAATGATCAACTTATATTTAAATCATTAAATACTGAAGTATTTTCAATAGTATTTTACAAAAACAAATGTATTGTATTCTGCGAGCAGTTACTCTTTGGGAGAATGCCTAATTATTACACTCTACTAGTCTACTCACTAATTTATGGAATTGTTATTGATTTACGTGGTCAATCATGGCGGATTCTATAGCGTCACCGGGAGAAGAAGACGCTGTCTCGGAGGGGTTTAAGGAATGGGAGAGAATCAACTGCGCTCGATTCATCAGAAACTCGCCTACGACCGGTTGGCCGTTGGTCTCTATCCGAGATGTATCCTCCGATCAATCCCCAGACGACCTTATTCTCTTTCCTCCGGTCAACCATGAGAACCTACACGCCTCCACAAATCCCCTTCACCCCCAGTATAATATCCAATCGTCGTATTCATCCCCGTTCCCGCCGTCTCCCTGGGAATCATCGTCGCCCTCTACCATGGGCATAGACAACGACGATTGGTCGTATTCACCCCATCCTTCGGAATTCCAGCTTTCTGAACCGGAAAAATCTCTTCCCAACAGCCCTAAGCGGCCACCGAACTCGACCTTTGGTTCGGCAAGTTGGTGGAATTTCGGAATTAAAGTTCTGCTTTCCAAATTCTACGGCCCTGAGCAGCATTTTCGAAACATTTCATGCACAGCTCCAGGAACACTCGCTTCATTTTTATCTCCAATTGGCAGATCTACCCTCGCCGCAGTTGCTGTGTTTTTTTTGTGTTTCCGGTGGTGGAGGAGATTGACGCGCAGTGGCCAGAGCAGAGGAGAGCTTATTCGAACAATTGCGCAAAAAGATGAGGTTTTTATCTGAAAAATTGAAATGCTCTAACTGTTTGTGAAAATGCCAAAGAGAAAACAACTAATAATAAGGTTCTGCTTGATTGAATTTTCTGAAATATTGATTTGCAGAGGATAAACCAGCTGATGAACCAAATTGCCGAGATGAATCAATTGCTGCTGGCATTTCATAGAGGTCATCATGTATCCAACAATTAGTAGCCCATGTTTATTTCAGAATTGGACTCTGCATCTTATTTTATAAATCCTTGCAGTTTGCACCCGAACTCCATAAAGTTGGTAATTTTTCTTAAACATTGCACCCCAGGTTAGATTAATGTATGACTTGGCGTTCCACTTCTAGGACATTGGAGGGTGCAAACGGCAAGAAATTTAAAAACTGAGAGCAAGGTTCAATTTTGATACAAACCGAAATGTAAGTGCCCCAACGATGGGGCGGTGAGTCCAATTTTCCCTACAATTAAAGTGCCATCATCATCATCATTCTACTAGGCTGTAGTATTATGGATACCATGTCCATACCAACTGTAGATGAGCCGTTGATAATCAATCCCCTTGTGGTTTTGGGGTATCGTTTCATTCAATGTCAAAGTAGTGTTCAAGTATGCCAATGGAGGTCCCTATGTCACTTCTGTATGAAACAACCGTGATGAGAATAGCATGGCATATAGCCATTGTTCCTATTCAATTCTTCTCCCTGCAATCTCTCATGATTTATTTGAGACGATTCTATACTTTTGGAATTGTGGTTAATGAGGATGTCTCATAACCAAGAATTCAATTTTTATACTACGTATTTTTTACCACTAGCTCGGGTGATGATACAATCTTTTCGTCTTTAAAAATATGTTCCTTTATATTCTATTTTTCTTTTCAAAGATATATTTATATGACACTAAAAGCGTACAAGTTCATTTTGTATGTGAAAACACAATATTTGACTTAAACGACACGTAAAACATTCATTAAATTATGTTGAAATATGAGCTTATTGGGCCTCTTGTCAAGGCTGGCTTTAGGATGCAAGACACAGGGCTTGAGACTCATAAAAAAGATAAAATTTAGGCTTAATAGTTTTTTGTTTTATGTCCTCATTATAAGGTATTTTTTGTTTTTATTATGTTCTATATAGTTTTATTATACTATGTACTGCTAATTCATACTATAAAGAAGTACATAGTATAGTTTATTTTTTTTTGGGAAAATGGAAACTAATAATCCAACCTTTTAGCGGTCTTTTTACAATAGTCCCACCTTTTCATTATTCATGAATAATCCAACCTTTGCACTCCATTTTCATTCACTGGTCCCTGATCGATTTATGACATGTTATTCGAAGTTATTTTCTTATCTTTGCAGAACATTATGTGATCATAAGGTGGCAATTATGATATAATGTTTTACAAAGAAGAAAATAATTTGGAATAATAGGTCATAAATCGGTCATGGACAAGTGAATGAAGATGGGGTGCAAAGGTTGGATTATTCATGAATAATGAAAAGTTGAGACTATTGTAAAAAGAACGCTAAAAGGTTGGATTATTAGTTTCCATTTTCCCTATTTTTTAAGGAAAACTTAACAAGAACAATCACAATTTTATCTTGTCTTCTTAGAATTATCTCGCCTAAACGCAATCTCAAAATACTTTCACATTTGTATCCATATCCTTTCATTGGTACCTTACCGGTCGATGACTAGTTGTTCCGAACAACTTGTTCGGGGTTATATGCTTTTTCTTTGGAAAACATTAAACAAAAATCGCTCATTTCATTGATCTTCCAAAAAACAATCCCATGTATCTCTGGACACTTTGTATTCCTTTTTTCGTCTTCTTATTTTTATTTCCGTTTCATGTTTATGTTTATAGAAATTACTCCAAATAGGACTAAAACTATGACAAAAACTCAAAATAGGACTTACTATGTTTTTCTTTTCAAAATAGGACCAAATTAGTCCTATTGGTAACATACCAATTTTTTCCTTCCATTCTTACCCTTCCTTTAAATATGAGTTAATTAAATGTTTAATTCATAATAAATTCGAAAAAAATTCAAAAAATCGTTAAAAAATAATTAAAATATTTATAAAATAAAAAATTTTAAAAAATAATTTTTTAAATTTTTTTATTTTTTAAAAAAATTAAAAAAAATATGGATGCCTTTCCCACCGCCTGTACTACCTCCCTGCACCACCATCTCTGGGCGGTGAAAAAATGCCAATAACATGACATATTTCTCTTTGACAATGCCAACATTTTCATTCTTTTCTGCCATAAATATGGCATTCGTAATGAATTTGGCATTTTTTTCCGGTGACTAGAGGTGGTGGAAAAGAGGCGGCAGAGGCGGCGGTGAATTTTATTTTATTTTTTGAGTTTTTTTTTATTTTTTTTTTATTTTTATTTTTTTTAAAAAAAATAATTAATTAATTATTATTTTCGAAATATTTTTATTAGTTTTTAATATTTTTTACGAATTTTTATTATTTTTTATTATTTTATAATGAATTAAAACATTTCAATAGCTAGAAGGGTATATTTGTCCAAGATACACATAATTAGTTCTATGAAAACATAGTTTAGTTTTTGGTCCTATTTGTGCAAAGTGGGTAACTTTTAGTCTTATTTTGATAATTAACCCTTATGTGTTTAGGAAGGGTTGGTCTTCTCCTGTACACTGTACAGTGTGCGCGTTCCTTACCTTTTCAGTCGGTGTTCTTCAATGTCCTTTTGACATTGCCCAGTGTGTGTTTGTGGAAGGAAGGCTTACTATCTTAAGAATCAAAATGAAAAATTGTCCTGTAACAATTGTTTTCAGCACCGTACAATATGGTAACCCCAAAAGTGGTCCATCCATTTTCTAATGATCAAATATAAAAGAGAAAGTTCCCAAAATAGGACTAAAACAGTTTGAAAATTCCAAAATAGGATTGTCATGTTTTTTATTTCCAAAATAGGATTAATTACTGCCATATTTAGAAAATACCGCCATGTTTGAAGTCTGGTACTGCCAAAACATGGCAGTAATTAGTCCTATTTTGGGAATAAAAACATGACAGTCCTATTTTGGAATTTTCAAACTGTTTTAGTCCTATTCTGGGTAATATCTATGATGGATGGAGGGGCGCATCAACAAACTAATGACAAGGGAGAAAAATAAAACTACGCAGCGAGATTTTGTCCAAGTTTCGATGATTGTTCAAATATCAAATCTTTGATCAAAGGAATTTTATCAATTCAGGACCCGAAAGATAGATTAATTATCAATTCGGGACCTGAAAGATAAAAAGCATCGATATAGGACCTAGGGATGGACTAAACCGGGCCGGGCCGGTCCGGAACCGGACCGGGACCGGTTGGCCGGTTCTGGGCTTTTAGCCCGTTTGGGCGGGTCGGGCGGGTCGGGCTCGAGCTCAGACCCAGTTTTGGGCGAACCGGCCCGGGCGGTTCGGCCCAGGCCCGAGTCATATTTTTTTTTTCAATTTTTTTTCTTTTCCTAGGGTAGAGCTGGATGTTTTAGGGAGGTTTGGCGGTGGGTCGGGGGATAACAAGAAAGCAAAAAAAAATAGACATTGAACCGGGCCCGGCCCGGACCCGGTATCAACCCGGGCCGGTTCCGGGCCCAAGTATTTGCAAAGAAAGCTCGCCCGGGCCCGACCCGGAACCGGAACCGGACCGGCCCGGGTCCATGCCTAATAGGACCCGAATGATGAAAAACTATCAATTTAGGACCTGAATGATTGAAAACTATTAATCTAGAACCTAAGTTGTCATAATTTTTTTTATTAAAATTTTTTAAATATTATTTCGTTTTATTAAACTAATAAACTTTTGTGAAGAAAAGTTTATCAAAAAAAGTTTACCTTTTCAGTCAGTGTTCTTCAAGTGTCCTTTTGACATTGCCCAGTGTGTTTGTGGAAGGAAGGCTTACTATCTTAAGAATTAAGAAGAGTTGTGCAAGGGTGATTTTCAAAATGAAAAATTGTCTTGTAACAATTGTTTTCACCACCGTACAAGATGGTAACCTAGGGGTGGACTCGGGTCCGGGCTGAGTCTGGGTCCGGGCCGGGTCCGGGTCGGGCCTATCTATCCGAGGGGTTACTGCGGGGAGTAACTAGAGACAAGTCAGAGCAAAAGTAAGAGAGAGAATATATATTGCTGAGAATGCGTCGAGTGTATTGAGCCTGATTTACAAACGGAAAGGAGTGCTATTTATAGTAGTAATAAATGCCAGATAGGGACACGTGTCATCATTCTGGTGGTCGAGGGGTCACCTCAGTGGGGTGGCTTTGGCACTCGCATGTGGCCGCATTAAATGCGGTGGTTGGATGTGACGTTTGTACTTGGTACGTTGATCCGGCGCATGTGGGTGGGAGATTCTGTCGAGAAGATGCCCTCGGCCGTAGATGATTGGCCGAAGGCTCTTCATACCGGGGGCCCCTGGGTGCCGAGGGCTCTAGGTGCCGAAGGCTACTGTTTCGCTGTTTTCTCCCGGACACTCTGAGTATTTTAAAGAAGCTGTATTGTGCGTTTTTTAGCCTTCGGCCAGGGGGGCTGAAGGCACCCCAGTGCTCGTCGTGGGCTGCTTGGCACTTGGGGCGCTGTAATTTGGGCCTGCCATGCTTCCTAGGCTTGTTGGGCCTTTGCTACAGTAGTGGGAGTCTATGGGCCGGGGGTTTCTGGGCCATATACTCCATCAGGAGTCCCCCACTCCTTTTGCCGAGAGGTACTTGAGGGAAAAAGAGTAATTGCGGTTGTCCTCTGATGTTGTCTTGCTTGTAGCTTGTAAACCTATGAGAGATTTATGTTTGCGCATAATTCTACCGGGGGCAGTCCTTCAGTCCCCTACATTTTGGGAATTGAAGGATTATGTTGCTGCTTTGGGGAGGTTTTTGTCATTTTTCATTTTTCCCGAAGGGGTCCTCCAGTCCCCCACTCCTTGAGGCACATGTAATGTGGTGAAGAGGAGTAGAATAGTGCCCGCTGTCGCGTAGGGCCGAAGGTTGACACTTTTCGTTTCATTTTGGGGGGATGCCTCGTTGAAAACCTCATTAGGAAAAACCCTGTGGGAAAAAATCCTAATGAGGGAAAAAGAGTGCACCGAATTCCTCCAATGATGACTCGAAAATGTGAAACCTTGGTCTGGGATGAAGGACAAAGTTTATGCCGAAGGCTACTCTTGATCTGAGGGCACGTGGTTTTGACTTTTCCGAAAGCGCTTTGTAGATGTCCCGGGGGATGCCGAAGGGGAGTCCCTCAATCCATGGGGTTGAGGGCGTGATGAATGTAAGTGGTAGTGTTGCGTTGCCGGGGGGATTCCCTACCTGTTGACAAGCTGGGGACGAGGGCACCCGGGGGTCCCGTTGTATGTTGAAGGTTGTCCACCCAAGAGGGGCTTTAAATTTGATGTCCCCGAGGGGTCTCTTTATTGCGTGGCCGGGAATGGTTGGTGAAGGTTCTCGAGGGGTTTACCCGTTGTTAAGCCGTGGGTTCCTGAAGGAGAGAGCCCGAAGGCACTCGTGATGTTGCATGAGGGGTACCGGCCGGGGGCACCTCTGTGTTTTCAAAATATAGCCGTTGAGATATGACCGTTGGAAGCGGAGTCCACGTGGCGTGTGCTCGTTGGCTGCCTGTGGGCGGGCGTCACCGATTGGGCAATTCGACGGTTCGTAATGATGGTTTTTCCATCGGGGGCCCAATTTCCGGCCCAAGCCCGGATTTGGGTCCCTATAAATACCCCTAGGCCAGGGGCCGTTCTCCTTGTGCGATCATTGTAGCGAAGCTCTGCCAAGTTGATTTCTAGAGAGAGAAAATTGCCTTAGACAAAATCAAAGCTCCCCAAGGTCAGTTGTTCCCTTTGTTCTTTGTTTTCTTAGTGAGTTTAGCTTTGTAGCCTTTAGATCTAGCGTTAGCGGTCCTTAGGGAAATTCCTTCTTCCGAACCCTTCGACTTCTAGTTCTTAGAAAATGTCTTCGCAAAGCGATTCTCCGATATTTCGAGGGAGCATTCAGCCGAGGTCGAGAGCATATCCGAGGTGGAGTCTTCGAGCGAGAACCCCTCGGTTGGAAACGATTCGGCGGTAGCTGAGGAGGTACAAGACAACCTCCGGGTAGAAATGGAAGCCGAAGACTTTGAGCAAGTAAATGAGGACGAGGAGCTAGCCCTCGTCGTTCAAGTTGCTGAGGAGGAGGAGGTAAAGGAGAGGCGGAACGTTACCGTTGCCGTCCTTCCCCCGCGCAACGCTGGAGAAGCCAGCAGCTCCCGGCCACTCAACGCAGAACCCCTCAGGGTGGCTCCGGGGACGAAGGCCAAGAAGAAGGCGGGGGGCCCCAAGAACAAAGGCGTTGCAAACCAAGGGAAACCCATCGGTATTCCTGAGGGGTATTCGTTCCTGAACACCGAAGCCCTTGAGTTGAGGTCGAGGGCTGATGAAGCGGAGTGCTACGTAACGCAGCTGCACGTGGGGCCCTCGACAACTGTGGTGGGGTCGGGGCCTGATGACATACTATCACGGGCTCCCGAGGGGTGTTTTGCGGTGCATATCCTCTCGGTATCGATGGGGCTTTGATTCCCTCTGCATCCGTTCCTCCTTGAGTACCTGAGGTATGTTGGCTTAGCTCCCTGCCAACTCACCCCAAACAACCACTCTTACATCACCGACTTCTTGCAACTCTGCCGTGACCGGGGAGTAGCCCCCAGCCTCGGTCTCTTCTTTCAGAGTTTCAACCTCTGCCGGGGAGGTCATACAAATTCCGAGGGGTTCGCAAACCTTCAGCAGTTTGCCATGTGGAGGCTATTTTATGGCGTACCCTCGTCCCATAAGGGTTGGAAAGATCGCTTCTGCTATGTCAGGATGAAGGAAAACCCGTTCCCGGGGGAGCTGCGGAACTATTTCAGGCGGCATCCGAACGTGGAGGGTGCTGCCCTCGAGAAAGACGGAAGGAAGATCTCGGCCATCCCAGTGGGTCGCAACAAGCACGTGTCAATCAAGGAACTGACCCTCGATGATGATCTACATAATATCGGCTTTCGGCGCTACCGTTTCCTGGGGGAACGGGATGAGAAGTATCCCATCTGTGATCGAGTGTTCGAGGGCACAGGAGGTGGTTCCCGAAGGCTTCCGTTGTTGTACTTAGAAATATTCTGTACTTCGTTTCTGCTCTTGTATTTGTACCCCTCGGACTTACAGTTTTTGTTATTTTGTAGGTGTTACAATGAATGGGAAGGGCTTCGCTGGTGTGAAGAAGAAAGCGGCCAAAGATCCGAAGGAGAAGCCCGTCGGTGCTTTTTTCAAGAAGGCCGAGGGTCCGTTGGTGCCCCCTACTGCTGACGCTGCTGCAGCCACCACGAAGAGGAAGGCGGCGGGCAAGGACATTGCCCCTGTTGGCAAAAAATCGAAGAAGGGGGATGCTGGGAGGAAGGATCCCCCGGTCCTGATCATTGACGAGCATTCGGCCTCCGACCCTCCGGCCATGGTAGCGACGACTCCTGCCCATCCCCTTCGGCACAGCAGGGTGAGGGGGATTTGCCCCGGGAGGATATTCAGTTCTACCTCATAAAGGGAACTTCCATAGTGCATGGCATTGTGGATCCAAAGGAGTTCCTTCGGGGCGCTACTCCTTCTCTGGACAAGGCGGCTCTCAGCAGGCTCGAGGATGATGCCTTCGATAATAAAATCCTTCGGTCCTCACTAACTGTAAGTTTTTCCTGCCTTTGACTCCTTTGCTAGTTTATCTGGGAGTCTTTTGCACAGTAGCTTAACTTTGCTACTTGTTTGTTTGCAGGCCTTTATTGCCCTCGGCGAGCAAGTCCGGAGGGCGGAACAGCTGCGCCTCCAGAAGGCGGAGCAAGACGAGACTTTGAGGAGACTCGTTCATGACAATGCTGACGCCACAAGGCAAATGGCGAGATTGGAGGAGAGCCTTCGGCAGGCGGAGCAGAAACTGGAGTCCGCCAAAGTAGAGGCTAGAGCCGAGGGCAGGGCCGGGGCCGAGAGGGCAGCTGTTGAGGCTGCAAAGAAAGCTGCCGACGAGGCCGATGCGGCCAAGGAGGAGGCCATCGCAAAGGCCCAGGAGGAAGCTGTTGCCGCCTTTGTTGCTGAGGGTTGGAAGGCCGAGGGGTACAAGCAGTGGTTGTCCTCGGCCGTAGGGGCATCAGTGGAAGAGTGGTGCGAGGGCCCCGACGTAGAGTGGTTGGCCCGAAAGGGCAAGGAATATTATGATGGGGGCGAGTTCTTCACTCAGGCCCTCATCTACCGTTGGATGGCCCGACACCTGAAGATTGAGCCGAAGGATTTTGATCCGGCGGCATATGGCCTCCCGCCTTTGCAGCGAGATGTTCGTGTCCCTCTTCCCCCTCCAGATGTCGAGAGGCCTGATCTTGAAGATTCCATGCTGATGGCCGAGGCTAAGGACGACCAAGTAGGGACCGAAGGGGACGTCACTTCCAAGCCGGTTGAAGAGGGCGCCGATGAAGTAGCCGATATGTGATTTCGTACTTAGGAAATCTCGAACAATCTTTGTAAAAACATTCTACAGCCTTCGGCTGATGTAACAAACACCTTTTTTGAAATTCCTTTTGTGAATGGATGCTTGCCTTCGGGCTTTTGTATATGATTCGCTTTTATCTTTGAATGTATGCCTTCATCTTTTCTTTGTGAATGAATGCCCTCGTACTCCGATGTTTGGGTTGTCAGTTATTTTTGGACTTAGGAAGTTTTTCTAAGTGTTTTTTTATCAAGCCTTCGGTTGTGTGGCCTCTTCTGGCTGCATGGATATTTGACCGAGTGCCAAATATTTAGGACTTAGAAATTTTTCTAAGTGTAGTTCTTCCACCAAGCATTCTGTTGTGTGGCCCCTCTGGCTGCATGGATATTTGACTGAGGGTCAAATATTTAGGACTTAGAAAATTTTTCTAAGTGTAGTTCTTCCACCAAGCCTTCGGTTGTGTGGCCCTTCTGGCTGCATGGATATTTGATCGAGGGCCAAATATTTAGGACTTAGAAAAATTTTCTAAGCGTAGTTCTTCCACCAAGCCTTCGGTTGTGTGGCCCCTCTGGCTGCATGGATATTTGACCGAGGGTAAAATATTTAGGACTTAGAAAATTTTTCTAAGTGTTGCTTGTCACTTGGCCTTCGGCCTACGCCTTCCCTTAGTTGCATTGAATGGCTTGGCCTTCGTTGCATGATGGGTTGGCTGAGGGCCAACCATTTAGGACTTAGAACATTTTCCATAATTCATGGTGAATAGACCCTTCGATTTGTAGTATCTTGATTAAGAGATCCCTCGGTGAAGGGTGGTGGTCCTGGAGGCACCCAACTTTCTGAACAATTTCCTTTGGCTCGTAAGACTGCCTCCGGCAATGCTTGGGAGCCTTCCCTTCGGTGCTTAAGGAGATGCCGGGGGCGATAGCTACTTGAACCTGACCAATACTTGATAACATTTGTCTTGAATCGTTGATGAGTGGACTTTGCCAATTTTATCCCTTTTAAGGGAGTAGATCCCTCGGTGTTAGTGATGCTGGAGGCAGCCAGAAAGTGGACTTAGCCATTTTTTGATGATATTTGTTGAGTAGTAGCCTTCGGGGAACGGGCATCGTCAAAAGGTGTTCAATGAATAAGAACCTTCTGTTACTGGAAGTGTTCCACTAGGGAAGCCTTCAGTATGTTGAAATTTCTTGTAATGCCGAAGGGCGTTCTGATGTGGAGTTGTGTACTCATTGAATTCTCGCTGAGTCTACTCCCCTTCACCCTCTTTTTTTGTGGTGAAGGGAAGGCTTCAAGAAACTTGGTTTCTTGGTAAGGCTTGGCCTATCGGGAGGCAACAGAATACACCATTAGCTCTCCGCCATCGGGTTAACCTTCCTAGTTCCGAGGGGATCGAGGGTCATTTCCTGGGCATGAGACATAGTCTGTAGCCTGCCTCCCCTTGGGGGATGGAACGGAAAGCGCCTCAGTTTTGAAAGTCATTCCCTGGGCACGAGACATAGTCCGTGGCCTGCCATACCCTTGGGGTAATGGCGCGAGAAGCGTTTCGTTTTTGAAAGTTGAATCCTGGGCATATTAGTTGCCTGCCATACCCTTGGGGTAGTGGTGCGGAAAGCATTTCGTTTTTGAAAGTCAAATCCTGGGCATATTAGTTGACTGCCATACCCTTGGGGTAATGGCGCGGAAAGCGTTTCAAGGAAGGGTTTTCATTTGCACACTGGTTGCAAATGGCCGGGGGCGCTACGTGCTGCCGGCACCGATAGGTGGCGCCTTCGGTATAATGCGTCCTCGAGGGGTACGACTTTAGAAACAGCACTTGGTGTTTGTTTCAGAATATGGTACCGAGGGGTCTTCAAAAACACTTAGTAGTGCGTACCCCCGACACTGGGAACCAAGGGGTCTTCTTAAAAACACTTGGTGTTTTCCTTCATTTGTCGTAGGTGACTTGGAGTGTCAATCCTCGGCACTTGGTGTCTTCAATGCGTCTTCATTTTCTTAAAAATTGGGAGGCTTTGGCCCGTAGGGTAATACATTTTCTAGTTATGAGGGCTTGGCCGCTCTAATATTACTGATAAAATTTAACTAGGTGATGTACATTCCAATGTCTGGGAACCTCTGTCCCATTGGGGCGTTTGAGTTTGTACGTCCCTAGTTTGATGATGGCTGCGACTATGTAGGGGCCCTCAAACTTGGGCGCCATTTTCCCAACCTCGGTTGGCTGGCTGGCTTCCCTCCTTCGGAGGACGTAGTCCCCCACTTGGAATTCTCGGGAGCGGACCTTGGCATCGATGTAGCTCTTGACTTGCCTTCGGTAGTTTTCCGCTCGCACGAAGGCCTGCTCCTGGCGTTCTGAAATGAGATGGAGGTCGAGGGCCATGTTGGCGTCGTTGACCTCAGGGTCATATTGGTCAACCCTTCGGGTAGGAAGGGTCACCTCCGTAGGAGCTTTAGCTTCAAATCCATAGCATAGGGAGAAGGGTGTTTCGCCAGTCGCGCGCCGAGGGGTGGTGCGGTAGGCCCAGAGGATGTTGTGGAGTTCTTCCACCCAGCCTCCTCCCTCGGCTTCCAGCTTCTTTTTGAGACATTCGAGCAATGTTCGGTTGGCGTTCTCTACTTGGCCGTTGCCTTGAGGGTAGGCAACGGAGGAGAACGCATGCTTGATGCCCCATGCCTCCAGGAGGGCACAGAATGGGGCCGCCTCAAATTGGGTCCCATTGTCGGAGATGATTTGTTGGGGGACACCAAACCTTGTGAGAATGTTCTTTAGGACAAAGTGGCGGCACCTGGCCTCAGTAATGCTGGCTAGGGGCTCAGCCTCCACCCACTTAATGAAGTAGTCAATGGAAACGATGATGTACCGGTTGTTGGAGGTACCCCTCGGCAGAGGGCCCATAAGGTCTATGCCCCATCTAGCGAAGGGTATGGATGTGCTAATGGGGGCATAGTTGACCGCTGGCCTGCTGGGGGCCTTCTGGAACTGTTGACATGCGTTACACCTTCGGGCGAGATCCGCACAATCTCGGGTCATCGTAGGCCAGAAGTAGCCCTGGATTATGAGCCTTCGGGACATAGAGAAGGGTTCCTGATGAGCCGAACAAGTGCCACTGTGCACTTCCTCCATTGCCACTTCGGCTTCATCTTGATGAATGCATCAGAGCAGCGTACCATTGTAAGATCGTTTGTAGAGCCTTCCGTCCTCGATGGTGTAACTGCGAGCCCTCAGCTTCGTTAACTTGGCGCGGGACTCATCCTCCGCTAGTTGCCCGGTGGTGATGAAGGCGATGATGTCTGAGATCCAGTCCTCTTGCCTTTGCTGAACTTGCATGACGGGGCTGACGTGTATGCTTGAGAGGTTGAGCTCTTCTATCCTTTCAATTTTGGAGAGGTGCTCGGGAGATTCATCCGAGAGTTTTGATAAACTATCGGCCTCAGAATTTTGAGCCCTCGGTATTTGGGTGAGAGAGTGTGCCTCAAATACCTTGAGCAATTCTTTAGTCGTCTCCTTGTACTATTTCATCCTCCCTTCCTTGGCCTCATACTCCCCGGATATTTGGCCCACGACAAGCTTGGAGTCACACTTGACGTGGATCATTCTGGCCTTCATATTTGCTGCCAACCGAAGGCCACAGAGGATGGCCTCATATTCTGCTTCGTTGTTGGAGACTTTGAAGGAGAAACGGATGGCATAGTAGGCCTGGAAGCCTTCGGGAGTAATGAGAACTACTACTCTTCCGCATGCTTTGGTGGCTGAGGAGCCATCAGTATAAAGGGTCCACCACTCGTTCGAAGGTGCCGAGGGCTCCTCATCCACCGCTGATCTGGCCGTGCACTCCGTCACGAAGTCTGCCAGGGCTTGGCCTTTTATGGCAGGCCTTGGACGGATGTCGATGTTGTATTGGCTGAGGAAGATAGCCCATTTTACCATTCGGGAGGAGCTGGTGGGACTCCTCATCAGGGTGCCGAGGGGTTGATGCGTAAGGACCTGGACCGGATGGGCCTGGAAGTAATGGCCAAGCTTCTTCACAGTCCAAACAATAGCTAGCACCATTTTCTCCACAGGGGAATACCGGAGTTCCGCTTCCCTGAGGGTCTTGCTAACATAGAAGATGGCATGTTGGACGCCATCTTCTTCCCAGATGAGTACTGAGCTGATGGCTGCCGGGCTAACACCAAGGTAAAGGTATAGGATCTCCCCTACCCTGGGTTTGGAGAGCACAGGGGCGAAGATAAGTACCGTTTCAGCTCCTCGAAGGCCTCTTTACACTTTGAAGTCCACTGGAAGCCGGCGGTTTTCCTCATGATTTGGAAGAAGGGTAAGGATTTTTCCGCCGACTTGGACATGAAGCGGTTGAGGGCTGCCAGGCGGCCCGTCAGCCGTTGAACCTCCTTCACATTGCGTGGGGGCTCCATGTTGATGATGACCTGAATCTTCTCGGGGTTGGCCTCGATACCCCTTCGGCTCACCATGTAGCCCAAGAATTTGCCTCCTTGCACGCCGAAGGTGCACTTCTTCAGGTTTAGCCGAAGGTTGAACTTTTGCATGATGGCGAAGATCTCCCTGAGGTCGTCAACATGGCTTGTTGATTGCTTGCTTTTGACGATCATGTCATCAACATATGCCTCCATGGTGCGCCCTAGGACGGCCTGAAATACCCTGGCCACCATCCGGGTGTAAGTGGCGCCTGAGTTTTTCAGGCCGAAGGCCATGACAAGGTAGCAGAAGATGCCCTCGGGTGTCATGAAAGTTGTTTTTTCGGCGTCTTCCTCGTGCATGAAAATTTGGTGGTACCCTCGGAAGGCATCGAGGAAGGACATGACCTCGCACCCCGCGGTCTCATCCACCAGTTGATCAATGTTTGGCAAGGGGAAGGGGTCCATAGGGCATGCCTTATTCAGATCCGTGTAGTCCACGCACATGCGGAAGGTGGGGGGCTTATGTGCGAGGACTACATTTGCTAGCCATGAGGGGTATTTTACCTCCTTGATGTGCATGGCGACTTCCTTCTTCACAAATTCCCTCCTCTCGGCCGAGAGGGGCCTTCTCCGCTGTTATACAAGTTTGGCCGAAGGGTCCACCGAGAGGCGGTGGGTGATGACCCTTCGGCTGATTCCTGACATATCCTCCGGTCCCCATGCAAAAACAATGGAGTAGGCGCGGAGGACCTCAGTGATGTCGGTCTTCAAATCTTCGGGGAGCTGGGCTCCAATCTTCACGACTCTCTCCGGCTTGGCTGGATCAAGCGCAAAGTCTTCTACATCCTCGGCTGGTTCAGCCCTCGGCTGGTTCATCCCTCGGCCTCCTTTCTTCCTCTTCTACGGTTCTAGTGATGGTGTCAACACGGAATTCCATCTTGCTTACCTTCTTCGTTACTTGAAGGTAACAGGCGCGGGCGAGTTTTTGATTTCCCCTCGAGTAGCTGATGCCTCCCTCGGCTGGGAACTTGAGGCAGAGGTGCCTCATGGAGATGATGGTTTTGAGATCCTCGAGGGCTGGCCGGCCGAGGATGATGTTGTGGGCGCAATCGATGTTGACGACGATGAACTCCACTTCGAGCTTGGCTTTATGGAGCCCGTCGCCGAATAGTACCGGGAGGGTAATGACCCCCTCAGAATCAATAGTGTCTCCGGTGAAGCCGGCGAGAGGGGTCTTGATGAGCTGAAGGGACCCCCTCTCCAGATGCAGCTCTCTGAATGTGTTGAGGTACATTACATTGACGGAGCTGCCCGTGTCAATGTAAGTTCAGTGGATGATGGTGTCATTGATCTCTGTACGGATGACGAGGGCATCCCTGTGCGGAGAGGAAGCCGGGGGGAGATCGGCGTTGGTGAAGGTGATGGGTTCCTCCCTCAGCCGCTTTCCCGGGGGCATATGAGTGACTTCCCCCACATATAGCGATTGAGCCCACTTCTTCCGCTGGCTGGTGGAGAGTCCTCCTGTGTTACCTCCAGTGATCATATGGATGTGGCGCTTTTTCTCCTGGTACTGGCTGTACTCCTCCTCCTCATCGAGGGGGGTGATGTTTGGGTTGACCCAAGCGTTTGCTTTCTTAGGGGCCCCCTGGTAGTGAGGGGTCCCCTGAGGCAGAGGGCCTCTGATGAATTGGGACAGGTGGACTGCCTGTATCAACCTTTCAATGGCCGTCTTCAGCTGAAGGCAGTCGTCGATGTTGTGCCCTTGGTTGCGGTGGAACCGACAGTAAGGATAATTGGGGTTGATGGCGTATACCTCCAGGGATGCGCGAGAGTCGCGCTCCACAAGGCCCCTCTCCTCGGCGAAGTCTAGGATGACACTGACGGGGTGCGTCAAGGGAGTCCGAGGGTGCTCCAAAAGAATAGGTTGGGCCCAAGCCTTCGAGTTTCCCTTGTAACCTCCCCCGGGCTTGGCTTGGCCATGCCGGGGGCGATCACTAGGGGTGCCGAAACCTTGGATTGATTATGGGGAGCCCTCGGCCCCCAGTTACCCTTGTCATCTGGCCGAGGGCGTTGTTGATCGGGGTTGTGATGGCACTTTTCCACCTCCTCGGCCTCGGCGTACCGGTCCCCCCCGATGCAGGGCCCTTATGTAATCGCGGGGAGGTTCGATGATGAGGCTCCTTGAAAAGTTCCCGGGGCGAAGGACTGTTTGAAGGAGGGCCAGGAGGGTCCCATCGTTAGCGCCATCAACTTTGTCAGCCTCCATCCTCCAGCGTTCCAAGAAGTCCCGAAGGGTCTCCTCCTTCCTTTGTCTCACTGTCAGCAAGTGGGAGAAATGTTTTCTTGACCGGCGCCTTCCTGCAAATTGCGTCAAGAAGCGTTGGGTGAGTTCTTGCCATGAATCGATGCAGCCTTCGGGCAGTCGGTTGAACCATTCGTACGCTGGTCCCTCTAGGGTGGAAAGGAACCAACGGCACAAATATTCGTCTGATGCCCCCACCATCATCATGTTGTTCTGGTAGCGGCTGTAATGTTCCTGAGGGTCCGTCTTTCCTTCATAGGTCCTGATGGGCTGCCCCGGGTATTTTTCCGGAATTCAGGCCGCCAATACCCTTGGGGTAAATGGCGTCCTGGTCCGGAGTTGGATGACGGGTTCCCCGGAGCCTTCGGCTATTTTCTTCTGCATTTCCTCCATTTTGGCCAGCATGGCCTCGTATTTCGGATCTGCATGAGGGGTGGCGACGACGGTATGCGCTCGATGAGCCTCCATCTCATTAAGCCGGTGTAGGAGGGCCGCAATGCTTTCGTCCCTGGGATCCTTCGGGAGGGCCTCCGCTCCCTGCGAACGAACACGGGCCGAGTGGGCCTGATTGATTTGGTGCCTTGCGTCATCGGCATGAAGTGGTGCCTTGTGTTTTTCCTGATGGGGACGCCTCTCGTCTGCTCTTGAGACGGATCCCCCGCTCTCTTGGGGCCTTTGGGACGCCTTTACACTGAGGCGGTCTTGGACCCCTCGGCGGTCTTGCGCCCCTCCGAGCCTCTCGAGGGATGAGGTCTGAGGCCTTTCTTTGTTCGCACCGCGTTGGTCCCGGGATTGGACCTCCTGGGAAGCGATGTCTCGAGTCACGACCCCTTCGTCGTTCCCCACCCGAGGGGTAGGGTTCACGAAGGGGGGTGGTCGAGGGAGAAGAACAGCGTTCTCCCCGACCTGTGGTTGAAGGGGTACCAGAGTGCCGAAGGCACCTGGGTTTTGAGTGAGTGTCTGGATGAAGGCAGAGAATGCCGATTGTACGTCGATAGTGAGAACCAGAGAGCTCACTTGATTTTCGCTCCGGTCCCTCCTTCGGGTTTCGATGCCGAGGCGGGCATCGGGAGCGTTTTGTTGGAGCTGAAGGCGCAGGTCAACAGCATCCTGTTCCAACTCAGTGATGACCCCGCCCTCGGGAGCCTTGTTAGAGGCTCCGGGGGCGTTGACCTCACTGAGGGCCAGGTTGTTGTCCTCAAGGTTCTTGGACTGAGCACGAGTGGTTCTTCCCATTTTAGTAGGTGTTTTTTAGCTGAAGGGGAGGTTTTCTTACTTGATTGTTCGACCTCTCAATGAAAGCACCAAATGGTGGATAAGTGTACCCGGGGGTATCTATCCGAGGGGTTACTGCGGGGAGTAACTAGAAAGAAGTCAGAGCAAAAGTAAGAGAGAGAATATATATTGCTGAGAATGCGTCGAGTGTATTGAGCTTGAATTACAAACGGGGAAAGGAGTGCTATTTATAGTAGTAATAAATTCCAGATAGGGACACGTGTCATCATTCTAGTGGTCGAGGGGTCACCTCAGCGGGGTGGCTCTGGCACTCGCATGTGGCTGCATTAAATGCGGTGGTTGGATGTGACGTTTGTACTTGGTACGTTGATCCGGCGCATGTGGGTGGGAGATTCTGTCGAGAAGATGCCTTCGGCCGTAGATGATTGGCCGAAGGCTCTTCATACCGAGGGCCCCTGGGTGCCGAGGGCTCTAGGTGCCGAAGGCTACTGTTTCGTTGTTTTCTCCCGGACACTCTAAGTATTTTAAAGAAGCTGTATTGTGCGTTTATTAGCCTTCGGCCAGGGGGGGTGAAGGCACCCCAGTGCTCGTCGTGGGCTGCTTGGCACTTGGGGTGCTGTAATTTGGGCCTGCCATGCTCCCTGAGCCTGTTGGGCCTTTGCTACAGTAGTGGGAGTCTGTGGGCCGGGGGTTCCTGGACCATATAATCCATCATATGAGCTTATTGGGCCTCTTGTCAAGGCTGGCTTTAGGATGCAAGACACAGGGCTTGAGACTCATAAAAAAGATAAAAATTAGGTTTAATAGTTTTTTGTTTTATGTCCTCATTATAAGGTATTTTTTGTTTTTTTATGTTGTTCTATATAGTTTTATTATACTATGTACTACTAATTCATACTCCCTCCGTCCCAAATTTATCTTCATAGTTACTATTCACACGGTCAACCCAAATTACTCTTAATCTTTTACTTTATATATCAAATTTTTATCAAACTTAAATTTTCTTGATCAGACTTTGTAGCGGATTTAATGTAGTTTCTGAATATGTAAATTTAATTTACTAAAAATAATCTGAGTGTGAACAGGGATCAAGTTGCTTTATCGTCAGTCAAGCATCGTAAACCGAACTACGAAGATAAATATGGGACGGAGGGAGTACTATAAAGAAGTACATAGTATAGTTTATTTTTTTAAGGAAAACTTAACAAGAATAATCACAACTTTATCTTGTCTTCTTAGAATAATCTCGCCTAAACGCAATCTCAAAATACTTTCACATTTGTATCTATATTCTTTTGTTGGTACCTTACCGGTCGATGACTAGTTGTTCCGAACAACTTGTTCGGGGTTATATGCTTTTTCTTTGAAAAACATTAAACAAAAATCTCTTATTTCATTGATCTTCCAAAAAAACAATCACATGTATCTCTGGACACTTTATATTCCTTTTTCTGTCTTCTTATTTTTATTTCTGTTTCATGTTTATGTTTATCAAGGGTTGGTCTGCTCCTGTATAGTGTGCGTTCCTTACCTTTTCAGTCAGTGTTCTTCAAGTGTCCTTTTGACATTGCCCAGTGTGTTTGTGGAAGGAAGGCTTACAAAAAATTCTTAAATTACTTAAATTATACTACCTCTGTCCCATAAAATTCTTCCCACTTTCCTTTTTGGGTCGTTCCAAAAAATTCTTCCATAAATTATACTACCTCTGTCCCATAAAAACAATCATTTTACATTTTATTTTCTCTGCTCGAGATGTACAATTACTTAAATTATACTACCTCTGTCCCATAAAATTCTTCCCACTTTCCTTTTTGAGTCGTCCCAAAAAATTCTTCCCACTTACCATTTTTGGACACTTTGTGTGGTTCACATTCATTTCACCTTTTTCTTATACAACTTCAACTACACATTTCCACTTTATTCCACTTTCTTAATCTCCGTGCCAAGTCAAAGTGGGAAGAATTTTCTGGGACGGAGGGAGTACTGGTATTTATATTCAACAACGTTGTCCCATAAAATTCTTCCCACTTTCCTTTTTGGGCCTTCCCAAAAAATTCTTCCCACTTACCATTTTTGGACACTTTGTGTGGTTCACATTCATTTCACCTTTTTCTTATACAACTTCAACCACACATTTCCACTTTATTCCACTTTTTTAATCTCCGTGCCAAGTCAAAGTGGGAAGAATTTTCTGGGACGGAGGGAGTACTCGTATTTATATTCAACAACTCTGTGCAAGAAAATTCAAGACAGGGAATTGAAGAAACTTAGATAGAACCATCGTTGATAAAGCTATGATATATTATGTGGAAATGAGTTACTTATGATCATCAATTAACAAATGCAACAAGCTACCAAACTGTAGCTTTTTTTATGTTTTAAGCAAACATACAATTACCAAGCAATGACCTCAAAATAACAAAGTAACACCTTAACCACAAGTCAAAGAGACGATAATAGAAGTTCAAAATCACATGTTTTCCAGTTTCAAACACACACACAAAGGATGTAGATACAAAAACCTGAGAATTTCACTAGTGTGCCAACTTAAAGTAAAGAATCAATATGATTGCAATCACTAAGACGGCGACGATGCATCCAATGATCCATTTATTCCTGCTCATCCTTCTTGACATGTTTGTCAGTATCTTCTTGCTCCTGCTAATATTGTCATCCACTCCATGGAGCTACATAAAGGGTACAACAACATCCAAGCCTTAGTCCCAAAAGAGTATGGGGTCCGTTAACCGCTAACATGAATCGACATATGAAATTGGAGTTAAAATGTTTTTATTCTTTAAACCTTGATTATACATTCATAAATTAATATAGCTCTTCTGCAGTAAACCCACGGTGAAGCATTCTGAATTGAGTAGGAATAAATTTCTCATCTTCCAAACCAGTCGTGATTGTTCATGTGCATTTTTAAATTTTTAAACATAAAAAGGAAAGACTAGAGTTCAGAGAGAAAAAGTTAAATAGTCGTACTGTATTATGAGCATGAAGAAGAGATTGGCGTTGCTGGTGCAAATCATGAAGGATTGAAACCCCAAGCTCTTCAGTTTCCAGCATCACTTTTCGGCCTTCTCTTATCCTATCACTAGACTGATTCAATCTCTCAGTTGACATCATCAGTCTTTGCCTTTGATCAGTTGATACCTATAAATAACATTATTTGAGAATTTTCATCAAACCTTTGAAAGCTTAAACGTGCTGGCATAAAAGGATATGTTGAGACTTGAGAGTTCTTTTTTAGGGAGGGAGTAGGGCTTATTTTATATTTTAAATTCAGAGTTGTTTATGATCTTTCCATCATTTGCAATGGAGTCAAAGACTCACTATTTTTTGGCTTGAGAATATGATGGAATAAAGCAAAATGGCTCACTAGACTGTCCGCGCTTCTTTGTTATGAAGCAGCGGTCAGTTCATGCAATTTTAGACGCGATGTTCACTATGGGTCATCCGGAAACGGTCTCTTTGTGCTTTAGTAATGGGTAAGATTGTGTACATCCGACCCCCCTTACCCCACCGTAGGGGTAATGATGATGATGATGAAGAGAGTTGTTTATGGTTTGTATGGTATTAAATGAATGACAAAAATGACAAGTTTCTAGTTTCTACTGATATAAATATTTTTATCTATATTTTAAAAAATAAGCAAGTTAAGTTAATATCTTTTCCAATGAAAAATAACCACTCCCTCCACATCCCCTCCAACCCCTTCAAACTGAAATGACAAACATGTCAACGGGATACCATGACGTCCTCTCATTCCCATTAGCAGAAGAAGCCTTATCCCATGATAAAAGGAAGCAGCTCAGCTTCAATAATCAATAAAACTAAAGGCCAGTTTGGTAGTGTTGTTATGAAGTGTTGAACTATGAATAAGAAGTGTTAAGCAGTGATGTGAAAGAAAACGAGTTTGGTTATTTCTAATATAGAATGATTTGAATGCGGAGGTGTTTGGTAATGAGGTGTTGTTGAATTGCTATTAAACGATTGAAATCAAGTCCAATAAATTTAGGTGTTGTGCTTTGAAAGCATTTCTATAGTGGCGACTTTAAGACTTCATGTTGTTGCTTACAAGCTAAAACACTTCGATTTTTAAACAAAGGAGCTTGTTATATCAGTGTTATAAACTTAATATTTTAAAAAAGTATATAAGGAAAAGTTCCATCTACTATTTCAAATCGAATTAATTTCACTTTTGGTCCTACGCGTTTTGTGTCAATTCCACATTTAATCCACGTCTTTCACTTTATCCACTTTTGATACTTGACTAATGTTTTTTGATCATTTGTGGTCCTTTTCCGGCGATTTTAACCATCAGAAACATTGCCGGAAGGACCATATATGGGCGAAAACACAATAGTCGTGCATCAA
Organism: Cuscuta europaea; assembly: GCA_945859875.1. Classification (NCBI taxonomy): domain Eukaryota; kingdom Viridiplantae; phylum Streptophyta; class Magnoliopsida; order Solanales; family Convolvulaceae; genus Cuscuta; species Cuscuta europaea. The sequence continues at coordinate 8,971,148 of CAMAPE010000029.1, read as the reverse complement.
AAGTGGATAAAGTGAAAGATTTGGACTAAATGTCGAATTGACATAAAACTCGTATGACCAAAAGTAGAATTTTATTCATTTCAAACCCATCACTTAAGCCCATACACAGATGCACTATAAAAGTACTACGTATTACAAAAGAACTCTTACTTTGAAAAAACAATCAATCCGACCCCTTTACTGGTTTTTTACCTATAGTCACTTTTTTGAAAAAAATTATAAATTTTGTAACATGTCATTCTACGCATAATTTTAAAAATGCACAAATATATATAAAATGAATAATATAAAATCAAATTATATGATAAAAAAGACAAATAAATCAATAAATTTATAATAAAAAAATTAAAAATTATAAAATGAAAATATAAAAATATAAAATCAAAATGTAAAAATATTTAAAAATGTAGATTATACAAATAGTTCAAAAAAGCAACAAAAAAAGAGTTCTTCATTTCTTTATAGTTTTGTTTTCTATTCTTTTCCGAATTTTATCAGGTTTCTTAATTCTTTTTCTAAAACTGACCTGACATAGGAGGTCACAAATCATTAAAATGGCTGAATTGTTTGTTTTTCAAAGTGAGCGTGCTTATGTGATACCCTTTCTTAGTATGGCTTTAGTGATGGATTTGAAATCGATTAAGGGTCTATTTGGACCTTTTCCCAAGTATAAAGAACTACTAGCAATTTCCACCCATACTTAAAAATTAAAACCTCTAAGAGCAACTCCAACAGGCACCAAATCTCACACCAAAATGGTGGATTTGCCAAAAAAATGCTCCAACAGCCACACCATATCTCACACCATTCCACCATTTTGGGGGAGAGGGGGAGATTTTACGCCATATATGGCGCACACCAAATCCCACACCATCCTATTTTTTTAATTTTTTTGTATTTCAAAAGTGACCCAAAGTTTTGATTGTTATAGTTTTGACCCATTTTTAAAACAACAAATTATGATATTACTTGGACTGAAATTTGTTGGTCTGCTCTGGTCTGGCATGATTTGGTCTGGTCTGGTCTGAACTGATGTGGTCAGGTCCGATAACTAAACTAAGAATATTTATTTAATGTATTGCTTTAAGTTTAAGTAGTACTTTATTAATGACGTACAAATTATTATAATATTATTGTAATATTTAATTTTATGTGGTTTTAGCTTGTATTTTTGAAATATTGATTATTGTATTTTAATAAGTGAAATGCGTGAAAATACATATTAAAATGGTGTATTTTAGTTTGTATGTGTGAAATAATGTGTGAAATGTCAAGATATTAAATGAGGGGCTAATGTATAAATATATGATAATTAGATACTTAAATAGAAGAATGGTAAAAAGTTAGTAAAAAGAATAAAAAAGGAATCTTCCTTTTTGGTGATGAAAATGGTGTAAACTGTTGGAGATAAAATAATGTATGATGTGATGTTTACACCATTTTAGTGTACAAAATGGTGTAAACTATTGGAGATGGCCTAACACCATTGTACCACTTCACACCCTGACCAAATCTCCATTTTTTGTAACATGTCTTTTAAAGCGCCATCGAATAGAAAGCATTCTTGACATGTTGCTATTGCCTTTCTTAAGTCAGAAATACTCTGGGTAGTAATGAAATTAATGTTTTATAACATGAGAAGTGGACACCACCTTAGCATCTGCCATTCCACCAGATTCCAACAAATCATCTCTTGCTGCTTGGTTAGCATTAGCAGATGTAATTCTTTTAACTTCAGTTTTCAAATTGTTCAGATCACTTTTATATCCTCTCAACTTCAGAAGGAGAGTGGCCTTTACATTTGGTGGTAAACTCCTAGCCTCAAGATCCATTTTGCGAATCTACATAACAGAAAGACAAAGAAAGAAACATTTATAAAGAATACCGAAGAAGCAAAACTTAGTACCCTTGAATTAATAAAATTCATGCACTACATTACCAAAGCCTCAGCATCATCCAATCCAGATTTAACTTCTGAAATTTTCTGCTTCTTTTGTTCTTCAAGCATGCAAATACGGGACAACAACAGTTACAAAAACCATAGAGTACAAAAACACATGATCTACACAATAGAAAACTTTAAGTCCTTGCACAGGCCCAAATCATGACACGACTCAATGTAGTCACAACTTAGATAACTTGTCACTGGAATAGTTGCAGCAGTATATTTCCTAATTTTTTACCGATTAAACAGGGGGATAGTGCACTTGACTGCAGAAAACAATAGCTAAGTCTTCTCTGAATCTTTCAATAGAAAAAATTTGATTGAGAAATCAATACTTTTACATTGCGTGAAAAGGGCACCTAAAAGACTCCTCTTTAAATAAAATGCAGGAAAAGAAGACGAAAGGAAATTATTTGCACCTCCATCAAGGCCACTAGCTGAGGTACACTTCTTTGACAAGTTAGAAGAAAGCTCACTGTATTGACGTTCATATCCTTCGAACACCTGACTCATTCTACAACACCAAATTCACAAAATTACTATCACAGCCCACCGAAAGTTCCACAAAAATAGCATCATAATCAAGCATTTAGCGTTCAAAATCCAAATACTGTCAAGGCTAATTCACATAACCGATGCTAAGTCCAATCCAGATCAAACAAAAACTGAATCAAAATGATGAAATCGGTAATTCACCGAATCAAAACGACAATAGAAATGAAGACCTAACGATGTTAACTATTGCAGGCAGTAAGCTCTGGAATGGAATTTCAAGAAAAAACGCATCGGAAGACCTACCTTGAATTGATTAGAAGATCACTAGCCGGTCGGGAATTGATCGCCGAAGAGACTTTGCTTCACGCTTTCGAAAAATGAAGGTCGAAATATTTTACATTTCGCATCGGCATACAGGCGGTACAGCGGTCGGTAGTAAAAGACTCAAATATCCTAAATGGCCCCTACCGGCGCGCCACCATTAGTGATCTTTGATAATCCATTTTTTAGTTGATAGATATTTTTACTTTTTTAACTATAACAGATTTTTTAGTTTTATTGCCTGACTTTGTAGTATCTGTTCAATACTTCATTGTTAAATGTTAACATTCTTAACTGAATTGAGTTTTGAACTTTTATCTTCTCCTTGGGAGTGTCACAATAATGTCATCGAATCACAAGGTGATTGGCCAGATTTTTTAGTTAACAGATAGTTTTTTACTAAAGTACGTAGTGAACATTTTATTTCACGTAAATTAAAGGTACTTTATTTTTTGAAAAAAAATCATTAATATTATTCCTGAAAAAAATGGTGGATAAAAATGTGACTTGATAACTTTTAATAACTATAATTGTATTCAAAAGTTAGTAATCTTTGAACACAATCATAATCACTAAAAGTTACTAAGTCAACTTTTTATTAGTAATATTTCAGGAAATTCTCTTTCGAGTGAAAAGAACACACTTCATGTCTTACGAGTATAATTGATAGACTACCTCCTTAAACAACTTTCTAATTTTCTTTTGGACTAAAATTTATTGGTCTGGTCTGATCTAGTCTATTTAAGTCTGATCTGGTAAATGTCCGGTCATTGTGTATTTTATAATTATCCAAGTCTGATTAGGTCTAGTCTGATTTGTTTAAGTTTGGTTTGGTCTGGTCTGGTTTGAGACATAAAACAGTCCAAAAGAACACACCCTAACACCTATTTTACAAAAATAACATTTTTGTTTTGTTTTGACTCTGTGTAAATTACACTACATTGCTTTAAGCCTTTAATTGATATAAAATTTACATATTCAGAAATAACATTAAAAATTTTATAATACCAGAGCAAGAAAAATTAAATTTGAGAAAAGTTGAATATATAAAGTAAAACATTTAGCATAATTCGCGTTGACCAGAGAATAATTATCGAGAACATTTAAATGGGACAGAGGGAGTATCACTTGACATTTGACATTGCATACTCATTATTACTTTACACTAATAAAACAAATTGATACAAGTTTATTTACTAAATAAAGAAATAAGACTTTACTTAGGGCCATCACAAGAATGAAAGTAGGAAGTTTCTTTAAAACGTATTTTAAATATTACTATCTTATAATTGAGTAATAAGTCAAATCAGTCATTTTGATAGCTCTGAATGAGCCAAAAAATGGGGAGGAGGCGAATGTTGGGTACCAGACATGCCTGGGTTTTAAGAAAGTTTTATGTCCAAAAAGGAAAGCTATAACTTCTCGTGATATTATGGGGAAGCAATATAATTCTAATAACTATTTTTACTTTTTGTTTTTTGCTTTGGTCATGATATATTTCTGTTTGTATTTTGGTTTTATTTTAGTGAGACTCTAGAGTTTGAATCGAGTGATGAAAGACCTGTTTTGATCACCTTTGGTTCAGTTATGCTCATTATAGGATCAACAAGTATATTACTTTCTGGAAGGTAATTGATCCCGAGTCTGGTTCAAGAGTTTACGGTTGGGAGTGAACTTTTTGTCTTTTTACTACTTGTTTGAATTCTAAGACTTCAATATAAGCCACTTTCTTTAAGAAAAAATTGTAACTTTGGTGAATTGATACCTTTATGTTTTCCACTTTTAATGAAGACATATTTCGTCAATTAACTAGAGGAACCAATAATGCATGCTAGGGTTGATAGTGTTCCACTTCCCTCATTCTAAATTGATTTATTATTTGTGAATTTTAAGATTTACTATTGATAAAGCTAGACCTTCCTTGCAGACAGTTAAATTAATTTTTCTAATTACATTTTATGTGATCAAAAACTACTTTGAAAGCTTTATAAATTAAAGTCGCAAAATCCAAATTGAAACACAAAAAAATTTAACATCCTAAATAAGTAAATGAATTTAAATTCTGCTGATGATAAAAGATTTTACAAATCACTTTGCCATGAAAAGAATAAATCTTTTATGTTGATCTTAGTAAGATATTAGACATCCCATTGCTTGGATCAACATCTGAACCTCACTGTTTGATATGATTTATACAACTTGTAATTTCCTACAATGTACTTCTTCAATAAATGTATTGTTTAGCTAATTTGTATTCTTTGTTGAGGGTGAGGTTTATGATACAAGTACCGACCTAACATTTCAATAGAGAGATAACAGGTTCATCCAAAAGAATAATAGAAACTAATAATCTCACATTTTAGTTGTATTCTTTAGAATAGTCTCACTTAACCGTAATATGAAAATAGTCTCTATTCTGTCTTCTTTTATTGATCCTAGACCAGACCTGATATTCCAGATTTTCCCTTATCTTTGTAAAACAATAAACCATAAATATCAATTAATCATAGATATTTCAAAAGTCCCACATATCATTTTTCTTTTTTCTTCATAAAGTTCTCTCTTTTCTTTATCGTCTCAACGCTTCTATTCCTTTTTCTTCTTTTTATTATCATTTATTTATTTTGTTTGTGTATTCACTTATCCATCTACCATATAAGAGTTTTTTTTTTTGTAGAACTTTCCCTCGATAGTTATTCCCCCTTTTTCTCTTATCCCCCATTTTTGTTTATTTTATTTCCTTTTTTTATGGAAAAAGCCAAAACTTATATACGATAGTATTAAATAGTTAAAAAAACTATTTTCACTACCTAGACATAGTAATAGCAACTCTAGCGATAGCATGAGCAACCTCATTTGCCGAAGGCATGCATCAAGGAAGCTTTTACATTCTCATTCTCACTCATCAATTTCTTTTGTCTTTCATACACCAACCCCACTGAGGAAACACCTGGCTGACTGGCTCCCCTTGCATAGGCAAATTATATTATACACCCGGTGACCCGGGTGTACATGTACACCCGATTTTAAATGACGTGGCATCTTCTCCTGCAACAAACAAAAGAAATCAGAGATCTCAGCGACCAAGCTCACCATCGGTCTGTTGTTCACCATCGGAGTTCAACCCCAAGCTCAGCGACCAACGACATAGACCTCGCCAGGAATCAGCAACAACAAAAAATAGCCCGGCAAATAGGGGGAGTAGCGACCTGCTTCTACCACTAACTCTCGGTGTTGTCCACAATCAATCAAACCTTTCCTTCTTGGACGGAGCACCAGGCAAGAGCAACGAATTCCGGATTAAAAAAATCAGCAACAACTTTGCCTCCGTATAACCTCTGTCCGCTGCGTCAACAAAATTCCGGCCAGCAACATCTCGAGCTCTGCTTCCAATGAATTTCCCCTGCAATGTAGCAAAAGAAAAAAAAAGAACAGTAAAGAAGAAAAGTTACCAGCTATTAACTCTGCTTCCAGAAATCTCTATAGCTATGGGTCTTGAAATCATTGGTGCAAGGATGATTATGCAGACCGCAGGGGTTATATTTATATAAGAGTCCTCTAGAGCATTGGAGTTTTATTAGGATTCTAATTCTAATATGAAGGGCCTCGTAAATTAATTCAACTCTTGTCATCGCTCGCACGTGCCAAATCCTATACCTAAAACCACTACATTGGAGACAGGAAATTCTCCCGCCTATGCATTCTCCGCCTAAAATCCTAATATGTAATTTCACTTTCCGCAAAAAGAAATCATCCTATTCATCCTAGGGATGGACTAAACCGGGCCGGCCCGGCCTGCTACTGTGCGGGCCCGGACCGGACCGGGACCGGTTGGCCGGTTCCGTGCTTTTAGCCCGTTTAAGCGGGCCGGGCGGGCCGGGCTCGGGCCCAAGTTTGGGTGAACCGGGCCGGGCGGTTCGGGCCGGGCCTGGGTCAATTTTTGTTTTTTTTTTGTTTTTTCAATTGTTTTTTGCTTTTCCTTGGGTAGGGCTGGGTGTTTTGGGGAGGTTTGGAGGGTGGGGGTGAGGGGGGGTGGTCGGGGGATAACAAGAAAGCAAAAAAAATAGACATTGAAATGGGCCCGGGCCGGCCCGGTTAGGCCCGGACCCGGTATCAACCCGGGCCGATTCTGGGTCCAAGGATTTGCAAAAAAGGCCCGCCTGGGCCCGGCCTGGATCCATCACTAATACATCTTATGCCTAAAAGCACTAAAAAAATATCATCATCATCATCATCCTATACCTAAAACCACTACATTGGAGACAGGAAATTCTCCCGCCTATGCATTCTCCGGCTAAAATCCTAATATGTAATTTCACTTTCCGCAAAAAGAAATCATCCTATTCATCCTAGGGATGGACTAAACCGGGCCGGCCCGGCCTGCTACTGTGCGGGCCCGGACCGGACCGGGACTGGTTGGCCGGTTCCGTGCTTTTAGCCCGTTTAAGCGGGTCGGGCGGGCCGGGCTCGGGCCCAAGTTTGGGCGAACCGGGCCGGGCGGTTCGGGCCGGGCCTGGGTCAATTTTTGTTTTTTTTTTGTTTTTTCAAATGTTTTTTGCTTTTCCTTGGGTAGGGCTGGGTGTTTTGGGGAGGTTTGGGGGGTGGGGGTGAGGGGGGGGTGGTCGGGGGATAACAAGAAAGCAAAAAAATAGACATTGAAATGGGCCCGGGCCGGGCCGGCCCGGTTAGGCCCGGACCCGGTATCAACCCGGGCCGATTCTGGGTCCAAGGATTTGCAAAAAAAGCCCGCCTGGGCCCGGCCCGGATCCATCACTAATACATCTTATGCCTAAAAGCATACACTCGAGAGAGAAAATTCTCCCGCCTAAGCATTCTCCGCCTAAAATCCTAATCCTATACCTAAAAGCACTACACTCGAGAGAGAAAATTCTCCCGCCTAAGCATTCTCCGCCTAAAATCCTAATATGTAATTTCACTTTCCGCAAAAAAAAAGCATCCTATACATAAAAGCACTATGCTGGAGAGAAAAAAATTCTCCCGCCTAAGCATTCTCCGCCTAAAATCCTAAAATACAATTACACTTTCCACAAAAAAAATCACCATCCTAAAATCCTAAAATGTAATTTCATTCTTTACCTAAAAGCACTATATTGGAGAGAGAAAATTTTCCCGCCTAAGTATTCTCCGCCTAAAATTGTTAGGTTTGCAATGGCCATTAATAAGAGTGATGGACAATCGTTGAAAAAAGTTGTTATCATCTTACTCTGAAGCTCCATTATTACTCACAAACATTTGTATGTGGCGGTGTGAAGAGTAACAAGTTCATGAGATTGGAGTTTGTAATGACGAAGATGGAAAACCAACCAAATCAACATTGAATGTTGTTTACAAAGAAATATATTTTACATTTAGGTCTTACCATTTATTCAGAATTTATATAATGTTTTCAAATAATTCTAACACAATAATATTTTTTAAATATTTTTAAATATATAACTATATCTAAATTATTATGTGGGTGTCTCACTCCCGTGCAGCGCACGGGTGGAGTAACTAGTGAGCATAATGTTTAAACGAAATGAGTATTGACAAATAAGGATTTGAGCACATTAGCAATTTCAAATGACATTAAAAGTGTTTTAATGTTCATAATAAGTTTGATGCACATTAAAAGTTCATTAATTCTCATTTAACAGAAATTGTGATTTTTATCTCAATAGAGAAGGTTTGATGCTCAATGAAAATGTCGTTATGTCAAACTAACAAACTTTACGATTTTCATATCAATAAACTTTTTGTAAGTTACGTATGCTCATTTCGTATTGATGTTATGCTCATTTTAAAATGTTATATCAATGCATATTTCAAAAGTATCATATTACACTAAATTCACATATTGAAATTCATAAGAGTGTATTATAGATATAATTTAATAAATTTTTATAAAAGAAAAAATAAGAAAAAGAACAAAAATTAGAAGATATGAAGTTGAGATCGTGTTACTCATTGTTAGTCTCGTAATACTCAATAAAATAGGTTGGATGCTCACTAAACGTACAATATTGCTCATTTAGCGGAAGCCGTGAATTTTCGCTTAAATTACAAATATGCCACTGATTTTTTTGGCTTGTATTAGTGTTTGGACCGTCTTTCTTACTTGAGCCGGGTGTACGTACACCCGGATGCACTATATACGAACTGCCTTGCATACCCTACAAAATCAACGTTGCATTTGTGTCGATCACTATTTTGTTCCATCCCATCTCTTTTGCGCATAGAATCACATCCCTAACCCCAATCGCCTCCGCTTCTACCAAAGACCAAGAAGCCTTTTTAACCTGACTCCGAGCACACCAGAAAATTGCCCCAACAATCCCTTCTGATGCAGCCCAAGCCCAAAGGCTTGTTTCAGTATTGTTCATTTTATCACTTTAATACTATGTAATTTCATTTTTCTTAATAATCGCACAGTTTCTTTTTGTTTCAATCTAAAGTGGATAGAGGTAGTAATAATTATTTTGCAAAACTCTATAGTCCTAGAGCCCATTTGATGACCTTGATTTCCGGCTTATCAACAAATTTTTTCACCAAACACGTAACTTTTGATTTCGCGCGATGAATTATATAATGAATAAGAAAAAAATAAGGTTATAGTTATTTTTCTAATTGTATTGGCTGAAACTAATGTAGAAGATCATTTTAGCTGTTTTTTCATATAACTTTTTCATTATTTTATTAAATATACTTTAAAGATACGGAGTAATTTTTTCAAAAATGACAAGAATCAGGCAATCCAACCACTTCAGTCAGAATTTCATAAATTTCAACAGAATCAAACAATACAACCGATTTGGGTATTACCAAACGGGCTCCTGGACTAGGAAATTCCTACCTAGTAATTAAATAATAGGCTAGGCTAAAGGAGTTTTTTCCGGAATAATGCTAATTAAATAAATAATTCCCAAAATACTGATGAGTTAAAAATAATTCCCAAAATACTATTGGGTTAACCGTGGTTAAGAAAAGTCGCCACTTGAAGTGGCGGCTCTTCTCTTACAGTACAAAAGCCGCCACTCCAAGTGGCGGCTCTTCACTTACAACACATTTTGTACACATATAAAGCGCAATATGTTTCAAAAATTTGTTTAACTGCCTTCCTGATTGAATTTTGAGCTGAAATTTGGTATGCATAAACTAGACTTGATGAGGAACATGCTCAAAATATTTCATCAAAAATTTCTACCGGAAAGACCCTCTGATGGTGTTGTCCGCATGGGGGTTCCGGATAGGAACCGCAGTTCGGACAATGGCGTTTCGATCTCTTCCCGGTCGAAGTTTTTGATGAAATTTTTATGCCTTGTTCTTCATAAAGTCTAGTTTATCCACAAAAATATTCAGATAAAAATTCAATTGTAAAGGTTGTCATATAAGTTTTGGAAGTTAACTGCGTCTTACATGTATATTTTGGGCGCAGTTATCTTCCAAAAATCAGTTTACGGCCTTCCCGATTGAATTTTAGCTGATTTTGTTTTATGGATAAACTAGACTTGATGAAGAACATGACATAAAAATTTCATCAAAACATTCCACCGGGAATGACACCAAATGCCGCCGTCCAGACGGCGGTTCCGGCGAGAAAGGCCTGATCAGAAGATTACTCTCTCTCTGTATGTATGTATGTATATATATACACACACATACTTATATATGTATATATATTGGGAAAAGTTCAAATAAAAAGAGTTGCTCCCGTGCAAAGTGAGAATTGTTTCAATTTTTCCTCATCGCGTTGCACTTTTGCATGCTTCTGTTGCAATTTTATGCGATGACAATTTTTTTGGATTATTTACAAAATTGCCACCGTGTTTTTTATCAAATTTAGTGCACGGGAAGACCTTTTTGTATTTGAACCATCCCCTAATATATATATATATATCGAGAGAGAGAGAGAGAGATTAATCTTCCGGTTACGACTTCCTGACCGGAACCGCCGTCCGGACGGCGGCATTTGGGGACCTTCAAATGATTTTTGGAAAATAACCACGCCCGAAATATGCATGTAAAACAAAGTTAACTTCCAAAAATTATTTGACGGCGTTTAAAATTTAATTTTAAGTTGATTTTTTTGTGGATAAACTAAAATTAATGAAGAACAAGGAATAAAAATTTCATCAACCAAGTCTACCGGGAAGAGATCGAAACTCCGCCATTCGGACTGCGGTTCTGCCTGGAACCCCGTGCGGACAACACCATCAGGGGGTCTTCCCAGTAGAAATTTTTGATGAAATATTTTGAGCATGTTCCTCATCAAATCTAGTTTATGCATATCAAATTTCAGCTCACAATTCAATCGGGAAGTCAGTTAAACAAATTCTTGAAACGTATTGCGCTTTATATATGTACAAAATGTGCTGCAAGAGAAGAGCCGCCACTTGGACTGACGGCTTTTGTACTGTAAAAGAAGAGCCGCCACTTCAAGTGGCAGCTTTTCTTAACCATGATTGACCCAACAGTATTTTAGGAATTATTTTTAACTCAACATTATTTTGGGAATTATTTATTTAATTAGCATTATTCCGGAAAAAAAACTCACGCCAGGGTCTAATACAATTCCAAAATCCAAAATGAAAAGTGGAAAACTTCACAAACGGCAACTGCCCAACCCTTTTGATCCTAATTCTCCGCCGGTTGCCTTTGAAGATCAATCTCTGATAAGCCATTTGTTCTCTACCAAATTTTTAAAGGGAAAACATTTACCTCTAGAGCCATATGAACTTCCCAAATTATAAGTACACCCGGATGTACACATACACCCGGTATTTTTGTAATTTCCCGCAACTTTAAAGCTTCTTCTCCCGTTCCATATATATTGCACGTCGACATGTTAGATTATTGGACTTATACTACATGTAATATTCACAGTATATTATTTATCGGGTTTAATTGTATGTTATATGTTGTCTTATATTTAGGCCCAAAATTTAGTGATCCTATGGATATTAATTTAAGTGAACTAATAAGTTATCTAATAAGGTATAGAGCCCAAATGTGTAGAGACCCATGGGCTTGACCTAATCAATGATGGGCTGATTAGGGTTAAACACTTTCTATAATTAAGGGGTCATGATCCCTAGTTGAACACGTCATTCCGTCTTTCCGCATCCCATCGCTAGAGAGATAATTCTCGAGGGTGTGTATCAACTAGAAGACGCAAAGTCTAGCCTCCGTCTCCCGGATCTCTAAAGGTCATCTCCAATGGAGTCAGGTACACTTCTGCTCAAGTTATTTCTCTAGATAATTACAATATGAAGATTAAAGTATTATCGGATTTTTATTCCAACAATTGGTATCAGAGCCTCCTTCATATTGAATTATTTGGAGTATTCGTAGTTTTGTTTCGATCTTAAACGATTGAATTTGTGGACTTTCTTTATATTTGCCGATTAGACGGAACCAAGTTTCATACGAAGTATTTGTTTTTTTTAATCGCAATAGCATTTGCGATTGTTTTTATGAGTACACAATCATTTTGAATTCAAACTTATCTCATTGAGATGTTCGTGATTGTATACGTAATGTTTTGTGTATCTCTATTTACCCCAATTAGAATTCCACTTCAACTTTATATGTAGTTGATGTGAAGCAACAATCATATTTTGTTTTTCTGGTAATCTACTAAAGATGAATTGCAAAATACGAGTACATTTTTTTTGAGTAATTTTTTTTTATTATGGTGAATCGGCAATTGATGATCGAGTGAAATTAAGTATATTTCTGTTAGACAATTACGGCTTTCATAATTGTCAAATTGTTATTTTTTGGGTTTTGTTTTGGGATCAGTCAATCATGCGATTGAATAGATTTTGGGTTAAATAAATCCTACAATTGATTTTCTGGAAGATAGAATCAATGGTTAAATTTTCTTTACTTGTTTTATTTTTGTTTATTAGAAATATTCAGTTAAGTGATAAATATCAGAATCACTTATTACAGAATATTATTAATTTATTATTTTGGATGTGGCTAAATTGATTCATAACGAATCATAATTTCAATTCCTTTCTTTAAGGAATTAGGCTTTTAGCTTATGTATTTGTTCTTGATTTGGAATCGATTTTGTATCAAAACAATGAGCCCTTTAGCTGAGTATACTTGTATCAAATTAAATTTTGATATGTTTTAGTGTTTTTTTGGTAATTTAATTTTGGAATTTTCTAAGGATTTGATAATTAAATACTTGTATGAGATTACGGCGAATGTCAGTTCTATAAGAATTGTATATTTGGAAATAAATTACTTTTGTTGGTGATCATGATTTACAATTTAAAAATGTGTATTCTGAGTTATGGGATGTATAAACCCCATTTTGTGATCGCACAACAATTGGGTATGGGTTTTACAAATTATCGTTATACATAATACATTTGCATGTGATTCAGAAAAATTTGCCCAATTTTATTTTTCAGATTTTCGAATTAATATTAGCATGTCTAATATTTGAGTTAGTTAATTGATACAACATGCTGCCAAAGTAGCCTCTCTTGTTGAAATTAATTAACTCATATATTAAGATGATTGTGTATTTTCTTATTTCATGCGGATAATAATCGGCCCAAAGGAAGGTTATTATTTGGCCGAAATTTAAGTACATTTGTGATAATAAAATTTGTGATAATTATGAAGTTTTTCGTGTGAATATTAAATCGGTCCAAAGAAAGGCTTAGTATTTGACATGATTTTATTATCAAAATTTTATAATTACGCCAAGAGTACCACTTGCAAGTCTAATTTATGTCCAAAGACAAGATTAGATGTTGCGTTAGGTATCTTGTGATGGGGATTGCTAATATTTAAATTTAAAATTAATTATCAAACTAATTTAAGTTCCTAGAGCATACCATTTATATTATTTTTGTTCTCTTTCAGTCAACAATTCTGCTGCTACAATATCTGCTAATATTAATAGCATCCCAGTGCTTAACGGCACGAATTTTAAGGAATGGAAAGAGAACGTTATGATTGTTCTCGGTTGCATGGATCTAGACCTTGCACTTCGGACTGAGAAACTCGCCGCTCTTAAGGACACATCTACCCTTGATGAAAAGAGGGAGATGGAGAGGTGGGAACGCTCAAACCGCATGAGTCTAGTGATCATGAAACGTGCAATTCCAGAATCATTCAGGGGCACAATGTCTGATGAGGCTGATGCCAAATCGTTCCTTGCCGAACTTGAAAAGCGTTTTGCTAAAAACGAAAAGGCGGAAACTAGTACTCTTTTGAGCACTCTTGTTTCCATGAAGTATAAAGGCAAAGGGAACATAAGGGAGTACATTTTGGAAATGTCTCACATTGCTTCAAAACTAAGTGCACTAAAGCTTATTTTACCTGAGGAATTGCTTGTGTATTTAGTTTTGATCTCTCTTCCTTCTCAATTTAATCAATTTAAAGTCAGTTACAACTGCATTAAGGAGAAATGGTCTCTCAATGAGCTCATTTCTTATTGTGTTCAAGAGGAAGAGAGAATAAAACAAGATAAGACATAAAGTGCTCATTTGGCATCTACCTCTAAGGGCAGCAAGAAAAGGAAAATTAAGGAAGCTGCAAATTCGGGGCCTCCCAGGAAGCATCACAAGGAAACTAAGGAAGAAACTAAGGAATCTGGATGCTTCTTTTGCAAAGGGACTAATCACAAGAAAAAGAACTGCACTAAGTACCACGCTTGGCGTGCGGAAAAGGGTATGTCTCTTGCTCTTGTTTGTTCTGAGGTTAATTTAATTTCGGTACCAAAAGACACTTGGTGGGTAGATTCCGGTGCTACTACTCACATAAGTGTATCTATGCAGGGTTGCCTGAGCTGCCGAAAACCAATTGATGGTGAAAGATACATCTATGTCGGTGATGGCAAGCGGGTTGAAGTTGAGGCTATCGGTGTTTTTAGATTATTATTAAAGACTGGTTTTTATTTGGATTTGAAAGATACATTTGTTGTGTCGTCATTTAGGCGGAATTTAATTTCTATTTTTGCATTGGACAAATTTGGTTATTATTGTTCATTTGGAAATAGTCAGTTCAGTCTATTTCAAGATTCAAAACTTATTGGTACTGGTCTTTTATCAGTTTATGATAATCTATATTCACTTGATATAAATACCTCATATAATGAAACCTTGCATGTAAGTACTCGTGGTACTAAAAGAAAATTAACCAATGAGAATTCGTTTTCACTTTGGCACAAGCGTCTAGGACATATTTCTAAAGAAAGAATTCAGAGACTTGTGTCAGATGGAATTCTTGATTCTCTTGACTCCTCAAATTCTGATATTTGTGTTGAGTGCGTTAAGGGAAAACAAACGAACAAACAGAGATTAGGTGTCGAGAGAGCTTCAGATCTATTAGAATTGATATATACAGACATTTGTGGACCATTCCCTACACCATGTAGAAATGGCCAAACATATTTTATCACATTCATATATGATTACTCTCGTTATGGTTACCTTTATCTCATTCATGAAAAGTCCCAATCAATAGACGTGTTCAAATCTTATAAGGCCGAAGTTGAAAACCAATTAGGCAAAAGAATAAAAACCGTTAAATCTGACCGTGGTGGTGAATACTATGGTAGATATGATGGTTCCGGTGAACAACGTCCAGGGCCATTTGCTAAATTCCTAGAGGAGTGTGGAATTGTTCCTCAGTACACCATGCCAGGAACTCTTAGCATGAATGGTGTTGCTGAGAGACGAAACCATACATTGAAGGACATGGTTAGGAGTATGATTTGTCATACTACTTTACCAGATTCCCTCTGGGGAGAGGCACTGAAAACTGCAGCTTACATACTTAACAGAGTTCCCACTAAAGCTACAACTAAAACCCCTTATGAAATTTGGACTGGAAAGAAATCCAGTATAAATCATTTCCATGTTTGGGGTTGTCCAGCTGAGGCAAGGCCTTATAGGCCAAATGAAAAGAAACTGGACTCAAGAACAGTTAGTAGCTATTTTGTAGGATACTCGGAGAGGTCAAGGGGGTATAAGTTTTATGATCCCATTACCAGGACTATTTTTGAGACGGGTAATGCCCGATTCTTTGAGGATATTGAGTTTGGGGGGTGGAGAGATAAGGTTAGAGATTTTGTCTTTGAGGAAGAACATGTTACTCTTCTTTCAGTTGTCATTGAACATGATCAAGATATGTTTATTCCTAATGATGTTCAAGAAACAACTCCAGTTCATGATAATCTTGAAAACATCTCCAATCAAGTACCTGAATTTATTAATGAGGATCAAACTCAACAACCTCAAGAACCTGAGGTGCCATTAAGGAGATCCACTCGAGAGAGGAGAAGTGCAATTCCGGATGATTATATTGTATTTTATTCAAGAACGTGAGGAAAATTGGGAATTGGTGGAAGAAATAATTGTCTTCCTCCAAGAACAAGAATCGGATGTTGGTTTTGCGGAAGATGATCCAATCAACTTTCTTCAAGCCATGGAAAGTTCTAACTCTCAAGAATGGATTAATGCCATGAAAGATGAGATGAAGTCTATGAGTGACAATGACGTTTGGGAGTTAGTCTCATTGCCTGAAGGTATTAAACTCATTGGTTGTAAATGGATATTTAAAATCAAGAGGGATTCAAAGGGCAATGTTACAAGGTTTAAAGCTCGTCTTGTTGCTAAAGGCTACACTCAAAAGAAAGGAATTGACTATAAAGAGACTTTCTCGTCGGTATCCTCGAAAGACTCTTTTAGAACAATAATGGCATTAGTTACACATTTTGATCTAGAGCTTCATCAGATGGATGTAAAAAACTGCATTTCTCAATGGTGACATTGAGGAATCGATCTATATGGAGCAACCAGAAAACTTTGTTTCGGGAGATTCAAAGTAAATGGTTTGCAAATTAAAGAAATCCATCTATGGGCTCAAACAGGCTTCTCATCAGTGGTATCACAAGTTTCATAAAGTCATTATATCTTTTGGTTTTCAACCAAATGTCAGTGGTGATTGTATATACCACAAGTTCAATGGGAGTAAGCATATTTTCCTGGTCTTGTATGTTGATGACATACTGCTTGCTAGTAACGATATAGGCTTATTACACGAAACTAAGAGATTTCTTTCAAAGAATTTTGAAATGAAAGATCTTGGTGAGGCTTCTTTTGTATTAGGAATTCAAATACACCGAGATCGCTCCAAAAGCGTTCTTGGACTCTCACAAAAGAGCTATATCGATAAGGTTCTCAAAAGGTTTGGTATGCAAGACTGCAAACCAGGAGATACCCCAGTTTCTAAGGGAGACAAAATTAGTCTCATGTAGTGCCCTAAGAATGATTTTGAATCTATAGAAATGAGGAACATTCCTTATGCTTCGGCTGTAGGAAGTTTGATGTATGCCCAGGTTTGTACAAGACCTGATTTGGCATAAATTGTTGGGATGTTAGGAAGATATTTGAGCAATCCGGGAATGGACCATTGGAAAGCAACCAAAAGGGTCATGCGGTATTTACAGACAACAAAGGAATATATGCTCACATATCGGAGATCGAATCAGCTTGAGATCAATTGGTATACTGACTCTGACTTTGTTGGATGTCAAGATAGCTTGAGATCCACTTCAGGCTACATCTATATTCTAGCTGGAGGAGCTATCTCCTGGAGGGGTATCAAGCAGACTCTTACAACTACTTCCACCATGGAAGCAGAGTTTATAGCATGTTATGAGGCATCCAATCAGGCATTATGGCTGCGAGATTTTGTTAGTGAACTACGCATAGTGGACAACATTGAAAGACCACTTAAGCTATTGTGTGACAATAGATCAGCTGTCCTCTATGCTAAGAACAACAGTAGTTTGACCAAGGAAAAACACATTGGGGTCAAATTTAAGGCCGTTAAGGAACGAGTACAAGAAGGAAAGTTATCTATAGAGCACATTAGCACAAACTCCATGATTGCGGATCCGCTCACTAAAGGATTGTCACCCAAAGTGTTTCATGAGCATGTTGCTCAAATGGGTGTCAAATCAGTTGAGGATTATGAGTTTTAGTGGGAGTTTGTAATGTTTCTATATTTGGTTAATTGACTTAATTCAAGTTTTTAAGGTTATTTTCTGCAGAAATAAAATTTAAAGTTTTATGTACTCTTACAGTTATATTATTGATCTCTAGGTGGACCAGTTGGAAATAGACATTCTATTCCAGACCACACTTTATGTTATTTCCACGCTACACACCTATACTTGATCCATGTCGTTTATTATATTAATATATGTGATCATTGATGGGTCTAGTTATTCAAATATAGCAAAGACTTCTTTGGTCCTATGTTGATATAATTAATGGACCGGATTGATTAAAGATTACTACAGTTTGATAGCAAAATTTTGGAGCTCCTAAAGTAAACATATAATTCTAAGGATTGTGTATACATGTGTATGTCGTCCAAGTGGGAGATTGTTAGATTATTGGACTTATACTACATGTAATATTCACAGTATATTATTTATCGGGTTTAATTGTATGTTATATGCTATCTTATATTTAGGCCAAAAAATTAGTGGTCCTATGGATATTAATTTAAGTGGGCTAATAAGTTATCTAATAAGGTATAGGGCCCAAATGTGTAGAGACCCATGGACTTGATCTAATCAATGATGGGCTGATCAGGGTTAAGCACTCTCTATCAGTAAGGGGTTATGGTCCCTAGTTGAATACGCCACTCTGTCTTTCTGCATCCCATCGCTAGAGAGATAATCCCGAGGGTGTGTATCAACTAGAAGACATAAACCCTAACCTCCGTCTCCCGGATCTCTAAAGGTTATCTCCAATGGAGTCAGGTACGCTTCCGCTCAAGTTATTTCTCTAGATAATTACAATATGAAGATTAAAGTATTATCGGATTTTTATTCCAACACAACCCCTTCACCATTGACATCGCCGCTTGACCTTCACCAGCCTTCATCGATTCGAGCTTCACCGTCACCATTGTCGCGACGCGAAGAGTTTTTTAATTGATGCAGTTTGACCAGGAGCAGATTCTATCTTGCTGCAACCTGATATGTTGGAGTCTCACTTGGGTTGCTCAATCACCAACGCTCCAGTCCGTCAAAATTCAGGCGTCTCTGGCTCGTCGCCGTTCTTCCGTCTACGGTGCTGCAGAGATTCTAGATGACAATGTTAATGATGTGTATAGATTAGATTCTGGTGATATTGACCTGACAGATCAATCCAGCCTTGCAGCATCGCTCTCATATACCAAATGAGCATAACGGTTAAACGAAATGAGCATAAACAAATGAGGATTCAAGCACATTAACGATATCAAATGACCTTTTGAATTTTTGGATACTCATTTTATAATTATGTATGCGCATTTGGCACTTACATTATTCTCATTTTAAAATGCCATATAAATTCACAATTCAAAAGTATAATGATGCTCAATGTTATACTCATAATACTCAACAGAATAAGTGTCAAGATAGCTTGAGATCCACTTCAGGCTACATCTATATTCTAGCTGGAGGAGCTATCTCCTGGAGGGGTATCAAGCAGACTCTTACAGCTACTTCCACCATGGAAGCAGAGTTTATAGCATGTTATGAGGCATCCAATCAGGCATTATGGCTGCGATATTTTGTTAGTGAACTACGCATAGTGGACAACATTGAAAGACCACTTAAGCTATTGTGTGACAATAGATCAGCAGTCCTCTATGCTAAGAACAACAGTAGTTTGACCAAGGCAAAACACATTGGGGTCAAATTTAAGACCGTTAAGGAATGAGTACAAGAAGGAAAGTTATCTATAGAGCACATTAGCACAAACTCCATGATTGCGGATCCGCTCACTAAAGGATTGCCACCCAAAGTGTTTCATGAGCATGTTGCTCAAATGGGTGTCAAATCAGTTGAGGATTATGAGTGTTAGTGGGAGTTTGTAATGTTTCTATATTTGGTTAATTGACTTAATTCAAGTTTTTAAGGTTATTTTCTGCAGAAATAAAATTTAAAGTTTTATGTACTCTTACAGTTATATTATTGATCTCTAGGTGGACCAGTTGGAAATAGATATTCTATTCCAGACCACACTTTATGTTATTTCCACGCTACACACCTATACTTGATCCATGTCGTTTATTATATTAATATATGTGATCATTGATGGGTCTAGTTATTCAAATATAGCAAAGACTTCTTTGGTCCTATGTTGATATAATTAATGGACCGGATTGATTAAAGATTACTACAGTTTGATAGCAAAATTTTGGAGCTCCTAAAGTAAACATACAATTCTAAGGATTGTGTATACATGTGTATGTCGTCCAAGTGGGAGATTGTTAGATTATTGGACTTATACTACATGTAATATTCACAGTATATTATTTATCGGGTTTAATTGTATGTTATATGCTATCTTATATTTAGGACCAAAAATTAGTGGTCCTATGGATATTAATTTAAGTGGGCTAATAAGTTATCTAATAAGGTATAGGGCCCAAATGTGTAGAGACCCATGGACTCGATCTAATCAATGATGGGCTGATCAGGGTTAAGCACTCTCTATAAGTAAGGGGTTATGGTTCCTAGTTGAATACGTCACTCTGTCTTTCTGCATCCCATCGCTAGAGAGATAATCCCGAGGGTGTGTATCAACTAGAAGACATAAACCCTAACCTCCGTCTCCCGGATCTCTAAAGATTATCTCCAATGGAGTCAGGTACGCTTCCGCTCAAGTTATTTCTCTAGATAATTACAATATGAAGATTAAAGTATTATCGGATTTTTATTCCAACACAACCCCTTCACCATTGACATCGCCGCTTGACCTTCACCAGCCTTCATCGATTCGAGCTTCACCGTCACCATTATCGTGACGCGAAGAGTTTTTTAATTGATGCAGTTTGACCAGGAGCAGATTCTATCTTGCTGCAACCTGATTTGTTGGAGTCTCACTTGGGTTGCTCAATCGCCAACGCTCCAGTCCGTCAAAATTCAGGCGTCTCTGGCTCGTCGCCGTTCTTCCGTCGACGGTGCTGCAGAGATTCTAGATGACAATGTTAATGATGTGTATAGATTAGATTCTGGTGATATTGACCTGACAGATCAATCCAGCCTTGCAGCATCGCTCTCATATACCAAATGAGCATAACGCTTAAACGAAATGAGCATAAACAAATGAGGATTCAAGCACATTAACGATATCAAATGACCTTTTGAATTTTTTGATACTCATTTTATAATTATGTATGCGCATTTGGCACTTACATTATTCTCATTTTAAAATGCCATATAAATTCACAATTCAAAAGTATAATGATGCTCAATGTTATACTCCTAATACTCAACAGAATAAGTGTAATGCTCAGTAAAAGTTCATAAATGCTCATTTGACAGAAACCGTGATTTTCATCTCAACAAAAGAAGTTTGATGCTCAATGAAAATTTTGTGACGTTCAACTAACAAACTTTACGATTTTCATATTAGTGCACATTTTGTAAGTTACATATGCTCATTTGGTACTGATGTTATGCACATTTGTAAAATGTAATATTAATGCATATTTTAAAAGTATCTTATCACATTAAATTCGCATATTGAAATTCATAGAATATGTTTATACATATAATTTAATAAGTTTTATAAAAGAAAAAAATGAATTAGAAGATATGAAGCGAAGATGGTGATGTTCATCGTTATGCTCATAATACTCAATAAAATATGTTTGATGCTCACTAAAACTACACTAATGTTCATTTACCGAAAAACATGATTTTTCTCTTAAATTGCGAAAATGTCACCGCCTCAAAAAATGGACTTGTTGGTTATGGGCTATAGTAGCTGATGGGCCTCTTGTTTCCTTAATTGGACCGGATGTACGGTGGTAAGATATAGGGACTGATGTGAACTTACTCAAATTCATTTGCAATTTAAATAGTACAATTTTAGTAAAATTTACTATTCTATATTCAATATAAGTTTAAATTGAATGAAAAAATTAGAATACTAAATTTTAATTTATGTTCAAAACATCTGAAAAATATGTAGCGGTCTTTTTATCTTTGTGTTATATCTATTTTTATAATGATTGCCTTTAACTTCGTTCGGTGTTTGTTTACATATACTTAAATTTTTTCATTTCATTTTTCTCAGCAATAAAATTCCAAAGTATATGATTTCTGGTGTCTAGCAACACTTATTAATATGAAAGATTTAATTTTGGCCAAAGTTTTCTTTCTTTATGATTTTAAGGATGTTTTTATTTAAATTGATTTTAATCTCAAACTAGATATTAATATATCACATTAGATCAGACCTAAATAGAACAAATCAGATTAGAACAAATCAGATGAGACCAAATTTTAACTGTCACAAAATACACATAAAGCATACATTTATAGACCAGACCAGAATATTTCGGACCAATTAAACACATCATTATTAGTGACAGTGTCTCGCAATGATCAATGATGGTTCAGTGATCAATCACCACCGCTGGCAGTAACCACCTTCAATCCGGTTAGCGACCTATCTTCACTATTGAACCCAGTAACTCACAACTGGAAATCCCGGCGCCTCGGGTTGGTTACCCCACCGACATGGTAACTATATTGTTGTTCCGGTGAGTGGCAAAACAATTTGGCCAGTTTCAGTTTTCAAAATCAATGAAAATGAGATGAATCCACCCACCTGTTACCCCTGCTGCCGCTGCCCACCTACCCCAATAACCCTTGCCGCCACCTCCCATCTAAATACAATTTTTTTTGCTTTTCTAATTAACCCCCGACCCCCCCGACCCCCCAAACACCCAGCCCATCTAGGGAAAACAAAAAAAAAAATTGAAAAAACAAAAAAATAAAAAAAGGCCCGAACCGGGCCGGTTCCAAAGGAAGGGCAGCCGGGAACCGCCCCGCCCTAACTCCCCGGGCCGGTCCTAGGCCCAGAACCGGTACCCGACTCCCGGGCCGGGCCCGCACAGTAGCGGGCCGGTCCGGTTCACGGGCCGGTCAGCCCGGTACCGGTCCAACACTAGATTTGACATATCTACCTAGCTTTGGCAACAAAGTATCAACCAATGTAGGCCCTCCTATCAGAAACGTGAACGGTCCCAGATATATGGATCAGCTTTTTTCACCGATCTCAAGGCATCTCCATTTTCTTCTGATCCCAATTCCCCGCAAAGCATTCTGTCATATATAGCAGAGGATCCTTATTCCTGGCCTTGCAGAGCGTCAACATGCACTGGGCTGCCCTTTGGTCACACTTCATTGTGCTTTTCGTTTTCTATGTAATTCCTAGTAGGCCTTGTACCAAATGTGATATGACTGTTTTATCAATTGTCTGTCAAATAAAAACAATTTGTTACACGTTCAAGATTGTCTAAATTTCAGTTTCTGTTTTTTGTCTTGAACCAAAATAGATTTACCCACTTTTACATATAGAACAAAGCATGGAGCTATGAATTCCTAGCTCAAAATGAGCACAGCTCTGATCATTCCCAAGTTGATCATTGCATGAAACCCCTTCCAGTTGAGAATCCCTATTCGGGAGAAGAGTCCTAACTCCTAAGTAGTCGTTTACTCTTCAATAATTTCATCATCGCCATCTTCATCTTCCTCTTCATCGTCATCATCATCATCTCCAGAGGGAGGAGGGTGTCCATTAAGATCCACTAAAACCCCATTGGGCTTCCTAACAAACTGCCCACGCACCCTAGGCCTCCGATCTGCCAGTTGCTTGCGGTTCACATATCGAATCTTCTTGTCAAAGCAACGTGCCTTCTTCTTCTCTCTGAACTTCATCAAGGCAGCCTCTCTACGATTCATTATTTTACCCACCTTACCACCTTCAACCGTTAAGGAGCTTCCATATGATGATGGTGATGGCCATTGTTGCAAACACATGTTCACTTGATAATAGGTGTATGGACCCATTCCAGGCATCACCACATGATTCATCATTCCCGGGATGTAATATGGTTGAGGACAAGCGGTGTGGGTATGCAAACCCAACATCTCATTTTGTGAGTCGTATGGTTGATGCATATGCACTGTCTTAGAGAAATCATCTGTTTCCATAGAGAGAGAAACTGGAATGCTGTTACTGCTCCTTGGATAGTCATCTCCTTGTGAATAATAATCGACAGCTACGGTTTGTTGTTTGGTCTCCTCAACATTCCCACCCAATGCACTGTTTAGATTTTTATCCATACTTGGATGATGATGCTGATGAGACGTATTTTCAGGGACAGCACATTGGTTAGGGTTTGACTTGACATATGTAAAGAACGCAGAAGGTCCGCCTATTTTCAATTCACTCTTTTTTGGAATTGAACAAAACTTTCCTGGAAAGGGAAATTCAATATAGATAATTAGTCATCCTAGTGTAGTAGTGTGGCAGATTACAGAAAGATATTTATGCCTCACTGGAAATAAAAAAACATTATGATGTGATAAATGTGATTAGGTAGAACTCACTAGAGGCATGATATTCATGTCCACTAGGAGTAAAATAACATCCCTATTACTTCTGCTATGATGATTGTCATTTTTATTCCAGCTTTGTTTAGAAACAAAATTCAGATTGAAAATTTTAGGGTTCATTTGCTCACTTTTCCAGTTTTATGTTTTCATAAGTTCCATTTGCAATAGTTTTGGTTTCAACTTTTTAGTACGTATATACTCCACTCGCACTGTAGAGGATAGCGAATAGTAGGGTAGAGATGATTTAAAAGTAGAAAAAGTAAGAAGAAAAGATGAAAAAAGGGGAATTTATGTAAAGGATAAAAGTAGAGGTAAATGTGTCAAGTTAAGAAAAGGGGCAAACAATAAAAAACCTCTCCAAAAAGGATTACAAAGTAAATAATACTACCTCCGTCCCTTAAAACTTTGTCAAGTTTGACCGGCACGGGGATTAAGAAAGTAAAAACTGTGTGGTTGATGTTTGTACGGAGGAAAGAGAATTAACTAGAACCATAAATTCTTTACTGAAAAGGGAAAATAACAAAGTTAATGGGACATCCAAAAAAGGAAAGTTGGCAAAGTTTTAAGGGACGGGGGTACTACGTATATCGTAGCCGACCCCAAATTCTTTTGAGACTAAGGCTTGGATGTTGTAAGAAGAATCTTAAATTTATTCGTGATACAACAGTAAGGAATTCTAAATAAATTATAAATAGAGCCAAAATTGGAAACGGAATTGAAACAATTTACTGTTTTTCTTTTCAGAAATTGGTAACAAAAAGAATATAAGGAAAACACATTTTATTTTTCTCTGTTTAAAAGGTGAAAACAAAACCAAAAAACACATTACCAAAATTATCCAAGTCAACTAACATGATAATGTGATTTCAAATTTGGACCTTTATAATAGAAAAGCAACAACTAAAGAAAAATCACAACCTCAATACACTACAGAACATGAAGTAACACAAACGCATCCCTAACAAAGTGGGTGGGTGATAGGTACTCTGATCTCGTAACAGTAAAATAGTCACTATTATTGGACTGAATTGCAGAAAAGAGGAAGACGATACAGACAGGGCACTTCGAGAGGCCTCAACTCTCCCAGCTTATTCTCAACAGAATACTTGCCTCCTATTTGCCTACCCTCCCCTTTCTATTTATAGTACAAGCCCACTTATTATTATCTACAATAATAGGCCCATTATTCCTGATTTACTAAATGGCCCAAAATCTTCACTTATACCCTATTACACTCTTTAATACTATTCTATTATTCTAACTAGTATTATTGTCTGCATTCC
This sequence comes from Cuscuta europaea, assembly GCA_945859875.1. Lineage (NCBI taxonomy): Eukaryota > Viridiplantae > Streptophyta > Magnoliopsida > Solanales > Convolvulaceae > Cuscuta > Cuscuta europaea. Next base: position 8,945,653 of record CAMAPE010000029.1, on the reverse strand, counting down.
TATCAATACTCCCCCCTTAAAAATCCACCTTGTCCTCAAGGTGGGTGATGGGAAAGAGCCTTGATCTTGAACTTGATTTTCATCCTCGCGCCTCTCCCTTCCCAGTACCTCCCAAATTTCGGGGCCATGAGCTTCATTGCCTGGGGAACACACTGATTGTTGTAATTGTTTTGTTCCTCATGACCAGATTGTGTTGTTTGATCTTTCCTTTCAATATCCTTCTCTGGATGCGCTGGCTGCGAATTGATCAAACTGCCAGTGCTGATATTCTTTAAAATCATGTGCCCATCTCTGGTTAGGCACAAAGCAAGTTGTTCCCCACTTACATATGAAGTTCCTCCTTCCGGTTTCACAGTGCTTTGATGAACACCCAAAGATTTAGTAGAAGAATCTAGAGCTGTTGTTGCTGCACTAGTACTACTGCTCTCCAAGTTCTTTACCGCAGATATAGCCAACATAAGTGACAATTTGGGGCACGTGACCTTCAACTCAGATGAGAAACCAGAGACAGCAAACTGTTTATAGAATGCGTTGACTTCTTCATGAGGATTGATGTGGATCCAACTAAGAGATTCTTTTTCTGAAGGACTGTTCAGCATTTCAAATGGTTGTATCAGAAATGAAATATCTGGATGCTCCTGCACACAAGTTGTCTGTGCAACCTTGCCAGTATGAGCTTTACTTCCAGATATAACATATTCACTAATTTCTGAGCCAAAAAGATCAAAGGAAGAGCAAAAAGAAATATTGTGAGAGGAAACAAGGTCAACCCTGTCATCCACAACCTTGTTCATATCTGCCACTCGCCATGCCCAAGAACTATCATCTGAACGAAGTGAAGGAGGGCACAAAAAACTGGTCCCAGACATTTCAGAAGGATTCCAGTACATCACCACCCCACCAAATAAGTGTTTATAATCCACCCCAGGACACCCATGGGCCTCACATTCTTCTTTGGTGACAGGAGAACGGTGCAGTCGCTTTTCAACAACAACCTTGTCAGCAACTTTCAGATGCTCAGAATAATAACCTTGATCATAGCTCAAACTAACAAACCCCGCAGAGGATCTAATTTGGTTTTGTATTTCAATTTTGTCCTTTTTCTCAGACTTTGATTTATCCTCTTCTATTTTCTCAGTTTCCATGGCAATGGACTGAATCACCACAGAAGTTTTCTCCCCTCGTTCCTCATCACTAATGATGAGTGTATCTTCAGAGTTAGGTTGTAGCTGACTCACCGACTGCTGCGGGAATGAAACTGACTCCACTTGCGGACTGTGCAAAGCAGAAATATGCAAAGAAACCTGCGGTGAGTCCCGCGAACTGAGATGAGTCGCGCACTGAGCTCTGTGAACTGGGACCTGCGAACTGGTAGACACTGTTCGCGACTGCGCAAGAGATGAGGCCTGCGAATTAAGCAAAACTGTTCGCGAAGGCGCTGAAGCGGTTTGGGATGACATCTGCGAACGGGAAGCCTCTCTCGATAGAGTTTTACTTGGTCGTGAACTGCTGGCGGATGAAGAAATCAACTCAGGTTGAAATCTACGAATGATAGATTTCTTCAGAGTGTCCCAGTTAGTTTCTTCAGTCCGGTACTCCCACGAATGAAACCAGTTCAAAACCCTATCTTCCATAGCAACCCTAGAAGCTTCAACCTTCTCTTCTTCTTCAATGTCATTTAACCGAAAATACTTCTCCATTTGTATAATCCAGTTATATGCTCCCTCGCCGTTAAACAATGGTAAATCTATTTTTCTGCCGGTGCATTCAGGTAATCTAGTATGTTCATCAGTATGACGATGATAGTTGACATTAGAATGAACGGAATTACCTCTGGAATGTACTGGACTGTGCGACTGTGAACCAGGACCATCTACTTGCGACATAATATGCGGACTGAGAGAAGACACCTGAGAACTGGAAAAAGGAGTTTCTCGCGATTTAGATGAAACCTGCGCAGTTTGCGACAATCTGGGAGAAATAGTTCGCATATGCGAACTGAAGGATGTTGTTGGCGAAGACTTCTGCGAAGTGAGGGACGTTCTAGGCAACTGCGATCGTCGTCTAGTCTGGAATTGTTCTTCCATCGCAGCTAGCTTTCTGTTGAGGTTTTCCGCCATTGTTTTCATCTGTAGCAACGCTTCCTCATTTGCTACCCTGCTACGCTCCATTTCTTCTCTTATCGCAACTTTTTCCATCGCCAAGTTCGTCGCAACTTTTTCCCTTGCCAAGTTCATCTGCGCACGCTTAACAGTCTCCAGCGATAGTTGATGCTCTGATACCATTGATAGGTACTCTGATCTCGTAACAGTAAAATAGTCACTATTATTGGACTGAATTGCAGAAAAGAGGAAGACGATACAGACAGAATACTTGCCTCCTATTTGCCTACCCTCCCCTTTCTATTTATAGTACAAGCCCACTTATTATTATCTACAATAATAGGCCCATTATTCCTGATTTACTAAATGGCCCAAAATCTTCATTTATACCCTATTACACTCTTTAATACTATTCTATTATTCTAATTAGTATTATTGTCTGCATTCCTATCAGTGGGGGATTGATAACTTTATGATTAGCTATTCGACTTGCTATAAGATACAGCATTTGACAGAGGGCAAGTACTTTGCAAAGACCTTGTGATCATGTGGCAAACCTCTCCAATTTGGTTAAGAGGTTGCAGGTACAACACTCACCCGTTAATCACACCATACAGTATATACACAGACAACATCTTTTTTAACAATAAAGTGAATAAACCAGTAGACTGTTTCTATATTTAAGTAGAGAATCACTCACCTGTCTTCTGATGGCTACTTACTGGTAGACACTCAAATGAACCCAAAACTGCAGTCTCCCGGTATGCAGCACTTGTTGTGGCATTGGCCTGAAACATTTTTAAGGAGAAAAGTAAGTGTACACACCAACAAATCGTGCAAATTAATATATATATATATATATATATATATAGTACCTCATGGAAAATTTGAAAGGAAATGACTTATTTATGATTAACATGAGAAATATTTATGTTTGAGATGAGAAATAACCATCTGATACCACTATAACCATTATCATCAGAAGGGAATTATTCTCATGAAAATGGCTCCTATCATCAGAAAGGAATTGTTCTCAAGAAACTGGATCACTAATCTGTGTGCGCTTCTTTGTTATGAAGCATCGGTCAGTCCATGTAATTTTTGCCGCGATTTTCATCTTGGGCCATCTGGAAACAGTTTCTTTGTGTACATCCGACCCCTTACCCCACCATAGGTGGGGAGCCTTTGCGGCACTGGGTAATGTTGTATGAAAACGCACCTTCTTTGAAAATTGACTGAGGTTCATTAAGAAACTGGAAAATACTAGGGAAATAAAATACGGATAAAAACTAGAAGTATAATTGGAAAGAAAGAGTATTTGGGAGGGAAGTGAAAAAATCCATTCAAACTCATAAAAAATATTTTAGACATTTGTTCATACGCATTTTATTTATTAGTTTAGAGATTTGGGAGACCTTTTTTTCATCTTTTTAATCCGTTTATCCTTTTATCTTCTTTATCTTTCTTATGTTCTTTTATCCTTTTTATCTTATTTTTAATCATTTTTATCTTATCATTTGTATCTTTATCTTATCTTTATCCTATCATTTTTATCTTTTTTTCTTATCTTATTTTTTTAGCTCCGATTTCATGTGGCGATTCATGATAGCCGTCTTCAAACTCTTTTGGGACCAAGGCTTAGATGTTGTTATAATCATTATAGAAATGGGAAACTCGGTGCACGAAGGCATCCCCACAAAGCGAGGGTCCAAGGAAGGGTCCCACCACAAGGGTGTAAAATGGACAAGTCTCTCGGTCACACATCAACACTTCAACCGGTGCACAAAGCTCGGGTCAGAGAGCAAATAATCACTATCAAATCTATAAGTATGTAACCTTTTTAAAAACTAAGCATGTGTTCCTTCTTGGGTTCCAAGGTAAAACCAAAAATAAGAAATAACTTTCCTTAACAATTGAAATCTTTTCCATATCATTTTCTGAGATCCAAACATGCCCTAAATGGCTTCCATGTTTCAGCAACTAACACCTTAACCCACATAAACTGACGGGAAACCGAAGAGCATGTGGTGAAGAGGAATGATGGTTTGTCAGTTTTGGTAAGTCATTGATGGATCACTCATCTATGCGCTTGGAACATGGTTAGTTTTGGAAAGTCATTGATGGATCACTCATCTATGTGCTTGGAACTTGGTCAGTTTTGGAAAGTCATTGATGGATCACTGATGTATGCGCTTTGGAACTTTGGATAACATAGAGAACTGCTGAAACCCAACTAATATATTTGGATAGCATCATTGAAATGTTAGTCAAGCTTTTTTGTCAATTTATTGAAGTGGAAAATGGAAGCTAGAAGCATTCCGTATTAGCATAGACTCTGACTTTCTGTTTATTTCATGAAAATGAAGGCTCAAAGCATTCCTTATTAAGTAAGAACAAAAACAGAACCTGGAGTCCTGGATAGTTCTAGTGGCTCACCTCATCTTCCTGTTGTGAGTATTGACTAGTTACCGGATTATTGCTTTTACATGACTTTTCATCCGTGTCATCTGAGAAGAGTGCAGTGCTGTTTGTACTAGCATCACTTGGGTCTGATATTACCAAATCAAAGTCATAATTTATCATGTTCTTCTCCACTAGTCCAAGCTGTCAATAAACGAAGAGACACATAATAAATGGTTATTCTACAACCTTTATACATATTGTAGCACAGTAGCAGTATAATGCTAACTAGTTTTTGGTTACCCAAATCTTTCTTCAATTGTTAAGGCTATGTCTAGAACTTGGAAAATTGTATGAAAGGAAAAACATACAAAGGAAAATTGCTTTTATGATGTTTTGTATAGCTTGAAAATACGAGATAAAATTCAGTTAAAACATTTCAAAATATTACCAATAATGAGATTTCTTAGTCTTTACATAATAGATATATTTAGATAAAATGACTGAAAAAATATTTAAAATTGATATATTGAGTTTGAAGCAACTTCTTATTTTCCCTCAACTTTTTCCAAATTTCATCTCTATATTTTTTTCCTAAAACGTTTTGAGAACCAAATCAACCCTAATACAAAGATGGAAAGGAAGAATAAAATGTATAACTGTGAGTACCATTCGCCTCCTTCTCCACATATGAGTCCACAAGTTCAATAGTTCATTAGTGCGGAGAGGCTTCACAAGGTAATCAGCAGCCCCCAATCTTAAGCATTTCACAACAACAGATACCTCATCTTGAGATGACATCACTGCATGAAAAGAATGGATCTTTTATTTTAACTCTTGATTTAAAAGTTGATTTAATAAGGGGAAATATGATGAATTTGACTTACTAATGACTGGAATTCGCCTTAATTCTTTATCCCTCATAATGTATTTCATCAACTTCATACCTTTGGACATGGGAAGGTCAACTTCACACAGAATAATATCAATATCAGGTGCTGCTGCATTTAATGCATCAATGACCTGTCTGGGCGATCTAACACAAGTCACTGCAAATTAAAACTCACTCAGGCTCGGGAAAAAGAATCTACTAAAAATCTATTTCATCCGTACAAAGAAAGAGGGTTCATCAAAGAAAGAGGGTTCATCTATTTCATCTACTAAAATTTATCTTTATTAAAACACACGTGTTCATCAATTTATTGACCTAGAACAGGGAGTTTAAAAATGTTTATTTTTGGAGTAAGATGGCAAGGTTGATTGATGGAGAACTAAGGTCTCCTTTGGATCGGCGTGTAGACACTCCCAAGTTATACCACAACTTGTAATTGTGGGCATCACATGCCTCCAACATCACTTGGGTTTTGCGTGCTTCCTACAAGTTGCGTAGTTCCCTCCATTCCAAAAGTAATTTTATCTGATTCCCACTATTTTGATTCTCACTTCTGAGCAACTCAATTCGTACAACCAAATATATTCAAAATGGCCTTAACTGCTCAATACACTAGCTGACTTGCAGAATCTAATTTGCAGAATCACCAGCAAGCAGTACATAACTAAATGGAATCAACACCAAATAATACATGATCTGTAAGATATTAACTTCAGTAACCCATTCAATCACCAAATGTATAATCTTTCACACAAATCATGATCTTCCTACAGCTTACTAGAAAATTTAAACTCAGTTCTAGTCCAGAGCACACAGAACACATTGCAGGCTTGCATAAGCATTAAAATCTGATGCAAAGTTAATCTATTAACAAAAACAGCAAAACAATTGAGGAGTATAACAAAGTTAACTCGAACTGCAAAAGGGAGAAGATTCAAATACCTTGATATGAACATTTGCACAAAAGCGTGAAAACCTCCCCAGAGCTCTTCGAATCATTATCACACAGCAAAATTCTAACTTTACTCCTGTCAATGAATCCATCCCCAGTCTTCATAGTCTCTTTGTTTTCCATCAACGCCACTCTTTGTTTTACATATATACAAATTTTATGTTCTAGAGGTTTAGAAGTTGGGGTTCAACTCGAAACCATAAAAATCCAGTTTTAAAGAAGCTACGTACAGAAAAGTTGTTTATTGACTACCAGGACCAAATAAGCCAATGTTTGAGAATTCTATTCACAGATCACGGAGTAATTCCAATCAAATATCCTAAAAGTAACCCGAAAATATCGAGCATAGTTTTCTAATTATCATATAGTGTACTGTTCTGATTCGCAACTGCGGCGCGGCTTATCTACAAGCAATCTACGTTACTCAAGTAAACCGGGACAGAGTAAAGTTCTGGCACCTGACGGACGAGATTTTTTTCTTAAAAGAAGCTCTGTCACCCCACCACCGCCGGAAGGTGCACGTTAGCATGACAACACAAGAGTGAAAACCTAAGTACGGTTTTCTGGTCCTTTTCGGAGAGAAGTCGTACTCGGGAAATTGTAACGGCTGTTTAGCAGCGGTGGTTAGTGCTAAAGTGCGCCGTTTTTTATGGATAAAAGATTTGGTCCGTTCGATTGCCAGAAGAAGGGAAGAGATGCTGGCAACGAATAGTAGTGTGCGGTCGGGTGTAAGGTAACAAAGAGTGCCTACACCGGTATACGGTGAGCACCGTATACCGGTACGGTTTTATATTTTTTTTTTTCCTTTTATTTTTAAAAAATATTAATAACTTTTTTATTTTTGATCCGATTTTTATAAAATTTATATCAACATTTTTTATTTTTCATGATCTTTCAAATGAGACCAATATTGCCTATGTAATTTTAACATATTAACATTTGCGTGTAAAATATGTAATTTTACATGTTAAAATATGTAACTCACGTTCAGTCAGGCCAAATACAACTCGTGTGTATAAATATGTATCTCTACGTGTAACAATATGTAACTTTACGTAAAAAAATATGTAACTCGCGTTCAGACAGGTCAAATGCAACTCGTGTGTATAAATATGTAACTCGCGTGTATAAATATGTAATTTTACGTGTAAAAATATGTAACTTTACGTGTAAATATATGTAAGTCGCGTTCAGGCATGTCAAATGCAACTCGTGTTAATATATATGTAACTCGCTTTTAAAAAGATGTAACTTGCTTATAAAAAGATGTAACTTGCTTATAAAAAGATGTAACTTGCTTATAAAAAGATGTAACTCGCTCATAAAAAGATGTAACTCATTGTATTATCAAATGTGACTGAGGCCACTGATCCACTCCCAAACAGATTCGATCTTCTATTTCACAAACCTATCATCTCCCAAACAGATTCGATTTTCCTTATAATCCAATACTCATTAATATAATAGTTCGATAATTTGTTAAAATTACATTAGCAATATTGGTCTCATTTGAAAGATAATGAAAAATAAAAAAAATGTTGATATAAATTTTATAAAAATCGGATCAAAAATAAAAAAGTTATTATCATTTTTAACAAAAAAAAGCAAAAAAAAAAGGGAGGGCAACGTCGTTTTGCAACCGGGCGCACCATCCTCATGGTGCGCCGGTTGCACGGTATAATTTGCCGGTAACAAATGGTCGACGTGGCAGGTTGGGAGGAAAACCCGACCATTTTCTACCATACTTACCATATAAAAAATGAGGCTTCTATCAACTATTATGTCCAGTTTTGTAGCCATCCATGTTTGTGAAATCTTTTTTTTGTCTGTAAACATCGATTCAGAAATAATATTTTTCACAAACAAAATATTGTCTGTGAACTGGGTTCACAGACAAAGAAAAGCTTCACAAACATGGTGAGTATAAGGGTGTGTACATCCAGGGGCGGAGCTAGGGGTGCCCAGGCTAGGCCCTGACTCACCCCAAATTTAAAAAATGCCAATATTTTTAGTGTAAAAAAAATTGTGTAAAAATTTTTTCAATAATAATATTCTTTGTACCGGCTCAGTCTGACTCAGTGCTCTGGCTCCATCCCTGGGCGTACATCAAGCATTTTTGATACGCATATTGTGTACATCATGTTTACTTATTTGTCTACGAGACAGTTTTTTAAAGAATTGCATGTGTGGACAAACAACTAGGGTGTTGTACACAATATGTTTACAAAGTATGTATACCAACAACATTTTTGAAAAGTCATTCGTAACTATAGAGCAAAAAAAGTTTTTATTTGGGTTTTTGGGTGTGTTTGACAATTAGCGGTTAATAGATTATGAGCCTGTTTGGTGACCCTAAATTTCGGTTTATCAGACTTATAAGTCAACTTTTGCACCAAACACGCAACTTTTAATTTTATACGCTGAATTGTGTAATAATAAGAAAAAGTAAGATTGGAGCTACTTCTCTTGCTTATTGGCTGAAATTACTGTAGAAAATCATTTTAGTTATTTTTCATATAATTTTTTCCTTATTTAATTAATAAAATAAATTTAAAATATAATTTTTTTTTCACAAATTAGTAGAATCAGTCGATCGAGCCACTTCAACCATAACTTCATAAATTTCAGCAGAATCAATCATTGCAGCCAGTTTGGATATCACCAAACGGGCTCTATATTGACAGATTATTAATAGTCGTTTCAATCAGTGAATTTGACTAACGGAATGAGTTGGCGTGTTGCAAAAAAAAGTTTGATAATTTCGTTATTTGCTCGTAGTGGTTAGTATGTGATGCCATATTTTAAAACTCTAAACTCAAAAAACACTACTATTCACAATGTTTCTATTTTCACGAGTTTCTTTCAAACACGCTAGGGACGAACAATCATTTAACAAACATAAATCAATGTTTTCGCTTATTGAAAGCGCTAAGGGCCTGTTTAATAACATAGATACTTTCCAGTTTTTCAGAAAACCGGAAAACAAGAAAAAAAGAAAACAAAAAACATGTTTACCAAAAAAATTGCTGGAAAACTGGAGAAAGGAAAACAAAAAGTTGCGTTTACCAAATCGTTTTCCGAAGCAAGAAAACTGAGATATGTCTCTATTTTCCTTAATGAATTGGAGAAGTGACTTTTACTAGTTTTCCAAATTTGAAAAATGTAGATGTTGTAGTGCCACTGCAATGAATTTGCATACTTGCGTCTAGTGTTGGATCTGGTTCCGCTCCGGTGTCAATTTCAGTCCAGTCCGTTCAAGGACCCGACGGTCCCTATCTGGTCCGGTCTGATCATTGATCCGGCGATCCATGTCCGGCCCGGTCGCCGCCGAGCAATCTCGGTCCTGTCCGGTCGATGACTTGACGATCCTAGTCTAGTCGACGACCCGACGGTCCTTGTCCGGTCCGATCCACAACCTGACGACCCCTATCATATCCGGTCCACGACCCGACGATCACTATCTGATCTGGTCGATGACCCAATTGTTTCTGTCTTGTCTGGTCAACCACCCGGCGATCCCCGTCATGTCCGATCAACGACAAGATGGTTCCCATCCTGTCTGGCAAATGAATCGACGGGTTGTATTCAGTTCGACCGAAAATCGGGCGGTTCCGGACCAACCCCGTAAACGATCTGATGGTCCCTGTTTGGGCCGGTCAATAACGTGATGGTTCAATCTCGAGTTTTCAAATCATTTTTTAAAGTGAAGAGTTTTAAAAGAGCTGTTGAGTTGTCAACCAATAGGGAAATGAGAAAAGAATTCATCAAACTAATTGTTGAGGTTGATTAGGATCGGCCGGTTTCGGTCCCGAATTTCCTATACGTGGGACCCAGTACCCTACTCGGGTTGTACTAGGTTCTGTTCCGGACTGGGATCGTAACTTCGGTCTTTTGGTCGGTCATAGAACCAAGTAAAAAATTGTATGTTTTTCAGATTTGAAAATTGAAACCTAAAAAATGAAAACAAAAAATTGGAGATAAAAAAAAAACTGGAAAATGAAAACATAAAAACTAGAGAACAAAAAACAGAAACAGAAATCTGGAAAATATCTTGTTAGTAAACGGGCCCTAAAATTCTTAAATCACCATGTTTTGGATGAAATGCCAGTTTCCAAACACAGCCTCAAAAGAAACATGAGTGTTTGTCACGTACAAAAAATATAATGCCATACCTATATACTATGTATCATACAAGTTTCGCAAAAAAAAAACTAACACTTACCGCAATTTAGTTTTTTCGTCACATTCTTTCGGCTTCCTTTTTTGCAATCCCTTTCTGAACACTTAATACATTCTTGACATACTTTCTTGTTCGTGTACTGATAACACATCCATCATTTGGTTGTCCTCCCCTTGAACAGATTCATGAAGCGTAGATATTGGTCTAAAGGAACTCTGTTGGGACTTGACTAATTCCACTTTAGAATTAGGGTGGACCGGTCTTGGAGAGATTTATTTGTGTAAATAGTTCTGAACTGATAGATTTTTTTGAAATGAAAAGATCTCTTTAGTAGCTTAATTGGTGAGTGAGTATTCAAAGCTTAGCTAATAGTGTTACAGAATTCATATTTAAATCCTCAGTCCGTGAAATATGTCACGTCTAAATTGATTTCAGTATTTTCAATATACACCTACCTTTTTTATACTTCGTATAAAAAGGTAATCTATATCGACTCAAGTTAAAATGTACACTGTGATTGTTGAAGTTGTAGTATGTCTCTCTTCTAATCTCTATCTAACTGTCTAAGTATATAACTTTATAAGATATCATAGTTTCATATAGGCCATCCTAACATGGATTCAAAGATCTTAGATGAATACAAACCTGTAAATATAAAAGCATTTGTGACACATACGTACATCTTTCATAGAACATCACGAATTTCCAAGAAACCTACTGACACATGAGTCAGGGGCGGAGGTGGTGGGGTGGCCAACCGAGCCCGGTCCAGCCCAAATTTTAAAATTGCTTATATTTTTTTTAAAAGTAAAATTTACGTGTAAAAATTTATCTGTAAAATTTCTTTATACCGGATCAGTCCAACTCTTACTCCCGGCTACGACCCTGACATGAGTCAATTAGTTAGTTCCATTTCTTTTAGTGATTTGAAGTTGCATGCTGAAAAGACAAAATGACCATTTTAACTTATTTATGAATCATCGTATGGTTTTTATATTTCTTGTACTAAAGGTTTGAGGTATTTCAATTTTTGTAGACTTGAAATATGATGTCATGCATTTTCTGTTGGGTGTGTTTCGGAAAATAAAGAAAATTAATTAAATAAAATGACTAGAGAAAAATAAGAAAGGAGATGAAGCAGAATTAGCCAAAGCTCGTGCTATGCAAGATTTCCTTAAAACGTATTTGTTGCCTCCCACGGTGCTAGGAGCGTTGAATCGTCCATAAACTGTCCATTTAACGCAGCATTAAAAGAGAAGAACGTTGGACATTAATTGTTGTAACGGGAAAAGTGCGCGACAGAAGACCCCATGGAGGGTTTCTCTTGAAAGATAGATTTTTGGACGGCATTCGTGTCCGCAGGTCGCCCGCGCACACGAGTCGCAGTTTTTCTTCTCCGTTTCGGGATTTGATCGGCACCCCCCCCCCCTGCGCGTAAGAGAGAGCCCTTCCCTTTAGGAATCTTAACTCCTTAAAAGAGGCTTCCCTTTATAAGGGGGTGAAAATCCCTTGAGTTTTTCGGTGTGGGATAAAACACACTAGAAACTCATCATTTTCCCAGTTTTTCCATTTCAACGAGTGAACTTCGAGAATCAATTTCTCATTCACCCGTTATCCGTTTTGAGCGTACCATATATCGAATTGTAGCCTTAACAAGGACAATCCGAAACCACTTTGACCCGACCCAAATCGGAAGTGGACCCCACTCAAATAATTGCCCCAAAATGACCATTTAATGCAATTTTTAACACATTTTTCCAACAATCCCCCACATGAATGAAAATTGATTTTCGAGACTTAAAAAGACACGAAGATAGGAGGACACGTTGTGTTCACCGGATGATCCTTGCATACGGAGAGGTAGGTTTTATCCTTTGAACCTTCCGTTGTAAAGACACGTTTATTTACTGGCTGTCTAGTAGACTCGATGTCCTTGAACTATACTGCCGTCGTGTAAACATTGACTTATCTTTACACAAGAACCTTCCAACTTTGTTTCGTTCTCATGGATGTGCCCGTTTTTGCCATGGGTCACCGTCCTGGTTCTGCAAGAGTTTCTAAAGAACTGAGCCTTTTAAGTTCTCCTTTGAAGCGGCCCTCTTCTCTCTTACATAGGTGATTCTTTCACGAGTATCCCGCATACTCTTCCAATGTTATCGAGTAGATCAACATTTTAGAATCATTAAAGCAAACGTTTTTTGCTAACCTCGTGCGAGAGTCACTGTTTTAATGAGGAGTGGGTAGGAGTCTGGGACCCCCACAGTGACCATCCTTCGCTCTATAATTTAGTTGTCCCTTTTGAACCTAGGACCAACTAGGTTGGGTATCCACTATAGAACTTTTCAATTCACGGGCTTTAGTCCCATTCCTCGTGACAACTTCTCCAACAATTCTCTATCCAATGCCTTGGTTAGCGGATCCGCTATGTTATCCTTTGACTTCACGTAGTCAACAATGATAACACCCATTGTGAGGAGTTGTTTAATGGTGTTATGTCTACGACGAACGTGTCTAGACTTACCATTGTAGAGATTGCTCTGTGCCCTTCCAATTGCCGCTTGACAATCGCAATGTATCTACTTAGCTTACTAACCACAAAGGCAATATCAGGCCTGGTACAACTCATTAGATACATCAAGCTTCCAATAATCCTAGCGTATTCTACTTGAGAAATACACTCTCCACGATTTTTGGTAAGTTGTACGTTTTTATCTAATGGCGTCCTTGCCTCTTGATAATCATCCTTATTAAATTTAGTAAGGATTTTATCAACGTAATGGGATTGACTTAGCGTTAGACCGTCAGGTCCTCTAATTATTTTAATCCCAAGGATTAAATCGGCCAGCCCCATATCCTTCATGTGAAATTTAGAATTTAACATGCTTTTGGTAGAATTAATCATTAGATTATTGCTACCCACGATGAGTATATCATCCACGTATAAACATAAAATGACATAGCCGTCTACCGTGCTTTTCACATAGACGCATTTGTCACTTTCGTTTATTTTAAACCCATTAATTAACATTGCATGATCGAACTTTTCGTGCCACTGTTTAGGGGCTTGTTTCAATCCATACAATGATTTAATTAATTTACAAACCTTCTTTTCTTGGCTTGGAACACGAAAACCCTCGGGTTGTTCCATATAGATTTCTTCGTCTATATCGTCATTTAGAAAAGCGGTTTTTACGTCCATTTGATGAACTTCCAAATTCCGCAAAGCGGCAATTGCTAGTATCATCCTAATGGAATTTATTCTCGTCACGGGAGAATACGTGTCAAAGTAATCATGGGCCTCGCGTTGCTTGTATCCCTTGATTACAAGTCTGGCCTTATACTTATCAATGGAACCGTCTGGTTTCATTTTACGTTTAAAAATCCACTTGGATCCCAAAGGTTTATTTCCCGGAGGAAGATCAATCAATTCTCATGTGTGATTTTTAAGGATAGATTCCACCTCACTTTTGATGGCTTCTTTCCACATAGGACCTTCAGTAGACGTCACGGCTTCCGTATAAGTCCGTGGCTCATTTTCTACCAAACATGTTAGAAAATCCGGTTCATTTTCTACCATACATGTTAGAATATCCGGTTCAAATTCTACCAGGTAGGTGAGAAAATCCGGTCCGAAGGATTTTTCAATTCTAGCACGTTTGCTACGTCTGGGTTCGGGTTCTTCTCCGGATCCCTCGCTAGTATTTTCCATAGCTACGTCAAATGTTCGTTTTGACGTGCTAGGCCCTTCGTTGGACTTGCATGGAAATACATCTTCAAAGAATGAAGCATTCCTTGATTCAATTGTTGTGTTTTTATGTACATCCGGATTATTCGAATCGTACACTAAAAACCGATAAGCACTACTATTTTGTGCATATCCAATAAAAATACAATCCACCGTTTTTGGACCTATTTTTATTTTCTTAGGTGTTGGTACAAGCACCTTAGCAAGACACCCCCACACTTTTAAATATTGATAGGAAGGCCGTCTGCCTTTCCACAACTCGTACGGAGTATTATCATATTTTTTCCGGGGAACCTTATTTAAAAGGTAATTGTTTGTCAAGATTGCTTCGCCCCACATATTTTGTGGCAAGCCCGAACTTACTAGCATCGCGTTCGTCATATCTTTCAATGTGCGATTCTTTCGTTCGGCAACACCGTTTGATTGAGGTGAATAGGGTGCGGTACGTTCGTGTACTATACCCACACTAGCGCAAAAGTCACCAATTGGTGCTTCATACTCACCACCTCGATCACTCCTAACCGTCTTAATCCGTCGATTAAGTTGGTTTTCCACTTCATTCTTATAAAGAATGAATTTATCGATTGCTTCGTGTTTATTTTTTAATAAATAAACGTAGCTATAGCGAGTGCTATCATCGATAAAGGTAATAAAATATTTATTACCGCCACGTGTTTGTATTGATTTAAAATCACAAACGTCACTATGAATTAATTCAAGTGGTTCCGTTTTACTTTCAACGTCACTATTTATTACACAAACTTCACATTTGTGCTTCACATCAATTGTGAATTTAGGAATGTGCTCCATGTTAATTAATCTACGTATAGAATTAAAATTAACATGTCCTAGTCTACCATGCCACACATTAGAAGACTCAAGCAAGTAAGCAGAAGGGATTTTATTATTATTATTAATAATAGTCACTGTTTAGGGGCTTGTTTCAATCCATACAATGATTTAATTAACTTACACACTTTCCTTTCTTGGCCTGGAACACGAAAGCCCTCGGGCTGTTCCATATAGATTTCTTCGTCTATATCACCATTTAGAAAAGCGGTTTTACGTCCATTTGATGAACTTCCAATTTCCGCAATGCGGCAATTGCTAGTATCATCCTAATGAAATTTATTCTCGTCACAGGAGAATACGTGTCAAAGTAATCATGACCCTCACGTTGCTTGTATCCCTTGATAACAAGTCTGGCCTTGTACTTATCGATGGAACCGTCAGGTTTCATTTTCCGTTTAAAAATCCACTTGGACCCCAAAGGTTTATTTCCCGGAGGAAGATCAACCAATTCCCATGTGTGATTTTTAAGGATAGAATCCACCTCACTTTTGATGGCTTCTTTCCACATAGGACCTTTAGTAGACGTCACGGCTTCCGTATAAGTCCGTGGCTCATTTTCTACCAAACATGTTAGAAAATCCGGTTCATTTTCTACCATACATGTTAGAATATCCGAGTCAACTTCTACCAGGTAGGTGATAAAATCCGGTCCGAAGGATTTTTCAATTCTAGCACGTTTGCTACGTCTGGGTTCGGATTCTTCTCCGGATCCCTCGCTAGTATTTTCCATACCTACGTCAAATGTTCGTTTTGACGTGCTAAGCCCTTCGTTGGACTTGCATGGAAATACATCTTCAAAGAATGAAGCATTCCTTGATTCAATTATTGTGTTTTTATGTATATCCGGATTATTGGAATCGTACACTAAAAACCGATACGCACTACTATTTTGTGCATATCCAATAAAAATACAATCCACCGTTTTTGGACCTATTTTTATTTTCTTAGGTGTTGGTACAAGCACCTTAGCAGTGAAATCCACGTCATGAAGATTGACCGGATGTAGAGTAAGCTATGAAAAATGCTTGCAGTGAAATCAGCTATAACATATCAAAATAGTCACTAATGCTAATGTTTATTTATAATGTAGTTTACTTATGATGCTTCAAATAATCATATGTATAAGCAGAGAGTGATCTCATATGCTGGTTTGCGGTAGGTGTATAAACATGACTAAAAGTTTAAGTTGCATTAATAAAATATACCAAAACATTCACAATTTTTTCCATACTGTCGATATGAGGCGGGTTTATAATATAATTAGCATATTCTTGTAAAAAAACAGGAAAATAGTCTTTAATAAATCTAATAAGTACAACATGTTGGAAAAATGTGTTAAAAATTGCATTAAATGGTCATTTTGGGGCAATTATTTGAGTGGGGTCCACTTCCGACTTGGGTCGGGTTAAAGTGGTTTCGGATTGTCCTTGTTAAGGGCTACAATTCGATATATGGTACGCTCAAAACGGATAACGGGTGAATGAGAAATTGACTCTCGAAATTCGCTCGTTGAAATGGAAAAACTGGGAAAATGGTGAGTTTCTAGTGTGTTTTATCCCACACCGAAAAACTCAAGGGATTTTCACCCCCTTATAAAGGGAAGCCTCTTTTAAGGAGTTAAGATTCCTAAAGGGAAAGGCTCTCTCTTACGCGCAGGGGGGGGGGGGGGTGCCGATCAAATCCCGAAACGGAGAATGGACACAAGTCCTCGGATTGCAAGGCACAAAGGAAGAAGAAAGATTCTCACGTGAACTTGGTGCAAGGTGGGCAAAAGGATGAAGACATCATCCTTGCGGCTGTGGTGACCGAGGTCAACCTCGTTGGATCCAATTCCAAGGAGTGGTTCGTGGACACCAGTGCTACCCGGCATATTTGCTCAAACCGGAAGCTATTCACGACCTTTGAGCCATCAAATGGTGAAAAGGTGTGGATGAGAAATTCTGCTCATTCCGTGGTGGAAGGTGTGGGTAAAGTGGTCCTGAAGATGACTTCGGGCAAGGAGCTAACTCTAAACCAAGTTTTGTTTGTTCTGGAAATACGCAAAAACCTTATTTCCGGTTCGTTGTTGAACAAACATGGCTTCCGCATGGTCTTTAGGTCGGACAAATTAGTTTTGTCTAAATCGGGAATGTATGTGGGCAAGGGATATGCAGTTGATGGGCTGTTTAAGCTCAATGTAATGACTATTATTAATAATAATAATAATAAAATACCTTCTGCTTACTTGCTTGAATCTTCTAATGTGTGGCATGGTAGACTAGGACATGTTAATTTTAATTCTATATGTAGATTAATTAACATGGAACACATTCCTAAATTCACAATTGATGTGAAGCACAAATGTGGAGTTTGTGTAGAGGCAAAACTAGCGAAAACGTCTTTCAAATCAGTTGAAAGAAAAACGGAACCACTTGAATTAATTCATAGTGACGTTTGTGATTTTAAATCAATACAAACACGTGGCGGTAATAAATATTTTATTACCTTTATCGACGATAGCACTCGCTATAGCTACGTTTATTTATTAAAAAATAAACACGAAGCAATCGATAAATTCATTCTTTATAAGAATGAAGTGGAAAACCAACTTAATCGACGGATTAAGACGGTTAGGAGTGATCGAGGTGGTGAGTATGAAGCACCAATTGATGACTTTTGCGCTAGTGTGGTATAGTACACGAACGTACCGCACCCTATTCACCTCAATCAAACGGTGTTGCCGAACGAAAGAATCACACATTGAAAGATATGATGAACGCGATGCTAGTAAGTTCGGGCTTGCCACAAAATATGTGGGGCGAAGCAATCTTGACAAGCAATTACCTTTTAAATAAGGTTCCCCGGAAAAAATATGATAAAACTCCGTACGAGTTGTGGAAAGGCGGACGGCCTTCCTATCAATATTTAAAAGTGTGGGGGTGTCTTGCTAAGGTGCTTGTACCAACACCTAAGAAAATAAAAATAGGTCCAAAAACGGTGGATTGTATTTTTATTGGATATGCACAAAATAGTAGTGCGTATCGGTTTTTAGTGTACGATTCCAATAATCCGGATATACATAAAAACACAATAATTGAATCAAGGAATGCTTCATTCTTTGAAGATGTATTTCCATGCAAGTCCAACGAAGGGCTTAGCACGTCAAAACGAACATTTGACGTAGCTATGGAAAATACTAGCGAGGGATCCGGAGAAGAATCCGAACCCAGACGTAGCAAACGTGCTAGAATTGAAAAATCCTTCGGACCGGATTTTATCACCTACCTGGTAGAAGTTGACTCGGATATTCTAACATGTATGGTAGAAAATGAACCGGATTTTCTAACATGTTTGGTAGAAAATGAGCCACGGACTTATACGGAAGCCGTGACGTCTACTAAAGGTCCTATGTGGAAAGAAGTCATCAAAAGTGAGGTGGATTCTATCCTTAAAAATCACACATGGGAATTGGTTGATCTTCCTCCGGGAAATAAACCTTTGGGGTCCAAGTGGATTTTTAAACGGAAAATGAAACCTGACGGTTCCATCGATAAGTACAAGGCCAGACTTGTTATCAAGGGATACAAGCAACGTGAGGGCCATGATTACTTTGACACATATTCTCCTGTGACGAGAATAAATTCCATTAGGATGATACTAGCAATTGCCGCATTGCGGAAATTGGAAGTTCATCAAATGGACGTAAAACCGCTTTTCTAAATGGCGATATAGACGAAGAAATCTATATGGAACAGCCCGAGGGCTTTCGTGTTCCAGGCCAAGAAAGGAAAGTGTGTAAGTTAATTAAATCATTGTATGGATTGAAACAAGCCCCTAAACAGTGGCACGAAAAGTTCGATCATGCAATGTTAATTAATGGGTTTAAAATAAACAAAAGTGACAAATGCGTCTATGTGAAGAGCACGGTAGACGGCTATGTCATTTTATGTTTATACGTGGATGATATACTCATCGTGGGTAGCAATAATCTAATGATTAATTCTACCAAAAGCATGTTAAATTCTAAATTTGACATGAAGGATGTGGGGCTGGCCGATTTAATCCTTGGGATTAAAATAATTAGAGGACCTGACGGTCTTACGCTAAGCCAATCCCATTACGTTGATAAAATCCTTACGAAATTTAATAAGGATGATTATCAAGAGGCAAGGACTCCATTAGATAAAAACGTACAACTTACCAAAAATCGTGGAGAGTGTATTTCTCAAGTAGAATACGCTAGGATTATTGGAAGCTTGATGTATCTAATGAGTTGCACCAGGCCTGATATTGCCTTTGTGGTTAGTAAGCTAAGTAGATATACTAGCAACCCCGGTGATGAACACTGGAAGGCAATAAAAAGGGTTTTGAGGTATTTACGTAAAACCCAAAATCTTGGACTGCACTATGGAAGATATCCAGCTGTACTTGAAGGGTATAGCGACGCTAGTTGGATATCCGACATAAAGGACTCTAAGTCCACAAGTGGATATGTTTTCACTTTGGGAGGTGTAGCCGTATCATGGAAATCCTCAAAACAAACGTTAATAGCTAGATCCACGATGGAGTCTGACCTAATAGCCTTGGATAAATGCACTGAAGAGGCTGAATGGCTACGCCATTTTCTTGAGGATATTCCAAGTTGGGAGAAGCCTGTCCCTCCAATATGCATACATTGTGATTGTCAAGAGGCAATTGGAAGGGCACAGAGCAATCTCTAAAATGGTAAGTCTAGACACGTTCGTCGTAGACATAACACCATTAAACAACTCCTCACAACGGGTGTTATCACTGTTGACTACGTGAAGTCAAAGGATAACATAGCGGATCCGCTAACCAAGGCATTGGATAGAGAATTGTTAGAGAAGTTGTCACGAGGAATGGGACTAAAGCCCGTGAATTGAAAAGTTCTAAAGTGGATACCCAACCTAGTTGGTTCTAGGTTCAAAAGGGACAACTAAATTATAGAGCGAAGGATGGTCACTGTGGGGGTCCCGGACTCCTACCCACTTCTCGTTAAAATAGTGACTCCCGCACGAGGTTAGCAAAAATGTTTGCTTTAACGATTCTAAAATGTTGATCTACTCGATAACATTGGAAGAGTATGCGTGATACTCGTGAAAGAATCACCTATGTGAGAGAGAAGAGGGCCACTTCAAAGGAGAACTGTAAAGGCTCAGTTCTTTAGAAACTCTTGCAGAACCAGGACGGTGACCCATGGCCAAAACGGGCACATCCATGAGAACGGAACAAAGTTGGAAGGTTCTTGTGTAAAGATAAGTCAATGTTTACACGACGGCAGTATAATTCAAGGACATCGAGTCTACTAGACAGCCAGTAAATAAACGTGTCTTTACAACGGAAGGTTCAAAGGATAAAACCTACCTCTCCGTATGCAAGAATCATCCGATGAACACAACGTGTCCTCCTATCTTCGTGTCTTTTTAAGTTTCGAAAATCAATTTTCATTCGTGTGGGGGATTGTTGGGAAAATGTGTTAAAAATTGCATTAAATGGTCATTTTGGGGCAATAATTTTAGTGGGGTCCACTTCCGATTTGGGTCGGGTTAAAGTGGTTTCGGATTATCCTTGTTAAGGGCTACAATTCGATATATGGTACGCTCAAAACGGATAACGGGTGAATGAGAAATTGACTCTCGAAGTTCGCTCGTTGAAATGGAAAAACTGGGAAAATGGTGAGTTTCTAGTGTGTTTTATCCCACACCGAAAAACTCAAGGGATTTTCACCCCCTTATAAAGAGATGCCTCTTTTAAGGAGTTAAGATTCCTAAAGGGAAAGGCTCTCTCTTACGCGCAAGGGGGGGGGGGGTGCCGATCAAATCCCGAAACGGAGAAGAAAAACCGCGACTCGTGTGCGCGGGCGACCTGCGGACACGAATGTCGTCCAAAACTCTATCTCTCAAGAGATACGGTTAATTTTTGTTTTCTTCCCGAAACGTTTATTTTTTCCCAGAAGTGCTCCGGACAGAAGGCCTCGACCAGAACCCCTCAAAGGGGTGTTCTGTTGGCTACGGACAGAACCCCTCGAAGGGGTGTTCTGTTGGCTACGGACAGAACCCCTCGAAGGGTGTTCTGTTGGCTTCGGACAGAACCCCTCGAAGGGGTGTTCTGTTGGCTACGGACAGAACCCCTCGAAGGGTGTTCTGTTGGCTACGGACAGAACCCCTCGAAGGGTGTTCTGTTGGCTTCGGACAGAACCCCTCGAAGGGGTGTTCTGTTGGTTACGGACAGAACCCCTCGAAGGGTGTTCTGTTGGCTTCGGACAGAACCCCTCGAAGGGGTGTTCTGTTGGCTTCGGACAGATCTCCTCGAAGGGGTGTTCTGTTGGCTTCGGGCAGAACCCCTCAAACGGGGTGTTCTGTTGGGATCTTCTGTCGCGCAATTCTTCTGTTACAACAATTAATGCCCAACGTTCTTCTCTTTTAATGTTGCGTTAAATGGACATTTTATGGATGATTCAATGCCCAACGGACTGGTCATTGATGTCCAACGTTCAGGTCCATTAACACCCCATTTAACACACAACAAATCCTCCTATAAATAGCTGGCAGGTGCTTTGCAACAAACACACGGTTTGACAACGCACAATACTTTCCTCACGTTTTCTTGAGCTAAAAACTCTTCCAGCTACTCCCAAATTTCCCTAGTGTTCTGCTATTGTTCCGGTTCGTCGGGACTTTCGTTTGTGTGCTCAAACGATCGTTCGTTAGCCACCGTATTCTGGGAAACGGTCGTTGCAACGCTCCTAGCACCGTGAGAGGCGACGAATACGTTTTAAGGACATCGTGTGTAGCACGAGCTCTGGCTAAAATCTGCTCCATCTTATTTTCTGTTTTCTTTTAGCTATTTTGTTTATTAATTAATTTTATTTAATTAATATTTCTTCGTTTTTTCCGAAACACACCCAACACAACAATTAAGTTATAAATACTATTCCAACGAATAGATCAATCTAGGCTTGGATTCTGTTCGGGCCACCCAATCCGTGACTCGGCCCGGTCCGCTACTGTGCGGGCCTGAGGCCGGGCCGGTCTGGCGGTCCAGGACCGGGTGGAGACCCGAACCGGGGGGAGGCGGGGCGGGGGCGGTTTAGGGAAATTGCGACCCGGCCCGGCCAGGTCGGGCTCGGGTCCGGGTCAGGTCCAACGGTCAAATGCCAAAATTTAAAAAAAAAAATGAGTTTGGGCCACAAGTAGCCGTTGGGGGGTGGGCTGGGGACTACCCAAACGGCTATATAGCTATTGGGTGGGGTGGAGGGGGGGGGTCCGGGCGGTCTGGGGGTGGGGGTGGGGTGGGGTAAAAAAAACTATAAATACTCCTAATCTTAAACATTTTTCCATATCTCTTCTCCAAAATCCTACTCTCTACTCTCTAATTATCTTCATCTTCTCAAATTCTCTTATTCTCCAATATATTATATATCTACTTATATTATTTATCTACTTAGAAATACATATATTATAATTTACATTACTTATATTTCTTAACTACTTATATAGTTATATATTAATTATCTACTTATAAATACATATATTATATTACTTATATTTGTTATCTACTTAATCTCTACTTATTATCTACTTATATCTACTAAATACATACATATTACAATTTATATCTACTTAGTTAGAATTGTTAGAATTTTATTTCATTAGTTTGAATTGTTTTTTGTTACACTTTTAAGATGGAACGTGATAGATATTCGGTTGATATGGGTAACCTCGAGCGCAACTGAACGAACGAGCTTGCGAGGAAGAAATCCCGCAAAGGTAAATCACATATTGACTCTTCATCTCAAAGCCGAGATGATTTTGATACAGGTTATGGTAGGAGGGATGGGGATGCCATGACCGACGAACAACTTGAACAAGAATTGCACCGACATAATAGTCGGTTTTTCCAAGACCAGTCGAGGACCATTGACGAAGAAGAGCTCGAGGACGACGATGTGGAGGAAGTAATTCCGAAGAGCCATGACGGCGATGCGGAGGAGGGTGGCGGCAGCCACGACGCCGACGAGCCTGCCTCATCCCAAACAAGTACGAAAAAAAGTAGATCTGAACTAATGCAAAATAATTTTGATAAGTGGAAGGACCCGAACACTGGGAATTGGAACGCAACTTGCAAGTGGTGCAAGAAAAACTATAGCTTGGGGATTTCCGGCGGATACGGATCCGCCACAAGGCATCTTAAGGACAATTACCCGGTGGAGTATGCAAAATTAGGCAGCGGAACGGGGAAGCAAACTCAAATATCGAGATTTGCAAATAACCAACAAGCTTTTGGTAATTTCTTATACAATGATGCACAAAATTTGACAGGTATGGCTAACTTACTTGTTGAAGAAAATTTGCCTTGTTTGTTTTCTAAAAGTCTTGCTTTTCGTAATTATGCACAAACTTGTTTAAATCCTCAATATAGAGGTTATAGTCGCAAAACGGTTAAGAAAGAAATTTCAAGGCCTTATGGTGCGGAAAAGGTAAGGTTACAAAATTATTTTGCAAACTTTGATGAGCGTGTTACTGTATGTTCTGACATATGAGACGATATTTATCATAATTTACATTATTTGGGTTTGACTGTACATTATATTGATAATGATTGAAATATGCATAAACGTGTTCTTGCTTTTCGTGAATTTAATGATCGTCACACCGCTGAACATATTTATATTTTGATTGAGCGTATTTTAATTGAGTATAATTTAATTGATAAGGTGTTTGTTATTGGTTTTGATAATGCTACTAATAATAATGTTGTTATTCCTAGATTGCGTGAATTGTGTGGTTCTACTTCTTTGATGAGTAGATTTTTTCATCAACGATGTGCATGTCATGTTATTAATTTATGTGTGCAAGATGGTCTAAAAGCGTTAGTAGCATCTTTGGAGGTAGTCAAGAGGAGGATTAGACGTATCTGGGTTAATGGTCAACTTAGAAAAAAATGACATGATTATTTGATTGAAAGAGGTGAAAAATATGTGACTTTTCTTAAAGATTTGTCTATTCGTTGGAATAGTACTTATAAGTTAATTGCAGTTCTTCTTAGATATAAATAACATTTTCCTGCTTTTATGAAACAATATGATAACTATATTATAAACTCGGTTGAGATCGACACCTGCGAAAAAATCTGTAATGCCTTGGTATATTTTAATAATGCAACTGAAACTTTTAGTCATGTTTATAAACCTACCTCAAACCAATTTATTCGTGAAACTGTTAATCTCGCCGGTGCTTTTTCAAATTTTGAGAATGCCGATTATGTGAGTTATTTTGCTAGTTTTATGAAGGAAAAGTTTTTAAAATATTATTCACATATTCCGCATATTTATGGTATTGCATTTGTTCTCGATCCTCGTTTTAGACTTGATTCTTTAGAAGAATGTTTGAATTATTATTATGCTGCTTTTTTTGTACACATCTTCTCCAATCTCCACATTTTCTACCGATTGTTTTTTTTAATATGTTTAAAAAAATTCTATAAATACTCCTATTTTCTAACATTTTTATACACATCTTCTCCAATCTCCACATTTTCTAATATTTTTATACACATTTTTATAAAACTATAAAGTATAAATTATTAAAAAAATATGTATTTAACCGGCCCGGCCCGGTGGGTGGCCCGACCTGTGACCCGGGCAGGTGGCCCGGCCCGAACCGGAACCGCATTTACCCCGGGCCGGTCCCAGGCCCACCATTCACAAACCGCCGGCCCGACCGGGTCTAGGCCCGGCCCTGAACCGGCCCGAGTCCAAGTCTAGATCAATCTTTAGGAAAAACACAATATTAGACACGTATATCCTTCAAATATTGACGTCATTGCATTTTTAATGGATTACTAGCCCAAATAAGTCTAATCCCCCCTTCACTACTTCCATAGCATTTCCCAACGCGGCTTGCCCGTCTTTTACACATAAATTTAGAATATGACATGCACAACGCTGATGAAAAAACCTACCCATCAAAGTAGAAGAACCACACAATTCACGCAATCTAGGTATAGCAGCAGTATTATTACTAGCAAACGCCTTATCAATCAAATTGTACTCAATTAAAATACGCTCAAGCAGAATATAAATATTATCAGCGGTGTGTCGATCATTAAATTCACGAAAAGCAAGAACACGTTTATGCATTTCCCAATCATCATCAATATAATGTGCAGTCACACCCAAATAATATAAATGAGTATCCTCCCATATATCACTACAAATACTAACACGTCCATCAAAGCTTGCGAAAAATATTTGTAATTTTTCCTTTTCCAAAACATATTGCCTTATAACTTCTTTTTTAATCGTTTTGTGACTATAGTTTCAAAATTGAAGATTTAAAGTACCTTGAGCATATTCTTTTAAAGCAAGACTTTCAGAAAAAATAAAATGGAAATTTTCTTCAACAATTAAATGAGATATACCAGTCAAATGTCTTTGATCACCGTAGAAGAAATTACCAAAGAGTTGGCAAGTTCCAAACCTCGTTATTTGAGTTTGTTTCCCTTTGCTTTGGTCTATTTTCGCATACACCACGGGGTCTTTTGACTGAAGATGCCTTTTCAAACCGCCTATCCCCCAAATATTCCCAAGCTATAAATTTTGGGGCAATGTTGGTAATGTGAGTACCGTTTTTCAGTTTTCTTGTCTTTCACCTTTTTAAAACTGTCGTCGATAATTTGTGATACATCTTTCATCTTTCCCAAGTTATAATTTGTCTTTCAGCCTCATCCTCGGCCTCGACCTCTTCCTCATCGTCTGGGGTGTTGTGACCCTCACCCTCGGCTGTCAACGGATCCTCCTCCGCATCGTCATCCTCGAGCTCATCTTCAACCTCGAGAATGTCATGTTGTTGGTAAAACCGCCCATCTTGTTGGGCCAATAGTTGTTGTAGTTGCTCGTCGGCCATTGCATCCGCATCTCTTCGATGGTAGTCCGTTTCAATTTCCTTAGTTCGGTTCCGGTTGAGGTTACCCATATATACAGAAACTCTACCACGTTGCATCTTAAAAATGTAACAAATATTAAATTCTAACAATTATGTTAATATTAGTACAATTAGTACAATAGTAATGCAACTAATATGGAATGTTCTAAATTTTATTTTTTATTTAAACCTATTTTAGTAAATCCTATTCTTTAAATCTAACTAGTTTTTTAATGAAAAAAACTAACTATTTTTTTAATTCGAACTACTTTTTGAATAACTAGTTTTTGTTGATTAAATGTTAATGAAAAAAATCTAACTTTTTTTAAATAAAATCCGAAGTAATTGGAAGTAAAAAAGGTAATGCTGAATTTATTTTTCTGTTGAATTGTGTAATAAGTAGAAAAGGTAATGCTGAATTTATTTTTCTGGCTGTATTGGCTGAAGTTACTGTAGATGATCATTTTACCTGTTTTTACATATAATTTTTTCTTTATTTTATTAATAAAATATATTTTTTTATTTTTTTTTCTTAAATCAGCGGAATCAGCAAATGCAGACATTTCAGCCAAAACTTTATAAATTTAAGCACAATCAACCAAATAAACCGATTTTCGTGCTGCCAAACAGCTCATGATTACACCCCATAAACCGGGGGAAATTTAATACAGAGCATAACCCTTTCAACCAATCCCCTACGGGGCGCCTACACATGATTGCTACTCTCTGCTAAATGTTTGCTTAAGGAAGAACACCATGCATATACAAAATCTTATGTACATACTTACATATATTCATTGAATTGGTAAAATAACAATTACTACATGGAGCTACCTCAACTCTCATTTTCAATGTAATTCTCATTATGTAAATGTACCATTGATATGATTGTTTTGAAAAAAACTAACAATTCAACACAAATGCTTCTCAATTCTCTCTCGTAAGTGTTTTTCAAAGAAAACTATCAATAATGGTAGCTAAAATTGATTAAAACCTTTTATCTTTTTCTCAATCGATAACCTAATTTTTTTGCTTTACCTGAAGTTATCTAAGCATAAGAAACATGCAAAGTTTTACATATTAAGAATACTCCACAAATGATCTTTAACTCTCTCCTCAAATCAAAACTCTTGCTGAGAGACCATGGCAAAATCCATTATCTTGGCTTTTCTAATGCCATCGTCATTAGAATCATAACTGGCATAGCTTGTGAGAGGTCCATGCCAGCCACGATTTGTGCAACACGAAAAAAGTGAACCCATCATCGTGCTCGTCCATCTAAAGATCCCCACAATTTGTATCAGATGAGCCATCAGTAGCTTCACTCCGCCGCCCATCAACATCCCATATGGCCTTCCGGCAATGACCGGATACACCTCATGCTCATGTACTTCCACCAGGTCGTCATAATGTTGCACATGCACAATAAGAACCCAAGCCGCAACAAACCCACATAGTTTGGCCACCCAAAGCACCCTTCAATGGTTTCCGTTGCACAAAGCTGTCAAGCAACCGGTTGCAAGCGTATCATTCCGGCACCCATATCACGAAAGAATTTATTAGTGGTGCCTATTGGATCATATATTAAAGAATAGCTTGACCTTCATGTTTTCTCATCATACGCTTGGTTTGGCTGGATGATTGGTGCATTGAATTATTGGGGGGGTTTGTGCTAACGAACAACTCTATATATACTTTGTCTAATGAAGTATAAGGAAGCCAACCAGCCATACACCCAACAAATGCTTATCGGGAAATCCAAAAGGCACTTCAGACTTTGCATTAATGAAGCTCCTCGATCTCTACCATTTATATTTAATGTTTTTTTTTCTTTTCATTTTTAAAATCGCATGCATCTTCTTTCAAATGGCCGGGAACACATGCATGATGATGCATGCATGCATTGGAGCTGACACAGACTACGATATATACAAAGTGTATTAAATGCATTGTTTCTTTGTTTTCTTTTACTCTACAATTTTTAATTAATTTCCAGCAAGCATTTGCCATCTATTGTGTTCACACTTCCCGCCCAATTTGTCAATATAATCATTTACTATAAGCAAAGTAAGCCATATCTTTTCAGGTCACATATAATAAACTAAATGAATTACACCAGAAGCATAAGTAGAGAATATAAGAGAATACATTACGGTAAATGACTCAATGTAATGTTGATTTGCTGGTATTCTATAATCAGGCACACACCTCATGAAGACATGAATTAAGTTAATCAGGTAAATTAACTCACACACATGAAGACATGAATTAAGTTGAAGCTAAGAAGTAACTTTGTCCTGTGCTTTCAATAGTTAAACACATGGAATCATTTATTACTAAGTCATTTCACACAAACACAAAAATCTATAGTTCACGTGTTCTTAAATGAATAACCTGAAAAATCATGGATCATATGTTGTAAGAAGAATACGGCATATATAAAACGATGCTAGTTGTATTTCCAACATTCTTGGAGAAGCTCAAGGGTAATTTACTAGTTAGCATTCACAGACCTTAAAGAAAATAGCATTACGATCTTTTTATACGGAGTATATTACTACCTCCGTCCCTTAAAACTTTACCAAAGTTGACCGGCACGGAGAATAATAAAGTAAAAACTGTGTGGTTGAGATTTGTATAGAGGAGAGAAAAATAATAGAAACCACAAAATATATGATTAAAAGAGAAAGTAACAAAGTTTTTTGGGACGTCCAAAAAAGGAAATATGACAAAGTTTTATGTGACAGAGGGAGTATATATTAGTAAAGGTGGTTTATTACCTCATCCCACTTGCATATGTAAGTATGCATTTTGTAGGCTTGTGCTATTTTATTTATCAAGTGGACGTAGCTGCACCTGCTGAAAACTACTGAGGAATTTCTATTCTGGATGGCCGATCATTCGCTATGTAATGGACCCTATTTATACGAACAACACTCTTATAAGGTAGACCATTTATTTTGCAATTACAAAGTCTTGAGAAGTTCAAGAATAAATTTAAATGATTCAATGTTGGAGACTTTGATCTTCTCCAATATTTATTTAATTGTTTATTTAAAATTGTCAAAAAATGGTTCCACTTCTCCATTAAAGGGTTCTAGAATATACTCTGTATCATTTAAGTGATCCGGCAACATTACTTACAAAAAGTGGGACCACTTTAAAGTGGAATCAATTAATTGCACAACTGATTAAGCCATCTGGCAAAGTTATTACTTACAAAAGGCTAAGCACTTCCCACCCAAATGTCTTCTGGCTATTCCGTTTTTATATATTATATAGATTAATTAAAGTCTAACTAATATATAATATATTGTTTATAGTATATAAGTATACTACTATCAGATGAGTAGTACACACATATTTAATACTTTAATATATATGTACTTAATATATTATGTATAAGTAGATATAATAATTGTTTAACTAATAAGATGAGTAATACACTTATATAGTTATATTTAATACTTTAATATATATAAGTATATGTAATACGGAATATGTAAGTAAATAACAATAATATAATAAGTAGATATTAAATAAATATGAAGTATATAATTAAATTTTAGTAATATACTATATGTATTTATAAGTAGATATAATAATTGTATAAATATATGTAGAGAGAATTGGAGAAGATTATTAAGAATATTAGAGAATAGAGTGTAGGAAGAGTTGGAGAAGATATGTAGAAAATTGTCTAAATGTTTTGGTCTTTTTAGATCGTAGCAGCCAAATGGACTTATCATCCAAACACCTTATTTGGCTTATGAATTCTGCCGCAGGTGTGATTCTTGATAGCATACCATTTCACTGTTTTCTTGAACTCCACACAATTGTTATAAATGATTCCTTCTTTTGGATCTACCACATTGTGTTTGCACTTTGTAGATTATATAGAAGACAAATAAGTCTCAAGCCTAATGCAATTTACCTTGTGGATATTTAAGTTTGCACCTTATTATTTACTTTAATCGTAGTCTAATATAGTTGCTTATTGTGATAGGAGAAAAGAAGAAAAGGGATAGAGACTCAAGCAAAAAACGTCCACCGACACAAAATGTCTCGTGGAAGGTATGCAACCTTAAGAAATCTAAAGACCAATTGAGGAAGCATCACAATCTGACCTTTTAGTGTTGCTCGATGATCTACCATCCCCGATTAGGGTACAGACTTGGAAAGCAGGTCAAATGAACAAAAGTGAAGTGTTTCCTCATAAGGAGACTGTTGAGGACCTGAAATTGCTAGAAAGATGGTAACTTTTTATGCTCAAGTAAAAATAACTTGTGGTGTTTTTTACGTGGTAAATGTTTGATATGATTTGTTAAAGGAACAATAGAATTCCTGAAGGGCATAATAATATAATCACCACATGTCTAGATCCAGAACACTCTCAGAGGAGGTGTTAGCCTTATAGATTTCTATGTGTCGTCATCCCGTAAGAGTATTGTCTCGAAAGAAAAGTTGAAATATGTGATGAGGAAATGAAAAGGTTCAAAAGAATCTTTCAAGAAGAATGGAAAAAGAAATTTATAATGAGATGCGTGAAGATATACTTAAGGAGCTTCGTAGAGAAATAAAAGAAAATAATACATCTTATTCTAAGGAAAAAGATCATACCATTCTGAGACGTATAAGCACAAGACGGAGTAATATTATTCCTAATTTTGATGTTGGTAATGCAAGTGACGATGATGATAATCTTTATGAGTTATTCATTAATGCTCCACCTCCTTTCCGTTTAGTTGCAAAGGGAAAGATATATGATTTGGGAAGCACACTTTCCCGAAAATGTGAGAGTGGAGATTTTTTAAAATGTAGAAGCAAGCGCTCCAATTTCAATTCCAAATGGAGAGGTTCAAACGATGGGACAACCTCTTTAGAACTTCATTGAATGGTCAAGAAGACAGTTAAAAGATGTCAAATCACAGGTTCTATTACTATATATAATTGTTAATGGCTTAATGCATATACTTTTTAGCAATTTTCATTAAAACTTAAGTGTGCACTATTACCTCAGTTCAAGTCCGAAGGTGTGGATTATCGTTTGTTGAATTTGTGCTTATTTGCTAGGAGATTGAGGTCAGACGTTGTACCAGTGTATTTGTCCGAAGATGTGATAGGACATGCTCCTATGAAAAGCAATGGTAGTTTTAGGGAATTAGTTGCAAGGGTAGAGATCTACTTATTGCCATTATTTTACATTTATGGTTATTATAAGTTACATGGTTACATCTATTTTAAGATTATTCATTAAATTAGTTAAAATAATGTTTTATTTGCATTGACTTTTTTGTGTTAGGTATCTACACCGCTTGTGCATATCCAGAAGTATTGATCATGTGTATGGATTCATTGATCCGCACATCATTTCAGGAGTACGCAATTTGATAGATGAGGTGCAAACTTATATATCCACAAGGTTAAATGAAGGTGGAAAGTAATGTTACTTAGCTCCATATTACTACCTGTAAGTAAAAGGGAGCTAGTAACGTTGCTTTTCGTTATGATCTGACATTGTGAATAAATAAGTCTGCACTTCATTGGTTAGATTGCTTACTCCTTGAATGGTGTGTTGATCAATGAATTCGTACACATGACCAATACTTTAGATATGCACAAGCGATATAGATACCTAACACAAAAAAAGTTCATGTAAATAAAAAACTATTCTAACTAATTTAATGAGTTAACTTCAAATAGATGTAACTTACAATATTCACGATTGTAAAATAATGAAGCTAAGTAGATCTATACTAATGGATACTTCAACCAATTCTCTAAAACTACAGTTAGTTTCCATAGGAGCACGTTCTATCACATCTTCGAGCAAATACACTGGTACAACGTCTGACTCCAAACTTCTAGCAAATAAGCACAAACTCGACAAAGGATCATCTACATCTTCGGTCTTGAACTGACGTGCATTCTTTTTATCCTAAATAAGGTAATAGTGCACACTTAATTTTTAATGAAAATTGCTAAAAAGATTAAAAATTAAGGATTATATATAGTTATGGAATCTGCGATTTGACATCCTTTAAGAGTCGTCTTGGCCATGCAATGAAGTTCTCAAGAGCTTGCCCCACTGTTTGAACCTCTCCATTTGGAATCGGGATTGGAACGCTTGCTTCCAAGGACCTCCACTTTCACATTTTTGGGGCAACTGTTTGATGATGAATTGCGTCTCCCAAATCATATATTTTCCCTTTGCAATTAAGCGGAAGGGAGGCGGAGCATCAATGAACAACTCGTAAAGATCATCATCATCATCACTTTCATGACCAACATCAAATTCAGTAATAATATTACTTCCTCTCGTGCTTACACGTCTCGAAATGGTATGATCTTTTTCCTTAGAATGAGAGGTATTATTTTCTTTCATTTCTCGGTGAGGCTCCTTAAGTATATCTTCACGCATCTCATTATAAATTTCTTTTTTCCATTCTTCTCGAAAGTTTATTTTGAAACTCCCCATCACCTCTTTCAACTATTCTTTCGAGACAGTACTCTTATGGGATGACAACACATAGAAATCTCTAAGGCCAACACCTCCTCCAATGGTGCATACACGGCTAGGGTGCTCCGGATTTAGACATGTGGTGACTATATTATTACGTCCTTCATGAACAAAGGTTCCCTAACTCTATTGTTCCTCTAACAAATAATATCAAACATTTACCACGTAACAACAATAAAAAAAGACCATAAGTTATTTTTACTTGAGCATAAAAAAACAATTACCATCTTCTTAGCAACTTCAGGTCCTCAAATGTCTCCTGATGAGGAAACACTCCACTTTTGTTCTCTCGACCTGCTTTCCAAGTTTGCACCCTAATTGGGGATGGTGGATCACTAAGCAACACTAAAAGGTCATATTGTGATGCTTCCATTTGCTTCCTCAACTGTTCTTTAGGTTTCTTAAGGAGTGCATACCTTCCACGAGACCTTTTGTGTCAATTGATGTTCTTTGCTTGAGTCTCTATCCTCGTTCTTCTTTTCTCCTATCACAATAAGCAACTATATTAGACTACAATTAAAGTAAATAATACGGAGTAAGGTGCAAACTTATATATCCACAAGGTAAATCACACCAGGCTTCAGACTTATTTGTCTTCTATATAATCCACAATGTGGTAGATCCAAAAGAAAGATTCGTTTATAACAATTGTGTGGAGTTCAAGAAAACAGTGAAACTGTATGCTATCAATAATCACTTCCGCTGCGAAATTCATAAGCCAAATAAGAAGGTTTTTGTAGCAAAGTGTTTGGATGATACATTTGGCTGCTGCGATCTAAAAAGACCAAAACATTTAGAAGATTTGTTGCTGCAAGGTTCATCAACATGAATGCGTGCAGCATTGAGGTCGGATGAGTAGAACAAGCACATGCATCATCTAGTTTGATCGCAGATTGCATCGAGACAAAATTAGTGGATGCCAATACAATATATAATGCAACAAATATAATGAGAGATATGCTAGATGAGTACGGTGTTAAATACACTACATAAAAGCGTGGAGAGCAACAGATAAGACATTGCACAAACTCAGAGGAATACCACAAGAGTTCTATAGATTTCTGCCCCTGCTCCGAGGAACAAACCCTGGATCATTTTAATGAATTCAAAGTTCATGAAGACAGTTCATTCTTAAATGTCTTCATGATACTTGACGCATCAGTCAAGGGATGGAGGATTATCAGGAGGTGTTTGATTCGATGCAGAATGGTAATTTTGCACAAACTTTTGGTGCAGAATCATCAAATGTCTTCATGACACTTGATGCAAAATGGGAATTTTGCAGAGTTTAACTAGACACCTTTGAGCCTCCTGATGACCTCTTTTTCTGGTGCAAAGAAATCTTCTTTGCAACTAAGCGGAAACCAGCAAATTGTAGATAGTCATATGCATCCAATGAGAAATAGATATCCACAAGAGATCCTGGAGTCACCAAGGCATCCAATTCTGCATTATCAAATCTGTTGCATGCCAACTTTTGTGCAGTTGACGTTTCCTTGTGATATATCTCTGTGGCCCAGCAGATAATATCTCCATTTAATATGGCAGGTAACCTGCGAATTGAGCATTCAAAGAAAATCTAGTTATCCAAAATAGCTCCTTGCACTAGAAAGTTGGGCTGTAAACCAGTTATCTAGACCAAGTATCTGTCCACATGGGAGGTTAAAAATATTGATCTAGCATCAAGGACCTATTCACTTGGACTTACATCAGCCACAAACCAAACTAGAGTGAAACAGCCCAGACCAGTCCAAACCCCTAGGATAACAATAAAATACACATAATACCAGACCACTTCAGACTCGTCCAAATAAAACCGCTTGAACAGAACGGAGTAGACCAATAAATTTCAATCTAATAATAGAACATGCCCTAAATATATTACCAGAACCGTTTTATATGTTCCACTTTTTCCTTTTAAGGAATGTTGCAAATTTTCCATGTAAAGAAACAAACCAACTCTCAAATCCGCGAGAATTTGTTTAGGGAAAGACTCAGCCTTGAGTTAATGAATGATATATCAGCCAGCTAAGGCTAGAGTTCATCATTGTTCATTTCATCTTGAGAACAGACTTGATATGAAGACCGGGAAAAAACAGACTAACTTCTTGTAATAAAGAGAAGAAACAAAACTTACTGAAAGCGGACAGTAGGGAAAATTTCATAGCCAGGCTTTCTGGAGACTATTGGCCTCCATTCAGAGCTGCTACCTGAATCAACATAAAGCTTCTGGGCACGATTATTGATCGCATCCAGGATCTGGCAGAGATCGTGTGTTGCGTTCACCACAAAGTTCATCTGTGGTCGACCAGCATAATCAAGAAATTTTGTACTAATTCCAAAACGAACTTTCAACTTTTTACAACAAATCTTCAACTCAGCATAATGATGTAGTACTTTTATTTTTTGAGTTCCACGATAAAATGGAACAAGGGTTACAGAGAGATAAGGTATAGAAATTTCATTCAATTCCAAGAACTCAGAGCAACCCCTGGGAAGCTCATTTTTATTTTCCATGGATGACACATCAGAAGTACAACATTCATCATCACTTTTGTCATCTTTTGATTGGAGTGGTTCTCCTTCGATTTCATCAAGAAGTCGGCCCATGTTAAAAGGGTCTGGCATAGATGAACTGGATGCAACGACATCTTGAACCTCTAGCTTTCCACTTGAAGATGTGTGTGATGAAACGTCATGATCTGCAGCTTCTCTAATTATCACTGAATGTATCAGATTTTCTTTAAGGTCGGTTGAGGGAGTGCTTGGACTGAGGCTTGTCCCCTGTGGAGAAGATTTACTGCGGCTTCTCGTGGTAGTATTAGGAGAAATCCAACTATTCTCTGTGAAAATGTTGGGGAGGCTAGACTCCTGAAGGTAAAAAAAGATTTCATTCATAAGGGTTTGGATCCCGGAAATGCCAGGGAAATAAACTGGAGAGCAAAACCGGAAGGGTAGAAAATTTGGGAGAAAATAAAAGATAATCTCAAACCTGATAAATTTATTTAATAAATTTCTCCAAACTCACTTTATTTTTATTTTTATTATATAGACTCCAAAATCTTTTGGGAATAAGGCTTGAATGTTGTTGTTGTATTACACATGTAAGATCTTATAAAAGATTAATCATATTTCGTTTCCCCAGACACTTTCCAAGGTAAAACATAACATAATAAAATAACTACACTCAAGCACTTCTGTTTTTTCTTTTCCCTGTCATCTTTTGGGGATCCAAACATACCCTAAACGAATACATGGTTGAGGGAAAATAATGATGCTTGTAACTCATAAGTCTTAAAGCTAGACTCTTCAAGAGCATGTCTCATAAGTCATACTACCTCCGTCCTGTTGAAAGGTTCCCATGACAAAAAGACTCAGTTATTTAGACAATAATTAAATAAGGTAGTTTGAGTATATTTTGAGAAATAATTTTGATAGGTGTATAATATGATGGGGTTAGTGTTGATAATTTTGATGTTATAAATGTATTGTTTTTAATATTTAATGATTAATTTGTCATTTATGATTGCTAATTGTTTCCTAAAATGGAAATGAGAACCTTTATATGGGACATCTAAAAAAGAAGAGTAAGAACCTTTCTATGGGACAGAGGAAGTAACTCATAATTTAATTAATGACAGTTTTTGCCTTACCAAGAACAGTACAGTCGAACAGTACTTGAGAACTTCAAGATTCATTCGAACATCATCTAAACTCCTGAAGTAGAATAACAGAAAATTCCAGGACAGTCAACCATTACATTCAGATAAAGGTGCTCGAAATGCAACTTTAGAAGAACATCATCATCATCAACACCCCAGTGCCGCAAAGGCTCCCACCTACGGTGGGTTAAGGGGGGTCAGATGTACGCAGACTTACCCCTGTACTAAAGCACAAAGAGACTGTTTTTGGATGACCCGTGGTGAAAATCGCGTCGAAAATTGCATGAACTGACTGTTGCTTCATTACAAAGAAGCGCAGGCAGTTTAGTGAGTCATTTTGCTTTATTTCATCATATTTTCAAGCCAAAAAATAGTGAATCTTTGACTCCATTGCAAATGATGGAAACACTTGATTAAAATCAAATATTCAAATGTGCTCATACTACCTACATCCATCAAAACTGAATTTATTTAACAGATGCATATACTGATGCAACGACAACATCCAAGCCTTAGTCCTAAAAATGGTCGGGGATAGCTAACATGAATCAACATACGAAATAGAAGCTAAAAAGGATAAAAAAGATAAGATAAGATAAAAAGGATAAAAAAAATAAGATAAGATAAAAAGGATAAAAAGGATAAAAAAGATAAGATAAAGATGAGATAAAGATATAAAACATAAGATAAAAGAATAAAAAAGATAAGAAAAAAAAAAAGATAAAGAAGATAAAAAGGATTAAAAAAGGTGAAATGATAGATTATGACTGCGGAGATCCCCAAAGTGATGGGCACTGTTAGTTAATAACTCAAAACCATAAAAATGGGCTACGGTCCTAGTTATTTTTAAGTGGCATATCATCTGTCTGTAAACAATATAAGTATGTTAAGCATAGGTGTTGAGCTCCCAACCAACATTTGTCATTTGAGTTTGTTTCTCGGTTTTTAACACAAACAGTCAATCTTAGACACCTTAATCCTAATTCCATAAGCCAAGAAGTGAAGAAAAATAGAGGATGCACAAGCTACAAATGAGCCCCACACAGAGATGACACTTACAAATTGTTAACTAGTGCAATGAATAATGCAGACATGCATCTTCTTTATGTTAAGTACAAGGCTCTTCACCTGTGTGTTTGTCGCCCAAGACCAAAATAAGTAGCAAGAGATGCCATCTGCAAGCAAGATTGATGGTCAGTTAGAACTTAGACATATGCAAAGAGCCAAAGATTTAAGGCTTCAATATTGTATCTACAAAGTAAAATGAAGGGAGAACTTCAAATGGGTCACTCTGGTATTAAATTGGAAGTCAAGTTAACTGGATTCATTGGTACAAGAACTCAGGATTATTTTTGGAAAATAACAAAAGATCCAAAGTAGCAGTCCACTAAATCTATTTTAGATGTGTTGAAGTGATACCACAAATATATTTATGTAGTTTTCTTGCACACTAAGACACTTGTTACTATCATTGACCTTAATTGGGAGCATGTGTACATCATGCCAGGATTAATGCAAAACCTCATAACCACTTATTCATAAAATTCTTAAATAAAGCGGCTTGTGCAATAAAACTGAAGCAGGAAACTATATCAACCAGATGTCCAGAACTCATGTTTATACATGTTTGGTAAAGACAAGCAATTTATACCTCTTAAAAATAATAAAATCAAAGTATAAAAAGAAAAGACACCGACTTTAGCTGTACATCACAATCTCTAGGACTAAATTTCGCTTAATTTTAAGCAAATTGAGAGACTTTAATTTTTACAAGTTTGATATTCTTGAAACTTGTAGGGTGAAAAATATAAAGCCAGTTACTGCAAAATTAGATCCAATGGGCAATAAACGTTGAATGTTTTGGCAAGATTGTGATTTGTGATACCTTCATATCTCCAGCTCTTCGTCCAAACCTTTGGGTCAACAGGGAAAGTGAGTCTATTGTTCCCTTAGGTTCAGGAGCAGGCCTACTTATCCCAGCAAAAGCCTCACGAATCCGTGGGCAGTCGAACTTCATTATGTTGTGGCCTGCCCATATTCTCCCTGTGTAAACCACAGGCTAGGTTAAAAGTCCTAATGGAACCAACTTTTGCTAAGCACATAGAGATTAATTACAACATATCATATTCAAGTCTATATGATTTCAAAAGTTCCCACCCACTCAAGCACTTCCTTGTCTCAGCATGTCAGCTCTACGAGTCCCCAAAGATCCAAACTACTATGTTTATTTAATACAAATATATTCATCTGTACAACTACAATAAAACGCATGCCCATTGGCAAGCTCTGCTGTTGCTGAGAGCAGCTACCACCAAGGAACCTATCAGAACTTTAATGACGCATCAAGCTGGAATCTTCCAATTGAATACTTATCTTAACTATTCAAAAGGAAAGAAAAAGCAAACATCTAAACCTTAGAAGTAAAAAGAGGCGCTTACCATCAAGAATGTCGTAGACCTTGTCAGCAATGTCAGCGAAAGTAGGCGCAGACTCGACGTTGCTTTTGCAGATTCCATTGCTGCGGACGGAGAGGTTGGACGTGAGAGAAGGATCAGCTGGTCGGACCAGAGTGGAGAAACTATCCAGCTCAACGAGCTTCCTAGGGCAAACAAGTATGGACCCGAACTCCACTATCGCGTGGCCCTGTCCGGGCCGGGTCGGTACTATCGTCTCCAAATCAAAGAACACAATCTCCGACCTGTCCCCAGTAACCACCATTGCTCCGAGCTCCACTTAGAGAATGAAAATGTCGGGAAGCGTAAAAGAAATCATCAGCTGCGTAAAAGAAATAAAGAATATGAAGATGCTTAGCAGCGAAAGCAGAGAAACTGGGTTATAAAAAACAGGTGTAGCCACCCTTGTACCCTTCGTGAACCTTTTTTTGGGTGGGTAAATCCGGTTCACTCGCCGTATATTCCGCAAAACATTGTTCACTGACAAAAAGAAACTTTCTCATAAATGGATGGGTACAAAAATGTGTATAAGAGTGGGTACAAACATAATTTTTGTATAAAAAAGGGAATTTATGTTGAGTATCTTGCCGCGTGAGCCCTGAGTCATCATCATCACCCATGGAAGAGAGGTTTTTTTGTTGAAAGAAATAGGCTTAAATCGATAACACATCATTCAGATAGTAGGTAAACCCGTAATCCGACAAAAAGAATCCTGACAACCGCCGTTCTACGAACCAGACTCAGAATTAATCACCTCCAAAGAAGCAATATAATTGATGATCTATTAATGGGCACAAATGATCCAAAGACGGTTAACACAATCCTCCCATCACCTCTATCCAAATCCATCGTCTTACAAACAGGAACAATAAAAACAAAACAAAAGATAATGCAAAGACAGTAGTCACTAAAGAAAAAAATAAAGCAAATAATCTTGAAACTCTACCCGAGCCTGCCAAGTCGCACGAGCACCCATAACTTCCACACCCATTCTGACTGTATCTGTTTTGGCGAACTTACAAATCGAAGTCCGCCTCTCCCCGTTTTTTGTCCCACCAGTGCCATATTATCCTCTCCAATCTTTTCTTTCCCCAAGGATTCCCAAATCCCCACATATTGTTCCCAGCACAATATCTTCTTCATAATTTAACGGACAAAATTTATCTGAATGCCCTATTAATCCGTATATAAAATAGAAATTGGGCAATTTCTCATACTTAAAATCCTCCCAATAACTTTTTCCTTCTTTTTTCAGATTGGTACCCTTTTTCAAAAGTTTATCAACGTTCATACACACCCTAATTCTCATAAAGGGCTCTCACTTCTCCTTATTCTGAGCATCATCATATTTTATAAATTTTCCAATAAAATTTCCAACTCATCTTGCAGTACCTAGGTTCACCAAGCTATAGGGAACATTATGAATTTGAACCCAAAAATCAGTCTCGTTTAAAACAATCTTATGTGGAATACCATCAGGTTTTACCTCCTTTAATAATAACAGGTTACGCTCAAATTGCCATGGACCACCATCAATAACACGGTTCATATCAACATGATGATTGAAAGTAAAAAGGTACCTCTTATCACCAACTTCTTTGATTGTCATTTGGAATGTTCTACAACTTGCTAGGCGCTAGGCGGGCGGTCAAGCACCGCCTAGCGCCTAGGCGGACTAGGCGTCGATTAGTCGTCGACTAGGCGGTCAACTCAGTTTCAACATAAAATCAAAAAACAAAATATTCTAGACAAAAAATACTACATTAAGCAAATAAAGTTTAAAGGTTAAACATAATAAACATGTTACATACTACTTAGTTTAATAATTAATGAGTTATGATAACTAGGTTTACAATAATAATTAAAAGTTTAAAACATCAGTACATCACAATGAGCTAATAAGACAAAACTGGCAATGCTTTGAGCCCAAACTAATGTTTGACAAACGAGATATTAATCTACACAACAAGTCCATTAAAGCCCATACTTGTACAGTGAGCAACTTCAAACATAATCATTAAAGCCCTCATATTAGATCACATAAACATTCAACACAAGATGGCAGTTCTGTCTGTGTTTGTTGTCCGTCAGTTGGGTGAGATTTGTTATCTGGGTAAACAGAATAACCAACACAAGCATACCTGAAATCTGTTAGGCTTCTACCCGCTTTAGAAGCTTCCTCTTCTGATTGCCCAACTATATATTGATGGACTGCTCCTCAGACGGGGAGAAATAATAACAAGAAATGGTTTAGAAAATTACTCAGTACGATAGTACCATATGGGTAAGCAGTAAAATAAACAGAGTAACTCAGGTAAATTGGAATCTAATTTAGGGACAGAATGTGTGCATCTGTGCATATCAATCCGTAATATAGGGACAAGTTTAGCTGCAGATTATGTTTCACAGGAGGTCCAAACAAATACCTAAAAGATTAAAATCGCTTTTGTATAGTAAACATCTGATGAAAGTTTAATCTACTAACCTCCAGGTGCAAGAGCAGCTACACATGCATCCGAAAATCCAAGATTTTGTAAGCTCAGTGTAACACCGACCCTGGGCATATTTACTTTTAGTGAATTATGTAATAAACCTTGAAAGATGATTTATGAATTTGCGTAATTGTAAATTTTTATTATTTCTTTTACGTGAATAGTAAATTGCATGTGGGGCCCACAGCGGGAACGGGGACCGCCCGATAATTCCCGAACCACATATTATATTCATCTTGGTCTAGATAATGTGTACATGGTGGTGGATATTTTATTTGGGCCATAAGAAAGACATTGAGTTGACCGGTTGGTCAAACGGGGCCCAATTACCGGTATTGGTAATTTAGCGGATAACAGCCCGAAATGAGTTTCGGAGACTCCTAATTAATGTTGGGGAACGTACATCTATTCTAAAGGCCTACTATTAGGAACGTGTGAGATATCTTATCCGGCCCGATAAAATGAAATATAATTAAAACAGTCTGAGAAATACAACTTTCGGGACTGATGGTACACACCGGGACAGAAGGGGATGACCTCCCACATGAGTGGGGGCCACCCCACGTTTTGTGAGCTCCATTTGACAGAATGGAGGCTGGAGGAGACAAAACCCACACCCCTCCCTTGTCTTACTCCCTCAATTATCTCTCAAATTGATTGAGGAGAAGATATCCCCCCATTCCATTTCACCCGCACAAGCCTAACCTCAAGAGAGAGAGGAAACTCTGGAGTTGACTTCTACAAACCTCAGCCACAGTTGGAGGAAGCTAGGAGGAAGGAAACCCAAGAGAAACTAAGTTAAAAGAAAGGTAAGAATTCAAATAGTTCTTTTAACTAGTTTTTGGTGTATGATTTGT
Organism: Cuscuta europaea; assembly: GCA_945859875.1. Lineage (NCBI taxonomy): Eukaryota > Viridiplantae > Streptophyta > Magnoliopsida > Solanales > Convolvulaceae > Cuscuta > Cuscuta europaea. The sequence goes on along the minus strand of CAMAPE010000029.1, from coordinate 8,903,621 downwards.
GAGAAATCATATGATGGATTAAACATGATGTTATACACGTTTAAAAGTGTAGAATATTGATATAAAGCGGTGATATTTAACTTAGAAGAGTTGGTGAATCGATAGGAGTCAAAATCGCCGGAAACCGCCACTTTAAGGGAGCTGCTCGTTTCTGCAGAACACGAAAGCCGCCCGGCTTTCGTGAAAGCCGCCCGGCTTTTGCCCAGCAGTTCAGTTCTACACCTTCAATCGGCCTAGAACGGGGATTGATCGAGGGGCTTAGCAAAGGCAACTATTTCAGCACTTCATAAGGTGAGGATGACTGACTATATTGCTTATAATTAATGAGTTAATTTCATGAGATTACCGAAGGTAATTAAAAGTATTTTTATGGATTATTAATGATTAATAATGCCTAAAAATGACAAGACTAAATGTCTAAAGAAAAAGGGAGCATGATATACAAATTTAAGAGTAAATTGTGTATGTTCATGTGTTATGAGTATGTTGACTTGAAAGTGGAATTTATTATGAAACATATGTTGAAATATACTTTTTCTTCATATTAGAATATATGAGTGATTAAAAGTGATATTTTGAATATTGAGATAAATGATATTTTTCAAAGGAAAATCAGTTGGAATTGTCTATACGACTATGAGTTGAGAACTTGGTTCGTTGATATTAATTTGACTAGTATTAAGATACTAGTTGGACATTAAAATGAAATGTTATTAAGACTGATCCTAAAGTTGGATTGTGAAATGTTATGCCTTAAGTAGTCTTAAGAGATGCTATAAGGTAGGAAAGTATGAACTTTAAGTTATACTAGGGGTAGGCCTTAAGGGATACCCAAGATAATGCAAATATTAAATTGATCCTAAGTATAGGATTGGCCTACGGGTGTGTTCGGTAGTCCTTGTGGATAACCGGTCGAATTATGGAAATAGTAAGGACCATGGCCCTTCCCGAATCTAGAGAGTGGGTTGGATAGCATGGACTTACATCGTGATCACGGGTTAGGGTGGAATCCGAATCGGAAACCTAACTAGGTTCCGGTAGCGGTAACACATAAGATAGGACCCCGAAGGACCTTACCTTCCTACGGGATGATGGGTATGAGTCCAGGGGTGGGATGTTGGTGTAACACCCCTATTTTCCCTCCAAAAATAATCAATTTGTAACACCCCTATTTTTCCCTCCAAAAATAATACTTAGAAATAATATATTGATAATAACATTGATTTATTCCTTAAAAATAGATAGAGTTTTGCAGCGGAAATAACAATAATGGAAAAAGGGTGTGTTACCGTCACACCCAGCCCTCAACTTGGCTGGATGTTAAGGCTATCCACCATGAGTTCAACCGAATTAATAACTTAAATTTAAAATTTAATAACATAATTTAAACCAAGTGAAGACTACACTTAATCTTCTAAAGCGCTCTCAAGGCTCGTCAAACATCAAGAGCTTCATATTCATTATTACCTGCACAAATAAAGTGCAGAAAACAAAACAAAGAAAAGGAAACAAAAATTAGCTTTAGAGCTAAGTAAGTACTACCCAACCCCGTAAAATAATCACGTTTGGTGAAAATAGTTTTTCATATAATACTATATAAAAATACTCACACCACCAAAATTCATTTCAAATCAAAAATATCATTTATCAATTTTATAATCTCAAATACCCTTAGTTAAAAAAAAATACTTATAAGCTCCAAGCAATTAACATCTCAAATAAAAGTATCACTTTTCAAAATATAACTTTTGCAGCTAAAAATACCACCATTCCAAAATCAATGTCACCCTTAGATTCTTTTAAGATGGGCGAAACTCAAGATTCCTCGAGTCCAATGAATCGTTGTTGTGTACGACTCATCCCGGAATTCCGGCTCCCACCGACCACCAATTGGAAACTGAACTTCACCCTTAAGTGTGCACACCCCCTAAAAGGGATTCCAAGCTCTCCGAGTAGTAAGAAGTCCAAGTAGTTCGGACAACGTCCCCCTACCTCACAATATAATGGATTAGAAACCCGGGTGATTAGAAACTACTACCGCGGCCACCAAAGAACTTTTAAAGTTCTCAAAAGAAATACCGGGAATCTCCCGCCACCAATATTTACCGGGATTTCTCCCGCCACCAATAATCATCATAAACCTAAACTAAACCCGCGGTATATAGCTCTAACCACCCGCACCTCGTTTTTCTCTCGAGATGTCAATAATCATTATAAAAACATTATTCATTCTTGGAAAATCATTTCTCTATACATAGTCTTCCAAAATATCCATTTAATGGATACGTCCACCAAAAATCCACATTCATAAATACTCCAAAATTGTATTACATAAAAATTCACTCCAAAGTCATACTAGGGATTAAATCCCAAAATATATCTCCAATATTTCACAAATTCTTAGTCGCCCAAAATAGTACACATTTAAAATTCACACTTAATCACATAATGCATAATAAGCATATAATACGAGGGAACAATTTTGGATTGGCAGAGAAACTTACAGTAGGTCCTGATGCTCCTAATTCCCTTCCTCAATTCCGGTCTCTAAATATTCACCTTTTTAATTAAGATGGTATAATTAGTCACTTATTCAATAGTTTATCCAATTTTCCCCTTTTTATTTCCTTATTCGAATTTATTAATTTAATTACCCGAATTAATCACTTTTTATTAATCAAAATACCTTACTAATTCAGCATTTAATTATAATATCAAATTTCAAAATTACCTTAATTTATATTAATCAACATTATTAGTAAATCCGAAGATTATAATAATTATTTAAATTAGCTAATCGTCATTAATTTAATCTGATTTTATTTCTTACCCAAACACTTTATTAATTATGTTAATTTTATTACTCTATTTCAATTAATCCCATAATTAGTGACAATAATATCTAACAAATTTTATTTAATCTACTCATGTTACTAAGTCCAATTAAGTAATTATTATTTTAATACAATATTCGATTATCAGTTTTTATTAATTAAACCATTAATCCCTTTTTATTATTTACATTATGTAATTATACTAAATAATAATTAACAAATTTATCCAAGTGATTACTATCAATTAATCAAGCCAATTTCATCATTAATATTTCTCATGTCAAACTTATCAATTTTGCAGATTATTATTATTATTATGATTATTATTATTATTACTACAATAATAATAAATTTTACGGCCCATATAAAATAACCAGCCCGTGAAAATAACCCAACCCAATCTATCAGCTAAAAGAAGGGATACGGGAGACTTTATAAACTACGTACAGTCCGTCGTCCTTAATGCGGTACCAGCGGTGATGCAAGGCTTTAGTCTCCGGTGGTGACCAGTCGGCTCAGGCGGCGGCAAGACTTCCTTGAAGATGGCGGCACACGATGGCTTCCCGGTCGAGCGACGACGGCAGCAGCAAATTGGTCTGGCGGCAACAACTTCTTCTTCTCCGGCGTGGAACTACAGCTTTCCGGCGCTTCTTTTCTTCTAAATACTTCGTTTGGACCCTTAGCTTCCTTACTCCTAGAGACTATATATTTGGTGTTTAAACGTTTGTTTGGCTTTCCTTGGTGCAGAACATTTTCGCCGGACAAGGCATATATATATACACTCCGTATATACGTAGAGGCTTGCCCGTTGGTTTCTGATTATCCGTTTTTTAGCTTCTTAATTATCCTTTTATTGATCATAATAATCAACTTATTATTCTCCAGCCCGTTGGTTGATCGGTTATACGTTATATTTATATATTTGTTATGTTATGTATGCATGTGTGTGAAGTGATATACATGCCTATGTTGTATAAGTTGTTTTATTACATCATGTGTATGTATGTCCGCTGCGGGCATATTATGTTTATGCGCATGTACTATAGTATGTATTACGTAGTTCATTACTTAGTTATGCACGTAGACTTATTGCCATGTACTAATTCAACTTTATTATTTGCTTTATGAAGTATTATTTGTTTTATCAGTTAATTTATATCTGGTTTTATTTTAAGATTTTTTTTTTGGGTGTTACATTCTATACCTCTTAAAGAATGCTTCGTCCTCGAAGCATAAGCTACAACTATTTTATTAATACTTGTTTTTTTTTCTATCCCCCTTTAAGAGATGCTTAGTCCCGAAGTTTAAACTAAAGTCAAATGACAAAATTCTTAAGTATTACATTCCACCCTCCTTAAAGAGAGGTTACGTCCCCGTAACTATAATATTGCCTGAGTCGAGATTGTGAGCGTTTGCCTGAGTTTGATTCATCACGTAGTGTTGGTCCAAAATAGGACGCTCGTAGGCTTTTAGGAAAGCTACGTACGACACTCAAGCAAGAATTAGGAAAGTACGAATATGGAAAGTTAGCCAGAAATAGCATATCTGTATTTGTAATTCGAATTGCCTTTTATAGGCGATTACAAATGATAACTGCCGAACATAATAATGACTAAATTAATTACAACATTAATACGGAATTTAAACACATAATTAAGTAGCGCATTGATTGTTGGCCGTTACTCTTCCTGGCTGGCAGGTCAGCCTGGCTGGCAGGCTGGACGCTTGAGCTCCCTCCTGCTGGACTGGACGGTGGGCTTTCCGCTAGGATGGAGGAAGGCTTCTGACCGGGCTGGAGGCAGGCTCCCGGGTAGGCTGGAAGGCAGGCTCCCCGTTGGGCTGGAGGTAGGCTCCCAGCTGGGCTGGACCGCAGGCTCCCAGCTGGGCTGGACCGCAGGCTCCCAGCTAGGCTGGTGGTCGGCAGGCTCCTGGCTAGCCTGGAAGGCAGGCTCCCCACTGGGCTGGAAGGCAGGCTCCCGGGTAGGCTGGACCGCAGGCTCCCAGTTGGGCTGGACCGCAGGCTCCGGGTAGGCTGGAACGCAGGCTCCCAGTTGGGCTGGACCGCAGGCTCCCATCTGGGCTGGTGGTCGACAGGCTCCTGGCTAGGCTGGAAGGCAAGCTCCCGGGTAGGCTGGACCGCAGGCTCCCCGCTGGGCTGGTCGACAGGCTCTCTTTGGCTTCCGCTCCTTGATTGCCCTGGTTGGTTGGGCTGACTCGAGCTCTGGGTTGCTGGGCTTGGGCCCGCTGGTCCATGTTCGGGGCCTGGTCCGATTAGGCTCTGGGCCTAGTCCCATAACCCCATCACGAGTCCCCCACTCCCTTAGTCGAGTAGTAGACTCGGCTAAGAGGGAGTAGTTTAAGTCAGTTGCCGATTTAAAAATATTCACATATCAGGGAGCCATAATTGTGGATTATGGGAATCCCAGAGTTTATGGAAATTCCCAAATTAAATCAGGCTCCCAAAAAAAGCTCCAAATAAATTCCTTCCTTTTCTTTTCTTTCCTTTTTTTTCTTTTCCTTTCTTTTCTTTTCTTCCTTTCTTTTCTTTTCTTTCCTTTTCTTTTTCTTTCCTTTCTTTTCTTTTTCCTCTCTCTCCTGGACCTGCGTCCGTCTTCCTCGCGTCTCCCTAGCCCAGCGCCGCAGTTAACTGGCTGGTTGATCGGCTCCTAGATCGGCGGTTTCCCAATTCGTCAGACTCCGGCGTTGGATGGCGGCGGACCTGAGCGGCTCGGCAGCTCCTCAAGATCAGATCCCGTATCATCCTCCCCCCGGGTCAAGCGTCGCTCGCAGATGGGTAGCCGTGTACCTTCTGGATCGTGGCAGCATCCGGGCTTGAGGCGGCGGCGACGGACCCAGGCGGCGGTGGCGACGAACTTAGGCTGCGATGGGCTGCAGTGACAGCTTCAGGCGGTGCAACCCCCAGTCGACGGAAACTCCCCTGCGGTACCAGCTTCTAGGCCGGCAGTGCAACTGTGAGGTCCACATCTGTTCTTCTTCGGTTGGCCAAGCTTCACCAGGTAGTCTGCAGACCGCATGTAGGCGGCAGAAACCTGAGGCTGGCTACGAATTCTCCGAGCAAGCGATGCTACTCAGCGAGGATGCTCCTGGCCGGGTAGATGATGCAGGTCTGTGACGATCTCGGCTCATCGTGAATCCTCCTGGTCAGACGGCTCCTTGTGGTTGACCAACGACATAGGCGTGGCCGGCAGACCGTTGTGGGTTGGCAAAGGTCAGCCGTGACCCTAGGCAAAACCACGCGTGCAGGCGGTATGCGTGGACGGCAGGTTGATGTTACCCTGGGCGGACTCAGCCTGACGAGTTACTGTTTCTGAGGGCTAGCTCCTTGTGGTTATTTGGTTACGGGTGACCACACCTCTGTGTTTGTTTCCCATTCACCTGATTCTCTAACCGCATTTTTTCTGTTTGCAGGGTTTATTTAGGATTGTGGGGCGCCCCGGGCTGCCAACTGCCTCCAGGAAAATTTTAGGACAAGGTCCACAAGACTAGGGCAGCCACGAAGGGATCCTTGGAAGAAGAAGAAGAGAACGTCTAGAAACCAGTATCTGAGTTGAGCTTCAAACACGGCGAAATAAAGCACTTACTCGCGGGAGCAGACAAAGAGGCAATTGGAGAGTCCCAGGTCCCTAGGTGACCACCTGACGGGAGGGTAACGACCATGGTGAGGACGGCACTGCAGTCCGGATTCTGAGAGAGCTTATTGAGGTTCTTGGCTACTTCCAGGAAGTGATCGCCGATTTTGACTAGATCATTCTACTTGATGGCAATGGGTTCGCCCGGCCATGACCCTGTATTTTGTATTTCTTTTGTTTTCCACTTGAATGCTTGTGTATGTTTGATTTTTATTTCACACACCTCCTTTTCTATACTTTGCATTACGAATACTTAGCAATTTATTCGGGGATCTGGCTTCTCTAACCTCCCGGGGGGCGGTTAGGCTGGCGTGGCCGAGCCTATCCGTGCCCCTCCTAGTTGGGTAGAAGTGATCTGTTCGCTATTGATATGGAATCAACAAGTAAGTGACTTGTTTGGCCAGCAAGGTCGGACATTGAACCGACGAGGAAGACCCTTAGGTCGGTATCCTGAACGTTCATGACCCGGGGGTCAGTCCTACTGTCACTTTAACCCGTCCAGTTTGCCCGGACTTGGGGAATAATTTGGTTACTCCCGCATGGATAGCCAAACAACAGGGGCGGACCCTGCATGATCCACCAGAACGAACCCGCACCGCCAACTCAGGGATGACGAGAGTGCGAGCTGCTTGGCCAGCGATGTTAGGCGGCGAGCACTCGAAAGGACCCGGAGGTCAGCATCCTGAGTACCCTCGACCCGGAGGCCGGCCCTACCGTCGCCTCGACTGTCGCGGCTAGCTCTTTACTTTAGAAAATTGCCCAGATTCTTGAAAATCGCTTGGCTATTTTCGGTTAAAGAGCCTAGCCGAGGTCGGCCAAACACCGAGGGGGGGCATAGTACTTTTTTTTTTGCCACCGCCCTTTATTGCTAAGTGAGGTCGGACCTCTTTTGATGACAAAATATCGCTAGCAAAGTATATTGAATTCATGATGTGGGCGGACCACATGAAGAATTACAAATTGTAATCCCGTGCTCGGAGCACAGGAGTTTACAAAGAAAAGTGAAACTTCGATTTTCTACTGGTAAAACTTCATCAGGTGCTCGGCATTCCAGACGCGGTCTACCAACCGGCCTGTTGTTGTCTTCAACTTGTATGTCCCCGGGCCGATCACTGCGTCAACCACGTAAGGGCCTTCCCACTTGACGGAGAGCTTACCTCCCTCTGTCGGCCTGCTGGCCTTCCTACGTCTTAGGACATAATCACCGACGTCAAAACTCTGGGGTCGGGGTCGGCTATCTTGGTACGCCTTGACTTGTCGTCGATAGTTTTCCGCTTTGATGAAGGCACGGTCTCTTCTTTCCTCAATGAGGTGGAGCTCGGCTCGGAGCCTCTCCTCATTGCTGGCTGGTTCGAACTCTTCTACTCGCCGGCTGGGAACCACGGCCTCGAATAGTGCCCTCGCCTCAAAGCCATAACACAAGGCAAAGGGGGTCTCTCCTGTTGCCTTCCTTGGGGTTGTCCTGAAGGTCCAGAGTATATTGTTCAATTCCTCCACCCAGGCAGTCCCGAGGGCCTCCAACTTCTTTTGCAGTCCATCGACGATCGTCCGGTTGGTGTTCTCCACCTGTCCATTTGCCTGGGGGTAGCAGACCGCAACTCGGCTGGATTCTACTCCCCACTCTGCACAGAATTGCCGGAAGGCTTCGCAGTCAAACTGCCTTCCGTTGTCGGAGATTATTTGGAGGGGAACCCCAAACCGGCAGAAAATATTCTTCCATATGAACTTCTTACATTGGAGATGTGTGATGCTGGCAAGCGGCTCGGCCTCAACCCACTTCGTAAAGTAGTCCACCGCGACGATGACAAACTTCCGGTTTCCCGACCCGGTTGGTAAGGGACCGTCCAGGTCGACACCCCATCTTGTGAATGGAAGGGCAGTGCTGATCGGTGTGTACATCGTTGCTGGTCGGCCGGGGCTCTTCTGGAACTTCTGGCATGTCTTGCATCTCCTTGCATAGTCAGCGCAATCCTTCATTATTGTTGGCCAAAAGTACCCGTGGAGGACGACCTTCCTAGCTAACGTGCCTGCTCCCTGATGGGCGGAGCATACGCCCCCATGGAGTTCAGAGACGATCATTTCCGCCTCATGTGGGCGTAAACACTTTAGCAAGGTCCCATTGTAGGACCTCTTGTACAACTTCCCATCCAAGACGACGTAGCCCGGAGCTCATCGCCGGACTAACCTTGCCTCCTCTTCTTTCTCGGGGAGCGTCCCATCGGCTATGTAGCGTAGGAGGTCATCCACCCAACACCAGGCGACTGGTTGCAGGGGAAGGACGTCAATGGACGGTGAGGCTGATATGCTTGAGGTCGTCATCTCCTCAATGCGTGCAATTCTCGATATATGTTCAGGTAACCCTTGGGATAGCTTTGAGAGGAGGTCTGCATCGGAGTTTTGATTTCTCGGGATGCAGATCAACTCTGCTTGCTTGAACAACCCGAGCAACTCCCGAACAACATCTCGATACTTCATCATTCTTTCTTCCTTCGCTTCGAACTCACCTTTGACCTGTGAAACCACCAGACGGGAGTCACATTTCACCGTTATCCACTCTGCTCCCATGGCGGCCGCCAATCGTAGCCCAGATAGTAGGGCCTCGTACTCCACCTCATTGTTGGAGACTTTGAAAAGATAGCGGTAGGCATAGTAGGCTCGGAATCCCTCGGGTGAGATGAGGACGATTCCGCCCCCGCACCCCTTGGCTCCTGCCGACCCATCAGTCGCTAGAGTCCACCATTGTTCATTGCTCTCATGTTGCCTATCTGCCACTTCTCGGGCCGTGCATTCCACAATGAAATCAGCCAGAGCCTGGCCTTTGATGGACGTCCGAGGCTGGAAGTCAACCTCGTATTGGTTGAGGAGCATCGACCACTTCACTGCCCGGGTTGTGCCGGGCGCCCTCAGAGCGGCACCTAGGGGTTGGTCCGACAGGATTCTGATCGGGTGCGCTTGGAAGTAGTGTGTCAACTTCTTGGCGGTGATGTAGGCGGCATATATTGTCTTCTCGAGCGGGGTGTACCGGAGCTCAGCATTCTGGAGGGTCTTGCTCACATAGTAGACGGGACGCTGAACGCCTTCCTCCTCGCGAACCAGCACGGAACTGATTGCACCTTGGGAAACCCCAAGATAAAGGATTAACGTCTCCCCCCTCTCCGGCTTGCTGAGTAAAGGCTCAGAGAGGAGGTACTTCTTCAGGTCGTCGAAGGCTCGCTGACACTCATCATTCCAGACGAAACCATTTTGTTTCTTTAGGACCTGGAAGAAGGGTAGGGACTTCTCGGCGGACTTGGACATGAAGCGTCTGAGGGCTGCTAGCCAGCCGGTGAGAATCTGGACTTCTCCTCCACGTCTGAGGTGGGTTCAGCGCGGAGCTGACCCTCCTCATACTTCATGGCTTTGCTGTTGATAGTGTGGATCCTCAAGTCTTTTGGACCGATTTGTTTGCAAGCTTTCAGATAGCAGCTCCTCGCCATTCGCTGATCTCCCCTGGCGACTCCGACGCCATTCGGAGTGGGAAACTTCATGCATAGGTGCTCCTGGGATATCACACATCTGAGGTCTTCCAGGGCCAGCCTTCCCACGATGATCTTATGCGCACAAGTTAGGCGTACGACGATAAACTCGACGTCTAACTTGGATACGCAGGGCTCGGAGCCCACCATCACAGGGAGGACTATGCTGCCCTCCGACTCAATGGAGTCCCCGGTGAAGCCTGAGAGTGGGGTTCTCACCGGGATCAAGTCTTTTCGGTCCAGCCCGAGACCTTGGAAGGTGTCATAGTACATGATGTTAACGGAGCTCCCATTGTCCACCAGGACTCGGTGGACGATCGTGTTGTTGATTTCGACCTTGATGACCAAGGCATCCCTGTGCGGCGGAGGCATCGGTGGCAAATCTGCGTCGGTGAAGAAGATGGGGTCCCTCTTCACCCTCTTTTCGGCAGGAGCCCTGGTTATCTCCCTGACGTATAGGGCTCGGGCCCACTGCTTCCGCTCTCCAGAGGTGTCGCCTCCCTGGGGTCCCCCGAATATGAACGAACATCGATGGTACTTCCGGGGGCCGTTCCCTAGGTCGGCATCGTCTTCCTCGGAGAAGGCGCCGAGCTCCCGCTTCTTGGCAGGGGGTGTCTCCTTTGACGTGGTAGCTTGGTCGGACCGCTGCCACGTCAGGCTCCTCTTCTGCGGGACGCCTCCTTGTTTGCCAACGAATTGGCCCAGGTACCCTTTCTGGATGAGTTCTTCAATTTGCCGCCGGAGAATGACGCAATCATCTGTATCATGCCCTGCTCTCCGATGGAATCGACAATATTGGTCGTGGTTGCGCTTGGCAGTCACCACATCACACTCCTCAGGAAAGTCGACTAAACCTTGCTCCTCCGCGTAGTCGAGGATGGCCCCGACCGGCTGAGCAAGTGGAGTCAATTGCTTGACGGGCTGTAGCGGTCCGCTCGGGACGTCCGCCTTGCCCTTGTCTCTACTTTTGTTACCTTTGTATTTGTTGTTTTTGTTGCTAACTTTGCCGTCAGCTTTCTCAGCACCCGAACCGGCTTCCTTCTTCTTTTCTTCTTTCGCACCTTCTTCCTCATCTCTTTTCCTCTGCAAGGCGTCCTCCGCCTCGGCTTGCCGGTCGGCACGGCCGAGCGCCTCCTCGTACGAGGTAGGGGGACTTCTGACGAAATCTTTGTAAAGCTCGCCCGATCGGATAGAGTTTGTGAGCATGGCCACCCCGGTCCTGTCATCAAGGCCCTGAACCTTGACTGACTCGGCCCTCCACCTCGCTAGGAAGGTCGACAATGATTCCTTCTTCCCCTGTTTTAGGCCGAACAGGTGGCTGAAGTTTTTCTTGACGTCTCGGGAGCTCGCGAACCTCAAGAGAAAGCGCTGAGCCAACTCACGGAAATTTGTGATACTCCCGTCGGGTAGAGAGTCATACCATTCATGAGCCGGGCCATCCAAAGTGGCGGAGAAACCGCGGCATCGGATTGCGTCCTCGTACCCCATCATGACCATGTAGGAAAGGTACCGAGATACATGATGCTGGGGGTCCGAAGCGCCCTTGTATGCTTCAATGGCGCAGGGCTTGTAGCCCCTCGGCAACGGCGCATCCATGACCGCCCGGGTGAAGGGTTCGGGTATCCGGAGGTCGGCCGTGTAAGGCTCCCCCCCGACAACCCTCCTTCTCAACTCGTCAAGGCGCTGTCGTAGATCTTCCACCTCGGCCGGCGGTGGGTTCCCCCGGACAGCTCCAGCGCGGGGCTGGGCATGTCTGGCGGCACCTCCAAGTCGTCCGTGCACGTGAGGTCGGGGCCCCACGTTTTGCCTCTCCGTGGAGCCAGTCCGACTGCTCGCCCGGTGAGAGTGGCGAGAGGGCTCGCCTCCTTCCATCTTCATTGGGCGCCCCTGCTGGGCGCCCCTCCCCGTCTGCCGATGGGGTCGGCTAGGCTGCTGAGAGACTTCTTCCCCCCGCCGATGGGAGACTTCTTCCCCCCTGTTTTGGTTGGATCCAGAGCGTCGCTCATCACGCCGCCTGGAGGACACATCCACATCCGCTGGCGTCTATTGACGGGCAGGCTCATCCACATTTCCGCCAGACACCATCTGTTGGAAATTTTGAGCCAAGGTCCCCATAACCCGAGTTGCCTCCTGCAGGGCTTCCACCCCGGCATTGAGTCGAGCCGGGTCCATGCGCGGAGCATGACGTCGGCCTCCCCCCGCCGGCTGCGGACCGAGCGCTCACCTTGAGTGTGGTTGAGCGTCGTCCTTAGGTCGCCGTGGCCTGATAATTGGTTCCGAAGGTCGCCTTGGCGCGCCACCCTCCTGTCCTGTGCATGGTTGTCGAGGGCACGCTGGCGGCCAGACTGGGCGGACTCCTCGGTGTGGACTGAGACATGGTCACGTCGAGACGAGATTCCAGCCATCTTCCTGTGTGATTCCTGCTCAAGTTATGTGAGAGACAATAGAGGCTCTCAATGAAAGCACCAATGTTGGTCCAAAATAGGACGCTCGTAGGCTTTTAGGAAAGCTACGTACGACACTCAAGCAAGAATTAGGAAAGTACGAATATGGAAAGTTAGCCAGAAATAGCATATCTGTATTTGTAATTCGAATTGCCTTTTATAGGCGATTACAAATGGTAACTGCCGAACATAATAATGACTAAATTAATTACAACATTAATACGGAATTTAAACACATAATTAAGTAGCGCATTGATTGTTGGCCGTTACTCTTCCTGGCTGGCAGGTCAGCCTGGCTGGCAGGTCAGCCTGGCTGGCAGGGTGGACGCTTGAGCTCCCTCCTGCTGGACTGGACGGTGGGCTTTCCGCTAGGCTGGAGGAAGGCTTCTGACCGGGCTGGAGGCAGGCTCCCGGGTAGGCTGGAAGGCAGGCTCCCGGGTAGGCTGGAAGGCAGGCTCCCCGTTGGGCTGGAGGTAGGCTCCCACCTGGGCTGGACCGCAGGCTCCCAGCTGGGCTGGACCGCAGGCTCCCAGCTGGGCTGGTGGTCGGCAGGCTCCTGGCTAGCCTGGAAGGCAGGCTCCCCACTGGGCTGGAAGGCAGGCTCCCGGGTAGGCTGGACCGCAGGCTCCCAGTTGGGCTGGACCGCAGGCTCCCGGGTAGGCTGGAACGCAGGCTCCCAGTTGGGCTGGACCGCAGGCTCCCAGCTGGGCTGGTGGTCGACAAGCTCCTGGCTAGGCTGGAAGGCAAGCTCCCGGGTAGGCTGGACCACAGGCTCCCCGCCGGGCTGGTCGACAGGCTCTCTTTGGCTTCCGCTCCTTGATTGCCCTGGTTGGTTGGGCTGACTCGAGCTCTGGGTTGCTGGGCTTGGGCCCGCTGGTCCAAGTTCGGGGCCTGGTCCGATTAGGCTCTGGGCCTAGTCCCATAACCCCATCACGTAGATTCGACCTCTATTGGAGTTGTTGTCATTGTTCCCATCACTCCTCTGATTCGGGTTTGCCGGTACGTCCGCCTTCTTGGAATTGCATTCAAAAGCTCGGTGTCCTAGCTTGTCGCAATTGAAACATTTGGTATGACTTCCGTCACAATTTACGCCTGGGTGATCTCTATTACAACGCTTGCAGTAATAGTGCCTCTCACGATCCCTCCTCTGATTTTGACCTTGGAATCTTCCGAGGCCTTGGTTGTTCTGGCGCTGCTCAGGGCGATCAATCTTGGCCTTCTTCTGTTGCTACTCCACTTCCGCATTCTTTCGGTCTCTTTTGTGTGCCTCCCTTTCCTTCTGGTGTACCAGGTAGTACTTACCAGCCTTTCTATAAGCCTCATTCAAATTCTGCGGCTCTACTACCGTCACGAACTTTTGGGCCCCGTAGTTAAGCCCGTTAACAAACCTGCGGGTCATACTGGCATCGGTTGACACCAGGTCCTTGGCAAAACGAGCCAGTTGAACGAACTTCGTGTGGTACTCCTGAACAGTCAGGTCACCCTGCTTAAAGTTGATAAATTCGTCATAATTTGCCTCTTTCACGTGATCCGGATAGAAGCGATCACGCAGTGCCACAATGAAGTCCTCCCAATCAAAGCCCGGTTGCCCGAGAAGTGCTGGTCCGTTGGCGACCCACCAGTGGTCCGCTTCTTGGTGCAGATAATACACCGCAATGTTCACTCGTTGCTCCGGTGGGCAATTGAGTGAGTCAAAGAGCTTGTCGAAAGTGCGGATCCAGTCCTCCAGGATAAGGTGATCCTCCTCGCCCAAGTATTTTGGAGGGTTTCGCCCGACAACCCTTGTTGCGTAGTCAATCCCAGGGTTCTGAGGTTGGGCTGTTCCGATGAGCTGCGCCATTTGCTGGACAGTTTGGGTTAGTTCCGCGACAGTTGGGGTTGAATGTGGGTCTCTCCTCGGCGGCATGATTCTTAATACAGAAAACGAGTACTAAGTACTAAGGCATTCATAAGGCTTCTACATTATACAAGTTCTCTACTAACTTCAAATTCTTAAAACAAATAAACACGTACAAAGGATCTTACTCACTCCACATACTTCACATAAGCACGAATTTCATGCATTTCATAACTCAATAATCTCGCAAAGGTTTCTCCCTCTCATCGCGTCCTAAAAGGTCTTTTTCCTAGTATTTTCATTCTCCTAATTTTACAAAAACATCTTGAAAATCCCCGCATCGAAACTATAGTTTTCGTCAAAGATTTCGAACAACGAAGTTTCAGCACAAGGAGAAATTCTCAGTTCGTTGGACGAGCGCAAAGGCTCAATTATGCACCAACCAACTTAGACTGTTATCGTCTTTGTGACAGAATTTCTCCCTACAACCTATTACCTCGTGTTCTAGTCCCTTCGGAAAAACCAAAGGCTCTGATACCAATTTGTAACACCCCTATTTTTCCCTCCAAAAATAATCAATTTGTAACACCCCTATTTTTCCCTCCAAAAATAATACTTAGAAATAATATATTGATAATAACATTGATTTATTCCTTAAAAATAGATAGAGTTTTGCAGCGGAAATAACAATAATGGAAAAAGGGTGTGTTACCGCCACACCCAGCCCTCAACTTGGCTGGATGTTAAGGCTATCCACCATGAGTTCAACCGAATTAATAACTTAAATTTAAAATTTAATAACATAATTTAAACCAAGTGAAGACTACACTTAATCTTCTAAAGCGCTCTCAAGGCTCGTCAAACATCAAGAGCTTCATATTCATCATTACCTGCACAAATAAAGTGCAGAAAACAAAACAAAGAAAAGGAAACAAAAATTAGCTTTAGAGCTAAGTAAGTACTACCCAACCCCGTAAAATAATCACGTTTGGCGAAAATAGTTTTTCATATAATACTATATAAAAATACTCACACCACCAAAATTCATTTCAAATCAAAAATATCATTTATCAATTTTATAATCTCAAATAACCTTAGTTAAAAAAAATACTTATAAGCTCCAAGCAATTAACATCTCAAATAAAAGTATCACTTTTCAAAATATAACTTTTGCAGCTAAAAATACCACCATTCAAAAATCAATGTCACCCTTAGATTCTTTTAAGATGGGCGAAACTCAAGATTCCTCGAGTCCAATGAATCGTTGTTGTGTATGACTCATCCCGGAATTCCGGCTCCCACCGACCACCAATTGGAAACTGAACTTCACCCTTAAGTGTGCACACCCCCTAAAAGGGATTCCAAGCCCTCCGAGTAGTAAGAAGTCCAAGTAGTTCGGACAACGTCCCCCTACCTCACAATATAATGGGTTAGAAACCCGGGTGATTAGAAACTACTACCGCGGCCACCAAAGAACTTTTAAAGTTCTCAAAAGAAATACCGGGAATCTCCCGCCACCAATATTTACCGGGATTTCTCCCGCCACCAATAATCATCATAAACCTAAACTAAACCCGCGGTATATAGCTCTAACCACCCGCACCTCGTTTTTCTCTCGAGATGTCAATAATCATTATAAAAACATTATTTGATGGAGTAATGGGACTAGGCCCAGAGCCTAATCAGCCCAAGCCTCGAACTTGGACTCATGGATCCAAGTCCACAACCTGGAGCCTGCTTGCCAGCCCAACGGGGAGCCTGCCAGTCCGGCCGACCTCCCAGCCCGGAAGAGTAACGGTCAAACAATTAATGCACTATTAATTATGTATTTAATTTCGTATTAATGTTGTAATTAATTAGTCATTATTATCGGTAACAGTTACGATTTGTATACGCCTATAAAAGGCGGGTTGTAATTCAGATTAGGAACGAATTCTATATGCTATTTCTGCCTAACTTCCCATATTCGTACTTTCTTGATTCTTGCTTGAGTGTCGTACGTAGCTTTCCTAAAAGCCTACGAGCGTCCTATTTTGGACCAACATTGGTGCTTTCATTGAGAGTCTCTATTGTCTCTCCCATCACTCTAGTAGGAAATTTCAAAAAAATTGGTGAAGATCGAAGGTTTCTAGCAATTTTTCATGTCTCTTACTCACAATCTTGAAAATCTAGCAAAAACTTTTCTTTAAATTCAGCAAAAAAGAAAGAAAAAAAACTGGATTTGTCAAGATCTACGCCGGGGATGCCGGAGCCGTGCGCCACTGCTCGCTGCCGCGGAGCAGCCGCTAGGCGCCGTGAGCTGAAGCTTGTCTATGTTACCCCGGAGGGTTCAAATATGGGACTTTACTCAACAAGAGCTGATGTCGTCATCCTGACCACCACCGCGCCCTGACATGCCTACCGCAGCCCAGGACCTCTCACCGATGTTGAAGGATCGCCGTCTTGGTCCCACCGTCTTCGTTCCAGATACGGCCGCTCTGGATCTCACCAAGACGCTGCTACAGCCCGTAGCCGTCTTCGTCGGAAAGGCCGAAGTTGCGGCCCCGTCAGCCGTCGAACGCATCCCAACGCTGATGTTCAGGTCTTCAGGCGAGAGTGCAAATGGAGATGGAGCCGGGAGTGCAACAGGAGATGGTCGGCCAGGGTATCTTCACGGCTTGCGACCCGCAGACCAGGAAAATCCAAAGAATACCAGGGGATGACCGTTAAAGGTATCCGAAGGCCTTTCTAATGGCAGCGACGATAGACAACTTCCATTCCGCCTGTGCTGCGATTGTTCTCAGCCTCTTAGACGGCCAAAGGACCCCCTCTCCAGAAGTCTCTGCCAGCCAGAAACTTGGCACAGCCGCAGAGGGTTAGGCGAACTGCTCAGTTTGCTAGGTTGATTTTTTGGGCCTTGAGTGATTATGGGCCATGTCCATCTGAACTGATTTCTCTTTTGGATCGAGCTTCCAAACAAGAAAAGCTAAGTATACTCAGTACTACATCATTATTGATCAAAAAATTATAAAATGATTCAATAAAAAAACACAAATTTAATCATTTGAAAAGATATTTTAAGTGGTGTAATTGCTTTAACTCTTGTTGAGCGTGTGTAATTTTAACATTGAAAAATGGACTTATGAAATCCGATCACTCACGTACACCGGACGAGCACACACACTCGTACACTGGTCGAGCACACACACTCGCGCCACCGGGTCACGTCATACGGGTGTGACGATTAATAAGCTCCAATATCAATGTTAATACTGCACACTTTTGACTTCATACGAGTTCTCGCGTTCTCTTACCTCTTCCTAGTGCATCACACTCCGACCTCGGGGGACGAGTCACCCGTTCAAAAGTTTTTACTTGCGTGTTCGAACTACTAACCTCGGACGGCAAGTTAAACTCTTGTTAGGGGCCTAGAGCCACGCTCATCCGAGCAATTTTGTCACTTAATTGACATTCACATTTCTTGAAAAGGTTGATATACTTTAGTTCTTTGGGGTTGGATTATCCGTTCGAGTGAGGAGTCCGCCTCACTTACTCGTGGATTCAATTTTTCTTTCGGAGACTGGGTTGAGGCCTAACTTGGGAACTTGATGTCACTCTTTTCAAATAGTGAGTCCGACTCACTTACACATCGAGTCATGGTTCGACACCAGGCTAGATGCTCTATTCTATACTAGTTTCTTTTATGTGTAGGTACAACTGAATGAAGTGGAGGACTGAGGGTCTTACCGTCTTCAAGGAAGCAAATGACAAACCTGACGAGTCTGAGTCCGACGAGAAGAACAGTTCTAGCCATCCTATTCGCGGATGGCGACCATTGCAATAAAGGCTGAGGATCTCACCTCTTGCTTCATCTTGGGGGCGTCAGATGTACTCTTTTTCCCTTCATTATGATTTTTTCCTATTGGGTTTTTTCCTAATGAAGGTTTTTAATGAGGCATCTCCCCAACATGGATAAGGGCGGGGATCTTCTAGTCTCGGAGAAGATCAACCGACTCGGACTACTCCCTCTTAGCCGAGTCTACTACTCGACTAAGGGAGTGGGGGACTCGTGATGGAGTAATGGGACTAGGCCCAGAGCCTAATCAGCCCAAGCCTCGAACTTGGACTCACGGATCCAAGTCCACAACCTGGAGTCTGCTTGCCAGCCCAACGGGGAGCCTGCCAGTCCGGCCGACCTCCCAGCCCGGAAGAGTAACGGTCAAACAATTAATGCACTATTAATTATGTATTTAATTTCGTATTAATGTTGTAATTAATTAGTCATTATTATCGGTAACAGTTACGATTTGTATACGCCTATAAAAGGCGGGTTGTAATTCAGATTAGGAACGAATTCTATATGCTATTTCTGGATACCAAATCCCCTTTGCAACTTTCCTTATTCATATTACTTTCTTGATTCCCGCTTGAGTGTCGTACGTAGCTTTCCTAAAAGTCTACGAGCGTCCTATTTTGGACCAACATTATTCATTCTTGGAAAATCATTTCTCTATACATAGTCTTCCAAAATATCCATTTAATGGATACGTCCACCAAAAATCCACATTCATAAATACTCCAAAATTGTATTACATAAAGATTCACTCCAAAGTCATACTAGGGATTAAATCCCAAAATATATCTCCAATATTTCACAAATTCTTAGTCGCCCAAAATAGTACACATTTAAAATTCACACTTAATCACATAATGCATAATAAGCATATAATACGAGGAAACAATTTTGGATTGGCAGAGAAACTTACAGTAGGTCCTGATGCTCCTAATTCCCTTCCTCAATTCCGGTCTCTAAATATTCACCTTTTTAATTAAGATGGTATAATTAGTCACTTATTCAATAGTTTATCCAATTTTCCCCTTTTTATTTCCTTATTCGAATTTATTAATTTAATTAATTAATTACCCGAATTAATCACTTTTTTTTAATCAAAATACCTTACTAATTCAGCCTTTAATTATAATATCAAATTTCAAAATTACCTTAATTTATATTAATCAACATTATTAGTAAATCCGAAGATTATAATAATTATTTAAATTAGCTAATCGTCATTAACTTAATCTGATTTTATTTCTTACCCAAACACTTTATTAATTATGTTAATTTTATTACTCTATTTCAATTAATCCCATAATTAGTGACAATAATATCTAACAAATTTTATTTAATCTACTCATGTTACTAAGTCCAATTAAGTAATTATTATTTTAATACAATATTCGATTATCAGTTTTTATTAATTAAACCATTAATCCCTTTTTATTATTTACATTATGTAATTATACTAAATAATAATTAACAAATTTATCCAAGTGATTACTATCAATTAATCAAGCCAATTTCATCATTAATATTTCTCATGTCAAACTTATCAATTTTGCAGATTATTATTATTATTATTATTATTATTATTACTACAATAATAATAAATTTTACGGCCCATATAAAATAACCAGCCCGTGAAAATAACCCAACCCAATCTATCAGCTAAAAGAAGGGATACAGGAGACTTTATAAACTACGTACAGTCCGTCGTCCTTAATGCGGTACCGGCGGCGATGCAAGGCTTTAGTCTCCGGTGGTGACCAGTCGGCTCAGGCGGCGGCAAGACTTCCTTGAAGATGGCGGCACACGATGGCTTCCCGGTCGAGCGACGACGGCAGCAGCAAATTGGTCTGGCGGCAACAACTTCTTCTTCTCCGGCGTGGAACTACAGCTTTCCGGCGCTTCTTTTCTTCTAAATACTTCGTTTGGACCCTTAGCTTCCTTACTCCTAGAGACTATATATTTGGTGTTTAAACGTTTGTTTGGCTTTCCTTGGTGCAGAACATTTTCGCCGGACAAGGCATATATATATATATACACTCTGTATATACGTAGAGGCTTGCCCGTTGGTTTCTGATTATCCATTTTTTTTAGCTTCTTAATTATCCTTTTATTGATCATAATAATCAACTTATTATTCTCCAGCCCGTTGGTTGATCGGTTATACGTTATATTTATATATTTGTTATGTTATGTCACTACGTGAGCGAAGTGAAAATTATAAGGGCTTCTATAAGGGATTGCTGGTTATACTCGATGTCCCTTATTAATTCCTTCTAGCTAAAATGAAATAACAAAAACGTATAAGGATGCTATAAGGGAAATAAGCCTTAACGGGTCAAAGCCTGACGTGTTAAAATGTATAAGGGAAAAATAAGGAAAAATTGAATAGGTATGGCCCCACTAACCGACCAGCTAACCAACAACTCGGCCACCTACACAAGTCAGTCATTAATATTTAAATAAATGCAAACAACACATAAATGTACCAATCCAATGCTCTGTATTTTATACTCGTTACTTTACCAGCGCCATTTGCCGAAGCATTTCATCACTCAGCTTACATATATATGATCTAATATGTTCTCTGGAGTCTCCGAAAGAAACGATGCTTGAACCAGGTACGAAATTTATTCTCAATGTAGTTGTTTTTACAGAAAAATTAGGACGTAAATTTATTATTTACGCTATACACATATATACTAATTAAGAAGCTTATAGATCCAAATGTTATTTATGTTATTTTGATTTGTGTTAAAAATAAATGTGAAATGTTTAGTCATTAGGTATTTTTCTCATCGCATTTTGATGAATTTTTACAATTCAAAATTATTACTCCATAGGAATTTTGTGTGAACGTATTTGAATTGATTAGATTATAATTATATATCCATGTAGCATTAATCTTTGAACTTTTGCATATTATGGATGTGTTATGATTTATTAAGGAAAATTGTGATTTTTTTTCCGATGAATAGGTAAATTGTAAAATGGCAGAAGGTCGTGAATGGATGTATAATCGTATTAGTCGGACTTCGGGTAATCTAAATTTAGAGTTTGTAGACGGTGTAAATCATTTTTTGGACTTCGCTTTTACAATAGCTCAACGGAATGGAGAAAGTATGGTGAAATGTCCATGTACAAAGTGCAAGCTAAGAAAGTACTTCGATAGAGGTATAATTAGAACACATTTGTGTAAGAATGGGTTTAGAGAAAAGTATTACATATGGGATTGCCATGGGGAAGAACGTCCTATAAATCCTATTATTTATCGAGGGTATACACCTATTAATGTGGACTCATTTGAAAGCGCAACAACCATTGATAAATGTGATGAGCCAAATCACGTTTTAGGATGTACACAAATGGTTAGAGAGGTTATGTATCCATTCTCTATTGGAACTGCAAATGATGAAAATGATTTTAATACGTTTGGGTTGGATGACGATGAAGAAACTCGTTTTGAGACTAACGAGACTCAAAACCCAAATAAGAATGCAGAGGAGTTTTACAAACTGTTAAAAGATGCATCTACTCCATTATATGATGGTTGCACTAGTCATACTCGATTATCTGTTGTGGCTGAGCTTTTAAGTGTTAAGAGTCAGTATAACATGTCTGATGCATGTTATGACAAAGTAGCTTCAATTGTTGAACGGATTGTGCCTGGTGATAACAATTTGCCAAATAACTTTTATCAGTCCAAAAAGATGATCCATGGATTGGGGCTACCATATTTCAAAATAGATGCATGCGAGAATAATTGCATGCTATTTGATGGGAATGATAAAGATCTCATGTACTGCAAAGTTTGTGGTGTATGCAGGTACGAAGAGGGTTCTATAGACCGAGGAGGTAAAAGGAAACCACCATCAAAAAAAGTGTTGCGTTACCTACCAATAACAGAGCGGTTGAAGCGCATGTACATGTCCTCTAAAACATCAGAATTTATGACTTGGCATATGAGAGGGGCTTCTGGCGGTGGTAGTACTATTTCACATCCTTGCCAATCAGAGGCATGGAAACATGTTGATCAAACATTTCCGGATTTTGCCACGGAGTCCAGAAATGTGCGTTTAGGTCTATGCACAGATGGGTTTAATCCAAATTCTGATTTCAGCAACCCATACTCTATTTGGCCCATGTTCATTGCTGTGTATAATTTACCTCCTGAACTTTGCATGAAAGAACCATATATTTTCATGGCCATGCTGATACCTGGTCCTCGATCCCCTGGAAGGAACATTGACGTTTTCTTAAGGCCACTTATCGATGAGCTAAATATGATATGGAATGTTGGGGTTGAAACATGGGATGCATTTCGAAAACAAAATTTTGTGCTTAGAGCTTGCCTTATTTGGACAATCAGTGATTTTCCGGCATATGGAATGTTATCAGGATGGAGCACCCATGGTAGATTAGCATGTCCATACTGTTTGGGTGAAGGAGTTGCCCAACAACTTAAGTTCGGAAAGAAGCCGTGTTGGTGGGGTTGTCACAGGAGGTTTCTAAGAGCACAACATGGTTTTCGTCGTGATTCACAATCCTGGGGAGTATTTGGTGTTGAACGTCGTAGACCTTGTCCGATTGTTTCAGGCGCTGAAATATTGAGAGACATTGAGAGTATTAGTTTTCCACCATTTGGGTTACAATATGATAACTTGCGTGCAGATGGATTCGGTAGAACTCACAATTGGATTAAAAGATCTATTTTTTGGGATCTACCTTATTGGAAGGATTTGCTTGTCCGACATAATCTTGATGTCATGCATATAGAGAAGAACTGCTTTGATAATGTCTTCAACACAGTTATGAATGTGAAGGGGAGAACTAAGGATAATTCTAATTCGAGGCGTGATATGGAGCTTATGAGTATCCGTAAGGAGTTGCACTTGTATCAACGCAATATGATCACTTATCAACCAAAAGCAAGTTATGTGTTAGATAAGCCAAATGTTGTCAATATATGTAATTGGTTGAAGGAAGAAGTGAAACTTCCTGATGGATATTCATCAAACATTGGACATTGTGTTAATACAACTAACAACACATTTTATAGCATGAAGAGTCATGATTGTCATGTGTTTATGCAGCGTCTACTTCCGATTGCATTGCGTGGTTATCTTCGGTCACCTCTATGGATAGCAATATCTGAGTTTTGCAAATTTTTCAGGATAATTTGTGCAAAGCAACTGTGTGTTGCAGACATTGAGAAACTACAAGATGCAATTGCAGTTACACTGTGTAAACTAGAAAAGGTTTTTCCTCCTAGTTTCTTTGACTCGATGGAGCATTTGACAGTCCATCTACCATGGGAGTTGAAAACTTGTGGACCAGTGCAGTACCGTTGGATGTATCCGTTTGAGCGTCTGATGAAAAAGTTAAAGGAAAAAGCAAAAAATAAACAATTTCTCGAGGGATCCATTGTTGAAAAATTTTGGGTTCATGAGGTAGCCTTATTCTGTGAGCATTACTTTGATGACAACTTAGGCACTCGCATTAACCCTCACGTTAGGAATGAAGTTGGGGCTAATATGTTAGTCATAGGGGAAGCTTCAAATGATTTTGAATTGTTGTCTATTTTCAAACACCCGGTCAGAAATTTCAGCCGCGTGAACAACCGTGTGTTGACAAATGAAGAATTGCATCATGTTCATAGCTATGTTTTGTTTAATACTCCAGAAGTGCAACAATATATCACGTATGTCTATAATTTTATCATATGTCTATATTGTATAAGCAAAAATTAATTATAATGTTATTCGTTACAGTCATTTTGAGAATCTTACACGACAGTCATCCCCAAGGCTGAATGATTCCGATGTTGATAAACATAGAATGACACATTTTGCTACGTGGTTTGAGTTAATGGTAAGCTTCCTTAAATATTAGTAATACCTAAAGGCTATAGCATTACTTCTAATTTTATTTTATTTTTATAAACTGATGTGTAGGTGAAGGACTCTCCTCAAAATTTCACATCACAACTCATTGAGCTTTCTGAGTGGCCAAAGAATAAGGCAAAATCATACGGGGGATCATATGTTAATGGCTACACTTGATAAAACTGAATAATAACTATTTCTCTAATACACTTGATATCTAATTAACAAGTATTTAAATTGCAGGAGATAGAAATCGGTCGCAAACCCACATTTTTAGATTTTGCTGAAAAGTGGGTTCTGGATGACACTAGCACAAATGAGCCAGTCCCAACATCATTTGCGGGGTATATGGTATGATTGATATAACGAAATATGACATTGTTTTATTCTAATTTTTTTTATGTAAATGATTATTTTACATTGGTGAAAGCAATTAGATTGAACAACTTATAAGTTCATACTACGTAAATAAACAAACTATGGCATTGATATATTTGTTTGTAACCTCCTTTATTGTAGGTAGCATATCGTCAACGAATGGAAGAAGCGTATGGACCGGATAGAACAAAACATCCTGCTTTTGATTCTCACATGTGGAAAGAGATTACCGGTGATCCAAAAAAAGGGCGTTGGGTCGGCGTACCGGCCCAACTTTCACATCCCGAACTATTTCAACCTTCTAAACCTCTTGAGGTACTTCTTAAATGATGCCCTACTTATTAAAGACTTCAAAGTTTTATGATAATATTTGCCAATACTGTAGGATACATATAGACTCTTGAGTGGCCGTATTGTTGAAATGGAGGCTGAAATTGAGACGATGGGGGTAGGGATGGCAGAGCTCAAGGCACAAAATGAAACAATGAGGCTTGAAAATATAGAACAACGAACAAGCTTCACAACTGCCATGAGTAATATATGGGCCATTCTTATCAATATGGGTGTGGCCAATCCAAACATGATTAATCATCAATTTCTTCCGGGGGGTTCATCATCTAATCAGTGCCCACCATCACTATTAGCACAACGAAAATACAACCCATTGCCATCCATCGGACAACATCAACAACCGAGATCATTTGGGCAACTTTTGGAGATGAATTACACTCAAGCGCATTTATTTGACCAACCTTCTCCATTTGCTGTTTGATGCACACTAATTAGTAGTGCATAATTACATGTTTTTATGAGTGATTTATGTTAATTGTTTGACGTTTTATTTAGTTTGTAAACATTTATGTGATTTCAAGTTGTAATTGTATTTTAGTCTATTTGTGTCAGTTGTAAAGTTTAGTTAGGATTTATGGTTTGGAAAGGAAGACTTTGAAGTGAAGAAAAAGAAGATTTGGCTGCCCAGGAGCAAACACCCGACCGGGTATAATACTTGACCCGGTCGGGTAAGAAGTGAAAAACGAAAATGCAAAGAAAGTGCATGGCCCGGTCGGGCCCACTACCTCACCCGGTCGGGTGAGAAGTGACCGGGGACAACCCGGTGTGCAAAGATCACCCGAACGTGTAGAAAATCCAATTTTTGCACTCACCCGGTCGGGTCCCATACCCGACCCGGTCGGGTCAGACATGACCCGGAACACCAGAACATGCTGAAGATCACAAAGATTTTGAAAAAATCTGATTTAGACCAAACCCGGTCGGGTCCCTCACTTGACCCGGTCGGGTCTGACTTGACCCGGACAAATTAACGTGCTGGAACAATGAAACGTGGGAGATTATCTGATTTTGACCGGTACCCGGTCGGGTGTGTACCTATACCCGGTCGGGTACCCGGCCAAAGGTGTTGAAAAACACCTATAAATAGCACTCTTTTTCTCCTCTTAAAATCATCCCTTCTTCCATACTCTTTAGCTCAGTTTAGAATAGCATTTCTTTATATTTTTCTAGCTATGTTTAGTCTCCAAATGAGGAGCTAAACTTCCATTCTTGGTGTTGCTCTTGAAGCTTGTTGATTATTAAAGTTGTGAGTTATTTTCTTAACTTCTTTCCTTGAATATTAATTAATAGTTCTTTCCTTAATATCATCTCTATATTAATGTTGAGGAGTGTTGCTAAGATGACAATTAGTTAACATCTCGACATTAGTTAGAATGGTATTTTCTTCCTCTATATTAATATTGAGGAGTGTTGCTAAGATGACAATTAGTTAACATCTTGATATTAATTATAGTAGGATACATCTTCTTTAATAATATTCTTCCTTGAATATTAATTAATCCCTACTCATATTTCATATTAATATTTTGAACATTACTTAAAGGATCAACTAGTTTTGTTTCATATATTAATTATTACTAGAAACGATCAACGAACCGATGGTTAATCGTTGATGGTTTCACAAGTAAGTAACTTCGGTTTATTAATGCACGGTCGTGGTTAATAAACTTATGAGGGATTAATTCTGTTGGTTAAACCGAAACCGCTTGTGTTGAGGTTATCAATCTCAATTGATTTCATCAATGAGTTAGAAAGATTAAATGCTACTATTAAATCGGTATAAGGCGTTGTTCTATATTTGATTAATAGTAAGGGTTATTAATGAACGGTCGTTGTTAATAACTACCCTCGATGAAGTGGATATACTCCCCGATTGAGTATTCGAGAGGGAATAAGTTATAGATATAACAATGATCGACTAAAATATATCAACAAGTGGAAAGTAGCAATGCCAAGTCCTTTTTATCTTTGAATTAAACACTTATAGGTTGTTCATCTTAGTTCTTAATTAAATTAAATCACTCAACCCAAATCCCCCCTTTTTATTTACTAAGTATCATAAAAAGAGAATTATTCCTTTCCCTGTGGATACGAACTCTACTACGCTATACTACGTATAAGTGTTAGTATTGAAAATTATTTTGACGCACCGTGACAAAGTGCTCGTCAAATTTGGCGCCGTTGCCGGGGATAGGCAATTAATTTTTCTTTTTATTTTATTTCAAGAAAAATAAAAAAAAAATTATATATAAAGATTTCTATTTTGGCTGAGCTTTGTTTGAGTATATGGTTAAACACCGATCTATTAACCAAATCACCTACCAAACAAAGCCCGAAACAGAACAAGCCTTCGAGAGGTTCAGGAATCTATTTCCGAATACTTCTTCGGAGGAATCATCAAGTGCTAGTTCTCATTCTAGCGAATCCGAAGAGTCCTGCCACATGGCTCTGGAGACAAGAACGTTGAGGGAGCTCACGGCTCCGAATCTAAATCAACAACCCTTATGTATCACTTTTCCAACTCTTGATACGGGGGTCACATTCGAGCTAAAATCTGGGCTCATTCATCTACTTCCCTCTTTCCATGGCTTACGAGGGGAAGATCCAAATAAACACCTGTCGGAGTTCCATATTGTGTGAACAAGCATGTGCCCTAATGGCGTGTCCGAGGAGCAAATCAAGCTGAGAGCGTTCCCATTCTCTCTCAAAGACACCGCCAAAGATTGGTTATTTTATCTTCCCTCGGGGAGCATCAACACATGGGCTCAAATGAAGAAGAGTTTCCTTGACAGGTACTATCCCGCATCTATCTCTTCAAGTCTCAAGAAACAAATAAGCAACATTGAGCAAGCAGATAATGAGACCTTGTATGAATATTGGGAGCGCTTTAAAAAATTATGTGCTAGTTGCCCATATCATGGATATTCAGAACAAGATCTCATCCTCTACTTCTATGATGGACCTGTTGATCAAGATAGACGCATGGTGAATGCGGCATGCGGAGGGGGTATTGTCAACAAAACCCCTTCTCAAGCAAGAGACCTCATTTCGGAGTTGGCCGAAAACTCGAGACATTACAACGGAAGGTCATCATCGAGACGAGTCATGACAGCGGAATCCAACAATTCGTTGGAAAGTCAAGTAGCCGGCTTGACTTCTTTGGTTAAAGATTTCCTTTTAAATCCAAAAACCCAAGAAGTCAAGGTCTGCAGCATCTGTTCCACGCAAGGGCATCCCACAGATTCTTGCCCAACGCTACAAGAAGAGAACTCCGAGCAAGTCAATGCTTTGGGGTTCCAAGGTCAAAGGAGGTACGATCCTCAAGGAAATACTTACAACTCGGGATGGAGGGATCATCCGAATTTAAGGTACGGAAATTCTCAAACAAATCCTCCCCCTCAACAATACAAACCCCAAGGCCAAACATCGAACTCGAGTATGTCCACCGAAGACATGATTCGAGCGCTGGCCGTTAATATGGGAACAATGCAGCAAAGCATGGGGCAATTCGAACAAACAATGATGCAATTTCAACATGAAACCAAGTCGAGCATTCAAAATTTGGAAACTCAAGTTAGCCAAATTTCAAATGTCGTAAGTCGACTTGAAGCAAAAGATTCGGGTAGGCTCCCCTCCCAAACTGAGCAAAACCCGAGACAACATGTCAATGCAATCATGTTGAGGAACGGTAAAGAATTGCAACCACGGGAAGTTGAGGAGGAGAAGCGAGAGGTTGATCTTGAAGAAGGCTTCCAACAAGAAGAGGAGAAGCCAACGAAGACTAAATTCCCTCCACTGTCATCATATGAACCACTCCCTCCATTCCCTGATGCATTGAAAGACACGAGGAAGCTGAAGAATGATCGGGACATCTACGAAACATTCGTCAATTCTGAGGTAAACATCCCACTCTTCAAACTGATCAAAAGTGTTCCCCGTTATGCAAAGTTCTTAAAGGAACTATGCACAATGAAAAAGAAAAATAAACTGGAAGGGAAACAAAAAGTTGAAGTGAGTGAACGTGTCTCGGCCATTTTTAAAAAGAAACTCCCTGAGAAATGTAGCGATCCAGGCATGTTCACTATTCCTTGCAAACTAGGGGATACCTTATTTTCTAAGGCCTTGTTGGATTTAGGAGCGTCAATAAATGTCATTCCTTTTTCCTTATATAAATCCTTACAACTCGGCCCACTACATCAAACTGGTGTAGTGATTCAACTAGCGGATCGGTCTAATACTTACCCGAAGGGTGTAGTAGAAGATGTGCTAGTAGAAGTAGAAAATTTGATTTTCCCTGTTGATTTTTATGTTCCGGAAATGGGAGATGATAACCAAACTACACCCATCCTCTTGGGTAGGCCTTTTCTGAAAACCGCAAAAACAAAAATAGACGTGGCTAATGGTTCATTAACTTTAGAGTTTGATGATCAAAAGGTAGAATTCAACATTTTGGATTCTACGAAAAAACAAATTCAAGACCAATCTCTTTGTGGTCTAAATGTTTGTGAACCACAAACCCCGAATATTTTTGTTGAGAAGAAAAATGAGAATATCAAACTTTTTGAAAAAGAAGAATTATTCAAATTTTCAAAGAGAGAATGGATCCCACCTGGGATTGAAGTGATACCGGGAAAGAAATCCCGGCCTTACTGGAGAAGGCCAAAAAGGAAAAATGAAACAAGGGATGTTCACGATCCCACATAAAAACAAAAAAAAATATAAACTAAAAATAACGTCGTGCCGCGACATTAAATCAAGCGCTTCTTGGGAGGCAACCCAAATCTTTATTTTTAATTTCATTTTTTTTATCAGTTCGTGTGTTTTAATTTTTTTTCAAAAAAAAAAAAAAAAAAAGAGCCTGGGCTGAAACCCGGCCGGGTATCCCAATCAGCCCGGTCGGGTTTACTAATAAAAAAGGAACACCCGGGCACAAGGCCACCGGGTTGCTAGCAAAAACAAAAAAAAAAACATATACCCGACCGGGGCCTTCCACAAACCCGACCGGGTATGCACATATTTTTGGCTCTGAACACACTGGAATGCATACCCATTCGGGTATTTCTGAAACTCGGGCGGGTACGAATTTATTTTTTTAAAAATCATAAAGACCCGACCGGGTACCATAAAGCACCCGACCGGGTACGCATTCCAGTAGGGACTGGATAGCAGAACAAGTTACACCCGACCGGGCACACCACTTCACCCGGCCGGGCTACCGAACTCAAAACTTTCTGCCAGGGAAAATAGCGTTCACCCGACCGGGTAAACTACCCCACCCGACCGGGTGAATGGGAAATCAGCACTTTACCAGGTCGGGCTCACCCCTTCCCCTCCCACTTCTTCTTCCTCCCAACTCCAAAATTCCCAAAATCCACCATTTTCAAACACCCAAACCTTCGAATCTCCCCATTTCCTTAACCAAATCCACTAAAAAACCCCATTTTCTTCATCTCCTCACTTCCCTCTCCATCTCTATACCCATAAAATCCCCCAAAACCCTCCCAATCAACAAAACTAAAAAAACCCTACCCAAAATTCGAAATCCCCATTCTTGGACATTCAAGGTCCGAAATCTCCCCAAAAATCCTCAACCAATACCATATTCCTACTCTCCTCACCATCCTCTTCAACCCCATACCCATAAAAGCCATCCAAATCCCACCCTACCCCAAAGTCCGAAAATCACAAAAAAAAAATCCATTTTTTTTTTGTTTTGAACTTCAATGGCTCCAAGAAAGTCAAAAGCCTCTTCCTCAAGGGGAAATCGAGCTATCCCACCGGTAGCGGGCTATGAGAGCGTGGAGTTTGCTACGGAGGCTCAACGGAACAACTTCATCAACCAATCAAAAAGGGAGGTAAAGCAATCCCGTTTTATGTGCTTAACTACTTTAGCGCTACTATGGATTGATACTGTGATGCGTGACATATTTGCAAGAATTGGAATATCTAGAATGTTTGAAATGCAATATGTGACATATCCTCATTTGGTGTATGAATTTTTTAGCTCATTTGCGTATACCAAAGATGTGAATGATCATGCAAATGACATAATCACCTTTCGTTTACTAAATGAGGATCGTTCATTAACCAAACGAGAATTTGTTCAACATTTTGGTCTCCCATGGTTTGATGAAGCACGTACATATGATTCTCTTGTGGGGTATGAATTGTGGAGAAGAATGACTGGAAAGAATGTGGTTGATCTATCTAAACTGAGTGTGAATCGTGTGCAACATCCGATCTTCCGACTATTCTTAAAATTTTGCTCAAATTGTTTCCTCGGAAGACCGAATAATCATCACACACGTATCTGGGATGTGTGTGTTCTAGCACAAGCTGTTTTGCCGGGTCCAAATCAAGTTGATGTTGCCACCATCTTATGGACTCATTTCAACAACGTGGCAACATCAACAGGACCAATTGCTATGGGGGGCCTCATCACACATCTAGCCACTTTATATGGTTTTATAGACCCCGACCCCATCACCTCAAGACACCTTATTTTCACTGAATGGCTTTTACAAAAGACGCTAGACTTGGTCCCCTCGCACACAACACCAACTGGGGCACACATCTATAATTGGCGCATTCTCCCACGCACTTCCATCTACCTCCAGATACCCTCAGCCGACGTCCCCCTGGATATCATCAATCACCAAATCGGGGATGGTCATCACTATTGTCTTCCCGGGGCAATCCCGGATCATTATGAAGAACCCATCCACGATGAAGATGATGAAGAACCCCCAATCATACCCGAGCAACCACAACCTCAAGCATTCCACTACACACCTTTCGAGCAACAAATGCTCGATAACATGGCCACGCTCAATCAGAGCATTGTGAGGATGGAAGAGCAGCGGCAAGCAGACTGGCGTAGGTATGAGGAAGACAGACGGAGATCTAAGGAGGATCAGCGTAGAACCTTTGGTCCGATATACTCATATATAGCACACCAGGACTCCTTTTCCTCTATGACCACTCCATCTCCTGCACCATCATGGTATGACCCCTCTCAGTGGGATTTCTTTGGAGGATCGAGCTCCGGTGGTGGAGGCTACGTTGGTGGTTATGGCGGGGATCACATGGATGAGGACGGACACCAAGGTGGAGGTCTAGGCGGACACTAGGGACAGTGTCAGATCCTAAGTGTGGGGGTGAAGACATCTTCCCGGTATGTTCACATTCACACTCTTTATTCTTGTTATCTCAAAAAAAAAAAAACGAAAGCTTGTTGAGTTGAAAACCCACAAAGGGCAGCTTAAGCAAAAATAAAGCAAAAATAAGAGTGAGTTTGTGAGATTTGAGAAAAATTAAAAAAAAATAAAAATAAAAATGAAAAAATGTGGGAAGCTGGGTTGAAAACCTGAAAGGGCACCTAGGCAAAATGAGAGAATGAGAGAAAGTTATTTCTTTTGATTTTGCAGGATCCTGAGGGCGATTACTATTGAGAGTTCGGATTAAAATTGAAGACCCATCTTTACTCTTTTTGTTTTGGAGATACTTTATGTATTTGTTATAAACACTTGTGGATGTTGGTGCTGCTACTCTTGTCATTTAGGACTTCGTGGATTTGATTTGATTTACTCGAGACGAGTAAAGGTTTAAGTGTGGGGGTGTTTGATGCACACTAATTAGTAGTGCATAATTACATGTTTTTATGAGTGATTTATGTTAATTGTTTGACGTTTTATTTAGTTTGTAAACATTTATGTGATTTCAAGTTGTAATTGTATTTTAGTCTATTTGTGTCAGTTGTAAAGTTTAGTTAGGATTTATGGTTTGGAAAGGAAGACTTTGAAGTGAAGAAAAAGAAGATTTGGCTGCCCAGGAGCAAACACCCGACCGGGTATAATACTTGACCCGGTCGGGTAAGAAGTGAAAAACGAAAATGCAAAGAAAGTGCATGGCCCGGTCGGGCCCACTACCTCACCCGGTCGGGTGAGAAGTGACCGGGGACAACCCGGTGTGCAAAGATAACCCGAACGTGTAGAAAATCCAATTTTTGCACTCACCCGGTCGGGTCCCATACCCGACCCGGTCGGGTCAGACATGACCCGGAACACCAGAACATGCTGAAGATCACAAAGATTTTGAAAAAATCTGATTTAGACCAAACCCGGTCGGGTCCCTCACTTGACCCGGTCGGGTCTGACTTGACCCGGACAAATTAACGTGCTGGAACAATGAAACGTGGGAGATTATCTGATTTTGACCGGTACCCGGTCGGGTATGTACCTATACCCGGTCGGGTACCCGGCCAAAGGTGTTGAAAAACACCTATAAATAGCACTCTTTTTCTCCTCTTAAAATCATCCCTTCTTCCATACTCTTTAGCTCAGTTTAGAATAGCATTTCTTTATATTTTTCTAGCTATGTTTAGTCTCCAAATGAGGAGCTAAACTTCCATTCTTGGTGTTGCTCTTGAAGCTTGTTGATTATTAAAGTTGTGAGTTATTTTCTTAACTTCTTTCCTTGAATATTAATTAATAGTTCTTTCCTTAATATCATCTCTATATTAATGTTGGGGAGTGTTGCTAAGATGACAATTAGTTAACATCTCGACATTAGTTAGAATGGTATTTTCTTCCTCTATATTAATATTGAGGAGTGTTGCTAAGATGACAATTAGTTAACATCTTGATATTAATTATAGTAGGATACATCTTCTTTAATAATATTCTTCCTTGAATATTAATTAATCCCTACTCATATTTCATATTAATATTTTGAACATTACTTAAAGGATCAACTAGTTTTGTTTCATATATTAATTATTACTAGAAACGATCAACGAACCGATGGTTAATCGTTGATGGTTTCACAAGTAAGTAACTTCGGTTTATTAATGCACGGTCGTGGTTAATAAACTTATGAGGGATTAATTCTGTTGGTTAAACCGAAACCGCTTGTGTTGAGGTTATCAATCTCAATTGATTTCATCAATGAGTTAGAAAGATTAAATGCTACTATTAAATCGGTATAAGGCGTTGTTCTATATTTGATTAATAGTAAGGGTTATTAATGAACGGTCGTTGTTAATAACTACCCTCGATGAAGTGGATATACTCCCCGATTGAGTATTCGAGAGGGAATAAGTTATAGATATAACAATGATCGACTAAAATATATCAACAAGTGGAAAGTAGCAATGCCAAGTCCTTTTTATCTTTGAATTAAACACTTATAGGTTGTTCATCTTAGTTCTTAATTAAATTAAATCACTCAACCCAAATCCCCCCTTTTTATTTACTAAGTATCATAAAAAGAGAATTATTCCTTTCCCTGTGGATACGAACTCTACTACGCTATACTACGTATAAGTGTTAGTATTGAAAATTATTTTGACGCACCGTGACAAAGTGCTCGTCAAATTTGGCGCCGTTGCCGGGGATAGGCAATTAATTTTTCTTTTTATTTTATTTCAAGAAAAATAAAAAAAAAATTATATATAAAGATTTCTATTTTGGCTGAGCTTTGTTTGAGTATATGGTTAAACACCGATCTATTAACCAAATCACCTACCAAACAAAGCCCGAAACAGAACAAGCCTTCGAGAGGTTCAGGAATCTATTTCCGAATACTTCTTCGGAGGAATCATCAAGTGCTAGTTCTCATTCTAGCGAATCCGAAGAGTCCTGCCACATGGCTCTGGAGACAAGAACGTTGAGGGAGCTCACGGCTCCGAATCTAAATCAACAACCCTTATGTATCACTTTTCCAACTCTTGATACGGGGGTCACATTCGAGCTAAAATCTGGGCTCATTCATCTACTTCCCTCTTTCCATGGCTTACGAGGGGAAGATCCAAATAAACACCTGTCGGAGTTCCATATTGTGTGAACAAGCATGTGCCCTAATGGCGTGTCCGAGGAGCAAATCAAGCTGAGAGCGTTCCCATTCTCTCTCAAAGACACCGCCAAAGATTGGTTATTTTATCTTCCCTCGGGGAGCATCAACACATGGGCTCAAATGAAGAAGAGTTTCCTTGACAGGTACTATCCCGCATCTATCTCTTCAAGTCTCAAGAAACAAATAAGCAACATTGAGCAAGCAGATAATGAGACCTTGTATGAATATTGGGAGCGCTTTAAAAAATTATGTGCTAGTTGCCCATATCATGGATATTCAGAACAAGATCTCATCCTCTACTTCTATGATGGACCTGTTGATCAAGATAGACGCATGGTGAATGCGGCATGCGGAGGGGGTATTGTCAACAAAACCCCTTCTCAAGCAAGAGACCTCATTTCGGAGTTGGCCGAAAACTCGAGACATTACAACGGAAGGTCATCATCGAGACGAGTCATGGCAGCGGAATCCAACAATTCGTTGGAAAGTCAAGTAGCCGGCTTGACTTCTTTGGTTAAAGATTTCCTTTTAAATCCAAAAACCCAAGAAGTCAAGGTCTGCAGCATCTGTTCCACGCAAGGGCATCCCACAGATTCTTGCCCAACGCTACAAGAAGAGAACTCCGAGCAAGTCAATGCTTTGGGGTTCCAAGGTCAAAGGAGGTACGATCCTCAAGGAAATACTTACAACTCGGGATGGAGGGATCATCCGAATTTAAGGTACGGAAATTCTCAAACAAATCCTCCCCCTCAACAATACAAACCCCAAGGCCAAACATCGAACTCGAGTATGTCCACCGAAGACATGATTCGAGCGCTGGCCGTTAATATGGGAACAATGCAGCAAAGCATGGGGCAATTCGAACAAACAATGATGCAATTTCAACATGAAACCAAGTCGAGCATTCAAAATTTGGAAACTCAAGTTAGCCAAATTTCAAATGTCGTAAGTCGACTTGAAGCAAAAGATTCGGGTAGGCTCCCCTCCCAAACTGAGCAAAACCCGAGACAACATGTCAATGCAATCATGTTGAGGAACGGTAAAGAATTGCAACCACGGGAAGTTGAGGAGGAGAAGCGAGAGGTTGATCTTGAAGAAGGCTTCCAACAAGAAGAGGAGAAGCCAACGAAGACTAAATTCCCTCCACTGTCATCATATGAACCACTCCCTCCATTCCCTGATGCATTGAAAGACACGAGGAAGCTGAAGAATGATCGGGACATCTACGAAACATTCGTCAATTCTGAGGTAAACATCCCACTCTTCAAACTGATCAAAAGTGTTCCCCGTTATGCAAAGTTCTTAAAGGAACTATGCACAATGAAAAAGAAAAATAAACTGGAAGGGAAACAAAAAGTTGAAGTGAGTGAACGTGTCTCGGCCATTTTTAAAAAGAAACTCCCTGAGAAATGTAGCGATCCAGGCATGTTCACTATTCCTTGCAAACTAGGGGATACCTTATTTTCTAAGGCCTTGTTGGATTTAGGAGCGTCAATAAATGTCATTCCTTTTTCCTTATATAAATCCTTACAACTCGGCCCACTACATCAAACTGGTGTAGTGATTCAACTAGCGGATCGGTCTAATACTTACCCGAAGGGTGTAGTAGAAGATGTGCTAGTAGAAGTAGAAAATTTGATTTTCCCTGTTGATTTTTATGTTCTGGAAATGGGAGATGATAACCAAACTACACCCATCCTCTTGGGTAGGCCTTTTCTGAAAACCGCAAAAACAAAAATAGACGTGGCTAATGGTTCATTAACTTTAGAGTTTGATGATCAAAAGGTAGAATTCAACATTTTGGATTCTACGAAAAAACAAATTCAAGACCAATCTCTTTGTGGTCTAAATGTTTGTGAACCACAAACCCCGAATATTTTTGTTGAGAAGAAAAATGAGAATATCAAACTTTTTGAAAAAGAAGAATTATTCAAATTTTCAAAGAGAGAATGGATCCCACCTGGGATTGAAGTGATACCGGGAAAGAAATCCCGGCCTTACTGGAGAAGGCCAAAAAGGAAAAATGAAACAAGGGATGTTCACGATCCCACATAAAAACAAAAAAAAATATAAACTAAAAATAACGTCGTGCCGCGACATTAAATCAAGCGCTTCTTGGGAGGCAACCCAAATCTTTATTTTTAATTTCATTTTTTTTATCAGTTCGTGTGTTTTAATTTTTTTTCAAAAAAAAAAAAAAAAAAAGAGCCTGGGCTGAAACCCGGCCGGGTATCCCAATCAGCCCGGTCGGGTTTACTAATAAAAAAGGAACACCCGGGCACAAGGCCACCGGGTTGCTAGCAAAAACAAAAAAAAAACATATACCCGACCGGGGCCTTCCACAAACCCGACCGGGTATGCACATATTTTTGGCTCTGAACACACTGGAATGCATACCCATTCGGGTATTTCTGAAACTCGGGCGGGTACGAATTTATTTTTTTAAAAATCATAAAGACCCGACCGGGTACCATAAAGCACCCGACCGGGTACGCATTCCAGTAGGGACTGGATAGCAGAACAAGTTACACCCGACCGGGCACACCACTTCACCCGGCCGGGCTACCGAACTCAAAACTTTCTGCCAGGGAAAATAGCGTTCACCCGACCGGGTAAACTACCCCACCCGACCGGGTGAATGGGAAATCAGCACTTTACCAGGTCGGGCTCACCCCTTCCCCTCCCACTTCTTCTTCCTCCCAACTCCAAAATTCCCAAAATCCACCATTTTCAAACACCCAAACCTTCGAATCTCCCCATTTCCTTAACCAAATCCACTAAAAAACCCCATTTTCTTCATCTCCTCACTTCCCTCTCCATCTCTATACCCATAAAATCCCCCAAAACCCTCCCAATCAACAAAACTAAAAAAACCCTACCCAAAATTCGAAATCCCCATTCTTGGACATTCAAGGTCCGAAATCTCCCCAAAAATCCTCAACCAATACCATATTCCTACTCTCCTCACCATCCTCTTCAACCCCATACCCATAAAAGCCATCCAAATCCCACCCTACCCCAAAGTCCGAAAATCACAAAAAAAAAATCCATTTTTTTTTTGTTTTGAACTTCAATGGCTCCAAGAAAGTCAAAAGCCTCTTCCTCAAGGGGAAATCGAGCTATCCCACCGGTAGCGGGCTATGAGAGCGTGGAGTTTGCTACGGAGGCTCAACGGAACAACTTCATCAACCAATCAAAAAGGGAGGTAAAGCAATCCCGTTTTATGTGCTTAACTACTTTAGCGCTACTATGGATTGATACTGTGATGCGTGACATATTTGCAAGAATTGGAATATCTAGAATGTTTGAAATGCAATATGTGACATATCCTCATTTGGTGTATGAATTTTTTAGCTCATTTGCGTATACCAAAGATGTGAATGATCATGCAAATGACATAATCACCTTTCGTTTACTAAATGAGGATCGTTCATTAACCAAACGAGAATTTGTTCAACATTTTGGTCTCCCATGGTTTGATGAAGCACGTACATATGATTCTCTTGTGGGGTATGAATTGTGGAGAAGAATGACTGGAAAGAATGTGGTTGATCTATCTAAACTGAGTGTGAATCGTGTGCAACATCCGATCTTCCGACTATTCTTAAAATTTTGCTCAAATTGTTTCCTCGGAAGACCGAATAATCATCACACACGTATCTGGGATGTGTGTGTTCTAGCACAAGCTGTTTTGCCGGGTCCAAATCAAGTTGATGTTGCCACCATCTTATGGACTCATTTCAACAACGTGGCAACATCAACAGGACCAATTGCTATGGGGGGCCTCATCACACATCTAGCCACTTTATATGGTTTTATAGACCCCGACCCCATCACCTCAAGACACCTTATTTTCACTGAATGGCTTTTACAAAAGACGCTAGACTTGGTCCCCTCGCACACAACACCAACTGGGGCACACATCTATAATTGGCGCATTCTCCCACGCACTTCCATCTACCTCCAGATACCCTCAGCCGACGTCCCCCTGGATATCATCAATCACCAAATCGGGGATGGTCATCACTATTGTCTTCCCGGGGCAATCCCGGATCATTATGAAGAACCCATCCACGATGAAGATGATGAAGAACCCCCAATCATACCCGAGCAACCACAACCTCAAGCATTCCACTACACACCTTTCGAGCAACAAATGCTCGATAACATGGCCACGCTCAATCAGAGCATTGTGAGGATGGAAGAGCAGCGGCAAGCAGACTGGCGTAGGTATGAGGAAGACAGACGGAGATCTAAGGAGGATCAGCGTAGAACCTTTGGTCCGATATACTCATATATAGCACACCAGGACTCCTTTTCCTCTATGACCACTCCATCTCCTGCACCATCATGGTATGACCCCTCTCAGTGGGATTTCTTTGGAGGATCGAGCTCCGGTGGTGGAGGCTACGTTGGTGGTTATGGCGGGGATCACATGGATGAGGACGGACACCAAGGTGGAGGTCTAGGCGGACACTAGGGACAGTGTCAGATCCTAAGTGTGGGGGTGAAGACATCTTCCCGGTATGTTCACATTCACACTCTTTATTCTTGTTATCTCAAAAAAAAAAACGAAAGCTTGTTGAGTTGAAAACCCACAAAGGGCAGCTTAAGCAAAAATAAAGCAAAAATAAGAGTGAGTTTGTGAGATTTGAGAAAAATTAAAAAAAAATAAAAATAAAAATGAAAAAATGTGGGAAGCTGGGTTGAAAACCTGAAAGGGCACCTAGGCAAAATGAGAGAATGAGAGAAAGTTATTTCTTTTGATTTTGCAGGATCCTGAGGGCGATTACTATTGAGAGTTCGGATTAAAATTGAAGACCCATCTTTACTCTTTTTGTTTTGGAGATACTTTATGTATTTGTTATAAACACTTGTGGATGTTGGTGCTGCTACTCTTGTCATTTAGGACTTCGTGGATTTGATTTGATTTACTCGAGACGAGTAAAGGTTTAAGTGTGGGGGTGTTTGATGCACACTAATTAGTAGTGCATAATTACATGTTTTTATGAGTGATTTATGTTAATTGTTTGACGTTTTATTTAGTTTGTAAACATTTATGTGATTTCAAGTTGTAATTGTATTTTAGTCTATTTGTGTCAGTTGTAAAGTTTAGTTAGGATTTATGGTTTGGAAAGGAAGACTTTGAAGTGAAGAAAAAGAAGATTTGGCTGCCCAGGAGCAAACACCCGACCGGGTATAATACTTGACCCGGTCGGGTAAGAAGTGAAAAACGAAAATGCAAAGAAAGTGCATGGCCCGGTCGGGCCCACTACCTCACCCGGTCGGGTGAGAAGTGACCGGGGACAACCCGGTGTGCAAAGATAACCCGAACGTGTAGAAAATCCAATTTTTGCACTCACCCGGTCGGGTCCCATACCCGACCCGGTCGGGTCAGACATGACCCGGAACACCAGAACATGCTGAAGATCACAAAGATTTTGAAAAAATCTGATTTAGACCAAACCCGGTCGGGTCCCTCACTTGACCCGGTCGGGTCTGACTTGACCCGGACAAATTAACGTGCTGGAACAATGAAACGTGGGAGATTATCTGATTTTGACCGGTACCCGGTCGGGTATGTACCTATACCCGGTCGGGTACCCGGCCAAAGGTGTTGAAAAACACCTATAAATAGCACTCTTTTTCTCCTCTTAAAATCATCCCTTCTTCCATACTCTTTAGCTCAGTTTAGAATAACATTTCTTTATATTTTTCTAGCTATGTTTAGTCTCCAAATGAGGAGCTAAACTTCCATTCTTGGTGTTGCTCTTGAAGCTTGTTGATTATTAAAGTTGTGAGTTATTTTCTTAACTTCTTTCCTTGAATATTAATTAATAGTTCTTTCCTTAATATCATCTCTATATTAATGTTGGGGAGTGTTGCTAAGATGACAATTAGTTAACATCTCGACATTAGTTAGAATGGTATTTTCTTCCTCTATATTAATATTGAGGAGTGTTGCTAAGATGACAATTAGTTAACATCTTGATATTAATTATAGTAGGATACATCTTCTTTAATAATATTCTTCCTTGAATATTAATTAATCCCTACTCATATTTCATATTAATATTTTGAACATTACTTAAAGGATCAACTAGTTTTGTTTCATATATTAATTATTACTAGAAACGATCAACGAACCGATGGTTAATCGTTGATGGTTTCACAAGTAAGTAACTTCGGTTTATTAATGCACGGTCGTGGTTAATAAACTTATGAGGGATTAATTCTGTTGGTTAAACCGAAACCGCTTGTGTTGAGGTTATCAATCTCAATTGATTTCATCAATGAGTTAGAAAGATTAAATGCTACTATTAAATCGGTATAAGGCGTTGTTCTATATTTGATTAATAGTAAGGGTTATTAATGAACGGTCGTTGTTAATAACTACCCTCGATGAAGTGGATATACTCCCCGATTGAGTATTCGAGAGGGAATAAGTTATAGATATAACAATGATCGACTAAAATATATCAACAAGTGGAAAGTAGCAATGCCAAGTCCTTTTTATCTTTGAATTAAACACTTATAGGTTGTTCATCTTAGTTCTTAATTAAATTAAATCACTCAACCCAAATCCCCCCTTTTTATTTACTAAGTATCATAAAAAGAGAATTATTCCTTTCCCTGTGGATACGAACTCTACTACGCTATACTACGTATAAGTGTTAGTATTGAAAATTATTTTGACGCACCGTGACAAAGTGCTCGTCACTGTTGCTGGCTGTCCGCAACCTCCATCATCAAACCCACACACAACAACAATGCGCCGTCAAGCTGGAGCAACACATGAGACTCCTTCCTTTCCGGTTCGTCAACTTCGAGATGAGTCATCTAGCTCCGATGATGATAGTGAAGAGTGAACTAGGTGCTAGAAAGTTGAAGTTTAAAACATTAACGGTTAATTAGTAGGCCGTTAAACTACATTGTAATTTACTTTGTTGTGAATATGTTTAAATGTAGTCACTACATTTAAATATAACTTTGCTTTAATAATATTGTGACATTCGATTAGTAGTGCTATATATAATTACTTTAACATTCAAATATGTGAGTGGTATGATTTTAATTTGTTCACTGATTAAATTTAATACTTATTATGGTTAATAATAATGGTATACAGTACAAAGCTATATATCTATATATTAGCAGGATGCTAAATAAGAGAATATGAATATATGATCCCTTATTAAAGCCTTATTACATAAGAACTTACACATAACAGATGAATCCCTTATTTATCCCTTATGCAAATGTGGCATTCA
This sequence comes from Cuscuta europaea, assembly GCA_945859875.1. Lineage (NCBI taxonomy): Eukaryota > Viridiplantae > Streptophyta > Magnoliopsida > Solanales > Convolvulaceae > Cuscuta > Cuscuta europaea. The sequence continues at coordinate 8,861,778 of CAMAPE010000029.1, read as the reverse complement.
TAGATGTTTGACGTGGATTTTACAAGTGATATGCTTGTTATTGCTTCCTTATACCATATAAGGGATTTGAGGCCTTATATGTCCCTTAATGAGGAGCATTATAATAGGTGATTTTATAAGGAGTGATTCCCTTATTGTGTATAAGGGATGAATAAGGGAAGCTTGGTTGTTAGCATATATTCAATGGCGTAGTGTGTATGCATGTGTGTGAAGTGATATACATGCCTATGTTGTATAAGTTGTTTTATTACATCATGTGTATGTATGTCCGCTGCATGCATATTATGTTTATGCGCATGTACTGTAGTATGTATTACGTAGTTCATTACTTAGCTATGCACGTAGACTTATTGCCATGTACTAATTCAACTTTATTATTTGCTTTATGAAGTATTATTTGTTTTATCAGATAATTTATATTTGGTTTTATTTTAAGATTTTTTTTTGGGTGTTACAGTTGGAGTCCGAACCGGGAGCCTCACGGGGTCTCGGACAGCGGTAGCAAGTCCCGTAGAAATAATAGGACCCAAGGGTTGGGTTGTGCTAATGATAAATAAAAAGGGATATATAAGAAGGGCTGTGTGTCGACGAATAAATAAATTTACTTATTATAAGGATAATAAGTGGGAAATATAAATTATTATTTATATTATGATATCACCCTATTTTGAGGGTCTTGGAAATTAAAACGTTGATTATACTTAGTATAGTTGCTATTGTACTTGTCAAATATTTCCAAGTACTGACCTCCCCTTCACGGGGGAGGCCACCTCACAGTTTCAGGTAGGACTTGAAGGTTGCTACCGGTGCCCGTTGCTCGGGATATTCAGAGGAGAAGACGTGGTTCGTGCTTCTTCTGTTTTCTGATTTCAAAACAATTATAATAATGCTCATGGATATTATTTTGAATAACTATTTTGGGGATTGCATGCCCATGTTTGCCAAAGTGTGGCTAAGACACTTTTATTAAATGCTTCCGCTGTTTTAAATGAATGTTTTACATTATGTTTGTTTATGGATGTACTATGTGTGAATGATATTCATGACGCCTTGTATAGTATGGATGAGTTGGACTGCGGTTGACTATTCGTACTGTACGGCGGGTTGTTGACGTGTCCGGCCAGGTCCGGGGCGTGACAATTTAATTGGTATCAGAGCCTTAGTCCGTAAACATCATAATGAAGTTTCAAAATTCTTTTTGAAAGTGAAATTGAAAAACCATGAGCATAAAGTTTTGTACTTATAGAACTTTTGGTACTTGAGTTGCAATGCCTCTAATTGTTAAGATGGTACCCTTAACAATTGGCATGGCGGTGATTTGAGCCAAAGGATGTCTTTAAGTGCCTATCCGTCAATTGACATTTGATACGAGTCTAATGACTCATTCTAAATTTCTTTCAGAAATGGAACGTACCGGGAAGGTTACTCGACGGAACCCGACTGGCCAAGCACCGGGAGGATCCCAACGTGGCAGTCGGGGAGGATCGAGAGTGTCTAGGAGACAAGGCCGTGCAGGCCACTCGCTGACCGTGAGTGACGGTCATGTGGAAACTATAGACGAGCACTATGAGTCCGAGGAGGATTCAACTTACCAACCGGGAACCGAACCGGTGGAAACCCCATATGACGGGGAAGATGATGTGAGCGAAGAGAGCGACGATAATGACGCTCTTGAAAGAATAGAGGAACTACTCCGACAGTACCACCAAGACCACCAAAGGCGCCGGGCAAGACGTGCTTTGGAAGGGGCTTCAAGAAGAGGAAGCCGTGTGACTCCTAGGGAGATCATAGAACCCCGAGGAGGGGGAGGTGCTGAGGTCCCTATAATAAGGATCTCAAAGTACCTCAAAGAGGCAAGAGACTTGGGATGTAAACCGTTTGATGGAACGGGGGACATCTCCGTGGCGGCCGAGTGGATCAAAATATTCAACGAGGCGGCCCTCGACATGCAACTACCACCCCACATGAAGCTGAGAGTAGCCACGAGGCTACTAGAAGGCATGGCGTCCACATGGTGGGATGGAACAAAAGGGAAGTACGGCGAGGCCGTCACTTGGGAGAATTTCCGACATGAGTTCTTCAGCCAATACTACTCCGACTTCGAGGTGAACTTGAAGAGGAGGGAGTACACGAATTTAACCCAAGGAGGTGAATGTACGGTGAAGGAACTTGAGCACAAATTCAGAAAGCTTGCTGAGTTCATACCGGAGTACATTTGTGATGAAAACTGGATGGTGAACCACTTCTGGGATGCCTTGGACCTTCACATACGCGAGAGGGTAACACAATTGCATAATATGACGTTTAGTCAAGTGGTTGAACAAGGCTTGAAAGGGGAGAAAGAGTGGGAGGAAAGAAAACGAAGGAATGCCGAGGAGGCAAAGAAAAGAAAATGGGAGAACCATGGCCCTCAAGGTTCCAACAAGAAGGGGAACCACAGGGGAGGTGGATCTTTCAAAACCCCTGCACCACCGGTAAGGGGAAATCAAGGCCCGAGCGGGCAAAGCTCTGTGTCACAAGGCTCAGGCGTGAAGAAGTGCAGCAACTGCAAGAAGAACCACTTTGGCAAGTGCCGCGATCCCCCGAGGTGTTATCAATGCGGGGAGGTCGGGCATTTGAAGGTGAGTTGCCCACAACTTGGACGAGCCATGGGGGCCGGACCAAGTAGTGGAACGACGGTGAGCAGGAACCGAACCGGAGCACCAAATGCTAGCGGTGGGCACGGTGGGGCGAGTGCAAGCAACGCGCCATCCGTAAACCAAGGAAGGACCCAAGCTCGGGTCTATGCTATGACGGAGGCGGATGCTCGTGCCAACCCGGACTCCATTGCGGGTAATTCCTTAAACTCACGTATTAGTCTATTATAAACAATAGGAGTGTGGAACTTGTAATTTTATAACCCCGACGAGTTTGGTCGGGTTTGAAGGGAAAAAGGGGAGGAGAATCCTCGCCCTGGGCAAAAACTGCCCGGCTTTGACGAAAGCCGCCTGACTTTCGTCTTGATTTACTTGGGATAATACCACGGCAACGAATGCCGGTCGGCTTCCACCGAGAACCGCCCGGCTTTCGTCAACATTAAATCAAAAAAATTCTCGCAACCAAAAACCGGAAGGCTTTTGTAAAGACCGGCCGGCTTTCGTAAACACCTCACCTGGAAAATTTCTCGCAACTGAAAGCCGCCCGGCTTTGATGGAAGCCGCCCGGCTTTCGTTAGGCCTGGGGATTCCTGCGCTGCTGAAACCCGGCCGGGTTTCGTAGAAACCGGCCGACCTTGAAATCCGTTCAATGAATAAAACTACGGCGACGAAAACCGGCCGGCTTTCGTGAAAGCCGCCCGACTTTCGTGATTTTATACAAGGAATTTTTCTCGCAGACAAAAATCGACCGACTTTCGTGAAAAGCGGCCGGCTTTCACCTGGTTTAGTCCTAGAACGGTCCTAAAGGTTAGAAACCGGGAAATTTCGGAAGGGTGTCAAACGGACTCCGCCCGAACCACAACCAACATACCCTACGACTTAAGAAACGAGTCTATTAATTAGATAGTGTGTCTTACATTACTTATGAATGTAGGAACACTAAAGATAAACGGGAGAGACGCAAGGATCCTTATTGATACCGGGGCGCAACGATCATTTGTGAGTGAGGCGTTCGCCAACGGATTCAACGGACCACTTGTACCGATGACTCAAACCCTACTGGTATCCACGCCTCTAGGGGATGATATCAAAAGAGATAGCCACTATCCATCGTGTGAGGTGGAGGTGGAGGGACAGAACTTGACGTGTGACTTCGTACCGCTGAGCATGATCGAGTTCGACGCGATCCTTGGGATGGATTGGCTAGAGAAGCATCATGCTAGGGTTGATTGTTATACGAAGGTTCTTGAACTCGAAAGCGGTGAAGGTTTGACCTTACGTTTCGAGGGAGATAGAGGCAAATCAAACAGTTGTATCATATCCGCCGTGAGAGCGAGGAATATGATGAGAAAAGGATGCCACACATATCTAGCTTACATGGTGGACAAAACCAAAGAAGAGGTAGACATCAACGGTGTGAGAGTTGTGTGCAAGTATCCGGATGTCTTCCTAAAAGACTTGCCGGGACTTCCACCCGATAGGGAGATTGAGTTCGTGATCGAGGTTGAACCCGGCACCAAACCAATCTCTATACCGCCATACAGAATGGCACCCGCTGAACTTAACGAGTTGAAAATCCAATTGCAAGAGCTATTGGATAACGGTTTCATAAGGCCGAGTCACTCTCCGTGGGGAGCACCGGTCCTTTTCGTGAAAAAGAAAGATGGAACGCTTCGAATGTGCATTGATTATCGTCAACTGAACAAGGTCACAATCAAGAATAGATATCCCTTGCCTAGGATTGATGACTTGTTTGATCAGCTCCGAGGAGCGACGGTATTTTCGAAGATTGACTTGAGGTCGGAGTACCACCAACTGAAAATAAAGGAGGATGACATACCGAAGAGTGCATTCCGCACAAGGTATGGTTATTTCGAGTTCCTAGTTATGTCGTTCGGGCTAACCAACGCCCCGGCGGCATTTATGGACTTGATGAACCGAGTATTTCATAAATACTTGGACCGGTTTGTGATTGTGTTCATAGATGATATCTTGATTTACTCAAAGAGTGAAGAAGAGCATGAGGAGCACTTGATACTTGTTCTTGAGACACTACGGGAGAAGCGACTCTATGCCAAGTTTTCCAAATGTGAATTTTGGCTAAGGGAGATTGGCTTCCTCGGGCATGTGGTTTCAGGATCAGGGATTGCCGTAGATAACAAGAAGATTGAGGCCATTACTGAATGGGAGAGGCCAAAGAACGTCAAGGAAATTCGTAGCTTCCTTGGATTGGCAGGGTACTACCAAAAATTTGTGGAGAAGTTCTCAGTTTTGGCATCGCCATTGACAAAGCTCACTCGAAAGGGGGCCAAGTTTGTATGGGATAACCGATGTGAGAAGGGATTCCTTGAACTGAAGAAGAGATTGACCGAGGCACCGGTACTCGCACTACCCAAACAGGGTGTGGGGTATGATGTCTACAGCGACGCAAGCATCCAAGGGCTTGGATGTGTCTTGATGCAGAATGGGAGGGTGATTGCCTATGCTTCACGACAGTTGAAGAAGCATGAGGTAAATTATCCCACTCATGACTTAGAGCTGGGGGCGGTGGTGTTCGCATTGAAGATTTGGAGACATTATCTCTACGGGGAAACATGTCATATATACACCGACCACAAAAGCCTGAAGTACGTGTTTACTCAAAAAGAGTTAAACATGAGACAGAGACGGTGGATGGAGTTGATAAGAGACTACCATCTAGTTATCGAGTACCACCCCGGTAAAGCCAACGTGGTAGCGGATGCCTTGAGCCGAAAGAATTCATCTGGGGCATTATTGACTAACTTGAGGGCATTGAGAGCCCAATTGGAGGTATCTAGCGATGGTGCCTTGTTAGCTAGATTCGAGGTGAGACCTACATTACTTGATGAAATCAAGAAGGGTCAAGAAACCGACGAAGAACTTATGAAGATCCGTGAACGCATGCTAGCGGGACCGGTTGAGGATTTCAGGGAGAGAGACGATGGTCTCTTATTATTTCGTGACCGAGTGTGTGTACCGTTGGATGATGAGCTCCGAAAGTCCATCTTAGAGGAGGCTCATTCATCGGCGTATGCCATGCACCCAGGAGGCACGAAGATGTACCGTGATTTGAAGGAAAGTTACTGGTGGTCAGGTATGAAGAGGGAAATAGCCGAGTACATCAGTAGGTGTCTTACTTGTCAGCAAGTTAAGGTAGAACATCAGCATCCGTCTGGGTTACTACAGCCACTTTCCATTCCTGAATGGAAGTGGGAGCACGTGACTATGTATTTCGTGGTGGGGCTGCCACAGACGATTAAGAACTATTAAATTATATTTGTGAAAAATATATGATCCTGATGTGAACATAACTTTTTATATAAAGTTTTAGGTATATATATTACATGTGCAAGTTTAGGATATTTATCTCACATCCTACAAAGTTTGGGATATTTAAATTATTTCGCTCTTAATTAGTACTCCTATAAGATAAGCGGACCAATAATCGTGCGGGAGAATTTCCTCTCTCATATGTAATGCTTTTTAATTATATAAGATAATAGAACTAGTAATTGAGCAAAAGAATTTTCTCTAATATGTAGTGCTTGGGAGATGAATTTTCACTCTCATATTTTCTCTCTCATGACCTTTTAATTGTTGCCTATGTTATGACAATCAATAAATATCAAGATCTATCATTGGAAAAACATGAAATATTCCTACCCATACATATTTTAGTCATGTAAAGCTATATATATATATATATATATATATATATATATATATATATATATATATATATATATGTTGCATTATCAAAGATTTAGAAAACATGAATCGGTGATTTTAATACATGATAAGAAAAGAAAATCATTAGACATTAGCACTAAAACATTTCTTTAAAATAATTTTTCAAAACTCTAATAATAAAGTTCAATATTTCATTATACGTTTACCATCTACGTAGCAAATTCAAATGGATGGTGTTATGTTTTTTACTCAATTTTTCTTTTACTTTGAATATTTTTTGTATGTATTTATACTTTTTGATATTCACTTATTGTACTTCATTTTTGAAATGATGTAAAATTGAAAAAAACTGTTTTTATATTTAATCAGATCATAAATAAAAATATATATGGATCAACTATTTTTCCCGTGCGTATGCACGGGTGCTATGCTAGTTTATTAAAGATAATTAATCTAATTACTTAATTACCTAATATAGCAACCTAATATGCTAAATTCGATTATAAGTTACTCAAACCTAATAAATAACTAAAATAAGAATCTAAACATGATATAATATTACTTTATTATTTAACTATCAGTATATCATATTTATGGAAACCCTAGTGGCCGTCTTCCCTCTTCGTACGGGTTGAGATTTGTCGCTGCCTCTATCAATATGGGGTTGGAGTGGCATATTATACTAATTTTAAGTGTTCTAACGCTTGGGATTGCAACTACGTCGAAAGAGATAACGCTGGCGGATGAACGAAGTGCGGCTGAGAGGTTGTATCGAGACCGGATCATGAAGCCTTGGTCAGCCATTCCGGCGGTGGTGGAGTTGATATTCACCCATATTGCAAGAGTTCGTCCTCCTCCGGAACCACCTTCATACCAGGGAATGCTTTGTGGAAAGATTTTATTTCAGTGTTATTTTGTCTTTACTTGCAATTGTTTTCGTTTCAGTCTGAGTAGATTTGGTTTGAATGTTTGGATTTTTGGAGTTCTTTTGATAGACAGAGTTTCGGTTCCATTCGTTTTAGGTCTAAATTTGTCCGTTTCAGGTTTAGCGAGTCATATTGCTTTGTATGAGGTGTCTGACTCTAAGTCTACTCCTAGGGTTCACGATCGGATCTGTAATTTCTGTCAGAAGATTGTCTTGTATGTGTTCTTGATTTTAATATAACGGTAGTTCTTTTATGATTAAAAAAAAAACTAAAATAAGAATCTCAATCACATACTCCATAATAATAAAGAAATACGGAGTAGAACAATAAACAAGATTTTTTTGGAAGAACAATACACAAGAAATTAGGAAGCCTAATATAATCATATACTCTCTAATTTGTAATTAAAAGATAAAATAGAAACAAAGAAACCTTACCTGCTTCCGCATTTTAACGAACCCTGCAAGCGCAGGCCGAAGCGATTCAGGCATTCAACGGCCTAAAACTTAGGATATGTTTACTTCATTTCTTAGTAAACGGTGTTTAGTAAGCCTTACCTTAGTAAACCGTTGTTTAGTAAGCAGTGTTTAGTAAGCCAATGTTTACTTCATACAAAATTCAGGCCCGATTAATCAAAAGTCCGTTTAATTTCATTGGGCTTCAAACGTGTCTTATGTATAAAATGTCAAAAATAACCCCCAATCAGATAAATAGCCTAGCCGATTACAATTGATGACTATCCCCGGGCATTTCAATCGCTTCTCCAAGCAGAGTGTTGTCTACCTCCAGATTGACGATCAGGCATATGCTTTCTTCTTCCATTTTTTCTCTCCAGATTGACCGATCAGGCATATTTTCTTCTTACTCCGCTGCATCTATCTTCTCCATTTCCAGTTTATATATATATATACTATATGCTATTACGTATATAATTTATAATTAGCAAGTGGTTATAGATAAGATTGAACAAGCTGGTTCTATAGATAATAATACTCCTTATAATACTCTGTAAAAAAATTCTGATATAACCAATAGCCCATACTCTTCTTTTTAAATCCAATAAACTGCTGCACACGTAAGCTATCTTAAATGGCAGCTTTGATATATCCTTGCTTCAATTCCACCTTAAACATAACAAACATTGAACTTCAAAGCACAGGAAATTGCAGAAATAATAAATCCATCTCTTTGTGATATTGTTCTGACAAACTAAAAAGAGACTTGTTTTAAGACATAAAAGCTCATCTTAAGTCAGCATCAGTATAATATTGTAACAACCAGACCTAAAATATATCTATATCTATATATATATAATTACCTCAGCAATAGCTTCCCACACTTCATTAGAGGCAGTGATCATTTTGGATATAGGATCCCATCCAAATCCACTTAGTGAGACAGTGCGGCCATTTAACAAGTCATAATACTCTTGCCAAACTTGTTCCAATGTTCTTATACGAGATTCAATGTGTGGTTTAGCTTCCAAGTGAGAATGAGGCAACTTCTGTGACATCATTTTTGCTAGCTCACTTAAATACCCTGCTTCAAAGTCTCCTTTTTTCCATTATGTGTGCCATGGGTGTGCAATTCGACCATACAATTAACAAGAGTTTGATCTTCTTGGACAGTCCATTTCCTTCTTGTGCCTTTTGCAACATGTGCCATCTATCAAAAACAAACACAAGAAACAAAATATAAACAAAGAAAGATATCATCTAAAACTTTGAAACTTACACAGATTGTAAATACTATTCACAGAAGCATTTTTATGGAATAAAAGGACTAAAGTTGGTTTGTTAATTTGCACTTACACTTTGACAAGCATGTTATTGGATTTTTATTACTTGTAAATAGAATTCATTCTCAGTTGATTAATTTATTTTTGGATCAGTGTTCTAGCTTGTATAAACAGGTAATCAAAAAAATTCTAAACTTCATTTGTCTAAATAAGGGTTACTGCTAAACAAAACAAAAAACATACTAATATACTCAAATTATTTAACTAATAGCACATGTATAAATAAGGTAAACTGTAACGAATTAGTGAATAATTAGAATGTAGCAGTGGTAACATAAGTTCTACTTCAATAAATTTGTTAATTATATAACTAATTAACATGACAGGTGAGAAGGGAATTGCGTTTAACTAAACTCCACTTTGACTAGCCTCCATGAAAAATATCAAACACCTTGAAGGCATGTTTCAGTTTAGCTATACAGTTCAGAAAACAATCATACTAGATATCCATTTCCGAAATTGCAGGCATACAACATTTCAGTTTCTAGCTATGCGACCCAAGCGATGGTTTGGACTGAGATTTGTCAAAAACACGTACTGAAATATAGCTTGATGAGAGGATTTTCAGTGGTGAGAATCCCAAAACAAAAGAGTTCAAAATTAATATTAAGAAATCTCTGTCGTTTATATCGACCAGTAAATTAATGTGCGATATACCTGGGTTGATTGTTGTGACATAATGTACTGTTCGAGCTTCACAGGTATTGAAGAATTGAGGGTTTCGAAGTGAGAACGATTGAGAGACTTCAGAGATGTGTTTGTTTTTTGAAGAGGAGGTCTCGGAGAGTGAAATGTGTCGTAGGAATGGGAAATGATGAGAGGGGTTAGGGAAGGACACAATTGTAAATAAAAATGTCAGAAGCAATAAAATAAGGGCACACGGGTCATTATTGAAATGCTTAACTCATTGGCTATATAATACATGGGGGGAGCGATCGGTTATTAAGCACCGCTTAAGAGGCGTTGCTGCTTATTAAGCATACTTTTAAGCATCCGAAATTGTTTACTTCAGCCTTCTTAATAAGCTAACGGTCTTCTTAACAGAAAAGTAAACATATCCTTAGAGGCTGAATCGTTGTCCCTTTGTCACTTGCAGAGCGAGTTACCAATTTGGCGATTGGGTAGCACTGTGTGTCTGTGTCGCTTGTTGAGCAAGAGGTCAGGATTCGAGTTTCACTCTTCAGTCTTCTACTTTTCATCTTCTTTTCTATTTTTCTTGGACATGGACTATTGGCTGGTAGTAGGGGCAGATCCGATCCAAGCAGTGGCGGAACTATTAAGCAGCCCGGAGGGGCCTGCGGCCCGGCAGTTTCTTTACATATACTCCGTATTATATATATATATATATATCCTGGGCTGGCACGCTAGTTATGCGACTGGGCGCCTACTACAAAAGAAAAGACACGTGGAACTTGCTGGACGCCTTTTACGCTGTGAGCGTGAGGAAACTAAGCTGCACTTCAGGACTTTATTCCAATTCAAGCTGAACAATTATGTGAAATGGGTGAGCTGTAAAGATTTTGCTACTATGAGCTTTCCTTGCCTGGTAAAGCTGGCAGCTGCCTTTTAGTAGAAGGGATGAGATTGTTTGGATGGTTTTTCTAGACTTCTTTAATTTATGAAAAACTACTCTCCCCTCCCAACACTTTATAAGATGTGGGGCGGGGTGAAATGGGTAAATAAATTTTATATTTACGATTATAAATTTATTTAGTTTTTATTATTTTTTGTGAGCATTTACTATTTATAAAGTCATCACAAGATTTATATATAGTTTTTCTCTAGCCAGAATATCCTTCTTTTAAAAATAAAAATAAAAAATAAAAAAAAATAAAAAAAGCGGCTCACCTTGCCGCCTGTTGGGAACCTATACTGAGCAACAAGCCAGAACAGCCTGGAGGGTGGGCGCAACCTCTTCCGATTTCCCGAGTAGGCAGCTATCGTAACCTCTTCAACATTTTCTCTTGTTGCCGCCTACCTTGCCGGAGACCGGATTCCAGGGTCGACACAGCAACCCGGTTGCCTTGCTGAAGGCCTTTCCTTTCCTAAATCCTAATATGTGCCCCTCCAACCAGGGGCGGAGCCAAGGGGGGTCAGGTTGGTCAGCCGACCCCGCTGAAAGTTTGAGAGTATAGAGCTCTGAAATATCTTCGATTTGATATATTATGACCCACGTAACTCATTACGAGTAAAATGTTATGACTTCTGGAAAATCAACACTATCTAAACGTAAAATCAGCAAAATTTGACGCAAAATATAGATTATTTTTCCAAATTTCTAAAAAAAGTATAATTCACTCAATACTTACGTGACACGACTCAAAAACAGAGCAAAGACAATCTATCTTATTGCTACGAGTGTCTATTTATCTAAACTGCGTATAAAATATTCAACTCACACATTATTTAAAAACGATCAACCATTTTCATTATGTATATAATTTGAGTTTCGACCCCCCTGAACCGTTTTTCTGGCTCCACCACTGACTCCAACATCCTCGGGCTGGTTCCGCCACTGGATCCAAGGAGGTAAGGGTCACAAGCCGACTGTAATACCCGAGATTAATTTAAGAGGATTAATAGTACTACTCATACCAACAGAGGTGCATCTCCTTTTAAGGGAGCTCATCACCCAAGAACTCCAAAGTTAAGCGTGCTTGCACGTGAGTAGTCTTGGGATGGGTGACCCCCTGGGAAGTTTCTCAGGGCGCGCATGAGTGAGGACAAAGTGCGCGGTAAAGGCTCGTGGTGGTTTGTGGGGACAGTACTAGAGGCCCGAAGTAACTACCTCGGGGCCTACGGGGCCGGGGTGTTACAAATGGTATCAGAGCAACCCTGCGACAGTGTGTTGACCCGTTAGATATCGGGCAGACACTTAGCGGGGCAAGATTCTGGGGTTTGATTGAGAGTGTTAAGGGCGCAACGAGGACGTTGTGATCCTAAGTGGGGGTGATTGTAATACCCGAGATTAATTTAAGAGGATTAATAGTACTACTCATACCAACAGAGGTGCATCTCCTTTTAAGGGAGCTCATCACCCAAGAACTCCAAAGTTAAGCGTGCTTGCACGGGAGTAGTCTTGGGATGGGTGACCCCCTGGGAAGTTTCTCAGGGCGCGCATGAGTGAGGACAAAGTGCGCGGTAAAGGCTCGTGGTGGTTTGTGGGGACAGTACTAGAGGCCCGAAGTAACTACCTCGGGGCCTACGGGGCCAGGGTGTTACACCGACCCCTGAAAGTTTGAGAGCATGGAGTACCGAAATACATTAACTCATTTGATATATTATGACTCACGTCTCATGTAATTCATTACGTGTAAAAAGTTATGGCTAATGTAAAACATGCACAATCTAACGTTAAAAAGAGTAAAATTTGGTGTCTACTCAGGTACGATTTAAAAATGATCTACTTATTATTATGTATTTAGTTAAATTTCGTCCCCCAAACGGTTTTTGTGGCTCCCCCACTAGCTGGTAGGTTGCCTAATACTACTATTACCCTTTTGGGCCTTCAATAATTATGGCTATGTGCCACCCCACAGGGTCTGATTAGACTGTTAATTATTTATTAAATAGAAAAGAAAATCATTAATTGAGATATAAGAGTTTAAATGGATGAAGTATAAATTTATATACAAAAAAGCTCAGTTAAAACTCGTATATTACGGTTGAGAACAGAGTTGTTAACGAGTCGAGCCTGAACACTGTGAGCTCGAGTTCGGTTCAATTTGGTAATAATGATGTTCGGGTTCAAGCTCGAAACTCGACGAACTTTACAAATGAGACTCGTGTTCGGCTCCATAGGCGTCCAATGTTCGAATCGAGTGCTCGATAAATATGCTCGATTTTTCAAATTTTCGGTGATGCCTGTTAATAGCCTCGTGCTCGAATTATTCGACAAGATTCAAGTTGTTAATAATCATATTTTTTTTATAGTAATAATCATATTTATATTGACATGTATTCAAGTTGTTAATAATCATATTTGTCAAGTTGTTAATAATCATATTTAGATTCATAAAACATACGAAATATGCTAAAATAGGAGTTTTATGAGTTACGTATGTTTCACACGGAAGTTTTAAAAGAAACTGACCACAATACCCTTGATGAAAGCAAGCCGCATGTTTTTAGTTTTTACAACGCATGGAAGTTTTTAACAATTAGTAAAATAGAAGAAATTTTAGAACACACGGTGCACTAGAAATTCTATATTTGATTTCTGCTTCCACTTTCTTCCTTCTTTCGAGATTGCTTTTAGTGATTCTTTTTTTGTTTTTTGTTTGTTTTCTCTTTCAATACTATTTCATCTTTCGTTCTTTTGACATTTTATTTATATTTTACAATACATATTACAATTGTTTACATTTGATTTCAATCAATATATTTGTAATTTTGAGATTATTGTTTTGGTTTGAATATGAAATTGTCACATTGCTATTTTAAAATATATTTTTATCACTAAGATAAAAAAAAATTGGTAAACAAAAATAAATATACTAAGATAAAAAAAAATATTACTCTACAAATTTTTGGTCTTCAAAATTCTAAAGTTGGCAATTTTTTTGACTCTTTGATGCATATTGTCATAAATTCTTACTAACACTAATATCCTATTGCCATATTTAATATGAGCGATAATGCCATTTTAGCAGTATTATTGCCATCTTTAGGAGTATTATTGCCATTTTTAACATGAGTAATACGAAGTAATGGTTATCTTTTGGACATTATTGCTATCCTTGTTATATTGCCATTGTACTTAAAATAATGGCAATTTCATATTGCAAAATACAAAATATTGCCATTTTCGTTCATTTATTGTCATTTTTTATCGATAATAGTCAGTAAATAAATTAATGTCAATTTTTAAAATCCATCGAACTAAAATTAATTAAAAAGTAAGATTCAAAATTTCAGACCGATTGTTGGGGCCTTGGATTATCTAATCCTAAAAATCAGATCTAAAATAAGAATTTTCTTTTGAATCTGAAAATTACAAAATAATTTATAGAAATCCAAGAGAAGAAAGGGAAGGAGGAGGAGAAAGAGAAGAAAAAAAGGAGAAGGAAAATGAGAAGAATGAGAAGAAGAAAAGAAGAAGAAAAATGAGAAATTGATACTTACCTATGTCCATGAATTCCGCCGTCTTTCTTTGTGTCGCTACCCTCCGCCGCAGCCCTTTTCCATCGGAGAATCTGGAAAAATAAAGTTCAAAAGATGAAATGGATGAACAAGAGAGATTCATGTTGCTGGGGAAATAAAAGAAAGAACGTGAGGCTACAGGGATAGAGTTAGGTGAGAGGAAAAGATAGTGGAGAGAGGAAAATTGTTATTCAAGATAATATAAAGAATGATATAATTGTATATATAATGAACAATTCACGTAGTTCCTATTTAGGGAATATATCAATTAGGACTCCTATTTTGGAACTTTTCTATTGTTTTAATCCTCTTTAGGATAATTTCTTATATTGTTTAAACATAAAACTCATCTCGAGTTCAAGTTTGAAAACTTATTAAATTCAGCTCATTATTACATTCGAAATCGAACTCGAATATTTGATAAACGCTGGATTTGTTAATGGCTCTGGTTGAGAATGGGACGAAGAAGTATCCGGAAAGACGGCAGTGATTTTATCGGATGGTTGTTGACTTAATGATTTGTTGTTAGTGGTGGGATCAAATTTTGTTCGGACAAGATAAACGGAAATGCTCTGGGTCGTGGTAGTAAATGGCAAATTCCAAAAGTTGTGGTTATCTTTTTCCTCAACCGCTTTCCCTCTCCTTTACTCCATTCCCTTCTCTCTCTCTCCCTCCCTCCCGCCCGCGGACGCTATTTTCCCGGCGTCCATCCCGACGACAAAAAGCCCGCCAACACCCCCTCACCGTCGACTGCTCAACCAGTCAACTCGAAAGAAAAAAACTGAACTCGATTGATTGATCGCATGGAGCTCGTTCGCCACTGCTTATGCACCCATGACAGAGGCTTCTCTGCGCAAGCCTGCGACCTTTGCGGGCCCATTTGTTTCCCGCAGTCAACTCAGGCCCAGCCGGAATCACCGGCTCTTCACGAAGAAGGCGCCGGGGATAGAGAATTCGCGCCGAGTTATCAGAATTTCCGGAGCTTGATCACTTCCGCAGCATCTCTTGCTCTTACCGTGCTCTTCGTAATCGGTACTTTCATGTTTTCATACGTTTCCGCGCGTCGCCGGCTTAATTCTTGTTTTTGATTGTAACTATTTTGGGATTACAATAATGTCAATAACAATTTGGCGATTAAATATTAATTGGCTAAGCGATGGGATCATCGTTTTTTTATTTCTTTCAAAATTATAATGTTTCTAAAAATGAATAAAAGGTGATTCGAATGTTATGTTAATCTTTCATGCTTTATAAATTGTCAAATAATAGAGGATACTAGGAGTCTAGGATACAGATAAGCCATCCTCAGCTTCTCGCCCATACCCCTCCAAAACCTGCTAATAAAACACACCCTAAGAGGGGATTAGAAAACATAGGAGGAGTTGAGAATGTTATTATTGTTCTGGAGCTAAGGCTAGATACCCACCAAAGACATACAGCTTGTTTTCCGTTTGGTATTAATCATCTGAAATGCTTTTTATCTGGAATGCAAGCAGTTGGCGCTTTAATCGGTGGTGTATTTGGAGCATTAGCTGGTTGGGCTGCTAAAAGCGGCATCCTTAGAGGAGCAGGACTGTGCACCATTGCAGGGGCAGTACTCTCCTTAGAAGCTCTGGAGGCTTCTCATGCCTATTGGTGTCCGGACTGTTCTGGCTCACAACACAGAACATCTTCTTTGGTATTGCATATTTTCATTCATTATGTGATTATGACCTTGTTCTGTGGATTAATCGTTTGTCCCCTTTGAATTTATGGCGAGTGGATAGTTGTTTTTCAGGCAGATTTCATTAAGGAGCTTCTCCATCATAGGTTTGTTGATGATCAGTTCCAGCATCCTGTGCCAAGAACTAATGGCCATCAGGTATACATATGTATATATGTCGTGCCGTAAATGGTGTCTGAAATTGGGGGCAATTTGTGTGACTAGAAAAATATAAGACATGGACAACCGAACAAAACTTTGCCATATAGGAGGAATGTGTGTGCTTGTATTTCTGTATAGTTATACGGAGTAGTAAACTTTTGGGGTGGTAACTTATCATGCTTCAGTTGATGTGGTTTCTTGGTGTAGACCAATCTTGAATATATCTCCTCCTTTTGAGTCTAAATCAGGTCAATTGCTCATTTGAAGTGTATTCAGACTTCAATATTTATTTATTCTTAAAGATCGACTCAAGATAGGAACAAGCAAAATTTTATATTTTAATTTGTATCTTTACATTTGGTTGGTGTATGATGTTGTAACAATTTCCTTATGGAACTTATTTGCATCTCATTTCGGTTCTTTACGTTTCAACTACACAGCCATATTAATACCTTTGTACTTATATATTGTGTGGGTAATGAGCTTCTCGAACTAACATGGGGATTTACTCTGCATTTGTGCACAATATTTTGATAAAAATATACGAGCAGGGGAGTATTAGCCCAAGCAACGACGACTTCAACGAGGTGATTGACTCCTACAGTGAATTGCCATTGAGGGGCTTGTCAGGGGATTCACTTAACAATCTTCCTTCTCATGTCTTGACAAGTGAGGTGAAAACTGGAGATAACATCTGTTGCACAATATGTCTGCAGGTTTAGTCTTTGTACCAAATGTTGAAAATGTCATGTCAGATTATACAAGCTGTGTATCAGATCTTATAAAAAACGTTGCATATGATTCAATCCTGGATCATACGATTCGTTGCTGACAGTCACTATTGTTCATTTAACTTGCAGGATATTGGAGTAGGGGAAACTGCAAGGAACTTGCCACACTGCAATCACATGTTCCATTTGAGCTGCGTCGACCAGTGGCTAGCGGGCCACGCTTCCTGTCCTGTGTGCCGAAGAAACGTTTAAGCTAGACTGCCTTGTTACATTGGTTTAATTTAAAGTGCGTAAAATATATGTATTGACTTGAAAATAATTACAATTACAGTACCAAAAATTAACAAGAGTAGAGACAAATTAACAAGAGAGACCTAGTTACATAAGGAAGCTAGCTACTGACTTACTGAGATTTACAAAAGTCATAACTAGAAAACCGTTGCTGAAAGCCTGAAACTATATTTTAGAAACAATTGCCAACTGAGTGAGTTTCTAATCACGGAGAGAAAAATGAACCATCCGGCCCAATGGTTTAGTAAGAATAAATGCCAACTGAGTGAGTTTCTGAAAATATAGAAATGTTGTACATTTTCAAGATCGATCTCATACCAAAGTGTGCAGAAATCATCTATTCGTGTCTTGTAATTTACCCGAAGGAAAAGATGCCACGAGCAATACGAAAGTGACCAGTGGAGGACCCCAGGGGGTTTGGAGGGCTAGTGTCCCGCTTCCGATACCGAAATTTAGTATTAGTAGTTATGATAAAAATCGTGCACCCTATCCGGACAAAAAACTACTCCGTATAAGACGTGGAGATAATTTTGTCGAATATCATATAAGAATTGTAGTGAGAAATGTTAAAGATCACAGAGTACAGTTGTGATGTAGTGATTCCTAGCTTGCAGTTAGACATGTTGTTGGTATGGTCACTACACTTTCTTTGCAAAGTGTCTTTGATGGTTTTTTTGACTAAGTATGAATAATGTTTGTCAAAAATTAAAGGTTAAAGATATACCAATCGTCTAATATATGAGACGAACTTAATGAAGAGAAGACTTTTATCTTAAATAAAAATACATATATGAAAAAGTGTGTCAATTCACTTTTGATATTTTGTACTACAATATGATAAAAGGTTCATATACTTTTTTTATTTAATAAAAAGAGATTTTATTGATGAAATAAAAAGTAGAGGTAAAAGACAAGGAGAATGTAGATTGTAGATAGCCCAACCCCCAATACATAATAGAAGCCCCCTCAATTTAAACCCTCATAGATCAAGGTCTCTCGCGAGTTTGTGATCTAGTCCTTATATGATGCGATCTCCGATTATTTTTCTAGGGCCTTTGAGTGTTCAAATTTTCCGAAGGCAAACCATTTTCTCTTGTGATCATGAGAGCTTTGTGGAAAATATCTCGATTTCCATCAGAGTCCCATAGATATGTTACAGTCGAGATAGACACTCTCTTCTCATTTTCTGAAGTATGACCAAAATATTCATGTCTCTGGAAGGATGAATCGCTAAAAGCTTCCTCATCATCAGTGCCTTGAGAGTGTTGATCACGTGTATAATAGTTGATCTCTGGAATGATTCGCTAGTAGCTTTCCTCTCATCAAAAAGTCCCTTTTGATTACCTGAAGATACATTCCTCAAAAAATTTGTAGGTGTACAATCTGTACCTTTCTCTTCATTAGCCGATTTATCTAAAGAAGAGGCAAATGATTCTTTCAAACTCTTTGATTAAAAATTGAGAAAATGAGTCAACCCCTTGAGTCACAGTGATTTGAAAGAAATCCTTAATATGTGTGAATGAGGGGTCACTTTCAGGTAAATGCCAAAAATCCTTCAAAGAGCTCACCAAATTCGGCTCACCATAATTCAGAAGGATGATGAATTAGATGAAGATGTATCTCATAGAATCAGAGTTGGGTGGATATAATGGAAGAGTGCATCATAATTTGTATGCGACCGAGGTATGTCGACTAGACTGAAAGGTAAATTTTATCGAACAACAATTAGGCGTGCGTTAATGTATGGCGTAGAGTGTTATACGGTGAAACAATGTCACATTCAAAAGATGAGTGTAGCAGAAATGCGTATGTTGTGTTGGATGTGTGGGACATACTCGAAAAGACTGTGTGAGAAATGAGATAATCAGACAAAAGGTGGAAGTAACACCTATAGAAGATAAGATGTAGGAGTTGTTAGGAATTTTTATGGTGTCCAATCTAATTAAATATCTTTGTATTTGTGTAGTTATTAATTAAACGTGTAATACGTGCCACAAATGTGTATCAGCCTGGGGGCTTCCTTGTAACCCGTAAGTTAGCTAACTTCTCCTATAAAAGGAGGCTAACTTACGGGAACCCAAAAATGATAGAGAATAGAAAAAAGAGGCTTAGAGTGCGTAGAGGCGAGATAGAGAGAAGGGTTTCTGCTGCTCTCCTTCTCGAGGGAGAGCAACGGGGTTTATACGGTATACCAGATTCGGTTTTAATCTTCTCGATATCTTTCTATCTGCTTATTCTTCTTGTTATGGTTGTTTGATTGTTAGTATTCTGGGTTTATCAATTGGTATCAGAGCCGAGACATGAAAAAGGTTGAATCTATCTGAGTTTTTCGTATCTGCTTTTTCGACAGACTCTGTTTTCTCTAGTATTTCATTATCTCGATATTTGCCTTTGTGATATTGTTTTTGGTTGAAACTTTGTAAAAATTATACTGTTGGAATCGTCTCCTCTTACCGATTCTATATCACTTCTTTGTTTTCGATTTCTGCAATTTTTTGATTTCAAAGATCTCTATACTGAGATCTCGAGATCCTATTTTTTCACCGCTGCAGAAACGATTTTGACTTGAATTTGGTACAGGAGGAATCGCGAGATCAAGGGCTTTTCAAAACTGTTTTCACAATTTCAAAACTCGAAATTTTCAACTTGAAAGATTTCGAGATTTTGTTAGATCTCGACACATTGGAAGATCTCGAGATTCTGGTTTTTAT
This sequence comes from Cuscuta europaea, assembly GCA_945859875.1. Lineage (NCBI taxonomy): Eukaryota > Viridiplantae > Streptophyta > Magnoliopsida > Solanales > Convolvulaceae > Cuscuta > Cuscuta europaea. Next base: position 8,841,968 of record CAMAPE010000029.1, on the reverse strand, counting down.
ATGACAGGTGATATGGTTATATTTTACACACTTTTTAGGCTTAGTTTGTTGTTAATTTTAGTCATTAAAGTTGTACTTCTGTACATATTTTTATTATTTGCCGTTAATTTGTATTAGTGCGGTGTTATGCGTGTATTTTGTATTTTCAAGTACTTTTGATGATATTTGGATCATATGTGCATAAATTAAAGAAAAAAACTAAAGTTCAAGTTGGAGAATAACAAAAGTGGAATTTCCTTCAAAGTAAATAAGGAATAAATTGGAGAAAAGTAGCAAAAATGGATAAAGATGAGGCTAGTATTCGAACACTAGTCATTTGGTCAAAGAAGCAGAGCCTCAACCAATGAGCTAAATGAACCAAGTTGAATTTTTTGTTGGCAGTTCGTATATATTACTTCAGCCCAGCAGTGAAAAATGGAACAAAAAAAAGTAGCTAGGTTTTGAACCCGCGACCTCAGAGTCAAAAAAGCTCCCGTGTAACCGCTGCACTGCTATGTGTTTTTTGAACTTCATTGCATGTTTCTGTACATAAACTCGTCACGTTCCGTAAATTCCAGCAATTAATGATTAATCATCTTATCATTATATTATCTTAATCCATCTTTCTTCACACATAAGCTCGGACCAACTTCTCTCTAAACATCCCATAAACATTTTCACCTCCTTCTCTCTTCATTTCTCAACCCCAAATCATCAACCCATCTTCAACCATAACTAATCACTTTCTCATCCAAGATTAAGTCAAGATTAGCATCAAAGATCCAAGGATTGTCATCTATCACAAGTTTGATCTTCCTTATCTCATTAAATCTTGTACTTTAATCATGGATTCATCTATTTCTATGCTTCCCAACATGTATAGCTAAATAAATTTGGGGCTAGAAATTGGTTAATTAATTATTCTTATCATGTTTTAATTTGTATTGATTTTAATTGTTAAGTTTGTTCTATTTAGATTGTTGTGCCCAGAAAATTAATTATGTTGTGTTTGTGATATATATTATGAGTACTCAATCATAAACATGTTGTTTGTTAAATACACAAATGAACACTTTCTGAACACACCGTTAAACTTCTTTTACCTTGTCCCGGATCGAAGTTTTACGGGAGAATTTAATTATTTAATTATATTATTTACACCACGGGGTTGGGTAAATAATATAGTTAATAATTAAGGTTGTCATTGCACTTAAACAACTAGTCTCGTTTTGGCCATCATTGGGAAATGTTGACTAGTTACTTATTTTAGGTGACTTGTGTTGGGTCCTAAAATATTTATCTACAACTTCTCACAATCTGTCTAAGAATAAAATTAGCAATTATGTCTTACAAATGAGCATTGAACAATTAGTTGCCAATTTCTACCCCTACTTGCTATTGGTTGAACTTTGTGTTGATAAAAATCTCTTCTCTCAATCACTTTTATTTAATTACTTTTCCAAACAAACAAAAATCAAAAGAAACGCATTCCCAAATTTAATCCTTAGTTTGTGCTTAATTATTTTATTTCCCGCTTCTCTGTGGTTCGACACCCTACTTCCTTAGGTAAAAAAAAAAGTTGTGTGCCCATTATATGCTACACACCAACTTAGCGCCGTTGCCGGGGAAGCGGTTTTAAAAAAAAATTGAAAGCATAATCTTTCGATTTTAGTTTATGTAAATTGTGTGTATATTATTTTGTTTTTATCTTGTTTACTTTTGCAGGTTCAAAAAAAAAAACAAAAAAAAAGTGAATAATTAAAGTAAAAAAAAAAAATATGGACTGTGATTAATCATCTTACCTGAGCATTGGAGTTGGACTTGTTGACTGAACATATCTGGACATTCAGACCATTGAACATATTGTTACATTTTAATTCAAAGGATAATCCAACTATATGGCTGGACCGCTTACTTGTACATTTTAATTAAAAGGATACTCCGCCTATATGGTCGGACCGCTTACTTGTACATTATAATTCAAAGGATACTCCACCTATATGATCGGACCGTTTATTTTTCTTTTTATGGTGGTTCAAACCCCAACTTTTTAATTTCTGCACTTTAATTATCGCAATTTAATTTCCGCACTTTAATTTCATCATTTTTTTAAATTTTGCATCCCCAAGCTTGTCGGTCGTGTCCACCTGTTGGTGGAGTGCACTTTTTATTTTTATTTTTTTCTTAATAATCCCCAGACTGTCGGCATATCTGCATCTTGGTGGAGACTGTATTTATTACTGTAGCTATTTTTTTTCTTCCCTCAAATCACCATATCTGTCAGCCCAGCCGCATCCAGGTGAATTACTGTATATATTCATACTGCTTTAAGGGCTCACTAGTCTTATTCGGTTTATACCAACTGACTACGTGCGAACCATAATTAATTAATTAATTCCGCATTTATTTTTTCTTTTCATCTCTCTCTCTCTCTCTCTCTCTCTCTCTCTCTCTCTCTCTCTCTCTCTCTCCCCAATCCCAATTCCCTTCTGCTTATGCTCACACGTTCACGTGGTGCGAATTGTGAATTGTTATTCTTCTCTGACATTGAAAAGCACATACGCGAACAGAAAAAAATAAAAAAAATGTCAAACGATATTGTTGTTAATGAGCAGGTACCCGATCAACAAATCGTGGATCAGGTTATGAGGACCAGAAAACCGCTGTATGATTATGTTACGCCTCCCGTGGATGAACATGACAGTGTTATTCCACCAGAGGTTAACATGAATCACTTTGAAATCAAGCCTGCTATCATTCATATGGTTTCAAATACTCAATTTGGCGGAGCGCCAACGGAGGATCCAAATAATCACGTCAAAAAGTTCCTTCGAGCTTGCAACACCTTCAAAATCAATGGTGTGCCAACTGATGCTGTCAGACTACGCCTGTTCCCATTCTCTCTACGGGATCGAGCTCAGAGTTGGCTTGACTCTTTTCCGGATAATCACTTCTCCACTTGGGATCAACTTCATGGTGAATTTCTCAAAAGATTTTTCCCGCCATCTAAAACGGCGAAAATCCGAAGAATGATTCAAAATTTCAAGCAAAATCCCAATGAGCCCCTCTACGAGGCTTGGGAAAGATTCAAAGATCTTCAGCGACAGTGTCCACATCATAACATCCAAAACTGGCACTTGATGACGGCTTTCTATGAAGGCCTACATGAAAATTCTCAGATACTCGTGGACGCGTCAGCAAATGGATCATTCATGTGCCTGGAACTTGAAGAGGCAGAAGAATTGATGGAGCGTATTTCATCAAATGGATCACATGGTATTCTGAGCGATCATCTGCTCCACCAAAAATCGGAGGCATGTATGAAGTTGATCAAATGTCGGCCATAACCACAAAGGTCGATAGCATGATGAATCTTATCCAAAAGATGGCACAAGTCTCTCTTGTGCAAAACTCTACATCAACTCCAGCTCCCATTCCCGTTCTTATGTGTGAATCTTGCTGTGGACAACATAATCAGTCTACTTGTCCATGGGAAGCAATGGAACAAGTTGACTATGTCAACTACAACAGGCAGCCCCAACAAAATCAATTTGGTAATTTCAATCCTCAAGGAAGAAACCATCCCAGTTTTTCTTGGAGCAATCAAAATGGAGCTGCTAATCCACAACCATCTTACCAGAGTGCACCACCCGGTTTCCAAAACCAACAGCAGGAATTCATAGGTGGCCAAGGTATTGTGAACCAGAAACACTATAAACCCACTCAAAATCTTCCATACCCTTCAAATCAACAGCAAAAACCACTTCTCCTCACTCCTGAAACAACCCAAACTCCTGTCCTAGAAAACATTGGTTACCAACTTCTCAAGTCCCAATTATCTCAAGCTGAAACCCTGAAACATATCATCGAAGAACTTGGTCAACTTCGAGCTCACAACAAGATGCTTGAGAATCAAATTGCTAATCAAGCATCCACATCATCAACTAAAGTGACGGGTAAGCTTCCTGCTTGTCCCGAAAACCCGAGGGAGCAAATCAATGTCGTCACTACTCGGAATGGGAAACAACATCAATCCTTGCCCCTTTCTAGTGATGAACAAGAACATGAAGTGTTGGAGGAAAGGGCCGAGCAACAATAGAAAGGTGGAAACAACAACAATGAACTTGATGTCGGTACCATGCCAAAATCATCTGATGATCGTGAAGGGTCGAAGAAAGAAAAAAGCAGTTCGGTAAGGAAATATATTCCCCCAGTTCCTTATCCGAACAGATTGAAGAAAGCTAATATGGAGGAGCGGAGAACTAAATTTTTGAATGTTATCAAACAGTTGGATATCTCAATTCCTTTGCTTGATGCCATTACCGAAATTCCTTCATATGCTAAATTTCTCAAAGATATTCTCACAACGAAGAAGGAGAATCCAGCCACTGTTGCAATGAGCCAAGAATGTAGTGCCATAATCCAAAACAAAATTACACCCAAGTTACGTGATCCTGGAAGCTTCTCAATTCCATGTATCATTGGTGGATCTAAAGTTAACAAAGCTCTTTGTGATCTTGGTGCAAGTGTTAGCTTAATTCCCTATTCACTATGTCAAAAGCCACACTTGGGGGATCCCAAACCAACAACAATGGCGTTACAATTGGCTGATCGATCTGTCAAATATCCTATCGGCATTCTTGAAGATGTTCCTGTCAAAATTGACAAGTATTATATCCCGGGAGACTTTGTTGTCTTGGATATGGAGGAAGATGCTCGAGTTCTTGTTATTCTCGGGAGACCCTTTCTTGCTACGGCAGGAGCAATTATCAATGTAAAAAAGGGTACCCTTATCCTTGAGATTGGGGATGATAAGATCGAATTCAATGTACAAGAGCTGAGTAAGGATACACCTTGTGTCCTTGATGGTTACTATGCTGATGTTATAGACTCTTGTATCATAAAGACATTTAATAAGTCTTATTAGCTTTCTAAAGATCCCATGGAGTACACTATACGAGAATCTATTGCAGATGAGCAAGCCAATGAAATGGTGAATTTATGTCTCGAAATGTTGCAAAACATATCTTTAACGATGCCTAAAGCACTTAAATTTGAAGTGCTTAATCTTGAAGATCAATCCTTGAATGTCAAAGGAAAAGCACCTCAAGTAGAACTCAAACCACTTCCATCTACTTTAAAATATGCTTTTCTTGGCCCGAATTCCACTTATCCTGTCATTGTGAATGCTGATTTGGATCTTCAACAAGTGGAAAGAATATTGCAAGTCTTACGAAGCCATCACAGAGTTATTGGCTACACCATTGATGATATTGTTGGCATAAAGGCATCTTATTGCATGCACCGCATTTACTTGGAGGATGATCACAAGCCGAGCATTGAGCACCAAAGACGCCTCAACCCGAACATGAAAGATGTTGTTAAAAAAGAAATTCTTAAACTATTGAGTTCGGGTATCATTTTCCCCATTTAGGACAGTAAATGGGTAAGTCCTATCCATGTGGTACCAAAGAAAGGAGGAATTACTGTTGTAAAGAATGACAAAAACGAGCTGATTCCTACACGAATAGTCACTGGATGGCGCATGTGCATTGATTACCGCAAGCTAAACAAGGCTACTCGGAAAGATCATTTTCTACTTCCCTTTATTGATCAATTGCTGGAGAGGATGGCTAAGGACAAATATTTCTGTTTTCTTGACGGATTCTTTGGATTTTTCCAAATCCCAATTCATCCGGATGATCAAGAAATGACGACATTTACATGTCCTTATGGTACTTTTGCATATCGCAGAATGCCGTTTGGATTATGTAATGCACCATGAACCTTTCAACGATGTATGCTAGCTATTTTCTCGGATCTTGTCGAGGAAATTATGGAAGTTTTATGGATGATTTCTTGGTTTATGGGATTTCATTTGATGATTGTCTTGAACATCTTGATAAAGTGCTGAGCAAATGTGAAGAAGCAAATCTTGTCCTCAACTGGGAAAAATGTCATTTCATGGCAACCGAAGGCATTGTGCTTGGGCACAAAATTTCTGAAAAGGGCATTGAAGTAGACCGGCAAAGATATAAGTAATTGAGAAATTGCCACCCCCTTCTTCCATCAAGGGATTCACAGTTTTCTTGGCCATGCGGGATTTTATCAAGGATTTTTCAAAAATATCAAAGCCTTTAACCAATCTTCTCTCAAAAGATGTGGAGTATAATTTTGATGAATCTTGTTGCACCGCATTTTCAAAACTCAAGTTGGCCTTAACTACTGCACCAATTATTAGGCCACCTGATTGGAGTCTTCCTTTTGAACTCATGTGTGATGCGAGCGATTATGCCGTGGGAGCCATTCTGGGTCAACGGAAAGGCAAAGAAGTATATGCCATTTATTATGCAAGTCATACTCTTGATGATGCCCAATCAAATTATGCCACAACTGAAAAAGAGTTCCTTGCCATAATTTTTGCCATTGAAAAATTCCGATCTTACCTTATCGGTAGCAAGATTATTGTCTATACCGACCATGCGGCTATCAAATACCTCATCAACAAAAAAGATGCAAAATCGAGGTTGTTGCGGTGGATCTTGTTACTACAAGAGTTTGACATGGAAATCCGTGATAGAAAAGGATCTGAAAATGTTGTTGCCGATCATTTATCTCGACTTGAGATTCCTTGTGATACCAAGATGCCAATCAATGATTATTTCATTGGGGAACAACTTATGGCTGCTCAAAATTTCGATCCATGGTTTGCCGATATTGCAAATTACCTTTCTCATGGGGTAATTTGATGTGCTCCTAATTTACCATATTTACGATCTTGTTTGTTTCACACTTTTAATACTTTATTTCTCATTTTTAAATAAAAAGGATTGGTTTTTATCATCTTGAACATTTTAAGGTATTGCACTTGTTTTGGTATATTTTTTGAATTTCAGGATAATTCGGAATGTAAATTGAGATTCTGAAAAGAAATAAATTTACTCGCGAGTGAAGACTGAAAAAGAACCAAAGTGAAACGGGTCCTTACTTTAACTCCGAAATATTTATCAAGAGACCCGAAATATATTTCAGAATGAACCAAACTGTCCGCAATAAAATGTACCGGTTAACGGCTGACCAGTTAAGTGATCAAACAATTAACCGGCCAAAATAAGTAAGTGGCGGAAGTGGAGCCAAAACTTTGGCTGACAAAACTATTCACTCATTTGTGAATAATTGAAGGCTGCCCATACGTATGAAGCTCTCAACTCTCAAGAAGAAAAGAAAATAAATTCATTGTATTATTAGAGGGACCCATGCAATAGTAATACTTTGAATTCCTTCCATACAATTGAAGCTCCACATACGTATCATCTTGTTCATTGAGCAACAAACTAAGAGAAGCTACATCAACTTTCATTTCAGGCGCCGCATGGAAGAAGAAAAATGAATCCGGAGCACTATTCTTCAATAGGAACTCAATTCCATCACCATCTTCATCACAAGACTTTTTGCTCCAAGCTATTCTAAAATTTCCTATATAAAGGACCATTCCGGAGCTGCAAAAGACAACCAATTCGGAGAGCAATCTTCTTCCTCTTTTCTTTAGCTTGGTTCATAGTAGTAGTCATATAATAAAAGTGATTCTGTCAAGAACACTTTCTGTAAGTTTCAATTCGTAATTTCCATTTCCAGAATTTTAGTTCTTTAATTTCAACAATCAAGTTCATTTGGGAATTATCAGCGAGAATCATTCTCAGCTTAAAGATTTCAATTTCTCTATTCCATCTCATTATTTATGTCATCGGGTTCTTATTCAAATACTCATTTTATTTTCTTTAATCTGTTAAATTAATTATGCTTATCATTAGTTTTACTTTTATTTCGTTTACTGTAATTATGTGTAACTAAATTAAGTTTAGGTTTGGGCAAGATGTAATTTTTACTGTCAATGTTCATACGATAATAATTGGTTAAAACTATTACTTGGTTAATTTTAGGAGTGTTGGGTTGAATATTCTAATCTGCTAAATACATTATATTGGGAAATGAATATTATCATGGGAGTGAAATTTCATTAAAATCCATTTTGTTAATTCACCCACTAAATTGCTACACGGAAGTGTTAAGGAATTTAGGATAATTTGATTTTGTACTTTTTACTGTCTTAATAAAATTACCGCGGGAGCGGAATTAATTTGAGATAGTGTAATTAACTAAGTCGTGGGAACGATTAGAAGATTACCATTTGTAAATCTTTCACACACCTAAAAGTAACTAAGTTAATTAGTTAAATCTTTATTATTATGAACATCAAAATATATAAAATTACTTTTAGCCCAAGCCTAATTTTCTCTATATCATTAGTTGTTAAATTACCAAGTATTGTGATTTATATTACTCTAGCAATTCCGCATTGACAAAAACGAGATAAAATCTGTTCACTTAGCTCCATTGCAAAATGTTATGAATTTGTGATTAGCTAAAAATCAATCGTTAATTCTAGTTCTCATTTTGAGCCATTCTCTAGCGGAACGATACTCACTTACTCTATACTATATCGTTACAAGCCAATTAAAACATCATTTCCATTCACATTTTTACACCATTTCACACTACACATTTTGGCATGTCACGATTTTGGCACCGTTGCCGGGGAATGGCATAGTGTTATTGATTGATTATTAGTTAATATTAGTGTTTGTTATTATTTATCTGGAGACTAAGTATTTTTTTTTACCTGTTCTCATCACTTTCGTAAAAAAAAAGAAAAAAGAAAATCATTTCTCGTGCACTAAAAAAAAACTCTTAAAAAAGTGTATGCATACTCGCTCTCAAGGGAGTGAAGGATTGCAACCACTTAACCTTGATTTTGAAAAAGAATTAAGGAAAAGAAGAAAAGCACGAACCCTTGAACTTAAAATTCCAGATCTGATCATGGAGGATTTTCCAAACAATCCCAATAATCCAAATGGCCGAAACCTAATTCCAAATCCAAATCCTACGCCACCTCAAAATACACCCATTGATACTCCCAGAGATAGACATAATCCTTTCTTTGGAGATCTAAGACCACCAGGATTTGAAAATTTCCAACAAATTCCTCCCCAAACACAACCCCAAATTTATCCACCATATCCCTACCAAAATCACCAAAACCAACCTCCTCCCCCATATCCATACACTTACCCATATCCTTACCCACCTCCTCCATTTATGCACCCATACCAACCTCACCCATATGGCCAATACTACCAACACCCACATAATCAACAAGATCAAGGGCAATTCATGAGACAACAACAAGGGAGAAGACTTCTTGATTATGTTGCAGGTGAAATTGAGGAACAAGACACTATTCTCTATCCAGGTGTGGATGCAGCAAATTTTGAGATCAAACCAGCACTTATCTCATTGGTCTCAACCAACAAATTTGGCGGATCAAAGAGTGAAGATCCGACGAGCCATGTGAAACAATTCTTGAGAGTTCTCCAAACTCTTAAACTTAATGGAGCCTCTGTTGATGCTATCAGACTCAGATTGTTCCCATTCTCACTGAGGGATGAAGCATTGAGTTGGTTGAACTCTAAACCATCCGGTTATTTCAACACATGGGAGAAGTTGCATCGAGAATTCATGAAGGAGTTCTATCCTCCTTCCAAGGCATCAAAAATGAAGAAACTTATCCAGCAATTCAGGCAACATCCATCAGAATCTCTTTACGAATCATGGAAGAGATTTAAAGACCTTCAAGTTCAATATCCACATCATAATATGAGCATGGGTGATCTCATTGTCTCATTTTATGAAGGATTACATGATAATTCCAAAATTGTTGTGGATGCCTCTGCTAATGGAGTTTTCATGGAGCTTGATCCTGAAACAGGCAAAGAGATGCTTGACAAAATTTGTAACAACAGTGCATCATGGTATTATGAAAGGTCCACTCAAAAACTAGGAGCGGGAATTTATGAGGATGACCAAACAACAGCTTTAACGGCAAAGGTTGATTCTCTCACAACCATGGTTCAAAAGCTCACAGAGAAACAATCATCATCAACTTCTAGCACATCAACAAATCCATCATCATCTTTAGCTCAAGTTTTGTTCTGTGAACTCTGTGGAGGAGGACATTCTTTTAAGGAATGCAATCTTCTTGAACTTACACAAAATGTTCCTTCTGGCCCCACAGTAGAACAAGCTGAAGCTATATATGGTAGACCTCAAGTACCATATCAAGGAAACTATAACCCTCAAGGGAAGACACATCCAGGATTCTCATGGAGCAACCCATCAGGTGCAGCAAATTCATCTTTTCCATCCAAACCAACACCTCCTGGATTTCAAAATCAACAAGGATTCAGAGGAGAAAACCAAAACAACCAACAATTGAGGGGAAATCAAGGGTATCAAAATCCTCAAGGGTACCCGCCGCAACAACAATTTTCATCACCTCCTCAACAACAACAATTTGTTGGAGTTAATGATTTCCAACAGATGATGCAAGGTATTACTAATCAATTTTCTCAACTCACCACTCAACTCAATCAAATTCAAGCTCACAACAAAATGCTTGAGAGCCAGATTGCTAGTTTTGCTTCACCATCTACTAGCAAAGCTCAAGGCAAATTGCCTGCCTACTCTGAACATCCCAAGGAAAATGTCAATGCAATCACTACAAGGAGTGGAAAACAACTTTCTGATCCACCACTTGTAGTTGAAAAAGAAAAGATAACTGAAAAAGAGACTTCACCACCAAAGGAGAGTAACGAAGAAGGTCTCAATTTTTCAACACAAGAGGGCACAAAAAAGGTAGTTCAACCATATGTTCCACCTTTACCATTTCTTTACAGAGCAAAGAAGAACACAATTGATGAGAGGAGGGATAAATTCCTTAAATGGATCGGACAACTTAACACAACAATTCCACTTCTTGATGCTCTGAAACATATGCCTTCATATTCCAAATTTCTGAAGGAAATTCTGTCAAACAAAAAGAAGTTTGAAGAGAAAGCTACCGTAGCCATGAGCGAGGGATCCAGTGCTATTATTCAAAAGAAACTTCCAGAAAAATTAAAGGATCCAGGTAGCTTTACTATTCCATGCATTATCGGAGGGTTCATGGTCAACAAAGGTTTGTGTGGCCTTGGGGCTAGTGTTAGCCTTATCCCTTATTCTATGAGCAAACGACCTAGTCTTGGTATTCCCAAAGCTACTTCGATGACCATTCAGCTTGCTGACCGATCTGTTAAGCACCCTGTTGGTATTCTAGAAGACATTCCTGTACAAGTTGGGAAATATTTCATCCCTTGTGCCTTTGTCGTCCTAGACATGGATGAAGATGAGCGAGTACCTGTCATATTAGGAAGGCCTTTCTTGGCCATTGCTGGTGCCATCATTGATGTTAAAAAAGGTACGTTAATAATTGAAGTGGGGGATGAAAGGGTTGAGTTCAATATTTTCCAGATGGCGAAAAATCCTTCATGTGTGGAAGATTGTTGGAGGGTTGATATAGTTGATGAATGTGTGAGAGACTTCATGGGATTCTTTCACAATGATCCTATGGAAGCTTATGCTGTGGAGGAAATTGAAAAAAATCATGAGGGAGAAGAGTTAGTTGAGCGTGTAAACAACAAAGAGAGTTGTGAAAAAAATCATGAGGGGGGGGGGGGGGGGGAAGTGGACAAACTGGAGAGAGAAGAAGTGAAGGAGACTAATAACACAAAAGAACCACCCAAAGTTGAGTTGAAGCCTTTACCATCACAACTAAGATATGCTTATCTTGGCGAAAACTCTACTTACCCAGTGATTATTAGCACTAAATTGAATGAGGAGGAAGTAGACAAGCTATTGGTCCTATTGAGAAAACACAAACAGATCATTGGATACTCCATCGATGATCTAATTGGCATCAGTGCTAACTATTGTATGCACAGAATTTATCTTGAGGAAGGATGCAAACCAGTTGTTGAACATCAAAGGAGACTTAATCCTAACATGAAGGATGTTGTGAAGAAAGAAGTTATCAAACTTCTTGATGCTGGTATCATTTACCATATCTCGGACAGTAGATGGGTAAGTCCAATCCATGTTGTACCAAAGAAAGGAGGTTTCACAGTTGTTCCAAATGAGCATAATGAGCTCATTCCTACTCGTTTGGTCACGGGATGGAGAATGTGCATCGATTACAGGAAGCTTAACAAAGTCACAAATAAGGATCATTATCCTTTACCTTTCATTGATCAGTTACTTGAGAGGATGGCAAACCATAACCATTATTGCTTTCTCGATGGATTCTCAGGATATTTTCAAATCATGATCCATCCAGATGATCAAGAAAAGACTACCTTCACGTGTGCCTATGGTACATTTGCTTTTCGAAGAATGTCATTTGGCTTATGTAATGCACCCGGAACTTTCCAACGGTGTATGATGGCTATATTCTCTGATCTTATTGAAGAAATCATGGAGATATTCATGGATGATTTCTCTGTCTATGGGACCTCATTTGACTCGTGCTTGGATAATCTTGATAAAGCATTGACTCGTTGCCAAGAGGCAAATCTTGTCCTAAACTGGGAGAAGTGCCATTTCATGGTAACCGAAGGAATTGTTCTTGGGTATAAGATTTCATCCAAAGGCATTGAGGTAGATCCAACAAAGATTGAAGTGATCGAGAAGTTACCACCGCCAACATCTATTAAAGGCATCCGAAGCTTTTTAGGGCACGCTGGATTCTATCGGCGATTCATCAAGGATTTTGCTAATATTGCAAAACCACTCACAAGACTCCTATCCAAAGAGGTTGAATTTATCTTTGATGATGCTTGTCTTAATTCTTTTTGTAAAATTAAGAAAGCATTATGTTCTGCACCTGTCATTCAACCACCAGATTGGAGCATGCCTTTCATCCTAATGTGCGACGCCAGTGATTATGCTGTAGGAGCCATGTTGGGACAGAAACAAGGTCGTTGCATACATGCAATATATTATGCAAGTCATACTCTCGATGATGCTCAACAAAACTATGCCACAATAGAAAAAGAGCTACTCGCATTTTTCTTTTCCATAGAGAAGTTCAGGTCATATCTTGTTGGAAGCAAAGTGATAGTTTACACTGATCACTCAGCTCTAAAGTACCTGTTTGCAAAGGAGGTCAAGCCACGACTTATTAGATGGGTGTTGCTACTGCAAGAGTTTGACATCGAGATCCTTGACAAAAAGGGGTCTGAAAATGTCATCGCTGATCACCTGTCTAGAATTGAGTCACACACAGAAAATAAAGCGACCAAAGAATTACCCATTGATGATTCATTCATGGGAGAATATTTGCTCTCTCTAAAGCACTTTTCTCCTTGGTATGATGATTGGGTTAATTACCTGGTCAGTGGTTATATTCCTTCCGAATTCTCTTGGTCCCAAAAGAAAAAGTTCTTACATGATACTCGCTCTTATTTTTGGGATGAACCACTATTGTTCAAGAGATGTGCTGATGGAATTGTTCGAAGATGCATTCCAGAAGATGCGTTTGAGGCTATACTTTATCATTGTCATTCATCACCATATGGTGGTCATTTCGGATCCACAAGGACGTCAGCTAAAGTCCTACAGTCAGGTTTCTATTGGGCTACATTGTTCAAAGATTCTCAAATGTACGTGAAAAGATGTGATCGATGCCAACACACAAGATCTATTAGTCGCTGAAATGAAATGCCACAATCCGGAATACTTGTAGTTGAACTCTTTTATGTATGGGGAATGGACTTTATGGGACCATTTCCTAGCTCATGTGGCAATTCTTACATTCTTGTGGCTGTGGACTATGTTTCAAAATGGATTGAAGCGATTGCTAGTCCAACATATGATTCCAAGGTTGTGATCCGGTTTGTGAAGAAATTTATTTTCTCAAGGTTTGGAGTTCCGAGGGCCTTCATCACAGATAACGGTACACACTTCTGCAATAAGCAACTTGAGAAACTTTTGCTCAAGTATGGTGTTAATCACAAAGTGTCTACTCCGTACCATGCACAAACTAGTGGCCAAGTTGAACTCTCAAATAGGGAAATCAAATCAGTCCTTGAGAAAGTTGTCAATCCCACAAGGAAAGATTGGTCCCTCCGACTTGATGATGCTTTATGGGCCTATTGTACTGCATATAAGACTCCTATTGGCACATCACCGTTCAAATTGGTGTATGGGAAGTCTTGTCACTTACCAGTGGAGATTGAACACAAAGCATATTGGGCTATCCAAAGCCTAAACCTTGACTCCACTCTGGCGGGGCAAAAGAGGTTGTTACAATTAAATGAACTTGAAGAATTCAGAATTGATGCCTTTGAGAATGCCTGGCTCTACAAGGAAAGAGCAAAGAAATGGCACAATGGGAGAATCCTTAGGAGAGACTTTTCTCCTCGAGATAGTGTGCTACTATTCAACTCAAGGCTAAAACTCTTTCCAGGAAAGCTGAAATCAAAATGGTCTGGGCCTTTCAAAGTTATCAAAGCCTATCCATCCGGGGCAATCATTCTGGAGGGAAATGATGGGAGGCAATTTACTGTCAATGGCCAAAGAGTTAAGCAATATCATGAAGGAGATGACACAAAGGAGAAACTCACTGTTGATCTCGACAATCCTCCTTACGAGTAAAACACTCAGGTAATGTCGGGCACACGACGTTAAAAATAGCGCTTCTTGGGAGGCAACCCAAGTTTATTTCCTTGCATTTGTATGTGTGTTTTGTTTGTGTGTTTGCATTGCATGAATTTTCCCCCCCACCCATTTACTCACCCGCCCTGTATATATTTGTCACATCGAGGATGATGTTTCATCCTAAGAGTGGGGGGAGAATACACATGTTTGTTTGTTTGCTTGTGAATTGCCTTATCATCTGTTTAACTTTCAAATCATGCATTCTATTCTTTCACATGGTATATGGATTGTTGGCGGGACTTGTCTCTTAATAATTGGATTGAGAATCATAATTTTTGAGCATTGAGTAAAAATTTTTGTCAAATTTTAAACTTTGTACAGACACAAAACATCTCATGCACGTAAATGGTTATCTAGTGAAATTGTTGTTCAATATGTTTAAGATTGTGCAAAACAAGCATGCTATGTGCTTTTATTTTCCTTGACATGATTTTCTGACTTAGCACATTAGGAAATGATATAGGCCATTTTTCAAGAACCCATATACCTAGCCTTACCCATGTGATAAATATCCCTTGTTCACCCCTTTGAGCCATTTTTTTAATAAACGTTATACGCTTAACCCTATTTTTGTTATTTTCTTTCATGAAAACATGTTATATGTGACCCTTAGCCTAAAAGCCAATCACTATCCATCCACCCTAAAATGAACTTGCATAAAATTTTAATGAGTTTAGAGAGTGTCATTCACCTTAAGGGAGCTTCATTTACACTTTTGTGATTACTTAGTTGTTAATATTCATTTATAGGGGTAGTTGTTCTTGTTGTATCATCATTGCACATATTATTCTTGTAAATTCTTGCTGTTAGAAGCATGAAATAAGTCTTGAAAAAAAAATCAAAAAAAAAATGAAAAAAGAAAAAAAAAAGAAAAAAAAAGAAAATATAAAAAACATGAAAAAAAGAAGAAGAAAAAAGTGAACAAGGCTAAATGTCAATGTATATGCTTCTCTCTTTTGTATATTTTTCTTGTACATTAAATTACTCTTTTTACTACCCCTAACTGTTGAAAATAACAAGTATTGTATAGATTATTGCCAAAAGCTCCTACTCACTACTTAGTACCTCTTTAAATTTGTTAAATTTATGTTAAGTTCATTTCTTTTGTTTCCTCATTAACTCCCATTGTTCATAAGCCTTTTCCCACAGACCCCATTATAACCCAATGTAAAAAGTCCTAATTGATTCTAATTTTGTTTTGTCTGAAATAAGTTGATAGGAAAATCTTATTTTGCATAAATTTTGCATGGTTGAACAAACGAAGCTAGATATCATTTGCACACCACACACTTTGTGCTTGTTAGAGTTGAGATTTGACCAAAACGTTTCAGATGATATGCAAAATATTTTTATGATTCTCACTACTCTTATTTTGTGACAAGTCAAGGAAATTTGATTGATCAGGTGGAGTGAAAGGAAAGTGTGCATGTTTTGAGAATTATACATATGATTTGGCAATTCATTTTTGATTGCTTGCTTGCTTGTGTGAAATGTATATATTTTTGCTTGAGGACAAGCAAAATCTTAAGTATGGGGGAGTTGATGTACTCCTAATTTACCATATTTACGATCTTGTTTGTTTCACACTTTTAATACTTTATTTCTCATTTTTAAATAAAAAGGATTGGTTTTTATCATCTTGAACATTTTAAGGTATTGCACTTGTTTTGGTATATTTTTTGAATTTCAGGATAATTCGGAATGTAAATTGAGATTCTGAAAAGAAATAAATTTACTCGCGAGTGAAGACTGAAAAAGAACCAAAGTGAAGCGGGTCCTTACTTTAACTCCGAAATATTTATCAAGAGACCCGAAATATATTTCAGAATGAACCAAACTGTCCGCAATAAAATGTACCGGTTAACGGCTGACCAGTTAACTGATCAAACAATTAACCGGCCAAAATAAGTAAGTGGCGGAAGTGGAGCCAAAACTTTGGCTGACAAAACTATTCACTCATTTGTGAATAATTGAAGGCTGCCCATACGTATGAAGCTCTCAACTCTCAAGAAGAAAAGAAAATAAATTCATTGTATTATTAGAGGGACCCATGCAATAGTAATACTTTGAATTCCTTCCATACAATTGAAGCTCCACATACGTATCATCTTGTTCAATAGGAACTCAATTCCATCACCATCTTCATCACAAGACTTTTTGCTCCAAGCTATTCTAAAATTTCCTATATAAAGGACCATTCCGGAGCTGCAAAAGACAACCAAAACGGAGAGCAATCTTCTTCCTCTTTTCTTTAGCTTTGTTCATAGTAGTAGTCATATAATAAAAGTGATTCTGTCAAGAACACTTTCTGTAAGTTTCAGTTCGTAATTTCCATTTCCAGAATTTTAGTTCTTTAATTTCAACAATCAAGTTCATTTGGGAAGTATCAGCGAGAATCATTCTCAGCTTAAGGATTTCACTTTCTCTATTCCATCTCATTATTTATGTCATCAGGTTCTTATTCAAATACTCATTTTATTTTCTTTAATCTGTTAAATTAATTATGCTTATCATTAGTGTTAGTACCCAATTTTGATAAAGATTTTGATGATGCCACTATACATGACGCGTCTCAATTTTATTTGAATTATGTGACAAAAATAATTTACAATTTTTGTGACTAATAAAATATTACCGGAAAAAGTAAAAATGCAATAAGGTAATTTTATTTACCTTAATAGGATATTTATATCCTACCGGTATATCTTATTAGACCACAGAAATTAAACCGTCACTAAACTGAGACCAAGTTCGTAAATAAATATACAATGAATGTATATGATTGGAGACAAAAACTTGATCGGTATTAAATACCGAATCAAGTACAGGGGTCTACAACGAAGATGCTTCAACGGCTGAATAATGCAAGATAAAGAGATCAGCCGCAATAAATGCTCCAGCACAAAAAGACGAATGTACAATTCGTCCTCGCCAGAAGATCAACGGTAGAAATCAATTTATCCTAACCAACGGATAAAGATTGATCAGCCAAAAAGCCTATAAATAGAGGCTGAAACGAAGGTTTCTAACCAAGCATTTTAAGCATCCAAAGAGAGAATTCCAACCAAGAGCATTTACGAAAGATCTATCAAAAGAGAAAGTGCTATTCTTAAACTTTACTCTCTGCTTGGACTTATGCTTCACTAAACTTCCAGTTTATCAAACTTTCATTGCCATATTATAGAAGTTTAGTTCCTAGTTGGAGGTTAGAACTTTCTTGAATCAAATCACATATTGTTGTAAACACTTAGGAGAATAGTTGTTCGGATCCTACAGTGTAAGTAGAAAGATAGAGTACCTTTTGATCCCCACTGGGTCATTAGAGAAAAGTCTAAGGACTGAGTAACTTTGAGTGGTGCTATACTCACTGTGAAAAACCTTCAATCTAGGCCTAAGTGTTGTAAAGACTAGATTGGCACTAAGTGTATTGGGCTTAATACTTTAGTGAAATCCATCTGAAAGAGGGTGGGACTGGACGCAGGAGGATTACACCACCTCTGAACCAGGATACACTGTGTGTTGATTTACATTCAGTAAACAAAGCACACACTTAGCACTTCTCACAAAAAGGATTGAAGTTTTCCAGCAGAATCTTAAGCAGTTGTCTTAACTGACCCAACTGCTTACCCTACCGCTTAATCACTTGCTTTCTTTGAGACCACTTTCACACCTGAGACACACCTCACCATCTCTAAAAGGTTTGCTCTATCATCTCCCAGTAATTCACTTTCTAAGTACAGCAGGTTCCTCAGCAGTTCCCTGAGACCACCCAACTGCTGAGCCCTCTGCTCACATAAAAATCACTTCCTGTGACCATCTCAGTTTCATCAGCCTGCCATAAATATCATTGTCAAAAAGTACGTTTAATTCCTGAAAGCCAGATCAATATCTGAGCAGTTGCCTCAGCAGTTCCCTGCTACCTAGCTAACTGCCAAGCCAACTGCCAAGCCAACTGCTAGCCATCTAAGTCCAATCTTCTCCAGATCAGAAAGTGATTAAAACATTCATTATATAAAGGGTAAAGACTTCCGCTGTGCATCTATTAATCTCTCAAAAGATTATAGATCAACTCCTCTAGAGGGAAATCTCTGTAAAAGTCGAAAAGATTTAAAAGTCTATTCACCCCCCCTCTAGACTGTTACCCTATCCGGGACCATCAAGTGGTATCAGAGCGGAGTGTTCCTAGAGTCAGTTCCTGACTAATTTGAACTAAAGATCCAAAGTCACTTCCCTCTCCTAAACACTTTCTAAACGATGGACAGTCAACTAGCCAAAAACCTCCTATTCAACCTAAACAAGTTTGATGATTGGAGAATCAGGATGAAGGCACATCTAAGTGCCTTACATGATGAAATGCTGGAAGTAATCACTATCGGACCTATCAGGATAATGAAGGTCAGCACATCCAAAACTGATGACCAGGAGGATGTGTACATTCCCAAGCCCAAACTGGAATGGACAACCGAGGACAGAAAGAGAAACAACCTTGATAACATTGCCAAGGACATTCTTTTTAAATCTGTTGATGAATCCATATTTCCCAGAATCAGTAAATGTGAAACAACAAAAGACGTTTGGGATGAGCTCACAAAAATTGGAGCTGGTGACGAACAGGAGAAGGACAACAAACTTACCATGACCCTCAAGAAATTTGAGGACTTCAAGATGCTGCAAAATGAGTCCATCCAAGAGATGGAAACTAGGTTCCTAAAGATCACAGCAGAGGTCTCAGACTTAGGGAAAGATCTACTTCAAAAAGAGATCTCCCTTAAAGTCTTGAGAGGCCTGCCCTCTAAATGGGACATGAAGGTGACTGCTATGAGAGATAGCAGAGATCTAAGAATCCTATCAACTGATAAGCTCTTCAGTGATCTCAAAGCCTATGAATTTGAGATGAAGGAAATTAAAGAAGAAGAGGAAGATGAATCCAAGACACTAACTCTAGTGTCTGAGCCTGGCCCTTCAAGATCCAGTGAGAAATCTCTCAACAACCTCCTTATCGACGACCAGTTTGCCATGTTTGTAAGGAAGTTTAAAAGGTTCATGAAGAAGGAGGAAACTGCTCCAAAAAGACCATACAATCTGCCACCCAGGAAACAAGGGAGACCTCAAACCAGCGAGGAAACTGTTCTGTGCTACAACTGTAGACAACCAGGACATTACAAGAATGAGTGTCCTCTGCCCTTAGCCCAGAAATTTCAAGGGCAGCAGGGGACTGGTTACAAAGCTGGATACAAGAAGGACTTCAAAGGCAAACGACAAGCCTTTGTTAGCGAAAAGAAAAAGGAGGAAACTCAATCTGAAGATGAAAGCAGCTCAAGTGATGAAAGCTCTTCATCCGAGAGCTCAGAGGAAGCACTTCTATGCCTGGGATCCTGGCAGGTGGGTGAAAATGACAGCAGTTGTCTCACTACAGAGAGCAGCAGGTGGCTCAGTGAATCTTCCGCCAGTTTAAGTGATGCAAACAGCTCCCATAAATGCTTAATGGCCAAGAACGACTACAACAATGTCGAGGTAACATCCTGCTCCTCCTATAGCTCTAATGATTCTGGACCAAACAACATAACACTGGAATCTTTATTACAAGATTTCCAGAAAGTCCAGAATCACCATGTTCTCTTAAATGCTGAAAATGATAGACTGAAACAAGACATTAAGGCAATTCACTCTAAATTACTAGATGCTTTAAGGAAAAATGATGTCTTAGAAAAGGAGAACAAAGAGCTGAGAAACTCCAGCACAAATAGTAAAAACTTTCACCCTACTGCTGAAGTTACTCCAAATAGGAAGAAAAGAGGTCTTGGTTACTCACCCCCACCAGACTCACTCAAAACAGTGCATCTACAAGTAATACCTCATACACAAGAAAGCTCACTTACCAACAATTTCACCCCCAAAATGTTCCCAGAAGAAGGAACCAACCTGCTCCCAAACCAAAATCCAAACACATGTATAAATCAACATCTCCTCACCATCTAAACCCAAGAACCTGTTGGCAACCAACCAATAAGACCAACCACAGCAAAAATTCCAAGCAGACTCCTCAAATAAATAATCCATTTCCCATCTCAAGGAGGAAAAGAATTAACAAGTATATAGCCATCCCTTTTGATTATAACACCTCAAATGGCTACAGACCAATCTACTTAGAACTCAATGGTTCTAGATGGGCATGGATGCCTAAACTTGTACAAGGGAAGTCGCCCACTAACATGTGGGCTACTGCTCAACATTAATTTATACAGGAAGGTGCCGGAGCAGCTGAAACACAACCATGGTACATAGATTCAGGCTGCTCCAGGCACATGACAGGGAGCAGGCGGCTCCTGTCAAACTATATAGCTAGGGAAGGACCCAAAGTGACATTTGGGAATGTGGAAAAACAAGGAGAAACCAAAGGAGCAGGAGATCTATCAATTAATGGACTTACAATCCAGAACATATCATATGTTAAGGTTTTAAAGTTCAATCTCTTAAGCACAAGTTAGCTCTGTGACAATGGCTACAATGTTACATTCTCCAAAGACATCTGCTTGATCAGAGATGTCAAAAATGAAAAACTTGTGCTCACTGGTAGAAGGAAGAAGGACATGTATATTGTTGATTGGGATTCAGCAAAGGAAGGAATCTGCCTAATAACAAAGGCAGATTCAAAATTAAGTTGGGAATGGCACAACAAATTAAGCCATCTGAACTTCAAAACAATCAACAAACTGTCCAGAAACGGTTTGGTGAAGGGACTGCCTGAAATCAACTTCAAAAAGGACCACCTCTGTGATGCTTGTCAAAAAGGGAAACAAACCAAGGTATCATTCAAATCAAAAGAAGTTGAATCATCAACAAGGCCCTTAAGCCTTCTGCACCTTGACTTGTTTGGACCAGTTGAACCAACAAGCTTAAGTGGTAGAAGGTACACCCTGGTTGTGGCTGATGATTATTCCAGATACACTTGGACCATATTTCTAAAGAAAAAGAATGAAACAGAAAAGAAACTGCCTGAACTGATGAGACTAATTCAAAATGAGAAAAGTCTCTCAATCCAGAAGATCAGGTCAGATAGAGGTACTGAATTTCTCAACTCAATCATAATTCAGTACTGTGGAGTAAATGGAGTCCATCATCAAACCTCAGCAGCAAGAACACCTCAACAAAATGGTGTTGCTGAAAGAAGAAACCGTACACTCAAGGAAGCAGGAAGGACAATCTTAGAATCAGCTGGATTACCCAAAAGATTTTGGGCTGAAGCAATCAACACTGTTTGCTACACTCAAAATAGAAGTCTTATTCATAAGACTCACAAGAAGACACCATATGAGCTATGGAAAGAAAGGAAGCCGAATATCAGTCATTTCCATGTGTTTGGATCCAAATGCTTTATCCTAAACAATGGAAAAGACTATCTCAAGCCATTTGATCCCAAATCTGATGAAGGGATCTTCCTGGGCTACTCAACAACTAACAAGGCATTCCGAATTCTCAACAAAAGGACTCTGGTGGTAGAAGAATCAATCCATGTGGTATTTGAAAACCACCCCACTGCTCAAGAAAAAGAAAAAGGTGAGTCATCAAAATCAAGGGACACTGAAAAGGCTCCAAGCTGCCTTCCAAACAAAAGTGTTAAAAGGGATGAAAACGCAACTAATTCAAAAGACAGCCAACTGCCAGCAGTTGACTTAACTGACAACCCACTGCCAGCAGATGACTCACCAAAAGACAACCTTCCAAGTGCTCATAACATTCCTAACCCTCCTACTCCACCAGATAATAGTGAAGAGGAAGAAGAGGAGGATGATGCACATCAAGTTAAATCTAAAACAAAAACATCTGATGTTAGATGGTTGAGCAAACATCCTCCTCACCAAATCATTGGAAATATCAATACAGGGGTTCGCACCAGATCAGCAATTCAGAGAGAAGCACTATTCACATGCTTCATCTCTCAAATTGAACCCAAGAAAGTTGAAGAAGCCCTGCTTGACTCTGACTGGATACAAGCCATGCAAGAAGAACTCAACCAGTTTGAAAGGAATAATGTATGGGAGCTTGTGTCCAGACCCTATCATCAACATGTGATAGGAACTAAATGGGTATTCAGAAACAAAATGGATGAGGAAGGCACCATTATCAAGAACAAGGCAAGACTGGTAGCCAAAGGCTACTGCCAAGAAGAAGGTATAGATTTTGATGAGACGTTTGCACCTGTTGCCAGATTGGAGGCAATAAGAATCTTCTTGGCTTATGCTGCTCATAAGCAATTCACAGTCTATAAGATGGATGTGAAAAGTGCCTTCCTAAATGGTCTACTAGAAGAGGAGGTCTACGTAGAGCAACCCCCTGGCTTTGAAATCAATAGAGAGAAAGATCAAGTCTACAATTTGCACAAAGCTCTTTATGGACTCAAGCAAGCCCCAAGAGCATGGTATGACACTCTCTCTGAATATTTAGTGAAAAATGGATTCTCTAAAGGCAAAGTAGACAAGACTCTATTCAAAATTGAAGAAGACTCCCACATACTGCTTGTTCAAATCTATGTTGATGACATAATTTTCGGAAGCTCAAATCAAGCACTATGCGAGAAATTTTCAACTCTCATGCAAAACAAGTTTGAAATGAGCATGATGGGAGAGTTGAATTATTTTCTGGGGTTACAAGTAAAGCAAACTCCAGATGGTATCTTTATCAACCAAGCCAAGTATACAAGAGATCTCATGAAAAAGTTCAAAGTTGAGAACAAGTCCACAGTGAAAATTCCCATGAACACCTCCCAAGGTCTAAGTCAAGATGAAGATGGCAAAGATATTGATCTAACACTTTATAGAGGCCTAATTGGTTCCTTGTTATATCTCACCACTAGTAGACCAGATATATCCTACTCAGTTGGTGTATGTGCAAGGTTTCAATCAAAGCCCAAGGAAAGCCATCTTCTGGCTGCAAAGAAAATTTTAAGGTATCTAAAAGGTAATCCTAACTCTGGATTATGGTACCCAACAAATGGAGGCTTTGATCTCTATGGATATTCAGACTCTGACTTTGCCGGATGCAAAATTGATAAAAAAAAAGTACATCAGGTACCTGTCAATTAATTGGTGGAAGACTTGTCTCTTGGTTCAGCAAGAAACAAAATTCAATTGCTACTAGCACTGCTGAAGCTGAATACATAGCTGCAGACAGTTGCTGTGCTCAGATCCTATGGATGAAACAGCAATTGAAGGATTATGGAGAAGAAACAAAGGAAATCAGCATTTTGTGTGATAATACAAGTGCTATAGCTATCACTCATAATCCAGTATTTCACTCAAGAACCAAACACATTGAGATCAGGCATCACTTTATCCGAGAGCATGTTGAAAAGAAGACCATCAAGCTAGAGTACATTCCTACTGAAAAGCAGTTGGCTGACATATTCACCAAGCCACTGAATGAAGCAAGATTCAATGAACTAAGACAGGAGCTTGGAATGCTTGATGATCTAAATCAAGTAAAGGAATAACCCTACACCCACTCAGGGGGAACATAATTCCACATTCAAGGGGGAATTCCTAGCCACCTGCTGAGGGGGAACTTTTGTAAAGTACTCTGGAGTAGGCACCCACTAAGGGTAAGCTACTTAAAAACCTCAAAGGAATGAAGCATCAAGGTCCAAATAAGTCACTATCAGGATATCAAGATCAAAAGGAGTCAAAACTCCCAAAACAGGCCCAGCAGTTAACTGCATCATAGCAAGCAGTGGGCTCAGCAGGCGACTGGGGACCAGTCCACTGCTACTACTACAAAGGAAAGAATATACACACTCTCTCAACAAGGAGGAAAACAGCTTAGAAAAGGAAGGAAAATTGATGAAGGAAAAATGATAACTCCATATTTCGCACAGGTAACTGACAGCAGGTTACTGCCTCTGCAGCAGGGAACTGCGTGAGGCCAGCAGTTTGCTCAATTTCTGACGAATATACCTGGAAGTTCAGTTCATGAATCATATCATCCTGATCACCTCATCTTGAGGATTCCAAGAAGGTACTAGTTGCTCTCAAACATTAGGCCACTGCTACCAGTGTGAACGCAGTAAATGCTGAAAAAATTCCGCCGTATTCTCCAACGGCTATATTCCAACGGCTAGTTCCTGATATCCTATAAACACTCCCTCCGTACAAACCCTTCACACTTTTCATTCCGCAATCTCTTTCTATCTATTCTAACGCTCTCAAACTCTCTGTTAACACACTTAAAAAGCTCTCTCTCATACATCACCAACACAACTCCTTCTTTTCCCACATACACAGTAATGGCCTCACTCATCCAAATAGCCAAGTCCATCTTCACTGGATCCATCCTGAACATTCCAAAAGTCATTGAAAGAGCAGACAACAAAGACCTAATGAGGGAACTGCTCAGGAAACTAGAGACTACCGGACTGCTAAGGATGGCCACCTACGCATATCCCTGCTTCTACCCCGAGGTAGTGGCAGAGTACTACACCAACTCCACTCCTGGGACACTGAAATCCGTAGTGATGGGATTCGAGGTCGAAATAACAGAAGAAGACATCAAAAATCTGCTCTCTCTACCAGGAGGAGAGGCTCCAACTATAGAGGATCTCAACCTCAATGAAGACAACTTTAAAGAAACAGTCTTCATCCCAAGGGCTCAACACCTAAACACACTCAAAGTCAAAAAGAAGATGATGGTTCCAGAATACTCTATTCTCCTTGACATTCTCTACAAGTGTGTCGACACAAGAACTACAACCCTGGACGAAGTCAATGCACAAAGAGCGAAACTATTGACAGCAATCATCTCAGGAGCACCATTCAACTAGTCACGGTATGTCCACAATGAGCTCCTAAAATACATAAAGAAAGCTCACACGGGAAAGGGAGAAGATGGTACCCTACCACTGCTGGGATATGGGTTTATGATAGGGGAACTGCTCAAGAGGAAAGGAATTGTCGGATCCGTCAAGGAAGAAACAACATGGAGAAAATTTCTCTATCAAACTTCGAAGGCAGGGGCTCCACAAATTCAGAAAATAGAGGACTCCTTCATCTCCAACGAACCCCTTCAAATCACCCTTGACAGGATCAAAACAAAAACTGTCAAGAGAATCATATCAGGATGCCAAGAAAACAAATCAAAGAAACAAAGAACACCAACAAGAAATCTACAGGCCGAAATGGAAGAAGCGGCTTCTTATCTGGCACCCATTCATGAAGAAGACGCAGTGGCCTCCCCTGGAATGGCTTCTCCTCTTGCCATCATTCAAGAAGAAGAAGCAGTTGCCTCCTCTTCCCTAGCCATCAAGGACAAAGCAGAGAACTCACCAAGCTCATCAAATGCAAGCAATAGCTCTAAACTACCCTTATCTGTACTCATTCCACGAATGAATCAACAAAGAGAGCATGTGACTCCCCAAGATACAGAGCAGATAATACAGCAAGAAGAGCAGGTGGCTCTCTTGCTCGAGCAGTTGGGTGCTTCATTTCCAGCAGGGGACTCATCCAAGTTGCCCCTCCAAGAAGCTGCGCATGTGGCTCCTCTCAACGAGCAGGTCCCTCCATCACAAGCAGTAGAGTCACCCAAAATCACACCTCTAGAGCGCTTGGACGCGGAATTTACAAGAGTAAAGGCCTGGAGATCGTGGAAACTATCCAGGAGCCGCATTCAAGTTGAAAACTTCGCACACTTTGTAGAAGAAGAAGACTTTGTGGTGGATTGGCTAGGCACTGAAGACATGGCAGATGCAACCAAGATGCTGAAGATCAATCAAGTCTACGCTCTAAAGAAGAAGAATCTCACTGCCAAAACCCAAATAGAAGATGGCAGTGATGATGATGATGATGATGATGATGATCATACTGATAACGCATCGAAGGGACTGCCAAGATCAGGAGGTAAGCAAATCGTTCACTCCTCCTCCTCTAGTGATAAACAACTCAGACAGACTCTTCAGAAATCAAGGTTGGAGACTAAAGGAGGTGGGGAATCCTCTAAGGCACCCCAGAAACTGTTGGTTGCTACTATCCAGCAGGGGACTGCTATGATAGATCTCAACTTGGAACCCCACCAAGAAACAGCTCCTGAGCAGCCGGCAACATCGAATGAAATAAGGAACCAAATTCAGCATGAGGATGAAGAAGAAGACACTCCAACACTAGCAGAGGTCTTCATCAATGAAAGAAGAGCAACTACAAAATTCATTAGCAGAGCTGAGGTACGCCTCCACAAAAGACTGATCAAAATGAAAAAGCATTTTGATGAGCTGCTAGAGATGAGGTTCGCTGAAGTACACTGCCATCTTAAAAGCAATTTGATGATACAACAAGTATTCAACTCAGAGCAGAAAGCTCAGCTCAACATTCAACTCTCAAACCTACCAGCACATATGGAGGCTCTTCGCAACGAACTTGAAGCCTTGAAAGCCCGCGATGAAGAGCTGGAAAATTAGATTGTTGACTCATTGAAGGAGCTAAGGGAAAAAGAACTCGCAGTGGCCTCCCAAGCAGCAGAGCCCTCTGCCCAGGTACCTCCTACCATTTCTCTACCTCCTAACCTTGAGCAGGCCTTTAAGACCATTCAAGAACATGAGGAATTCATCCAAAACTTAAGAACAAACGAGCTTCCAGCAATGCTCAAGCTCTCTCACACAGTTGTAACAAAGCAAATCGAGCACTCAAATGCCATTGGACAAACTAGAGAAGACTTGGCATCCAATCTCAGCTCCCTACATCAAGCAACTCAAAAGGAATTCTAACAGCATGGAAGTGATCTTTTGCGGATGGGACAAAATTTGGAAATCACTCACCAACGACTTCAAAACCTGGAAAATGAAGTCAGGGATGAAGTAAAAACTGACATTCTGGACATCAACAATCACATCAAAGCCCTATCCATTCAAGTCTATGGACTCAATCCGGTAAGGAGAAAGGCTGATGACATTGATGATGACATTGAGGATCTCTTTGATGAGAGCTACATCCTTGATGCTGCCAAAAGGGGGAAAATACTCCTTCAACACAAGCAGGTCCCTCCTCGTTAAAACGATCGCAAGCAGCTAAGAAAGGAGCAGAAACCAGAAAGAAGAACCAATGTCTCAAGGAAGAAGCTGAAATCAGAAGACGAAAAGCAGAAGAGGCCAAAGCCAAGGAAGAAGCCAAGAAGAAACAAGAAGAAGACAAGCAAGAGTAAGCTAGACATTGGAGTCCGAAATTGACTATAAACTATTGTACTCTGACTTTAGAACAATGTACAAATGAGTTAATAAAAATCAATAAAAAGTTTTTGTTCCTTGTGTTGTATAGTTTTGGCATCATCAAAAAGGGGGAAATTGTTAGTACCCAATTTTGATAAAGATTTTGATGATGCCACTATACATGACGCGTCTCAATTTTATTTGAATTATGTGACAAAAATAATGTACAATTTTTGTGACTAATAAAATATTACCGGAAAAAGTAAAAATGCAATAAGGTAATTTTATTTACCTTAATAGGATATTTATATCCTACCGGTATATCTTATTAGACCACAGAAATTAAACCGTCACTAAACTGAGACCAAGTTCGTAAATAAATATACAATGAATGTATATGATTGGAGACAAAAACTTGACCGGTATTAAATACCGAATCAAGTACAGGGGTCTACAACGAAGATGCTTCAGCGGCTGAATAATGCAAGACAAAGAGATCAGCCGCAATAAATGCTCCAGCACAAAAAGACGAATGTACAATTCGTCCTCGCCAGAAGATCAACGGTAGAAATCAATTTATCCTAACCAACGGATAAAGATTGATCAGCCAAAAAGCCTATAAATAGAGGCTGAAACGAAGGTTTCTAACCAAGCATTTTAAGCATCCAAAGAGAGAATTCCAACCGAGAGCATTTACGAAAGATCTAGCAAAAGAGAAAGTGCTATTCTAAAACTTTACTCTCTGCTTGGACTTATGCTTCACTAAACTTCCAGTTTATCAAACTTTCATTGCCATATTATAGAATTTTAGTTCCTAGTTGGAGGTTAGAACTTTCTTGAATCAAATCACATATTGTTGTAAACACTTAGGAGAACAGTTGTTCGGATCCTACAGTGTAAGTAGATAGATAGAGTACCTTTTGATCCCCACTGGGTCATTAGAGAAAAGTCTAAGGACTGAGTAACTTTGAGTGGTGCTATACTCACTGTGAAAAACCTTCAATCTAGGCCTAAGTGTTGTAAAGGCTAGATTGGCACTAAGTGTATTGGGCTTAATACTTTAGTGAAATCCATCTGAAAGAGGGTGGGACTGGACGTAGGAGGATTAAACCACCTCTGAACCAGGATACACTATAACACCCCTAAATTTCCCGCCCAAAACATTGATATATTTAAAAGAAATACTTTATTCATTCATCAAAGAATTGAAGAAATACAGCGGAAGTCTAAAAGGGAAATGAGTGTTACCGTCACATTCGGTCATCTCTTAACCGAATGCACAAGCAACTCAAAGTAAAACAATAAAAATTAATGTAATAATAAGTAAATGTTAATTTCATGACTAGATTTAACTAAGGCATCTTCTAATTCGCACTCAAGCTCGAGCAATCCATCAATCCACATAGGCATCCAACTCATCACCTGATAAAATTTAAGGGAGAAGAGAGAGACAAGAGAAATAACAAAAATTAGCTTTAGAGCTAAGTAAGTACTACCCAAACCCGTAAAATAATCAGGTTTGACTAAAAATAGATTTTTATATAATATCATATAAAAATGACGCACTCCACCAAAATACTTTTCTCCTTGATTTTTCTTAAAATCACTTCTTTGCTAAAATCTTAAAATCCACCAAATTTGGGTCTATATTTGACCTAGGTTGTCCAGATATCTATTTTATAATTATTTTCCATAATTATTCCTTTAATTTCATATATCTATTAACCGGTTTAATTACAATTAAATATACTAAACCTTAATATTTATTAATTATAAATGGTCCGTAAGGTCCTAGTTAGTCATATATTTATCCTAGTTTACTCCAATATTTATTTCATAATTATTTTCGTCATTTAGTTAATTATTTACTAAATGTGTATAAATTGGCCCAATTACCATTAAATAAATTAAAAATAGCTCAAAATATTATTTTCCAATTCTGGTTGGTCAGAATATGTATATTTATACTAGGTATTTAATTTATATTTTTCCAGATTTTATTTATTTCATTTACTATTTTATTTTTAATTTTTATTGCAACTGGGCCGAACTGGCCCAAATTAAATTATTCTGGCCCAAAAAATTCAGGCCCAAGACAGACCCCAGCCTTGGATGGGTCGTCTTCTCCACCAAGTCGCCGGAAAAACGGGAATTTAAGGGGGGGGGGGGAGGTGTTACCTCGTCGGACGAGCGAAACGGCCGGCTATTGGCTCCGTTTGGGACGGCGAATGACGGTGGTGGGTTGGCGGCAGCGGCAGCTCCTCCCTCTTCTCCGTTTTCCGTCGAAAAGTTTTTCTCCGGCGAAACTCCGGCGAGGCTTTTCTCCCTCGTTTCACGACCGATTTCAACGATTCTTTTTCCGTTGGATTCGTCTCACGAAGGGGAAGGTTTGAGGGGTGTTTTCAGGGCTTGTTTCTGGCTAAAACGGTGGGTCAAAAAATATAAATATATACGTATATATGTATATTTCTCAGATTTTGGGATGAAGAAAACGTAGGTTCTGGCTTATTATTTATAGGGAAAGATGAGGGTTTTAGGCTGAGATGTTAGAGTTTGAGTTTAATTAAAACATCTCCTCCCAACCTTGGTGGTGTTGGTTTTCCGGCCAAGAAGAGTATACCGGGAGTAGTTCTAGTCGTATATGTATTATAGTAGGAGTATTATAATTAGGTTATAGTAGTTATTTAGGAGTATTATAATTATTTTTACTATATACGTAGGTAGTTTAGTTTATATATATTACGTATGTATTACTAAGTAGGTTATACTATTATTATTACTTACGTATATATATGAGTATTTTAATTATTTAGTTTATACTTTGTATATTATACAACCTAAAATAGTTATATAAAAATTAATTTTATACTAAAACATAACTTCTATTATCGGGCCATTTTTATCTGATTTAAAAAAAAATCGTGAATTTGGAAATTTTATCTGATTAGAATGTTACGACTGTTGAATTTTTGTCTGACTCAATTAATAATTAAAATGTTATTTTCGTAATATTTTATCTGATAAAAAAAATTATTTTTATTTTTATTAAATTTTTGAAGTGTCACATTTGATACCGGCCCCGTAGGCCCCGAGGTAGTTACTTCTGACCTCTAGTACTGTTCTCACAAACCGGCACTAGCCTTTTCCGCGCACTTTGTCCTCACTCGTGCGCGCCCTGAGAAACTTCACAGGGGGTCACCCATCCCAAGACTACTCCCGTGCAAGCACGCTTAACTTTGGAGTTCTTGGGTGATGAGCTCCCTTAAAAGGAGATGCATCTTGTTGGTATGAGTAGTACTATTAATCCGTTTAAATTAAATCTCAAGTATTACAATCACCCCCACTTAGGAACGCAACGTCCTCGTTGCGCCCATAAACCAATCTTAATCATATCCCAGAATCTTTACCCCTGCTAAGTGCCCGCCCGATATCCAACGGATCAGCACACTGTCGCAGGGTTGCTCTGATACCATTTGTAACACCCCAGCCCCGTAGGCCCCGAGGTAGTTACTTCTGACCTCTAGTATTGTCCTCACAAAACGCCACTAGCCTTTTCCGCGCACTTTGTCCTCACTCGTGCGCGCCCTGAGAAACTTCCCAGGGGGTCACCCATCCCAAAACTACTCCCGTGCAAGCACACTTAACTTTGGAGTTCTTGGGTGATGAGCTCCCTTAAAAGGAGATGCATCTTGTTGGTATGAGTAGTACTATTAATCCGTTTAAATTAAATCTCAAGTATTACATACACTATGTGTTGATTTACATTCAGTAAACAAAGCACACACTTAGCACTTCTCACAAAAAGGATTGAAGTTTGCCAGCAGAATCTTAAGCAGTTGTCTTAACTGACCCAACTGCTTACCATAATGCTTAATCACTTTCTTTCTTTGAGACCACTTTCACACCTGAGACGCACCTCACCATCTCTAAAAGGTCTGCTCTATCATCTCCCAGTAATTCACTTTCTAAGTACAGCAGGTTCCTCAGCAGTTCCCTGAGACCACCCAACAGCTGAGCCCTCTGCTCACATAAAAATCACTTCCTGTGACCATCTCAGTTTCATCAGCCTGTCATAAATATCATTGTCAAAAAGTACGTTTAATTCCTGAAAGCCAGATCAATATCTGAGCAGTTGCCTCAGCAGTTCCCTGCTACCTAGCTAACTGCCAAGCCAACTGCCTAGCCAACAGCTAGCCATCTAAGTCCAATCTTCTCCAGATCAGAAAGTGATTAAAACATTCATTATATAAAGGGTAAAGACTTCCGATGTGCATCTATTAATCTCTCAAAAGATTATAGATCAACTCCTCTAGAGGGAAATCTCTGTAAAAGTCGAAAAGATTTAAAAGTCTATTCACCCCCCCTCTAGACTGTTACCCTATCCGGGACAATCAATTAGTTTTACTTTTATTTCGTTTACTGTAATTATGTGTAACTAAATTAAGTTTAGGTTTGGGCAAGATGCAATTTTTACTGTCAATGTTCATACGATAATAATTGGTTAAAACTATTACTTGGTTAATTTTAGGAGTGTTGGGTTGAATTATCTAATCTGCTAAATACATTATATTGGGAAATGAATATTATCATGGGAGTGAAATTTCATTAAAATCCATTTTGTTAATTCACCCACTAAATTGCTACACGGAAGTGTTAAGGAATTTTGGATAATTTGATTTTGTATTTTTTACTGTCTTAATAAAATTACCGCGGGAGTGGAATTAATTTGAGATAGTGTAATCAACTAAGTCGTGGGAACGATTAGAAGATTACCATTTGTAAATCTTTCACACACCTAAAAGTAACTAAGTTAATTAGTTAAATCATTATTATTATGAACATCAAAATATATAAAATTACTCTTAGCCCAAGCCTAATTTTCTCTATATCATTAGTTGTTAAATTACCAAGTATTGTGATTTATTTTACTCTAGCAATTCCGCATTGACAAAAACGAGATAAAATCTGTTCACTTAGCTCCATTGCAAAATGTTATTAATTTGTGATTAGCTAAAAATCAATCGTTAATTCTAGTTCTCATTTTGAGCCATTCTCTAGCGGAACGATACTCACTTACTCTATACTATATCGTTACAAGCCAATTAAAACATCATTTCCATTCACATTTTTACACCATTTCACACTACACATTTTGGCATGTCATAATTCCACATGGTGCTACACATGCTGAAAAGAAGAAGTTAAAATATGACTCCCGCTACTATCATTGGGCAGAACCTTTTCTCTATAGAAGGTGTGCCGATGGAGTCATTCGACGGTGTTTGCCCGAAGATGAAGTTTCAAATGTCTTGCACCATTGTCATTCCTCAGCATATGGGGGACATCATGGAAGCTCTCGTACTGCTGCAAAGATTTTACAATCGGGTTTCTTTTGGCCCACTATTTTCAAAGATGCAAGCAAATTTGTGAAAAACTGTGATCGTTGCCAACATACCGGCAATATTGGAAGAAAGAATGAAATGCATCAACATGGCATACTTGAAGTCGAATTGTTTGACGTGTGGGGGCTCGATTTTATGGGGCCATTTCCAAAATCAAATGGGAAAGAGTTCATCCTTGTAGCTGTTGATTATGTTTCTAAATGGGTAGAAGCATCTGCCACACCGACAAATGATGCCAAAGTGGTGATCCAATTCATTCAGACGAATATTTTCTCCCGATTCGGAGTTCCACGATCTTTCATCACCGACCATGGTACTCATTTTTGTAACAAAGCATTGGAACGTGTCCTTTCCAAATATGGGATTCACCACTGACTCTCAACTCCATACCACCCGCAAACAAATGGCCAAGTGGAACCTTCAAACCGAGAAATCAAAACAATTCTCGAGAAAGTTGTTAATCCTTCCCGAAAGGATTGGGCCGAAAAGCTTGATGATGCACTATGGGCATATCGCACTGCTTACAAAAATCCCATCGGCACCTCACCATTCAAATTGGTGTATGGGAAAGCATGTCACCTTCCTGTTGAGGTTGAACACAAAGCATATTGGGCAATCAAGACACTCAACATGGATCTTGCATTGACGGGTGAGAAACGACTGTTGCAGCTAAATGAACTTGAAGAATTCAGACTTGCAGCTTATGATAGCTCAAAACTCTACAAGGAGAGAACAAAAGTTTTGCATGACAGTGTGATCAGCCGAAGAAAATTTGAACGGGGAGATAAAGTTCTTCTATTTAACTCACGTTACAAATTCTTTCCCGGAAAGCTAAAGACCCGATGGTTGGGTCCATTTGAAGTACTTGAAGTATTTCCATCCGGAGCAGTCTAGTTGTTAAACAAAAGCGGCAAAAAACTCATGGTAAATGGACAACGGTTGAAACTATACCATGATGGTGAGAGACAAGAGGCAACTTCTGTGTATTGCCTCACTGATCCGACATATGAATGAAGAGACATGGGTCAAGCTAATGACCTTAAACGAGCGCTTCTTGGGAGGCAACCCAAGTTTGTAAATTTCAAAAAAAAAAACAAAAAAAAAAGCAAAAAAAAAAAAAGAAAAAAAATGTCTAGGTTTTTGTTTTTGGACTCTAAAGGGGCCACATCCGCTCGAAAGGACATCTCAACATCATCCGTCCGCACTTCAGGGAAGTTTTCTTTACACTCCTTTAATTTATTTTCCACTGAGGACAGTGCAAATTTTAAGTGTGGGGGAGTGGGTAGTTCGACCCTAATTTCTTGTGTGAATATTTTTTTTTCTTTTTCCTTGCTTTTTTGTGTGATTTTATTTTCTTTTATTTTTATTTTGTGTGTTTGTTTGGAAAAGTAAAGACCAGTCTTGTCCAAAATACAACAATAGACAAACAACACATTAGTTTACACTTTTTGTTACTAGTTACTTCCATAACTTTTTAAAATTATTCAGTCACCTCTTTTGACGAAATGTGGTTTGAGTTTGAGAAGTGTCACTATAATTTTTTGAGAGTAACTTAGTATTAGCTTTGAACTTGATTCTTTTTAACACTTTAACATTAAACACCTTATATTTTATTTTTCCAATTTATTGGTTAATAGTTGAATTAGTGAAAGTTTATGCAGATTAAGATGTTCATACATTTATTCTCCTTGAAATTTTATTTGAACTTGACACATTTAGAAATGATTTAGGCCATCTTTGTTTACCCATGAAGCCAAACACTATCCCTTTGTAAATAAATAACACTTTCCCTAGTAATCCCGTTCGAGCCTTTTCAGTGTACAAGTGTAAAATATCTTACTTCACTTGTTACTAATTCTTTTTTTTTTGTAACCTTGTAAATACATAACCTTCTGAAGCCCTACCCAAAGTTAATCTTTTCTAATCCTAGAGTAGATTGTCTTGTTACTTGAGAGTGAATAAATGGAGCTACTATTAAGTGTCATATGAGTGAAGTACATATTTGTTTGTAAATTTTGGGGTTAGTTTTTCATTGTAATGTTCAGTGTGTGTCCTCTTTGAAAAAAAAATCAAAAAAAAAAAGAAAACAAAAGAGAAGAAAAATTGAAAAAAAAAAAGAAACAAAAAAAAAACAAAAAAAAAAACAAAGAGGCACATTAAATTCTTGTTGTAATTTCTTTTGTAAAACCCCATTTTTTTTACTTTTCATGTTTATATTTCTCATTGTTTTGTATGCTCCAAGTTTTTGTAAATTCTTGTGATGATCCGCTCAGTATTAGTACAATCTAACTCTCTCTGTATATTCTTACACCAAACTTTCCTTCCAACTAGCCACACTCATTAATCTCGCCACTCACTGAAAAAAGTCCTAATTGATCTATTTGTGTCATTTTTTGAATTTAGCGGATTGGAGAAACTTGTTCTGCATAACCCGAACTAATTTAGATCTATAGGTGTTTGTGTTAAAAGTTTGATTTGAAAATCTTAGTGATAGGCACAAATACTCAGTTTACTCTCATTGCGTTATTTTGTGATATTTCAGGGTATTGGACCGTTTAGTGCACATTAGAGATGTATGAGTGATTTGTTTAGTTATGTTTGTAAATTTTACCAAATTATGTATATTTTTGTGTTTGTTGTTTGTTTTACTTGAGGACAAGCAAAAGCCTAAGTGTGGGGGATTTGATATGGTTATATTTTACACACTTTTTAGGCTTAGTTTGTTGTTAATTTTAGTTATTAAAGTTGTACTTCTATACATATTTTTATTATTTGTCGTTAATTTGTATTAGTGCGGTGTTATGCGTGTATTTTGTATTTTCAGGTACTTTTGATGATATTTGGATCATATGTGCATAAATTAAAGAAAAAAACAAAAGTTCAAGTTGGAGAATAACAAAAGTGGATTTTCCTTCAAAGAAAATAAGGAATAAATTGGAGAAAAGTAGCAAAAATGGATAAAGACGAGGCTAGGATTCGAACACTAGTCATTTGGTCAAAGGAGACCCTCAACCAGTGAGCTAAATCAACCAAGTTGAATTTTTTGTTGGCAGTTCGTAAATGGAACAAAAAAATATAGCTAGGTTTTGAACTCGCAACCTCAAAGTCAGAAAAGCTCCCCTGTAACCGCTGCACTGCTATGTGTTTTTGGAACATCATTGCACGTTTCTGTACATAAACTCGTCACGTTCCGTAAATTCCAGCAATTAATGATTAATCATCTTATCATTATATTATCTTAATCCATCTTCCTCCACACATAAGCTCGGACCAACTTCTCTCTAAACATCCCAGAAACATTTCCTCCTCCTCTCTTCATTTCTCAACCCCAAATCATCAACCCATCTTCAACCATAACTAATCACTTTCTCATCCAAGATTAAGTCAAGATTAGCATCAAAGCTCCAAGGATTGTCATCTATCACAAGTTTGATATTCCTTATCTCATTAAATCTTGTACTTTAATCATGGATTCATCTATTTCTATGCTTCCCAACATGAATAGCTAAATAAATTTGGGGCTAGAAATTGGTTAATTAATTGTTCTTATCACGTTTTAATTTGTATTGATTTTAATTGTTAAGTTTGTTCTATTTAGATTGTTGTGTCCAGAAAATTAATTATGTTGTGTTTGTGATATATATTATGAGTACTCAATCATAAACATGTTGTTTGTTAAATACACAAATGAACACTTTCTGAACACACCGTTAAACTTCTTTTACCTTGTCCCGGATCGAAGTTTTACGGGAGAATTTAATTATTTAATTATATTATTTACACCACGGGGTTGGGTAAATAATATAGTTAATAATTAAGGTTG
Source organism: Cuscuta europaea (assembly GCA_945859875.1). Classification (NCBI taxonomy): domain Eukaryota; kingdom Viridiplantae; phylum Streptophyta; class Magnoliopsida; order Solanales; family Convolvulaceae; genus Cuscuta; species Cuscuta europaea. The sequence continues at coordinate 8,804,932 of CAMAPE010000029.1, read as the reverse complement.
TCGTTGCACTTAAACAACTAGTCTCGTTTTGGCCATCACTGGGAAATGTTGACTAGTTACTTATTTTAGGTGACTTGTGTTGGGTCCTAAAATATTTATCTACAACTTATCACAATCTGTCTAAGAATAAAATTAGCAATTATGTCTTACAAATGAGCATTGAACAATTAGTTGCCAATTTCTACCCCTACTTGCTATTGGTTGAACTTTGTGTTGATAAAAATCTCTTCTCTCAATCACTTTTATTTAATTACTTTTCCAAGCAAACAAAAATCAAAAGAAACGCATTCCCAACTTTAATCCTTAGTTTGTGCTTAATTATTTTATTTCCCGCTTCTCTGTGGTTCGACACCCTATTTCCTTGGGTAATAAAAATAGTTGTGTGCCCATTATATGCTACACACCAACATGTAAGATTTCGAAGTTTTTGAAGATTTCGACATTTTACGAATTTCTTGATATTTTGAATCTTTCAAAGTTTGGAGTTTCGTGAAACTCAAAATCGTTCGAAGCTTGATATCTTTCTGTTCAGAATATTTTGAAGCTTAAATTATAGGATTTTTGGATGAATCTCTGCTTTTCAAAGTTTTTCAAAGTTTTCGATGTTCTGATGTTTTTGAAACAGCAAGTTTTCGGTATTCTGACGCTTTCGAAACTCCAAAGTTTTCGATGTTCTAAACATTTTGAAATTTTAAAGATTTCAAAGTCTTGAGGTGTTGTTTTTGTAGGTGGATTTCGACGTTTTTCTAAGGGATAAATTCGAGATTGTAATCTCGAGGTTTAAACCTCGAGATTGTAATCTAGAAGTTTAAACCTCGAAGTTGTAATCTCGAAGTTTAAACCTCGAGATTGTAATCTCGAAGTTTAAACCTCGAGATTGTAATCTCGAAGTTTAAACCTCGAGATTGTAATCTCGAGATTTAAACCTCGTGATTGTAATCTCGGGATTTAAACCTCGAGATTGTAATCTCGAGATTTAAACCTCGAGATTAGGATTTTGAGGATTTACCTAAGAATTTTCTTTAAAATCCATCTGATCTCGATTTTCAAGGTCGAGAACCTCAACTTCGAAGAATTTCCTCAAAATTCAAAGTTTTTGCGTGTCTTCACTGTTTTGGCCATAACTTTTGACTCGGTGATCCGATTTAAGCGATTTTTGTGGCGTTGGTAAGATAACAAAAAGATCTACATTAATAATCAGGATATGCCCCAGAACCCATGCTCACGCGCCCTCACTCGCGGTCCTTGGGGGTCAAAAAGTTAGTTTTCCGACAAACTTTGTAAATCACCGATGTCAAAAGGCCTTTTTGGGCAAATCTGATCAAATTCTTCCGAAGTCGAACCAAAGGTCGAATAGGGTCTAAGCTTCAATGTAAAGGTCCGAAAATCGTAGATAATTCAATCAACCCCGCGTCAACGGTCATTCTACAACAATCAACAATCAACCACTGAAGCCTCCCTTGACTCATCAACATTATGTGATCCTCAATATGCTGAAATTCTACATGATGAGCTTAGGGAACCGTCATGTGTGGTACTTGTTCAGATTGCTCCACACACATGGCGGGGATGACAAGCTGTGAGCAATCAAACCTTGCACATTCTGAGAGGGGGGGGGGGGGGTTCAGTTAATTCCTCCTGGTGCCATTCACCGACAAAGCAAGGAATCTCTCAAAGGATGCATCATTTTAGGGGGAGTTTTCAATGATCACCTCCCTGACGCCTAACAACGACAAAACATACCGAGTGCTCCAGTTGAGGGGGAGTACAGAGAGACAATCAAGAAAGTAATGAGAGAACATGTCCCTATGGCTTAGTAAACCCAACTAAGGCTACCCAAGGGACAAAGCAGAGCGTAAGTGAGTGAGTGAGCGAGTGAGTAAGTGAACATTATGAGCGTTAGGAAGCAGAAGGCTCAAGTGAGCATGAATACAATAATCAATGATGAGTCTGCTACCTCAATTGCCTACTATGAATTGAACATTTACTCCTAGCCACTCAAATACTCTGGACAATCCTCATAGGTTCAGGGCTGATTTAATCAGATCCCGGGTAGAAGTCACTGCATCTTGTCCAACAGTGCATGTTGAACCCTATCCAAGACCACTCACTTGTCTCCCAACAGACAGGTGTTTAATCATATTTCACGGGGAACCGCATCTCTCATTACTACCTCCTTACGAGGCAAGTAATACTGACTACAGTGGCCTCAGCCCCATGCCACTGAACTTTCATTGATCACGTCGTGTCTAATTACCTCACTCCCAAATGTTTTGAATTTTCTAGGACACCGATTCACTTTTTGAGTCAGTTGCAGGTCTTCAAAGACCCGCGAGAACTTCCATAAGTCTCATCTATTGCAGATGTAGACTAATGATTGGAAGGAAGTCCTGCTGTTGCAACATAAGAATCACCAACATTTTCAAGCCATTGCTTTAGAGTTTATCTCTATAGTGATGAAAACGGGTGTCTACACGACCCCGGGGGGCTTTTATCATTTACTCTTTCTGTTTGTTTCCTGTTTTATTTCCGCAGAATAAGAGAATAAAGGCATGACGCCCCGATTCATCGGATCGTCATGAGGGGGAGAGTGACCCACATGCTGATAACATGAATCAAAAATCATTCTGGGACACTTCACTCCTCCAACACAAAAATCAATACCTTCTCTGCTATCTCTACAACGCAAATCAAATGGTCAGCTACACTCATAAATCAACAATCATTATGTTCCGCTGTGCCACCGACAAGTTCTCCTCAAATGCATTCATTCCAAATAGTCAAAAAGACTACATTGTGGAGGAGACAAAGGTCAGATACTCTCGTACGACAGATGAATCCCGTGCGCATCTGGAAATCATACGAACATTCATTCTAGAGGCGCCACCGAACCTCATTCAAGCTGATCAGAGCAACTTCTGGAAGGCATGGACTACATGCAAGATATTGAAGATTCCTCAACCCCCGACATCAAAGATCAAATTTTCAAAAAAACATCAAAGGGGAGATTGCGAGGATTTCTTCATGAAGCCTTCTCAAGAAGTCAAGTTGAAATGAAAAGGAAGCTGAATAACAAAAAAGACAAAGATATATGTGCTGCAATGCTGATTCAACACGATTGATCACCAAGGGGGAGATTGTTGGGAATATTTTGTGGTGTTCAATCTAGTTAGTTATCTTTGTATTTGTGTAGTTATCAATTAAACGTGTAATACGAGCCACAAATGTGTATCAGCCCGGGGGCTTCCTTGTAACCCGTAAGTTAGCCAACTTCTCCTATAAAAGGAGGCTAACTTACGGGAACCCGAAATATCGGAAAGAGGCTTAGAGTGCGTAGAGGCGAGATAGAGAGAAAAGTTTCCGCTGCTCTCCTTCTCGAGGGAGAGCAGCAGGGTTTATACGGTATACCAGATTCGGTTTTAATCTTCTCGATATCTTTCTATCTGCTTATTCTTCTTGTTATGGTTGTTTGATTGTTAAATACTGGGTTTATCAGGAGTCTCGTTTGCGGTAGTTTGGGCATGTCCGTAGAAGTCCGAGTGATGCACCTGCTAGATGACTTGAGAGGTGGGGAGAAGAGACAGAGAGGAGAGGGAGACCCAAATATACTTGGATTAGAGCTCGGCATCAGAACTGGTATGCGTCTTCTTGGGTTGGATGAGAGTATGGCTTTGGAGTGAGCAAAGTGAAGGGCGCACATTCGTGTGGACGATTGATCTCTTTTATATCTTTCCTCTCTCTTCTTTTATCGTTTACCTTCTTTATCTTTTTATGTTCTTATATTTTTTTTTCATCTAGCTTTTTATGCTCATTTATCGTTTTATTTATATTTTTCTTATATTCTTATGTTAGTGTTATCTTATATATATTCATCTTTATCTTATCCGTTTTTATCTTTTTTTCTTCTTTTTATTGTTTGTCTTCTCTTTTGGTATCGATATCATGGATAGATTCATGTTAGTCAACCCCAAAATCTTTTGGGATTAAGGTTTGGATGTTGTTTTTGTCGTTGTTGTTTTACAAGAAGAAACACTATATTTATGTTGAGTATAACCGTGTAACTGGCAATAGTGGCAAAATCAGAAAAAGGTTTGCGGCCATAGTTCAAGAGTACATTCTACTCCATAAATGGTTTCTCCTAAACCTTCGGAGTTCCCAGAAGATCTATAAAGCATAATAGGGGAACTAGGGCAAGGAGAAGACCACTGACCAGCCAAATTCCCATTAGAAAGCTTAGTGATTATTAATCGCACTTTTTGGAGAGGTAGATATGGCTGACAAAAAAGAGGGAAGCACGGTGTAGATATGAAGTGGTAAGGAAGGAAGTGATAAAGAGTTTGGGTGTAATTTAAAAAGAAGAATGAAATGAATATTGAAGTTTGAATAGACAAAAATATGACCACATTAGAATTGGACAAAAATGTGACCATTTAAAATATTCTCCCAGCCCATCCAATCCAGTCGATCTCTCCTCGCACCCGCACGTAGGCTTCTTCTTTGCACGCAATGATCTTCTTCTCTTCGCACGCATGCATCTTCTTCTTTGCACGCAGGCATCTTCTTCTCTTCGCACGCATGCATCTTCTCTCTTCGCATGCTTCTTTCTTCGCACAACAATGGTGTCATCCTCTCCGGCGCTCCAATCAGTCGTTCCTCCTCCAATCCGGCGCTCCTCTTCGCACAGTCAGCAAACGACTATCAAGCCACCACCCTTGATTCTCCTTTTTCTCCTTTATGTTGGGATTTCAAATCGAATTTGGGGCTTTTCCTTCTTATTTTCATATCTGATTTCCAGATTGAATTTGGCTGGGGTGAGGCTGGAAGGTGGTGTGTGGCGTTGTTGGGTGGGGCTGGAGTGTGTCGTTGTTGGGGGAGGGTTGGGGGAGGGTTGGAGGAGGGTGTTATGGGTCACGGGAGATGAGATGGGGGAGCTGGGGATCGAGATGGGGGTTTGTGGGATTGAGGGTGGTTGGGGTTAGGGAGGGGTCTTGGGAGGTGACTGGGGGCTGGGGGCTAGGGAGTAAAGCCGGTGGTCGGCAGCAGTCTGCAATGATGGTCAATGACGGCGGTCCGCGGTAGGGCAGGGTGTGTGATGGGATGGTGGTGAGTCGTGGGCGGTGGTGGACTGTGATGGGATGGCGGGGAAGTTGAGGCACTTGGGTTGTCGGTGGAGTCAAATGAGAGGGGTGGCACTACAAACCAGCGTCGGTAGCGGGCGGCGGGAACCTCCGTGGTGACCTGCAGCGGCAAAGGTGGTCGGCGGTGGTTTTGGATGGGTAAATGTGGTCGATGTCTCTGTGGAGGTGTCACTTTGGATGTGTGTCACTATGACGGTGTTACTGTGGTTGGCGGCGGTGACCGGAGATGGTGGCAACAACGCGAGTGACACAATCGATGGCAGCGGAAGTGACACGATGATTGCGGTAGCAGTGACACGACCATAGCGGTAGCAGTGACACGGCTGAAAGTGACATCCGACGGTGACATGAAAATGGGGCAGTGACATAAATATTTGACTGTCACTTTGTTTTGGTCACATTTTTGTCCAAATGCAAAAGTAATCACATTTTTGGAAATCAACCTTAATTTAGTAATATTCAAGGAATTACCCCATTTAAAAATAGATTACATAGGTAACCAAACGATCATTAATAATAATTAAGTTATTTGTTTTCAAAAAAAAGATAGCCAAACGATGTATATTAATTTTACATGCAAACTAATTATAGTCCTATACTTTACATTGTGAAATTTTAATGCGTAAACTATCAAACAGGCTCTAACAATAATATTTTACCGAGACCAATACCTTTTTTACCAGTAGTTATTATTATTCCACAAAAACAATAAAGCTTTCTTTTGATTTCTTTTATTCATATTCGGCCATAGCCCATAGATGAAATAAATTTGACCACAAGGCCGATCAACATAGCTTGAAAAAAACGGGGTGATGATTTACCAAAAGACAGGAAAAGTGGGATGGAGTTGCCGAAATACAAGGATTTTTTTAGGGTTTACGAAAAAGGAGGAGTCAAAACACCCAGTTCCGACTAGAGGTAGAGTTTCCAAAAAAAACCTCCCCTCGGATTAGCCACTTCCGACTAGGAATTTTTTTTTGTTTTTTAGCCGAATTCTTAAGTTTTTGACTTTCAAAGTTTTAAAAACTAAAAGTTTTAAATTCTATCAATTCCAAATTTAAAAGTTTTTTTAGATTCCTCACATATTTTTAAAATGAAAACTTAGCATTTTGATTTGAGTAACAAAATATTTGATTCCTTTATATTGTTTTTTAATCCATTTGTATTGTGAATTTTGTTATAATTGCGATTTTTGTAATTTTAAGTGCAATTTTGATTTAATCCATTCGTCAAAATGAGATACAAATTTGATTTTGTTTTAAGTGCAATTTTTGTAATTTTAATGGAAGTGAACAAAACAAATGTAGTTTTCAATGTAATTTATTAATGAATAGACAATACATACAATATTAAATTTAATACTACATCTAACGTTGCGTGCTCGGCCCTGCTCCGTCCCCACCGCCAGTGTTCCAAGGTCTCGTTGTGTCTCCATAGTAAAACGACGAATTCAGAAATGACTCAACATAATCACCCGCTTGTGTGGAGCACTGATAAGAATCATAATACGACGGTGGTTGATCAAATGAGACACCTTGATGCTTTGAGAATTGAGGGGGTGGTTGATCAAGTGCGACACCCTGTGTTGAGAATTGAGGGGGCGATTGTGAGTGCTCACCCCCACCTTCATGTTCATCTGCATTATCCTCTTCGTCACTTTCACCTTCATCTTCATCTTCATAATGGAATATGCCTCGGTGGAGCATCTCTTCATCACCTACGTCCAGGGCCATCTGCCGTAGTCGTTTTTGACAGTCCTCATAACTCACGCGGTTGGCTAAGAGCTGATACATATCGTTGATGGATAGTCTACCCGGGGGTATGTATCCGAAGGGTTATTGCGAGGAGTAACTAGAGAGAAGTCAGAGCAAAAGTAAGAGAGAGAGAATGTATTGCTAAGAATGTAGTGAGCGATTTTAGCTTGGATTACAAATGGGGAAAAGGGGCGCTATTTATAGTAGTAATAAATGCCAGATAAGGACACGTGTCAAGCATCCAATGGCCGAGGGGTCACATCAATTGGTTGGCACTGGCAGTTGCATGTGGCCGCATTTAATGCGGCAGTTGGATGTGACGTCGTACTTGGTACGGTGACTCAGGCGCATGTGGAGAGGATATTCTGTCGAGAAAGGTGCCCTCGACTGCAGATGATTAGCCGAGGGCTCTAAGTACCAGGGACCTCCTTAGTGCCGAGGGCTCTAGGTGCCGAGGGCTACTGATTTTCGCCGTTTTCTCCCAGTAACTTTATTTGCTTGAGTTGGCCATCCTGTGAGAATTTGGAGCCTTCGACCAAGGGGCCGAAGGCACCCTTAGTGTGCCACGTGGGTTGCTCAGTACTTGTGGCACTGTGATTTGTGCCTATTGTGCTTCCTGGGCCTATTGGGTCTCCATTAGAATAGTAGGAGTCTATGGGCCGAGGATTCCTGGGCCATATACTCCATCAGGAGTCCCTCACTCCTTTTGCCGAAAGGTACTTGAGGGAAAAGGAGTAATTTGTGTTTGTCCTTTGGTGTTGTTCCGTTGTAGTTTGTAAAGTTGGTAAGGAGTTTGTCGTTTGCATGATTTGCCAAAGGCAGTCCCTCAGTTACCCACATGTCGAGACTTGAGGGACCACGTTGCTGTTTTGGGGAGTTTTTGATGTTTTGTATTTTGAGATTTTTCCCGAAGGGGTTCTCTAGTCCCTCACTCCTTGAGGCACTTGCAAAGTGGTGAAAAGGAGTAGAGTAGTGCCTGCCTGCAATATGAAGCCGAGGGGTGACGCTTTTCATTTCATTTTGGGGGGATGCCTCGTTAAAAACCTCATTGGAAAAAACCCTGTGGGAAAAAATTCCAATGAGGGAAAAAGAGTGCACCGAATTCCCCCAACGATGAGTCGAAAAGGTGAAACCCTGGTCTGAAATGAGTGGCAGTATTCTTGCCGAGGGCTATCCTCGTCTGAAGGCACGTGTGTTGATTTGCCGAAGGCTCGCTGTTGTTATCCTGAGAGATGCCGAAGGGGAGCCCTCAATTTATGAGAATGAGGGCGCGATGAATGTGGATGATATTTCATGTGTTGTCGAGGGGTCCCTTGTTTGTTGACAAGTTGGGGGCTGTGGTGCCCCGAGGGGTTTCCTCGTTGCGTAGCCGGGGGTAACTGTTGATGAAGGTGTGCTCCCCGGGGGTTACGTGGTCCTCAATGTGTTTGAGCGCTGAGTGTTCCCGAGGGGTATGCTCGTTGTGAAGCCGTGGGCTTCTGAAGGAGTGAGCCCGAAGGCACTTGTGATGTATTATGAGGGGCATCAGCCGGGAGCACTTCCGGGTAAGTGTACCCGGGGGCTCCTCTTGATGAAGTGGAGTGAAGGAGACCGCCCGGGTTCCCAGAATATAGCCGTTGTAATAGAGCCATTGGAAGATGTAACGTCGGAGATATAGCCGTTGGAGGGGGGCCTCCACGTGGCGTGCGTTCGTTGGCTGCCTGTGGGCAGGCGTCACCGATTGGGCAACTCGACGGTTTGTAATGATGGTTTTGTAACCGGAGGCCCGGTTTCCAGCCCAAGCCCAGGTTTGCGGTGCCTATAAATACCCAAGGCCAAAGGACCACTTCCTTGTGCGATCATTGTTGTTAGCGGAGCTCTGCCGAATTTTCTAGAGAGAGGAAGTCCAGCCTTCGGTCAAAACCAGTTCTCAGAGGTCAGTTCTTGCTCCGTTCTTGGCAATTTTTGCATACTTCGCTTCCCGGCCTTAGATTAGTGTTTGTAGCTTAGAGCATTTAGTATCTCCCTCCCAACCCTCGGTTTAGTATAAACAATGTCTTCACAAAGCGATTCCCAAGACATCTCGAGGGAGCCTTCGATGGAGGAGGAAAGCTTCTCAGACGTGGAGTCCACGAGTGAGCAACCCTCGGCCGGGAATGATGCCGCAATGGCCATAGAGGTACAGAAGGACCTTGTGGCTGAAGTCGAAGCTGAGGACTTCGAGCAGGTGATCGAAGACGAGGAGATGGCCCTCGCCGTTCAAGTTGCAGAGGAGGAGGAGCACAAGGAGAGTATGAAGGTCACCATCGTCGTGCCCCCCCCCCCCCCCCTCGTGGTGCTGGTGAGGCAGGGAGCTCTCGGCCTCTTAACCCGACGCCTCTAAGGGTGGCCCCTGGGGACAGGCAGGAGAAGATGAAGGCTGCTCCCAACAAGAAGGGCAGGTTTGCTGATCAATGAAGACCTATTGATATGCCCGAGGGGTACTCTTGGTTGAATACCGCTGCCCTCGAGATATGATCGAAAGCTGACCAGGAGGATCTTTTCGTCACTCAGTTGCATGTGGGGCCTTCGGCCGTAATGGTGGCGCCGGGTCCTGACGATGTGCTCTCCCGGGCTCCCGAGGGTTGCATCGCCGTCCATATTCTGTCCGTATCAATGGGTCTCCGGTTCCCACTGCACCCATTCCTTCAGGAATATCTTAGGTACGTGGGTCTGGTCCCTTGCCAATTGACGCCCAATAGCCACTCATATGTGACAGGCTTCCTGAACCTTTGCCGGTCCCGAGGGTTGACCCCCAACCTGGATTTGTTCTTCCAGAGTTTCAACCTCTGCCGGGGGGGGGGGGGGGGGGGGGGGTCACGCGAACGCCGAGGGCTTCGCGAACCTGCAGCAGATAGCCAGGTGGAAGCTGTTTACCGAGGCGCCTTCATCAAATAAAGGCTGGAAGGAGCGATGGTGTTACCTCAGAGTGGATGAGAGCCCCTTCCCGAGGGAGCTACGGGATCGTTTCCGACGGGATCCGAAGGTCAGAAATGCTGCTCTCGAGAAAGATGGTTTGATCATAGCCAAGATTCCGGAGGGTCGCACGAAGAATGTATCTATCAAAGACTACACCCTCGATAAGGATCTTTATGCCCTCGGCTTCCAGAGATATCGCTTCCTTGCTGAGACGGACGAGAGGTACCCCAAGTTGGACAGAGCCTTCGAGGGAGCAGGAGGTAGTAGCCGAGGGCTTCCCAATTTGTACTTAGGATTTTTTCCTTCTCTTGTTTTTTGATTGTTTGTTCACGCTTTTTACCCCTCGGTCTAACTGTTTTTTGTCATTTGCAGGCGCGAACATGGACGCAGGGAAACTCTTCGCCTTGAAGAAGAAAAAGGGCAAGGCCCAGGCTCAGAAGAAGGACCCTTCGGCCCAGCAGCCCGTTGAGGCCTTTTTCTAGAAGGAGATACCGGAGCCCTCCGCTGTGGCTACCGTTGCTGGTGTGGCCGAGGGGGCCACGAAAAAGAAGAAAGGCAGTAAGGGGGTAGAGCCCCCTACCAAGAAGCAGAGGGATCCCGGGGATGTTGCTGACCAGGCGGCCCCCTTGGTGATCATAGAGGATCACCCCTCTCCCGAGCCCTCGGTTGGCACCGCAGCGACAGCTCGGACGGACCTTCCACCGGGAGGCTTCCCCCGGGAGATTCTGCAACTCTCCCTGGCTCCGGGAGCTTCCGTGATGCATGGCTCGGCCAAATCGAAGGCCTTCCTGAGGGGTATCACTTCGGCGATGGACAAGGCAGCCCTCTCGACCTTTGACGACGAGGCCCTCAAGAGCAAGATCTTCCGATCTTCTCTAACTGTAAGTTTTTTCCCTTGTCTTTGTTTTAACATTTAATACATTTCCAACGTTCGTCTAACTCCTCTGTTCGTTATTTAACAGGCTTGCATAGCCCTCGGGGAGCATGCGCAAAGGCTCAAGCAGTCGCGCCTCCACAAGGCGGAGCAGGATCAGAAGATGAAGGAGCTCGTCCTCAAGAACTCCGATGCTGTGAAGCAGATGGCTCAGCTGGAGGAGAACCTTCGGTAGGCTACCGAGGAGGCTGAGCAGAGGATGAAGGCTGCCGTGGAGGAGGCCAGACTCGAAGCCGAGAGGGTCGCCACCGAGGCCTCCAAGAAGGCTGCTGAGGAGGCAGAGTCCGCCAAGGCCGAAGCCATCGCCAAAGCTCGAGAGGATGATGTCGCTGCGTTCATGGCTGAGGGCTGGAAGACCGAGGAGCGGCAGCAGTGGGTGGCCTCGGTTGTCGAGTCTTCGGTGGATAGCTGGGTGAAGGGCCCCGGGGCCGACTGGATGGCGGAAAAGGGCGACAGCTACTATCAAAGGGGTGAATTCTTCACCCAACATCTGGTTTACCGGAGGCTTGCTAGGCATTTCAACGTCTCCCTCGAGGAATTTGACCCCTCGGCGTATGGCCTTCCTCCTCTGCAACCGGATGTAAGAAACCCCCTCTCCCCCGGGTGAAGAAAGGCCGATGATCCATGACTCCATGATGATGGGGGGATCCGGCGATGGTGATGCCGATGCTGATGCCGGGGAAGAGGTCACCTCCAAAGCTGCCGAGGGGGACGCCACTGCCGAGGTTGCTGATAAGATTTGTACTTAGGTATTTTTGTGAATGATCTGCTGTAATGAACTCTGTAGCCCTCGGCTTCGGCCTGTTTGTAACAAACGCTTTATTACTCTCCTTGTGTTGTTTTCGAATACTTACGCTGAATGAATGGGGCGCCTCCGGGCCAACTCCCACTTATGCCACCGGGGTCGAGAGCATTTCCACTAACCATCCCCGAGGAAAAGCTGTTGCCTTCAGTTTTGCAGGCACCTGAAGTTGAGATGAAACCACTCCCGGAGAGCAAGAAGACAAGTTGATAGTGGTGCTCAAAGAGCATAAACTAGCAATAGGATGGACTATAGCCGACATCAAAGGCATTAGTCCATCCACATGCATGCACCGCATCTTGATGGAGGATGAAGCTAAGCCGGTGAGACAGCCACAAAGAAGATTGAACCCACCTATGATGGAGGTGGTCAAAAAGGAGGTGATCAAGCTGCTCCAAATGGGGATAATCTTCACCATTTCCAATAGCAAGTGGGTTAGTCCAACCCAAGTGGTTCCTAAGAAGACCGGAGTCACAGTAGTGGAGAACAAGAATGTAGAGCTCATGCCCACCTGAATTCAAAACGGATGGAGGGTATGTATAGATTACCGTCGACTCAATGCGGTAACTAGAAAGGATTTCTTTCCTTTGCCCTTCATTGACCAAATGCTTGAGAGACTTGTCGGGCATAGTTCTATTGTTTTCTTGATGGCTACATTTGGGTACTTTCAAATGCCTATAGCCCCTGAAGATCAAGAGAAGACTACTTTCACTTGTCCATTTGGCACCTTTGCATACCGACGCATGCCATCCGGACTTTGCAATGATGCATGATGAGCATATTCTCTGAATATGTTGAACTATTTATGGAAGTCTTTATGGATGATTTTACAATCCATGGAGACTCATTTGATTCATGCCTACTCCATCTATCTCTTGTTTTGAAAAGTTGTTTAGAATCAAATCTTGTTCTAAACTCTGAAAAATGTCATTTTATGGTGGTGGAAGGAATTGTCCTAGGCCATGTGATCTCATCCAAAGGGATCGAGGTGGACAAAGCAAAAGTGGAAGTCATCCAACCACTCCCTTATCCTACTACCGTTAAGGAGATATATGATCATTTCTTGGACATGCAGGTTTCTATCGGAGATTCATCAAAGACTTCTCAAAAATTGCATCCCCTTTATGCACACTTTTGAAAAAGGAGGTGAAATTTATTTTTTCCGAGGAATGCAAGAAGGCCTTCAACACACTAAAGGAGAAGCTAGTTACAGCCCCTATCATTCAAGCGCCCGATTGGTCTCTTCCTTTTGAGATCATGTGTGATGCTAGTGACTATGCGGTGGAGGCCGTTTTGGGCCAAAAGGTTGGAAGAGCATCTCATGTAATCTACTATGCCAAACGCAACTACGCCACCGCCGAGAAGGAGATGCTAGCCGTCATCTATGCACTTGAAAAATTCGGGTCATACTTACTTGGAACCAAAGTGATCATCTATACCGATCATGCAGCTCTTAGGTTCTTGATGACAAAGAAGGAGGCCAAACCAAGGTTGATTCGATGGATACTCCTTCTAAGCGAGTATGACGTTGAAATCAAAGACAAGAAGGGCATGGAGAACTTGGTGGCGGATCACTTAAGCCGACTCGTTCTTGATGAACGAAATGCCAAGGATTACATCCGAGGGGAATTTCCCGATGAGACTCTTTTCGCTCTAAAGGAAATTCGCCCTTGGTATGCTCACATTGTTAATTTCCTTGTCTTAAACAGGTTCCCACCAAGCTTCTCGAAATCTCAAAGAGAGAAGCTCCAACATGAAGCCAAACAATATGTGTGGGATGAACCTTACCTTTGGAAGCATTTCAAGGATCAAGTCATTAGAAGATGCAATCCTGAGACCTAGATAGCCTCCGTTCTTGCACTTTGCCATTCACACGCTTGCGGAGGACACTTTGGAGGCAAGAGAACGTCAATGAAGGTACTCGAATGTGGTTTTTGGTGGCCTAGCCTATTTCGAGATGCTCATGTATATTGTCAATCTTGTGACAACTGTCAACGCATGGGAAACATCTCTCGAAAGCATGAGATGCCTCAAATTCCGATGCTCTATGTTGAGATCTTTGATGTGTGGGGTATAGATTTCATGGGACCTTTTCCTAACTCCCATGGCAATCTATACATTCTATTGGCGGTGGACTACGTCTCAAAATGGGTGGAAGCAAAACCCACCAAAACCGACGATACCAAAGTGGTGGCGGACTTTTTAAAATCCCGCATCTTTTCACCGCGCATTTTAATAAGTGACAGGGGCACTCACTTCTACAACAAAACCGTGAGTGCCTTGTTAAAAAAATATGGCGTCACTCACAAACTCTCCACCGCCTATCATCCACAAACAAATGGCCAAGCTGAAGTCTCAAACAGGGAGTTAAAATCTATACTCCAAAAGACGGTGAATCCCAACCGCAAGGATTGGAGTCTTCACATGGATTATGCCTTATGGGCATATAGAACCGCTTTCAAGACCCCAATTGATATGTCACCCTATAGACTCGTATTCGGGAAGGCCTGTCACCTTCCGGTCGAATTCGAACACAAGTTTTATTGGGTAGTAAAAACGTTCAACCTGGACATGGAGAAAACGGGTGAACAAAGGAGGCTACAACTTCAAGAGCTTGAGGAGCTCCGCCTTGAATCATATGAAAACGCCGCCATATACAAGAAAAAGACGAAGGTGTGGCACAATAAAATAATTATAAGAAAGGAATTTCAAATTGGAGACAAAGTCCTTCTTTTTCTCTCACGCCTTCGTCTTTTCCCCGGTAAACTGAAGTCTACCCCCACGGAGCGGTTGAAATAAAGAGCCTCGACACCAGCAAAATTCTCAAGGTTAACGAACATCAACTCAAACCGTTCCTTGAAGGTTTCCAAAAAGAAAGCGTTGAATGCATGGATCTCTTCGATCCAATCTATGAAGAATGAACACAATCATGGCGTCGTGCCACGACATTAACTAAGGCGCTTCTTTGGAGGCAAGCCAAGCAAGGTACGTGGTTTTTATTTCCCTGTCAAAGTCCCAGTTTCTGTTTTGAGAGGGTGAGAGAGGGCACTAATCACATGTTTTGAAAAAAAAGGAAAAAGCAGGTTTTTAAAGTACCTAGGGACATACCCGATCGAGTACCACCTTATACTCGGTCGGGTATTGCTTAAAAAAGAGATACCGAGGCACTACTTGATCGAAGGAGTATAATTTTTCAAGAATGCATGCATACTCGATCGGGTACCATTACATACCCGGTCGAGTATGTTAAGAAGGACGAAACCAAATGGAACCTGCTCCCAGCACTCGACCGAGTACATGGCTCAAAATGTGGAAAAAGAAACATACCCGATCGGGTATGACTTTACACCCGGTCGGGTATTGCAGGAAATTCAAAAGCCCAAACAGCCTGTCTCTAGTACCCGATCGGATATGGCAAGATACTCGGTCGGGTATGGATGGAAAAACGAAATCCTGAACAAACTGTCCCCCATACCCGATCGGGTATATCACCATATTCGATCGGGTATACGTGCGTTTTAACCCCAACGCAGGCCAAATCACTTCATCTTCCCCAAATTCCAAACCCAAAATTCGAACCCCTTTCCCCCAACCTCCATTTTCAGACCTTCTCACTACCATATCTCACCCATTTCTCCATCAAATCACCTCATTCTACCACCAAAATACTCCCCTCACTCTCCTCTACACACCCATACCCACAAAATCCAACTTCTCCTAAAAAATCCCACAGTCTGAAAACCCTACCCCATCTTCGGATTTTCCAAATTTTAAGCTCCAATTTACAAAAATGGCACCAAGGAAGGGCAAAGGGCAGAGCTCAAGGGCTATGGAACCCATCCCGGGGCTACGAGAACCTCATTTTCGCCGACAACGAACACCGAACTCGGTTCATCGCTGCAATTACAAGGCAAGTAAAACCTTCCCGTTTCTTATGCCATAATGCTCTCCGTGAACTAGGCATTTACAGTAGTACCAAGCAATTCTTTCGTGAGTTGGACATGAACCACATTTTCAAAATGAAATACAACTCTAAGGTCCTGTTTGGTTGGAGGGTTTCGGAGGGGAGGGCAGGAAAGTGGAGGATTTGTGTGTGTTTGGTTGAATGAAATAGGGGGGAATGGGAGGAAAGTGGAAGACTTTCAAAATCATCCACTTCCTCCCATTATAAACCCCCCAAATCGGGGTATTTCGGGGAAACGTCTCGATAACCACAAACTATCCATCTCGTATGTGAATGAACAAAACGTTATAATATAAAAAGGCAAAAAACTAAAAGTTTTGAAAAATTAAAAAATAAAAAAATTAAAAAATTAAAAAATTTAAAATTTTAAAAATTATAAAAATAAAAATTTTAAAAATTAAAAAATAAAAAAATTATAAATTAAAAATTTTAAAATAAAAAAATTTTAAAATAAAAATAAAATATTAAAAATTCCAAACTGAAAAATGAAAAATTATAAAATTAAAAAAGTAAAAAATCAAATAAAAAAATTATGACTCATGACCATAGGAGTAATATTCACAATAGTTAGACATGTATCTATTTTTTTAAGTAACCTATAAAATAAAAGTAAATTGCAAAAATATTTTCATTAAACCTTTCCTCCCATTTCCTCCAACCAAACACAAATTTTTATCAAAATTCTTCCTTCCCCTTCCCTTCCCTTCCCTCCTTGACTCTCCCCTTCCCTCCCCTCCTTTGAACCAAACAAGGCCTAACGGAAGAATCATCTATGAATTCATGAGCTCGGTGAAGTTTGAAAATGATGAGGCTGATTTTAGGGACGACAAACTCACATTTCGTTTGTTTAACCACACATATTCAACAACGAAACATGAGTTTGCCGAACATTTTAGCATCTCTGTCCCCTACGAAAAAGCCATCTCCGACAACACCATTTTCGGTCATTCACTGTGGACCAAGATGACCGGAGAAGTGAAGTTCAGCTCCTCCCAATTGTATATTAGTTGTAACACCCCGGCCTCGAAGGACCCGAGGTAGCTACTCTAGACCAATAGTACTGTCCTCACAAACCACCACGAGCCTTTACCGCGCACTTTGTCCTCACTCATGCGCGCCCTGAGAAACTTCCCAGGGGGTCACCCATCCCAAGACTACTCTCGTGCTAGCACGCTTAACTTTGGAGTTCTTGGGTGATGAGCTCCCTTAAAAGGAGATGCACCTCTATTGGTATGAGTAGTACTATTAATCCATTTAAATTAAATCTCAAGTATTACAATCACCTCCACTTAGGAACGCAACGTCCTCGTTGCGCCCAAACACCAATCTCAATCATATCCCAGAATCTTTTCCCCTGCTAAGTGCCCGCCCGATATCCAACGGATCAGCACACTGTCGAAGGGTTTCTCTGATACCATTTGTAACACCCCGGCCTCGCAGGACCCAAGGTAGCTACTCTAGACCAATAGTACTGTCCTCACAAACCACCACGAGCCTTTACCGCGCACTTTGTCCTCACTCATGCGCGCCCTGAGAAACTTCCCAGGGGGTCACCCATCCCAAGACTACTCTCGTGCAAGCACGCTTAACTTTAGAGTTCTTGGGTGATGAGCTCCCTTAAAAGGAGATGCACCTCTGTTGGTATGAGTAGTACTATTAATCCATTTAAATTAAATCTCAAGTATTACATTAGTGATGTCCAACACTCCGTCCTCCGATTGTTCTTGAAGTTTTTAGCAAACTGTTTGCTTGGGCGCCCCAACAATCACCACACGAGGATGGGGGATGTGTGCTTGATGTCGGTGGCTCTATTCCGTCATCATGTGGACTTTAACCTGTGCAATCTCATGTGGGCACATTTAAAAAAGGAAAGCACAGCGAAGGGGGCAATTGTCTTGGGTGGGGTGGTTATGCACTTGGCAAGTAAGTTCGGGTATACGGATAACTCCCCTATACCCGATTATTGTTTGATAGACATGGTTTGGTTAGGCCATTCGGGATGCACAACTTTTTCCCACATGGTCTATGGTGGTGACCAACTGAAGAACATGTATAACTGGCTCATACACCCCAAGCCTATCAAACATTTCCTCATGCCTACCCCAGACCTTCCCAAACTACTCTACAAATTAGAGGTAGAGGTGCCCCATTACCTATTCCCACACGCCCTTCCACCACACCTCCAAGAACCGGAACAAGAGCCACTCCAATACCAACCCGAGTACGAGCCTTATGCCGGACCCCATGGTCATGAAGACATGGACGTAGACATCCCCGAGCAACCTCAAAACCCTCCACCACCCAACTTCTTCCAACAACTTTTGGAGGGTCAACAACAACTGCTTGCGGGGTACAACCAAATGAACACAAACTACATGGCCATGGGAGAACGGCTCAACCAAGTGCAGGAGGAGCAAAGGGCAGGTTTTCAACGGATGGAGGAGCTCCGGGAAGCCGACAGGCATCGGTATGAAAAGGATCAACATAGGTTCTACGGACCTATGTATTCTTACATCGCCCATCAAGGATCCTTTCAGACTATGGCAAACCCCCCTCCACCACCCTCGCTATGACCCCGCTCACTGGGGTAACTTTGGAGGATCTAGCTCCGGAGGTGGAGGGTATGATGGAGGTGATGGCAGGTATGGCAGCATCGGTGGCAGATTTGATAGCAGCTTTAGAGGCGGTTTCGGAGGCAGCTTCTATGGCGGAGAAGGCGGGCACTAGGGACAGTGCTTGGACCAAGTGTGGGGGAGAGACTCATCATGGTATGTAATTTTAATACCTTTCACTATGCATGAATTTCTTTTACCCTTTTTGCACACACAAAAAAAAGAAAAGAAAAGAAAAAAGAAAAGAAATGCTAGTTAGGTTGAAAACCCAACAAAATGGGCAATCTAAGCAAAAAAGGCTTATAAAAAATGAGTGAGTTGGGGAGAATGGAAAATGAAAAGAGATGCTAGGATGAAAACCTGAAAAAGCTCCTAGGCAAAATGAGAGATATGAGAGAAATATTTGTTTTTGGCACTCATTTAACCTCTTTGGAGAAAAAGAAGATTCGAGAAGAAGAAGAAGAGAGGAGGAGAAGAGAAGATGAGCACTAGAAGGCCATAAAACCCAAGATGATATTTGTAATTTGAGCTTAAAACTCATGTTTTATCCTTGGTGGTCTTTGTGTTTTTATCTTATTAAAATTGTTGAAACTTTGGAAGACTTAAACACTTGTGAACATTTGACTTTACTCGAGGATGAGTAAAGAAATTAAGTGTGGGGGAGTTGATAATCATGTAAATTCCATGTTTATGTTTGTGATTTTAAGTAGTTATGATTGTTTTTTACTTTGGAAATTACACACTTTTGGTGTAATAGTTTAGTTTGTTAAATTCTTGTAAATTGTTTAGATTAGGTTTATTCTGAGCTCAAACAGGTCTATTATCACTCAAAGGACAGTTGGTGAACCCCAAAAGTGGAAGGAAGGTGCAAAATCACAAGACAAAGGGAAGATCCTGATTTTTTGATCTATACTTGGTCGAGTATCATCTATACTCGATCGGGTATCTTGGTGAAATTTCAAATCGGATCGGATCCAAAGACAAAGGAACATGCAGGGAAGATTTTGGCCACAATCGAATGTCTATACCCGATCGGGTATGCCCTTGAGTTTAACCCCAAATTCGGTCGAGTATAGCTCGAATATCACTTTCTACACATACTCGACCGGGTATTAAAACATACCCGATTGGGTATACCTTCAGAATATAGCCAGAATCGATCGAGTATGCTTCGAAGTGGACGTTTTACACATACCCGATCGGGTACCGTGTATATACTCGATCGGGTACCCGAGCTGCATCCCAAGAACCTATAAATACACCCCCTTTCCTTCACAATGAGATATCCAATTCCTACCTACTTCTAAGCTCAGTCTAGAATAGTTCTTTCTTTATATTTTTGACATGTTTAGTCTCCAAATGAGGAGCTAAACTCTTCCATCTTGGTTTTGCTACTTTGAAGCTTAATGATTTGTAAGTTGTGAGTTATTTTCTTTAACCTTTTTCCTTGAATATTAATTACTTCCTATTCATATTCCATATTAGTATTTTGAGCATTACTTTAAAGATCAACTAGTTTTGCTTCATCTATTAATTATTACTAGAATCAATCGGTTAATACGCTTGTTATTAATTCGGTTCCTTCAAAGGTAGTAAACTTGGATTGTTAATGCATGCATCTCATGGTTAATAAACCAAGGGGAATTAATTATATTGATTAAACCAATGAACAGCTTGTGTTGAGGTTATCAATCTCAATCGTTTTCATCATAAGCTTATCGCTACTATCGAATTAATATACGACGCTTGTTCTATATTGACTCGATAGTAAATTTTATTAATGAACGCATCTCATTATTAATAACTACCCTTGATGAACTGGATATACTCCTCGATTGAGTATTTGAGAGGAAGATAGTTAAAGATATAACCGGGATCGACTAATATTTCATTAAGTGAATAAAATCAAAACAAAGTCCTCATCTCTATTAATTAAACCACATAAGTCATTCATCTTAGTGTTTAAATTTACTTCAAATTCAACAACAATCAAAAAAACCCCTTTGTTACTGATTATATAAAAGAAAAGTACTCATTTCACTGTGGATACGAACCTTGCTTCATTATACTACGTATATTTATTGTATTGTATTTATTTTGAGTGCACCTCACGATAAGTGCACGTCAGTAACCATGTTGATTATGATGCTGCAATATTTGAGAGCGCAAACTAGAAGGCCGTTATGTAGTTCATTTGGAATAAACTTTGATACTTGTTTTGAACATCTTAATTTTGTTTAAACTCACATTTTGGGTAGATAGCCTTAGCATTCAATCATTTAAGATTGGATGTGGCGGTGACATACCCCTTTCCCTTAGTTTTACTAATTTCTGCTGCAAACATTCGAATGTTTATCTAATAAATAAAAATTCATTTTTATTTCAAAGTATTATTTTGGGTGGAAATTTTGGGGGTGTCACAGGCTCCCCCAGTTTTACCAACTTGACTCGCTGGTCCAACCTGGTCAAGGCAGGTCATCTTGAGGCCATTAAGGTATGAATTCTTCAGGCCCATTTTGCAGATTTTGTATTCCCTTAGATCTTGTTTTATAACGCGGTTGCCACCTTTCAGACTGAAGTTTATTACCATCAGGCCGTCCTTGTTGCCGAGCGAGAGATGATGCTACTGGCTCGTGATCGGGACGAGAGCAAGACCCTCCTTGATGTTGCCCGTAAGCTGATTGCAGACCTGCAAGATCGTGCCAGACTGCCAGCAAAGGCGAAAAGCAATGGCCGAGCTGGCTGAGATGGAGGAGAGGATCCATCGTCGTGATCGGGCAATCAGCGACCTTAAGGCTAAGGTGAAGGTAGCTGA
Organism: Cuscuta europaea; assembly: GCA_945859875.1. Classification (NCBI taxonomy): domain Eukaryota; kingdom Viridiplantae; phylum Streptophyta; class Magnoliopsida; order Solanales; family Convolvulaceae; genus Cuscuta; species Cuscuta europaea. The sequence goes on along the minus strand of CAMAPE010000029.1, from coordinate 8,783,976 downwards.
AAATGCCGAAATGAAATTCGAGAAGGCCGAGGGTGACAATCCCCCCGCTCCTTATATGGCCTGTCACGCCCCACACCGCGTCTGTGCCACGTAGACAACCGTCGTACAACCCAATAAGAATAACCGCAGTTCATGCTTACTAAATTGTACAAGACGTCCGATAGATACATATGCCAAAACCGATTAGTAAACATACATAACAACATCAACATTCCATTAAACACATAGCGGAAAATAAGTGTTTAATAAGAACCCACACATAGGGATGGACCTGGGCCGGTCCGGTTCAAGTTCCGGTTCTTACCAGATACTTGGGCCCGGAACCAGCCCGGGTTGATACCGGGTCCGAGCCAAACCAGTCCGGGACGGTCCGGGCCGGTCCAATGTATAATTTTTTTTGGCTTTCTTGTTATCCCTCGACCCCCCTCACCCCTACCCCCAAACCTCGCCCAAAACACCCAGCCCTACCCAAGGAAAAGAAAAGAAATTGAAAAAACAAAAAAGGCCCGTAACCGGCCCGAACTGGCCGGTCCGGTTCATATAAATGTGGGCCCGAAACCAACCCGCGCGTCCAACCTGGGCTTAAGTCACATGGGACCATCAACATAGGGTGATAGTATAGGTATAGGCATAACTCTTGGCTACCCCTTTTCAAAACATATTGTATACATATATATACATATGAGTAAAATATACGGCCTGTGGACCCATTTGTCTTTAAAATCATTTAGGCGTAACAGCCTCATTAAATTCACCCTTCCCATGTCTTACCCTCGAGTGGAGTCACGCGCAGCCCTCATGCTCCCATATCACGGTCATGGTTTAAATTAAATTCCTAGACCCAGGAAAATACCCTATCGGGAACTCGTTCCCGATCAAACATGTTTAATCATTTAGAATCATTACCTTGAGGTTCACCTACCTCGAGGACTATCCGTCTTTACAATCATAGTTTACATTCCCGGGGCTAACCCCGCCTTGAGGAGTACGCATACACCCTTATCCTATGTGTAATTTGTTGGAGGTTAACACACCTCAAGGACTACATGGGCCCTTGTTACCTATATGCAATTTGATGGAGGATACCACACCTCAAGGACTACATTTGCCCTTGTTACCTATGTGTAATTTGGTGGAGGTTAACACACCTCAAGGACTACACAGGCCCTTGTTACCTATATGCAATTTGATGGAGGTCAACACACCTCAAGGACTGCATTTGCCCTTGTTGCCTATGTGTAATTTACTGGAGGTTAACACACCTCAAGGACTACACGGGCCCTTGTTACTTATATGCAATTTGATGGAGGTTAACACACCTCAACTCCTCAAGGACTGCATTTGCCCTTGTTACCTATGTGTAATTTGCTGGAGGTTAACACACCTCAAGGACTACATGGGCCCTTGTTAACATTTGAGTATAAAGGACTCCTCCTGGTCCTACAGAGTATTACCTGACCTTACTTGGTCTCGGGT